>CM060371.1:175903796-177260977 GCA_030545235.1 Helianthus tuberosus
CATACAAGCTGACGGGAAGTACACTCATCCCTGCTCCATAATCCAACAATGCCTTGTGGATTTTGAATTTCCCAACTCGGATTGGGATAACCGGTTCCCTTGGATCGCTTCCACTACTTCCCTCACTTGGTTAAGTTACACCTGCAATCACTTGAGAGACAGAAGAAGTTAAACATTTATTATGTAAAGCATTTTTAGGAACTACAATTAAACCGCTGATTGGTATATTCTTTACACTCTTGGGGTTCAGTTGAGTGTCACTTGGAAACTTCCCATTCTGTTTCTTCAACTCAACTACCTCACTAGCCAGCTGCCCCATCTGTGTCGTCAATGATTGAATGGCTTTATCATGAATTTCATCTTTTTGGGCCCGTGCATCATCCAGTTGATTCATTCTTTGCATTTCTTGTTGCATGGCCTTCAGCATTTCCATAATTTCACTATTGTTCTGACCATTACCTTGCTAGTAGCTTCTTTAGTAACCAAAATTGTTGCCCCCTTGATAATTTATCTGATTACAGGGCTGAAAAGATTGGTTGCTACCTTGGAAACCCGAATACCTGTTTCCATTTCCTTGCAGCATACTCACCTAATCATATCTACCCACAATACTAGGGCACTGGTCAGCTATGTGCCCTAGGTCTCCACAATGCACACACATAGGCATTTGTGCACCCACTTCCGATGTGTTCTCAACTACCCTTATTGTCGCATGCCGACCTCTTCTCGAAGATTGAGCTTTTCTCTTCGACGTATTTGCCATCTTTTCCAAATAGTCCCAATCGACATTCTCATAGTTTGTACCAAACGTAATTCGATATTGGGCTCAAGTCGCGTGCATCTTCCGGTAATAAGCCTTCACGAAAGGCATTCAGTAATTCCCACATTTGAATACCGTGTTGTGGGCAATTCTTCAACAACATCTTGAATCGGTTGAAAGCTTCATGAAATAACTCACCCGATTGCTGTTGGAAGTTCCGAATATCCTTTCGAGCATCACTTGTCCTTTAAGGCATGTAAAACTTATCCAAGAACAGTTGTTTCATCTCGGGCCACGTGAAAATAGAAGCCGAAGGAAATGTATGAAACCACTGTTGTGCCTTGTTTTTGTGAATTGGAATAGTACCAATTTCACATCATCCGATGTGAATCCTTGGCCCCCGATGGTGTTGCAACGAGCATCATATGCGGCAATATGTAAATGCGGTTCCTCAGTGGCCAAACCGTGATAGTTAGGAGAACTTTGGATAGACTGAGCTCGCACTTCGAATGAACGACCCGGTAACTGAGGAATCATAACCGGTGATGGGTTGTTGGCGATCGCGGGTTTGAAGTGACTTTCAATCCCCCACACTGGTCCACGGTCATATCTTCTTGGAATACCCTCATATTGGTTGACCAGTGGGATTAAATTCCTTGGAAGTAGTCTTGGCTGCATCAGTATTTCCTGAACGGGTGGTGGCAACAGAATGTTTATGGGTCTTGCATAAACCGGTTGCTGATTAATCGGAGCAGATTGATTAGCATGTTGTCGATACCTAGATGTATCTTGGTTCTCTCTTTCGACGAATCCATACCCTGTGTCATACCTTTCAAAACTCCCTGCATTCACCACCTGCCTGTTACCTTGATTACCCCCATAACTCTCATACTCTTCATATCTGATGTGTGCAAAATGCAACATATAAATTACATCAAATTAGGCATAAAATTAACCCTTTTTAGTACTAATGTTGGAAAAAGTGTGCTTTTGTCTTCCTTTTGTATTTTCAGGAACAAATGAGCTTAAATGAACAAAAGGAGCAAATATGCAACAAAAACTAACATAATTACAAAGAAAAGGAATAAACGTGGCATGCCCGACCCCTTGACAGCATGTTCCCAAGCAAAAACAAGAAACAGAAGGCTGACCACGGCCCCGTGCCCACCGAGCATGGGGGCGTGGTCAGATATCTGCAGAAAAGACAAAGTTGTAGAAGCTTCTATTGCCCACCACGGGGGCGTGCCCACTGACCACGGGGCGTGGTCAACGCTAAGATTCGCAAAATCTAGCAAATCTTGGTAGTACAGATACGCTTCTGCACACGGGGCCGTGCCCAGCGAACACGGGGCCGTGTGGAGCCTAATGCAGACAAGAATAATTAATGAAGGAAGAGAAAAAAGATGGCCACGGGGGTGTGTCCAGCGGACACGGGGCCGTGGCCGGGCTTCTGTTCAGGCTATAAATAGAGGTGCTTGGTTCACTTCAAAGGCATCCCTTGGCAAACCACCTCTCTCCCACTTTGCCACCACTACAACACCCACATCCACCACCATCATCCATCATCCACCTTAGAGTGTGTGTAATAGTCTCGGGATCCAAGATTAATCGTAAGAGTTCTTGTCAATCAAAGGCCATGTTTGGCTAAGTCTCTTACATCACTTGGTGAAGACAAGCATTTAATGTAATACTTTTGATTTTTAATCTTTTCGCAATTTTTATTTGGTTTTGTATTAATGACTTTAATAACTAGTTTCTTATGTTGAAAGTGAAACTTCCTTATCATTTGTCCGTGGTGTCTTGGCATTACTTTACTGTCTATATAAAGTAAAAGATTTTCACCATTCATATCTCTACGGTCTATATAGAAATATGTTGGCTACCTGGTCGGGGGTTAAGGGAATGGTTTGGTAAGGTTCTTGCCTTGTTCAGTGTATAGATCCTCCAAGGACCTGGGTCAAGCTTACTAGGACCTCCTTCAATGCCCACTGGTATTGGCTGGCGGGGGTGCGAATGGCTTGATCCCCTCATATGTAACCTACTATTAATACATTAAACCGGCTACTTGGGATTGTATCCCTGCTGAATCAAACCCCTTAGCCGATGGTAACGTCGCCTTCAAAAGAGGGGCCTACCACTTTTCGCATTAATAACTTAATTAATTATCTTCCAATATTCCAACCCTTTGGGATTGTATCCTTGCTGACTCAAACCACTGGGTTGAGGGTGACGTCACCTTCAAAAGAGGGTCCTACTATTATAACTAAGATAATCTCTTAAAAAGTGCAAAAGTGCGGAAATCATCAAAGGTTACATTAAAGGCGAGTCGGATCCAAGTGATTCATCTTGTCTATCTGTTTTATTTTATTTTATTTTTCAGCATTTTAGTTTTTATTTTTCATGTTTAAAAGCTTTTCTAAAAATTTTGATTTGGTTAGACGTTGAGGATAAACCAGTACTAAAAGCTCTTGTGTCCTGTGGACGACCTCGGTATCTTACCAACGCTATACTACGCTCACAATGGGTGCACTTGCCCATGTGTGTGTTTAGTGTTAGTAGAATATCGTGTTTTATAAATTTAAAACTTGACTAATGTGTAAAATGGGCTTAAAATATTAATAAAAACATATTACATCTTACACACACCAAGTTTTTGGCGCCGCTGCCGGGGACACAAGGATTTTAAGAAAGTTAGGAATCAACGGCCTAATCGTTTTTCTTGTTTTTCATTTTTTTTAGGATTTTTCTAGATTTTCCAGCTTTTGCAGAGCTCAGCACGGGGTCGTGCCCGCTGAACACGCCCCCGTGCCCAATCTTTGGCACTGGCAATCCTGTTTTAAGTTAGACAGTAGCTGAACATGGGGCCGTGCCCACTAAACATGCCTCCGTGCCCAAGTTTCAGATACTGAAAACAGAACCGTAGTATCCCGACGGTTGGTCATTTTTGACACAAACATGAGTGATACTGATCATTTTTACTTTCGCTCCTCTTATGGTGCGTGGTGTCAAATATGTGGCGGAACTCATGAAGATTTAAAATGTTATTTTTTGAATTACACTCCCCACTATATAGACCCATCGTTTTCCTGTAGCCTTAAGATGGGCGAAAGTAAAAACAATCTTTTTCTCTCCCTCGAATGCTCTCAATCATCTCTTCTAGATGATATGATTCTCGAAGAATTATTTCAAATGGAAGAAGTAATTCTCCAATTGATAAGAGAACTTGAGACGGAAATAAATAATTCGTCTCAAGACGACGATCAAGGAGAATTGTTGAGGTCACATTCAGAATATAACAACATCGTTACTCCCGAAAGCACCTCTAACTCTTGTGAGGACATGAGTGTCACACCCTGGCTTTGCGGAAGCGTGGTTAATTTGGTGTGACTTCTTAATACCATAGCTTAATCATAACAACGCTATATGAGTTAAAAACATGCAAGATCATCCATTAAGTTTTGAAAACCAAATACAGTACCATTGTTTTAACGGGAACATACCCTAACATCCATAACCTTGTTCAACAGACATTACAAACTTAAACATAACATAAACATGGTTTAAGGATTGTGTCTTGTCCAGGAAAGAGACACATCCCCTAAACCCCTGATGACCTTGGAAACTAGTGCAGCGGAAAACATGCCATACCGTGCCAGATCTCGTTAATTTCCTGAAATACATGTAAGTTGAAAAATCAACAATAATGTTGAGCGAGTTCATGTGCAAGTGAGTAAGTAAAACACTTGTAAGTATAAAAGTTTCCTGGTATGTAGCAGTGTAAGGAAAAGAGATCACCAATGGTTTGCAAGGCCATTAGCATGTGTGAAATGCAAGTAGGAAGACTCAACCCTAGCCGATTTTTGCGTCGGGCAACCAAGTCACTCAAGGTCCGTTCTGTTGGTCCTCATAGAGGTCCGTTCTGTTGGGCCTAGAGTTGGGCTCGCTACACCCAGATAGATCTACCGCTTAAGTCCCTCGGTGTTCTGCCTACCCATTCACATGATCTAAGTAGTAAACCTCCTTACGTTAACATACCGTGTATAGTACTTGTAAACAAAGTAACATGTATTTCACCCCCGCAGTTAAGAAAACTGAAAACAGTTAGAGAAAAGGGGGACATGAACTCACAGTGAAGCGTCTCTACCAAGTGTCTCCAAATCTGAAAGCTGTGCGGCGACCTACAAGTGCTAATTCTATTAGACGGACGGCCGTGCCTTAGCTTTATAGTTTAAGTCTTTGGGAAATAGTTAGGCAACTATTCCGCGTTTACATTTCGTATATACTTGGTAGTTAATTTCCTTCCCAAGGACGGGGGATACGATACATGTGCGTAAGTTACGTTTTGATAATCGAGTGGTAATATAATTACCGGTGTAACTTATATATTCATGTGAAAGCGTTCGTATTATTTTGAAATCGTTAACGTTTGTAAATATTATTTTTACTCCTAAAAATAATATTTATGTACTTTCACAAAATAATCATAAACAGTGTTGTGACAATATATATATTTATCACGTTAAATCTTGTGAAAATCCCACCTCCGAATATTTAGTAAATAAAGTCTTGGCGACATTTATGTTTCGAAAACATGTCAAAAATAATTCTAAGTGTTATGTTTTTAGAAAAATTTCGCCAGAGTTTCCCCTGTAACTGGAGGTGGCCACGCTTTCAAGCGTATCATTTTCTTTTACCAAATCAATTCAACAACTTCTTTATTCAATCAAACAATTTCCGACACATCAAACTAGTCAACAAGTATGTAAATCGCATAATCGCATGAACTTGTAGTTTTTCCGTAACTAATGTAAATCCCATTATATTTTGTAGATCTTTATATAAAGTAACTTTAATCTCGTAAAAACCTCGTGTTTAGAGAAATCTGTCTTTACAACTTCTAGTAACAAGTGACAAAACTAGTTCTTTGTCGGATCTTTTCATTTCACAAGTGTTTACACACTTGTGGTTTATAAAATATCATGTTTGTTTGTGTAAGATCCATTCTTTAAAATACATGATTTCTTTGATGTGTGGTTCTTTGAAAATACCACTTGCAGATACGTAGATCCGCTAGTTTTAAACACCATTGTACAAGTTAAATCACTTTTACACAAATAAAACATTTTTACACAAGTTCATGTTTCATGTGTGGTAGAGTTTCACATTTTAACCCTTGTATTATCTAAAACAAGCTTATGTTAAGATCAACGATCTTACCAAACCGGGTTAAATGGTGATCCGAGCTACCACATCATAGATCGGGTCTAGATAACCATATATTTCAAATACTACAACTTTTACACTAATTATGATCTTTTATCCAACAAGATTCAAGTTTTAGTAAACTTTAAAGATTCAAAAGATGGGTTTCCGCATTTTAACCGTTATAAATCATATTAACCACCTTAGATATGTTCAAGAGTGAGTTTTAAACATTATACCTCTAGCTCGGGGCTAGGGAAGAATCTAGGCGAAAATGAGGTGGATAAAAGCTAAGTAACGAGGTCCTTCCACTTCCGTTTGCTCCAAAGCTCCTAATACGTAACCCGTGAAGCTTGTATATACTTGGAATGGAGAGATCAAGATCGAACAATGGGTGTGTAGAGGGTGGGGGTTTCGGCCGAGAGCTCTTGGAGGGCAAGGAGAGAGTTTTGTTGGTGATTGTGATGTGTAAGAACTCATGTGTTAAGTGGTGATATTTATAGACAAGTTCATGTTCTTCGTCCAACGGATTTCGTGTCCCCTTTATATTAAACACATGTCAATATAATAATCAAAAGTTGTACTCTCTTGGTTACCCCTTGTTGGCCGATCTCATTAGGGGGGGGGGGGTATCCAGTTCGTTTTCAATTGTTTAGTTAGAGTTTGGTTACATTAAGTAGGTTAACTTTTGGGGTTAACTCCGTTAGTTGTATGATGCGTTATAATGCGGGTGTTAGGGTAATCAGGGACCCTAACTGGCTCAGAAAAAGACTAATAATATTTCTGGCAGTATTTTTATATTCCGGGTATAGTCCGGTTGTTCGGTTGGATAGTAATCCGTTAAAGTGCTTAAGTAAACTTTTAAGCGTCGATAATAATATTTTTAGTGACACAATTTATTTCCAAAAGTGTCGGGAATACTTTCCTCATGTCTTGGCACTTTATTAGTTAGCTAGAAGCTGGAGTGTTAAATAAAGTGCTGTGTTTCGTGCTTAGAGTACGTTTTAGGCACATCCAATCATTACATCTTATTCCTAGAGACGCAGTTCCACAACCCTTATATCCCTACACTCACTGCTAGTGTAGCCAAATATCTCAGGCTCTTATAGGCCTTGGAGGCAGTGTTTGCCTGATGCTGGTTATATCAGCATGTTCAATAGGTTATCCGTTATTGTGCTACTGTGCTTTTTGTGCATCATGTTCGTCACTAAGGTTCAGCATGTAAATAATGTAGTGACAGTAAGCAAGTATGATGCAAGTAAGTACACGTTTCAATATTCAAGTAGCAGTTCATCAGCTAGTTCAAACAAGCACAGTAATTAAGAAGTAATTAATCATTAATTAAGTCGTACGGATACCTGGTTTAGTGCGGGTTGTCACATTCTCCCCCCGTTAAATAAATTTCGTCCCGAAATTTAAGTTCTGCTTGTAGAAGCAGAGTTCTTAGGAAAAAGGTGGGGGTATTTCTCTTTCATCCGGTCCTCACGCTCCCAGGTGAACTCAGGACCATGTCTGGCATTCCAACGCACTTTGACGAGTTTGACACTGCTCCGGCGGGTCTTGTTAACTTTCCAATCTGTGACCTCGACAGGTTCTTCAACGAAGTGGAGCGTGTCGTCAATATGAATCTCGTCGATGGGAATGGCAACGTCAACTTGAGTTGGACTTTTCTTTAGATTGGATACATGAAATGTATCGTGAACGCCATTCAGTTCAGCAGGTAGGTCCAACTTGTATGCTACTTGTCCTATTTTGTCCAAAATTCTAAAAGGACCAATGTAGCGCGGATTTAGCTTCCCACGCTTTCCAAAGCGTGCCACCCCCTTCCAGGGTGAAACTTTCAATAACACCATTTCTCCAACTTGAAAATCCACATGTTTTCGGTTTGGATCCGCATAGGCCTTTTGTCTGTGGCGAGCTGCTTCGATGCGTTTAAGAATTTGCGCAATCTTGTCTGTCGTCTCTTGGACGATCTCGGGACCAGCAAGCTGCCTATCACCCGCGTCAGACCAACAGAGGGGTGATCGGCACTTGCGTCCGTAAAGGGCTTCAAATGGCGCGACACCAATACTGGTGTGGTAGCTGTTGTTGTATGAGAATTCAACCATAGGTAAATGTTTATCCCAGCTACCGCCCAAATCCATAACACATGCTCTCAGCATGTCTTCCAAAGTCTGTATCGTTCGCTCGCTCTGGCCGTCAGTTTGCGGATGAAACGCAGTGCTCAGATTCAACTGTGAGCCGAAGGCTTCTTGGAAGGATTGCCATATCCTTGACACAAACCTTCCGTCTCTATCAGAGATGATTGAGAGAGGCACTCCATGACGTGCGACGATCTCTCTCATGTAAATTTCCGCGAGTTTACTAGTGCTGTCTTTTTCTTTGATTGGCAGAAAGTGTGCGGATTTTGTTAGGCGGTCAACTATCACCCAAATCATATCATGACCTCTTGGCGTTCTTGGCAATTTGGTAACAAAATCCATTGAGATTTGTTCCCATTTCCACTTGGGAATCTCAGGTTGTTGCAGCAGCCCTGAAGGCTTCTGGTATTCCGCCTTTACCTTAGCGCACGTTAAACATTTGCTCACGTAGACAGCAACATCGCCTTTCATCCTAGGCCACCAATAATAATCTTTGAGATCTTGGTACATCTTATCCGCTCCAGGATGGATAGAGTACCGTGATTTGTGAGCTTCATCGAAAATAACCTTCCTTAAATCACCAAACAGAGGAACCCAAATCCTTTTCTCAAAACATAATGTTCCTTCCTCGTTTGGTACCAGTAGCTTCTCCATCCCCCGGAGATATTCTTCTTCACGGTTTCCTTCCTTAAGGGCTTCTTTTTGTGCTGCACGAATGCGTAAGGAAAGATCGGTTCGTATGATCATTTCCAAAGCCCTAACCCTTATGGGCTTGATTCTCTCTTTACGACTTAGGGCATCGGCGACTACATTCGCCTTCCCTGGGTGATACTTTATCTCGCAGTCGTAGTCGTTTAGCAACTCAACCCATCGTCTTTGCCTCATATTCAACTCCTTCTGGTTGAATATATGCTGTAGGCTCTTGTGATCTGTGAAGATTGTACATTTTGTACCATACAGGTAGTGTCTCCAGATCTTTAAAGCGAAAACCACTGCGCCAAGCTCTAAATCGTGTGTGGTATAGTTCTTTTCGTGCACTTTCAGTTGACGTGATGCGTAAGCAATAACCTTTTGGTGTTGCATCAACACACAACCCAATCCTTGACGCGATGCGTCACAGTATACCACAAAATCATCAGTACCTTCTGGTAGAGCTAAGATTGGCGCATTGCAGAGCTTATCCTTCAATACCTGAAATGCTTCATCCTGTTTGATTCCCCAATCAAACTTCCTTTCCTTCTGCGTGAGGAGTGTCAATGGTTGAGCGATCTTTGAGAAATCCTCAATGAATCTTCGATAGTAGCCAGCCAAACCCAAGAATTGTCGAATCTCGGTGGGCGTCTTTGGCGTTTCCCAATCCTTGATCGCCTCGATCTTTGTTGGATCCACGTGGATTCCGTCTCCATTTACCACATGCCCAAGGAATTGGACTTCATGTAGCCAAAACTCGCACTTAGAGAATTTGGCATACAGCTGTTCCTTCTCCAGCAGCTCTAGAATGGCTCTAAGATGCTGCTCGTGTTCAGCCTTCGTCTTTGAATAAATCAAAATGTCATCGATGAATACAATCACGAACTTATCCAAATACGGCTTGCAAACTCTATTCATTAAATCCATGAATACTGCAGGTGCGTTTGTCAAACCAAACGGCATAACAAGGAACTCGTAGTGTCCATAACGAGTTCTGAAGGCTGTCTTTGGGATACTTTCCTCTTGTATCCTTAACTGATGGTATCCAGATCGAAGATCGATCTTAGAGTAAAAGCTTGAGCCTTGCAGTTGGTCAAACAGATCATCAATTCTTGGCAGAGGATATCTATTCTCGATCGTCAGCTTGTTTAGCTCCCGGTAGTCGATGCACATACGAAAACTACCGTCCTTCTTCTTGACAAACAGGACCGGAGCTCCCCAAGGCGAGAAGCTTGGTCGGATAAAACCCTTGTCTAACAACTCTTGAAGTTGTGTCGACAGTTCCTGCATCTCAGACGGAGCAAGTCTATATGGTGCCTTAGCCACAGGCGCGGCGCCTGGAACTAAGTCGATGCGAAACTCTACTTGCCTCTGAGGTGGCAGTCCAGGCAAGTCTTCTGGGAAGACTTCTGGATACTCCCTTACAACAGGGATGTCTTCGATTCTCGGCTCAGCAGCCTTCTTATCCACAATGTGTGCCAGGAAGGCAACACATCCTTTCTGCAAACACTTCCTTGCTTTCAAGCAGCTGATAATCCTTAACGGCGTCTCACGCTTTTCTCCATGAACCACAATGGTCTCACCATCATCGGTTGGGATACGAACAACTTTCTCGTGACATACTATCTCAGCCTTGTTTCCTGATAACCAATCCATTCCTACCACCACGTCGAAGCTTCCCAATTGGACTGGTAGTAGATCTAAAACAAACTCACGTTCTCCTAATTCAATCACACAACCCCTGATAACTTCATTGGCTTCAACTAACTTTCCATTAGCTAATTCGATTGAATACGGTATGTCTAACTTATTAGCGGCTAAACCAAGCATATTCTTAAATTCTAACGACACGAAGCTATAATCGGCACCAGTATAAAATAAAACGGATGCATAGCGTTGATTGACAGGGAACGTACCAGTAACAACATTGGGGTCCTGGCGCGCTTCCCTAGCTTCGAGTTGGAACACTCTTCCACGAGCTTGGTTTAACTCTGGGCAGTTTTTCTTGAAATGCCCGATATCACCGCAGTTATAGCATCCCAGTCTTTGCCCATTTCCACCAGCTTGGTCATTCCTCTGATTACGATTCATAGCGCCCGCTTGGTTAGCATTGTTGCCTCGATTCCCGTTTCCTCCATAGTTTCCTTGTGGGCGATCCCCAATACCACCACGATTATTGTTCCTATTTCCATATCCTCCCTGGCCTCCCCGACCGGCAGGGGCCCAACAAGTGTCCTTCAAGTGACCACGTTTCCCACATACTTCGCAAACTTTTAGCCCACATTGACCAGAATGGTGGCGTTGGCAGGTATTGCATTTGGGCTGGGCGCCCATGTATCCTCTTCCTTTCTCTCTTCTACCAGCCGTAACCTGAGCTGGCGTGTCTGATCCTCCTTTCTTAACCACTACACTAGCGCCCTGCTTGAAGTTTGAGAACTTCCTTTTGTTACCTCCTGATGACTCGACATGAGTCTCTGCCTTCTTCGTTTTGATCTCATCAAACTTGTTCAAACGAATTGCCTCCTCGGTGAGAGCCACGCTCAAATCAATGGCTTCGGTGATAGTTGCTGGTTTGGAGGAGGTTACCATACTTATGATTTGAGGAGCTAATCCCCAAATGAAGCGCTCGATTCGCTTGTATTCTGGTGTAACCATGTAAGGAACCACTTGGGATAAGTCGTGAAACCTTTGAACGTATTCTGCGACCTTTGGACCGTCCATTTTCAAGTGCCAAAACTCGGTCTCCAATCGCTGGATTTCTGCGCGCGAACAGTACTTCTTGTGCATAAGTTCTTTCAGTTCGGTCCAGGTCAGTGCGTAGGCAGCAGCTTCGCCTAGTGTCTGTACTTGCAGATTCCACCAAGAGAGGGCTCCATCCAAGAATAGCCCTGAGATATAGGTGACTTGCTGATCCAGCGCGCATTTGCTCATGCGAATAACAGACTCGGTTTTCTCAGCCCAACGAACAAAGGCGACGGCACCTCCAGTACCATCGAAGTTGACCGGTTTGCAGTCTAAAAACTGCTTGTAGGTGCATCCTGCACACACGTTATAATATACGTTTGGCGTTAGCATTACTGCTAGAGATATCCAGTTAGGTCACGGTATGTCTTAATGACTTAGTATTAACGTGAGGTGGATTGTTATTGCCTTGGTTAATACTTCCGCTCGTTCCGGGCTGAGATGCTGCATACTGTGCTATGGCAGCAGCAATAATCTGCTGGAGTTCTGCCTCATTAGTAGGCATGTGCGTCTCACGTCTCGGCGGCATCTTCTAAAAGATGGTTTACGTTGGTCAGGCCATAATAAAACGTACGTATATAGTAATAGTAACAGCACATCACATCTCATGTTATCAATGCATCACAAGTACCAAACACATCATCTCATGTCACAATAATACAAATAAGCAATCAAGCGAATCAAATATGATGAGAATACTGCGATTGCCATATATCAAGACCACATAGTAAGTGTATCAGTACATCATAGTGTCATACAATCATCCATCAACTAGGGGCTACATCACCCCTGTCCAAAAACTACATCAATCAGTGTCAATACATCAAATACAAGTCAACAAAAGTCAGAATCAACTGTGGTCTCCAAAAATACTGTGCAATCCAACAATCGCCGTCTTCTCATCCTCGTCTACCCAAACAGCACTGATGAGCTCTATACAGATGGTGGTGGAGGAGGGGGAAAGTGGGTGTAAAATAAACGGCGTAACTGTAGCCAGTCCGCCTCCATAGCCTGCTGAGTACGAATGATGGAAGCAATCTGCTGCTCTAATGTAGAGAGACGAGCAGCATAATCTGGAGGTAAAGGTCGAAATGGCTGCAGAGGGGAGTGTGTCTGACCATGGCATGGACACGGTGGCAGCCGAGCTCTCTCGAGCTCCTGGATGCGCTGTGTATGTGACTCGTGCTGGAAAACGAAAGACATCAAAACATCCTCGATAGTGTGTCCCATGTGAAAAGCATGGTAGGGATCAGTAGGTGGCATACCAGAGTCTGGTGCCAAAAGAAAGGGCTCACTAGTGGGGTCAAAAGGTGCCACGTGAAATGGAGCAACAGCGGGTGGAACAGATGACATCGGGGGCATGAAAGGGATAGGCATCGGTACATGCCCAACAGGATGGGCTGAAGAACCCTCTCCAGGCCTCGCTGGAGGTACAAACTGAGGAACCTGAAAAGTAAAATCAACATGTCGTGGAACAGGGATCTGAGGGGGAAAAGGTGGAACGTCCTCATCAGCAGGTATCCAACCGTGCTGTGCATGCTCATCTGGTGGATCCATGCGTGCCGCGAACAGTGCATGCTCGGGCTCTAGTGGAACGGGATCAAGTGGGGGAGCAACAACAGGGTGAACAGGTGCAATGTGCTCAACGGGAGGGTCAATAGGTATAGCGACAACGGGTAAAGGATCAACAGGATCAACAATGACATGATCGCCCTCCATCAAAGGAATATCCACGGGGAGATCATCAGCAATAGGCTCAAAGGGATGTCAGCATGTACTGGGTCATGCTCAGGTATGGGGTCTAGAGCGGCTGCCTGCTCAGGAGCAATGGCAGGCTCGAGGTCATCAAAAGCCATCTCTAAATCAAAATCTGGGTCAATAGGATCAAATGGGTCAGCAAGGTCTACTGGATCCTCCATGAACTGGTCCATCGGAATAAACTCTAGGTCACGATCTGGATCAAATCCTGGGGGAAACATAGGATCGGAATCCCCCTCATCATCATGGTCGAAAACAAAACTGGGGATAGGGGCAACAGAAGATGCCTGATCAGGATCTGATCCATGAGAGAAGTGCTGCGTACTCTGGATGTGTGAGGGTACAGAGGCCACAGACTCAAAGGAGTCTGGGACTGGGGAGTGAGCAGGTGACTCCGCGGCGGGAGCATCTGCGATCAACAAGGGACCATCAGCAGCAGGAAGGGCCTCGCCCTGAGCATCCTCCTCGAAAGGCTCCTCCTCGAACATATCGACATCATCCTCCTCGTCGTCGATAGGCAAATCGTAAACAGGGTACGAAGCAAGCGGTATAGGAGCAGGGATCACTGCTAGTGGTAGATCCCCGGCCAAAGGACCATCTGCGAGCTCGTCAGCACCGTCAGGTAATGCGAAGGGCTGGAAATCGTCCTCATCTGTGCTAGTGAAGTCGGACGTGTAAACCTCGTGCTCCGATGACTCAAGGTCGTCTGAAACGATAGGCCTAGGGCCTGTGGTGTCTGAACCACCAGTGTCTGTAGAATCCATGTGTCTGTAACATATACACAAACATGCACAAATAGTCAATCATATAATCAAATAATCACATAACTCACCAAGTAAGGTATCACATAATTCTCCTAGTCTTACTAGCCAATTTCTCCCAGTCTTTAAGACTGCCCTATCCTCCACCTCGACCACTCAGATCGAGCCTCGGTCCCCTTGACCGAGCCTCAGCCTTCATGACTGAGCCTACTCTTCCTAGCCAACTACCTTGGTCACCTAGACCAAGCCTCGATCCTCCAGACCGAGCCTCAGCCCTCCAGGCTGAGCCTAAAATAAATCAACGTGCTCAACTACCTCGGTCACCTAGACTGAGCCTCGATCCTCCAGACCGAGCCTCAGCCCTCCAGGCTGAGCCTTATAATAAATCATCGTGTTCAACTACCTCGGTCACCTAGACCGAGCCTCGATCCTCCAGATCGAGCCTCAGCCCTCCAAGCTGAGCCTATAAATAATAAAATGTGCTCAACATTTGTTTGTAAAAGTTTTGGATCTGGACTTAAGTGGTATGCAGAAAAATGTTTTCGTGAGAGCCCTAGTGATCATAGTCTAGACTCGAGAAGGAATCCTAGTTCGCTATGATCAGAGCTCTGATACCAAGCTGTCACACCCTGGCTTTGCGGAAGCGTGGTTAATTTGGTGTGACTTCTTAATACCATAGCTTAATCATAACAACGCTATATGAGTTAAAAACATGCAAGATCATCCATTAAGTTTTGAAAACCAAATACAGTACCATTGTTTTAACGGGAACATACCCTAACATCCATAACCTTGTTCAACAGACATTACAAACTTAAACATAACATAAACATGGTTTAAGGATTGTGTCTTGTCCAGGAAAGAGACACATCCCCTAAACCCCTGATGACCTTGGAAACTAGTGCAGCGGAAAACATGCCATACCGTGCCAGATCTCGTTAATTTCCTGAAATACATGTAAGTTGAAAAATCAACAATAATGTTGAGCGAGTTCATGTGCAAGTGAGTAAGTAAAACACTTGTAAGTATAAAAGTTTCTTGGTATGTAGCAGTGTAAGGAAAAGAGATCACCAATGGTTTGCAAGGCCATTAGCATGTGTGAAATGCAAGTAGGAAGACTCAACCCTAGCCGATTTTTGCGTCGGGCAACCAAGTCACTCAAGGTCCGTTCTGTTGGTCCTCATAGAGGTCCGTTCTGTTGGGCCTAGAGTTGGGCTCGCTACACCCAGATAGATCTACCGCTTAAGTCCCTCGGTGTTCTGCCTACCCATTCACATGATCTAAGTAGTAAACCTCCTTACGTTAACATACCGTGTATAGTACTTGTAAACAAAGTAACATGTATTTCACCCCCGCAGTTAAGAAAACTGAAAACAGTTAGAGAAAAGGGGGACATGAACTCACAGTGAAGCGTCTCTACCAAGTGTCTCCAAATCTGAAAGCTGTGCGGCGACCTACAAGTGCTAATTCTATTAGACGGACGGCCGTGCCTTAGCTTTATAGTTTAAGTCTTTGGGAAATAGTTAGGCAACTATTCCGCGTTTACATTTCGTATATACTTGGTAGTTAATTTCCTTCCCAAGGACGGGGGATACGATACATGTGCGTAAGTTACGTTTTGATAATCGAGTGGTAATATAATTACCGGTGTAACTTATATATTCATGTGAAAGCGTTCGTATTATTTTGAAATCGTTAACGTTTGTAAATATTATTTTTACTCCTAAAAATAATATTTATGTACTTTCACAAAATAATCATAAACAGTGTTGTGACAATATATATATTTATCACGTTAAATCTTGTGAAAATCCCACCTCCGAATATTTAGTAAATAAAGTCTTGGCGACATTTATGTTTCGAAAACATGTCAAAAATAATTCTAAGTGTTATGTTTTTAGAAAAATTTCGCCAGAGTTTCCCCTGTAACTGGAGGTGGCCACGCTTTCAAGCGTATCATTTTCTTTTACCAAATCAATTCAACAACTTCTTTATTCAATCAAACAATTTCCGACACATCAAACTAGTCAACAAGTATGTAAATCGCATAATCGCATGAACTTGTAGTTTTTCCGTAACTAATGTAAATCCCATTATATTTTGTAGATCTTTATATAAAGTAACTTTAATCTCGTAAAAACCTCGTGTTTAGAGAAATCTGTCTTTACAACTTCTAGTAACAAGTGACAAAACTAGTTCTTTGTCGGATCTTTTCATTTCACAAGTGTTTACACACTTGTGGTTTATAAAATATCATGTTTGTTTGTGTAAGATCCATTCTTTAAAATACATGATTTCTTTGATGTGTGGTTCTTTGAAAATACCACTTGCAGATACGTAGATCCGCTAGTTTTAAACACCATTGTACAAGTTAAATCACTTTTACACAAATAAAACATTTTTACACAAGTTCATGTTTCATGTGTGGTAGAGTTTCACCTTTTAACCCTTGTATTATCTAAAACAAGCTTATGTTAAGATCAACGATCTTACCAAACCGGGTTAAATGGTGATCCGAGCTACCACATCATAGATCGGGTCTAGATAACCATATATTTCAAATACTACAACTTTTACACTAATTATGATCTTTTATCCAACAAGATTCAAGTTTTAGTAAACTTTAAAGATTCAAAAGATGGGTTTCCGCATTTTAACCGTTATAAATCATATTAACCACCTTAGATATGTTCAAGAGTGAGTTTTAAACATTATACCTCTAGCTCGGGGCTAGGGAAGAATCTAGGCGAAAATGAGGTGGATAAAAGCTAAGTAACGAGGTCCTTCCACTTCCGTTTGCTCCAAAGCTCCTAATACGTAACCCGTGAAGCTTGTATATACTTGGAATGGAGAGATCAAGATCGAACAATGGGTGTGTAGAGGGTGGGGGTTTCGGCCGAGAGCTCTTGGAGGGCAAGGAGAGAGTTTTGTTGGTGATTGTGATGTGTAAGAACTCATGTGTTAAGTGGTGATATTTATAGACAAGTTCATGTTCTTCGTCCAACGGATTTCGTGTCCCCTTGATATTAAACACATGTCAATATAATAATCAAAAGTTGTACTCTCTTGGTTACCCCTTGTTGGGTATAGTCCGGTTGTTCGGTTGGATAGTAATCCGTTAAAGTGCTTAAGTAAACTTTTAAGCGTCGATAATAATATTTTTAGTGACACAATTTATTTCCAAAAGTGTCGGGAATACTTTCCTCATGTCTTGGCACTTTATTAGTTAGCTAGAAGCTGGAGTGTTAAATAAAGTGCTGTGTTTCGTGCTTAGAGTACGTTTTAGGCACATCCAATCATTACATCTTATTCCTAGAGACGCAGTTCCACAACCCTTATATCCCTACACTCACTGCTAGTGTAGCCAAATATCTCAGGCTCTTATAGGCCTTGGAGGCAGTGTTTGCCTGATGCTGGTTATATCAGCATGTTCAATAGGTTATCCGTTATTGTGCTACTGTGCTTTTTGTGCATCATGTTCGTCACTAAGGTTCAGCATGTAAATAATGTAGTGACAGTAAGCAAGTATGATGCAAGTAAGTACACGTTTCAATATTCAAGTAGCAGTTCATCAGCTAGTTCAAACAAGCACAGTAATTAAGCAGTAATTAATCATTAATTAAGTCGTACGGATACCTGGTTTAGTGCGGGTTGTCACAATGAGTGATAGTCGTCCCTGTGTCGATTGTGCCGTGAAGGACTCTCCATTGGTCTCCACCGATGCATACATAGACCTGAGCGATTCAACATATACCTTCTTTAACGAGAGCCCGGATAAGGGAAATAAAGGTTGGTCTCGCACACCGGTATTTAGCTTAGGATTCACCCTTTCCAATAACCTCTTGCATTTTTGTCTAAATCAAGGGCAATTAAGGTACCTCAGGAACTTCGGTGTTGTTCCATCCAGTAAGGAAACTCCCGATCTGGATAAATTCCTTAAAACAAGACAAAACTTCATAAACTCCTCTAGCTACGGGGCCGTGTCCAGGTGGACACGCCCCCGTGCCCACCTGAAGATTTGTGTCTGATTTTAAATCAGAATACGGACAAAATGTGTCAGACTCTTGTCTGACCATGGGGCCGTGTCCAGCCGACACGGGGCCGTGGTCAGCGTGCTGTCGTTTTCTATAAATGCAGCAAGATTCATGCACACTTGGACTCATTCCAAAGACAAAGATCTGGTGGGATCTTCACATATACCCTACAAGGTATATTCTAAAAGAAGTTTCTCAACAACCATCTTGTCTTTACTACTTTTGTCTATTGCCTTCTTCTTCACTAACTCCTCAAAACCTCCATTAAAGCTTGAAATCTTCAAGTTTTCAAGCTTTATTGTGATAATTGTTAGATGTTTAACCAAGGAAACTTTTCAAAAATAAGTTTTACAACACTGTTTTAAGTTATTTCTGCTCAGAAACGTTTCAAAAGCCAGAAAAATAATTTAAAACTCTAAGTTTCCTTGTTTTAAAAATCTGCAGATTGGTGGCCACGGGGCCGTGCTCAGCGAGCACGGGGCCGTGGCTGGAGTTACTGTTTCATTAATTTGAACTTTTTGACCTGTTTTCTTAGAATGTCGAGCAGGAATAGCGGAACATCCTCAGCCCAATCAAGAAACGATCGACGAGGAAGAAGATCATCAGTGGAAGACTCCCTAGTCAACTACGTGTATGCCTTGTGGGAAGCCATCGATGAAATGACAGGAGTAGAGGAAGCCCTAATTGACCGTATTAACCATCTTTCGGTGGGACTAGAGTGTGTGTAGTAGTCTCGGGATCCAGGATTGATCGTAAGAGTTCTTGTCAATCAAAGGCCATGTTTGGCTAAGTCTCTTACATCACTTGGTGAAGACAAGCATTTAATGTAAGACTTTTGATTTTTAATCTTTTTGCACTTTTTATTTGGTTTTGTATTAATGACTTTGATAACTAGTTTCTTATGTTGAAGGTGAAACTTCCTTATCATTTGTCCGTGGTGTCTTGGCATTACTTTACTGTCTATATAAAGTAAAAGATTTTCACCATTCATATCTCTACGGTCTATATAGAGATATGTTGGCTACCTGGTCGTGGGTTTAGAGAATGGTTTGGTAAGGTTCTTGCCTTATTCAGTGTATAGATCCTGCAAGGACCTGGGTCAAGCTTACTTGGACCTCCTTCAATGCCCACTGGTATTGAATGGCGGGGGTCCGAATGGCTTGATCCCCTCATATGTAAACTACTATTAATACATTAAACCGGCTACTTGGGATTGTATCCCTGCTGACTCAAACCACTTAGCCGAGGGTAACGTCGCCTTCAAAAGAGGGGCCTACCACTTTTCGCATTAATAGCTTAATTAATTATCTTCCAATATTCCGACCCTTTGGGATTGTTTCCTTGCTGACTCAAACCACTGGGTTGAGGGTAACATCACCTTCAAAAGAGGGGCCTACTACTATAACTAAGATAATCTCTTAAAAAGTGTAAAAGTGCGGAAATCATCAAAGGTTACATTAAAGGCAAGTCGGATCCAAGTGATTCATCTTGTCTATATGTTTTTATTTTATTTTATTTTTCAGCATTTTAGTTTTTATTTTTCATGTTTAAAATCTTTTCTAAAAAATTTGATTTGTTTAGACGTTGAGGATAAACCGGTACTAAAAGCTCTTGTGTCCTTGGACGGCCTCGGTATCTTACCAATGCTATAGTACGCTCACGATGGGTGCACTTGCCCATGTGTGTGTTTAGTGTTAGTAGAATATCGTATTTTATAAATTTAAAACTTGACTAATGTGTAAAATGGGCTTAAAATATTAATTAAAACATATTACACCTTATACACACCAATATCCATCTCCAAATTCCCCCGAACTATTCACTTGCTCAAACATCAAAGCTCCAAATGAAAACTGTTGTTGCTGAGCTGGCTGGTAATGTGAAGGTTGGGTTGGTAAAGGAATTGAGGTTGATGGATTAACAGATCGAGTTTTACTTGATGGAATGGGATTATCATCGGCAACAATCCTCACATACGGTGAAGAGTGTTGGATATTAGATGTTTGTGTGAATAACGGGTATTGGGAAGATGTTGGCTGGGTTGAGAATAGTGGTAGGTTATCTAGATTGGGGAATGGTGGTGGAGGCATTGGTGGAAGTTGATGGAAGGTGGGGTAGTATTAGTTGGTTGGGGGGATTGTGGTGGTGGTTGAGACGGTATAAAGGTGTTTGGTGAAGGTTGTGTAGTAGTCGGTGAGAATTGGGTTTGTGGAAGTAGGTTTGCAGTTTGCTTAATCAAGATTCTCTAAATTCTCCATTAGGTTAGATGTTGGCGTTGGAGATTTCAGAATTTTGTTCTCTCTATGAATGACTCGGGTCTTCCGAACTATCCTCTCAATTTCGGGACCAAAGACTAACGGTGAAGACTTTCCGGATTTCCGAGTATGGTGCATGCATGGACAAACTCACCTGCACAAACACATAACCAACGCGTAATTCTGAACAAAAACAAATAAACACTATTTTGGGTTTTTTAATTATTTCTAAACAAATACTCAAAACAAAACACTTTGCGCACGAATCCCCTGCAATGGCGCCGTTTTGATGATTGTCGAACGGGTCATGCAAAAACCTAATTAACCTAGGTATCTAGGGTAAGCAGGGTATCGAATCCAGAGGAGTCTGGTGGAAAGTGTTATGAATTAAGTACTGATTAACTACTTGCAAAAATGTAAACTCGATTGTTTGTTTGTTTGATGAAACTAACGAATTACTAAAACGAAGTTGTGACAATAGGAGGAACAATGGTTCCTTCAGATTTTAGATTCAAAGCCAACTTCAATTTTGTGTTTAATTGTGACAATCACATAGACATGATTGTTTAATTCGATTAGCTGGTTATGATTACCCAAAGACTACTTACTTCAATTGTAAAACAACGGAAGGTTATCATATAAGCAATCAACTAAAATTACCAACCCTAATCCCTATGAAATATATCCTAATTACTAGAACTCTCGGGAATTGAATGAATAAGAACTAAAGTTTGCAGAAAATCAATCCGTTAAAAATAATCAATCAAATCCAAAGGTAAAAAGCATCGAATGCTTAAATTACCAAGTTCACAAACTAACTCAAACACATAAAATCAGTTAACTTACAAGAATCCTCATCTCGCTCGATTGATCGTCAAAACCTAGATAAATGGATGAATGCATCTTTGATCTTGTGGATTTAATGAAGATTATGGTGATGATTATGTAAGACCCGTCTAATTACTACTTGAATTTAATAATAATTCGTACAATTTTATATAAAAGATGTCCAACTTATAACATAAGTTCCATAGATAAAGTTCCTAAGTAGCAAAACATTAGTAGACTAACGACTAATTCAAACATTCATAAGTTGTTTAACAAATTGTTTACATTCCAAAAACATTGTCTATTAAAGTTAGATATCGCGGAAGCTTCTAAAGTGTGTTCGGTCCTTCAAAACTTGATTTATCATCGTCCACGTACTTGCCATACCTAGAAACTGGAAATTTTTAACAAAGATTAGTGTTAGAGTTCTTAGAAATATTACATAATCGAAACTACGCTTAAAACGGATTCGATTTAACAAAGATATGCAAAATTCAACATGAATGTCAAGACTCTACCGTAACTTACGGTAGTCACCGTAAGTTACGGTAGCTCCTGGGAAACTTTGGTTCCACCGTAAAACAGGAAGAATCCACCGTAACATTTTGGTCCCTACCGTAAATTACGGTATATACCATAAGTTACGGTAAGCTCTGGAATGTTATGTTTTGTTTGATTTGTTTGTTTACTCGAACCAAATTCTCGGATTTCATTCCTACAAACCCACATGTTAAATCCTCGTATTCTAATATGTCGTTTGTCAACAATTACAAAAGACCAATTTATTATATTACGAAGCATCTGCCACGCATTAATCGATTATTCGACCCGTTTGGCTCATCTACGGAATCCTCCATATGATGACTACCAACAAGTTCGAACCAATCCTGGTCTTATTAATCAATATAGCGATCATTATCACTTCAAATTAAGACAACCTTTATTCTACAATTCACTATACTTATGCAATTTATCAAAGTTTACCCAATGTAACGAGTCAAGTTACATACCTTTAGTGCACGCCCTTCAAACGCAAATCGCCACCGGCTTGTCCACTCGACGCTCCGGTATATTTTCCTATAGGGTTCAATCACGATTTGTTTAGAACTCCTTTTCAATCATATACCGCATGATTTGTCAAATCATCACAATCATGCGTTTAATCTTTAAATTTCAATTTCGAGCCTCCTTTGGGGCATTTTTACAAACACTTAACGGGCAGAATTTCATATCATTCATATTCAAGTTCAAAGCCTGCTATTTAGATAAACTTAATCATCAATTAAACTTTCATATATTATTAAACATCATCATTTCAGAAATCACTTTCTATGACCCATATTACACTAGAATAATCATTCTAAACCCTAGTGTTTACTAGTTTCCCACAAAACCCATGAATCACCTTCATTGTGTTCATGAGATTTTCATGAATTAGTCATAATTTCACATGTTATTGTCTAGGTTTTACTCCTAGACATTATATCATCCCTATTCTATCCAAATTGCAAACAAGCAACATCAAATTTCTAATTTCCCAAACTCATGAGAATTTCAAACAGAGAATTAACACTAAATTTTACATACCTTACAACCCCCTAGCAATGGGGATTAGTAATCTATGCTCGGTTTTCGATTTTGACTTGGTTTGAGCCCTTAATTTGTGAGTTTTGTGATGAACCAGGGTTTTGGAGGAGCTTGGGGTCGCCCCTGCTCTTGGTCGATTTCAACAACACACAGGCATGTGTGTTTTAAGTTTAATTTTGTTATTTCATTAAAAATAGTTTTCATTTAGGCACTTTTAGTCCCTCATCTTTCATTATTTATTTGTTTTAACTACTAACTACTCATAAGTGACCAACTAACTTGGTTAGTGTCATTCCTAGTTAGTTTATTTTACTAGTTTATTTGCAACCTAATTGCAAATTTATGAACTCGCATTTTCGGGATGTTACAAGCCCACCCCCTTAAAAGGGTTTCGTCCCCGAAACCAAAATACGTACCAAATAAAGTAGGGTAGAGACGTCGCATCTCCTCTTCGGACTCCCATGTAGTGTCCGAGCCCTTCCTATGCTCCCACTGGATCTTGACTTGATCGATTTGTTTGTTTCGTAAGTGCTTGACCTTTGGATATAAAATCTCCACTGGTCTCACTGCATAATTCAGGCTATTATCCACTTCGATATCATCATAATGGATATAAGCTATTTCGTCCGCTAGACACTTCCGCAATTGTGACACGTGAAACGTGCCATGTATTCCCTTTAACTCTTTCGGTAATTCGAGGCGATAAGCCACCTTGCCAACCCGTTCGATGATTTTAAATGGCCCGATAAACCTCGGGCTTAGTTTCCCCCTTTTTCTGAATCTGATAATGCCCTTCCATGGGGAAACTTTTAGCATAACCATATCACCTATCTGAAATTCAATCGGTCTTCGTCTTTTGTCGGCATAAGACTTCTGTCTATCTTGGGCCGCTTTCAAAGGGGCTCTCACCACTTCAATTTTCTCATTAGTGGCTTGAATTATGTCTGTATGCGCCAATTCGCGTGGTCCCACTTCACCCCAACACACCGGGGTTCTGCATTTTCTACCATATAGCATCTCATAAGGTGCCATGCCGATACTCGAATGGTAACTATTGTTATACGAAAATTCGACCAAAGGTAGATAAACATCCCAACTTCCACCGAAGTCGATGATACATGCCCGTAACATATCTTCTAGCATTTGTATTGTTCTTTCACTCTGCCCATCCGTCTGGGGATGGTAGGCAGTGCTAATGAAAAGTTTCGTTCCCATTTGTTCTTGAAAATCTCGCCAAAAATTTGAAGTAAACCGGGTATCTCTATCCGACACAATAGATACCGGTACTCCGTGACGTGCCACTATTTCGTTTGTATATACCTCGGACATCTTTTCCGAAGTATATGTTTCGCGTATAGGAATAAAGTGTGCACTCTTTGTCAATCTATCCACAATCACCCATATGGCGTCGAATCCCCGAATCGTTTTAGGTAGTTTGGTCAATAGGTCCATAGTGATATGTTCCCATTTCCAAACCGGGATCTCCAAAGGTTGCAGTTTCCCATAAGATTTCTGGTGTTCCGCATTGACTTGTAAACAAGTCAAGCACTTCTCCACATATTTCACCACATCCCTCTTCATTCCGGGCCACCAATAATTTTGTTTCGGGTCATGGTACATCTTGGTCGCACCCGGATGAATAGAATATCGGGATTTATGAGCTTCATCAAGTAGAAGCATCTTCACCCCACAAGTATTTGGAACCCATATTCTTCCGGATCGAGTCTTCAACCCGTTCTTTCCATCCGTCAAATCTTTTAACTGACCGATTATTCTTTCCTTCTTCCAGTTCTCCTCTTTCACTGCTTCTACTTGCGCTTCTCGGATACGTTCAAGTATACCCGAGGTCACCACAAGCTGCATCGATCTTACTCGTATTGGGACATAGTCCGTTTTTCTACTCAGAGCATCCGCCACCACATTTGCTTTTCCAGGATGGTAGTGTATTTCACAGTCGAAATCCTTCACCGTTTCTAACCATCGCCTCTGTCGCATGTTTAACTCTTTCTGATCGAAGAAGTATTTTAGGCTCTTGTGATCGGTGAATATGGTGCACTTTAACCCATACAAATAGTGCCTCCATATTTTTAACGCAAACACCACCGCAGCTAATTCGAGATCATGCGTTGGATATTTCTTTTCATGTATTTTCAATTGCCTCGAGGCATAAGCTATGACTTTGCTCCGTTGCATCAAAACGCATCCTAGCCCCGATGATAAGGCATCCGAGTAAACCACAAAGTCTTCGACTCCGTCCGGCAATGTTAATACCGGAGCTTGAGTTAACTTCTCTTTTAGCGTTTGAAACGCTCTTTCTTGTTCAACGCCCCAAATGAACTTCTCCTCCTTCCGGGTTAACTTTGTTAGTGGCGACGCAATCTTGGAGAAATCTTGAATGAATCTCCTATAGTATCCCGCAAGCCCTAAGAAGCTTCTAATTTCCGAAGGGTTCTTCGGGGGATTCCATTTTGACACGGCCTCGATCTTTGACGGATCAACCAATACTCCATCGGCACTTATGATGTGGCCGAGAAATTGTACCTCTCGTAACCAAAAGGCACACTTAGAGAACTTCGCATACAACCTTTATCGTCTAAGTGTCTCTAACACCTCTTGTAAGTGGTGTGCATGTTCAGCTTCACTTTTCGAATACACTAAAATATCATCGATGAACACAATGACCGATTTATCCAGCATCGGCTTGCAAACCCGGTTCATGAGATCCATGAAAGCCGCGGGTGCATTTGTTAGCCCAAATGACATTACGAGGAACTCGTAATGTCCGTATCGCGTGCGGAAAGCCGTCTTCGGCATGTCTTCCTCCTTGACCTTTAGTTGGTGATACCCCGATCTAAGGTCGATCTTTGAAAACCAGTTCGCACCTTGTAATTGGTCGAATAGATCATCTATCCTCGGAAGCGGGTATCGGTTCTTTACCGTGAGTTTGTTTAACTCCCGGTAATCGATACACATGCGCATGCTTCCGTCTTTCTTTTTCACGAACAATACCGGTGTGCCCCAAGGAGACACACTTAGCCTTATGAATCCTTTGTCAAGTAGGTCTTGAATTTGGGACATCAGCTCTTGTAATTCTGACGGGGCAAGTCGGTACGGTGCTCTAGCTACGGGTTTTGCGCCCGGAATCAATTCGATTCCGAATTCTATTTCCCGTTCGGGCGGTATCCCCGGCAAATCCTCCGGAAACACATCTTCATAATCCCTTACTACCGGTACATCTTCAATCTTCAGTGATTCTTTCTCGGGCTCATTTGCGTATATCATAAATGCCTTGCATCCTTGCTTCATAAGCTTGTGAGCTTTCAACATTGAGCATATTATGGGGTTACCTCCTTTTTCGCCATAGATAGTAACGTGTTTCCCGCTCGGAGATGTTAGCTTTATCTCCTTACAAAAACACACGACCTTTGCGTGGTGCTGAGATAGCCAATCCATCCCAACGACTACTTGAAATTCCCCCATTGACATCGGGATTAGGTCTATCAGGTATTCTTCATCATCTATGCTTAATTTGCAGCCTCGACAAATATCACAAACTATAAAACTTTTATTGTCCCCTATTTCAACTTCTAAGGGCACAAATAATTTTGTCAATACAAATGAAGGATGTCGAATAAATCCATGCGAAATGAAGGATTTATTCGCACCCGTATCAAACAATATATGTGCAGGAATTGAGTTAATTGTGAATATACCTAAGACCACATCGGGTTCTATCTTTGCTTCGGCCGCGGTAAGTTGGAAGGACCTAGCCTTCGCCTTAGGGGCTTCTGTTGGGGATTCTTTATCGTCTCTCCTTCCAACTAAGTCTGGGCATTCAGACTTTTTGTGGCCGGGCTGATAACATTTGTAGCAAACCGAGATTTTACCCGGACATAGAGACGCCGTGTGCCCTGTTTTACTGCATATGGGGCACGGTTTGTCTTTGAACCGACATTCTCCCTTGTGCCCTTTTCCACACACTTTACAACTTGGCGACCCACCCTTAGCATCAACCTTCTTTCCCGATTCCCCAATTCGAGCTTTCTTTGTAGGGCTTGGATTCACATCTTGTGCCCTTCGCTCACCCCTTTCAACTTGCTTCTTTAACTCGATTTCACGTTCCCGAGCAACGTTTATGATTTCGGTAAGGGTCTCGTATTTTGAAGGAGTCATAAACTCCTTATATTCAGCGCTCAACATGTTATAGTAGTAGTATATTTTCTGTTCTTCGTTCGTCACCAATTCACTACAAAACTTCATCTTATCCATAAACGTCGCCGTTATCTTGTCTATGGTCTCGCCCTTGTTCCTGAGTTGCATGAACTCTTCTTTGATTCTATTAATGACCGCCTTGGGACTGTGATGTTTAAGAAACGGCGTCTTAAACTCCTCCCATGTCATGGCCCTCGCCGCTTCGGCCCCTATTTCATTCTTTTTATTGTCCCACCAATCTTTGGCTTGACCTCTCAGCTGACCCGTTCCGTAAGCAACAAAGTCACTTTCATCACAATGGGTCCTTTCAAATACTCCTTCAATGTCGTTCAACCATCTTTGGCATATTATCGGGTCAACCTCCCCGTTGTAGATTGGCGGTTTACACGCCATAAACTCTTTGTACGAGCATCCCTTAGGTTCTCCCGATTTATCTTTTATGAGGTTGACACTATATTCCAACCTTTTGACTCGTTCTTCGACAAGCGACAACACCGTGTTTTGAATTTTGTCTATAAACCCGGATAGACTACCTTCAATTGCCTTCCCCACTTCTTCGGCAATTATCTCTTTCATTTGTTCGGTGCTTGTCGGCACCGGATCATTATCGTTTCCTTTCGACATCTTGAAACTGAAATATTTACATTAAACATTAAACATTTCATTTACAACATAGCTTTATTTGCTTCGGTTTAGCCAAGTGCGTAACTTGCTTTTACCGTTCACATTTTGTGCACTTTCCGGGTTTGAGTGTGTTAACACACCCTTCCCATGCACATTAATTTGTATCTCATTTCTTACATAAGATAGGATCTACTAAAATAATAAATTAATTCTTACCGGACGATCGATCAAGCTTGAACCGAACACTTGTTGACAACCTTAAGCTCTGATTACCAACTTGTAAGACCCGTCTAATTACTACTTGAATTTAATAATAATTCATACAATTTTATATAAAAGATGTCCAACTTATAACATAAGTTCCATAGATAAAGTTCCTAAGTAGCAAAACATTAGTCGACTAACGACTAATTCAAACATTCATAAGTTGTTTAACAAATTGTTTACATTCCAAAAACATTGTCTATTAAAGTTAGATATCGCGGAAGCTTCTAAAGTGTGTTCGGTCCTTCAAAACTTGATTTATCATCGTCCACGTACTTGCCATACCTAGAAACTGGAAATTTTTAACAAAGATTAGTGTTAGAGTCCTTAGAAATATTACATAATCGAAACTACGCTTAAAACGGATTCGATTTAACAAAGATATGCAAAATTCAACATGAATGTCAAGACTCTACCGTAACTTACGGTAGTCACCGTAAGTTACGGTAGCTCCTGGGAAACTTTGGTTCCACCGTAAAACAGGAAGAATCCACCGTAACATTTTGGTCCTTACCGTAAATTATGGTATATACCGTAATTTACGGTAAGCTCTGGAATGTTATGTTTTGTTTGATTTGTTTGTTTACTCGAACCAAATTCTCGGATTTCATTCCTACAAACCCACATGTTAAATCCTCGTATTCTAATATGTCGTTTGTCAACAATTACAAAAGACCAATTTATTATATTACGAAGCATTTGCCACGCATTAATCGATTATTCGACCCGTTTGGCTCATCTACGGAATCCTCCATATGATGACTACCAACAAGTTCGAACCAATCCTGGTCTTATTAATCAATATAGCGATCATTATCGCTTCAAATTAAGATAACCTTTATTCTACAATTCACTATACTTATGCAATTTATCAAAGTTTACCCAATGTAACGAGTCAACTTACATACCTTTAGTGCACGCCCTTCAAACGCAAATCGCCACCGGCTTGTTCTCTCGACGCTCCGGTATCTTTTCCTATAGGGTTCAATCATGATTTGTTTAGAACTCCTTTTCAATCATATACTGCATGATTTGTCAAATCATCACAATCATGCGTTTAATCTTTAAATTTCAATTTCGAGCCTCCTTTGGGGCATTTTAACGGGCAAAATTTCATATCATTCATATTCAAGTTCAAAGCTTGCTATTTAGCTAAACTTAATCATCAATTAAGCTTTCATATATCATTAAACATCATCATTTCATAAATCACTTTCTATGACCCATATTACACTAGAATAATCATTCTAAACCCTAGTGTTTACTAGTTTCCCACAAAACCCATGAATCACCTTCATTGTGTTCATGAGATTTTCATGAATTAGTCATGATTTCACATGTTATTGTCTAGGTTTTACTCCTAGACATTATATCATCCCTATTCTATCCAAATAGCAAACATGCAACATCAAATTTCTAATTTCCCAAACTCATGAGAATTTCAAACAGAGAATTAACACTAAATTTTACATACCTTACAACCCCCTAGCAATGGGGATTAGTAATCTATGCTCGGTTTTCGATTTTGACTTGGTTTGAGCCCTTAATTTGTGAGTTTTGTGATGAACCAAGGTTTTGGAGGAGCTTGGGGTCGCCCCTGCTCTTGGTCGATTTCAACAACACACAGGCATGTGTGTTTTAAGTTTAATTTTGTTATTTCATTAAAAATAGTTTTCATTTAGGCACTTTTAGTCCCTCATCTTTCATTCTTTATTTGTTTTAACTACTAACTACTCATAAGTGACCAACTAACTTGGTTAGTGTCATTCCTAGTTAGTTTATTTTACTAGTTTATTTGCAACCTAATTGCAAATTTATAAACTCGCATTTTCGGGATGTTACAGATTAATGAAAAACCAAGTCCCAAGGTGTGCTTCTATCCCTAATTTTCGTCCAAGAGTGCTTCGCCCCGAATTAGGGTTTTAAAAACCCATTTAAACCCTTCAAATACAAGATCTGCGCGTTGCTGAGCCGTAGCCTGCACCCACAGGTCGTAGCCTACGGTCCCAACTTGTTGTTCATTGTTTCATCTGGCCGTAGCCTACGCCTCATCGCTGCTGAACCTTTTTGGCTGATGTAGAGGAACCGTAGCCTACGCTGGCTCATCCGTAGCCTACGCCGGCTCTTTGAATCCATGTTTAGCTATGCTTCAACTTTCCATTGATGACTGTAAGACCCCTATACTTTGTTCTTTCATGTTTTTCACACTTCCAAGCTATATTTTGGCCCCGAACAAGTCCCGAATGATGTGATATTTCTCGCTAATCATCCTTTCTCGTTCTGTTTCATCTCTAAACTCTCCAACTTGAATTGCGCGATTACCCTGTAAAACCACAAACTTTTGTAGTTAACACATTCGAGGCATATAATCGCGTAAAACACATTAAAACACATCGTATAACACACATTAAAGCTCGTGTTTTGCACTCTCCATCAACTCATTTTCTAAAAAAATACGTTAAAATATAGAGTAACAAAAAACGTACATAATTATACTGATGAGAACATATTATACTTGAGCCAACTCACTTCCACAAAAAAATTACGTCTAAATGCAAAATAACACAAATCAATTTTAATTTATACCAACACGTAAATAAAAATAAACACGTAAAACTTGATTAAAAAGTTTTTATAAAGTTAAAGGGTTGTAAGTGTCAACGCTGAATGTTAAGAGGTAAAAGAATACAAAATTGTAAATAAAAAGCAAAAGATAAAAGAAATCACAAAAGTATAAAAAAAATAGAAAACGATAAAAAACTCAAAAGGATAAAAGGAAAGGCAAATAAAAAAAGTTAAAGCAGGAAAAAAAACTAAAAGCAACCAATGTCATGCAGGTGTCAACCACTCTTCATGTAATAAAAATCAAAAAAAGAAAAAGACAAAACGCCAAAAAAATCAAAAAGCAAAAAAAAATAATAAAACTATAAAAAAAAAAGACAAAAGGGCAAAAGGGCAAAAAGTAAAAGGGAAAAAAATATAAAACACTGTTCACGCGAGTTGTGAAATGCTATAGTTATAATATCTTTGGGTAAATTACTTTTTGAGTCCCTGTATTTTAGGGGTTTTAACAACTTGAGTCCAAAATCAAAATGTTTAATGCCCTGAGTCTCTATAGCTACTTTTCTTAACTATTTGAGTCCAAATTTCTAACATTGTTAGAATTTTTTGGTTATGTATTGTTAAATGACCAAAATAACCATAGAATTAAAAAATAAAAAAAATATTATTAGATTTATCTCTCTCTCTCTCTCTCTCTCTTGTATATCTCTCTCCCCCTTATCTCTTTCTCTTTCTCTAAACATTCTGCACTTTCATCTCTCTCTCATCTTTCTTTCTCTCTCTAGACCACCTGCATCCCCTACCACCATCAACACCACCACCACACCACCACAGCCACAACCACCTCCATCACCAACCACCACCTCAACCACAAACCTCCAGCACACTCACTCTCGCTATACAGATTTCATCAAATAATGAACATACACCAGAATAGAAACTAAAACATTCTTCTGCTTCTTTACTTGTTGCAAAACATACATAACAAAGTCTTGTTCTTTCTTTTTAGGGTTTTCTGTAAAAACTCAAGAAGAATAATAACAAGTACTTACCATATCAGGATTAAGATCAAGATCAAGATCAAGGGATCATTGTTCTGACAAAAAAAACCCAAAAAAAAGTAAGCCAACCGAACCAGAAAATCTTGATCATCCTTTTAGGGTTCAGATCAACATGTTATATATCATGTTGTTGTTCTTGTTTTTTAGGGTTTTGATCAATAAGAAAATGGGAGAGGGAGGGTACAGTTGAAGAGGATTGAGAACAAGATTAGTAGACAGGTGACATTCTCCAAAAGAATAATAGGCTTGTTGAAGAAAACTCATGAGATCTCAGTGTTCTGTTTTTAAGCCCAAATTCTTTTCAAATTCTCTTCGCAAGATCCATGAATCAAGCAAGATCCATCAAGTATTTGATTTGAGGGTGATTAAATTCTATTTTTTTTTTTGGGCTTAAATGAAGTGATTTGTGTTTTACTTTTATGGGTTTTTATTGGTGATTTTAAATTGAGAATTTGAAGAAGGGTAATTGAAAAGGTGGGGCGAAGTAGGTGTTGATGGTGCGACGGTGACTATGCTGGAGGTTTGTGGTTGAGGTGGTGGTTGTTGACGGAGGTGGTTGTGGATTTGGTGGTGACGGTGGTGGTGTTGATGGTGGTGGGAGATGCAGGTGGTCTAGAGAGAGAAAGAAAGATGATAGAGAGATGAAGGTGCAGAATGTTTAGAGAGAGAGAAAGAGATAAGGGGAGAGAGATATATATATATATATATAAGAGAGAGAGAGAGAAATCTAATAATAATTTATCTTTTTAATTATAAGGGTATTTTAGTCATTTAACAATACTTAACCAAAACATTCTAACAGTGTTAGAAATTTGGACTCAAATGGTTAAGAAAAGTGATTATAGGGACTCAGGGCTTTTGATTTTGAACTCAAGTGGTTAAAACCCCTAAAACACAGGGACTCAAAAAATAATTTACCCAATATATTTCTTCTATAGTCCTTTGTACGTAGGAATGGCAATGGGCCGGGTTCGGGTTAGATATTGGTAATCCTAAGCCTGTATCCGGATGTAATTCTTTGTTTCATGCACGACTCGTTACCCGTCGGGTATTTGTCGATTAATTACCCGTTAGGTATCAGGTACGCATGTGGGTATCGGATATACCGTTAATTTGTTAAAAATACCATTGAGACTCCCATGTGCATTTTTTACTCTAATGTTTATATAATTTACTATTTTAATAACAAACATACATATCATATTCAAATGCATATTTGAAACATATATCTATATAATTAACTAATTAAGGTACCGATATTTTGGAATATATAATGTCAGTTTATGTATTTTGCAATTAATCGAACACCAGACATGAAAAATAGTAGCATTAATCAAGACCCAAGTTATATCCCTAACAACTTGAAATGTATTTAGAAAATCCCAAAACTAACACACATCTTAATCTTGTATGAATATAACTAAACATAAAATTTTGTATGAATATGTTAAAGTATTGAAGACAAACAAAAGAGCAAAATCTATGAATAATGAATAAGTGCATGTACTAAGTTTATATAAATGGAAAATTAATTTAATTTAAATTAATATACTTTTTGGGTATTATTCGGGTTGGGTGTCACTAAATCCCACACCCGTACCCGAAATTTTTATACTTTTAATCCCACTCGGTCCATACCCGTCGGGCTTCGGGTATACCCGTGTCACACCCCAACCGATGGCGGAAACATCGGAGTGAGACGAAAACGAGATTGCAAGAGACTTCATAACACTAGTGTGACAAGTATTTAATAATAGATTTCATTTCATTGCTAAAGGAATCAAATACATTGTTTGAAATAGAATACAACAAGTTGAAACAAATGAATTACATTACAACAAGTATGTAAAGTTTAAAATGCGTTTCTAGGGATCCTACTAAGTTCCGTGCATCACCATTAGCATCATAAACCTGCAACATGTTTAAAAGTATAGTTCAATACAAAAGTATTGGCGAGTAAACAAGTTTGGTGTACTAGCATATAAGTATAAAAGAAAGAAAATGAACAATCCACATGGCAAACCTAGTTATCAAGATTAACGTATAAACCGGCATGTGAACAAACAAGTCAAACCAAAGTTTAACGCAAGTGTGAATGAGTGCCTTAACATAACCCAACGTTCACAGGCGGTGCGTTACTCCTATAGTACTATACATGTTAAGGGTAGGCTCGTACGAAGTTCATGACACGTATATCACAAAATGAACAAACCCAAAAAATACGAATCAAGCATAACATAATAGTTGGATTGTTTGTATGTATGATTGCATAAAAGTATGTATGTTTAGTGTGTTTTTGTATATGTAAACATGTTGCACCCAAAAAGTGTAAAACGGTAAAAAGGGCGTCGAGTATACTCACAACATTGCAAAGCCTTCCGATTATCCGTGAGTGACGAGTGGTTTGTGTTTAAGTAGTAAATGGTAAGGTTATATGATGTTTATGGAGTGACTAGATTCGGGATTTAGAATTTGAAGTACGAAAAGTATATATTTACAAAAAGTATTATCTAGTTCTAAGTACTCGTTTTTGACACTATGTTGTATGTGGTTTCATGGGTCCTAGGTTGCCCATTAGAATCGTTAACGAGAGACTTAGATTGTAGATAATGTAGCCTAAGTTTATGATGAATAATCGTGGTCCGATTATCGTCATAAATTCAGCCACGTTCTTGTATATATATGTATTTACATAATTATAATAATAACCTAAGCTAAGTCCATTATAGATATCATGTAAGTCAAGCATGAAGGATTTAACCTCATTGTATGATTCACCACTACACAAAATCACCACAATGATGCTTCGGAGGGTCATGAATAACAAGAATTAAAAGAACTAACTATTACATGTCAAGTAGCCAAGTAAGTCTTTAACCCGGGTAAGCGAATATGACATAGAAAGGTAATCCTAAGTGTCAGAGGCTAGACGGGGTTATGTTACTTTGATACTAGAAAGCTACTTGGAATATTAACAAAAAAACATCAAGTGAGGTGTGTAATCAAGTTAGGAATGCCAAGGCATCCAATGTTCACACTTCCATCTAACATAAGTCTCAGAAAGTTTAGAGGTTGTTTGTACCTCTAAACTTGTAAGAATCGTCCCCAACAAGTCCCACAACCTGGGTTTAGGAGGTTGCTAGGTACAAGATTCAAGCAAGAAAAGTTATGTTTTATAAAGGTTTAACAAAGTTTCTTCAAAATAGAAAGTTTGGACCTGAAAATAGTGATGTTCCACCTTAGATTACCTTGGTAATCTTGTGAAAACACTCCAATAGGTATTCCCACCTTTATAGAAGAAGAAATGGTGAAGAAAGTATGTAAAAATGAAGTTACATGAACATAAACAAAATCAGAAAATCAAATCTGACTTTGGAGCCTTATGTGAGTGAGGTATCTCGTGATTACACCTTGGTGAATCTTAGATAGCATCCTTGAAGGTCATCCAAGGAGATTGGTACAAGAAAACACAAGAAAAGTAGAGAAAAAGTGCTCCAAGTTCATTGTTTTTAGCAAAGTATACAATCTGCCAACACTTGAAAGTGTTGGAAGAATTGTGAGAATTTGAGAGTGAAATGGAAGAGTGGAAAGGGTTAGGCTAGTGTTAAATGCAAGTTGGTTGAGTATTAAAGGCATTTAGGTAGGAGTTGTGTGTGAAAAAAAGGACAAATCAGCGGGCTGATAGGAGGCTGGCCTCGGTTTATATGGGTGTGCAGCGGGTCGCGGAAGAGTTGAGTGGGTGTGCTGCGACGCGCGGCCTCGGTTCTCCGGGTAAACTTCCATTAATTACAGTTATGGTCCCTGTAGTTCAGTTCTTGACGTATTTTAGGTAGTTTTAAGTATAATCAACATGCAACTAAGTGTAATATACCTATAAAAGATGGATTAAGTGTGGTGAACGTGTAATGGAGTTAAAATGCATGTATTTTTTTTTATAAAGTCACGTATCTTCGATAGTTGCTTGTAAGAATAATGCGTTTACAGGAGTTACGAATATGTATCAAAGGTATATATGGATTAAATGTATAAGCATGTATAGAATAGACAAAGTATAATTCGTACGAAATAGTTAATTTTTATCATGATCGACGTTTCGGATTTTGAATGGTTCGAAACAAAATACGATCACAAGAGAGTTAAGTTTTTAGAAATAAAATTATACGACAAACTTCCTAAATGCGGAAGGTTACAAAACTGAAGCGTTACAACCCGGCCCATATGTTTCCGGTTTCAGGTATACCCATCAGGCTTTTTTGCCATCCCTATTTGTACGCTTATTAGTGTTCTACCATATTTTCATATTCTATAGTTCTTTGTACACTTATTAGTATTCTACCATATTTTCATATTATACATTTTTTCTCAATAAATGTAACCTTTAAGTCATTATTACATTAATCCGCCAATGCTAATCAAGTTAAAAAGCTAGATTATTAACATGTTCAACATAGTTTTTTTTTTTTTTGAACGGTAAATTTGGATTACTGACGAATCCCTGGAGTATCATCGTGCTACCAGTGGAATCACCCAATCATATTCATCTCTACTAGGCAATAATGTCAATACACAAATTCAGGAGGAAACCTAATAAATATGGGAAAACCCCCCTTGTGAGAATCGAACTCAGTACCTATTGGTCCCAAAACCTTATCCTACCTCTAGAATGCCACTAGACTATAAAGCCATATGCATCATTATGGAAAACTGAAAGTCACTTTTGACATGAAAGGTATTAGTAACTTTAGCAACGACTTCACATTTTAAGTTGAAACCAAAGACCACATGCCATCCATATTTTTTATATGAAACTAGTAATAAGACCTGTGCGCGTTGCGGCGTGGGTACTTCACAAATATCGAACAGATTAGTCCAAGCGTTATGTGATATGTTAACCATATGAAAACGCACGTTCTGACGTATCCGATTGAACTCAATGTATCCTATAGTTGCATTGCGATGGATCAAAACTTAACATAAATCGAATTTATATCGTACAATCATAATGTATTAGAATTTATATCGTACAATCATAATGTATTATACGCGACCCGACTAACTCGAATTTATATCATCAAGCCAAAAACTCTCGAGGGGGTGAAAGTGGCAGTTACAAAGTTCATAAAAAGTTAAGTGGTTAAAAATTGTATTTCCTAAACATAAGGGCTAAGAGAGGGTAAAGATAAAATTTGATAAAGTTTTGAGGTAAGAAGGAAACTATAACAAAGTTGGAGCTGAAAAGGAAACTACCACAAAGTTAGGGTGTTAAAAGCAAACTATTTGTAAAATGGAGTAGTAGTTAGGGACTAAATTTGCCATTTTATGAAACTTTGAAGGTACCAAAGTCAAGGGTCTAAAATTGCAACATTGTGAAAATATGGGTGGAGAGGGAGGCAAAGTCGGTGGGGTTTCCACCGACTTTGTCTTTTAAGAGTATGTATAATATGAAGAATGGTTTTGGATATATGTTTGGTGCAACTTGACAGGTTACACCCAACTCAACTCGAAAACGAGAAACCACAACACAAGTCCAGTCGCGAGTGGAAGGGATGAAAGCTAGTCATGGCCTGGGGTCTTTACTCGAACTTCATGGTGATTTGGATCTCGTAGCATTGGTCTCCTTCATTCCAAAATGTAATGCGAAGGTACGAGTAAAAGAAATGGAAGGAACGAAGACTTACGACAGACAAGGACTTAACAGAGGCCCAAAAAACGAAGAAGGCATCAACTCCAATCTTGCACTGCTTCAAAATCTAAGGGGGCGTCTGGTTCGCAGGAATTCAATGGAATTTAAAGGAATTGGAATTTGAATTCCATCTCTTAGATGTTTAGTTCATAGAATTTGATAGAGGCCAATGATCTCTAGATCAAGTGGTGGAGGGCTTGCATTTCTCTTGAGAGATGCAGGTTCGACTCCCACTTGGTGCAGAGTGAGGCACTGGTGGACAATGATAGGAGACCCAGGGAAACCTGGGTTGGATCCTTGAGCCAAACAGGTTTTACCGGTAACTTCATCGTCGTGCATACGGGCGGGTGGGTTACCGGGTTTTCCCCGGAATTGGTGGTGGACTCGGGTTACTCTCGGAGTACTCCGTTTGTCCGGTGGGTGCCCCGAAAGTGCTGGGGATTGAGTTTGTTGGCCGTTCAAAAAAAAAAAAAAAAGAATTTGATTGAGAAAAAAATCCAATTCCAATCTTCATGTGTTTGGTTGACAACGGAATTGGAATAAGACATTAATTCCTTTAACTAAAGGAATTCAAAATCATTCATATATGTAAAGGAATTAAAGTAAATTCATTGGAATCTTTGACCGTTTTGACCCGCACCGTTTCGACCCGTACCGTTTCGATCCGAACAGTTTCGACCCATACTTGTTTCGATCCGAACCGTTTCGACCCGTACCGTTTTGACGCGAACAGTTTCGACTCATACCGTTTCGACGCGAACCGATTTGACGCGAACCATTTCGACCCGTATCGTTTCGACACGAAGCGTTTCGCATACTGTTTCGACGCGAACCGTTTCGACCCGTACCGTTTCGAATCGTTTCGGCCCGTACCGTTTCGACCCGTACCGTTTCGACGCGAACCGTTTCGACCCGTACCGTTTCGATCCGTACATTTTCAAATCGAACCGTTCGGCCCGTACCGTTTCGAATCGAACCGTTTCGACGCGAACCGTTTCGACCAGTACCGTTTCGAATCGAACCGCTTCGACCCGTACCGTTTCAACCCGAACTAGCGGTTGTGGGTGCCAAGGTGATGGATTTCAATTCATTTGACAACCAAACACAACAAAAATAGAATTGAGATTCCATTTGCAACAATTTTAATTCCAATTGGAATGTTTAAATTCCAAATTCAATTTCTTTAAATTTTAATTCATATACAAATTGCAATTCAAATTCAAATCATTTCGCGAACCAAACGCCCTTAGCTGTTAAGTCTTGTAGCAACACAACTATTATGTTATGATCGATTTTATAGATAGTAGGTTTTCTTGGTTGAGTTCGTTGAGATTCTATGACATTTTATTTTGTTTACGACTTACAAAGCTTTTATTAACATAAATATGTTTTCACTTTATGGTTTATTTTTAAAACCAAATTTGTTTATTACTAATCAAACAGTGAACACCTTAATGATAAGTTAGCTTTGAAGGCTTTCCATTTTCAAGTATGAAATTCATAGTTGACTAAGGGCATGTTTGGCTAAGCTTTTCCAACTAACTTATTGACTTAATTAAAAATTTAAAAAGGAGTTTTAGTGTTTGGCAAACCTAAAAGTCATTTTCAAAATGACTTTTTGAAAATAAGAAAAAGTAGTTTTTGAGAAGTTAACATGTCGTGACTTTTTGATCAGCTTATAACTTTTCAAACACCAAATTACCAGATTACCCCTGATTTAACACTCCTTATATTATTTGTTTGTCCCTTTTAGTCATTTTACATCAATAAGCTAAGCCAAACACTTTTTAAAAAACAACTTATTGACTTATTGACTTTTCTCACCCTATAAGCTAATTCAAACACTTTTTTTAAAAACTTCTTTTCAAAAAGTTATAAGTCAATAAGTTCTTTTCACAAAAACTCATTTTTCACTTAAATAAGCTTAGCCAGACATGCCCTAAAACTCTAAACCAAACCATTAACTACAGTTTTGAATACTAAAATTAAAACCGAACCATTAACTACAACTCGTTTTGATGGTTTCAACCAAGTTTCTTATAAAAAATCATTATTTTCTATCACATTTTTATAATGATGAAGACAATGTATAATTATAAGTAACTATGCATTTTAAACTTGAATAAAAAATAAACAATAAAAATAAACCACTAACAGTTCAAGTTCCAAACCAAAATTTCAACTTATAAACCAAACCATATAAACCTCAAACTAACCAAACCAACTTCTTTTTTTTTTTGAAAGGCAAGCTAACCTACTCCTAATTACTCATACGCTTGCACCTTACAGGATACGAACGTCTCACTTCTAGAACAGAGAGAGAGAGGCACCTTACCACCACACAACCACACCATGTCCCTTAAGACGCTAAACCTAAAGATTTGCTTTGGTGTTGAGGGCTCTATCAGTTTCAATAGTTTATGAAAATTTATAAAATATAAAGAACAAAAAATCAAAATGTTGATCAATCTATAAGTTGTTTTTATTACATTATTGCCATAACCAGAAACCAAACTTTCTGATAGCAAAAGTAACATGTATTCCTTTAATTTAAACAAGTAATAATGTCTATTCCTCATCCAAAATTGTATCTGTAAAAGCAAAACTACAATCATAGTCATAGCTTGCGTTAAACACGATCAAAGCCATCAAGCATTACGCCAGCCTCACACCCTTCGACTCGCCAATCAAGTCAAATGATTCACTTTCCTTCAAATCCTTCAATATTTGAATACAAATCTTCATAAGTACGCGTACACCCATCATCCTTTTTCCAAAATTTATTGCTCCTTGATGTCATCAAAGTAGGAAGATAGAATCACAGAAGGAGAAGACAATCCCGACACACATTTGAACTGCAATAAAGAAATTAAACAGTTAAAATCACATTTTAAACCAATGGCATCAAGATTCAAAAATCATGTAAATTAGTAGCAGTAAATAGTAATACTGAACAAACCTTATGTTGGTTATATTTTTCTCTAATTGCCACTAAATTTGCAGCTCTTCTACTTGACTGCAAATCATGTAAAATTTGAACACATTCTTTCAAATCCGATGGCTTGTATCCCGATTGTTGTTGCAGCGCCAAGTTCTGTACAACAAATAATATAATTACATAAGAATCACTGAATCACTGTTTCCCTTTTTTATAAAATAATAATAATTTAAAAACCTTAAAATTATAAAAAAAAAAATGTTAATGATTCTTACCCAGGGATGTGAATTTGGATCAAGAATGAATCTCGAAAGAAATGTAACGGATGCAGCTATCATAGAAGGCAAAAACTTGATGCAACCGTAGTCCAACAAGCTTAATTCGGATAAATAATAACTCAAGAACTCCAACTGCAAATTAGGTGTCTGCAAATTTCAAAATATACCCATAAATAAACCATTACATAATTATCAACGACACACAAAACAATCATTAAACATAAAGGCGGTAGAGCTTACAACATAATCTTCTTGAACAATTCGAGTACACCGTCTAAGAAACGTTCTGACTGTGGGATTTCCCATTTCAAACTTGAGTGTTTTTAGCACATCAGCTTCCATCTTAACCACTTCTTGCTTCGTGTACGTATTATCAGTTATGTAACAGAAATCTTCGGTGTGTGGAGGGCTGATTTCTTCGTATTTTCTAGTGATCATAAAACAAGATTAGATCAGCATCGGATAACGAAACCAAACAGCTAAACAGAATCTGTTAAGCAACAGAATTGTGATACTTACGATGCAATCAGCATCGAAGAAACGCCAAGAAGTTGAAGTCTTTGTCTGTTGAGAACATTTGCTGATAAAAATCTGTCAATGTATGAGATTGTGAGGTATAAAGTGTCTGGAAGAAGCTTGTACTCTTCTGCAACTTCAACTAACCAATCAACCAATACACCCCTCATGTTAACTGTCACGTCTTTTTGCACTTTTTCGATGTAATCCGCCTTTGGTCTCCTCTTTACCTCCATCTGGATTCAAAAATAAAAACACAAATCTATTAATTGAATGCAAAATAGTAAAATACTTTGGCCCCATATCAAGATTTACAGTTCATTATACCAAAAGTAAGGTGCTTTTTTATCTAACATGACTCGTTTCAACCCGACCCTACCTTGGTCAGAACCCGTTGACCCAAACCAAATTAATACTATTTTCTAGATCAGCCCGTTTTGCGCGAACTCATTTTGCTAAAAACCCGTTTTGACCCAATGCAATTTTTCTCAAGATCCGTTTTGACCTAAACCAAACTAGTACTTTTAAAAAAGGCCTGTTTTGACCCGAACCAAATTGATACCTTTCTAAAACAGCCATTCTAACCCAAACTCATTTTGCCAAAAAACCCGTATTGACCCGATCCAAAAGTATTAACTTGGATCGGGTCAATACGGGTTTTAACCTACACTAAATTAATACTTTAATAAAAAGAACCCATTTTGACCCGAACTCATTTTATCAAAACCCTAATCAACTGAAACCAAATCAATTAAATCGGCCCGTTTTGACCCAAAACTCATATTGCTCCAAACCCACATTAACCCGAACCCGTTTTGACCAGAAACTCATTTTGATCCAAACCCATTCTGAGCCGTCACCCGAACCCATCCAACCCCCCCCCCCCCCCCCCTACTTTACCTAGCTTAACACTAGCCCTAAAAATATCAAGCAACAGAATCAGAAACAAACCTCCATATTATGAAGATACTCATAAATATCCGAAACATAAGCTTCACACATCTGAGGGTCACTATCAACCAATCCATCATCAATCTTCTCAGCAACCACTTCACATTCTTTCTCTTTCACCTCCATTGTAACAACTTTCACCACTTTCTTCACCTTCTTGGCCCCACATTTCACAATCTGACCACCATCAGATCCCGTATCCGCATTCGACGATACCGCATTGTTCGATAACTCACCCAACACCACTCTCTTCTTATTCTTGGGTTGCAAGTGAGCCCCCATTGCCTCCATAGCTCTTTTCTTCGCCAGGCGCGTGACTCTCACGCCGCAATTGTTCTCCTGGTCCGCCATTGATGAATACAGCAACGAACACAGGAGACAAATGGGTGATTGTTGGATTAATGTGGGTGTTGGTGGAGATGTGTGGTGAGAGTGTGAGTGGTTTGGTTTTATATTTTTAAGGAAGGAGATGCCGCCATTTTTGTTGTGTTTTGAAATTTTTAAGGTTTTGGGGTGGAGGGGTGAGAGTGAAAATTGTTGAAATGAAATTTTTGAAGGGACGAATGGGAGGTTGACACGTCGGATGCTGGTCCAGGGTTTAAAATTTGGTGAAATGTTTTGGGTTGATGCACTGGCGGGTGGCGGCTAGTTTTATGGGATTTAAATGTTAAAATGAAAATTGTAAGCTTTGATTGTGGTTTGAAATACAAACTACCCGCCTTTTGAAAAATGAAAATTGTAAGCTTTGATAAACTATTTATACTTTCGGTCCCCTTAGTTAATTCATTGTAAATTCTGGAAATTAAAATAAAAAACATACAAACCGTAAATCATATTTTGTTTTAAACTAGCAAGATGCTCGCGCGATGCGACGAGAGTGACACATCGCATTACGATACTCGTTTCTGGTAGTTTTCTTATTCATATAATATTTATTGTAGCATCATTGTGATAGATATACATCAAAAGCGAAGTAATCGGATAATCTATTTCATTGTGATGTTCATGGTTCGGTTGGTTTGGTTATTATCCTCAAACGAAGCCGAAACCAAATTCATCGTTAGTCTGTTTTATTAACCAATCGATTTTTGGTTAATCGTTTCGGTTTATTCGGTTAGATTGACGGTTTTTCGTTTGATTCATTTAATTTCAGTTAACAGCAAAAACAAAACTTGGGCTAAAACTTTTGCTTATAAATATATGAAATTAAGGTATAAATACATGAATTAAAAGTATAAATATATGAAATGAAGATATAAATATGAAATATATGAACTAAAGGTATAAAAGCTATAAATATATGAAAATATAAATGATTTGTTTTGGTTCAACTAATTTTGGTTAAAAGAGAGTACAAAAAATTGATAACCGGTTTTTGGTTAATTCGGTTTTAAGTTAATTTAGTTTTGGTTCATTTCGGTTCGATTTCGTCTATTTTCGGTTTGGTTTAGGATCGGGGAGGGAGTTAATTTTTTATATGGGGATAAAGTATAACTACTAACTAATTATTTATAATTTTGTTAAATATGAGAGATTAAAGTGTAATTTAGATGAGATGATTAAATTGACAATATTTAATCACTTGACATTCTGTAGCTATTAAACATTCTGGGATAATGACCAAGTATGTTGGACTTTAATTGCTTGTACACTAAGACATAATCTACTTTTACCTTTTAATCCATAGGTCAATACTGACCAAGACAACATTTCGACAAAAATGAGTAAGTCGTCACGGTACTTTTGAATTTTTTTATACATTATAGTTTATAAGATATGACAACAATACGTAAAAAAATTATAAGTTTGTTGTGGAGGAGGATAAGTGTAACTAATTACCCATTATTATCTTAAAACTAAGGGATTTAAGTGTAATAAGATTGGAGACTAAAATATGTTGGGGAAATTAGAAATTGCTTGGATAAATCTGAAGTTGTGTAATCACTTTCAGATCAAACAATTGGAGTGGCTACCAATCTTTGATCGGATAAAATCAGAATTGATTCTAGATTTCTGTATGATAATTTGGTTGAGAGAATTTTGAGGGATTCTCACGAACTGTAAAATTCGTCTAGGGTTTTCAAAACCGTTTGAAAGAGCGTATTTGCAGTTTTCCACAACTGCTTGCAGTTTTCGTTTTGAACAAAAACATCTTTAGTCCTTCATGTTTCAAAAGTGCATATTTAGCCCGAAATTTAATTTCTGATGCATTTTCGATAAAGGACTTTTGTCCAAAATTTAATTTAATTTAATTTCGACCCCAGCCAGGGGCTCTGCCCCTTGGACCCCGCTTCTCTCGGGGGTGCTGCCCCCGAACCCCCGCCAAGGCCCCCTTGGTTCCCCCGTTAGTCCCGATGACATTCAAATAAGCGTGCACTCTTATTTGTATGTCACACGCAATCTTAAATTACACTAAAATATCAAACATACCTCCCCCATTTTAGTGTAATCATAGATTAACTACCTTGTTCACAGCAACCAAAACAAACTAATGCATAAATGAAATGTCGTGACGATTGAATTTCATATTAGTATATTACACATTCCAAATATTCGAATTTAAGGGTGTCACTAAGGATTGAACCCTTAATATCCATAATGAATACATGAAGATAATATACACATTAGTTTACATTAATAGATCTAACTTGACACTATCTTTTACTAGCCTGTGTCCCTATCCTTCATAAGCATATCAAAGCCAAGTCCAAGCTTCTTGAAGCAGCTAAACTTCATGCTCATATAGGTAGCTCTTTTACTCTTGCACCTGCAAATGCAATTTTTCAAAAGAGCTATTAAGAAGATATACCTCAACCTTCCTTAACTTGCAGATCTAAACACATACCTTTGGGACGATTTAATGTTGTGTTCCAAACTCTAGATGTTAAGCTTTCCACATTGAATTCTGCACCTAACGTCATATTAGGTGGGAATTGGGTATCTTAACATGAGAGTTCTCAGATGGACTTTAACCCTGATCCCACAGCTGATACTTTCACGAGATCTCTAGTTAACCCTTTGGTTAAATGATCAGCTAAGTTCTGTTGAGTTCTCACATACTCAACCGAAATCACACCATGCATGATGAGCTCACGAACCATGCTGTGTCTCACACCTAAGTGTCTTGACTTGCCATTATACACTTGACTATATGCCTTAGCCAGTGTAGCTTCACTATCACACCTTATAGAAATGGGAGATATTGGTTTTGGCCACAATGGAATCTCATAAATCAAGTTTCTTAGCCACTCAGCTTCCTTACCAGCTGCCGCTAAGGCTACAAACTCAGATTCCATAGTTGAATCAGTTATGCAAGTCTGTTTCTTTGAAGCCCAAGAAATGGCACCTCCCCCAAGTAGGAATACCCAACCACTTGTGGAAGAATGATCTTCCTTATTGTTTATCCAACTTGCATCTGAATATCCTTCAATCACTGAAGGAAATCCAATGTAAGTCAGACCATAATCAATGGTTCCTTTCAAGTATTTGAATACTCGACCTAATGTTTGCCAGTGATGAGTAATAGGATTGCTAGTAAATCTACTAAGCTTTCCAACAGCATACGCTATATCTGGTCTGGTACTGATCATAACGTACATAAGTGATCCAATTGCTCTTGAGTACTCAAGTGGAGATACTGCAATACCTTTATTAGGTAATAGCTTCAAACTAGGATCAATAGGAGTACTTGCGGGAGAACAATCCTTGAAATTAAACTTGTTCAAGATCTTCTCAATATAGTGGGATTGAGAGATTGAAATGCCCCTGTTCTAACGTTTGATTTTAATACCTAAAATCACCTCAGCCTCCCCCATATCCTTCATAGCAAACTTAGATGATAAAAATCCCTTTGTTCTATCAACTTGATCTTGGTTAGTACCAAAAATCAACATATCATCTACGTACAAACAGATCATGACTCCGTTTCCAGAAGCATCAAACTTGCTATAAACACATTTATCTGCTTGGTTTAAAACAAAACCATTAGACAATACAATCTCATCAAACTTTTGATGCCACTGTTTAGGTGATTGCTTCAAGCCATAAAGAGATTTAATTAGTTTACACACCTTGTTTTCACTTCCAGGCATAACAAACCCTTCTGGTTGTTTCATGTAAATCTCCTCATCTAATTCACCATTTAAAAATGCAGTTTTCACATCCATTTGGTGAATTTTAAGATTATGTATAGCAGCAAGTGCTAATAATAATCTAATGGTAGATATCCATGCTACAGGAGCATATGTATCAAAGAAGTCAATACCCTCCTTTTGTCTAAACCCTTGGATTACTAATCTGGCTTTGAACTTATCAATAGTACCATCCACCTTCATCTTCCTCTTAAAGATCCATTTACTTCCCAATGGTTTACAACCAGGAGGTAAATCCACCAATTTCCAAGTGTTATTTTGCAAGATAGAATCCATTTCATCTTGGATGGCTTCTTTCCAAAAAGAAACATCCCTTGAAGCCATTGCTTCATTATATGTCTTTGGATCCTCATCGACATTGAAACAATATTGATATTGAAAGTTAATATCAACCCTAGATCCTTCAACTAAGTACAATTGAAAGTCGTCACCATAAGACTTGGCCTTTCTTTCTCTCGAACTCCTTCTTGGTTCAGTGCTAGTTGAAGGCATAATTTCTTTTTCACTAGAAATCTTTAAAGAAGGATTCATATCCTTTGGCCTAGGTATAGATGAGAATCTCTCTTCATCATATTCTACATTTCCACTTCTTTCCTCAATGACCGTATGGACTGACACGTGGTCATTTGGTTCTATTACATAGAACCTGTGAGCAAATGAATGCTCCGCATATCTAATGAAAATGCATTCTATACCTCTTTCCCCTAAGTTTCTTATCTTAGGATCATTGAGCCTTACCACGGCTCTACAACCCCAAACTCATAGTTTTTGCAACTCGGGTGGCTTTTTATACCAAAGCTCAAAAGGGGTTGTTTTGTTCCTTTTATTAGGAACCCGGTTTAACAAATAGCAAGCCGTCAACATCGCCTCTCCCCAAAACCCATTATTTAGACATGAATGGGACAACATGGTATTAACCATCTTGTCACACCCCGATATTTCCACGTATTAACGGTGGGCCCGGTGGGGAGTATCGTGACGTAGTTGATATCATCATAGTCAAACAACACAACATACAAATGCACAGCGGAAGCAAAAGATAAATATATTACAATCCGAATATAAAGTAATATCAAAGTATTACAACGGAAAGTAAAGGATCCACAGGCGGATCTTAAAACATAAACATTGTTCAACAGACTTTAGACGCCTAGAACTTGCAAGATTCCTTATTAACGCCCTGAGCTTCCAGCCAATTACGTTCAGTACCTGTCACTTAACCTTTTTGGAAAATATGTCAGTTTACACTGGTAAATACAATTAACCGACTCATTTGAAAAGGTTTAATAAAATTGATTTGAATGCACAAGGCACAACATATCTTTTATAACTTGGGACAATTATATAAATAATCTTGTATACAAATTTACATGTTCGTTGTACGTTCAGGGCCCGATGTAGAAACCGAGTCAAGATTAACAGACACGCCACAAGTATAGGCCCACAAGAGAGTGAGATACCGTTTCCCTTATGCACTGTCAGGTGTATGCCTACACCTCGTGCATAAGACGTGGTCATTTTATAATACAATGATGTCAAGGATATCCGGGACATGGTCATTAACCCCTAAAGGCTTTTATTTCAAACAATACAGATTAAAGCGGGTTACCTCAATAATTTAATCACAATTCGATTAAACATTCAATACCCGACCAAGCGGTATTATTATAATACCGTATCCCAAGCCCGTATAGGGAAAATAAGTTAAAAGTATTTACCTGAGCTAGCAAATGCAATTTATACTCAGCCGTATATTCTAATCAGCAAGCACAAGTACTTCTACTGGGGCTCTCAATCTGGAACGAAGGTTTTATTAACCTATTAGATTCCTAACGGGTCTTATTTAAGTCGTAACTTAGACCGGTTAGTTTTAAGGAAAGGTTTACGGTTCAAAACGCATGATTAAGCGAAGACCGGAATAGAATGTGATTTAAACCCGAAAAGTTTGGAGACTTGTATAATATGGGTACTCTAAACACATTCTGGATTTTGAGATAAAAATGATAACGTTTGACCTGTTTCGGCTAATTTATGCAAACTAGTTACATAAAACGAACCGAACGCGCAAGAAGCGTAACGGGTAACCATAAGGGTCCTAAACAGGTTTCCTAAGTTAATATGCCTTAAATATGTTGTGATATCAGTAGGATATCTTCCATTATGCCCAAAACGAGTTTAATCTCAATATAAGCCCCGTAGGGGTATTTTGGTCATTTTAAAGATTATAAAAGAGATTAAATATGATTCTGAGGTTCGGGTCTGAATTAATCAGTAAAACAACTTAATTTAATAGGTTATATCAGTTGGTGATAAGTCTTATGTGACACAATGGTTTTAAACCCATACTAGGTGTTTAATACGCGTAAAAAGCCGTTTTAAGCGATTTCTGGGTTATACAGGAAATCTGAGTTTTCTGATCAGGTTATAAAGTTCAAAATACTTTATTTATTATATAAAATCAGTAGCAATTGGATTTGTGTCAAAATACTAAGTAGAACTCATTTTATAAACAAAAAGGGTATAATCGGTATATACCGAATCAAGGCGATAACCTTAGGTTATGATCAGTTTAAAAATAATTAAAAATCTTCAAAAATCTTAAAATATTATATTACATCAGTGGGTAAAAGATTTGGTGTCAAAAATTGGGTTTAGATAGGCTTTACGCTAATTATGCCTTTTAATTAACAAAAAGCTTTCAAATTACGCTATTGAGCATAACTCCTAATCTAGACCTCCAACTGATGTGAAATTTTTAGGAACATGTTTATAAATCAGTAATAAAGATTATTGTCCTTTCATATTTCCAAAATTCTTGTTTTATGGTCAATAGGGCATTATGGTCAACATTAACCAATTAACGGAAACATGTAAACGAATCTGACAATCAACGATCCAACCACAGAGGGTTATACTAGCATGTAACTTGGTCCTAAGGAAGCCCTAAGGCAAACTTATCTAAATCGGGTCAGAACTGAAGTCAAAGCAAAAGTCAAAGTTTTGCGACTTTCGGTTCCGAACCGGGTCTAAATAGAAAATTGTCGGATCATACAAGCTTAGGTCAGTTCTTATACTCATTACCAAGTTATATGAGTGATAAAATAGGTTACATGCCTTCTACATTGTTAATTTGGCGTTAATTCGAAGATTAGCATTTTGTTGACTTTTTCTAATCAACTTTGACCCGACAAATGGTCTAGTTAGAGTGGGAATCAGAGGGTTCCCTTCTAAGGGTTTATTACCCACATAAATACCAACTTATAACTACCTTCAATTCGACTAATCACTGGACCATTAATGATTAATCGCTAAGTCAAACTTTAATTACGATAGTTTGACTTTTAAGCTAATAACTAAGTAAAACTCAATTAGGAAAGGCTAAGCATACTTACAGAAGTCCTATGCACGATTAGGGATGCTTAGGGTCTGCTCTTGAACTCCCAAAAGCTCCAGAAATGATCAGAAGATGATTGAGAATGGATGATCAAAAGTTTGCACATTGTGGGTCTTTATATAGTGACTTAGATTGCTTGTGATCATGACAAACAAGCCTACACATGTTCCCTGATCATTAACAGTGTCCCTAAGCCTAAGAATTAGTTTAGGCAACCTCTGGTGGTGTTAAAGGGCAAGATATGTCGCTTACATGGGCAGAACATCCTTTTTTACGAGTTTCTACATCTGGGCAAGGCTTACGGACCGTAAGACTCCCAGCATACGGTCCGTAAGGACCTGGTCAGAAATCAGAAACTTTCACTTGTTGACAGATTTAGCCCCCGCACTTCCAAATGCCATTTCCGACACATCCAAGTCCCGTTAAACCATTTTTAAGGCTCTAAAATGATGCCTAAGTGTGGGGAACATGAAACATGCTAAAAAATATGCCGTATTTCGGTTCGTTTGGTCGTACGGTCACGCTGTTCGGTTAATTACGACGAAACACGGACGGACGCGAAAAACGAACCAAATGACGCGACGAATGGAATTTTATCAAGCCAAACACTAAAATAACATATTTTAGTGCTTACATAAATTTTTGGGTGTCCGGGGATATTCAGAATGTAAGATATGCGCGTAAACGCAAACTTGTGCGCTTTTTGACACTTTTAGTCCCTGCATCACCTAAAAGCTTATTTTTGCGCACCAAACACCTCTAAGCCTATATCTAAGCTATATTAAGGATAAATAGGGTATGTTTATCTCATGGTCATATTCCGGAAGGTCCGATAACACACGAATCGGTATACTTTAGCAGTTTGACGCTTTAGGTCCCTCTAATGCGCAAACTTGCGTAAATCATCATTCAATAGCATTGAAGCCTCATCTAATCCATATTAGGCATTCTTGAAAGTATTATTAAATATCATAATGCTTCGGGCTTGATAAAATATCATTCAGAGGTATAATTAAACATATTGACACTTTTAGTCCCTTACACTTGCAAAGCTGCGCGTAACTTCACTTTTGGGCATAAAAGCCTTGGGTGGCCAGTGATTGGCAATCCCGAGAGTATAATCAAATATCATGAGGCTCTGGGTTTGTTAAAAGGTCACTCAGAGGTAAGAATTAACATGTTGACGCTTTTAACCCTTTGTTGCGCAAACTTTCAATTAATTACGCACACGTCTACACTTGATCAACAAGTGGCTCGTTCGTGAATATAAAACCGTAGAAGGTTATTTAGAAACTTATTTTAAGTATACAAACACTTCCTGTCCTTTCATAATCAATTTTTTCGATTTTTCGAAAAATTAGTCCCTTGAATTCAATGTCTGACTTCATTAGGGTTTATTACACGTGTCAATACATCATTGGACGTGATTTTATGAGGTGTTACATCCTCACCCCCTTAAAAGAAATCTCGACCTTGATATTTGCTAAGATGTTGGAAGTACATTTTGTCGCATAATGGACTTAACCTCTATAGCATATCTGGAGATTTTCCAAGCTCCAAAGTTGACCTTTATAATGGGTACATGTATCCTTTTGGAGCTTCTTCACCTGTCGATCCTTAATCGACATAGGTTGCTCATTATATCATAAATCTGCATATCATTATGTGATAGTGCTTCTTGACTTATTGGCGAAACACATCCTTCAGTCACTAGTGTGCAATGTATTGCGAGCTCCGCCAAGCTCCTTAAATAGGTTTTAGCTTATAAGCTACTTGATCTTGATACATTCGATTTCCTTCGAATGATTCTATATATTCAGAGCTTAACTAGCCTGATAATTTAACAAATTTGGCACACCCTTCCTGGGTGATATCTTTTGTTGAACCTTATTCCTTATCAAGAATTTAGGAGGTTTGCCATTTTCATTAATCCTTGATTTTCTGCCGAATACTGGCATCTTACAGATGATTATGAATTTGAATGATCTTATTTGTTGTTTCCAAGGCAACTTCCAGATCCTGATAATTGGACTTATTAATCTTCTGTCTAACACTAGATGTTTAACATGTCATCTATACAAGGTCTCCAAAGGAGCAGTCTTGATACTTATATTACAACTATTCTTGAAAAGCTTATTTTAAGGTGAGATGGTTAATCCAACCACTGCTTGAAACTAATCTTAAGGAATAGCTAATCCTTGTCGTTAGTCGAACAAATCGACGATCCTGGGCAGCTGATGGAAATTCTTAATCGATGCCTAATTAGGGTTGCGGTAATAATGCATAAGCAAAATGAACCGTCTTACCTAATTAATTATACCGAACTCTCAGAATATTGAGTTAGGCTATATGAATCCTCTATTTCAAAACTTACTTAATCAGGGTTTGGTTTCTCCAGTGATGGTACAAGCCGTCTTGGAGATTTCATAATATTACAGCCCTACATGGAATAAAATTCCTAACTCTACTTACCTCTAGGAGGTAAACAGGGTAATCCTTGCAGAAGATAATCAAGACACACGGAGATTACAGAGATTTTCCAAATCTCGGCTCCAGTTCATTCATAATTGCCTGTGTCAGATAAGCAGCATATTTACGTTACGAGTCCACAGATTTAATCAAAGACACTTACTTGGAAAATTCCATTGTGGATATCTTCTTTGAATACCATTAGTTGACTTTAGTACCATATGACCATTGGAATATCCTTGTGGTCCCATGTATTAAACCTCCATACTGATCAAGCATGGAAGCAATCTATGGAACTTATTAAGATACACCAATCCTCATATGACGCTTTTATCATACCGTCGGGTATTCGGAATCGGTAGAGATCAAAGAGATATCAACTATGTATGCTGACGTACTTCATCTGGAGAGAGGGTATACTAGGATTTCATGATTTAAGATTTTCTGACAGGGGTAAAAGGAATGGAATCTATGAGTTTCATTTGTAAGTTTTACCTTACACTAAATCTCTGGGGTTCTAATGGGAGGATTTAAAAGTTTGTTATGCTTACCATCTATGAAGGATACATTGGCATCCTATTCCAAGTAGAACTCTTGGCATTTATTCTACTTTGTATTTTGTGGTTATGGTTCTAACAGGCATGTTTAATAACTTACAAATTTTATGCCACCACGACTTATATGTACCTGAATCAAACAATACCCTTGCATATACATCATGGATAAGGACGTACCGGTTATAACATTGTCATCTTGTACGGCCTCTTTTGCATCCATCTGAGAGACCTTAGCGTTTGTCTTCTTATCTCCTTCAAGCTTCTTAGCATACTTTGGACAGTTGGATTTGATATGCCCTTTCTCGTTACAGTTGTAACAAGTCGCATCTCCTATCTTCTGGCATTCCAATGTTTTATGCTCACTAGATTTGCAGATCTCACAAGCCCTAGGCTGTGATTGGGATTTTGATTCGTACCTGCATTTCCCATAATGGCGCTTCTTGCAGGTCTTGCATACTGGTTTCTGGTTGGACTTTTGTTTGTTCTTCTTCTTAGAGTTCTGGGAGTCATCTTCCTCCCTTTTCCTTTTTAGCTCATCTTTTGCATTTGAGGTATGAACAAGATCCTCCTTATGAGTAAGGAAATGTGGTCCTAGATAAAATTTGGAGCGAGTAGCATGAGGCTCCTTGAACTTTTTCACAGCCTTCTTCACAGCTTTTCCAACAGCTGCGTCTATCATAGTTTGAAGAACATCCTTGGAAATTCTAAGGTTCACAATTGTAGCATCATTGGCATGTGTCGCATCATTCATAACACGATCAACGACTGTCTTATTTGAGTTTGCCATACTTGATATTGGTTCCTAACACCAATAAAATGATTTGTTAGTTGCAATCCAACAACTGCTATTCATCATCCTGATGGCCTTAACATATACTAACCATGGTATCAATAGACCATACAGGCTAATATAGTACTAACATTTTTAATGAATGTTATTTAATATATATTCATTATGTTTAGCCTAGGTCACGAAAGACCAACAATGGCATTTAAGGTTTGGACCTAATCCATCATCTTTTTGACAGGGGATCAAAATGTCACATCTGTCTTTATTATATTGATGAATTTGGATAGCTTGAAAGCTTGCCATAAGGGTATCAGAAAAGAGTGATTCCTAATAGATATAAAATATCAATCTAAGATTTGTTGGAGCATTTTCTAAAGTATCAACGGCCAATTTCTACCTCGTATTAAATGACCGGAGTCCTAATCAGGCGGAGGCAACAGTTCTCAACATTTATCGTTCATTATAGAATCATATGTGCCAGCATCAAATAAATTTCTGCATAAACTGCTTGATAAGGGAAGGTACCTGCTATATAGTTATCATTCTGCACCATCTCCTGGGCGTTCATCTGGAAGACTCAAGCGTTTGTTTTCTTGGCCTCTTCAGGCTTCTTCTGATTCCTAGGGCAGTTAGTCTTGATATGCCCCTTCTCGTTGCAACCATAACAGGTTGCGTCTTTCAACTTTTTGCAATCCAAGGTTTTATGTTCCTTAGACTTGCAGATTCCACAGGGTAGAGGCTGAGACTCAAATCTGCATTTCCCAAGGTGGTATTTCTTACAGGTTTTGCACCTGGTCTTTTCATCCGACTGCTGGTTGCCTTTCTTAAACCCGGAACTCTTCTTATCCTCAGAGTTCCTCTTTTTCTTCCTATCGGAGCGATGAGAATTCTCATCCTCCCTTTTACGCTTTCCATCTTCAGAGGCCTTGGCAGCCTTGTTTCTGACCACATCGAGTGTGAGAGATAGCGACAGATCTGCCGCTGACCTGAATGTAGTAGGTCTCGATGCTTTCACACTTGCCTTTATTTCTGGGGCTAGACCCCCAATAAAGCGAGCTATTCGCTTTGGTTACGGTGTGATCAAGTAAGGAACCAATCGAGACATGGTATTGAAACTTGTAAGGTATGCTTGACAATCTAAGTTCTCCATGACTAATGTCAAGAATTCAGTCTCAATTTTCTCAACTTCATGTTGAGGACAATAATTTTCTTTGATAAGAGCAACGAACTGATCCCAAGTCATGTTGTACAAAGGGATCTTCCCCGTAGCTTGGATCAGTGACCTCCACCAAGCTAGAGCTTCTCCTTTAAAAGATTGTGAAACAAACTTCATAATGTCTTGCTCTGCACATCCACTGATGTCAACAACGGTGTCCATCTCATCGAGCCATGTCATGCAATCGATGGCCCCTTTTTCTCCTGTAAAGTCTCCGGGCTTGCAGAAGACAAAATATTTATATGAGCAGGTCTTAACTGGTGCCTCTTGATGAAGCACCACCTGTCTAGAGGGAACACTCCTTTGATTTTACGAGTTACGAACATCGTCTTCCCTTGACTCATGTGATTTAGAAAGGGGCTTACTACGAGCCACAGATAGAGTCTTAGAGTGTGTATCACTTGATTCATCATACTGTCTGTCGAGAGCTTGTGTAACGACATTATCTATTAATGCCTGTAGTTCCGCGCCAGTTATATTAACTCTGGGAGCATCATTATTTTCCCCCGGGTGGCTGTTGACCTCATCCGATCCAGCCATGTAGCTTGATTTGCTACATAAATATTGACGATGATTAATTAAAAGGTTATTATGGATTCATCACTTTTGACGATTCATCAACCATGGTAATATAAACCATATTGGTTAATTTGTTAGTTATATTTGTATTTTCATTATAATTTATCCTAGTTATAAAACATTAAGGATATTAAAGTGGCGCAAAAGGCCTAGTCACAAGGACATTTTTAATTTTATAAGCCATGACTTCAGAGAATCGAGGCATTAAGGTTTGAACATATTTCATTACCTTTTCTTGACAGAGAGTCAAAGACTTCAACTGTCTTTTGTCCCGTAGGACAATAAGTATGGCCCGTAGGCATTTCATCACTTATGGATGTTTATAATGTGATCATCTTCATTTGATGATATTAGTCAAGATCGCATTGATCATACAAACTATTATGCTTGGACGTAGTCCAACATCTTTAGATGGGGGTCAAAGACCACCACTGTCGTTGTCTTATCGGACGACAAGTTTGGTCCGTAGGCACTTCATCACTAATGGATGTTTATTATATGATTATCTTCATTTGATGATTTAAGCCATGATTCTAAATCACTAGGCTAGATAAGGGTTTGGAATTTCCCAATATAAAGATGACAAGTGTGATTTTATCGTATCACTGTTGTCAGGAGTGTTAACATGTTTTCAGATGTTAACAAGAATCTGAATCTCTTCTAAACAGGTTTTACCATCACAGCTAGGTCTTTAATGACATTCAAGCTAGGTTTTACCCTTTAAGATTCTTTCAATATATTTACTGGTAGATCAATTATGAAAAGGAACAATAATTTGATTTATTTCATATATAAAATGAAATTTGGATAAAATATTCCAATGATTTTAAAAGAAGGACAGAATTGCCCTAAACGGGACTTGAAGGAATGATGTTGTCCATGAAGGGACTAAAAGATAAATATGTCCTTATAAGGACTACTAAGGAAACAAACTTTAGCACAAGGAGTTTTCTTCTTTACTTTACTTCTGAATGCCTTCTCCTTGGTTGCACGTTGTACCCTAGCCGCGGTACGAAGCTCGGCAATTCAAGGCTCCGGATGTGGAGAATTTCCATTACGGCTTCTTTGATTGGAGACATATTCAAAATATATAATTTCGGAAGCAATAGTTTTCCAGATTAGGGTTGAGAGTACTCCTATGTTAAGTCTAGACTCAGAAGGTCAAGGAATATGCTACTGTGTCATTGAGATTAAACACTAAGGGCTAGTGTTTAATTCACTCAATGTTGGCTCTGATACCAACCTGTCACACCCCGATATTTCCACGTATTAACGGTGGGCCCGGTTGGGAGTATCGTGACGTAGTTGATATCATCATAGTCAAACAACACAACATACAAATGCACAGCGGAAGCAAAAGATAAATTTATTACAATCCGAATATAAAGTAATATCAAAGTATTACAACGGAAAGTAAAGGATCCACAGGCGGATCTTAAAACATAAACATTGTTCAACAGACTTTAGACGCCTAGAACTTGCAAGATTCCTTATTAACGCCCTGAGCTTCCAGCCAATTACGTTCAGTACCTGTCACTTAACCTTTTTGGAAAATACGTCAGTTTACACTGGTAAATACAATTAACCGACTCATTTGAAAAGGTTTAATAAAATTGATTTGAATGCACAAGGCACAACATATCTTTTATAACTTGGGACAATTATATAAATAATCTTGTATACAGATTTACATGTTCGTTGTATGTTCAGGGCCCGATGTAAAAACCGAGTCAAGATTAACAGACACGCCACAAGTATAGGCCCACAAGAGAGTGAGATACCGTTTCCCTTATGCACTGTCAGGTGTATGCCTACACCTCGTGCATAAGACGTGGCCATTTTATAATACAATGATGTCAAGGATATCCGGGACATGGTCCTTAACCCCTAAAGGCTTTTATTTCAAACAATACAGATTAAAGCGGGTTACCTCAATAATTTAATCATAATTCGATTAAACATTCAATACCCGACCAAGCGGTATTATTATAATACCGTATCCCAAGCCCGTATAGGGAAAATAAGTTAAAAGTATTTACCTGAGCTAGCAAATGCAATTTATACTCAGCCGTATGTTCTAATCAGCAAGCACAAGTACTTCTACTGGGGCTCTCAATCTGGAACGAAGGTTTTATTAACCTATTAGATTCCTAACGGGTCTTATTTGAGTTGTAACTTAGACCGGTAAGTTTTAAGGAAAGGTTTACGGTTCAAAACGCATGATTAAGCGAAGACCGGAATAGAATGTGATTTAGACCCGACAAGTTTGGAGACTTGTATAATATGGGTACTCTAAACACATTCTGGATTTTGAGATAAAAATGATAACGTTTGACCCGTTTCGGCTAATTTATGCAAACTAGTTACATAAAGCGAACCGAACGCGCAAGAAGCGTAACGGGTAACCATAAGGGTCCTAAACAGGTTTCCTAAGTTAATATGCCTTAAATATGTTGTGATATCAGTAGGATATCTTCCATTATGCCCAAAACGAGTTTAATCTCAATATAAGCCCCGTAGGGGTATTTTGGTCATTTTAAAGATTATAAAAGAGATTAAATATGATTCTGAGGTTCGGGTCTGAATTAATCAGTAAAACAACTTAATTTAATAGGTTATATCAGTTGGTGATAAGTCTTATGTGACACAATGGTTTTAAACCCATACTAGGTGTTTAAGACGCGTAAAAAGCCGTTTTAAGCGATTTCCGGGTTATAAAGGAAATCTGAGTTTTCTGATTAGGTTATAAAGTTCAAAATACTTTATTTATTATATAAAATGAGTAGCAATTGGATTTGTGTCAAAATACTATGTAGAACTCATTTTATAAACAAAAAGGGTATAATCGGTATCTACCGAATCAAGGCGGTAACCTTAGGTTATGATCAGTTTAAAAATAATTAAAAATCTTCAAAAATATTAAAATATTATATTACATCAGTGGGTAAAAGGTTTGGTGTCAAAAATGGGTTTAGATAGGCTTTACGCTAATTATGCCTTTTAATTAACAAAAAGCTTTCAAATTACGCTATTGAGCATAACTCCTAATCTAGACCTCCAACTGATGTGAAATTTTTAGGGACATGTTTATAAATCAGTAATAAAGATTATTGTCCTTTCATATTTCCAAAATTCTCGTTTTATGGTCAAAAGGGTATTATGGTCAACATTAAGCAATTAACGGAAACGTGTAAACGAATCGGACAATCAACGATCCAACCACAGAGGGTTATACTAGCATGTAACCTGGTCCTAAGGAAGCCCTAAGGCATTTCCAAACTTATCTAAATCGGGCCAGAACTGAAGTCAAAGCAAAAGTCAAAGTTTTGCGATTTTCGGTTCCGAACCGGGTCTAAATAGAAAATTGTCGGATCAAACAAGCTTAGGTCAGTTCTTATACTCATTACCAAGTTATATGAGTGATAAAATAGGTTACATGCCTTCTACAATGTTAATTTGGCGTTAATTCGAAGATTAGCATTCTATTGACTTTTTCTAATCAACTTTGACCCGACAAATGGTCTAGTTAGAGTGGGAATCAGAGGGTGCCCTTCTAAGGGTTTATTACCCACATAAATACCAACTTATAACTACCTTCAATTCGACTAATCACTGGACCATTAATGATTAATCGCTAAGTCAAACGTTAATTACGACAGTTTGACTTTTAAGCTAATAACTAAGTAAAACTCAATTAGGAAAGGCTAAGCATACTTACAGAAGTCCTATGCATGATTAGGGATGCTTAGGGTCTGCTCTTGAACTCCCAAAAGCTCCAGAAATGATTAGAAGATGATTGAGAATGGATGATCAAAAGTTTGCACATTGTGGGTCTTTATATAGTGACTTAGATTGCTTGTGATCATGACAAACAAGCCTACACATGTTCCCTGATCATTAACAAGTGTCCCTAAGCCTAAGAATTAGTTTAGGCAACCTCTGGTGGTGTTAAAGGGCAAGATATGTTGCTTACATGGGCTGAACAGCCATTTTTCCGAGTTTCTGCATCTGGGCAAGGCTTACGGACCGTAAGACTCCCAACATACGGTCCATAAGGACCTGGTCAGAAATCAGAAACTTTCACTTGTTGACAGATTTAGCCCCTTCACTTCCAAATGCCATTTCCGACACATCCAAGGCCCGTTAAACCATTTTTAAGGCTCTAAAATGATGCCTAAGTGTGGGGAACATGAAACATGCTCAAAAATATGCCGGATGTCGGTTCGTTTGGTCGTACGGTCACGCTGTTCGGTTAATTACGACGAAACACGGACGTACGCGAAAAACGAACCAAATGACGCGACGAATGGAATTTTATCAAGCCAAACACTAAAATAACATATTTTAGTGCTTACATAAATTTTTGGGTGTCCGGGGATATTCAGAATGTAAGATATGCGCGTAAACGCAAACTTGTGCGCTTTTTGACACTTTTAGTCCCTGCATGACCTAAAAGCTTATTTTTGCGCACCAAACACCTCTAAGCCTATATCTAAGCTATATTAAGGATAAATAGGGTATGTTTATCTCATGGTCATATTCCGGAAGGTCCGATAACATACGAATCGGTATACTTTAGCAGTTTGACGCTTTAGGTCCCTCTAATGCGCAAACTTGCGTAAATCATCATTCAATAGCATTGAAGCCTCATCTAATCCATATTAGGCATTATTGAAAGTATTATTAAACATCATAATGCTTCGGGCTTGATAAAAGGTCATTCAGAGGTATAATTAAACATATTGACACTTTTAGTCCCTTACACTTGCAAAGCTGCGCGTAACTTCACTTTTGGGCATAAAAGCCTTGGGTGGCCAGTGATTGGCAATCCCGAGAGTATAATCAAATATCATGAGGCTCTCGGTTTGTTAAAAGGTCACTCAGAGGTAAGAATTAACATGTTGACGCTTTTAACCCTTTATTGCGCAAACTTTCAATTAATTACGCACACGGCTACACTTGATCAACAAGTGGCTCGTTTGTGAATATAAAACCGTAAAAGGTTATTTAGAAACTTATTTTAGGTATACAAACACTTCCTGTCCTTTCATAATCAAGGTTTTCGATTTTTCGAAAAATTAGTCCCTTGAATTCAATGTCTGACTTCATTAGGGTTTATTACACGTGTCAATACATCATTGGACGTGATTTTACGAGGTGTTACACATCTCTTTTAGTGTCCTATTCTTCCTTTCCGCCACACCATTTTGTTCCGGTGTGTAAGGAGTTGTGGTATGGTGTAGTATTCCAGTTGATTGGAAATACACCGGATCAAAATACTCACCACCTCTATCAGTATGTAGATTTTTGATCAATTCACTTTGATGAAGCTCTACTTCTTGTTTATAGATTTTAAATTTTTCCAGAGCTTTGTCTTTTGCATGTAACAAGTAAACATAACAAAATCTAGTAGCATCATCTATAAAGGTTACAACATACTTCTTGTTACCTAATAATGGTGTACCATGAAAATCACATAAATCATTATGTATCAAATCTAACATTTTACTTTCTCTAGTAACATGTTGCATAAAGGGTTTTCTAGTTATTTTATTCAACTTGCAGATATGACATTTTTCATTTGTTAAATTTACTGCCGGAATTAAGCTCATTTTAGACATTTCCATAAGTCGTTTATAATGTACATGTCCTAATCTAGCATGCCATAATTCAGATTTAGACGAATTTACACTAGATACAGAATCAATCATACAAACAGAATTATCACTAAACGGCACTTCTAGATTTAACATAATCATACCATTACATAAGTAACCAAATCCGATAAAAGAACCATGCCTTGACAAGATATACTTGTCACATTCTAACACTTGTTTATACCCGCAATTATTTAATACAATACCGGATAACAAGTTTTTCCGAATGCCAGGTACATACAATACATTACTTAAACTTAGAGTTTTTCCAGAAGTAAATACTAGTACTACACTTCCAATTCCGTGGATTGGCTCGGTATCAACATTTCCCATCTTTAAAACAGATCCATCTTCAATTAATGTAAGGTCCTTGAACCATCTTCGATCCTTACATACGTGACTTGTTGCTCCCGAGTCATACCACCAAGCAACAGAATCATCCTGCACATAAAATGCTTTAGAAATTAGTGAAACATAATTCACATCCGAATTATAATTAAAGTTTAATTTCTGACCTTGTTGCTTTGGATCCTTAGAGGATCCACTAGTACCAGTTTCGTTCTTGGCTTTACCAACACGACAATCTCTCTTGAAGTGTCCTGGTTTACCACACTTCCAACAGCCTTCATCCTTAGTCTGTTTTGAACGCTTCACAGCCTTGTTCTTCTTGTTAGGCCCACTTTGAAACTTCCTTTTGTTGTTTCCCTTGTTAGAATTTTTGAAACTAGGACCACTTTCTTCCACCATGTTAACAGAAGACCCACCAACGTGTTTATCTTTGTTAACATTTTCCATGGCCCGACAGGACTCCTCAATTCGAAAACACTTCCAAGTTCAACTAGATTCATTTCCTCCTTATTATGTTTTAAAGTATGTTTAAAATCTTTCCAAGAAGGAGGAAGTTTATCAATGATAGATGGAACATAAATTGCTTCATCCATCGTTGTTCGAATTGACCCAGAATTCTTAGACATTCATTATATTGTTCCATGATGGATCTATCATCAACCATTTTATAATTCATAAAATCACTGACTAAGAATTTCTTACTAGTTGTGTCTTCAGCCATGTATTTGGCCTCTAGTAATTCCCACCGTTCTTTTACAGATTCAACATTTTGATATATTAAAAAGAGAGTCACACATACCATTCAGAATATGCCCACGACAGATGTAATCATCATTCAGCCACTTTCCACGCTTCCTAGTTAGTTCCAGCGGCTCATTCGTCACTTCCTCGGGCATCGGGGTACTCAGAACGTACACCACTTTCAATGTCGTCAACAGGAAATGCATCTTCTTTTGCCAGCGACGGAAGTCTTGCCCTTCAAACTTGTCCAATTTCGCAAATTTGTTCGTCATAGCCTTCGCAGATTCACCACCGCTTGTCATCTTCACTGAATTGTTTGATCTTTGTTGGGGAAATTCGAAATTGCTTGGATAAATCTGAAGTTGTGTAATCACTTTCAGATCAAACAATTGGAGTGGCTACCAATCTTTGATCGGATAAAATCAGAATTGATTCTAGATTTCTGTATGAGAATTTGGTTGAGAGAATTTTGAGGGATTCTCACGAAATGTAAAATTCGACCCCAGCCAGGGGCTCTGCCCCTTGGACCCCGCCAGGGGCTGCCGCCCCTTGGACCCTGCTTCTCTCGGGGCGCTGCCCCCGAACCCCCTGGATCCCCTGTTAGTCCCGATGACATTCAAATAAGCGTGCACTCTTATTTGTATGTCACACGCAATCTCAAATTACACTAAAATATCCAACAAAATATAATTATTGTTTAAAAGAGCAATTTACCCTCATTTTAGGGGTGCATTTATAAATTAAAAGAGAAAAAGTTTTTATTGTTTTGGTATCCGAAAATGCCCATCTCTTATTGTTTGTAATTGCTTATTTTAGTGACTTATTAACTTACTGAGTTTTCAAAAAGTTAAAAGGTGTTTGACATTGTAAGTGTATGTGAGGGAAAAGTTATAAGGAGTTTCCAAACTCAATCCCAAACATGGCCATAGTATAGATTTGCAATGTTGATAACATGCAAAGTTGCACTTACAAATATTATTCACTCATCTAAATCACTAATTCTCAATTAGTTGATTTTTTCATGATGAAAGAACATGTCTAATTCAGGAATTTTGACTGACCCATCGGCTCCATCTTCTTTCAGGGCATGGTTGAACCATGCGGGTACCCAACACATTCAAGCTCTATTATTTTTTTAATATAAGATGGTTTGAAGACATCATGTGTTGTATCATTTTTTAAGGTTTATAAGATACAATCCAGGTTTTAATGTTTATATACACATTGTATCATATGTGCCCTTCCGGTATAATATCCACTCCAAGTGCCTCCATTTGGTCCTATTTACAATCCACGAAAACGAAGTTTCTTTAATCTCATCCAACATCTTTTGAGAGGAGGACCTAACCCTTATAAAAACCTTGTTATTCCGATTAACCCAAAGCCTCCATAGTTATTAAAGTGACTGCTTCCCATGCCTTTTTCTTCATTTTGCTGGCCTTAATATCAGCAACAAATTTCAGCAGCTCAAAAACTGAAATCATGCCAGAAGAGAGGCATTTGCAGTCATACAGCGACTTGTTTCCACACCTCTTTGGCATCTGAAAAAGAAAAAAGCAAATGGTCCACTGATTCATGATAGCTCCTGCAAATGACATGAGTCGTCTTGAACAGATAAACCCTGGCTCGCCAGCACATCCATACTCGGAATGGCCCCCATAGACGCTCGCCACCGGAACATGTTGAATTTTGGCACCGCCCAACTGTTCCATTGGATTAAGAAACTCTGCTGATTCGAATGAAAAGCGGAGGTTAAATCTTTTTTTCAATTGGTTCACAGAGAACTTGTGCTTAATCTCATTGTTCCACATCCACACATCCTCCTAGTCTCTAAACGGTTGTTCCGTTGATATTCTACTATTTTGATAGGCGTCAGTGGCGTTTTTTCTAAATGATACCCGTGCCTCCCACTCTGATGTAGTGGTCTTTTCCCCAACTTTTTTAAACCTTCACCAACAGAAACAGGTTTGGAAAGGTGTTACAAAGCGGGTGTTCCAACGCCCAAATCTAGTTTAAAATAATCAAGTTGATTAAAATAAAAAATAAACAAACATTTGTATGAAAAATTATCTCGTGTAATCTAACATTAGGATGTCTCATGATCTTCAATGTCGCAATTTCCGTCTTGCTTGTATATTCCTAAGGAAGATAAAGAAACAAACATGAGATATAGAATACAAATTATTACACGCATATAGCAAAAACAGTTTTGGCTTTCCATGTCAAACAACCAACTATTTAATCAAGATTTGACGGTTACATTAAAAATCATAAGCAAAAGTATCAATACACTAATGTTCCCATGTTTATTCTTATTGAAGAAACTTCAATTCTCAAAATGAAAATGCAATTACACGATCCATGCCTTGGTTTATCAAAATGAACATTACACCCCTAAACAAACTGGAAACTCGATGAACCCATCAAAAGGTCAATTTTGGCCCAACATAACAACTTATTGTAAAAATCGCTCATTGTATGCCCGAACAGTATTTAAAACCTATTTAAAATTTATAATGGAAACATTACCTTTTTATCAAGAGCGTGATTTAGCTCAGCAAGGGCACGTATATCGGTTTCTCTCGCCTGGACGTGAGAGACTGAAGGATGAGCATAAGTTGCATGTTGTGAAGTGACAGTTTCTGCAGCTTTAACAGTTGTACTGGACACATTCTGTCCCTGTAGAAAACATATTTATAACAATTATCATATTACGACCAAGGAAAATAAAGGCCATTTTTAGAAAACTAACCATTCGTTGATTTAACATAGCGATTGAGGGATTTGGTTCACTCAAAGTAGGTAACATTAATGATCCAGAACCTAATTGTGGTATCCTTGGCTCTCTGTAGTTCATAGAAAGTCTATATATCAATAATTGGACTCGAGTGTGCTTTACAATGCAAATCCTACCTTGAAAAATCTAAATCAGGGCGCAAATGCTAATGGAGCCAGCATACAATATATCAATAATTTTATCATACAAATCCAACATCACAAATGTAGTTGCAGGCATCCCCGGATCCCAATAGCATGCCATAACTCTTGATGCAGCTTCATAATCATCAGATAGATTAACATCATGCTCTTTTTATTACACCATGTTGAGAAACCCCTCCTCAACGGTGACCAGGTGGTTAGTTTTTTAACTGAAATATTGATCGTGGCTGTATCTAGTGGTCAAACAGAACACAAATTTATAGCCTGTAAAATTACACAGCTTTCATTTAAATAAGCATAATATTTTTCTATTAAATAATAGATAATAATTTTTTGGTCATAGAAACATTACCTCTACATTTATTCCGTCCTTTTCAAGTAATTTAGCAACCTGAAATTACATAAACACTTGAATCAAATTCGCAAAAAATAATGCTTGATAGAAAGGTGGTTGAAAATGCTACTGGCATTTATCTAATCTGGAAAACAAAACACACCAAATATATCATTGTAGACCATGGGCACCGCTCAAGACAGTTATAAATACAAAGATAAAAATCAATATAAGCACATCTGTGTTTGTCCCAATTTAACTCAAGCAAAAAAGCACCCTAATTTTGCAAAAGTACACATGATTAATAGCGTTGACCCATTTGACCGACTTTGACCAAGGCCCGAACCACTCCAAATCTACTGAGAACGAAACCCACCTGCACCTATGATGACTTCAATAGATGGCCTTGTCCCCCTTTGCTGGGAATCACCACAACATCCACCGTAAGAGCTATACATCTGTCCCGAAGAATTGTATACAACCAAAATAAGAGATATGGTTTCCGGGACTCACCTATTCACCCGAATCAACCTCCAGCCGTCGGTGTTATAGCCATAAGCATGCCACCACCCCTTTCCCAGATGAAGACCCAAATGTATGTCACCTCTGACCATGGATCCAGCTTCAACCTACACATGTGGCCAAACATATTAACTTTAAATAGAATAAATGAGTCAGTGACACGAAATGCGTCTGGAAATCAAAGATGGCAGCAAAGGATGCAAAAATAGCTTTATATAATGACATATAAGATGAAGAGATTCATATACCTCAATGAATTTAAATTACAGTACCTTTCTTTATACAGTCACTAAACAAATTCTATAACAAAATTGTTATACCTAAGCAATTGTCTTAGTAAGAGATGTAAAGTCATTGCACACTCTGATTTCTCTATCGACAACTTCAACAACTTACCTATTTCGACAACTTCTCTTTTGAAACAGTCACCGTTGTTATGGTTTAAGCCCTAGTGTCGTCACCGATACCGAGGATGGTCGAATCAGCTGGAATCAGTTGCATGCAGCCCCAGTTAGTGCTAAAGAGTCATCGCCAAAACCCTAGGTTGCAAGAAAAGCAACTACACGCCCTAATCGCCTATACATCTGAACATGCAGCAACCGATTAGTCAAAATCACGCACTCATGTGCTAGAAAATCAAACAAATAGATATAACATGGTAGAGCATGTGACACTTTTAATAGAACACGTACCTCTTTTATGCATGGTGGAGCATGTGACGCTTCATCTGATAAAGTTCACGTAACGCCCTGCTTTCTCGTACTTTCCTTAATTAGAAAGCTTGTCTTGTAATTCTATTTTTTGAAATCTTGTATTCCTTGTAGTCATCTTTTCGTTGTATCGTCGTAAAATCCGAGACTTGGATCATAAATAAAATCCATATTTCTTATAATTCATGCCTTACATATTCATACATGTTCATACGTTTGAATTCATTATACATATGATACTTTGATTCGTAACTCTTGAAAACATGTGATAAACTTGCAATTACGTGACATACGTGAATATACATCATTTGAACGTATACGATACTTATTCGCAATACATATACTTAATCATACTTGTTTTTATGTTAATGATACTTAAAAACCCCTTATAACATACTATTCTTGCCTATAACACCCTAAAACACATTAATATATATCAAATATAAACTACAGGGGGCTAAAGTGTCAAAGTTCAAACTAAATCCCGGAACCCCCCACCCTCGCGTCACGCGACCGAGGCACCCAATCCTTGTCGCGTCGCGCTAGGGCCTTAATCCAACAGAATGTTGTTACCAACTCACACATTGGTCATTTTTGTGTTTGTTTAGGTGTGTTTCTTGCATTAAACACCACCTAACTCAACCCTAATCACCTCCTATAAAACCCAACTCATTTCCACACTTCTCCCACTTTACAAACACTTCATTATCACTCTCTAATCACTCCAAATATGTTGCAAATCATTAGCAAAAGTCAGATTCAAGGAAGTTTATAAAAGGGAGTTTAAACTCACTTATCTTCCATCTTTTTGACTTCTTCTTGCTTCTTAACACTTGTAACACCTCTAGGAGTGTTTCCATAGGTTTTCCATGGAAAACCAACGATGGAACATCACCACATTGAGGTTAAAGTGCAAGAACTTTCTGTTTTGAACAAGAACTTTATTAAACTGTATTAAACTCATGTTTTACTCATACAAACCTATGTCCTTATGCCACTAATCAAGTCTATGATTAGTGTGCTTAAAAACAAGGTTGTTACATACAAATCAGAGGTGTTTAATCCCTCCAAACTTTCTGTTTTTAAAAGGGTTTTGACCCACAAGTGTTGAACAAGACTTGAGCTTGTGTATGTGTGATTACTTGGAAAGCTTAGGCTATCCTATTTACAATCCACACCTCACTTGATGATTTCCTCTTAGTTAATATGTATGATTCATTTCCATATTATTCATTCATGACCATCCTTGTTGTTTTTAACAACTTGTGCAATGGTGAATCTAAGAAAGAGGTTTTAAAAGGAAGGTTACCCTCCTACCTCTATGCATGACTTATATGATAATCCTTGATATTCTTGTTGGACTTAAACTATAAAATATATAAAATACATATAAAAACCGAACCCTTGATGGTAATCAAATGGTTATTCGTCAAGGTACTAAGTTACATCATCTAGGTACTTAGTTTCTCGTTACGATTCTAATGGGTACTTTAACCCATGAAAACATTCTAACCCCTATGGGTTTCATAGTGTCAAAAACGAGTATTAAGTGCTAGATGATTATTTTCTCATATACTTACTTTTTATATACTTTAAATTCTGAATTCTTAATCGTCCGTTATCATCCAATTACTCATACACCTATGTTTCCTCGTGTAGAAGGACTTGGTGTCCCCTCCTCAAACAACCAACAACTCATCACGGAATACAAGTGGAAGCTTGCAAAACCGTGAGTACACTTGACCCATTTTTGTTTTTACACTTTTTGGGTGCAATATGGTAACCTTATCAAAAAATCACAATACTTTATTCTTTATGCAAATGCACAAAACAATCCTTATACATGAAAATTACTTGTTATGCTTGATTCATATGTTTGGGTGATTCTTATGTGATACCATGGTTGTAAAACAAGGTTTCCAAGGCCGAGTACTCCCCGAGTAGTCGCTACAAGGTAGGCTGCCGAGGTGACTTTCTTTTACTCCGCCTAATTACTCGGAATCGGTCAAACGCGGTCAACCTCGGCCAAAATCGTATCTAGTAGGTCAACTCGGGCCGAGTTTGACTTAGAAAATAATAAAACATAATTTCTATGTCTATCATATTAAAGAAATGAATATCATTTTCACGTATTTTGTTATAGATATTAGTAAATTTATGTTATTTGACATATATTAAATTTCCAAAAACTAATTTCTTTATAATTTTACATGTCCGAGTACTCCCCGAGTACTCTCCGCCTAGGCCGAGTACTCTCAACTCCCCGGTCGACCGACTAGGGAGCGACTTTTGCAACCATGTGTGATACTATAGTCATTAGCTTTGTACGAGCCTCCATTTAACATGTATAACGCTATAGGATTAAGGCACCACCCGTGAACGAGAGGTCATGTTAAATTTCATTCTTTATTGTGTAAATAGAGGGTTGACTAGAAATATTGCATGCCATGATATGTTGATCTTGAATAACTTAGGTTGCCATGTGGATTCGTTTTGAACTTTTGATACTTATATCTGTTTACTTAAACTTGTGTACTCACCAATGCATTTTTGTGTTGAACTATACTTTGTTAACATGTTGCAGGTTGATGAGTTTGATTATGACGAAATCTAGTAGGGACGACACTAGAAACACATTTCAAATTACTAGACTAGTCATTTTATTTGTTAAACATGTTGTATTGTTTTTCATGTTGTACTTGAATTTCATGTTGTAATTTGAAAATATTGTTATGATATGAAAACGATTTTGAATTAATCATTGTCGCCAATAGCGTTATGTGTGATGAGCAATCTTTTTCATCTCACTCCGATGATTCCGCCATCGGTTGGGGTGTGACATATTGGTATCAGAGCCATAACTTGTCACAGCCCCCGACCCTACCCTGGGAGCGGGAGCCGCGAGCCATTCAAATGGTATTGGTGTTTATTAAATATGCAGCAGAAAACTTTCATCAGGACCGTAGTTAGGAAATATTTATCAGAGTTTAAAACACCATGTTTATAATAAACAAGTGGAATAAAACCCATATTTCCATTATAATACATTTATATGGATAAACCCTATTTTATGGAAAATATAATCTTCTTTTTATTTAGGTAACTTTTATAGCCACTTTTCTAAGCCTTCAGTGCTCTCCAGCTGGCGCCTATTGGTTTCACACTAAGTTACCTGAAACGCGTTTCAAAAAGATTTTATCAGCAAGAAATACTGGCGAGTGCATTCCAGTTTAATCAAGACAATTTTATAACTTCACAGTATTGAGAGCGATTACAATATTTATATCTACATAGTTACTCATTTAGTACTGTCAACACCTGACTTGTGGGTCATGTTGCTCATTGGCTAACTCTTTGTCCAATAGTAACGGATTAAAATAATGTATACAAAACCCCAACATACCAGCAGTAATTATAGAATACATGGACTCAATCACTGTTAAGTATAATTAAAAACATTTGAGGTTTTGGTAAAAAGGTGATAAAAAGTAAGATGTACTCACATTGTAAACTTAGGAAATTCTACGGGCTTCCAGGTAATATTTTTGGATTATTTCCTTGAGTTTCGAAAACACACAACGCACGTGTTAGTAAGATAACCCAAATCACATTAGTCATACCACACGAGACAAAACTCCAGCGACTGAGTCAGGCAGAGCCTTGACATGCGTTACGGAGTCCTAGATCAATCGAGCAGGGTAACGAATACGTGATCGGGGGTTATAATACTTACAACGAGGTAGAGCTTCGCATTTTAGGGGTATAGTACCCGTTAAAATTCTTATTATAACTTTGAGAGAGAAAGAAATGATTGAACGGTGAACAAATGCATCTTCGATCCCCTTTTATAGCCTGATAAGAGGCGGCCGCGGCCCGCGACCCCCTGAGGTCTTTCTCTCGCGCCCCGCGAGGGAGTTCTAGGTCGGTGTAGGTTTGATTAGTCATGACGTAGGTCTGACATGTGTCAGGACACACGTCAATATTGTGTGTCCGTCAAGCCAAGGGCCTCGCGCCCCGCGACTCACCCTGTGATCTCGCTCGCAGCCCGCGAGCGTTAATAATTATTTGTTTTATTCGTTTTTCATTAATATTAATGTTATTCAGGTCCGTTTCACACATACGGGGTGTATTTTAGGATTTTAAAGGGTGTTTTAAGGGACTTAGGAGGGTTGTTACATAACTATAGGGAGTTAGGTAGAATTGCCATGATTCGACCTAGTCTATAGTAGGTACCTTATTTTTGACCATTCTTGTTATATGCTTAAAATGTTATTCTTCCTATTTGCTCCTTTCTCTTCTTTTTGGTCTTAATGCTTACAATATATCTTTTCTAAGACATTTACACAATACACTTGAAGACTTGAAGACACTCGTAATACAAACGAGATGAGTTTACCAAAATAGGCGTGAAACCCATAATTTGGTAAACGACTCTCATTCCGCTTATTCTATTTTGCACGAAATTACACCATTAAGTTAGGAGTGAAATCCACATCTTAATGGTAAAATTTCCAATTCAAACTCTAGTGGACACTCATCAAAGTGTTGAAATTAATTTTTGACCCGACGAGTACCAACCACATTAGGGTATGAAATCGTCAAGTTAGGGGTGAAACCCGCATCTTGTCGATTAAGTCGCATTCCTCAATTTTCAATCTCGCCAAAGTTTCGATTGTTTCAATCGATTAGAGACGTGTAGTAACTGGAAGGGTAAGATACTGTTAATCGCTTCTCGACCAGAGTATCTTACCTATAGGCCAAAGCACGTTTCTCTAATTTGAAAGGACTTTCAATTCACTTTGGAATAGTCGACGTTTCTAAACCCGAAACAATTCTATGTTTTATGAGCCTCTCTTTTATGTTATCTCAATTTATATGTGATTTTATACTTTTACCTCGTTATTTCAAAACCGTTACACGGTTCGCACGTCTCTCGCAATAAAAAACGTCTCTCGCAATAAAAAACAATAATAATTCTCATGAACAAACTAAATTTATACTCTTTTTACGCATTCATACGTGTTTATGCTTTACGAATACTTGTTAAATTCATGCTAATTATGTGGACCGTACGTGATACGTCATGCTTACGTGCTTATACATGCAAAACTTACTTTGCATTTATGATCAAGTCTCATCCTTTTCCCTTCTCTTTCGTTTCTTAGATGTTGTCCAACGTTTTGTCAAGGAAGACCAAATCGAAGAAGGGTTCAACCTCCAACTCCAACTCCGACACGATGTCAAAGAAGGACTATATGAAGTTTATGGCCAAGGAGATGGCTAAGGTCATACCAGACATCGTCAGCAAGATTCAGACCAACCCCGATTCACCCCATGGTTCTGTCGACTCGAAGGTGGAAACGCCTAAATCGACGTTCCAATTCAAACAGTTTACTGGCAAGGATGGTGCCACAGCCATGATGAACTGGTTCGACACAATCGAACTCACCTTCCTTCAAAGCGGGTGTCCCGATGACCTGCGAACCCTGAACGCAACAAGGGTGTTCCGTTCGAGGGCACTCGAATGGTGGACCTCCGAGCGTAACAAAAAGGGGAATGATGTAGCCCACACCTTACCTTGGGACGAACTGAAGCAACTCATGAAGGTCGAGTTTTGTCCTCCTCACAAGCTCCAAAAGTTGGAAAACGAGTTTTGGAACTTGAAACAAAAAGGGAGCGACAACGATGGTCTGATTGCGCGCTTCAAGAAACTTAGTGTCCTCTGCCCTAGTCAGGCGACACCGTCCCCAAAGCTATAGCCAAATTCATTTGCTGTCTCCCACCCACTTTGATGAACCATGTTGCTTCTGCCTCCCCTAAAACCATTGAGGATGCTTTACGTATATCCACTGAGCTTAACAATAAGTGTATTCTTCATGGAACCTACGATAAGGTTTTGACAAAGAATGCACACCAAGCAACCACCGATACCACCACAACCATTGAACCCTCACCGTCCCACTTATAACAACCTTCCTATAGACCCCTTACTAACCCTAAATGTCTTAAAATATACCCCGTATGCGAGAAACGGGCCTAGAATACCTTAATATTTACCAAAATCAAATAAAAACAAATCTACAAAGCCCTCGCAGGCCGCGACCCGGTCAAGCTAAGTCTTCGCGGGCCGCGAAAATGTGTCACCAGACGACACCATGATCTACCACGTGTCCCTTACATGTTGAAGCTAGATAGGTAAGTTACTAGCCTCGCGGGCCGCGAGAGAGAAACAAGGGGGCTTCACGGGCCACGAGCCGCCCTTCGACCAGCCATATAAATAGAGGCTTCAGCCTCATTTGTTGTCGTTCATTTTCTTTTCTTTCCTCTGAAACTCTAAAGCTATAATACTCGGGATATTATACCCCTATAAAAGCGAAGCTCTGCCTCGTTGAAAGTATTATAACCCTATTTGTTACCCTACACGATCGATCTAGGGCTCCGTAACACATGTCAAGGCTCTGCCTGACTCAGTCGTTGGAGTTCTGTCTCGTGTTACACCCGATTGATCTAGGACGCCGTAATGCATGTCAAGGCTCTGCCTGACTCAGTCATTGGAGTTCTGTCTTGAGTTGTACGGTTAATGTGATTTGGGTTATTTTACTAACACGTGTGCATTGTCTAATTTTAATAGATAATAACCAGGAGAATCACCAGGAAGCTTTAGTTTTACCTAAATAAACAATGTGAGTACATCTTCTTTTTGTCACCTTTTTGCCAAAACCTCAAATGTTTTCAATTATACTTAACTGCCGGTATGTAGGGGTTTTGTATACATTACTTGAAACTCGTTACTATTGCGAATAGTAGCATGACCACAAGTCAGGATTGATAGTACCAAAGGGGTAATTGGATAGATATAAACAACGTAAATGCGGATGCTCTCAACTACTGTAAAGTTAATAAAACTATTTTGATTAAACTGGGATGCACTCGCCAGTATTTCTTGCTGATAAAACTTTTTTAAAAACGCGTTTCAGGTTACTTAATGTGAAGCTAATAGAAGCCAGCTGGAGAGCACTGAATGCTTAAAGTTATGGATGTAAAAGTTACCAAATAAAGAAACGAAGTTTATGTTTTCAATAACTAGGGTTTATCCCTACAAATGTATTGTCAAAATGAAATTTGGGTTTATCCCATTTATTATTATAAAAGTTGGTGTTTAACTCTGATAAAAATATTTCCTAACTACGGTCCTGATGTATGAATTCCGCTGCCAAATTAATAAACACCGATACCACCAGCTCTGAGTCTCGCAGCACCTGCTCCCGGGCAGGGGTCGGGGGCTGCGACAGAAGGTGGTATCAGAGCTATAGCCACTGGTTTAAGCCAACGAGGTATTCCGCTGATATCTAAATTTAAGATAAACTGTGTTAGGAAATAATTTACAAAATTATATGTAATTAAGTATATTATTGTTTTGTGTTATTTGACAATTTGTTAGTTTACAGTATGAGTGCGCAAGGTACATCCGACACTTATCGTCAATTAGCTAGTTCTCGAAAAGATGACGGAACCTCATCTCAGCCAAACCCCTCAGGATACTCAGCTGATATTGAGGAAGGAATATTTATTTTTAAGGCACAGTCTGGGAACCATTCCCTTCCAAAAAGAGAGGATGGTTTAATAGGGGAGCACATGAGAGAAGAAAGAGGATGAAGAAATTACATCAACAAAGAGCGACAATAAAATCCAATAGTGAAGTGAATGCCCAAACTCAGGAAACAGTCAATAGACCACTTTGGGAAGAAGAACTAGATAGACAGTTGGCAGATTTCCATATGCTAGCCACCATAGCAGTAGACTCTAACCTAAACCAAATAGCTGAACCACCACTGTTACCCTTATTCCTAGACCAACAAATGCTAGAACCTGACTAGGAAGACCAGTTTCCAATCCAAAATGTTGACCCTTATGAGATCCCCAGAATTCCCCCACCAAACCCCATAGCTTAGTATACCGACCTGAACCCTTTAGACCCATTCTGGAACAGTGATTGGTATAAGCAGAGTGTGATACACAACCCATACCCTTACGGACACCCCATACCTCGATACCCTGACCCTGGCCCAGAACCAGTACCATTACCTCCCATGAGTGAAGAGAATATGCAGGAAATTCGCCAATGTGGCGATGAGTTAGTAGAAGAAGGGGATAGAATCCGACAGATAGGAGAAAAGTTAATATGGAAGCATGTTGAGCGAGAGATACACGATTGGATACATGACACCTAGAATGATGTCTAGATATGAGTGTAATTTTGTACTTTGATAATATATATATATATATATATATATATTATATACCCAACTAAAATAGATAGCCTAAAATAGATATCGATGCATAACTACTAGTGTGTTCAATTTTCAGTTGTAGCTTGTAATCGACGCATATATATATATATATATATATATATATATATGAAAAGAGTAAAGTCGCAATGTTCGATGTTTTTGATCAATCTGTTGGTGTGATTATTTCTATACACATCTTATTCTGTGATAATTAATACCTGATAAATGTTTCCAATCCAGATGGACAATGAAGTAAATCAGGAAAACCCGAATAATGAGAATAACGAAAACCAAATAGATAACAGTGCCATCAAACATATAGTAGCACAAGGAATTATAGATGCTATGCCGTATATTATCAAGAGTGTTAAAGAAGCAGAAAATAATAAATCTACAAATGTAAGTAAACGCCAACACACTGAACCAAGTCACAGTGTAAACGATAACAGACCAATAATCTAAGCTCCAATTCCTAAAAGAAGAAGAACCGTCTCTTACGGTTGTTCTTATAAAGAATTCTTGGCCTGCAAACCAATAGAATTCTCAGGCAATTAAGGAGCCATTTCAGCCTTGCGCTGGATAGAAAAGACAGAAGTTGTCATAAAAATAAGTAAATGTGCAGTTGAAGATAAGATTATGTTTGCTTCTAATCTTTTAAAAAATGCAGCCTTAGAATGTTGGAATACTATTCTCCAGTCTAGAGGAAGTGATAGAGTTTATAATATGGAATGGACTAACTTTAAGGAGATAGTCGAAAGAAAATTATATCCTCCTCATGAAAAGGAACAAATCGCCAATAAGTTCCTAAATCTTAAAATTACTGGAATAGACTGCAAAGGTTACACTATCATATTCTTTGAATATGCTAGGATAGTGCCAACCTTAGCCTCACCTGAACCACTATTAATCTCCTATTATATTTGGGGATTAATTAGTGAGATTAGACATGTAGTCAAGGCAGCTAGGCCACAAACCATAGAAAAAGCAGTAGAACTAGCCAACACCCTGACTGATGAATTGGTACGTACACAAAAGGAAAACCAGAGAAAGAACCTAGCTCAAAAGCTTACCCAGGAATTTCGCAACGGTAATTCCAACTGTGGGAAAAGTATCGGTTCTTCCTCTGTACCTTATTGCAAGACTTGTAAAAAGAAACATTATGGGAGATGTGCAAGGTATTGTAATTTTTGCAAGAAGCCTGGACATAAGGAAGAAGAATGTCGATCGAAAGCTAGCAATAGGTTATGCTTCAATTGTGGAGAAGCTGGTCATATTAAACCAAATTGTCCGAAACTAACTCTAGCAGCAACCAGCAAAGCTAAGACAGCTGAAGGACCCAAGAAGAATGCCAGAGCATTCGTTCTGACAGCTGAAGAAGCTAAGATGATTCCAGATGTGATTGCCGATACATTTTTAGTCAATGACATTTTTGCCAAAGTATTATTTGACTTTGGTGCAAACCAATGTTTTATCAATACTTCTTTCTACAAACTTCTTGACAAACCCTTAACCAAACTTCCATAAGATTGTCTGGTGGAGACAGCAAATGGAGATTCTATTAAGATAAACGAAATCTTGCAGGGAGCAAGAATAGAGATTCTAAACCATCATTTCTTTGCTAACCTTTACCTAATGAATCTAGCTGGATTCGATATTGTATTGGGAATGGATTGGTTGGTAGCCAATCGCACCAGTATTTTATGTGATCAAAAGTCAGTACAAGTAAGTACACCAAGTGGAAAAAAATCACAATCAAGGGAGATAAGCCAACCAGAACGACAAAATTCATCTCTGTGATGAAAGCTGCAAGTTATGAAAGGAAAGGAGGAATAGTATATATGATTTCCGTAATCATTAATACTAAAGGAAAAGAATTAAAAGATATTCCTGTAATATCTAAATTCCCAGATGTTTTCCAGAAGATTTACCTGGACTACCGCCTGATAGAGAGGTTGAATTTAGGATTCACCTAATACCAAGAACGACACCGATTGCAAATGTGCCGTATCGATTAGCACCAACGGAGATGTAGGAACTGAATAAACAATTGGACTAACTTCTTGACAAAGGTTTTTTATACAACCAAGTTCATCACCGTGGGGAGCATCGATGTTGTTTGTCAAGAAGAAAGACAGATCGATGCGTATGTGCATTGATTACCGATAATTGAACAAGGTAACGATTAAGAATCGGTACCCACTACCGAGAATTGATGACCTGTCGATCAACTTCAAGGAGCTCGATTCTTTTCTAAGATCAATTTACGCTCAGGATATCATCAATTGAAAGTACAGGAAGAGGACATTCCTAAAACTGCTTTCAGAACAAGATACGATCATTATGAATTTACCGTCATGCCATTTGGTTTAACCAATGCCCCAACTGCATTTATGGACATGATGAATAGGATATGTAAACCATACATGGATAAATTCATAATTGTCTTTATAGATGATATTCTAATTTACTCTAAGAGTAAAGAGGAACATGCAGAGCATCTACATACACTTCTGACATTATTGAGAAAAGAAAAGCTTTATGCTAAGTTCTCAAAATGTGAATTCTGGTTACAAGAAGTGCAATTCCTTGGACATCTGGTTAATCATGAAGGAATTCATGTGGATCCCACAAAGATCGAGGCCATTACTAAGTGGAAAGTCCCTGAGTCGCCAACAGAAGTAAGAAGTTTTCTTAGACAGGCAGGATATTATAGACAGTTTATCCAAGATTTCTCTAGAATAGCCATTCCATTAATCAAACTGACCTGCAAATCAGTTAAGTTTGAATGGTGACCAAAATAGGAAGAAGCTTTTAAGATTCTTATGCAAAGGTTAACCAACGCACCCATACTTGCATTACCAGAAGGAACTGAAGACTCTATAGTCTATTGTGATAATCTAAGTTAGGATATGGATGTGTGTTGATGCAGCATCAAAAGGTTATAGCTTACGCTTCTAGACAACTTAAGAAACATGAAGAGAATTACACAACCCATGATCTAGAATTAGGAGCCATAGTTTTTGCCCTTAAGATTTGGAGACACTATTTATATGGAAATAAATTCGTTGTCTACACCGATCATAAGAGTTTAAGATATATTTTTGGGTAAAAAGAATTAAATATGAGACAGAGACGCTGGATGGAAATTCTTAGTGATTATGATTGTGATATCCAGTATCATGCAGGAAAAGCTAATGTAGTAGCTGATGCTTTAAGTCGAAAGTATCATGAAAAGCTGAAACGAGTACGTTCTCTCAGGTTAAATCTACAAGTAGATTTAAATAAGCAAATTAGAGAGGTACAGGAAACAACAATAAAGGACAATGCTGAAAGTTTAAAAGGTATGATTAAGGAGTTAGAAAAAGGAACTGATTGAATTTGAAAGCTCCATAAGAAAAGAATATGGATACCTAAACAAAGAAACCTATGCCACAAAATTCTAGAAGAAGCCCATAAGTCTAAGTATACGATAAATCCCGGAAGTGATAAGATGTATCAAGATCTAAGAAAGAATTTCTGGTGGATAGGAATGAAAAAGGATATAGCAAACTACGTTGCTAAATGTCTGACCTGTTCACATGTTAAAACTGAACATTAGAAACCCTCAGGATGATTACAACAATTAGAAATGCCAATATGGAAATGGGAATTGATAACAATGGACTTTGTTACCAAATTACCTAAGACAAGAAAAGGAAATGATACAATCTGGGTGATTGTAGACAGATTGATCAAATCTGCTCATTTCTTACCAATGAAGGAAACTTTCAGTATGGAACAGTTAGCCAAGTTATATGTGAATGAAATAGTTTCATTACATGGAATTCCTTTATCTATTGAATCTGATAGAGATAGCCGTTTACTTCTTATTTTTGGACAAGTTTCCAAAAAGAAATGGGAACCAGGTTAAATCTAAGCACCGCTTATAATCCTCAAACGGACGGACAAAGCGAAAGGACAACACAAACAATGGAAGATATGCTTAGAGCCTGTGTAATTGATTTTGGAGAAAATTGGGACGATCATTTACAATTAGTAGAATTTTCTTACAATAACAGCTATCATACCAGCATTAATGCTGCACCATTTGAAGCACTTTATGGACGAAAGTGCCGAACTCCAGTCTGTTGGGCAGAAATCGGAGAAAAACAGTTATCTGGACCGGAAATAGTGCAAGAAACAACGAACAAGATAATTCAAGTCAAGGAAAGACTAAAAGCAGCACGAGATCATCAAAAGAGTTATGCAGATAACAGACGAAAACCTTTGGAATTTCAAGTTGGAGATAAGGTATTATTAAAAGTTTCTCCATGGAAAGGAGTAGTCTGATTCGTTAAAAGAGGGAAGCTAAGCCCCAGGTATATTAGACCTTTTGAGATTATTAGAAGAATATGACCTGTAGCTTATCAACCACAACTGCCAGAGGAAATGACAGGGATACATGATGTGTTTCATGTATGTAATCTCAAAAAGTGTTTAGCAGATGAATCTTTAGTGATACCTCTTAAGGACATAGAGGTAAATGAGAAACTTAAGTTTATAGAGAGACCCATTCAGATTGAAGATAGAAAAAATCAAAAATCTCAAACACAAGAGATTAGTTCTGGTCAAAGTGAAATGGGATTCCAAGAGAGGACCAAAATACACTTGGGAGCTCGAGTCAGAAATGCAAAGGAAATACCCACACCTATCCCAATAGACCTCGAGGACAAGATCTAAAACAAGGTGGGGAATGGGCCAGTTTTGGGCTGGGTATTGGTAATCCCAGGCCCGTACCCGGTTGTAATTCTTTGTCCCATACCCGACCCGTTACCCGTCGGGTATTTGTCGGGTAATTACGTGTCGGGTATCGGGCATACCCGTGGGTATCGAGTATACCCGTTAATTCCTTAAAAATACCCGTTGGGACAAATGTGCAATTTTTACTTTGATGTTTATATAGTTTACAATTTTAATAACTATAACTAATGAAAATATGATTAAATACTTCCATATCATATTCATACCACATATACCAAACTAAATCAAAACGATTAAATACTTCAATTTCCAATATACATGCTTAAAAATAAGTTATTTGTTCGCTAAGCAGTTGCCAAATACATATCCACATATGAAATACTAGTTGTCTTCACATCCAAATATGTATTCAAAAAGATAAATTCACTTGTGATATCCATATGCAGTCAAAAATGTAAGTTCACTTGTGATAGCTATTGTAAGTACTGTGCTTGCTTTCCAAAAGTGAAGCTAGAGTAGCAGTTCATCACTCATCCCTTGAAACCTCTTTCCTATAGTTAATGAGAAAAAGAGAAAAATATACTATTAAATAACTCATCACTAAGGTAGCATAAATGTAATAAAATCTTAAACTTGGAAGATATATTTACCTCGTCACCATCATCATAGTCATATTCAATTGTTTGACAATATGCTTCATCGATTTCTTTTAAACAGGCTGCTGTGTGTATAAAAAAAGCAACACAATAAATATAAAAATAATCATTTGTGAAATGCTCCCATGTAGGCGAAGATGATTTCCTTTTTTTGTTAACTGGACCGTTGTTGTCATCAGCAGTTTCTATAGAATCTTCCTGAGTTCGTTTCCCTTGCTCTTGGGATTGATTTGTGGTTGTTTGTTGATCTTCTTGATTATGTTGATTACTATCAACATGTGTTTGTGTATTGGAACCATCACAATCCATAATCCCTTCTCCTTCCTCATCCATATTACCTAAAAAAAGAGTATGCAGTGCCAACAAAAACTGCAGTTTAGCCTATTTCATTGCTGAACAAAAAGAGTATCTGGCTTGTGCTCATACCATTAGACATGAAAAGCTAATTTTTCCTCAGTTTTCATATATGTGGAAGTGGTTGCAAATTACTATGAGTTTGGTTAAAAACTTGCAAAAAACACCCAATTTTTTTTTAATGTCATGTGGGTGATTATTGATCACTAACACTAACTGAAAGTTATCATTTTTTGCTAATATGATAGTCATAGTCATCGGATAGAATGACAAGTATTTATTTAAAAGAAACTGTAGCAAGGCACGGTGAACTAAATCACTCATTCCACCGGTTCCTCACATTTGTTTACAAATCAATTCATAAAAGTATGGTAAAGTGATATGGACTTATTCCACTGGGCGTATCTATTCTCTGTTCTCACATACTTTGTGTAGCATTACAAGGATCAATAAAAGACATGTTCATCATCTTCAATTCCAACACTTGAAAAACAATAAATCAAGCATATACAACACATAAAGTCAGTTTATTTATTTAGCATTTGGTCGAGCACCTGGTAGAGATGAAAAAAAATACCTTCACTACAAGAACAAGATCTCGATCTGATGATGGTGTTGTTGCTACTTGACTTTTTGTATTCTTGCTTTATGAGTAGAATAGGGTAAGATGTTTCAATTTCAATGAAGTGGATGATGCATTTAGCAAATTAGGTGGGAAAATCTGGGTACTAATCATCTATATCTTTTCTTCTTGGAAATATAATTTTGAAGAGATGACAAGACTAGACCCCTAGTCCTATAGTAATAAGTGCATGTATGGAAATTTATAATATGAAAAGAAAAAATATAATTTTCTGGATTCTGATATAGTTATATGTATGGAAATTTATAATATGATTATTTCGGGTATTAGTCGGGTAAATGGGCAGGGTATCGGGCGAGTATCACTAAATCCCATACCCGTACCCGAATTTTTTCAATTTTTAAGCCCATACCCGGCCCATACCCATCGGGCTTCGGGTATACCCGGCACGTATGTTTCGGGTTTCGGGTATACCCGTCGGGCTTGGGCTCTTTTGCCATCCCTAGATATAACAACCCTCCTATAGACCCCTTACTAACCCTAAATGTCTTAAAATATACCCCGTATGCGAGAAACGGGCCTAGAATACCTTAATATTTACAAAAATCAAATAAAAACAAATCTACAAAGCCCTCGCGGGCCGCGACCCGGTCAAGCTAAGTCTTCGCGGGCAGCGACAACGTGTCACCAGACGACACCATGATCTGCCACGTGTCCCTTATGTGTTGAAGCTAGATAGGTGAGTCGTCAAGGCTAGGGCCAACTGTTGGTGCAGTTGTCTGTCGACTTCATCTTCGTTCGAGTCTCAGATTGTGAAAGAGCCCGAAGACTTAGTCTTATATCGAGTCTTACATTAGATTTATTAGATCAGGGCGTGTTATACGAGAAATAGGGTATGATTTAAGGGTATTTGATGTAATTCCGTTTGAAGAGTGCCATGCCACTTTCAAACGGAATAGCAATCCCTATAAATACCCTTGATGTGATTTCATTTGTAACGTTCTAGATTCCGACGCCGAGGTGCTGTCGAAGTGTCTCCAGCTTGTAAATTGTTCAGAGATAAATATACGAGACAATTAATAGTGAATCCAAGCTAAACGAAGATCGAATCAATGAATTCCGCCTCTGATTCTGTCTGACCACTCTTCTAATCGACTCGTTAGGTCGTTTCACGATCCTACATGTGGTATCAGAGCTCAGGAGGAAGAGTTCTTACCGTTTAGCTCGTTTTCGCTAGCAAATTCTGATTTTCTACACCTTCTTTCAAAATTAAACAAGTTTTTACGGTTAAAAACGGCTGATTTTCACATATAATATACATATCAGTGTTTTAACCAATCCTTGAGAGTTTTGAACCTTAATTCATACTAAAACTTGATAAAACACTTGATTCAGTTTGAAAACAGATCGACTTAGATGATGTCAGCAGTCTTCAAACGTAATCAGCATCCTGATCCCGCTTGAATCTGACCCTATTCCGTTTGAAATTGACAATTTCCGTTTGAAATTGGTGTTTCCGTTTGAAAAAGTGCAATTTCGTTTGAGAGTTTTCAAACGAGACCAGGTGTTTAGTTTGAAGGAAGTATTCCGTTTGACAGGGTTCCGTTTGATAGTGTCATTCGTCTATTTCTGTTTGAAAGTGGTTCAGTAGTCACGTGATAGACTTGTTTTGATCTGATAAATTGTTTGTCAGCCACATTCAAACGGCCCAATCATAGTCTTTTGGCACTTATTGTTGTTGATTTAGTGGATATATCTGCCCAATCAATAGCATCACAAAATGGTGTCAGCCCACTATATTGTATCGGCCCAAATGAAAGAATCTTGAAAGAGTTTGATATTAATACATCTTGGACAAAGTGTTGGACAGATTTGATTCGGCTTATGTGATTCATATAGTGGCCCAATCAGATTTAAATTGAAAGTTAAAAGTTTTGTTTGTTCATTTACTTCTCGGCCCAATCATTGTTTAGTGCAGCCCACTTCATACTCGGAACAATTGAAAGTGTGTTTTGAGTGAAATTTGTCGGGACTGTTTGAAAAATGGCAATGATGTTTGATGAGATGGAAAATCATGATCTTGAAAGGTTAAATGATTGGTATATGGGGTGTTTGGAAAGTAGTTATAGAAGTGAAAATGTGGATATTTGGGTTAAACGATTTGAACATTTTTTGTGTCAAAAGAATGAAACATTGAATCAGTTGGGAGATCGGTTTGAAAGTTTAATAGAAAATTTGTGGAAAAAGGGTATAAGAGTGCAAAAAGATGAACAAATATCAAAATTGGCAGATTCATTACCTGCTAAATGGGATGAATTCGTGATTGAACTAAAAAATAAACCTATTTTTCCAGAACTTCATCCAAGACAGTTCATCAATGAGGTTAATGCAGAGTTTCGAAAGGAATGTTTAAAAAAGAAGGAAGTGATAAATGAAATGGAAAAGAATTTACAAAAAATAGATTTGGATGTAATTGTTGAAATAAACAGAAGAGTTTGTGTATGTCTTGCAGCAAAAAGTGTCATGAAATACGACATTAAGAGAGGTTTTTATATCGATGAGAATGCGAATCCTCTTGATTTCGTTAAAATTTTTTGTGCAGGCAAATTCTGGGCAGATACAAAGGAAATCTCAAAGAATGAAGAATCTGTGAAGCTTGGATCTTCGAATTCTGAATCAGTATGCACTAAATGTGAGAAATTTGAAGCTGACAATGCCAAATTTGTGAAGGATGCGGAAAGTTTAACATTGGAAGTAAAAAAGATGAAGGATGAGAAGCAATCTGATGATAAACAGATTCTTATGTTGCAAGATAATTGTGAGAAGTTGAAATCTGAAAATGACAAACTGTTAAGTAATTTGAATAGTTTGACATTAGAAAACAAAAATTTGAAAGAAAAAGAAAAAGATTTTCAAAGTCAAATGAAGGTTTTAGAAGATGAAAAATCTGTTATTTTTAAAAATAATCTTGAAAAACAGATTGAAATAAATTCTCATCTTCAGAAAATCATTCGGCTTGAAAACGAAGCTGAATTTGCTCGGAATAAAATTGACGAGCTTGAGAAGAAATTGAAAGGTTTTGAGACTTCGTCATCTATACCAGATTATCCATGTCCAAAACCGATCAATTCAGTTCCAATAAGTGACAATGTCACAAACTTTGACAAAGTCAAAGTTGAAGATTGTGATGAGAAAACTGATGATGAAGTTGAGAAAAGAAAAATATTTTTGAAATTAAATGAAATGTTTAAAGAAACTGTTTTACATTCTACTGAGAAAGGTGAATGCTCAACGCAAAAACCTGTAAAGAAGAATGTGGAACAAAAACAAAAGGATAAAAAGCCGAAAAATCTTCAAAAAGAAAATAAAAGCTCATCAGTTCAATCATCCAATCGAGATAAAAAACCACAAAAATTGGAAAATCAAAACTCAAAAACTGTTGGTAATAAGTGGTGCAGGTTTGATCACAGTGCTCAAAAGCCAAATCCAGCATACAAGAGGAGAGATGGATATCACCAAGCCAAACAATGTTATGATCTGAATGTTTGGACAGAAGGTGGTGATTGGTACGATAACAGAGTGTGTTACACTTGTGGTGTGAGAGGACACATTGCTGTTAACTGCCAGAACTGGAGTTATGAGACAAGAAGATGCTTTGAATGTCAAATCAGAGGTCATATTGCAAGAGATTGCCCAATGAGAAGATAGAGGGCTGAATCTCAGAAAATGACAAAGAAGAAACCAGTCAAAGTCGAAGCAAAGCCCAAAGAACAAAAAGTTCTAGAACCGAAAGTGAAGCTTTCGCAGGGACAAAAAGACAGACTGAGGAAGAAGAGGAAGAAGGCAAGAGAGTATCTCGAAAGGATATTGTCCTCGGATACAACTGGTAAAACAGATAAAAGTTCTGATAAATCGTCTTGCTCGCCAAAGAATGACAAATCAAGCAAAACAAATTCATCAGATACAAATCTGAGGATAGAGAAGAGAGTAAAGAAAGAGAAAGTTGGTGGTGATGAATTTGTTTCTCCGGAAACAAAGGAGCCAGTTGTTGGCGATGAATCTGACTCATCAAAGTCAGACAAGCCACGTACAGGCGATGAATCTGGTGTGATAAAGCCAAAAGAGCCGGGTGTTGAGGTAAAAGTTTAGAATTCTGGGTTAACAATGGATGATGCAAATTTTCCACCATTGTTGAACAAGAATTCAAAATCACCCAAGGACCGTCAGGCTTGGGTGAGTCTGTTTAAATGAAAAAACCTGAGTTGCCGGAGCTTCCAGGTTGGTAAGAGTGAAGCAGGAATCGGCATATTTCTTGAGAAATTCACGAAAGTGATTTCGTCTTACAAGTGGTAAATCAGGGACATTAAGTTGTACTTGATTTTCTACAAGTGATTGTGTTGAGAAAATTGGGAAATATTAAATCTTTACAAGTGGTTGAAGAGAACAAGGTGATGAATGATCCCCATGTTTGAGAAATGACTCACAAAACTTATTTTCCGGAAAAAACCATTTTGATTAAAACAAACTTAAATGTTTTGAAATCACTTTGGGAAAATGTTTTGTTGTCAGGGGAGTTCTGATTGTTTATGCCAAGTGAATGGAGAATTGAAGTGATTCTCATCCTGTTGTCAAGTTTCTTTGTACAGTTTGTTTTCAAATTTTCCCAGAAAATCAAAATTGAGACATATTTTGATTTTAGGGGGAGTAAAAATTTTAAAAAATTAGAAAATTTGAAAATTCCAAAAACATTGAAAAATGCAAAAATGAGTTTTGTTGTATAAAAGAGGAAATGATAGTAGATCAGTTGGACTGTCACAGCATGCTAAAGAAATGGAAAGATATAATGTGATAAACGGTCTCAATAAAGATATGACGATAGGCTCAGCTAGACTAGTAGATTTACGATAACGATACAAACCTAAAATGAAAAAGCCTAGTTCTAGTGGGAAACATGGTCAAAAGCATAGTACTTAGTTTTGTCCTTCTTGATTGTGTGCCTACTCAGTAATCGCTGATTGTCGAAAGACATAAAACTGGTTAAGTTTGTGAACTTTCACAACTTTGCTAAAAACGATACTGTGATTGTGTATTTCATTTTGCAAAGATTTAAACTTGTTTTATTTCTTTATTTTGTTTAAGCATTGGACATCCTCTGCGTATATGTGAGTATCGAACTGGATGTTAGTGCCTAAACGTTCTGTTTTATTTTATTTGGTGTTTCGTTTAAGCTTTGGACCTCCTCTGCGTATACGGAAGTATCGACCTGGTGGTTAAAGCCTAAACAACTTCAACTTGTTTTTTTTTTCTTATTTTGTTTAAACATTGGACTTTCTCTGCGTATACAGAAGTATCGACCTGATTGTTAATGTTTAAACATTCTGAGTTGTTTTCGCACAAATCACAGTTGATAAAAGTTTAAAGGCATTACTTGAGTTAGTGTATTGCATGATGAGGGGATATGCTGAGATCGTGGGGTCCATAAGAATTTAGTGCAAAATTAATATACCTTAACGTATCGGTAAGCATTTCGAAAGTTTTTAGATTGAGTTTAAGTGGACAACAATATCGTCAATCTATGTGAATCGTTTAGAACTGAAAATGTTTATAGCTTAACGGTGCTAGTGATTGGTTACATAAACTGATATGATCCTCTTACACAAACTCACAAAAATAGTGTCTGTAAATATTTCTTTATTGCATTTCATTTACATTTAAAAAAAAATACAAAAAGATTTTCGACAACTGATGATGAAGAGCTGATTTTCGAAATTCCAAGTGCTGAACTTGATGAACAGGTTTGGGAGTGTGTGTGCTAAATTGTAAAATTTTGAATTAAGAAGAAGTTTAAATTAGTTAATCAGGATCATTAATTTGAACTTGATATAACTATTTCTAGTAAGTTTTTCTTATTGATTTAAGTAAAAACTTATGTGGTGGTGAGAAAATTTATGCAGGAGATGAACTGAACAGAACTAAAGCCAGGGTTTGATCTCAAGGTAATAACTAATTCCAGACGGCGATCCCAGCATGATGAAAGGGGGAGTCTGACGAGGTTAGAGCCAAAGAGAAGATCTTGGTACATGCTAAGAAAGAAAGGAGATCGATCAAGATTGAAGAGTCGTTATGATGAAGACTCTCACTGAAGATTCCGTCAACATTCAAGGGGGAGTCTGTTGGTGCAGTTGTCTGTCGACTTCATCTTCGTTCGAGTCTCAGATTGTGAAAGAGCCCGAAGACTTAGTCTTATATCGAGTCTTACATTAGATTTATTAGATCAGGGCGTGTTATACGAGAAATAGGGTAGGATTTAAGGGTATTTGATGTAATTCCGTTTGAAAATGACATGTGACACCTTCAAACGAAATTAGCATTGTAATTCCGTTTGAAGAGTGCCATGCCACTTTCAAACGGAATAGCAATCCCTATAAATACCCTTGATGTGATTTCATTTGTAACGTTCTAGATTCCGACGCCGAGGTGCTGTCGAAGTGTCTCCAGCTTGTAAATTGTTCAGAGATAAATACACGAGACAATTAATAGTGAATCCAAGCTAAACGAAGATCGAATCAATGAATTCCGCCTCTGATTCTGTCCGAGCACTCTTCTGATCGACTCGTTAGGTCGTTTCACGATCCTACACCAACCCTACTAGCCTCGCGGGCCACGAGAGAGAAACAAGGGGGCTTCACGGGCCGCCCTTCGACCAGCCCTATAAATAGAGGCTTCAACCTCATTTGTCGTCGGTCATTTTCTTTTCTTTCCTCTGAAACTCTAAAGCTATAATACTCAGGATATTATACCCCTATAAAAGCGAAGCTCTGCCTCGTTGTAAGTATTATAACCCTATTTTTTGCCCTACACGATCGATCTAGGGCTCCGTAACATATGTCAAGGCTCTGCCTGACTCAGTCGTTGGAGTTCTGTCTCGTGTTACACCCGATTGATCTAGGACTTCGTAATGCATGCCAAGGCTCTGCCTAACTCAGTCATTGGAGTTCTATCTCGAGTTGTACGGTTAATGTGATTTGGGTTATTTTACTAACACGTGTGCATTGTTTAATTTTAATAGATAATAACCAGGAGAATCACCAGGAAGCTTCAGTTTTACCTAAATAAACAATGTGAGTACATCTTATTTTTGTCACCTTTTTACCAAAACCTCAAATGTTTTCAATTATACTTAACAGTAATTGGGTATTTGTAATTCTACAATTACTGCCGGTATCTTGGAGTTTTGTATACATTACTTGAAACTCGTTACTATTGCGAATAGTAGCATGACCACAAGTCAGGATTGACAGTACCAAATGAGTAATTGGATAGATATAAACAATGTAAATACGGATGCTCTCAACTACTGTAAAGTTAATAAAACTGTTTTGATTAAACTGGGATGCACTCGCCAGTATTTCATACTGATAAAACTTTTTTAAAAACGCGTTTTAGGTAACTTAATGTGAAGCTAATAGAAGCTAGCTGGAGAGCACTGAAGGCTTAGAGTTGTGGCTATAAAACTTACCAAATAAAGAAACGGAGTTTATGTTTTCAATAATTAGGGTTTATCCCTACAAGTGTATTGTCAAAATGAAACTTGGGTTTTATCCCATTTATTATTATAAAAGTTGGTGTTTAACTTTGATAAAAATATTTCCTAACTACGGTCCTGATGTATGTATTCCGCTGTCAAGTTACTAAACACCGATACCACCCGCTCTGAGTCTTGCGGCACCCGCTCCCGGGTAGGGGTCGGGGGCTGCGACACCACCCGACCAAGAAAAACAAAGGCAAGAAGCGGAAGGCTTCAAGCCAAAACTGTGCGGTTATCACTCTGCCAAACCCTCAACCTATACAATCAGTAGCTGCCACCACCACCAACGAACCACAATGACGAGCCTACACTAGGTCTCATCCTCAGTTCGTTACCTTTTCTTACCATCACCCTGCCACCGCACCATGCCGCAAATGCGCTACTTGTCATAGGTTTGGGCATTTTGCTGACCGATGCCGAAATGGTCCACCACCAGTTATAACATGAAGTTCATGATTATTCGAATGTAACAAATGTGGTTGTTTGATAAAATCATGAACGAGTCAAAATTTAGTAAAAAGAAAATAAGCTGAGGGCTTAAAAACCTAGAAAGTCGTTAACCCGAACATCGGATTTTAACTCCATGTGATAGAGAATCAATTTACGATCACGTAGGAAGAAACGAGACGTAAATCGGATCTATAACGATAGAGTTATGACCGTTTTTGTAAAACTAAGTTTGGCTGAAAAGTGCAGGTTTTTAAACAAAACCTGCTGGAAAATAGTGCCTCTCGCGCCACGCGACCGAGGACATTAGTGTCTTCGCGACACGTGACGGCTGTCGCGCCCCGCGACCCATTTAATCAAAGCTCTAGCAGCCTGTGAGAGCCACCTGAACTGGAAAAAATGCTTATGTTGTTTGTTTTGTCTTGCGCTTTAGTTTTAGACATGTTATAAACATTAAATGACTAACTCATTTCATGTTTTATGAAATGTAGGTATACTGTGCGGTACCGGATGACGATCAAGCTCGATAAAGAACCGAACACAATCAAGATTCAAGCTTTCGCATTATGATTTATCGTCACGTTTTTAAACCGCGAATGTTTTATAAAATGTTGAATTGTTTTATTTCGTAAAAGATTTTATGAAATACGTATTTTATAAAGTATGTGTAAGCGTATTTACACATTTATAGTTGAAAATTATATGAAAATCGTATAAATCAAGTAAGGGTCTTACAAGTTGGTAATCAGAGCTCAAGGTTAAAGAGCAAAGTGTTCGGTTTGAGACTTGATCGCATAATCCGATAAGTTATTATGTACATAACGGTCTAGCATGTTAAAGTGTTGTAGACAATACATAGGGATTATCGTGTAAAACACGTTATCCCAAATTAAAGTGATAAAAGACCGATATAGTTAACGAATTAAGTGTGTTAACAATTGTCGTATAAAGCTTTGTATTATACTACGGGCGCTTGTTAATGTTAACATTAATAATATTTGTAAATTGTTTAGTTAAAGGACCCTCGCATTTGAAGATGACGAGAGTCTAAGGATCTATCCATATGATGAAGATATGGTTTGAAGTATGACAAGTAAGCCATACACGTCAAAGACATAAATCAAGAAATGATCTCGAATGAGAGATCGAACAACAAGGATAGTTTATCAGGGCGGGTATCTATAAGGTACACGTCTTAAACTTATAGTACAAACAATAATATGCAACAAAGAAATGGTAAATGGCAGTTGCATATAGAATATAGAACTTGGGAAACCTGTATAGGTTACCTATCCAGGATGACATTTCCAAGAGAAATTCAGTAGAATTACGTATTATTCACAGTCGTGAATAACAAGACAATTACTAAATTTAGTTTAAATATAAACTTGGACCAGAGTAATCATCTAAGTAGGTATTTTCAATATAAATCCTACTGAGAAAATTAATGATCAAATCAACGAATGTGATTGTATAAATGTTTATAAAAAGGGACATTTTATATGTTTAAGGATAAAACGGGTAAAACTAATAATTGTTAAATGACAATTAAATAATGTTTTACCAAAATAATTCATAAAAATGGAGATAAATCGAGAGGTTACTTACATGGGATGTGATGTGGTAATTATAATAAGGTCATGCACACCATGTGTTGATCGCTTACTCTAGCCAAGTAAGTAGTGAATGTCACACCCTGACTTTTGCGGAAGCGTGATTATGGTGTGACTTTCTTAATACCATTGCATTCAATCATAACAACAACTAAATGATAAAAACCATAGATGTTCATCCATTAATTTAGTTTAAAAACATGACAACATTGTCTTAAAACGTAGAAATTCAAATACGAGTACAAACCATGCAACTTATTCAAAAGTTCACAAAGACTCGACCAATGACATTAAATAAACCAGGATTTGGAAGACGTGTCTCGTCCAAGAATAAGACACACTGACCAAACCCTAAGACCATGGATGACAACTTTTATTCTTAACGTAGCTTGAAACATCCAACGCCCGCCAGATCCACTACTAATTCCCTGAAATACATGTATTTTGAAAACATCAACAAAAGTTGAGCGAGTTCATGTGTGTGTTTGTGAATAAACCTTTGAAATCATTGAAAGTAAGTTTGAAAACTCCTGGTATGAAAGCAACAAGGAAAACATATCAATTAATGTGTAGCTAATACAATAATATTTGTGACGTGATGTAGGAAAACTCAAACCTAGCAGATTTGTCTCCGGGAATAAGACATAGTCACCACATGGGCCACCCTGGTCCGCATGGGTGTAGGCTCGCTACACCCAAATAGATCTATCACTCATGTCCCTCGGTCCTACGACAAGGATTAATGGCCTTAAGTGTTGTACCCACCACTCACATGATCAAGCAGTACCCTTCCTTAGCTAACCATACCACATCAAAATGTTTGTAAACTGTTTGTAACATGTATTTCACCCCCGAAGTTAGAAAACCGAAAACAGTTAAAGAAAGAAAAGGGGGTCATGAACTCACAGATTTGCGTCTTCAATCACCGTAACTCTAGCTCTTCGGATAAACACGACTACCTACAACGTACTAATGTCTATTAGACGAACGGGCCGTGCCTTGACTTGGTATTAATGTCTTTGAGTTACGATTCTTTTAGTGTCTTCGATATTATTCCAAATTTTATAATCATTTGTTAAAATAATTAATACTTTAACTTAAATTATATTTATTAAATTTTTGGAATAATAATATGTTTTTTGGCTTGATACACTTCGGGTATTTACACATGTATATCCTTCCCAAGGATGGGGGTATCTTTCACTTGTATATTTTGCCTTATATCGGGGTCGTATTCCGGTGTATATTTATACATACGAGAATATGTATTTTTATTGAATTCATTAAGTATTCTTTATACTTAACTTCATATTGATTATTCCGGAATATTATCTTTAACAGGGATTAAATATATATGTTCAAAATATATATTTAAGGGATATTACTTAGAAAAATTATTTATAATTTTTCTTTGGGCAAAAATATTTGTAATTTCTCATAAGTTTCAAAAATTAATATATTTTCAAGTCCAATTTAGAAAATATATTTAAACTCATTTTTCCCAAAAATGACATACTTCATATTTAATTAAGAAAATATATCTTTCATCCATAAATATTGTATTTTAGATTTGTGCAAGAAAATATATATTTCTTAAAAATAATATATTTTCTAAAAACTTCAAGAAAAATATATATTTCATATTTGCCAAAAATAACATATTTTTCCTTGTCAAAATATGATATATATTTGTAGTAATTATAAAAATCATATTTTTACTTCCTTGATGTCCAAAATATTATTTACTAAAATATACTTTGTGAATAAATCCCAGAATATTTTGTAAGTCTTATTCTATAGTTCGGTTTCATCAATATTTTGTGTAAATGTGTATATTCATTTGTTGGAATTTTGGTAATATTTTGGATGGAAATTCTTGGTAATTTTGTGTGTTAAATTATTTCAAGTCCTAAAATAATATAACTAATACACAAAGTATACAAATAATCACACACATGTGACTTCTAAATATATATTTTCCTAATACATATTTAGTCACTTTTATTTATGAAAACCAACCTCCAATAATTATATTTTTGTATCAAAAATTATGGCAAAGCTTTTGTAGCAAACTCAGGGTTTAAAATACACTTGTAAATATTTGTTTAAAAATAATTTTCTAAGTGTTTATATTTTTAGAAAATTTTGCCATAGTTTTCTCTAAAAATGGAGGTTTCCATGCTTTCAAGCATATCATTTTCTTTTGTAAAAATCAATACAATCAATTCACAATCAACAATAAACAACCTTAACTTACCAATTTGTCAAAAATCATGCATTTTCTACTACTTCATGAACTTGAATATTTGTAAAAATTTGTAGTAACTTACTAGGGTTCTTAGTAAGTCTTGTTACCCTTTAAAATGTGATTAGTTCTTTAAAAACTTCATTTTTAAATAAGTTAGATGTTTACAACTTCTTGTCACATTTTCTAAAAATGTTTCTTTGTGAAATCTTCTTGTTACACAAGTGTTTCTACAATTGTTTAACCATTAAAAATAAGTTTTGTTTTTGTAAGAGCCAAGATTTAATATATCTCATATTTTTAACTTGGTTTCTTTGAAAGATCATTCATAAATCTTTAGATCTACATGATTAACAACTTACTTTGTTCATTATTTTTCAAGAAATCAAAGTATTCTTTCAAGTTCATGATCTTTATGTGGATGATCTATCATCCTACAACATTTCTACTTTCACATCTTGCTAGATTATGTTTTTAATCATGATCTAGCAAGAGCTTATGATGATCAACATCATTCCTACAAACAATCAATGATCAATAAGCATAACAACTCATATTCATCAAGATTACTTCATTAAACAAGCTTATGTTTATGTTTACTTCTTATGTTCTTTAGTGTTCTTCATGTTTTTGATTATGATTCTTCTTTAACCACTAAAAATGAAAGTAAAATGGATAGATTAAGACTCTTACCACTAGCACAAGGCTAGGGATGATTCAAGAGTAGAAATCAAGAGGATAAAAGCAAACAAGAGAGGTTCTTCAAGCTCCACAAGCTCCAAGCTCCTTTATATGATCTTTAACACCCTTGTATATGCTTAGATTGGATGAGATTGGATGAATGATGATGGATGTATGTGTGTGAGGGGTCGGCCGAGAACAAGAGAAGAGAAGAGAGGAGATGGTGTGTGTTTAAGTGTGTGTAGAAATGATATGGTGATCCTTCATGTTCTTTTATAATCCATTTTCATCTTCTAACTCTTGTGTAATATGTTTAGTAAAGGTTATACATATCTAATATTTAATTGAAATAAAATCAACTAAGTGGGGCCATGTGTTGGCCGTAAATAGGTGGGGGGGGGGGGGGGAGGGTAGTAGATTAGGTTGTAACTAGTTTGGTTAATGATAAGTTGAAATCTAAGTGTTAGTTACATGTTTTGGTTATTAGATATTTTTAGGAGGTGTTATGGTGTTCGGGGACCATAACTAGCTTGAAAATGTTAAAACAGTGCTTCTAGTGTAAATTTGGTGTTTCGGGTAGTGTCCGGTTGTTCGGTTGGTTACTGGTTTGTTAAAGTGCTAAACTACGCAGTTTAGGGTGCTTTATGTATCTTTTTATGACACCTTTGATTCCCGATACTTAGGAAAGCATTCAGGACCATTTAATCATTTTTCTGCATTATATTAGTATGTTAAAATGCTGATTTTTGCTGAATTTAGCACTTTGGGTGAGTTTTAGGCACTTTCCGGCACTTAAACTATCACTAAAAAGGCAGTTTTGTGATCCTTACTTTCCTATATACTACACTAGTGTCATACTTAGTTTCTGGCTCATTCTGTATCTCAATGCACTGTCTATCCATGTGCTGAGTTCTGTCAGCACTTTCCTGATCTATCAGATAACTGTGCTAACTATACTTAATGCATCATTCAAGGCAATATAGCTTTCATGAAATATTGGTATGACATTAAATAATGTATGATGCACATGCATGTATAAAGCAGTAATCAGAAAGCAATTAATTGAAATTCAGCACAGTCATTAGGCACTAATCATGATTAATTAATTGTACGGATACCTGGATTTTTGACAGTTGTCACAGTGAACACATGATACCATGAGCTTCTTATAATGAGCACAGTTATGTCCGATGTGGTAAGGTCGAGACGAATGAAAAAGTTAAAAGAACCTTGGGGTCAAGAAACCTTATGTGCATACTCGTATAAATGGTTTTAGCGGGAACCATAAAAACGATATGGCGCACATAGAAATAAATGACCCAAGGGAATTCGTGAAATAAGTCATTTTGGACGAAAGAGCCTTGGTTGACAAAAAGGGGCATGTAAAACCAAAGTATAAATGAACCGCAGGGTCATAGAAACGAAGGTATTGCCCATACGAAAAGACGATCGAAGTCGTTGACTTTGGTCGTAGTAAAGAAAGGATGATAATGATGATTATCATTCAGAATTTATAAGACCGTCAAGGATGGTCAAATAAAGAATAAAGGTTTGGTTAAATAAAAGTGATGGATTTCGCCAAGACAACCAAACAAGTCAAAACGAAGTCTTAGTGCACACCAGAATGGTTGCATTAATAATGACTTCAGTAAAATACCCGGTTGATGGGTAAAGATTTAAACACATGCGTAGACCGAGAAACGGGAACGCGAATTAAAAGTCAAAAGACTCGGATTATGAGTTATGACTAAAAGACTATAAAATTTCGCAAACAGAAATTTTGGTAATTATGTTCAACTATCATGAGGTTGAACAGGTAGAATAAAGAATAAAGTTTGAATGTTCATAAGTGATAGATTTCACACGAACAAGTCAAACGGATGGAATAAAGTATAATGCCTGATGGCATCAGGAAGCGCAAACCGGATAATGGTAGCGTTAAACACAAAAGAACAATGAGCCCGGTAAAGGGGACATCATTAAATATAAATATATATATATATACACAAACCAGATAACGGTAAGTATGAGACAAATTGACGCTTAAATGACGTGATAAGTCATAGAGTCGGAAGAATTATCTGAAAGAAAATGATTATAGACACGAACTATAGTCAAAGTTAACAGATTTCAAACATGAAAACAAATGATTTTCAAACATAAAAAGAGTGCCTTGACACCAAACAAATATTTTAATAAGTTACGAGTAAAAAGAATGATCTACGAGATCATCATAACCTTCGGATTATAAACAGTGTAAAGGTCTACGGGACCAGAATGACCCACGAGTCATGAATAAAAAGAAATGGATCATAAAGGACTCGCCTTAAAGAGGTGAGAGCCTAAAGAAATAGCCTACGAGGCTAAGTGAAAGAACCTACAGGTTACTTAAACAAAGTGAGGGAACCAGTTGAGAATCCCCGCATAAAAACAAGGACTGTAAAAGAACAAATGCCAAGTCGTCAAAATCGCTTGACATAAATTAAAGATAAAACATTAAACTAAAATTCATTTTTAGTAAAAAAAAGTGTTTTATCAAACATACATAGTATGAAAAAAATTGGGGAAGTGATTAATATCAAAAGATACAGGTCTTGACACCAATATGTGCAAGACAATACGTTCGAACAGAAGATTGTCGAACAAAGAAAAGTTGATATAAACCTAGATATGACGTGATGTAATAACGGTTAACAAAAGTAATGTGAAATATATTCACATTGTAGCCCGAGCAATGGGTATAAAATAACTGGACTAATAAGTCTAGTCAATTTGTTTAATACGCTATTCATTATAAGATTAGCGTGAAATAAACATAGTCGATAAGCTTATATGACCAAGTGGCCAAATCGGCGACTCGGTCAAACAAAACAATAAAGGTAAAGGGGTACAAAACAACAGTGACGGTCCATGAGGCCTTACTAACGAAGAGTATTGATTGCCTATATTGAGCTATCATGAGGCAACCCAAGTGAGGTGTCGGGAAGTCCAATCTAGTCAAAGCACGATTTAAGGATAAAGTTATAAGGTATGTGTTTATATGATTATTAGAATTTTGTTAATATTACATATTAATTATGTTAAATAATTTATATAAAAATCAAGAAACTTGGCTTGTTCTTAAGTGATGGATTCCGTATGAATAAATCGAATGAGTAAATTTGACAACCAAAGAGTTTGGTTGTTAAAAAGTGATGAAGTACACTACAACATTCAAACGGGTTAAAATAACGGATTCATGAAGAATTCGATAGTATAAAAGCGATGGATTTCGCTAAGTTAATTAAACTGGTTGAAATAACGAGATACGTTATTTTGAGTCGCATTATTTCGTATGAGATACGTATATGCTTTATAAACCAAAATGATATTACCATACTTTTATGGTAATACTAACAAAAGGTTAAAGTATGAGTAATGCTTAAGAGATTACTCAGATTAAATGCGTTGGGTTTAAACTCAATGAACTATGTAAGAAAGGTTTCGAGGACGAAACCTCTTTAAGGGGGGTAGACTTGTAACACTCCAAAAATGGGTTTGGTAATCAAACCACGTTAATACTAAAAGACGGGTAAAGTACCGTTAGTGGTAAAATTAACCCGGTGAATATTAGGATTAAATAAATAAGCCTAATATTAAATAAAAGGTGAAAGAAAGATTTTGAGAAAATTGAGTTTTCAAGAGGCCCGAGTTAACGGGACTTAAAACAAAACGAGTTGTAATTTCCCCGAACCCACTAAGTTAACTAGGACTGTTTAACCTAGTTAATAAAGGGAAGTATGGTTGGAAATAAGTAGGTTGTAGCCTACTTAATAATTAACCAAACATAAGGGACCAAAATGGGGTAAATTGAAAGTTAAGTTATAAAAAGAAAACTTAAAATAAAACACACATTCAATGTGTGTTCTAGGTGTTCTGTTCGAACTCAGGAGAGTTCCATGGAGCCAAAACCCTAATTCCAACATATTCATCAAATTGAAGGGCCAAATGACGCTCAAATTCACAATTGAACGTGAATTAACGATCACCCAAGCTAGGGGATCATAAGGTATGTGAAATTTTGATGATTCTTGAAGTTGTGAAAAATTGATGATTATCAAAATCACGAATTATGTATGAACGATAGAAGCTATGGCTTAATTAGTGATGTATACATTATTAGGAACAAATCCCTAAGTGAAAATTATACATATATTACCATAATGTTTAAATGATTTACCACACTAGGATAAGTGGGTTTTAATCATATGATGAAATTGATGATATAATTGTGTTTAGAATCATCATACATGATAGTAATAAGGAAATACTTGAACAAATTGTGTATTTGAATATATAATCATATTTACTATGAAATGGGTTTTGTATGATAAATGAAAATGATCATAGATTCATGTTAAAATGATGTTTGATATCATCATGTGTTAAGAATGATTGACGTAGTGATAATTTAATAAGTTATGATTTCGATAACTTGATTGAATACATAGTTAAAATGGTAGCATAAGAATGATGCTTACCGGATATTGACAAAGTACTAAAACGAGTAGTTAAGCTATATCGTGTAAATACTTATGTCAATAGGCAGTTTGAGATTAAAAGTTAAATTGACCATTAATACGATCGAGTGACAAATTTGACATAAAAATCATAGGATGGAATAGTCGTGATTGATTATGACTAATTTAACCATCTTACGAATTATATGTCACACCTACTAGTAGCGGAAGCGTATTGTGTGTGACGTAAGAAAGGTAATCATTGCATCCAAATGTGTAAACATAATAAACCACAATGATGCCATAGATATATTGTTTTCAAACAAAGTTTACAAGTTTCCAACATAGTTTTCTAGTTTCCACAACGTTCACAAACGTCAACCAAAACATAGTTGTATTACACAACACAAAAGATAGTTTTTGACAAAAAACATAGTGAGGTTTTGTCCCCTATATACCCATACGAAGTTGGGATATAAAAGACAAACCCACCAAAAGCGGCCATCATAGTCATAGACTTTCCCGTTCCCCGTAGTGTATCACCGGCTCAAGACTTATTTCCTGAAATACATGTAGTTTTAAAAAGTCAACAAAAGTTGAGCGAGTTCATGCAGTTATGGTTTTCATACGAACTCTTTGTATTCTTGTAATGAAATCCTGGTATGTTAATAGCATTTATGGAGTTTAAGGATCCATCAGTGGGTAGCGATCCCCCTGACATTATGTACCATAAGTACGTAACCAACCCGAGACAACTTTGACATTTTGGGGATCACAAAAGCACTCCAGGGTATACCAACCAGGAGTGGAGCGTGTCTCAAGCTCAATAGATCTACACCTTTTGCACCTTGGTCACTAAGTGATTAATGGTTACTATGTCATCATCCTACTTATGTACATTGATCATGCTATCATCTAAACCCTCAGCTAACATACCCATAGTTTTGACATGTATTTCCCCTCGACTGTTTTAAAATAAAACATTGAAATCATTGAAAGGAGGGACATGAACTCACAAGTTTGCGTTCCTGTATGTAATACCGTAGTGAGCGTCCGTACGTGTGATTAGCCTACATGTGTACTAATGTTATTAGACACTAGGTCTTATCGGACCTCGTACAAGTTGTTCATCTTGAATCCTTATTGTGTTTTCAGTTGCCATTTTGGGACAATATTGTATTTTAGAGTGTTGGTAGTTTGTTTGTTCACTTGTTATGTGCATAGATTTCATAAGTGCTTACATATATTTTATATGTATTGAATTATATGCGAACGGCTTCGCCATGTACATGCCTTCGTGCTTCGCACGCGTGTCATTGGGCCTAGTCTATGTCATCGGGCTTAAGCCATGTTTTTTAGCAATTTGGGCCTAGCCCAAATATTCTAGCATTGGGGCGTAGCCCAAATAGTTTAGCAATTTGGGCCTAACCCAAATAATCTAGCATTGGGCCCTAGCCCAAATATTTTAGTAATTTGGGCCTAACCCAAATAATCTTGCATTGGGCCATAGCCCAAATATTTTAGTAATTTGGGCCTAACCCAAATAATCTAGCATTATTTGGGCCTAACCCAAGTAATCTAGCATTGGGCCCTAGCCCAAATATTTTAGTAATTTGGGCCTAACCCAAATATTTTAGTAATTTGGGCCTAACCCAAATAATTTATCATTGGGCTCTAGCCCATGTGTTTTTATGAGTCCATTTTAATAGCCTTGCATTTTTGTATTTTTCAACTTTCTGGGTTTTGTTAACGGTGATATTCATAATTTATCCGTTAGACGCCTAAAAATACCTTACTTTGTCGGTTAGAGATATTTTTACTTCTAGGAAATACGTCTTGTAGCTTGTCCGTTGTCCTTCTCGTTTGTTCGTCCGTTTATTTGCTTATGGACACAATATGTTTTAGGATTTATTTATGTCCGTTTTCGTCGCATATATTCGGGAAACATGTAGGAAACATGTATACGTATTCTTTTTGTGCCTTTTTATATTTGTTTCTTACAAATATTTATTGGTTTCATGGGTTTATTATTTTGATCACCCTAAATGTATCTAAGTACATACACATAGCACAAAATACATATACCTAGTAAGTTTTCAAAATATATAATTTTTGTCAAAAATTATATTTATGCATTATTATTATTTTCACCCTTCTATTTTTGTGAAAATATATGTTTAAGCTCATAAGAACTCTTGAATATTTGAGGCTTAACTATTCTCATCAAAGCTTCAATAATGACGTTTTAAGACCACTAATCGCGTTTAACTTTGTTAATCCCCCTTTAACCCCAAATTTAATCGCGATTAGAGATTTAGAAAAATTCGCCATAGTTTCCCCTAAACTATGACGTTTCCCCACATTTACAAAACGCGTTTAAATCACCAAATCAATTTCCAAATCGTCATCCTACCAATCTTAAAAATTTTCAACATCCAGTAACCAATTACTACTATTTATTCCCTTAACTCATGAGCACTTATGTGTATTAAACTTCTTACAAATTCCAAGAATTTTACGTCTTGGAGTTCAAGACTTTTTTAAGTGTGATTTTCATAATCATATGTTAAATCACTTGTTTTATTTAAAAATCACATTTATTAGTTCTAAATCACCATGTTTAGTCCATTAAACCCTTAATCTTTCAAGTTTAAAAACTTATATATATAAAGCTCATGAATTTAAGGGTGATGATCTTTCTTGATTTAAACCTTTAAGGGTTTAAATCACATTTTTAAGACTAATCCATCAAGATCATCACTAATCTAGTTTACTACACTAAGCATACAACATGATTATCATAAATCCTAGGTTAAACAACATATTTTAACCAAGATTAACAAGACCATACAACTCATACAACCTTAAAGCACATAATAAACACATAACACTTCATGATTAGTAAGTTGTTAAGTTTTAGTTTAGGGTTTTAAGTAAAATTTTTCTTTGATTCCAAGATGATCAACTTGTACTTTAGTAATCTACTAGTAATATGAAGCTTAAAAATGGTGATTAGAGGACTTACAATATTTCACAATCTAGACAAGAAAATAAGAAGATGTTTAAGCTCCAAAATGCTCCTAATAAAGCTCCATGTTTAACCCATGCTTAAATGACCTTAAATTGCCTTGAAAGTGAGTAAATGTTGTGATTAATGGTGATTTATGGTGGTGTTCAATGTGGGAATGATGGCTGCCGTGAACAAGCAAGGTGGTGAAGGGGTTTTGATGTTTTGAAAGTTGTTGTAAATATGATAGAATGGTAACTTGTTTTATGATTAAAAGAATGGTGTAGCTTATAATTTTCAACAACATATCTCCATCACCATGCCCCCATATCTTGCAAATCTTCAACAAGATACAAGTGGGTGGGACCCACTTGTTGACCGAGATTGACCATGGGGAGGGGGGGGGGGTAAGGGTAACATTTAAAAAAAATTATTGAAATGAATATATTTTTGTCATTATATAAAGTATGGCGATTAGGGGTTAATTACACCATTAAGGGGTAATTAGGGATTTGGATTGTCAAATGACCTTAACTAGTTCACTAAACTAGTAGAAATTTCATTTCGACGCTTTAGATGTCTTTCTGTTGGTCGTTGGTGAGTTTACGACATTTTCGCGTCGTACCGACGAAACTTTGTCGCAAGTTGTTATTTCGCCTCCAAGTGATGTATGAAGTTATTTTGATTTCCAAATTACACTTAACTAGCTCGCTAGGTTCTTCGTTTGGTTGTTTTGGCGTCAGAAATATCGCTTACTAGTTCACCGGATCGATATCGAACTAGTTTACTACATAGTGATGTAATATCGAAAGCTTATGGTTTTGGACACTACTATGATATTCCCAAAGTGTTTTAGTGTATATGTCATCAATGGTCATAGTTCCGGAGTCCCGAAATGTCAAATTATAGTTTCGAATGAATTGAAATTTTCATATTTTTTGCGAAACAGACGTTTTAGTATTTAGGGCGTTGTACCGGAAAGTTCTTGATTTTTGCAAGATATGTTTTCTCATTGGTGTTTTCTAATGTAAATGGACTCAGTTATGTTATCCGTGTGTCGATTTTCATTGTTTCGTTATGTTTTCACGGTTTTGTTGGCATGAATAGTGTAACCGTGAATAGTGCGCGCAACACTTTCTACCAGCACTTTTAGGACATTGTTTGATTGGTTTCGTAATACGACGAAAACCAACATATGTTTTAGCATTTTTTTCTTGTCCTAACACTGTTATCTAGTATATGACACAGTTACGTTATTAAATTATGCTACATGCATGAGATTAAGAGATAAAAATAGTGATTAGTTTGTACAGATTCACCGGTTATTTGCCATTTGTCACATTCTCCCCCTGTTAAAAAGAATTTCGTCCCGAAATTCACGTTGAGTTATCCTTTGTAGGAGTCTTCTCAAACAGGTAGGGATACTTTGTCTTGATTTGATCTTCACATTCTCATGTATACTCGGGTCCGTGTCATGAGTTCCAGTAGACCTTTACTAGTTTAATAAGACTTCTCCTTGTCTTGTGGACTTTCCAGTCCATAACCTCAATAGGTTCTTTGGTAAACTTGAGTTTGTCGTCTACGTTAATTCCATCCGCTGGGATGATAACTGTTTCGTTGGTTGGACTTTTATTGAGGTCTGGTACATCAACTGTGTCGTGTATGTTATTGGGTTCTTCTGGTAGTTTTAACTTGTACGCGACGGTACCGATCTTTTCCATAATTTCAAATGGCCCAATGTATCTTGGGTTTAGTTTTCCGCGTTTCCCGAATCTAGCTACGCCTTCCTAAGGCGAGACTTTTAGTAAAACTTTGTCTCCGACCTCGAAGGATAATGGTTTACGTCTTTTGTCCGCGTAGCTCTTTTGTCTATCATGAGCTGCTTTGATACGGTCTCGTATCTTTGATATCTTGTCAGTAGTCTCTTGGACTAGTTCCAGGCCAATGAGTCGTTTGTCTCCGACTTCCGCCCAACACAGCGGTGATCAGCACTTCCGTCCGTATAGTGCTTCGTATGGGGCGGCTTTAATGCTTGTGTGATAGCTGTTATTATAGGAAAACTCTACCAGAGGCAAATGAGTATTCCAGTTTCTGCCTAAATCCATCACACAGGCGTGAAGCATGTCTTCTAAATTTTGGATGGTTCGTTTGCTTTGGCCATCGGTTTAAGGATGAAACGATGTGCTTAGATCCAAACGAGATCCAAGTGATTTTTTTTTGAAATGATTGCCAAATCCTTGACACAAAGCGGCCATCTCGGTCAGAGATTATTGAAACATGCACTTCATGGCGTGCCACAATCTCTCTAAGGTAGAGTTCAGCTAACTTCTTGGTATTGTCTTTTTCGCGAATTGATAAGAAGTGTGCTGACTTGGTTAATCGATCAACGATAACCCATATCATGTCATGACCTCGAGTGGTCTGTGGTAGTTCTGTGATGAAAGCCATTGATATCTGTTCCCATTTCCAAATGGGAATATCAGGTTGTTGTAATAAGCCAGAAGACTTTTGATATTTTTGCACAAGTTAGGCAATTCCCAACATAGGTCGCAACATCTCTCTTGAGATTAGGCCGCCAGTTATGTTCTTTTAAGTATAGATACATTTCATCCGGATCCTGGATGTATTGAATATTTTGGCTTGGGTGCTCTACCCAACACTAAGTCTCCTAGACTGCCAAGATATGGGATACAGACCCTTCCCATGACGTATAAAGTGTCATCTTTGTTCTCTTCCATTTGTTTCTCTAATCCCCGTAAGGATTCTGCTTGAATGTTTTCCGGTTTTAGAGTTTCTTGTTGTGCATCATGCACTCGGGTGGTAAAGCTCATTTGAATTGTCAACTCTAAACCTCGTACTCGTAATGTTTTAACTAATTCTTTCCTACTCAAGCATCCGCCACAACGTTTGCTTTGCCCGGATGGTACTTGATTTCATAGTCATAGTCCTTCAACAATTCCACCCAACGACGTTGGCACATGTTTACTTCCTTTTGATCGAATATTTGTTAAAGACTCTTGTGATCAGTGAGTGAATATGGTACACTTAGTACCATAAAGATAATGACGCTAAATCTTTAAAGCAAATACCCCTGCATCTAGTTATAGGTCATGAGTGGTATAGATCTTTTCATGAACTTTTAACTGACGTGACATGTAGGCGATGACTTTTTCACGTCACATTATCCCGCAACCGAAGCCGTGATGCGATGCATCACAAAACACCACAAGGTCATTGGTACCGTTTGGAAGTGGTAAGATTGGCGCTTTGCATGGGTTATCTTTGAGTGTTTGAAATGCCATTTCTTGTTTTTCACCCCAATCAAACTTTTTATCCTTTTGTGTGAGAGAGGTTAGCAGTTGAGAAATTTTAGAAAAAAATTCTCAATGAATCTTCGATAGTATCCCGCTAAGCCTAGAAATTGTCTTACCTCCGTTGGGGTCTTTGGGGCATTCAAGTTCTTTATGGCTTCTATCTTAGCTGGGTCAACATGCATTCCGTTCTCGTTCACCACGTGACCGAGAAATTGTACCTTGCGAATTCAAAATTCGCATTTCGAGAATTTGGCATACAATTGTTCTTTCTTAAGCAGCTCTAGAGTAGTTCTCAAATGTTGTTTATGTTCTGCCTCGGTTCTTGAATATATTAGTATGTCCTTAATGAATACGATCATGAACTTGTCGAGGTATGGCTTACATACCCGGTTCATTAAATCCATGAACACGGCGGGAGCGTTTGATAAACCGAAAGTCATAACAAGGAACTCGTAATGCCCATAGCGAGTCCTAAACGATGTCTTCGGTATGCTTTCCTCTTGAATCCTCAGCTGATGATATCCGGATCTTAGATCAATTTTGGAATAAAAGCTGGAACCTTGCAACTGATCGAACAAGTCGTCGATCCTCGGTAAAGGATACCGATTTTTATAGTTAGTTTGTTTAATTCTCTATAGTCGATGCACATCTGAAAGGTTCCATCCTTTTTCTTGGCAAATAGCATCGGAGCTTCCCAAGGTGAGAAACTCGGTCTAATGAATCCTTTATCAAGCATCTCCTGAAGCTGAGTAGATAATTCCTGCATCTCCGAGGGCGCCAGTTGGTATGGAGCTTTTGCCACTTGTGCCGCTCCTAGCACTAAATCGATACGAAATTCAACTTCTCGTTGTGGAGGCAGTCTCGGCAAGTCCTCTGGAAAGACTTCAGAATATTCCTTCACTATAGGTATGTCCTCCACCTTGCGCTCCTCGACCTTCTTGTCAACCACATGGGCAAGATAGGCGATGCATCCTTTTCTCAGACTCTTCCGAGCCTTCATGCAATTATTAATTCGCAGTGGTGTGTCTTGATTCTCCCCGTGCACTAAAAGATGTTCTCTCGTCGGACAGGGGGATGTGAATGATCTCCTCGTGACATATGATTTCGGCTCGATTATCGGATAACTAGTCTATGTCAAAAACTACGTCGTAGCAACCCAATGGAATGAGTGAAAGGTCGATATTAAATTTTTGCGCTCGAAGTTCGAGGGTGCATCCGTTAATGTCTTCTCCAGACTCAACTAATTTATAGTCGGCCAATCCTATGGAATGAGGGGACTCTAGTTTACTTGACTCTAGGCCAAGTATATTCCGAATTCTATGCGGATGCAACTAATACTGACACTGGTATCGAACAAAATGAATGTAACGGGTAAATTAATAGGAAATGTATCGGTGACCCTTAATGACTTCACATGACTCCGCTAATTCCCCATTAGCTAACTTGATAGAGTAAGACATGTCTAACATACATGACTCTATTTCGTGTATATTATGCTTAGTAGCTAAAGACACTAAGTTAAGCCGACGTTGGTTTCCAAAGAATTGATATATATTGGTTGTAGAGTAGAACGTACCCATGGCAACAATGGGATTTTTGGGGAGTATTCATAGTTCTACCTATACACTTACTTATTCACTTGCTTGAATCGTCATTAAACATCCATGCTTGTAGTGATCTATTCATTTACCAAGTTGTTTACTTAGGAGTACATTTGCTAGCACGGTTAACTTACTTCATTGTTTCTATCTAGTGGACAGAACTTACCGCACCTCCCGTACCAATGAGGTCTCGCGACTTATAATCCGGAAAAAGCCTTAGAATTAACATTTAGAGTGATTGCATCTCCAGGTGTGGCATTGCTACTTGTTCTCGTCCCATAGGAATTTGAACCACTTGAGCTGTCGGTACCATCAGTACCATCATTAGTGTCGACTCAACAACCCCATGTTGTGCAATCTCCACAACCTCATGTTGTTCCATAAAAACTCGAGTTCGACTTTAATAGTAGCGTGCTGATTCACTTACCCTTTTTGCGCGTAGATTTTCTTTTCGGCGCCATGTTATTTTTGATACATCGTATCAAAGGGTCTAGACTTATATTCAGATAGATATAGCCTACCCTGCTGTCGCAACCCCCGATCCCTTATCTGTCCCGGGAACGGGCGGACGCGATCTCAGAGTTTGGTGGTATCAGTTTTTTAAATATCGCAGCGGAATTTACATCAGGACCGTAGTTAGGAAATGTTTATCAGAGTAAAACCACCTCATTTAATATTAATAATCACATGGGTAAAACCCAAGTTTCATATTACAATACATTTATAGGGATAAACCCTATTTTATTGAATTTAAAACATCGTTTATTAGGTAACTTTTATAGCCACATTTTCCCCAAGCCTTCAGTGCTCTCCAGCTGGCTTTTCACTAATTGGCTGTTCACATTGTGTTACCTGTAACGCGTTTTAAAAACATTTGTCAGTCGGAAATACTGGTGAGTGAATCCCAATTTAATCAAGAAACATTTTATTAATTAAAACAGTATTGAGAGCGATCACATTGTTTATTTCTACACAATTACTCATTCAGTATTTGCCACTCGACCGGATCTGTGGCTATGGTCAAATTACCCATTGGCTAACTAGTCGTCCAATGGTAATGAACTGTCATTCTTACATACTACTACTCGTAGTAATAAATTTTGTATACAAAACCCCATAATACCGGCAGTAATTAAAGAACTACAAAGACTCAATCACCGCTTAATCACATTGTAAACAATTAAGGTTTTGTAAAACATTCCAAAAAGGTTAACAAAAAGAGGATAAACTCACTTTGCTATCTTAGGCTTCTTGTAAGGGTTTCCTGGGTATAATCTATAATTTATACAAATGTACATTGGTTAGTATCATAACCCATTGAAATTATTAATGATACCCTCCCCGAGACGGCATTCCAACAACTACGTCGGGCAGAACCACGACAGTTGTTACGGAACCCTAAATCAATCGGGCAGCGTAACTATTACGAAACTGATGTTATAATACTTACAACGGAGCAGAACCTCGCTAATTAGGGGTATAATACCTGACTATAATATGCCTTCTACAGAAAGTGAGATTGAGAATTGAAATGTGAACGAACTGAATTGAAACCCGATGCCATCTATTTATAGTTCTGATATATGACTCTCACGCGGCCCGCGTAAGATAAGCACAAGGCTTACGCGGCCCGCGTCAACCTTGGTCAACGCTGTAGCTTAGCTGGGTCAGCTACTAGACTCGCCACGATGTCGACACGTGTCGGCTCAGGATGTATCCGCGTTTGATGGTCTCTAGCGGCCCGCGTACACTTAACGGGGACTTTTACGCGGCCCGTCTTAACTAAAGGAATCAACGGAGTCAAGTTCAGTCTTGATACCGCCCGCGTGAGATGTTGAGGTGGGTCTACGCGGCCCGCCTCAACTCCATTTTTCTTATTTTTGATTTATTTTATATGTTAAAACATAATTCGGGCTCGGTTTTCACATACGGGGTATAATATAAGACATATTAAGACATTCTATCATATAATAGGGTGTTAGAAATATTATGAGGGTGTTGGTTTTACCGAGGGTTGTTACACATGCGCCTAAGATTCAAGAATATAATTGGTCATGGAAACCTCGAGATCTCTTTGTTCATACATGTTTGAAACCATGATAATATGAATAGTCGCAATCCAAAATGCGTAGTACCACCTGAGTGTATGGGCCAAATGCCTGGGGGGGGAGGAAAAATTGTTGGGGAGGAGAGACCCAAAGGTCATCTCCGTCCTTACAATATGTATTCCCTACCTTGTGGACCTCGATCGTCCAAGTTAGGAAGATCCTTCGCCGCACTAACCCGTGTGACGAATACATTGTTATCCCTTGAGCTCCACGAGCTCCAACAAAATTGTTATGACTTCCATAGATGTCGGATAAAATGCAAGGAATGGGTTGTAGCATGGCTCATGCCATATCATCCCTTGGAATAAGACAAATGTCAAACGATAGAGTTAAATGTATTCATTTCCAGTGACTAAGATAAGGTAAGGTGTCATGGACACCAAAGAACCAGCCCATGTACAAGAACTCCGAGAATGTTGAGGAAAATCCTCCATGAGTGGCTAACAAGTTTTGTTTGCTTCCAATGACTAGTATCGAACGACTCGTGTCATAGATCGAATGTTAGGTGTGAATAATACGTGTGGTCCTCCTGTATTGTAGAGTGTTATAGTAGCCATCCCGGTTAGTGTTCTTACTAGATAGAAACTTGAACAGCTTAAGAATTTCGAATGGATAGTGATCATTAGCTTGACCCGCAGAGCCCACCAGGATTCCCATGCACTACAAGTTGTTATTACGTGGGCCCCCGTAATAATAAATTGTCTTGCATGGTCACCCTAGCATTATCTCGTTCAAACAGACGATCAGTCAAGGAGAGGACACTATTGTCTATATACCTTCAACATAGGAGGGACATTCGTGATGGCCCACGTGCTAACGCTTGTTGTCATTATTCGTGATAGGGCACAACGTTAGCCGAAATAGAAGTAGAGGGAATCCGCTACAATACAATTGGAGGGGCACCTTTAAGATGACTACTTCATCCTCCTTGTCTAGACAAGAGTGTCATCAATCACGATTAGTATGAGCCTCAGGGACCTCGTCCCACTAGTAGAGTTGTTTTCTAAGGCCGCCACCTCCGCCTCATCGTCACTTCCGAAGCCAGACTTATACCCATCTGAGGGAAGACAAATATCTTCCATGGGATCAATACTTTAGGGTCTCACTCAGGAACCACGTCCGCCATAAGCTTCGTAATAGGCACGAGGACGTTATTCTCATCGCGTGAGCCAAGTGTAATAATAAAATTTGTAGTCGAAGGTACTTTCATTCTTGGCAAAATATTATGTACAACACATATATAAATACATTATATTTATAATCACTAAATCTCATGCTGTTTTTGTTTTCATGTTTCACATGTAATTCCTAATGTTTCGAGTCTGTGCCTTATAGACTAACCATGTATTGATCCTTGTTTGCCACTTATGATTGAGCTCCCGTGATAGATCCTCGTGTCATCGTGACACAATGAAAACCTTTTGTCATTTTGTCAAACTTTTGAAATCATTTTTGTAATGATATACACTTTTTTTCATGTGTGAGCCCTTAGTGATTGTAGACCAAACTTTGTAAAAGTTTTTCCCCGGTTCACTACAATCGGAGCTCTGATACTAATCTGTCACACCCTGCTAGTAGCGGAAGCGTATTGTGTGTGACGTAAGAAAGGTAATCATTGCATCCAAATGTGTAAACATAATAAACCACAACGATGCCTTAGATATATTGTTTTCAAACAAAGTTTACAAGTTTCCAACATAGTTTTCTAGTTTGCACAACGTTCACAAACGTCAACCAAAACATAGTTGTGTTACACAACACAAAAGAAAGTTTTTGACATAAAACATAGTGAGGTTTTGTCCCCTATATACCCATACGAAGTTGGGATATAAAAGGCAAACCCTCCAAAAGCGGCCATCGTTGTCATAGACTTTCCCGTTCCCCGTAGTGTATCACCGGCTCAAGACTTGTTTCCTGAAATACATGTAGTTTTAAAAAGTCAACAAAAGTTGAGCGAGTTCATGCAGTTATTGTTTGCATACGAAATCTTTGTATTCTTGTAATGAAATCCCGGTATGTTAATAACATTTATGGAGTTTAAGGATCCATCATTGGGTAGCGAGCCCCCTGACATTATGTACCATAAGTACTTAACCAACCCGAGACAACTTTGACATTTTTGGGATCACAAAAGCACTCCAGGGTATACCAACCAGGAGTGGAGCGTGTCTCAAGCTCAATAGATCTAAACCTTTTGCGCCTTGGTCACTAAGTGATTAATGGTTACTATGTCATCATCCTACTTATGTACATTGATCATGTTATCATCTAAACCCATAGCTAACATACCCATAGTTTTGACATGTATTTCCCCTCGACTGTTTTAAAATAAAACATTGAAATCATTGAAAGGAGGGACATGAACTCACAAGTTTACATTCCTGTATGTAATACCGTAGTGAGCGTCCGTACGTGTGATTAACCTACATGTGTACTAACTTTATTAGACACTAGGTCTTATCGGGCCTCGTACAAGTTGTTCATCTTGAATTCTTATTGTGTTTTCACTTGCCATTTTGGAACAGCATTGTATTTTAGAGTGTTGGTAGTTTGTTTGTTCACTTGTTATGTGTATAGATTTCATAAGTGCTTACATATATTTTATATGTATTGAATTATATGCGAACGGCTTTGCCATCTACATGCCTTCGTGCTTCGCACGCGTGTCATTGGGCCTAATCTATGTCATCGGGCTTAACCCATGTTTTTTAGCAATTTGGGCCAAGCCCAAATATTCTAGCATTGGGCCCTAGCCCAAATAGTTTAGCAATTTGGGCCTAACCCAAATAATCTAGCATTGGGCCCTAGCCCAAATATTTTAGTAATTTGGGCCTAACCCAAATAATCTAGCATTGGGCTTTAGCCTAAATATTTTAGTAATTTGGGCCTAACCCAAATAATCTAGCACTGGGCCCTAGCCCAAATGTTTTCGTAATTTGGGCCTAACCCAAATAATCTAACATTGGGCCCTAGCCCAAATATTTTAGTAATTTGGGCCTAACCCAAATAATTTATCATTGGGCTCTAGCCCATGCGTTTTTATGAGTGCATTTTAATAGCCTTGCATTTTGTACTTTTCAACTTTCCGGGTTTTGTTAACGGTGATATTCATAATTTATCCGTTAGACGCCTAAAATGCCTTACTTTGTCGGTTAGAGATATTTTTACTTCAAGGAAATACGCCTTGTAGCTCGTCCGTTGTCCGTCTCGTTTGTTCGTCCGTTTATTTGCTTATGGACACAATATGTTTTAGGATCTATTTATGTCAGTTTTCGTCGCATATCTTTGGGAAACATGTAGGAAACATGTATACGTATTCTTTTTGTGCCTTTTTATATTTGTTTCTTACAAACATTTCTTGGTTTCATGGGTGTATTATTTTGATCACCCTAAATGTATCTAAGTACATACACATAGCCCAAAATACATATACCTAGTAAGTTTCCAAAATATATAATTTTGTCAAAAATTATATTTATACATTATTATTATTTTCACCCTTCAATTTTTGTGAAAATATATGTTTAAGCTCATAAGAACTCTTGAATATTTGAGGCTTAACTATTCTCATCAAAGCTTCCATAATGATGTTTTAAGACCACTAATCACGTTTAACTTTGTTAATCCCCCTTTAACCCCAAATTTAATCGCGATTAGATTTTAAGAAAAATTCGCCATAGTTTCCCCTAAACTATGACGTTTCCCCAGGTTTTCAAAACGCATTTAAATCACCAAATCAATGTCCAAATCGTCATCCTACCAATCTTAAAAATTTTCAATATCAAGTAACCAATTACTACCATTTATTCCCTTAACTCATGAGCACTTATATGTATTAAACTTCTTACAAATTCCAAGACCTTTATGTCTTGGAGTTCAAGACTTTTTTAATTGTGATTTTCATAATCATATGTTAAATCACAAGTTTTATTTAAAAATCACATTTATTAGTTCTAAATCACCATGTTTAGTCCATTAAACTCTTAATCTTTCAAGTTTAAAAACTTATATATATAAAGCTCATGAATTTAAGGGTGAAGATCTTTCTTGATTTAAACCTTTAAGGGTTTAAATCACATTTTTAAGATTAATCCATCAAGATCATCACTAATCTAGTTTACTACACTAAGCATACAACATGATTATCATAAATCCTAGGTTAAACAACCTATTTTAACCAAGATTAACAAGACCATACAACTCATACAACCCTAAAGCACATAATAAACACATAACACTTCATGGTTAGTAAGTTGTTAAGTTTTGGTTTAGGGTTATAAGTGAAATTTTTATTTGATTCCAAGATGATCAACTTGTACTTTAGTAATCTACTAGAAATATGAAGCTTAAAAATGGTGATTAGAGGACTTAAAATATTGCACAATCTAGACAAGAAAATAAGAAGATGTTTAAGTTCCAAAATGCTCCTAATAAAGCTCCATGTTTAACCCATGCTTAAATGACCTTAAATTGCCTTGAAAGTGAGTAAATGTTGTGATTAATGGTGGTGTTAAATGGGGGATTGATGGCTGCCGTGAACAAGCAAGGTGGTGAAGGGGGTTTTGAAGTTTTGAAAGTTGTTGTAAATATGATATAATGGTAACTTGTTTTATGATTAAAAGAATGGTGTAGCTTATAATTTTCAACAACATATCTCCATCACCCTGCCCCCATATCTTGCAAATCTTCAACAAGATACAAGTGGGTGGGATCCACTTGTTGACTGAGATTGACCATGCGGGGGTAAGTGTAACATTTAAAAAAAAATTATTAAAATAAAGATATTTTGGTCATTATATAAAGTATGGCGATTAGGGGTTAATTACACCATTAAGGGGTAATTAGGGATTTGGATTGTCAAATGACCTTAACTAGTTCACTAAACTAGTAGAAATTTCATTTCGACGCTTTAGATGTCTTCCGTTTGGTCGTTGGTGAGTTTACGACATTTTCGCGTCGTACCGACGAAACTTTGTCGCAAGTTGTTATCTCACCTCCAAGTGTTGTATGAAGTTATTTCGAGTTCCAAATTAGACTTAACTAGCTCGCTAGGTTCTTCGTTTGGTTGTTTTGGCGTCGGAAATATCGCTTACTAGTTCACCGGATCGATATCGAACTAGTTTACTACGTAGCGATGTAATATCGAAAGCTTATGGTTTTGGACACTACAATGATATTCCCAAAGTGTTTTAGTGTATATGTCATCAATGGTCATAGTTCCGGAGTCCCGAAATGTCAAATTATAGTTTCGAACGAATTGAAATTTTCATATTTTTGGTGAAACGGACGTTTTAGTATTTAGGGCGTTGTACCGGAAAGTTCTAGATTTTTGCAAGATATGTTTTCTCATTGGTGTTTTCTGATGTAAATGGACTCAGTTATGTTATCTGTGTGTCGATTTTCATTGTTTGGTTCTGTTTTCACGATTTTGTTGGCATGAATTGTTTAACCGTGAATAGTGCGTGCAGCACTTCTACCAACACTTTTAGGACATTGTTTGATTGCTTTCGAAATACGACGAAAACCAACATATGTTTTAGCATTGTTTTCTTGTCCTAACACTGTTATCTAGTATACGACACAGTTACATAATAAAATTACGCTAAATGCATGAGATTAAGAGATAAAAATAGTGATTAGTTTGTACGGAATCACCGGTTATTTGCCATTTGTCACATTATAATGATAGTTTGACGCTTGACAAGCTAGGTGGAAGCTTGGGAAGGAAGCGGGTAAAATGAATCAAGTAATGAAGGAAAAGCATAATTCGGATGCAAGGTAGGTGTAGCTTACACTCTTCTTAAATTGTAGAATATTCTCTTATCGTATTATTTATGAATAAGATAAATAAGCAATTGAAATATGATGTTCCGACGTATAGTCGTACGGAACGAAATAAGTGAGATTGATAAGAAACCATGTTAATGGTTAAAAAAAAATAGAATAATATGATTATTCGGTCATACAATGACGAATATACAAGGAGTTTAGAATGGTTACCTTATAGGGTAAACCCAAATAAATAATAAGGGTAAAACGGTAATTCGGTCATGCGTTGACAATAGCCATTAGTTTTTGAACAAATAAATAATAAGGGTAATTGTGTTTTAACAAACCCTTGAGAGTTTTAGATCATAATTCGACCATTTGCTTGATCAATTGAACAAAGTTTGGTCCGAAATGATGATGTCATGATGATTTCGTTTGAACAAAATTGATAATTTCGTTTAAGATTGGACAATCTGACTGATTCCGTTTGAAGATCATGGCTGATTCCGTTTGAATACGGAATTTCGTTTGAGAAATTGAGTAATTCCGTTTGAAGACTATATCTCGTTTGAGGATTTCGTTTGAAAGACGCAATCCCGTTTGAAATCCTGATTTCGTTTGAAAGGTCACACAGATTCAGCAATTTTGTTTGAGAGGGTATCTTGTTTGAATAGGTATTGTGTTTAAACTTGTGATTTCGTTTGAACAGGATTTCAGATTGGTTTGAAATATGATGAAAAAGTTTGATGAGATGGAAAATCATGATCTTGACAGGTTAAATGATTGGTATCGAGGGTATTTGTATGATAGTTATAGAAATGTGAGAAAGGATGGTTGGATGAAAAGGTTTAAATACTTTGTGTGTTTGAAAAATGAAACATTGGATGATATGGCAAGCCGATTTACAGTCTTACTTGAACATTTGAAAGTTCATGAGATATATTTGACAGATGCTGAAAAGATAGAAAAGTTTGCAGATGCTTTACCTGTTGAATGGATTGAATTTTTGAAAAATTTTAAAAAGGATTCAAGTTTTTCAAAATTACATCTAAAAGGTTTCATCAGCAAACTTAAAACTCATGAGTATGAAATTAATGAAAAAAAGAAAGAATTGATGAATAAAATAAGAGGAAAGTTTGATAAAATGAGTTTGGAAGTTATTGATGAATTGAATAAAAGAGTTGATGTATGTCTTAGTGTAAAAAATGTTTTGACATATGATAACAAGAGGGGTTGTTATATTGATGAGAATGCGAATCCTCTTGATTTCGTTAAATTTTTTTTGTGTAGGAACATACAAGATAGAGGAAAAGGAAATCTCAAAGAATGAAGAATCAGAAAAGCTTGGATCTTCAAATTCTGAATCTGTGTGCTTTAAATGTGTTCAATTTGAAGCTGATAATGTCAAACTCTTGAAGGATTTGGAGAGTTTGACATTGGAGATCAAAAATTTGAAGGATGAAAAGAAACCTGATGATAAATAGATTATTGAATTGTGTGAAAATTATGAGAAATTGAAATCTGAAAATGTCAAACTGTTGAGTGATGTGGACAGTTTGACATTAGAAAACAAAATTTTGAAAGAAAATGAAAAAGATTTTGAAAAGAAAATAAAATTTTTTGAAAATGAAAAAGTAAAAACTGAAAAAGAATTTCAAAGTCAAATAAAGATTCTTGAAGATCAGAGATCTGTTTTTAGCAAGAATAACATTGAAAAACAAAGTACAATAAACTCTCATCTTCAGACGATGATTATTCGACTTGAAAAAGAAGCTGAAAATGCTCGGAATAAAATCAAAGAGCTTGAGAATAAATTGAAAGGTTTTGTGAATTCTACATCACATGTCTGTCCAAAACCGATCAATTCTGTTCTAATAAGTGACAATGTCACAAATTTTGACTTTTTGAAGATTGTGATGAGAAAACTGATGATGAAGTTGAAAAAAGAAAAATATTTTTGAAATTAAATGAAATGTTTCAAGAAACTGTTTTACATTCTACTAAGAAAGGTGAATGCTCAACGCAAAAACCTGTAAAGAAGAATGTGGAACAAAAACAAAAGGATAAAAAGTCGAAAAATTTTCAAAAAGAAAATAAAAGCTCATCAGTTCAATCATCCAATCGTGATAAAAAACCACAAAAATTGGAAAATCAAAACTCAAAAACTATTGGTAATAAGTGGTGCAGGTTTGACCACAGTGCCTCAAAGCCAAATCCAGCTTTCAGGAGGAGTGATGATTATCACAAAGCCAAACAGTGCTATGATCTGAATGTTTGGACTGAAGGTGGTAATTGGTACGATAACAGAGTGTGTTACACTTGTGGTGTGAGAGGACACATTGCTGTTAACTGCCAAAATCAGTGGTTTGAGACGAGGAGATGTTACAATTGCCATATTAAAGGACACATTGCCAGAGACTGCCCAATGAAATCAAATGAAAGATCGAGGGCTGAATCTCAGAAAAAGGCAAAGAAATCAGTCAATGTCAAGCTCAAAGAACAGAAAGTTCAAGAATCTAAAGTTCAAGAACAGAAAGTTCACGAACAGAAAGTGAAGCTTTCACAAGGGCAGAAAGACAGACTGAGGAAAAAGAGGAAGAAAGCGAGAGAATATCTCGAAAGAATTTTGTCCTCGGATACAACTGGTAAAACAGATAAAAGTTCTGATAAATCGTCTTGCTCGCCAAAAAATGACAAATCAAGCAAAACGAATTCATCAGATACAAATCTGAGGACAGAGAAGAGATTAAAGAAAGAGAAAGTTGGTGGTGATGAATTTGTTTCTTTGGAAACAAAGGAGCCACGTGTTGGCAATGAATCTGATTCATCAAAGTCAGACAAGCCAAGTTTAGGCAATGAATCTGGTGTGTCAAAGCCAGAAGAGCCGTGTGTTGAGGTAAAAGTTGAGAATTCTGGTCTAACAATGGATGATGCAAATTTTCCACCATTGTTGAACAAGAATTCAAAATCACCCAAGGACCGTCAGGCTTGGGTGAATTTGTTTAAATGAAAAACCTGACTTGCCGGAGCTCCCAGGTTGGTAAGAGTGGAGCAGGAATCGGCATCTTTCTTGAGAAATTCACAAATGTGATATTTCGACTTAAAAGTGGTAAATCAGGGACATTAAGTTGTACTTGATTTTCTACAAGTGATGTTTGTGGATTGATCTTAATTGTTATATTTCTACATGTGGTTGAAGAAAAAAAGGTGATGAATGATCCCCAAGTTTGAGAAATGACTCACAAAACTTATTTTCCGGAAAAACCATTTTGATTAAAATAAACTTAAGTGTTTTGAAATCACTATGGGGAAATGTTTTGGTGTCAGGGGGAGTTCTGATTGTTCAAGCCAAGTGAATGGAGAATTAAAGTAATTCTCATCATGTTGTCATTTACTTTGTACAGTTCATTTTCAAAATTTTTCCAGAAAATCAAAATTGAGACATATTTTGATTTTAGGGGAAGTAAAAATTTTTAAACAAATTAGAAAATTTGAAAATTCCAAAAACATTGTAAAATGCAAAATTGAGTTTTGTTGAAAAAAGAGGAAATGATAGTACATCAGTAGACTATCACAGCATGCTAAAGAAATTTAAAGTCTAAAGTGATAAACGGTCTCACCAAGGATGTGACGATAGGCTCAGCTAGACTAGTAGATTTGCGATAACGATACAAACCTAAAATGAAAAAGCCTAGTTCTAGTGGAAAACATGGTCGAAAGCATAGTACTTAGTTTTGTCCTTCTTGATTGTGTGCCTACTCAGTAATCGCTGATTGTCGAAAGACATAAAACTGGTTAAGTTTGTGAACTTTCACAACTTTGCTCAAAAGTCGCTGTGATTGTGCATTTTATTTTGCAAAGATTTAAACTTGTTTTATTTCTTTATTTTGTTTAAACATTGGACATCCTCTGTGTATACGTGAGTATCGAACTTGATGTTAGTGCTTAAACATTCTGCGTTATTCTCTTTGGTGTTTCGTTTAAGCTTTCCATCACCTCTGCGTATACGGGAGTATCGATCTGGTGGTTAAAGCCTAAACAATTTCAACTTGTTTTATTTTTCGTATTTTGTTTAAACATTGGACTTTCTCTTCGTATACGGAAGTATCGACCTGATTGTTAATGTTTAAACATTCTGCTTTGTTTTCGCACAAATCACAGTTGATAAAAGTTTAAAGGCATTACTTGAGTCAGTGTATTGCATGATGAGGGGATATGCTAAGATCGTGGGGTCCATAAGAACTTAGTGCTATCTTAATATACTTTAACGTATCGGTAAGCATGTCGAAAGTTTTTAGTTTGAGTTTAAGTGGACAACAATATCGTCAATCTATGTGAATCGTTTAGAACTTAGAATGTTTAAAGCTTAACGGTGTTGGTGATTGTCTCAAAAACTGATATGATCCTCTTACACAAACTCACAAAAATATTGTTTGTAAATATTTCTTCTCTGCATGTCATTACATTCAAAAAAAATTTTTAGTGTGTTTTAGCATAACTTTTGAAAAATACAAAAAGATTTTCGACAACTGGTGTTGAAGAGCTGATTTTCAAAATTCCAAGTGCTGAACATGATGAACAGGGTTGGAAGTGTGCGTTTAACAGAAGAAATTTGTTTTGAAAAAGAAAAGTTTGATTAGTTAATCAAGGTCATTAATTTGAACTTGATGTAACTATTATAAAAACTTATATGGTGGTGAGAAAATTTATGCAGAAGATGAGCTGATCAGAGATAAAGCCAGGGATTGATCTCAAGGTGATAGCTAATTCCAGACGGCGATCCCATCATGATGAGAGGGGGAGTCTGACGAGGTTAGAGCCAAAGAGGAGATCCTGGTACATGTTAAGAAAGAAAGGAGATCGATCAAGATTGAAGAAAAGTCATGATGAAGACTCTCACTGAAGATTCCGACAACATTCAAGGGGGAGTTTGTTGGTGCAGTTGTCTGTCGACTTCATCTTCGTTCGAGTCTTGGATTAGAAGAGAAGTTTTGAAAGCCCAGAGACTGATAAAGACTGAAGATGCGAAGACTCGATACTTCAGACTCGTCAACATCCGAGGGGGAGTCTGTTAGTGCATACGTCTGTCGACTTCGTCTTGTATTGAGTCTTGTACTTATAGTGTTAGATCAGGGCGCGTTATACGGGGAATAGGGTAGGATTTAAGGGTATTTGAAGTAATTTCGTTTGAAATGGTAACTGCATCTTCAAACGAAATTAGCATGTTTAATTTCGTTTGAAGGATGCCATGCCACCTTCAAACGAAATCAGACCCCCTATATATACCCCACATGCGAAATCATTTGTAACCTTCTTGTTTCCGATGCCGAGGTGCTGTCGAAGTGTCTACGTTCTGTAAATTGCTTCAAGATCAATAAATGTGACAGTTAATAGTGAATACAAGCTAAACAAAGACAGAATCAATGAATTCCGCCTCTGATTCTGTCTGAGCACTCTTCTGATCGACTAGTTAGGTCGTTTCACGATCCTACAGTTTATAAGTAAAATGACTGTACGGTGTAAACCAGAGTGAGTCATGTAAATGAGATGGTAATAAATGTCATCTCGCAAGGATAAACGGTCACTTAGACCAAACGGGTCAAAAGGTGAAGATATCACCCTTTGACAATATCGACTAATGAGTATTTGTCGAGTTATGTGTTTACAGGTGAAAATATCTAATGGATATTCACATCGCTATTAATTAGCGGTGATTAAAGCAAGGTATTAAAACGGGTCAATATATTGATCCGAGCTAGGTATGCGTAATAGGTTAACTACTCATTTAGAACTTAAGGTTCAATGAGAGTTAAATAAAGTCAAAAATGGACATTCGGTTACCTTAATAGGTAAACCCAATAATTTAAACTATAGTCATTGCGTTTTTAGAAACATTATGATTTCGAAACAAGATTATAGTTACGTTATGGGATTTTGGTCAAACATGTCATTTAAAAGTCCTTCGTCGTAAAAGAAGGGTTAAAGTTGACCAAAACACCCTTGTAAGCTAAATCGAGCAAACGACCCATAAAGGTTGTTTGAAAATGAGTTTTATGATCAAGTAAATACTTAGAATAAGTATAAAAAGTGAAAGTTATGAACCTTTGGGTCAAATGACTCTAAATGAGTCTTTGCCATAAAATGATAATTCAAGGGATAAAACTCGGAACAAATAGTTACCACATTATCATCCACCACAATCATAGTTGTGGTGGAAGATCATTTGATAAGAAATGTGGAAATATAATGCTAGAAACGAATGAAAGTAATTTGTACTTAAAAGTACTTAAATACCCTTAACGAGTCAAAATAAGTATATAAGCAAAAACGGGTTAAATATGCATATAAACCCGTGATTTGGACCTAATACAATAGAAACAGTTGTAACATGAAGTTCATGATTATTTGAATGTAACAAACGTGGTTGTTTGATAAAATCATGAACGGGTCAAAATTTAGTAAAAAGATAATAAGCCGAGGGCTTAAAAACCTAGAAAGTCATTAATCCGAACGTCGGATTTTAACTCCATGTGATGGAGAATCAATTTACGATCACGTAGGAAGAAACAGGACATAAATCGGATCTATAACGATCGAGTTATGACCGTTTTCGTAAAACTAAGTTTGGCTGAAAAGCGCAGGTTTTTAAACAAAACCTGCTGGAAAATAGTGCCTCTCGCGCCACGCGACCGAGGACATCAGTGTCTTCGCGACACGCGACGGTTGTCGCGCCCCGCGACCCATTTAATCAAAGCTCTCGCGGCCCGCGAGAGCCACCAGAACTGGCAAAAATGCTGCTGTTGTTTGTTTTGTCTTGCGCTTTAGTTTTAGACATGTTATAAACATTAAATGACTAACTCATTTCATGTTTTGTGAAATGTAGGTATACTGTGCGGTACCGGATGACGATCAAGCTCGATAAAAAACTGAACACAATCAAGATTCAAGCTTCCGCATTATGATTTGTCGTCACATTTTTAAAAGGCGAATGTTTTATAAAATGTTGAATTGTTTTATTTCGTAAAAGATTTTAAGAAATACGTATTTTGTAAAGTATGTGTAAGCGTATTTATACATTTATAGTCGAAAACTATATGAAAAGCGTATAAATCAAGTAAGGGTCTTACAGTAAGGGATGTACGGGGTGGTGACTTTAATAAGGTTCTAACACGGTTTGCTAAGAATCACAAGAAAACTTAGGGTAATTCACTCTCGTGCAATTAACACCTAACCCGTCTAATGATTAAGAAAACCAAACAACTAATCTCCTCTCTGTCTCAAAGATGGTAGAATATTTAATTACCGAATAGTTTATTAGTTTGTTCCTAGGGTTTACTACATCTAGCAACCATGGGATATAATAAAAAACACCAAGTAAATGAAATCACCTAACCCTAGCTTCAATCAATACGCAATCAATTTTCAACCAAGACAAGGTGGAACAAACATAAACCATCAATTATCAAATACGCATATACATTAGAACCTAGATTAGAACACATTTACCAAACCATGTAAGCCAAAATAATAGTTAACCAAACCAAAAAACCGTAAACAAACTGACAAATATCCCTAGCCTAGGTAGCAACAAAGATTTTAGCCAAGCATGATGATTGAAAACACAATAACAAAACTTAATAATTTCGAATACATCATATCTAATAATCAAATAAGCAAACAAAGTCTTAACGTTTAATATCTTACCGATTGCAACTAAATCTTCAAGACTCGATCAGCTTTTTATTCATCTTCAACAAGTTTGTATTCTGCTTCCTCTTCAGATCGTGCGACGTATCTTATTCCCCTCGAAAAGTAGGTCTAATGATATATAAATATACAATACCAGCCATACGATGTTGTAATTGAGTTATAACACAACTGTTCCATGCAATCTGCTTTTAATACATCAAGAAGATCAAGTGGCCCATGCTTCATGACACCTCTAATAAGCCCAAGCAGTATACAACCCACAAGCCCAATAACCTTATAATTTTCCGTTCGGCCCAAGGTAGCAAAAATATAGCGGTCAACACCACAGATCAGTCAACGGATGGAAAAGAATCAGATCCTTTTATATCGTTGTGATGTACAAAACATTTTTTCAACTTTCAGCTTGTTTGCAGATTCAGTCCCCCATTTTTAATTACATATCATAATGAATTTTCTATTTTCATTTTATGGCAATAATGGTCCCTCGAGTTTTATTAATTAATTCCTAGCTTCTTGTTTATTGATCATTTAAGCTCATATTTATCTTTTTTTCGCACCGGGACCTGTAATAATAATAAATAATAAAATACCAACCTATAACGACCAAAACAACATAAAAACTATCTAAATAATATACAAAATACATGGCTAAATAATGGTGTTTTGCAACATATCACTATACCTTAAAGTTTCATTTTTAGCAATGAAAACATCTCTTTTTGACTTAAGCACATAGTTTTTAACCATCTGCTTCAACTTGTCATTATCTTCTATAAACTGCCCAATATACCATGGACTAAATGGGTCAATACCTGATTTCCTTGTTTTTTCACTTTGCTTTCGAAATCTTCCTTCAGCCTGTGTTAACATTGGCTCATCAACCTCATCGTTCTCACTATTACTTTCAAAGTTACCCATATCAACTTATATGTAATTCTATAAATCATCATGATGCTCATCAGAAAGACCGTATTCTACTACATCATGATCAACCCATTCCTTAAAATGGCTCATGTCCACTTCTCATCCCTCATAGGATTGTCCTCATCACTATCCTTTTCTGATCCATAATCATTACTTTCAATCCCTATATCAATTTCTATGTCATCACACTAACGAGCTAGTTCACTACTTTTAGTTGGAACTAATGGACCGATTGTAGCATGATTAGATGAGATGGAGTTTAAAAAGACACGTGAACTCCAATGTTCAACATATATTTCAATGAACTTAACTCCATCTTGTACAGGATCAAACATGTTATCAAAATTAGTATCAACAATCAAAGATCTTAGACCAAAACTCAAACACAAATATTAGGAACTTTATAACAGAAGTAAAAAACCATATCACAATGATAACCAACACACTTAACTATCTCTTCAAAAACATCAGTTCATAAGTCATTTGTATTAACACTATCTATGAATGATATCTGCCCATGCAGGTATCTCCTAGAGGGTGGGGTGAGAGAACAAACCTCCATGGAATATCTTTAATGTAAACATGTTCAGTTGGTCAGCTGTTGCAAAAGAATAACACAATGTTCAATTATTTCAGTGTTCAGCACACATCTTGGTTCTTTAACAACAAAACCAGGAAATGTACTTATAGTATATCGAGTATAGGTCGAATTTCTCATTAACGCCTCAAATTCTCCAATATCCACCGGCCATTAGTCGATTTGTAGTGTGAATTAAAATGTTCTTCTACGTGGGTTTGCTGGTTCGAAGTGCTTAGAGGGAATACACAGTGTGGCCAAATGAAACGGTTTGCATTTAGGGAGGGTTTGGGTGGTGATTTTACCATTTTGCCCCTCCACATGGATGGAGAAGTAGACGGTCGTTAGACACAGGGAGGCAATTTACGAGAGATGGAAAACATGAGGGGGATAATACAAAAACAAAGTTGGTGGGAGGCAAATTACTCCCGCGACCAAACCACATGGAGGCAAATTGCATTTAACTCTCAAACAATATACAAGATTAATGTAAGTAGATGAAGATATTTTGATATAAGAATACTAATGTATTGCAAAATACATCTGTTTCTGTGTAAAGTTTGTACAGTTTTCATTAGACTTAGTTTCGTTTTTAGTTAGAATATGTACACTACTGATCCGTTTGAGATTTCTAGGTCTCAGGAGTTGAAAGGAGCTGAAAATGGTTAAAAACGAGTCAAGAATGAAGAAAACTAAGCACCAGAATGAGTTCGGAAGAACGAGAGCTGAAAATGAACATATTTCGAGGAAAATACCCTAGTCGCGTCGCGTGACCAGCAAGACAGTCCTCCCCGCGTGACACGAGGGGGGATATTTGACTGATGTTGACTTTTCTTTGGTCGTGTCGCGTGTCCACTATCCATGGGCTCCCCATGCGATGCGGGGAGCCTGTTTTAACAGAAAGTTTTGGTTTTTTGGTGGGTTGTGTTAGGAAATGTCACACCCTCAAAATCCACAAGCAGAGTAATACCGCGAGGCGTGTGACTGACCAGGATCAAACCACCAATCATACTGAACATTTAATTAAAGTAAAATAAAGTAAAATAAAACCATAGCAAACCAAACGTTTAAAATTCACCAAACCAAAATCCAAAACCAAATTTATAAGTTAGCGGAAGCGTAAAGTCTAAAACCCATAAATAATTCAAAACATAAAGTTTAATGTTAGCAACCCCACAGTAGGTTCCTTGCCACAAAGATCACTCCGCATGCAAGCCCCTGCCATGTAGCTAACGACCTGCAAAGCATGTGGTAACATGTAAACAAAAGGTTGGCGAGTTCACAGTTGATTTTCTATTTTAATGTGGTTCCAAAAACCATAAGTTGTTTCAAAAACCGAAGTTGTTAAGTTCCTTGTTCCCATAACCATATACCGTGGGGGCTACCCCATGTTGTAAACCACTAGACCCATTACCATATCAACTACTAACTTAAGTCATGTTTGAGTGCCCTGCGTCAATGTCTATCATCATTAACTAAGTGCCCAAGTACATTAGTCCACTCCCGTCCTCTGAGGCACGGTGTGAGGCTTGTCAGATCTAATAGCGCTATTTAACTAATGACCTGTTCGCCAATGTCCTGGCGATTAAGTCAATATAAAAATGAGGGACTTCATGATAGAGTTGTTGTCTAGTAAGTTTAAGGTTGTTGTCCTACCCAAGGAGGACACGGGTACGTATTCTACCCAAGGAGAATACGCATATTATATCCCACCTAAGGGGGATAGTTGTTATTTAACCCATTCCCAAACCACCCGGAATCCCATGCTTTGACGAAAGTGTGAACTCACCTTTGGTAGCTCGATTGGACTCTTAAAAATAGCTAACAGTCAGGGTTGGTCAATCACGTCCTAGTATGATTACCACTTAGTCCATTAGTGGTTTCAAATAGAGCACAAAGTTCCTACACGCATCTACCACATAACATGCACTCACTTTGACAGTTCACGCCCATATATACATTCCACCTATAACTACTCAAGAGCAAGCACACGATACTTCACATAACAATTTCGTTGACATATAACAAGTTGGATCATTAAAAGATAACATAACCGACATTTAGACACGCAAATCACTACTTATATTGTTTCAGCTTTAACATTCAAAATGGGCTGTTTTCGGGTATTTTAATAAAATAGTTAACTTGTTCCAAAAATTCCCAATATTTTACAGAATGTTCTAAACGGTCCACGTCACAATGTGTAAAAATATTAAGACTCAATTCATTACCAATTATTTTACAAAAATCATTTGCTAGGCTGCAATCAGATTCATCACTTTCTGAATCTAGTACACAGAAAAATTCATTTAAAATTCATCGTTAGTCCGATTGACGAATTCCAGTTGGAGAATTACAACGACAGCCGTGGCCATCTACTGTACGGATTTCATGACCTAACTCTATCCAGATTTCAAGTTATCACGAAAAAAATAACACACATTTTCTGCATAAAAAACACAGCTTTTGCTGCTGTACAAAATAGATCTTTAAAAATAGCAAACGACCTCAGAAAAATATGATTCTAGCGGCATTTGAAGCGTTCTTCGAAAACCTATAATTTAGACTTCATAAAATCAATTTTACATTTTATAACCGTCTGTTTACAGCGAACTGAAGTTGGCTGTTTTCGTTAATCAGCATGCTGTTTTACATTTAAATGACACCAAAATGCGTGTAAATGACCCTGACTCTTCCTAATAACAACCAAAAGTAGGCTAATCCTCAATTACCATCGAACCTTATCAATAATCACAAAACCCTAGATGTAGAACATCATGATTTTTCACAAAAACGCAGCCAGTGATCATCTAAGCATACATATCATCGATTAGTTCAAAAAAGCGCATACTCAATCGAACTAAATCATGCAACAACAAAACCCTAGCATGTCAACTAAAAATCACAGCCATGTTTCCACATAAATCACACCATGAATCATAATCCAAATCAAGAATACTAACCTTGGAGCAAGAGAACGGATTACGAGGAAGTGAAAGGCGAATCAAGAAGCTGAACAAGAGGAGAGGTTTTACGCAAGGGGGGGGTCCTTCTGGTCGTCGCACACAAGGGGAGAGTGTTAGGGTTTTTGGTTTCTAATTTCTTGATCCATGCATACGTATATAATAAAACACAAAGGAAGTTGGGCTTAATGGGTTGCAAGGAACAAGGGGTGTTGGTTTGGGCTTTAGGTTTCGAATAAGGGGCCTTGGGGTGAGGGTTTGGGCCTATAAGTGGTGCAAGAAGGGGAGGGGTGGGTTTGGGTTGGTTTGCTAAATGACGGTTTCGCAAGTTTTACGGAATAACTAATTAAAACGTCCCGTATCGCAAAAATAATATATTACAACGCTTCGTTTCACAAAATAACATTTTCCAATATCTCAGTTTCGGGTTTCGGTTTCACGTAATTCACATCACACATTATCAAGTTTCGTAATCATTCAAGAAAATAATCAAACAACACATTCAATTCATCTAACGTACATGTAATTACAAAGCGAAACGAAACGCAACAAGGATTTATACGAGTTGTCACATCATCCCCAAGTTGAAAGAAATTTCGTCCCGAAATTTAGCACAGTCACTAGATAAGCTAGTTGTGTTGTGCATTTTCCTGGGGTATCACATCATCCCCCCGTTGGTTTGGAATTTCGTCCCGAAATTCCGAAGTAGCTTCAGTACTGGAATCACCTTTCTTGAACAATTGGGGGTACTTACGTTTCATCTAGTCCTCTCGTTCCCAAGTGAACTCTGGGCCCCGACGGGAGTTCTAACGAATTCGAACAATAGGTATCTTGGTTCGTTTAAGAGTCTTGATTTCCCGATCCATAATTTCCACCGGTTCCTCGACGAAGCGCAACTGGTCGTCGATAGTGAGTTCCTTAAAAGGAACAATGAGGGTCTCATCTGATAAACACTTCTTCAGATTCTCCACGTGGAAGACGTTATGAACACCACTGAGTTCTTCAGTCAAATTCGGTCTGTAAGCTACCTTGCCGATTTTCTCAGTGATTTCGAAGGGTCCGACATCACGCGGATTAAGTTTGCCACGTTTGCCAAAGCGAACCAAACCTTTCCAAGGTGAGAGTTTGAGTAGCACTCGATCCCTAACCTGGAACTCGAGAGGTTTCCTATGCTTATCCTCGTAGCTTTTCTGTCGGCCACAAGCTGCCGCCATTCGTTGTCTGATTTGGGCAATCTTTTCCGTTGTGTCGATAACGAGTTCTAGGCCAGTAATTTGGCTGTCGCCAACTTCTGCCCAGCATAGGGGTGATCAGCATTTCCGCCTGTACAAAGCCTTGAACGGAGCAGCCTTGATGCTGGTGTGGTAACTATTGTTGTATGAAAACTCCACTAAAGACGGGTGTCTTCCCAATCGTTGCCAAAGTCGATAACACATGCTTGAAGCATGTCTTCTAGAGTCTGGATGGTGCGTTCAGTCTACCCATCCTTCTGAAGGTGATAGGCTGTGCTCATGTCTAGACGTGAGCCAAAGGATTTGTGCATCGCTTGCCACTAATCAGAGGCAAAGCGTGGGTCTCGATAAAAAATGATGGAAGTTGGCACTCCATGCCTGGCGACTACCTCTTTCAGATAGATGTCTGCGAGTATAGAAAACTTGTCAGTTTCCTTGGTTGCCAGAAAGTGTGCAGACTTGGTTAGTCAATCCACGATCACCCAGATGGTGCTGAGATCTAGGTAAGCCAGTGACGATATCCATGGAAATCTGCTCCCATTTCCATGTTGGGATCTCTGGTTGTTGGAGTGGTCCTGATGGCTTCTGGTATTCAACCTTAACCCTAGCACAGGTCAAGCATTTACTAACATAGGTCGCTATGTTGGCTTTCATGTGGGGCCACCTGTAGAAAGTTTTGAGGTCTTGGTACATCTTGTCAGAACCAGGATGCATCGAGTAACGAGACTTGTGTGCTTCGTCCATCACAAGCTTTGGTAGGTTTCCGTAGGATGGAACCCAGATACGTTTCATGAAATAGCAAGTGCCGTCTTCCTAGCGTACAAGTTTCCTTTCCATGTCCCGCATGGACTTAGCTTTAAGGTCCTCTTCCTTTGATGCTTCAACCTGAGCATTACGGATTTGGGTTGGAAGACTAGAGTGGATAGTAAGCTGTAACGTACGTACACGCTTAGGTTTGGTTTCTTTCTTACTGAGGGCATCAGCCACAACGTTGGCCTTACCCGGATGATACTTGATTACGCACTCGTAGTCGTTGAGGAGTTCGACCCATCGACGCTGTTGCATGTTCAACTCCTTCTGATCCAAGATATGCTAGAGGCTCTTGTGATCGGTGTAGATGGTGCACTTGGTACCGTACAAGTAATGTCTCCATATCTTGAGTGCAAACACTTCTGCTCCCAACTCCAAATCATGGGTAGTGTAGTTCTTTTCGTGAGCCTTGAGTTAGCGTGATCCTTAAGCAATGGCTTTCTCACGTTGCATCAACACACACAACCAAGTCCTTGGATTGCGGCGTCACATTACATAACAAAGTCTTCCGTGTCTTCAGGTAACGAAAGAATGGGGCGCTACAAAGTTTCTCCTTCAATTGTTGAAACGCTGATTCCTGAGCAATCTTTCGAGTTAGAGTTGCGAGGGTTTGTGCATACAATCAAGAAAAGAGGGCTTCGCAACGTCAAAAGTCGTTCGTTGGAAACTAAACATAAGGTTATTTGTGTTGTAGGGGCTCCATGGTAGGGTGTAGGTATCGTTCGGATTCCTACTAGTTCTTGGAGTAGTTTTGGATGTCATCTAAGAGAACAAGTGGTATACCCATCAGGGTAGGCTAAATTCGAATGCTGTGACTGAGAATCTATATTGGTCATACCGAGTTCCAAGGACAGTGCTTGTGATATCATCATATCTATGATATTTATGGCCCAATGCTCCTCGAGTAACGTTCGTAGGGAGTAACTCGTCCAAGCGAGAGTTCGCGAAGAACGTTGTTAGGATAAGGATCATGGGATTCGAGGAGTATATCATGAATGGATGTGGAAGTATGCAAAAGGGTAGTCACAGTCGATGCGTAAGCGCGTAAGGATCCGTAGGAGGGGTTTACCTGATGTCGAGGGTATAAGTTAGTCGTACGCAAGTTGTACAGGGTTAAAATAAAGAACGCCGTTTGTCAAATATAGATGTCACGTGGATATATCAATCATAACAAGAATTTTCCATAGATGAATGGTTGTTGTACGAGTTTGTAGTGTTAAGCTTCACTGAAACGTCCATCAAAGTTGTCGGGCCCGCCCGCATGCGAAGGAGAAATAATTCACCTTGATCCATGAACTTAGATGAGTTTGCGATTTATCGAGTCGGTAAGCAACCAAATTCGGAGGAGTTTCCATAGGTCATGTGAATGAATCTGAAATATGCCTGTGTAGTCAAGAGGTTTCAAAGAAAGGACACGAAAATATGCCCAAGAGGGTATGATCGTATCAACAACACATCACCATCCTCAGGTTTCAAGATGTGATCACCAATGATCGAAGGCCGAGCCTTCCAAATTCTCTAACCTAGAGTGAGTTCGTATTAGTGTCTCGGCATGGAGAAGCGAGGACAGAGCGTCATTGTGGTAAAGGAATGATGGTTTTGTCTAAGTCAGTATTAGAAATTTAGGCATTGCATTAATCAACAAGCATAGGTCAGTACAAAGGCAAGCGAAACGATTTCACATAAATAAGATAAACTATCGTAGGATCAAAATGCGACTCTTGTAGTGTAAGGGGGAAAGGGGTAAGGTAACAACTCAGCACGAGAAATATCTTTAAAACAATAAAATAAAAGAAATCCATTCAAATTAAACCATAAAAGTCACTACAACGAATATTCGCAAAAGTTTTAGTCATCATGATTGTTTATACGAAACAAAACAAAGAAATAATTAGATAAACAAGTGGAAGACGGGTCAGTCGTCCACGTCTCCATCCCCGAGGTCATCACTATCGTCATCGTCTCCGTCACTCTCCGGGACCTCTTCCGGCTCTTCTTCCTCCTCTTCTGGCTCTTCCTCCGGAACCTCTTCCGGTTCTTCATCAGACTCTTCCTCCGGCTCGGGGGGTGCCGGGGCTGGCTCGGGTGCAGGTGCAGGTGGCATTTGCTCTTGGGCCTCTTCCAACTGATGGACCCTCCAATGCAACATATTAATCCTATTACCATGCGAGTCCAGCCTTTCCCTATCTACCCGAGCGTCTCCCATTATGAAACCTTGTACCTCGCGCCCCTTTAGGGCTTCTTTCTTCAAATCAACCGACCTCTCAAAGAGCACCTGAATCTGCTCTCCTTGAGATCCTACATATCCTTCAAGGGTAGCAACTCATTTCAGTAGTGACTGATTTTGTTCCATCAGGATCTGGTTTTGCTCTACTAACATCTAGTTATAATCCCTTAGACTCGGTTTGGGCGCTGATCTGATTAACTGGCAGTGCATGCGTAGGTCAGGAGGATGACTCCCCGCCCTGCGCGAGTCTTTTTCGATAAGCCGCACGCGTCTCCACTTGACGCGGGGGTGAGCGAGCAGTAGCGGGTGCCTTCCCTGGCGCCCGGGATTGGTCGGATGATGTGGATGGTGTAGACATGCCTGTCGAGTTAAGGACGTAGCACGCGTTAAACGAAAGACTACACACTCACAACGTACGAAAAGAGAACGTTGATGCAAAAGTGTGGAAAAAGAATGACAGAAGAGGGTAAGCACATAGGGTTTCAAGCAAACAGTCGAGTGCCAAAGTGAACACACGGGGGTTAATAAGGGTAAATTCTACAATATTAAGTGAGTACACCATAAGCAACACACCATTCAAATGCAAACTAACGAGTAAGCTACATAACATAAATCATACCATCTAATGTGTTGAGCCTTGCACGTGGAGCGAAGTGTCTTTGTGGATCGTTGACACTGAGCTGGTTATAGTCTGGTTTTTGTCAAAAGATTTTACCTTTTTAAAACCAAGTTCACTATAACCAATGGCTCTGATACCAATCTGTCACACCTTCAAAATCCACACGCGGAGTAATACCGCGAGGCGTGTGAATGACCAGGATCAAACCTCCAATCATACTGAACATTTAATTAAAGTAAAGTAAAGTAAAATAAAACCATAGCAAACCAAACGTTTAACGTTCACCAATCCAAAACCAAATTTAAAAGTTAACGGAAGCATAAAGTCTAAAACCCATAAATAAATCAAAACATAAAGTTTAATGTTAGGAACCCCACAGTAGGTTCCTTGCCACAACGATCACTCCGCATGCAAGCCCCTGCCATGTACCTAACGACCTGCAAAGCATGTGGTAACATGTCAACAAAAGGTTGGTTAGTTCACAATTGATTGTTTGTTTTATTGTTGTTCCAAAAACCATAAGTTGTTTCAAAAACCAAAGTTGTTAAGTTCCTTGTTCCCATAACCATATACCGTGGGGGCTACCCCATGTTGTAAACCACTAGACCCGTTACCATATCGACTACTGACTTAAGTCATGTTTGAGTGCCCTGCGTCAATGTCTATCATCATTGACTAAGTGCCCAAGTACATTAGTCCACTCCCGTCCTCTGCGGCACAGTGTGAGGCTTGTCAGACCTAATAGCGCTATTTAACTAATGACCTGTTAGCCAATGGCCCGACGATTAAGTCGATATATAGTGCACAGATTGAGCATTAAGACAATAATTAGTATTGTTTTAACTTGTAAATTAACTTAATTAGGCTTCTGGAGTGCCTAAGAACGTTCATCCGGCTTTATCGTGCGCAGATCATGATTTGCGGGAAATCTGCTGAACGTTAAACAATAACGAACTGACACCGGATGAAATACTGATAGCGCCACAAATACAAATTTTATACGTATACTTTATACATATGCGTTTGATTTTAAAAATAATTATCATGCTTTCAAACGCCACAAAGCGCAAACGTGAAAAAAAAACGCGACTAAAGGAATGTACCGAAAACGAAACGGAAGCATCGGACTCGTGTATAACCTTAAAAACTAAAATATTATGATATGCTTAGTTTCATAATCAAATTTTAATATTCACTATTGAAACCAGATAAAAAAATGGACAAGAAACGACAACCGAAGCAATTTACGCGTTTTAAGGCAACCGACGAACGCACGTGATTAATACCGACTACCAACATCATTTTATGTAATTTTGACACTAAAATAATATTCTACATCATTTTATGATAATCGGGTGCGAAAACGGACCTTGAAGATGCAACTGGGCCACTCAAAACACTAAAAGAGGGCTTGTGGGCCTTGGTGTGACAACTCTCAAATTTCCGTGTATCCGTACAATAATTAAACAGTAATTTGTATCTTAACGACTGTGCTTGATTTGAATTAATGACATGAATGATTCCTGATTACTGTCATATACATAAGAAGTGCATTACATGTTGTATAGTTACTTATCATTATTCCAATGCAACACATTATGATTCAATTGATGCACGAAACAAAGTTAGCACAATTATCAGACAAACTAGAAGTACTGATGGGAGTTCAGTACTCAGACAGACATGATGTTAAGACATAGAATGAGCCTGAAACTAGGAGTTGCACTAGTATAGTGTGTAGGAAAGTAAGGATCATAAAACTGCTTTTCTAGAGATAGTTTAAGTGCCGGAAAGTGCCTAAAACTCACAAAAACTGCAGAATTCTGCATATTTCAGCAAAAATCAGCACTTTAGTAACAAAATATAATGCAAAATTATGGTTTAATGGTCTAGAATACCTTCCTAAGTGTCGGGAATCAAAACTGTCACAAAAGGAAACATAAAGCACACTAAACTGCGCAATTTAGCACCTTAACGAACCGGTAACCAACCGAACAACCGGACACTACCCGAAACACCAAATTTTCACTAGAAGCATTGTTTTAACATTTCTGAGCTAGTTAAGGTCACCGAACATCATAACACACTCTAAAACACCAAAACACATAACACACTAACTAATTTCATTATAACCTAACTAGAATTCCTAACTTACATTTGAAACCCAACCTTATACCCCCCCCCCATTCACGGTCACAATTATGGGACCCACACCAAGATTTTCTTACGATTGTTTATTTGATTTGTTGTTTCCTTTTGAAACATAAGAACTTGTGGATATTTAGATGTTGGAGAACTTGTCCTTAAAAACCACAAGATTAAACTACAAACTCATTTCACCATTTCACCAACACCCTCACTTCCTCTCCTCCTTCCCTTTCCCTCGGCCTCAAACCACACCCACACCACCACCATTTTCATTCCATTAACAACCAATCCAAGGTGATTCTAAGGTGCTATGAGCTAAGTTAAGGAGCTTGGAGGCATTGGAGCTTGAAGGACCTTCACCATAAGCTTTTATCCACCTTGTTCATCATCATCTTCAACTTGATTTCTTCCCTAGCCTTTGTGCTAGTAGTAAGCCTCTAATAACTTGTTTTTACTTCTCATTTTGATGGTTAAAAGATTATGTAAGTGGTTAATCATAAGAATCATAAAGAAACAAGAATATGATCTTTCACATCATAAGAATCTATGTTGATTTAGTGTATGTATGATACTTGATTGTTGATTTCTTGTGATTATGATGTTGATCATCATAAGAAGCTTGCTAGATTGTGATTAAACACATGATCTAGCAAGTGAGAGGATGAATCTTGTGAAAATCAAAATGATCATCCTTTATGTGGAACATGAACTTGAAAATGGAGTTGTTTTTGTGTATGATGATGATTGATACATGTTATAAGTCTTGTAAAAGGATGATTACAAAAATAATTTTCTTAAGAAACCAAAGTTATTTACAAGATTTACATAATCATGATTTTTAAAGAAACTAATCATGTTTTAAGAGTTAAATCAAAGATAGAAACATGTTGTTAACAAGAAGAATACAAGAAAAATCATTTTTAGAAAATCATCTTGTAAGTTGTAAAAGACAAAATTTTACAAGAATGAGGTTTACAAATAAATAACCATATTTTTAGGGGTAACTAAACTTACTTAACAACATATCAAGTTACTACAAACTTTTACAAAATTTCAAGTTCATGATGTAGTGTAAATTGCATGATTTTGGCTCATGGTAAGTCTTGATTGAATTGATGATGATTTGAAAAGAAAATGATATGCTTTTAAAGCATGGAAACCTCCATTTATAAGGGGAAACTATGGCAAAATTTTTGTAGAAATTAAACACTTAGAAAAATATTTTTAAACAAGTGTTTACAAGTAAATGTTAATCATGGTTTTCATATAAAAATTTGCCATAATTTTCATTATAAAAATTACAAACGTTGGAGGTTGATTTTTTTTCGATAAATAAAAGTGACTAAGTATATATTTAGGGAAATATATATTTAGATGTCACACTTGTGTAAATCTTGTAAATAACTTTAACTCTTAAAACATGATTAGTTTTAACGTTATTTTACTAATTTTGTGAAAATAATGTTAAAAGAGGGGGATGGTTAATCATGCATCATGTGGTGGTGTTGATAGCCGAAAGACAAGGGATTACATGCACTAATTGGCCTTTGTCTTAATTGCTGAATGTTATGTGCCTTATGTCCAAGGTTTGATGCAAAACTACCATCGAGCCGGGGGTCTTACTCGAAGCAGCCTCTCTATTCCTACGGGGTAGAGGTAAGGCTGTCTACATCTTAACCTCCTCAGACCCTACCTTAGCTTTGCTATTGGTGGGATTTACTGAGTATGATGACGACGATGACGATGACTTGTGTGCAACTTGTATATCATGTGTATTAGTTATATTATTTTAGGAACTTGAAAATAATATAACTCACCAAAATACCCAAAATTGTAATACAAAATATTACCAAGAATTCCAAGAAAACAAATATATAAATTATACCTGAATATTTGACAAACCGAGCAAGGACTATATATATATATATATATATATTCCGGAATTAAACTCATATATATTTTGACAAATGAGTTAAACGGTATTTTGGAAACCAAAGAAACAGAAAACATGATTTTTGCAAATATTACAAGATATATCATATTTTATTAAGTAGAAAATAGATTATTTTTTAGTGGAGAAAATATATATTTTCTTAAACAAGTTAAAAATATATTATTTTGGGTGAAAGGTAGAAATATATATTTTCTAAAGTTAATCTTAAAAATATATATCATTTTTGAGATATATATGAAAGAATATTTATTTTTGCCAAGTTAAGTTATAGATATTTTTCTATAAAAATTCTCTTAAAATATGAATATTTTAAGAATATAAACTTGGTGATTTTTAGTTGTAAAAAAATAATATTCCGGAAAATTTAATGCAAAATTAAGTATAAAATACATAATAAATACAAGAAAATACGTATTCTCGTAGGTACAAATACACACCGGAATACACCATAAATATTTGGCAAATACACAAGTATAATTATACCCATACTTGGGAAATATTCATGAAAAGAATTACAAAATGAACTAAGGAAAAAATATATTATTTTGACAATATTCCAAATAAATGGATGAATATAATTTAAGTTAAAATATTATTATTTTAATTAATAATTATATACTTTGAAATTATATAATGTACATCAAAGATGTAACTTAAAGTATACCAAGATTTCCAAAACAAGTCTTAATGATCAACTAAGAAAAAGAGTCGTTACACGACCTAAACGTCTAATAAAACATGGCACGTGTGTAGGTAGTTGTACGAATCGTAGGAGGACCTTTGAATATACGAGACAGCTGGACGCAAACTTGTGAGTTCATGTCCCCCTTTTCTCTTAACTATTTTCAGATTTATAACTCTCGGGGGTGAAATACATGTCAACATGGGTATGATTTGGCTATGAAATGAACCATTAGATCATGTGAGCATAGGCTGAAACTGAAATGTCATTAACACTCATAAGAATCATGGACAAGGGTTAGATCTAACGTGTATGGCCGAGCCCCACTCATGGTCCCTATGTGACCACTTAGAGTGCTGTTGTGTCCCAGTCGAGGTGATTCGACAACGGTCAAAGGGATTTGACACAGTCAAGGTGGTTTGATACAGTCAAGGTGATTTGACATAATCAAGGGGATTCGACACTAATAGTTATCTACTCGGATTGAGTACTCCCTATGTCTTCACATACATTAATGTCCTTGCAAAACATTAATTGATCTGTTCATATACGCTTTTCATACCTGTTTTCAAAGGAGTCTCTCAAATGTTTACAAGTTTATCAGTACTCATACAAAACGCATGAACTAGCTCAACTTTTGTTGATGTTTTCAAATTACATGTAGTTTAGGAAACAAGTTGGATCTTGGGCGCTGGTGTTGTTTCTGGATGTAAATTTCAAGTTTAGATGTCATCCACTTTTGTTGGTTTGTAACTTAATCAGAGGTTGTGTTGTTGAAACTTAAATGACTGGTGTTTGTAATGTTTTGAACTTTATGAATGGATGAACATCATTTTGATCATATAGTTGTTTATTATAATCTAATGCAATGATAATCGATCAAGTCACACGCATACGCTTCCGCAAAAGTCAGGGTGTGACAGTTTGGTATCAGAGCTTCGATTGTAGTGAACTAGGATTCTCTCACGAAAACATTTTTACAAAAAGGTTTTTCATTGCATTTACGAAAGCGCCAAGATCCACGAGTCAAACATTTTTCAAAGGAAAGACAAAGAAAGGACATTAGTAGGGAGGAGAATACCCCAATTAAAGTGCCGATTGAGGTATAGTCTACGTGAGATAGACTTGCCAAAGACGAAATGACCCCCCCCCCAAAAAAAGGACAAACTAGAGTTATATGTGACATTATGCATTTATTTGACTGTTTATACTAAGTGACATATTTATTCATTAATATATATGCGTATAAGTGTACGGAATAATTATTGACGTGAACGAGATACCTTCGACTTCGAATTCCATTTTTGTTCTTGACTCGCACAATGAGACTATCGACCTCGCATTTATTGCGAAGCTCGTGGCTGAAGTGATTACCAAATGAGATCCTGAGCTTGTTTCCGTAGAAGATAGCTGTTCTTCCCTCTCGAATGCGAAGGTGCCTGACTACGGTAGTGACGGCGAGGCGGAGGAGGCAATCTTGGACAACACCCTCATCAGTGGGACGAGGTCCCTGTGGCTTTTGCGAAACAAGATTGACGACACTCTTGACCAGACAAGGAAAATGAGGTACTCATCTTGAAGGTGCCCCTCCAACTACTAGGATTCCCCTTATTCCTATTGCGTCTAAGCATTGTGCCTATTCGTGCGTAGCGATAACGATTGATAGCGCGTGAAGCACCATAATGGTCCTTTCCATGTTGAAGGTATGAGGACAGTAGTGTCCCCTCTCTAACTGACCATCTGCATTGAACGAGGGAAAAATTAGGGTGACCATGCAAGACAATTTATTATTACGGGGGCCACGTAATAGCGACTTGTAGTGCATGGGAATCCTGGTGGACTCTGCGGGTCAAGCTAATGATCACCACCCATTCGAAATTTCCAAAGTTGTTCAAATTTTCATCTAGTGGAACACTAACCAAGATAGTTACTATAACACTCTACAAAGTAGGAAGTCCGTCTTTGCCTACTTTGCACCAAATACTTTTACCCATAGTACGAGTCGTTTGGGACCCAATATCTAAGCAAGAGAAGATGGCTAACACTCAGAGAAGATTCAGTAACTCTACACTCTCTGTCCCGTAAAGCTCCCCATCGTTGGGTAGTGCATTCGCGCCTTGGAAGAATTCGGCCCTAAGGAAGAAGTCACGTACCTTCACGACCTTATCTCTGCATTTTCCACTACCACCTCCTATACGTGGTAGTAACGCACAACCCCCCCATCTTTTGGGAGGTATGCCCGTCCTTGTGAAACTAAAGACCTAAGAAGACCAATGTAGAAGGAAAATAACTACTACTTTCATATTATGGAACTTGTATGACCGAGGTGATGTAACCTCGAGCCCATTTTGTTTTCCTCTGTCAAAAACAATGAGTCAAGTTGTCGAACATATATGAAAGCTCAGTGGTTGTTTTCTTACTTATACATTATTGACTATATATACAAGTGATGTTAGGTGATTACATGTTTGCTTGTGGTGATATATACCTCATAGACAATTATTGGTGAATGTTGTCTAACCTACCCAATACCTTTTTGGCCAGAAGAAAATGCCGCCCAGACGTGACAGAGACACTAATACGTTACCAAGGACAGAAGCTGAACTATAAGAACGCATCTCACAAGCTATTGCCCAGCACGAGGCCAACCGCTCCGAGCATAGCGGTGGTACCTCTGGAAATAACCCCCCAATCGGTAATGTTAAGTTACCTAAGACACATTACAACTCGTTTGGATATTTCCAATTGTGCCTTGCCAATGCTTACTGTGAATTGTGTTGCTTGTGTTACAGGCTGTACCTACAAGCAATTCTTGGATTGCAAGCCCCTTAACTTCGATGGCACTGGGGGTGCTGTCACTTTCGTACGCTGGGTAGAGAAAACTGACTCTGTATTGAGGATGAGCAAGTGTGCTCCGGAACAAAGTGTTACATATATTTCTGGGTTATTTCTGGATGGAGCGCTTTCATGGTAGAACCTCCAAGTCCAAACACTGGGCGAAACTGCTGCATACGCATAAACATGGGATAAGCTAAAAGAGTTAATGCACAAGAAGTACTGCTCACGAGCTGAGATTCAGAAACTTGAGACAGAATTCTGGAACTTAAAGATGGATGGTCCAAAAATAGCCAAGTATATCCAGCGCTTCCATGATTTATCAAGGGTCTTCCACTATCTTGTCGAGCCAAAATTCAAGAGAATCAAGCGGTTCATTTGGGGACTTGCGCCTCAAATCCTAAGCATGGTTACTGCCGCAAAGCCTCCAACCATCGCAGAGGCTATCGATTTGAGCGTTACACTTACTGAAGAAGCTCTTCGTATGGGAAAGTTTTCGGAATCTGAGACAAATAAGAAAGAGACTCATGTGGAGTCATCGAGCGACAATAAAAGAAAGTTTTCGAACCTGAAGAAAGGCACCCAAGTCAGTTATGACAACTCTAATGCAAACAAAAGAAGGGAAGTGAACCCGCCTCGTGGCATGAAAGCTTATGGAGCCACTAATAAGGCCAGTGGTAAGGTTTATTTGGGGACTAAGCCATGATGTGACGAATGTAAGTTTCACCATGAAGGTTGATGCTTGAGGCCTAAGTGTGTCAGATGTGGAAAAGAAGGACACAGCAAGGATGTCTGTTGGGTGAAATATCCCAAACAAGAAGGAAATGATAACTGTAACAAAGACGGAAACGATAATGGTAGAGTTCCAGGTTGCTTCAAATGTGGTGACGTGGGGCACTTTAGGAAGGATTGCCCTAGGAAGAACCAAGCGAGGAAGAGTCTTCACGATCGGAGCTCGTGAAGCACGCCAGGATCCAAATGCGGTTACGGGTACGTTCAGTAACCAACTCTAGGCATTCATTTTGATTGACACTGGCGCCGACTTTAGCCTTGTATCCTTAGAACTTTAGAGTTAGCAAATAGGCAGTTAGTCAAAAAGGACGAAGTTATTAAAGATTGTACTTTGGAACTTGGAAAGCGGGAATTTTCTATTGAACTCCTACCTGTTGATTTGGGAAGTTATGATGTTGTAGTCAGCATGGATTGGCTATTCAAGATTAGAGCTGAGGTTGTTTGTCATACGCATCCCTCTTGCGAATGATGAAATACTTATAGTACACAGCCTTCTTGCAATTGATGCGAGGGTGCTGGGCCCATAAGGCGATGGACTGCAACATCCCACATTGGTCATAAAGGCACAGAAGTGCTTCCGAAAGGGGGTACATAGCCTTCCTTGCTCATGTTGTCGATAAGGAGACCAAGGAGCCAGAGCTAGAAGACATCCCCATTGCGAAGTAATTTCCAGGAGTCTTTCCCGAAGACTTGCCTGGTTTACCTCCACAACGACGATTGGAGTTTAGGATAAACCTAGTGCCAGGAGCTGCACCAGGGGCGAAGGCACCTTACGGAATAGCTCCGTTCGAGATACAAGAACTAACGACTCAACTACAAGAACAAGCTATGCGATGCACCGATACTATCCCTACCCGAAGGCAGAGAAGACTTCGTGGTATATTGCGACGCTTCGCATCAGGGATTGGTTTGCGTGCTCATGCAACGCCAAAAAGTCATCGCTTATGCTTCACGCCAGTTGAAAATACATGAGAAGAATTATACCACTCACGACCTAGAGCTAGCGCAGTGGTATTTGCCTTGAAGATTTGGCGACACTATTTGTATGGTACTCGATGTACTACCTTCACAGATCACAAGAGTCTGCAGCACATATTTGATCAAAAGGAGCTAAATATGCATCAGTGACGATGGGTTGAGTTGCTGAATGATTACGACTGCAAGATCAAGTATCAACCTGGAAAGGCAAATGTAGTAGCATACGCCTTAAGTCGGAAGGAAAGGATTAAGCCCATAAGGGTTCGAGCTTTATAAATGACTATTCAGACGAATCTCACTTCCTGTATGCGTGATGCACAACAAAAAGCTCTTTAATAAGGAAAACCTTAAGGTTGAATATCTCCAAGGAATGTACAAGAAGTTAGTGTCAAATGAGGAAGGAACCTCATACTTCATGGGACGCATTTGGGTACGCTCTATGGTGGTATACGGGAAGTTATCTTTGACGAAGCTCATAAGTCGAGGTACTCGATCCATCTAGGATCGGACAAGATGTACCAAGATCTGAAAGATTATTACTGGTGGCCAAAACTTAAGAGCGACGTTGCTATTTATGTTGGGAAGTGCCAAACCTGTACTAAGGTTAAAGCCGAGTATCAGAAACCCTCAGGTCTTTTGCAACAACCTGAAATACCCATATGGAACTGGGAGCAAATTTCGATGGACTTCATAACAAAATTACCCGGGACACCTAGAGGGCACGATGTGATATGGGTAATAGTGGACCGATTAACAAATTCTGCACACTTCCTTCCGATTCGAGAGAAAGATAGCACTGGAAAGCTAGCTGAGCTTTACCTCAAGGAGATAGTAGCACGTCATGGAGTGCCTATCTCGATAATCTCAGACAGAGATGGACGATTTGTATCAAGGATTTGGCAATCCTTTCAAGAGGCCTTTGGATCTTAGTTAAATCTGAGTACGACCTTTCACCCACAGACAGACGGTCAGAGCGAACAAACTATTCAAACACTAGAAGACATGCTTCGTGCATGTGTGATGGATTTAGGTGGCAGTTGGGATACTCATCTACCTCTAGTTGAGCTTTCCTATAATAACAGCTACCATACGAGTATTCAAGCCGCACCGTTCAAAGCTCTATATGGCCGTAAGTGCCGCTCACCATTGTGTTGGGCAGACACTGGAAATTGACAGATGGCTGGTCCCGAACTGGTTCAAGAAACAACTGAGAAGATCATGCAGATCCGAGAGCGCATCAAGGCGGCTCGGGATCGACAAAAGAGCTATGCAGATCAAAGACGGAAACCCCTAGAATTCGAGGTAGGAAACATGGTTTTGTTGAAAGTCTCACCTTGGAAAGGTGTAGCACGATTCGGGAAACGCGGTAAGTTAAATCCACGTTACATTGGGCCATTCAAGATTTTGGAAAGGGTTGGTACCATAGCGTACAAACTAGAATTACCAGAAGAACTGCACGGTGTGCATGATACATTCCATGTGCCGAATCTGAAGAAAAGCCCAACCCAGGAAGCAGTTATCATCCATACGGATGAAGTGCATATTGACGACACTCTCCAATTCACTGAGGAACCCGTTGAGGTCACAGACTAGAAAGACAACAAGACTTGGAGAAGTCGTATCAAGCTTGTCAAGGTTCGCTGGAATTCACGTCACGGCCCAGAGTTTACTTGGGAGCGTGAAGATCGAATGAAATCAAAGTATCCACACTTGTTCCCAAACTCCCTTGCAACCGATAACGCAGATTAAAATTTCAGGACGAAATTTTATTAACGGGGGGAGAATGTGGCAACTGTCAAATTTCCGTGTATCCGTACAATAATTAAACAGTAATTTGTATCTTAACGACTGTGCTTGATTTGAATTAATGACATGAATGATTCCTGATTACTGTCATATACATAACAAGTGCATTACATGTTGTATAGTTACTTATCATTATTGCAATGCAACACATTATGATTCAATTGATGCACGAAACAAAGTTAGCACAGTTATCAGACAAACTAGAAGTACTGACGGAAGTTCAGTAGTCAGTACTCAGACAGATATGATGTTAAGACACAGAATGAGCCCGAAACCAGGAGTTGCACTAGTATAGTGTGTAGGAAAGTAAGGATCATAAAACTGCCTTCCTAGAGATAGTTTAAGTGCCGGAAAGTGCCTAAAACTCACAAAAACTGCAGAATTCTGCATATTTCAGCAAAAATCAGCACTTTAATAACAAAATATAATGCAAAATTATGGTTTAATGGTCCAGAATACCTTCCTAAGTGTCGGGAATCAAAACTGTCACAAAAGGGAACATAAAGCACACTAAACTGCGTAATTTAGCACCTTAACGAACTGGTAACCAACCGAACAACCGGACACTACCCGAAACACCAAATTTTCACTAGAAGCATTGTTTTAACATTTCTGAGCTAGTTATGGTCACCAAACATCATAACACACTCTAAAACACCAAAACACATGACACACTAACTAATTTCATTATAACCTAACTAGAATTCCTTACATTTGAAACCCAACCTTATACCCCCCCCCCCCCCCTAATTCACGGACACCATTATGGGACCCACACCAAGATTTTCTTACCATTGTTTATTTGATTTGTTGTTTCCTTTTGAAACATAAGAACTTGTGGATATTTAGATGTTGGAGAACTTGTCCTTAAAAACCACAAGATTAAACTACAAATTCATTTCACCAACACCCTCACTTCCTCTCCTCCTTCCCTTGCCCTCGGCCTCAAACCACACCCACACCACCACCATTTTCATTCCATTAACAACCAATCCAAGGTGATTCTATGGTGCTAGGAGCTAAGTTAAGGAGCTTGGAGGCATTGGAGCTTGAAGGACCTTCACCATAAGCTTTTATCCACCTTATTTATCATCATCTTCAACTTGATTTCTTCCCTAGCCTTTGTGCTAGTAGTAAGCCTCTAACAACTTGTTTTTACTTCTCATTTTGATGGTTAAAAGATTATGTAAGTGGTTAATCATAAGAATCATAAAGAAACAAGAAGATGATCTTTCACATAAAGCTTAATAACATAAGAATCTATATTGATTTAGTGTATGTATGATACTTGATTGTTGATTTCTTTTGATTATGATGTTGATCATCATAAGAAGCTTGCTAGATTGTGATTAAACACATGATCTAGCAAGTGAGAGGATGAATCTTGTGAAAATCAAAATGATCATCCTTTATGTGGAACATGAACTTGAAAATGGAGTTGTTTTTGTGTATGATGATGATTGATACATGTTATAAGTCTTGTAAATGGATGATTACAAAAATAATTTTCTTAAGAAACCAAAGTTATTTACAAGATTTACATAATCATGATTTTTAAAGAAACTAATCATGTTTTAAGAGTTAAATCAAAGATAGAAACATGTTGTTAACAAGAAAAATCATTTTCAGAAAATCATCTTGTAAGTTGTAAAAGACTAAATTTTACAAGAATGAGGTTTATAAATAAATAACCATATTTTTAGGGGTAACTAAACTTACTTAACAACATATCAAGTTACTACAAACTTTTACAAAATTTCAAGTTCATGATGTAGTGTAAATTTTACATGTCAACATGGGTATGATTTGGCTATGAAATGAACCATTAGATCATGTGAGCATAGGCTGAAACTAAAATGCCATTAACACTCATAAGAATCATGGACAAGGGTTAGATCTAACGTGTACGGCCGAGCCCCACTCATGGTCCCTTTGTGACCACTTAGAGTGCTGTTGTGTCCCAGTCGAGGTGATTCGACAACGGTCAAGGGGATTTTACACAATCAAGGTGATTTGATACAGTCAAGGTGATTTGATATAGTCGAGGGGATTTGACATAGTCAAGGGGATTCGACACTAATAGTTATCTACTCGGATTGAGTACTCCCTATGTCTTCACATACATTAATGTCGTTGAAAAACATTAATTGATCTGTTCATAGACGCTTTTCATTCCTGTTTTCAAAGGCGTCTCTCAAATGTTTACAAGTTTATCAGTACTCATACAAAATGCATGAACTCGCTCAACTTTTGTTGATGCTTTCAAAATTACATGTATTTCAGGAAACAAGTTGGATCTTGGGCGCTGGTGTTGTTTCTGGATGTAAATTTCAAGTTTAGATGTCATCCACTTTTGTTGGTTTGTAACTTAATCAGAGGTTGTGTTGTTGAAACTTAAATGACTGGTGTTTGTAATGTTTTGAACTTTATGAATGGATGAATATCATTTTGATCATATAGTTGTTTATTATATCGAATGCAATGAGAACCGATCAAGTCACACGCATACACTTCTACAAAAGTCAGGATGTGACACTTGGGCCCAAACCCACTAATAAAACCTAACTATATAAGTAAGTTATCTTATCTTCTTCATTTGTGAAACCCTAGCACCCAAGAACAACCCAGCCGCACCCCCTTTCTTCTCTCCCTGGTCCGGCGACCAGGGCCTGATTCCGGCCGGTTTTCCTGGCCAGCGACACACCCACAACACACCCTCAACTCTCGCTCTTCTCTCTCTCTCTCTCTCTGATGAAGAAACGACCGACCACCATCCATTGGTGGCGGTGCACAGCAAGTAGCAGCAGCAGCCGCAACATGCGGCATTGGAGGAGGATGGTGGTCGACGGCGGTGATATAGCCGCCGGAGCTAACGGAGGCAGTGGTGGTGGTGTTTCGCTGTTACGACATATTTCAGGGAAGTAACGATGGTGGTTGGTGACGGGGATTACGGCAGCGGCAAGGTGATGACGGTGGTGGCTGACGGTGGCATAAGGCTGCCGGAGTTAATGGCAGCAGCGGCACCAGGTAGTTGCGTTGGTTCTGCTCGGGTTAGTACGCGTCCGGTACAGATTTATTCGGGTTTATGTTCACACGGGTCAACTCGGGTTCAGTTCAGGCTTTCGGGTGCGGGTCTTACTTAGGTCAACGGTTAACAGTGGTCAGATTTGGTCAACCGGTCAGCTTCGGTTCGAGTCCAGTTTGGTCAACATCAGATGTGGTTCGGGTCGACTCGGTCAAACCGAGTTAACTCGGTCAACCCGGGTCAAACCCGGTCAACTCTGTCAACCAATTCAATGATTCGACACCAGAGGTGGTAAAATTTTACAACGGCGTGATTGTTATTTATGTTATTTACATTACTTACGCGAAATCGAGCTCAAACCGAACAAATTAATGAAATCGTTATACTAAAAGTGACTTGGACTTGTTCATAAACGTAGCAACATAATTTATATGAATATGTGTACTGTTATTGTTGCATTGTTATTGTGTTTTGAAAATTATATCGACAACTTTTGTTGTCGGGGTTGTCCAAAAACAGAGGAAACTCTGTCCGTTTTTCATGAAAATCCGTAAACGAAACGTGTTTTATTATAAAACGAAAAACTATCAGATTCAAGTAATTTCTACAAAAACGAATACAAATGTATATTGATTCTGACGAACATTATAACACTTCCAAAAATGAGCCGATAACATTCCAACGAGCGTGTTTACAAGATAACAAAAGTCGGTAATCTTTTATAAAAATAATTATAATCATTTATATTTATTTCAAACGTCTAAAACTCGGGAACCTTTTATAAAATAAATATGATTCTTTATATTTATTTAAAACGTCTAAAAACCCGGGAACCTTTTATAAAATAAATATAATTATCTATATTTATTTCTAACATCAAAGACGTGAAAATCTTTTATAGAACAAATATAATCATTTATATTTATTTTAAATGTCCACGACTCAAAAACTCTATAGAATAACATAACTCTTTATATTTATTTAAAACACCTAAACGGCATATATACATACATTTTTTACAATTATCCTCGAGACGTGAGATTTCTATTTCGGCTACATGATGGTTAAATACATATACATCTATAAATTTACATATTGCATTATACGAATTTTCAATGTAATACTTACATATAAATATTCGTTACGTGTACGCACGACCTTTCGGGACGACTAATACGATACCATAAATATATTTTATATTATTATATAAATATAAATATAAATACACTAAGGATATCGAGGTGAGTTCATAACCTCTCCTTCTTACGGTTTTACATTTTTATTAATGATTTCGGGGTGGAAAGACATGCAAGTTTTGCAAAAGCATACAAGGTTTTCGATGAACATAAATTGCATATTTCTAAACCATGCTACAAACAAGTTTTAACTAATACAAATGGTTTATGAATTCCAATAAACTCAAATGGTTTACGAAAGATTTATGCTAAATATACCGGTTTTTTCAAAACACACGCGTATTTTCGAAACGTGCATACGAACAATGGGACAAACCAGTGAGTTCATGTCCCCAGTTTTAAATGTTTTCTTGTTTTCTACACTTTGGGAAAATACATGTACAAATGGTATGTTAAACTAAGAATTATGCATTAGATCATGTGCGAATATGGGATACGTAAGCACCATTAATCTATGTTTAGACCAACGAGCAAAAGGTTAGATCTATCGGGTTTTGGAAGCCTCACTCTTGAGCCACATTGACCCACACGAAAGAGTGCTTTTGAGTCACAGTCGAAGGGTAATTGACATATAAATCGCCTAGGTTTGGATGCTTCCTATGTCGTCACACATGTTAATGTCCTAGCTAAACATTAGCGATCTCGATTTCCTTACATTTTACATCTTATCATACATCTTATTTCTCCAATAACATACTACTTTTCATACAAATACATCTTACATTTTACAAGTGCGCAACTTATTACAAATATAACTCATAGGCTTATGCGGGCATGTTATCATTGTCATACGCGGACATTGACGGTTACACAAGTTTTACAAACACAAAATTTTACAAATACAAAGTTTTACGAACATAACACGTTACACATACAAAGTTTCACAAATACAAAATTTTCATATATAACATGCCAAAGAAAATGATTTTTTTTTTCGTTTTCTCAACAATAGTTTAAAAACCGGTTATTCAAAAAGATTTATTCTAAATCTTTTTCAAACAAACTATGAACTCGCCAACTTTATGTTGATTTTTCGCATGTTTCTTTCTCAGGTTACACTTTCAAATTATGGCACGGTTGGAATAAGAGAAACATGGGAATTCGAGTACTTAGTGGGCGTTCACTTTCTAGAAGTCTTAGCATTATGTGCTTCCGATGTGCAATGAAGATACCAGTCGGATCACGCCAATTCTGATTTTAGCGGGTGTGATATAAACAACCCATAACCCTACAAATTTAGACATCTTTGGACGAATTTTGGATTGAACTTAGTGTTTTGATGTTTTTGACAATGATTATTGGCTAATTGTACATGAACTACCTAGGTTAGGATGAACATATGTTAAAGTTTTGGTTTTTATTTGGTTTACGAACTAATTTTGGGATTTTTCTATAAAAGTAAAAGACTTGGGTTATTTGATTCGTTGTATATGCATTCTTTTACTTGTTTGATGAATGTCTATTGCTTCACATGTGCCTAATTGAATGTCTTTCGTATAATAGGTTCATGTTAGATCATTGACCATTGTGTTTGTGACTTTTATGGTTAATTGGCCAATACACAATAAAAGTAATATTCATAAATCAAGTGGGTCTAGGTGTTCTACTAATCTTAATAATCGTTAGGTGAGAGATTGTCGATATGTCTAGGTTGGTAAATTGCTAGGTTTAGGTGCTTTGTGAGAAGTCCAACTTAGTTTCCTTTCCAGTTCTTCCTTATCGAGTCGAGTCAAGTTACCAAGTTACCTTTAACTTTCACGCCGTGAGGTAGATTATCGATTAAAGGTATTTTTTTAGAACAATTAGATAACCGTGAGGGAGTCTAGGTGTTAGGATCGGAGGCTCTACTGATTGTGTTTGTTTGTGAGATTTGAACAAATCAAATAGATATGAACAGTTTTAAGTGCAGCGGAAATGAATAACAAACTTTGTAAACACAATCAAAGGAGAATATAGTTTGATAAACAATTGCTTTTCATAGAGTCGAAAGATTACATCAAAAGCAAAAGGTTACAATGCAAGCTTACAGACTAAACTCCCCCTCAGCCTGATACTTCAGAATTGGTTGCACAAGATGAAAGGATTGAATTGAGGAGAAGAACTCTCTCAAAACGATCAAATATAACAGTACAGAGTACAGTCATATTTATAGGCAAACCAAACTACTAATGTACCTCAGCTGACGTCACCATGATACTGACATCTAACAGCCTAACAACCTATAAACACTGGTCTATACAAACTACTGATTGTCTAACAACTGATTGATAATAAAATACAAAACAAGTTTAACACTGTTCACGTTCCACTGTTGTAGCCTAAGCACTGATTACTTGAACATCAGTGCTTTCTTCAAGAGGTGATCAGTCTTTGAATGAGCAGTGCTTGGGTCTTCAGCAGTACTTAAGAGACAGCAGTAGATAGAGCCCAGTGTTTGCCTTTTAGCAGTCTTTAGTTGTTTCATCAGTGTTTAGTTCATCAGTTGTTCTTCAGAGCAGTACTTAGAGTGTATCAGCAGATAGATAACCACTGTCAAGGGGAGAGCTTAGAGTAAACGTCTGCTTATTGTGAATCCACCGTTGTGACCAGGTTTTGGCTTTACATTATCTGTTCCTCTGGTAGGGTTCAATCCCAACAATCTCCCCCTGGAACAGATAATGCCAAAACCTGTCATTATTCTGGATTTTTATTCTTCATCAGAAGTTCCTTTGCTTTTCTTTTGAATTCTTCCTCAAACTCTTTGGAACTTGAATCAGCCTCATCCCTGCACAGTGTAAGCTCAAGGAGATCTTGTAGATCTTCAACACTCAGGCCTAGTGCTTGATTCCTTGATATATGCCTCACTTCTCCATTGATTCTGATCAGAGTCAATACATGGGTCTTTTGATCAGAGAGCCACTTTAGTATTTTTAAACCAAATGGGTTTCTTGGGAGAGCTTTATTTGCTGATGAACTTAAGGTGTTTGGCCTAGAGAAGAAGTGTAGAGCAGTATCATGAGCTTCAGAAATTCGTGTGAAAGCTTTTTCAATAATCTCATTTGCTACAGCTATGTCTGCTTCAACTTCTTTGTCAGTCAGCTCACTGTTTGTGACATCTGCTGATGATTTTTGGCTTACTACTTTGACCTTTTTGGTAAGGTCTTGTAGTTTTGCTAAATTTTCTTTATCTGAAGCCAATTTATTGGTAGCTTCTTCAATCAGGTCATCTTCTTTATGTTTTCCTTCACCAATAGTCAGCTTTTCCTTCCTTTCTTTTCTCAACTTTGTAACAAAGGCTTTTGCTATACTGATTTGGGTTTCAAATGTCTTGACCTGCTCCTTTAGCCTTTTGTAGTCAGACTTTTTAGGAGTGTTGGAAACTTTCATCCTCTGTTTCTCAAGCCTTTCATAAGCTTCATCAGTTTGCTGCTTTAACCATTTTGCTATGGCATCCGCAGTATCCACCTTTCCATCCACCAACTCCTGCTTCTTTCTTTTATGCTCGGAAATAAGATCAGCTATGAATTTCTTATATTTGTTCCAATTTGGAGCTGTCTTTTTCTTCCGTGGATCAAGTTTAATCTTTTCAATTCTGTTAGCCTCATGCTTTAGGGCAACTATTGGCCAGTCTTTGAATTCTTTTTCTTCAGCAGGATAGAACTTTTCTTTCATTATGTATGCAAGATATTCTTTTCTTAATTCATTTCGTTGATCTGCTTCAGGGGATAAGCTTGACATTTCTTTGTTCAGATCACTTGCATATTCTTCTATTTGTTTAACTTTGTTGAGCAGGAATTCCCTTCTTTCCAAAATGGCTTCACCACCTTGATCCTTGCATTCAACTTTGGCTCTTATCCTTGCTTGTCTTGCTTTTATTTCGAGATATTCATCCATGTTTTCTGGAATTATGAAACCTATGAGAGAAGGAAATTTCCTTATTGAAGGATCATCTTCAGTGTAAAATTGTTTCATCTCATTTTTCACAGCTTCTAATTCCAATGGATATTTAGTAGCAACAGGATCATACTTTTCATCAGTAGCCTGTGTTGTTTCTCTTTTTCTTTTGTGAGGCTTTGGAGGTTGTGGTGTAGGAATGATGAGTTCAGTGGTGGATGTTTGACTAACAGTGGTTGAAACAACTGGTGTTTCAACCGCTGCTGTCATTACAACTGCTGATGTATCAACAGATGTCTTCTGCTTTTGAGCAGGGGTTTTTGATGGTGGTGATGGTGGTGGTGACTCATCATCAGGAATAAAAACCCTTCTCCTTTTTAATGTAGGAGAGGCTGATGATGTTTTGGGTGGATCAGTGGTTTGAGATTGGATAGCAGTGGTTTGTGATTGTGATTGACTGACAGTGGTTGAAACAACTGGTGTTTCAATCACTGTTGTCATTACAGCAGATGTTGTAACATCTGCTGTCTTCTGCTTTATGGCAGGAGGTAGTGGTGGTGATATGATTGTAGATGATGATGGTGGTGGAACAGTGGTTGTGATGGTGTGTGATAGAGTGGTGTGTGTTGAAGGTGTGTGTGTTGATGAAATGGCAGCTGTTTGGCTACTGACAGCAGTTTTTGTAACTACTGCTGTATCAGCTGTTTGACTAACAGGTTTTGAGACCTGTTTTTCTTTTTCTTTTTCTTTTTCAGGCTCAATACAAAGGCCATGTTCTATTCCCATTTAATTCATTTTTCCCAACAGCTTGATATTCTCCCCCTTTTTGGCATTATCTGAAGGGGGGTTAACAAGAAATGATATGGAAGAAGGAACTTTGCCAGAGGCGCTTTGAATGCTAGCCTTTATAGCCTTGATATCTGCTTGAGTGTCTTTAAACCTTGATTCCACCATGTTGGTCAGCATTTGTACTTGAATAGCATGCTTTTTATCAGCCATATGTTGCTGTTTTTCAAGCATGGGTTGAAAAATATTCCAAAGCTCATTTGCAGCAAATGCATGTTGTGCAGGTGCTTGAGCAGGAACAACAGTGGCTTGTGCTTTTTGAGCTTTTAAAATCTCTTGCACCATATTCTTTATTTCAGCAACTGAATCTTCAAGTTTTTCAACTCTGTCCGTCAATTCCTGATATTTTGAATCATCACCTACTTTAGTAGGATCATCTGAATCCCCACCAGCAGTGGTTATATCAATGTGTGACTTAGGAACAGAGTCCCAAAAATCACCCATTGATGCCCCTTGTTCTTGGTACCGAGGACTTCTTTCTTCAGCACTCGATGAACCTTTGATGGTACCAGTGGTTAGATCCAACTCACTGGTGGTTACCGAAGTTGCCATGGAAGAAATTGCCTTCAAGGGAGTCTTACTTATGAAACAACTGTCCAACTGAAGATCTGTTGATCCACCAGTTGTAGTTGCTGCTCCACTTGAACTACCACCGAGAGTTACTTGTAACTCAGGGGGTGTAACCTCCTCAATTGTTGCTGGGATAGCAGAAGTAGTAGCATCAGACCCAGTCTCTTGTGGGGGTATACTCTTAGTGATAGGTGATAGAGAGGAACTGGTTTGTGTCTGAGCTATAGCAGCTGCATGCAACAAGGGTAGCATGGATTGTGGCATTATGATTGGTGAGGGTATGGGGGTTGAAAGAGACATGTCCTTGGGATCAGGACCGAGGAAGATGGATCCGAGTGGATTCAGAGCTTCATATTGTGGTGTCCCTGTGCTTACAACCTGATCCTTTTGTGAGGATGCAGGAGGAGTTTTAGGAAAAGGTGGAGATCTTTCTACCAACTGTTGTGAGGAAGTAGCAGCAGTGGTTTGTGGTGACTTTTGTGTTGTCACAGGCATTTCCTCTGGGATCTCATCTTCCAGAGTTGCCTTTGTTTTGGGTTTGGTGGGTTTTCTGGATGTTTTTCTTTTGGTCTTTTTGGTGATGTCAGGTGTGGGTTTCAAAGCAGTGGGTGTGCTGCTTTGATCACCTGGAGCAGTGGGCTCAGCAGAAGTTGCCTGAGGATCAGTGGCACTTTCTAAAGTCTGCTCAGGCACCTTTGCTTTTAATTTTATTGGTGCCATCATTCTTGAAAATGTTTTAATTGTTAGACTTTTTATTTGAAAATGGACACCTTGTTTGGGCAAATTTTCATCTTCTTTTTCAAATTTTTGTTTAAAGTAATAGCTCAGAAATCTTGGAAATAGAAGAAATGATTTGCTAACAATATTCTTTACCATGTCATTGAAGATCTCCTGGGAGTAGTTGTAATCTTTATTGTTTAAAATAGCATAGCCCAGGCATTGAATCTTCAATGGTATTTCGTTAAACGATGTTGTTTTATTAGAAACACAACTCACAAGTGTGTGAAACAAAAATCTGGGTGCAGATGGGAAATAACCCTTTTGTAGGGTATCTACCTTTGATTGTTCTGCATAACCCCTTTTCAGAAAATCAGCTTTTAACTCATTTTTGTCAAAAGAAGTTTTACCATTCTGATCATTGAGTTTGAAGACTTCTGAAATTGTTTGCGGAGTGATTTTGATTGCTTTTCCCTGTATCGAGGAGTTAATGGCTACTGTCTTGTCATCTTGTTTTTCAAGCACAGCATTTTTCCAGAACTCTCTCTGGGTTTGCAGATATATGGGAGCGTCTACTGTCAACAAAGTTTTGTACTTTGATGTAGATATGGTGTCGAGAATGGAATCGAAAGTATGGTTGTTTGTGGGTTTTGTGAGGAGACCCACGTAGTTGTGCGGTGATTTGTATGGGATTTCGTTGGATTCTTCGGCCGTTTGATCGACCTCTTTGGAGGGTGGTGGTGATTTTGGTTTTAATTTTGATCTTGACTTTGATTTTGTCATTTTTGCGGAGAAGAACGAAGAAAGATTTTGGAGATTTTGAGAAGAAGGGTTGGAAACTGCTTTGAGAAGAGAATTTTGGAATTCAATTCGACAGTGTAAAACCCTGTTTGGGGTTTAGGGCAGGGTTTTATTAAGGAAAAAAAATGATCGCTGATGTGGCAGCGGTTATTATGATCTGAGGGCTAAAAACTGACCACGTGTCAAACACTGATGAAATGGATGAAGGATGGAGAATAGTTGTTTTAAGGGCCACTGACGTATCAAGCATCAGTGGTTACAACGGTAAAAATTGTGGACAGTGGATGATTTTTACTATCAGTGGATAGCATATCAGTGGATAGGACACTGATTTTGAACATCAGTGCTTGTCAAGAAAATGAGGGATCAGTGGTTAACTTTCAGCAGTGGACAGTGTTTAGAGATCAGACGTTGGAACAAAACAGTGGTTAGGGTAAATGGTACAGATCTGAAGGACAAGTATTCCAGCAACAGTTTTGAGAATTTTCATTCAAGGTTTTGACAAATGTCAATTTTGAATGACAGTGGTTTAGTACCCCAGATGATGAAAACTTTATTGCTAAGGCAACTTATTTTCGTTTAATATTCAATTAAAACATGAGTACCCTAGTAATTCAAGCATAGTTAGCAATCGACCTTTGATAACAATTTAGGAGCAAACCTGAGTATGACATGATTTTGACCTATGTATCATTTCCTTTTGACCCACTTATGAGGAGAATAATACCAGCAAAAATAAGGTATTACATCCTGACAGGAACTGAGACTATTGCCAACAAAAACAAGCAAAAGTTCCAAATATATTATTCCAAAAAAAATGAACAATATATCCTGATTATTCGAGAAAATCCTTTTAAAATAAATGGTTAAGGATTTTCTGAGAACAGTATAAAAAAGGATCTGATGTATTTTCAAAAGAAAACATAATCATATCATTCTCAAGTTATTGAAAACGGTCAGTGGTTTGAAATATTGAATACATTTTGACCACTGTTAAGAACCATTTTATTGTCAGTTGATTGCAAACATGGTTCTCTATGAAGTTCATTCACTGGAATCAAAACCTTTTCCTGAACAGATGAATGCACACAGTTGCTTAATGACCATTATTACCCTAAAATTTAACTCATAAGTGTTTTATGTTTATACTCTTTTCTTTTGACATCACAAGTTTTGAGACAAACACACTTCTGAGTTTTTGTGAATTTTCTTAATGTATTTTAACATAGTTGATTTTGTCCTTTAGAGGAACTCAACCTGTTTTCAACACATAAGATCTGAATGACTAAAGTTTTAATTTCCCTCTTTTTAAATTACCAAAAACACTAATGTTTTGTGAACATAGGTTTTCGTAAATCTGAGGTTCATACTCTAGCATTCAAAAGGTTGACAACACAATTTTCGTAACAGCAATTGAAATCAATTTTGAAAATATGAAATGATCCCACAGTTTTAACAGATATGTTTTCAGATCTGAAAACTATGAGTGACTTATGCATGATATCACTTGTTGTGTGAGATTTGTGTGTCATATGACATCTTGGTTGATGTACAGAGTTTTTGAATAACCATTTTGATCATGATTTACCCGTTACTCTGTTTTTCAACTGAATACAACCAACCTTAGTATCAATGAATTTTGAGCTGAACTGTTATGTCAAATTGATTGTTAGATCGAATTTGACTGTCCAGGCTCTGATACCAATTGTTAGGATCGGAGGCTCTACTGATTGTGTTTGTTTGTGAGATTTGAACAAATCAAATAGATATGAACAGTTTTAAGTGCAGCGGAAATGAATAACAAACTTTGTAAACACAATCAAAGGAGAATATAGTTTGATAAACAATTGCTTTTCATAGAGTCGAAAGATTACATCAAAAGCAAAAGGTTACAATGCAAGCTTACAGACTAAACTCCCCCTCAGCCTGATACTTCAGAATTGGTTGCACAAGATGAAAGAATTGAATTGAGGAGAAGAACTCTCTCAAAATGATCAAATATAACAGTACAGAGAACTGTCATATTTATAGGCAAACCAAACTACTGATGTACCTCAGCTGACGTCACCATGATAGTGACATCTAACAGCCTAACAACCTATAAACACTGGTCTATACAAACTACTGATTGTCTAACAACTGATTGATAATAAAATACAAAACAAGTTTAACACTGTTCACGTTCCACTGTTGTAGCCTAAGCACTGATTACTTGAACATCAGTGCTTTCTTCAAAAGGTGATCAGTCTTTGAATGAGCAGTGCTTGGGTCTTCAGCAGTACTTAAGAGACAGCAGTAGATAGAGCCCAGTGTTTGCCTTTTAGCAGTCTTTAGTTGTTTCATCAGTGTTTAGTTCATCAGTTGTTCTTCAGAGCAGTACTTAGAGTGTATCAGCAGATAGATAACCACTGTCAAGGGGAGAGCTTAGAGTAAACGTCTGCTTATTGTGAATCCACCGTTGTGACCAGATTTTGGCTTTACATTATCTGTTCCTTTGGTAGGGTTCAATCCCAACACTAGGTAAACCGGTAATTTAACAGCCTATTAGGATTCCATAGGTGTCTTCTTGAGAAAGCTCGAGGGTCCTATTGGATTTCTTGGTAGGTTTAGTATTTAACGATCTCGGTTCCATAATAGTTCCTGTCTGGTAAAAAGATAAGCTAAGAGCATTTGGGATTCTAGTCTAGGTAGTCGTTTATCATCATCTGAGTAAAATCCAAAGTCCAATTTGTGTCTTAGTTCGTTTCTCTTGGTTAATATTTAATTAATTTCAATTTTAGGATATTAGAAAACCCCCCTCTCAAAATATAAAAACAACTAGTCGTGTCAGTAATTAAGTCTAGTGAGTCTAGTTTACGTAATCAAATGAGTCTCGTGAGTTCGATTTCCCGACTTACTTAGCTTTACTAGAGTCGATCGGTTCACTTGACGGTTAGTAGTTTAGTTTAGTTTTAAAGAGTCTAGAGTTTAACTTAGTGTCTAGATTAGGGTAATTTAATTAATAGATATTAAACTACTTTTAGCACATCAAATAAATATTGTGTAGAGTGTATTATTGTATTGTATTAATCTCAAAGTACAGGACCAAACTTATTTTATATATGCAATACAATCAAGGTGAAACAACACCTTAAAGTTGTGATAGTAGATTCAACATAAAGTGGCTATGTAATACCGTTTGTTTTCTATCATACTTGATGGAAAGCCAAGCTAATCAAAGTTGTGATAGTAGATTTAACATTGTAGGACGAGGGTGACATATTGCCACCAAGCTTATAGCCTTGGACGTGTTTATTCCTTCGGTCCCTTCGCTCATATCAACCTCGCTCTCACTTGTTCGCTCCCACTCAAAGCACTGAATCAGAGATCCCAATGCCAACCTGACCAAACGCATTGCCATGTCTTCCCCTGACAACCTCTCCTTCCGAATCCAAATGGCATTAACTTGAAACCATCTCTATAAGGTAGATTACACATGTCTGACTCCTCAACACGCATTGACTAATAGCATTGTCCCTTTAGGAACATGGTATCCTCCTACCTTGCAATCCTTTGATGACTCGTGAGGGAACAAAGGAGCTGGAGAAAGCATTCTCATAGTTTCCTTTATTATGCAATCAAGATAAGGTAGATTACACATGTCTGACTCCTCAACACGACGATCGTGACCAACATATTTTTCGATCTCACCATGTGCCTTTTTCAGAACACTTGGATTGTTTAGTAAATGTGACATTGCCCACTCCATGGTGGATATGGACGTATCAGTACCACCCACTAATATCACCTGTTCATTTCAGCATAAAGAATGATGTATTATAATGACCTTAATACCATCAAGTATTTTCAGAACAATTCACCAAGTGTAATTGTACGTGCAAGTGAAATAGATAAACCACTGAGTTTATAATTATGCATATTGTTTTGATTCCAAACACTAAATAATCAGGAAATGTAATATATATGTCTTGGAGTTTTGTCTGATGCTTCCTTGAAATATCAGGTTATGTAAGCATTTTTTAGATTGCCTTAAAGTTTTAACACATTTTGTATATATATGTCTTCAAAATCTCATTCACAATCTCTGGAAATCGATGTGCCTTTTCCTTCTCCTCATCTATGAGCACATCGTCTTTACTATAATAATATCTTGTACCAGAAATCATCCTCATCACAACATTAAGCGTTAGGTCAACCAACATAGGCCTAACATGCACCACAGTGTCCAGTTTCAACGATGATTGATAGAGTTTACGCATCATATGGCGCACTTCATCCGCACGAATGGGTTCAAACTCTGTTAGTCTTTGAGATGAAAAGATTTCAAGAGTGGAGATACAGCGGAGGTTCCGCCAGTGGTCGCCATAGGGTGCAAAGACAAGGCTGGTGTAATTGTAGCCAAGATATTTTCCTGGAATAAAGGTGTAAAAATAGATAAATAAATAAAAACAGGCATACTGGGTGTGTGAGTTATCCATTTAAAAAAAAACCTGCAAGCAGCTTAGGGCGGTTTGCAAACACGATATCATTCTTGGTGTGACATTCTTCGGCGGTGGAGGGAGAGGAGACAACAAAAACTCGACGTGAACCAAATTGCAAGAGTTGGATCGGGCCGTGTTTAGCTTAGAGTTTGGCGAGGGACCAGTGGAGTGGTTTGTCGAGAAGGTAGAGATGGCCGATTATAGGTAGGGGAGGGAGCCATGGTCTTGGTGGAAGGTTTTGGAGTTTGTGGAAGAAGTAATCTGTGAAGATAGAAATGGCTAAGAATATTAATGAGATTCATGGGATGTAATAATATAACGCTTCCATCTTTTCTAACTACGTTCGAACACACCATGTCTATCACTCATGTGTTCCATTTATATATAAAGGAATAATTCTGCTTTCACATAGGAGGATTCTATTGGCCCACCGGCTTCTTTATCCGCACACTTAGAAAGTCCAATACGGATAATATAGGCCTATACGATCCATACCGGATAAAATTAAGACATGGCAGACTGATAAGTACAGGGCTTGTCTGGCGGCTTATACGATGCGTATTAAGGCCCTGAATTTTTGAGGTCTTTTCTGGTGTGTTGTCTTTGGTTTGGTTTTTGGTGGTTTGGTTATTGGTGTTTATTGTTGGTTATTTTTGTTTTAATGAATTTAAAGTCTTTACTTGTTTTATGGTTACGTATCGTATTAAAGCGTACCGTGGCGTATCGTATCACAGTTTTAACTTTTAATATTTCATCGTAACGTGTAGTATGATATCGTATCATCCTTTTACCGTATCGTATTGTGTCGTATCGTAGTTGTATTTTGTATATTTTTTTATGGACGTATTCACGACGTGTGATATTTACATTATACGTAACCAAGCAAACCAATCTAAACAGTCAAAATAAACAATCACAAATACAAATAAACTACAACTGCAAATTTAGTTACATAATAAGGTTGTATATGTACATGACATCGTCTAAAATACATAAACTGTCAAAATACAAAAAAAGTACAACGATCCTAAATCGCTGGATCCTGACCCTCCTGATTGGTGGCTTAGGGCCCCGCCCCCTAGTCGTGCCTGAGGACCCCGCCCCTAATCCGCATCCTGTCCAGGGCGCGGCGACAACACCGTTATTGGCAATGGGGTCCGACCACGGTCGATAACCGCCTGTAAACAAGTACAGGGCTTGTCTGGCGGCTTATACGATGCATATTAAGGCCCTGAATTTTTTAGGTCTTTTCTGGTGTGTTGTCTTTGGTTTGGTTTTTGGTGGTTTGGTTATTGGTGTTTATTGTTGGTTATTTTTGTTTTAATGAATTTAAAGTCTTTACTTGTTTTATGGTTACGTATCGTATTAAAGCGTACCGTGGCGTATCGTATCACAGTTTTAACTTTTAATATTTCATCGTAACGTGTAGTATGATATCGTATCATCCTTTTACCGTATCGTATTGTGTCGTATCGTAGTTGTATTTTGTACATTTTTTTATGGACGTATTCACGACGTGTGATATTTACATTATACTTAACCAAGCAAACCAATCTAAACAGTCAAAATAAACAATCACAAATACAAATAAACTACAACTGCAAATTTAGTTACATAATAAGGTTGTATATGTACATGACATCGTCTAAAATACATAAACTGTCAAAATACAAAAAAAGTACAACGATCCTAAATCGCTGGATCCTGACCCTCCTGATTGGTGGCTGAGGGCCCCGCCCCTAGTCGTGCCTGAGGACCCCGCCCCTAATCCGCATCCTGTCCAGGGCGCGGCGACAACACCGTTATTGGCAATGGGTCCGACCACGGTCGATAACCGCCTGTATATCGCCCTGGATCGCTCGCATAAGAAGAGTCTCAGTACGACGGTGATGGGCGTTTATTCACGCCTGTAGCCGGTCCTCCATCTGCTGTAACGTAAGCGCCACAGCTAGATGGAACTGGTTGTACAAAACGTGCTGGGGGTACTGAGGCACCCTCTGTGGCTGCGGCTGCGGTGGCGATCAAGGTGGCAGAGGTGGTGGGTGAGCGTGGTCACCATCGGCGTCATCGTCATCGTCCTTGGCGGCATCACCACCTGCTCTGGCAGCTCCTCTAGTAACTAGGCTGGAGAGCGGCGGGGACAAACAGTTGCTCGTCCGCTCCTATAAATCGAAGCCCGAGCCTAGGGAAGTCATGCATCACGTGCATGCTGATCAGGGTCTGCCGTGTCAACCTTGTCGGCTCCACCGTGCCCCCTCGGTCAACAGTGGGTCCTGCTGGGGAACAAGGCCCAACGAGTGGGCAATACGCATCATGTACGCCTCCGTACAACAGAGATATGTCCTACCGGTGGTACGCCGCCACGAACCACTAGGCTAGGCACTGATGGAGGGCGTACGTCTCCCCCATACAAGATGGTACAAGACACCCCCCTGATTGCACCACTCGCGACTCTGCTCGCATGGATGTGGCAATAAGCCTGTGCAGGTAACGGTACAGGGGTCTCTGATACGTGAAACCTTCGACTTCGAACGCCCAAAGTGACCCGAACCGGTCACTTGCCAGAACCTGACAAGTGCCGAACGGGGGGCCATATGGACGCCCTCGGTGTAAAGGGGGGTGTTTGTCTCCTCTAACGTGTAAAGGCCGCATTGCACAAGAAACTCTCATAGTGACATCTCATGCCACTCACCGGAAAAACGAAAACTAACCTCTACCCACGGCTCCTCGAGGTCGTTAAGCTCCCCTGGCTAGTCTGCAGGCCTGGGAGCGAACTCGAAAGACGCCAAGAATTCACAAACCATGACCCTAAACAACAACAGGTATATCAGATGGAACAACCTATCACAAAGTGTGGTTAGTATCCATTTCGTATACAAAACAAAGAAAACACAGTAACAAATAGTATACCTGTCCCATGGAGTACCGTGTCCGATGAAATCTCGGGCTCTCGCCGCCTCGTCCACCTCCTCGAGAGCCGTTCAATCGACGGCCGCGTGGCCGTCGATCTCCATCCGCCGAAACTTTTCACATCTGTGAAAAGCTTCGGTCCCCTTCTCGAACGTTAGATAAGAATTATCTAGCAACGGATCAACATCTGGGCCACCGCACCCACACCCACGCCCACATCCACGTCCACGCTCACCGAACACCACCGCCCCCGCCCCCTCATGTCCACCTCTTACCACGTCCGCCACCTCCACCTCTACCACGTCCGCCACCTCCACTGCCACCTTCACAGCAACCTCCACCGCCACCACCCTGGCCCCGCCCTCTCCCGACAACGTTAGCCATATCAATCTAAAAATATAACAAATATAACATTTTTAATTAAATTTTTAAAAAATATAACAAATTTTCTTATTAAACATAACATTATCAATTTAATATTAAATATAACCATTTTATTATATTTTAAAAAATATAACAATTTTTAATGTATTTTTTAAGAAAAATGTAACAATAATTTTTAATATAAATATAACATTTTTAATTAATATTTTAAAAATATAACATTTTTTAACTAAATTTTTAAAAAGTATAACATTTTTAATTAATTTTTTTTAAATATAACATTTTTTAACTAATTTTTTTTAAAATAAGAATTTTAATTAATTTTTAATATTAAATATAACATTTTTAATTTTTTTAAATATAACATTTTTAACTAATTTTTTTAAAAATATAACATTTTAATGAATTTTTAATATTAAATATAACATTTTTAATTATTATTTTTGAATATAACATTTTTTAATTAATTTTAAAAAAATATAACATCAATTTCTACTTAAAAGTATAACGTTTATTAATAAAAAAACTAAGATATAATTTTTTATAATTTATAAAAAAGAAAAGAAAAAAATAATACGTTTTTGTGCCTCTACGTATCGTTTAGGCCCATACGCATCGTATTGCTTCATCGGTCAACCAAGAAAAACCCTAAAATACCAGCCTTGAAACCCAATAATCACACAAATTCAATAGTCAAAATACAAAATTGAATACATATAAATGATGAGGGTTCGAAGATACATACCTTACTAGTCTTTGATCTTGAAATCAACACCGTATACGATCGTATATGTGTACAATGTATGTGTGTATTTTTGTTGTTTGGTTCGTATTGGAAATAATAACCCCCTGTTAATAGGGGGTTATATCGTTTTGGCCTTTAATACGCATCGTATAGGCCTACACGTTGCGTATTACCCCCCTGAATTTTCAAATGACCCCCTGGTTTATTGAGAAATCAGAGGGGTACGCATCGTACAGGCCAATACGATGCGTATTAATCTGCAATACAACAAAGTATAGGCCTATATGATCGTATTGGCCATAATAGCAAAATTTGTTTTTTTTGAGTTTTCCTCAGTTCGACGCCTATACGAGCTGTATTTTGACGAATTTTCACGTATTTTGTCATTTTATGAACTATACCTTCCATATGCGTCGTTTCGGTGAAGTTCGGTTGTGTGTAATTATTGTATTCTATGCTTACATACAATTTTGTTTGAAATTCACTTGTATTGTATTTTAGCGTATTTTAACGTATTTTAGCATATTTTGACGTATTTTAGCGTATTTTAACGAATTTTAGCATATTTTGACGTATTTGAACGTATTTTAGCTTATTTTAGTGTATTTTGGCGTATTTTAGCGTATTTTAACGTATTTTAGCATATTTTGACTTATTTTAGCAAATTTTGACATATTTTAGCGTATTTTTGTGTATTATAGAGTTTTTAACGTATTTAGCACATTTTGACGTATTTTGACGTATTTTAGCATATTAAACAAATAAATTATTCTTTAAAATTACAAATAATCAATATAATGCACTATTTTGTCAATAAACAAATGAATTACATTATCCAAATAAATTATTCTTTAAAATTACAAATTAATCAATATAATGCACTGTCTTTTCACTATTAGGCTTTGTTATCGTTTCATACCAAGCTATGCGTTCCGTGTAGTTTTCCGTCCAAAGTGCTGGTTCTTCGCCCGCGTATCTTACCCAGAGATGTTCGATGACGGCATTGGAAAGTCCCTTTAAGTTTGACGTGGATGAAGTGACCATTGTTAACATATACCAGTGTAACGACCTGATAAGGGACACATTCGCGCTCTGGATGATAGAAGGGGAATAAAGTTGAACAACCTCTCATGTCTATTATGTGAACAATCACACCAAACCTTTGGGCAAGAAGGAGTCCTACATGAGGCATCTCCATCCAATGCTCCATGGGTGCTCTCCCAACTCTGGTAAAATTTGTTTTCTTTAGTTATGCGTCGTAGTCTCCCGGTAAATCACTATTTAAAATGTACCTTCACATATCTTTGTTCGCACCCATTGACTCTTCAATTAGTTGGCTCTTAATAAACCCAAAGTAGTCTTGTTCCAACCCTAAACCCACAACCATAGCCCGAAATCAACAATGTCCATCCGACTTGACATCTTTTATTCTTGAAATGTGGGGGTGGAACACTTTTGGAATTTGATTTTTGAATCTGAGAACATATTCAAGCGTTCTATCATCAGTGATTAATGGAAACCCATGGTCCTCACAAGGCTCTTTTTTCCGTGAAGCCGTTGAACGACCGCATCGCCTTAACGACCTTTGAGACTTTTGAGACATTGAAGACGTAGACGGTATTAGAGAATCTTGCGACTATACATAAGAGCTGTGTCGAGGAGGGTCACACCTACTTTGTTGTTCGGAAGGCCCAACTGAGCTGTGTCTTGCAGGTTGTTCTTTTCTTTGTTGTTGGACCTTGGAAGTTAGCCCTCGCGAGTGTTTCCTTGTACGACAGGCGGTTTTTTGTCGCTAATAAATGGGTTTATCACCGCCTTGATCTTCAATATGATGCTTTTTTTTTTCACTTGTGGGGGTTGGGTACATATTTTCAATTTCACATTTTCTAATTTTTTTTCTACATCAACCTCTTCATCATCAAGTTGATGGATTCAGGTCAAGTTTTCTCCAGAAAATGTCTATATCATCAAGCTGAATAATGCGTTCTGCAAAACAAAAAAACAGTATTAGACAAGAATATTAAATTAATACAATAAAACATTTTAATAAGTCTATAAGTACCTGTATTTTGCAATCTCTCCAGATGACAGGCACATAACAACCCACAACCCGTGTACATTTGGCAGCCACATGTTGATCCGAGTGACCACAACGTATGTTTCCTCCTGCTCGTTTGAAAAAATTCATGTGCAACACAAAAGGTTTGGTTTGTCGACGTCATACCCACAACTTGCAAAAATGGAAGATTGTACATATCAGTTTTGTAAGTCCCGTCGACCATAGGCATATGCGTGAATGTCCTCCACATTTCAAAGGACTTGTCATGATAGAAAAATATATTCTAAACGACATTGATGGAAGGTTCCTCCTGTATGTAATAGGTCATCTTTTTTTTTTCTAGAGGATTTGTTCCAGTCTAGTCTCTGCATGAGAGTCGTTTTTATCGAACTTTGTGGCCCTAATCTTTTGGCGAGTGTTGTGTATGTCCTTCGAAACACATTTGTTTTCAGGGTTCTGTTCGGTTACAACCTTCCGGATTGTATGGGGCTATATGTCTTGATCTGAGCTCTTGCACCGTCTAAACTCAGTAAGAGTAAGTCTCCTAGCATACGCGTAACCCTCTAGATGTTCAGCAGGGCCGTGGTTATGCTTCTTGTTAAAAGTTTTGTGCAGATAATCTATCCAAGCTCGATGACTTTGGTTGAGACGACCTATCAAAGGGCATGCGCATTTTTTTGTTGCCGGTTTTCCTAACCGTGGCCTTACTCTCATGCTCGCCACTACGACAACATTGAAGCCATGTCTAGTGATCCTTGGACTGTCTAGTAACAACAACGTATCCGTTGGATAAACCCCCGCTTTTTACCCAACCTTCCAAATCATCGCGGGATATAAAATCAAGTGAAAAATATATATAACATTTATAATACATTTTAAAAAATATATAACATTTATAATAATTTTTAATAGAAAAATATAACATTTATAATACATTTTTTTTAAAATATATAACGTTTATAGTAATATTTTTAACAAAAATATATATCATTCGTACCTGATCAGTTTTGTACGAAACTTCAGGGTAAGCGGGTTGCTAGTCACCCAATGACTCTTGCACGTAAGAAGGCTCACCAACGTCTTGTTGTAAGCCCGAGGCACCACTGACGAAAAAGTTATTGGCATATTCTTCTTGTCCGTACGAGGCACCGTAACCGGTTTCATAATACGGAGACCCATTACCATGATCATCGTAGGCACGATAAACTGAAAAAAAACAACGGTTAAATCATAACGGTACATCTAAAAGCCTTCTTAATAATAAGTAAATATATTTTTACCTCGTTCAGATCTGGCAACAACGGTTGGGGGGGGGGTCAACAAATTAAAAAAAAAACTCATGGGTAAAAGGTAATGGTAAGTTTAAGGCCGAATAGAAAAAAAGTAAATAAATACTTACCTCGTTGAGGTCTGGCAACAACGACTCATTATGATGGGGACGAAAGCCGGACACGACCTCCTCTGCATGATCATCATTTCCTCTCCCAACGTAAGAATCAGGGACATCAAGCCCTCCTAATACAAACGGTGTGCTAAGTATTTCATAAAAAAGACAAAACAAGTTAAAAAAATGCTATACCACACTGCTTTCCAAAATAAACTTGCTCGTGTTTGTGTCGGACGACTCGCCGAAAATGTAATTAAGGTTGAACCAAGACATGGTGTTAGCGAATATAAAGAAAAACGAAGACAAATTCACAGAAGACAAATCGAATATGAATCGTCTTCGTCTTCCTTCCTCGTTTATAAAAGGCGAAGCATAATGCAAATTCACAGACCAATACGGGTCGTATATGCTTATACGACCCCTATAGGGCTAACGCAATATTCTTTCAATCACTTTATGTCACTATTGAGTGACGAAAAGTAACGTACTATAATACGGATTGTATAGGCCTATACGATCTGTATAGGGTTTGCATGTGAACCCTATCTATCAGCTTTGATAGATAATCTATGACTAATACGCATCATATAGGCCTATACGATGCGTATTAGTCCGCATGAGGAGACAGTCTCAGCCTTTGACTGACCTTGGAAATTGAATTTAACCTAATACGCATCTTATAGGCCTATACGATGCGTATTGGTGGCGTCGATTTAATTTTTCAAAGTGTGCCAATAATACGACCCTTTCACATAACAGAAGAAAAGATATTCACTTATTTCAAGAGGTAGGTGGGTCTTATAACCGATTTCACATGTCTTCGTCCACTGTCGGACTCATAAATTTTTTCATCGAGGTTTAGAATATTTTTAAAGATTTTAGGCCCCTAGGTATACTAAAAAATTTTGTTCATAACGGGTTGGACCAGGTCGGTTTGGGTCGGGTCATGTAAAACAAAAGAACATTAAGCTAAAATTTATATAAATCACCATATCGGTCGGTTCGGGTTGCGCCATAACTTCCCTACTCATTGTTTCTAACTTTCTATCAAATATAAAACAACTCCATTAAAAACAACACTAAACACATAGGTGCTATTTGATTTTAAGAGGTAAAATGTATGTAGGCTGCGGATCACATCTACAGACATCTGTAGAAGAAGAGGTGGACCAAACATTTATAGTCTGCAAGAAGAAGCTTTTTTGTTTATTAACATATGTAGACTTCTAAAATAAACTGTTGGTTGTGTACGGACGGTGGTGGTGGGTGGACGTTAGTGGTGGTGGTGCTGGACGGTGGTGGTGAACTGTGTGATGGTGGTGATGGGCGGTGGTGGTGAGTGGTGGTGTTTAACCCTCTAGAGACTTACAAGATCTTAGAAGTGACTGGGCCAAGTCTGCACCAAGAAGAGCTCGCACGGACGTTTTTTAATGAAACGTATTCGGAAAAAACAAACAATTTGCCTGTGGTGTGCGCAACGTAGACAGAAGAGCTTGCGTAAAGCTTTTCAGAGAAAACAAATAGCACCTTAAAGTCTTAAACAATCGTCACCAAACTTCATAATTTTTCAATTTTAATTTCGAACCCTAGTTGTTAATTCCTTGTAACTAACCATTTAAACAAACTAAAACAACAAACTCACCCTACTAAAGTTTCAAATAACATTAAAATAACTAAAAATTGCAAAGTTTTTACAACTCTAATTCTCCTAAAATTCAAATAAACAATAACAACTTAAACAATTGAACCATACCCGACGCGTGATGTTCGTGCTATTTGCTTGGGAAGAGTGGCCGGATTTCACATTTCTCCGGTGATAAACAAGAGAAATCGATCGCCTGTGGACTGTGGTTTGTGCGCAGTGGGTCGCGAACAGTGGGAGCCGATAGAGAAAGGGAAAGGGAAAAGGCGGTGGGTTGGGCTATATTATTTCGGTTCAAATTAGAATGGATTAGGCTTGGGTAATTGGGTTATGTATTCTTTACTGGGCTAAACGAGTAAAGGTTACATGATTGTTAATTGGGTTAATTAAAGTAGTTAATAATTATATAAATTAGGAATTTAGGTTGTATTTTAATAAAAATCATAGTTTACTTTATTTTTTTTTTATAATTTCATAATATTTTTTCCTAAGGGCGGCAGTCGAAAATTTTCAAGGGTTGCGATTGGGATTTTCGCCGGAAATTAACACTGGATATTTTTAAAGGGGTGGACCCGACCACCTTGGCCAAGGGGTGGGTCCACCCCTATCTTCGAGAGACATGGTATGGTTGTAGGTGCTTCACCTCGATCCTAGAGATAGATAGTCAAATTCTGTAAAGTGCACATATTATGCTTAATAAAAACTAGGAAAATTCCTTTGCGCTTTGTGGCGAAAATTTGCTCGGTATCAGTTCTGTTCAACTAAAAAAGAAAGCTCAAAAATAAAGTTGTGATATACCCAAAAGGATGATGTTACGTGTTTTACATCGATTGAATCGGTTCAGTTCAACTGAAAAAGAATTCTTAAAATAAAGTCGTGATATGCCCAAAAGGATGATGATACATGGTTCACATCGATCGAAAATGAATATTGATAATGGGCTAACGGTTTCGATAGCGATAGCACGGATAACAAAATTTAGACAAACGAAATTTTAACTAAAGAAAAAAGCATTTAAACATCAATATTTTTAAACTACACTAAACAAATCAATTATTTATAAACTACACTAAACAAACTAGAGAATAAAATTAGTTAAATTATCAAGTTTAGGATTTGTAAAACTATATGGTTAAGTAATAAAAGAATTACTAGTTAGAAAACAAAATTAAGAAATGGAAGGAAGAAAAAAGAGAACAATTTAGAAAAATAAAAAAACAAACTAAATATTAAACTATACAAATAAATTTGGTTCTTTTAACCAATATTTCTTGTTATTTCATCTCAATAATATGGTTTGATAATCTATAATTCTTATCCTAGGGATCCAAGAAATACTATACAAATAAATTCATTTAGGCATAGAAGGCCAGAGGTAGGTCGAACTAGAGATGGGCATTAAAATTGGTTGGGAGAAAAAAAACAGACTGCCTTTTTTTAAAGCACTTTGAAAAAAAAAACCGGTGGAGCCCGACCCGAACCTTCGGTTTGAATACCGGTTTGTATAGCCCGTTAACAATATCAGTTTGAAACCGGTTCGAAAAAGAAAACGGGTTTTCCGTTTTTTCTTCACTGAACGTTATACAACGGTAATATTATCGTTGAGGCCTTTTTGACCGTGCACCCCCACATCGATTTTTCACTCGAGGTGTTAATTTTATCGATATTTTTTGAATTTTTTTAGAGTAAAATATTGGTTTTTAAGAGACCGCCCCCACCGATTTGGATTTTGAGAATCGGACGCTCACTAAATTTTCGTTCAAACTCTGACTGCTTGCATTTACAACATACTCCCATTCCTCAAAACACCCCAAAACCAACTACCGGAGATGCTCCAAATAATCCGGTCACATGATAAAATACAAAATTAACTTGGCTCCTGATCCCGTCTCATTAAGTGGATATTTGATAACCCTTTCACCAAACAAATTGTTAAAGAAATATTTATTTATTTGTATATTTAAAACGTGTTTTGTTAAATAATAATCGTGAAATAAAGAAATAAAAAGTTAAGTAATTACACAAAAAAAACATTAAAAGAAATTTATAACTTACATAAACAACCCCTAAGCTATAAAAGGACCATAATACACTTAGGCTTAACTAGAAAAAGTAACATGGTTAGTGTTATGGGGCAAAACCGTTATAAAATGCAACCTTATGGTCTGATATGTTAAAAGATTTCTTTTTGTACCGAAAGAATTAAACTTGTTAAAACACATGGGCCAAATAGTAATTTACTCTTATCAAAATTACCCTACAAATGATCTTGGTAATTTTGATCCTGTAAGGTAATTTTGTAGAGTATCATAATTAGTCTACAAATGATATTCTAAGATAATTTTGATCTTGTAAGGTAATTTTAATCTTGTAGAATAATTTTGTAGAGTATCATAATTACTCTACAAATGATCTTGTAGAGTAATTTTAATACCTTTGTAGAGTAATTTTGATAATTACACTACAAGATCATTTCATAAAATTACCCTACAATATCAAAAATACCCTAGAAGATCATTTGTAGGGTAATTTTGATAATTACACTACGAGTAAATAATAACCAAAATGCCACCACGTATTTTTAATTTTTCATGTCTTTGGTACGTTTTGTGTACGATAAGGCTATTTGTACGAAATCTTTTCCCTAAGTTTAATTATAGTTTTTTTTTGTTTTATAAATTGTCATTTTCCTTCCTGTGGTTTGGTTAAAATTGTTAATTTCATTCAAAAGTTTGTTTTCTCATATCTGGCCCTCCTGATTTTAAAACTGTCACTTTCATCCACTTTGCTAACATCTTCCATTTTTTTTTGAGTTAATTGCCAAAATCGTCCCTAGGGTTTGGCAGGTTTGTCATTTTGGTTCAAAATGACACTTTTGTACCAAATTGCCCCAAATATTTGTACATTTTTACGATTTTCATCCAAACCACTAACTTAGTTTATTTTTTTCTCTTAAGTTGAGGATATTTAGATGAAGCTGGCAAATATAAAACCACAGGGACGATTTTGGCAATTTACTCAAACTCTTTTAAATTTCTTTTATTCAATTAATTTTGTTACATATATAATAAAAAAGAATATACATGCAATTTTTATATGAAAAAAAAAATAATAGCTTTGTCACATAATTTTTATAAATTTTCATCCAACCACTAACTAAGTTAATTTTTCTATTAAGGCGAAAGATGTTTATAAACTAAGACAGAAATTAATTTCTAATTTTTTATATAGATCAGTTTTATAAAAATAAAATCTACTTAAACCTCTAAATTTTATAAAACTAAAATGCTGGTAACCTTATTGAAAAAAGTCAAATAAAAGAATCTTATCATATGTATCAAGTTTGTAATTCATCTTCTACTCTTTTAAATTCGCTTCTAAGGAAAAACAGAAGCCAGTGCCCCCCCCCCCCCCCCTCTATCAAGCAACGTATCATTACCAAACCTTAAAATTACCCACCAAATTCTAATTATAATGCTATGAACCAAAAGTTTCTTTACTCAAGCCACTCAGAATAAGTATTAGTTAGTTACCCTCATAATCTTAATTAAATAAATATTTTATTTCTATCAACATATTTCCTAAGTGCTCAACACATAATCTTCTTCTTCTTCTTCTTCTTCTTCTTCTTCTTCTTCTTCTTAGAGTAAATTACACAGATTGTCCTTTATTAATATACTAAATTGCACTCTTTGTTCTTTGTCTTTAAAAATCACGTAAAATGTTCTTTATTTTGTAAATTTTGCATGCTTTTTATCTTTTAAGCTAACTCATGTTAATTTTTCAATTAACTTTACGTTAAACATATTATTTTGCCCAAGGACGTAATCTGAAGTTTATTTATATAAGACATAACCTATAATTTACTTAAGTTCTTTTATTTTATTTATTTTCTTTCATTTTTACTTTATTAAATTTATCACCCAGTCTGTTCAGGATTTGCTCTGAGATTCCGAAGATCAGCTTTCTAACACTACTTTGTCGAAAATAAAGCAGAAATAAAATCCTTTTGTATTTTTACAAACTCATATGAGATTCCGAAGATCAGCTTTCTAACACTGGTTTGTCGAAAATAAAGCAGAAATAAAATCTTTTTGTATTTTTACAAACTTTATGCTAAAACACACTAAAAATCTTTTTGGGTTTATTCTGAAAAGAAACAACAACAAACTGTTTATTGACATATTTTTGTGAGTTGTATTAGAGGATCATATCAGTTTTACTGAGACATATCAGTTGCACCATTGATCTAGATGAAACACTCAGATTAAACAATTCACATAGATTGACGATATTGTTGTCCACTTAAACTCAATCTAAAAACTTTCGTAATGCTTACCGATACGTTAAGGTACATTAATTTGCACTAAATTCTTATGGACCCCACGATCTCAGCATATCCCCTCATCATGTAATACACTAACTCAAGTAATGCCTTTGAATTTTCATCAACTGTGATATGTGCGAAAACAACGCAGAATGTTTAAACATTAATAATTAGGTCGATCTTTTGATACGCAGAGAAAGTCCAATATTTAAACAAAATATGAAATAAAAACAAGCTAAATATGTTTAAATCTTAACCACTAGTTCGATATTCATATATATGCAGAGGTGATCCAATATTTAAATGAAACACCAAGTAAAATAAAGCAGAACATATAGGCACTAACATCCAGTTCGATACTCACGTATACGCAGAGGATGTCCAATGCTTAAACAAAATAAAGAAATCAAACAAGTTTAAATCTTTGCAAAATAAAATGCACAATCTTTTGAGCTTTTCAAAATTCTATCTTTCAAAACCATATAATTTTTTAAGTTGTTGATTTTACCGTTTAACTCCTGGATGTTGGATTTCAACATAAACTGGTTTGTATTACAGACTTTGCATGACTTCATGCAATTTCTGCAATCATTCTCAATTTTAGTATCTCGACACTTACCTGTTTCGACATTTTGACCGATTGAACTAACCTTGTTAGATGACTCAGACTCAGATCCAAATTTGGTATCTACCTCAAGTGCTTTTGCCATCATCGCTTGATCAACCATTTTCTTCAAATTCCCAGCCGTCATTTCCAGGTTCACATCAATATTCTCCTTAACAATCTTCTTAGAATTATCTCTTCTCTCCTTTTCGGCTTTATCTTCTGCTTCTCTTCTCAACCTCTCTTCCTCCGCAGTTGGAATTGATTTCACTAACGCCTCAAAATCAATCGTGCTCGGATCTGTAAGAACATTTACTTTCGGATCCAGGTAACATTCCCTCTCGGCATCCCACCATTTTTCCTTTTTAGCTTCTTTATAAGCTCTGTAAATTCTATTCATTCTCACATGATCAACTCTCTTTCTCTATTGAAAGTCATCGGTGTTGTCGTAGCGATGAAAACTGATCCATGCTGATCTTCATCTGGAATATAATCGTTCCAGTTGAATCCTTCATCATCATGAATCACCGCTAACGCTATGGACTTTTCTTTCAGTGGAGTTTCCTCAATCTGCTTCATCTTCGAAGGTTCCTCTTTATTTTGATGATAGACTGTCTTCCGATAGTAATAATCATGGAAAGGATTGACGGTTTCATCTGCAGCTGAATTCTTACACTCTCACTTAAAGTGACCCTTTTGCTTGCACTTGAAGCAAGTCACCTTTGACTTATCGAAACTGAGTTTTGTGGATGGTCCACCGAAAGTCTGCCTCCCCGTGATCTCCATGCAACGCTGAGCTTGATGAATAATGCTGGCTATACACCAACGGATATCAATTAGCTCCATCTCCTCAGGATCAATTTGATCATAATCCTCTTTAGTCATATTGTGGTTCCCAATCTTCCCCGCGACTAAGCTTTCGTAAGATTCGAGGATTGATGCCAAAAAGACCATCTGCTGTTTGGCTTTCAGCGTTGAAGCTCTTAGCATTATTCAGATTCACCGCAATGTTGTATTGAACAACATTCGGATTAGAGCTATTTTGATTCTGTTGAGAGTTTGGTGCAGACTGAGATTGTGTGTTTGAGCTTGAAGTTGGGTAACCAAAACCACTGCTACCAACTGATCCTCCACTTGAACTGCCTTTGGATGTCTCATTTGAGTTATCGGCATTGAACGCTGTTTTAGGTGACGGGTTGTTCGAAAGCATGCTACCACAGTAATATAGGTTTACATTTTGTTGATAACTGACATTATTCATTTTATTCTGTTTTCTGATTTCTAATTCGTGACCCTCTAATTTCTCGATTAGCCAGTTTAGAGTCATTTCATTCATCGGTTTAGTATTTTTCAGAACTATCGCATAGTATTGCCAGTCTTGTTCGTTTGGTAGTTCCTCGAACAGTTTCTCGATGAATTCATCCTGATCTTTCTTTATCCCGAACCTTTCCAGCTCAACCATCAAGTGACAAAATCTTTCGAATTCTCGCCCTTCAAACAAGCAAACAGATCGAATTCCTTCTTGAGCAAAGACTTCTTGTTCTTCACAATTTCTTCACCACCCATACACTTCGTTCTAAATGATTCCCACAACTGTTTGGATGTTTCATAATCGAGCAATGAGATTATATCATCTCGAACCTAATGATGAAGTGCAATAGCTTTCTGTTCGGCAATAAACAACTCCTGTTCATTTGACCCCAACGCTGTATACTCTGTGGTTGTACTTGTATATCCCACCTGAACTAACTTCCAGCTTCCATAAGCAAACGCCCTTAACCAGTTGTCGAAATGTTTCTCCCATCTGTTGTAGTCCTCTATGTTCATCAACTTCGACGGCTTGTTATATGTTCCGTACGCATTGTCGACATTTAGCGATTCGAAAATGGCCTTTGTTGCATTCTTTGGATTTGTGTCAGATGAGGTTAGTTCTGAACTGTTGAAAGCATAAGTATCGTAGAATGGATTTAAGAATTCGTCAGACATGATTGATACCTGTAAAATTCAAACACTTAGACAAATTCAGAAATGGAAATTACCAAGACAGTGTCTTTGTACAAAGCTGGAATCCTGCCTTCGTACGAAGCTAGAATATAAACTGATCAGTCAAGAACTGTGCGTTCATACAAAGCTACTCGTGTCTTCGTACGAAGCTGGAACAGTTGCTTCGTAAAATACATAGTCTGAAAAATCTCAACCAAGGACACTAGGTTCATACGAAGCTAAACTGCAGAAAAAGTTGTTACGTTTTTCATGGTTTTTTTGCTGATTTTGAGAGTTTAAATTGAATTTAGATCTCAAAACTTTAGAGGATTATTTAATGATGTATTTCGCACAGTATATCACAACTTCAGCCAAATCTATCCGTGAATTCGACGAGAATTTGAGGTCCAAAGTCTCAAAAAGTTCCAAAAGTTCAAAAAGAAGAAGAAGGAGTAGAAATAAGATGAAATCTGATTTGAATCGGCTCAAATCAGGTAGGTATCGCAGGTAATTGTTGATCCTAAGTCACGAATCCGGCCTCCAAGCTCTGATACCACTTGTGAGGACCGTGTTCGTCTTCAATAAACGCTCTGACCGGATCGGTAATCTACGTGCAATGTGCGGAATCCATGCAAGTGATCGACATAAAGATCATACAGATACCATTAAGATCACTTTTCATTGATAATAGAAGAGTTACAAATCCTGAGAGAATTTTGGTAGAGCTTCGCTATGTCCACCAAAAAGTTACATCACAAATGAACCCAATACCCCTATTTATAGACATCAGAGGCTTCGTAAAAAGCTACCTTGGCTTCATACGAACTGGGGTATTAAGCCATAACAACTAAGTTATTCTAATTAGGTCCCTTCGTACGAAGGCACAAATACATGACAAAACCAAGACAAGTTAAATCAAACACATACATATACATAGACTCGATACTAGACGTAAGCTACAGACATACTGCATTCACATTTTGTCGTTTGGCTTCTGTTTTCTGGGCTTAGGGACCACTATGCTTAGTGTGTCCAACCCTCCCATGGTACCTGTGAGCTACAATACTACCACAATCCAACACAATACAACATTACCATAGTACAACCTAAATTACGATCGTTTCAAGTGGTTCACCACCACATCACATCAAAAGAAAATAAAATGCAGAAAAGTAAATAGTGTAGGAAAGTAAATTGTTCAACAGGACGCAACCCGGGAAATACCATCAAGTTCAAAAGTCAGGGAGATATAACCTAAAAGACAACCACGTCGCCTGCTGCCACCACCGCCTAATCTGAATCCATATCCTATCCCTCCTACTCGCGTCGAAGCACCATGCTGTCCCGGATGTATGTGATGTCGTTCTGCATGGTGATGATGTTGTGTTCCATGCTACCAATCCGTGAGCTCGAGCTTTGACCCAAGCTGTAGGTGTTCTTTGAGACTTGGAGGGTTTCCTGCATGATATTATATAAATTGATGAAGTTAGGAAAATCACTTCCTCCTTGGGATGAGGAGCCCAGAAATGATCCGGGACGAGGACGGTTCAGGATATCTTCGACTTCTAGGATCCCATCCGGGTCATTTGGGTTCCAGACCCGACCTCTTGCATCCTTAAAGCGCATAATTCCGTCAGGGCAATCGAAGATCAGATTCATACTTCGGCACACTGCAAGATCAAATTTTGTTATACCAACACCCTTGTTAAACACCGTCGAAGTTCTCCTAATCTAATTCTTGAATAGCTTGGCGTTCCATCCTCTGTAAAAGATGGGTGTGCGGGTATCTGCGGTGGCATTGGCGACCGTGTTTCTGAGCAGCATGTGGGCGACGTCGATGGGTTGGTGGGTCACCAGACAATAAAGGCAAGTAAGCTCTCGTAAGTTCACCACCACACCATTGTCTTTCCTTTGGCATAAAGCACCACTAAGGACCTGATGGATGTAGCGGATAAGCCGTTCCCTGATTTTTGTTGCTTTTTATGGAGCTCGGGTTGTAGTGGCCATCTCCGATCGTTGCCCATGCAGCTTGCCTCAGGTTATCTGGTAGTTATCTGACAACTTTAGTGAATTCTGGTTTAGCAGCATCCTCCTCGGTATAAAGTCCAATGTTGATACCGAATTGGGCGACAGATACGATGTACCATTCAACCCCACACGTGAACTATACGGCATCAGAATCAAAGAGGTTTGGCTCAGTCTTTTTGAGGGTTAGTGTGCTTAAAAACTCCGTGTTGTATTGATGGATTGAGAGGACCAGTAACAAGAGCATCATATCTCTCCCGCAGCCCTACTATTTCAAGTGTTTCGTAGCAGACTTGTCTTGGAGGCTCTTCGTGTCTTGCTTGCAAAATTTCATACAGGTTTTGATACTCAAGCTCAGAGGTTTTGAACCCGAGGAAGTTGTGTGGCGCCATCCCTACAAGAAAGAACCAGTAAGACAGTTAATACGTCAAAAATTATGCGAAAAATGGAAATCAGGTGGTCTGACACGGCCCCGTGTCTATCGGACACGACCCCGTGTCTATCGGACACGACCCCGTGTCTGGGGTTTTCGTTGGCCACGGCCCCGTGTCAAATCGTCTGTTTCTTCAAAAATTAAGGTTTTCGAGCCGGCTACGAGAAGTTCAAAATTTTTGGTCCATTAGTTGCGGTTTACCCCGAAAATCAAACCCCAACTATCAATTTTGCATAAACACTCGTTTACCCTTTCGGTTTTATACTTTTTGGTCGAGAACAAGGGTTTGTGGTAAAACTGTTTGAACAATCCGATTTCCCCAACAACATTTAGTGATTCATTTCCCAAAACACTAATGCTGACTACTACTAATAAGATCTAAACAAATATTAAAGATTAGCACAGGTCTAGTTCAAGAACCCTATATTAAACCCGAATTTTTGATGTTATACTACATGCAAATCGTTAAACTAACTAAGTATGATGTTAGAATCATACCTTGTAGTCGGATTAGGTTGGTCGATCGTTGAAATCCAACGGAAAATGGTTAGGAATCGGAGTCTCCAGAGAAACGGGTCGTGTTTTGTAATGAAAAAGTGAAGACAACGACTTATATAGTCTGTCAGTACGTCGACCATGGCCCGGTGCTGATGTAGCACGACCCCGTTCCATGTTTTATTTAATTTCATGTATCTGGGCATTTGGGCACAGGGGCGTGTTAGGTGGGCACGACCCCGTGTTCAAAGCGCCAGTAACCTTATTTTTTTATTCGTGTGTGTGACCGTTTCTCCATGGTTCCTTTTGGACTTATTTGTTTCCTTCAAATCTTCAAGGATGATGCTACTACAAGATGATTAAACAGAAAATTATGCATATTTGCAATTAACATTTGATCGTTTTCCAATCAAGTATCTACCTGTTGAAGATCCATTTCAACTTCCTCATCCTCAATGAAGCCTCGGTAAAGCTTAAGCCTTTGTCTGTTTACCTTGAAGGTTCTCCGTTTGGAGGCTTAATTTCTACCGCTCCATGTGAAAAGATTTGGGTGATGGAAAAAAGGTCCAGTCCACCTTGACTTAAGTTTACCCGGAAATAATCGAATCCTTGATTTAAACAATAGCACTTATCCTCCTCCCCAAATTTATTAGGTTTGCTATTTTATCCTATATATTTTTCATGCGTTCCTTATAAATTTCGGAGTTAGAGTATGCATAATTTCTTAATTCATCTAATTCGTCTAACTGATAGAATCGATTTTTACTGGCAAGTTCTTGGTCTAGGTTTACGTTTTTTAACGCCTAGTAGGCCTTGTGAGCAATTTCTACCGGTAGGTGACAATTTTTTCCATAGACGAGTTTATATGGGGTGGTACCTATTGGTGTTTTGTAGGCGGTTCGGAAGGCCCATAAAGCATCGTCTAGTTTATCCGCCCAATCTTTTTTATTTTGATCTACGGTTTTTTCTAAGATTCTTTTTAGCCCTCAAAATTTGTTACATCGGCTTGACCATTGGTTTGAGGATGGTAGGCGATTGAAAGACGGTGATAGACCCCATATTTTGTTAAAATTTTATTTAGTTGATGATTGCAAAAATGGGTACCGCTATTATTAATGAGTGCTTTTGGATGACGGAAACGAGAAAATAATCGTTTTAAGAATTTTACCACAACTCTCCCATTGTTGGTTGGAAGAGCTTCGGTCTCGGCCCATTTGGACCTGTAATCAACTGCTACAAGAATGTATTTGTTACCTTTTGACGGTGGGAAAGGTCCCATAAAATCCATACCCCGACCATCAAAAATTTCGGAAATAAGAATGCCATTTCGAGGCATTTCGTTTCTTGATGAGATATTACCTATTCATTGGCATGCATCACATGTTTTAATTAAATGGTATGCCTCCTTATGCATGGTTGGCTAATAAAATCCTGAATCGAGTACCTTTCGTGCAGTGCTTACAACTCCATGATGTCGTCCAAACGATCCCTCATGACAATGGCGAAGAATTTTCTCGCTTCTTGACCATGGATGCATCTTCGGATGAGTTGATCGACACATATTTTAAAAAGATATGGTTCTTCCCAAAAATAGTGTTTTACATCGGCAAAGAATTTTTTTTCTTTGCTGATGTGACCAGCCTTTGATTAGAATGCCACTAGCAAGGTAGTTAGCATAGTCGGCGTACCATGGTTCTTCTTGATATTCGACCATCTCCAAGTATTCGGTGGGGAACTTTTCATTGATGAGTTCTTCCCGAGTTAGCTCCAAAGCGGGATCTTCTAAGCGGGATAGATGATCGGCGGCGGTGGTTTCGGCTCCTCGTTTATCTTTTATTTCAATGTCAAATTCTTGAAGGAGAAGAATTCACCGATCAAACTTGGTTAGGCATCTTGTTTTTTGAAAAGATGTCGAATGGCGGCATGATCTGTGTAAAGTATTGTTTTAGAAAGAACAAGATAGGAACAAAATTTATCAAAAGCAAATACTATGGCTAGTAACTCTTTTTCAGTTATTGTATAATTTTGTTGAGCATCGTTAAGAGTTTACTTGCATAGTGTATTGGGTGAAAGTGTTTTTCTTTTCGTTGTACTAAGACGGCTCCAACTACAAAGTCGCTTGCGTCACGCTTGATTTCAAAAGGTAGTTTCCAATCGGGCGCTATCATGATTGGTGCATTGACTAGGATTTCTTTTAAGGTAAGAAAAGCTTTATTACATTCCTTGTCGAAGATGAATGGTGCATCGTTTTCAAGTAATTTAGTTAGAGGTCTAGTGATTTTCGAAAAGTCTTTGATAAATCGCCTATAAAATCCGGCATGTCCTAGGAAACTTTGGATGGCTCGAACGAAGAAAGGTGGAGGTAATCGGGAAATAATGTCTATTTTTGCCCGATCCACTTCCATTCCTTCATTTGAGATTTTATGATCGAGTACTATTCCCTCCGTTACCATGAAAAGACATTTTTCTCAATTAAGGTCGAGGTTAGTTTCCTCACATCGGGATAGCACTCGCTCAAGGTTATCGAGGCATTGGTCAAATGTATCTCCAAAGATATAAAAGTCATCCATGAAAACTTCCATGGTTTTTTCTATCATATCGTGGAAGATAGCCACCATGCAACGTTGAAACGTAGCGAGGGCATTGCATAGGCCAAAAGGCATGCGTCGATCTAAGTGAGAGTTCCTTAGGGACATGTAAAAGTTGTTTTTTCTTGGTTCTCCGGTGCTATCGGAATTTGAAAATACCCGGAGAAACCATCGAGAAAACAATAGATTTTATGACTGGAAAGTCTTTCTAACATTTGGTCGATGAATGGTGAAGGAAAGTGGTCTTTCCTTGTTGCTTCATTTAATTTACAATAGTCGACACAAACCCTGCATCAGGTGACAGTTCTCGTTGGTATAAGTTCATTTTTATCATTAGTTATTACCATCATACCTCCTTTCTTAGGTACTACTTGCACGAGACTTACCCATGCGCTATCGGACATAGGATAGATAAGACTGGCGTCTAGTAGCTTGATGACTTCATTTTTGACCACTTTTTGAACGTTTAGATTTACTCTTCTTTGTGGTTATATTACCGTTTTATAGTCATCTTCTATTAAAATTTTGTGGGTGCACATGGATGGATTGATGACTTTAATATCCAGGAGCCTCCACACGATTGCATTTTTATGTTTTCTCAAAAGATTTATTAATTTTTCTTTTTCAAAAAATGTTGTCTAAGAAATAATGACGGGGACTTACCATGTTCGTCTAAGAATGCGTATTCAAGACCTTATGGTAGTTCCATGAGTTCAAGTGGCGGTGGGTCTTCAAGAGAACACTTATTTTCTTCTTTATTAAGATTGATGGCCGAAAAGGTTTGATCGATGGCATTTTCCTCTTCGACGAGTTCTTCTTCTATTTCTCCCGTATCGGGTGGCTCCGCTTCATCTACGATTAGGGGGTTGTCATCACAAATTTGGTATGGATTGGTCAAGATCGACGTACCTTTTGCTTCTGTCGGGTCAAGGTTTAATAGGAATTTAGAAACGGTTGTCCCAACATGAGGGGGGTATCATCTAGGATGATAAAGGGCATTGCATAGGCCAAAAGGCATGCGTCGATCTAAGTGAGAGTTCCTTAGGGACATGTAAAAGTTGTTTTTTCTTGGTTCTCCGGTGCTATGGGAATTTGAAAATACCCGGAGAAACCATCGAGAAAACAATAGAATTTATGACCGGAAAGTCTTTCTAACATTCGGTCGATGAATGGTGAAGGAAGGTGGTCTTTCCTTGTTGCTTCATTTAATTTACAATAGTCGACACAAACCCTCCATCAGGTGACAGTTCTCGTTGGTATAAGTTCATTTTTATCATTAGTTATTACCGTCATACCTCCTTTCTTAGGTACTACTTGCACGAGACTTACTCATGCGCTATCGGACATAGGATAGATAAGACTGGCGTCTAGTAGCTTATTGACTTCATTTTTTACCACTTTTTGAACGTTTGGATTTACTCTTCTTTGTGGTTATATTACCGTTTTTATAGTCATCTTCTATTAAAATTTTGTGGGTGCACATGGATGGATTGATGACTTTAATATCCAGGAGCCTCCACACGATTGCATTTTTATGTTTTTTCAAAAGATTTATTAATTTTTCTTTTTCAAAAAATGTTGTCTAAGAAATAATGGCGGGGAGCTTACCATGTTCGTCTAAGAATGCGTATTCAAGACCTTATGGTAGTTCCATGAGTTCAAGTGGCGGTGGGTCTGCAAGAGAACACTTATTTTCTTCTTTATTAAGATCGATGGCCGAAAAGGTTTGATCGATGGCATTTTCCTCTTCGACGAATTCCTCTTCTATTTCTCCCGTATCGGGTGGCTCCGCTTCATCTACGATTAGGGGGTTGTCATCACAAATTGGATATTTCATGGATTGGTCAAGATCGACGTACCTTTTGCTTCTGTCGGGTCAAGGTTTAATGGGAATTTAGAAACGGTTGTCCCAACATGAGGAGGGTATCATCTAGGATGATAAAGGGCATTGTATAGGCCAAAAGGCATGCGTCGATCTAAGTGAGAGTTCCTTAGGGACATGTAAAAGTTGTTTTTCTTGGTTCTCCGGTGCTATGGGAATTTGAAAATACCCTGAGAAACCATCGAGAAAACAATAGAATTTATGACCGGAAAGTCTTTCTAACATTTGGTCGATGAATTGTGAAGGAAAGTGCTCTTTCCTTGTTGCTTCATTTAATTTACAATAGTCGACACAAACCCTCCATCAGGTGACAGTTCTCGTTGGTATAAGTTCATTTTTATCATTAGTTATTACCGTCGTACCTCCTTTCTTAGGTACTTCTTGCACGGGACTAACCCATGCGCTATCAGACATAGGATAGATAAGACTGGCGTCTAGTAGCTTGATGACTTCATTTTTGACCACTTTTTGAATGTTTGGATTTACTCATCTTTGTGGTTATATTACGGTTTTATAGTCATCTTCTATTAAAATTTTGTGGGTGCACATGGATGGATTGATGACTTTAATATCCAGGAGCCTCCACACGATTGCATTTTTATGTTTTTTCAAAAGATTTATTAATTTTTCTTTTTCAAAAAATGTTGTCTAAGAAATAATGACGGGGAGCTTACCATGTTCGTCTAAGAATGCGTATTCAAGACCTTATGGTAGTTCGATGACTTCAAGTGGCGGTGGGTCTTCAAGAGAACACTTATTTTCTTCTTTATTAAGATCGATGGCCGAAAAGGTTTGATCGATGGCATTTTCCTCTTCGACGAATTCTTCTTCTATTTCTCCCGTATCGGGTGACTCCGCTTCATCTATGATTAGGGGGTTGTCATCACAAATTGGGTATTTCATGGATTGGTCAAGATCGACGTACCTTTTGCTTCTGTCGGGTCAAGGTTTAATGGGAATTTAGAAACGGTTGTCCCAAGATGAGGGGGGTATCATCTAGGATGATAAAGTAGGTATCATCTAGGATAAGGGGGGTATCATCTAGGATGATTAAGACATCTTCAACCATTCCCGTGGCATTAATCGTTATTCGGTAACGAGAAAAATAGGAATTTAAGAGGAGAAAAATCACTAGTACCAAATTGTTTGAAAGTATAGTTTGGCATTATATTAACAGAAAGATCATTATCAATTAGCACGTTACTAATAAAGATGTTTTGAAAAAAAAAACATGGTACCAGATTTATGTTTAGTTCATGGTATTCATCTTTTATTACCGAAGTTTGATCATTTGTTAACGTGACGCTTACTAACTCTTCGATTTTAGTGGTATTGTTTTAACTCTTTTAAAAACTTAGCATGAGAAGATACCAAACAATGATTTTCAAAGAAAGTTGTAAAATGTGAATTTCTTGAAAAGTTTGTTCTAGTTTAAAGTCGTTAGTTTTAGTCTTACATTCTTCTTGGTTTGGTTCATGCGTGAGTTTGTTCGTTTTGTTTCTCTTCTATTTTTACCTCTTCTATTATTACCTCTTTAGTACAAATGGTCTCTTCCTTTTCTCGAGATCTCTTAATTAAGAGTTCTAGATTTTTGAGACTTTGTATTACTTGTTCGGCTTCAGGATTGATTGTTGATGGTGTGTCGTAGGTTTCAAACGGATTGGCATCCCAGTCAAAGCTTGACTTTGGGAGCTCAAACCTTGGTTCTTCATAAGTGATGTATGAAGAACTTGGTGTGGTGTATGAGCTTGATGGTTTGAAAAGGCAACAATGTTGTACCGAATGGGATTCACCGCAAATGGTACAAATAAGGTTCCTAATAATCATCCTCAATATAGTAGGTGTAGTCTTCTGAGTAGTAATCCATTAATTTGGAAGATACCTAGAAGATAACGAGCCTTGAGATAAGAAAACAGAAGAAAAAAAATTAACAGATTGTTGACCACTGCCCCGTGCTGAACTGGCACGACCCTGTGGGCAGTTCGTATCTGGGTGTTTTAAAAAGTTTTTAAGAAAAATTGCAGCACGGGGGCATGTCCCGGTAACACGGTGTGACAACTGTTTTCTGTAATCATCGTATAATGTAAAACAATGTTGATTATCAGTAAAACAATGTGCTTTGGTGTTATTATATGTGTTATTATTTTTAATGATTTTACAATTTGATTCGATTCCGATTTCAAGCTTTAAATCACTTTCTGGAAGGTTATACGCAAACTGGTGCATAAACGCAATCAGTTTAACGCGACGTACACTCCGGAACTATGACATAAGCCAAACATACCCTAAATATCCTTTACATAACTTAGAAATAAGTTTCGAAGGATTCGGTATGGCAAAAACATGTTTATTTGAACTAAAAGAACTAATTGCGACAAAACTGCGAAGCGAACGTTGGTGACCGCCCGGATAATATTTAAATCCCCAAAATATTCTGTTGTGATTAAAATTTTATTTTTAATCAGGTTCGTGTTGAAAAATAAATTAAAACGCTTAAAAACGTTATTTTTCAAGTTTAAGCGCGTACCGCGTGTTTCTGCGCAACACAGTGCTTCTACTGCAAAACACAGACAACGCAGCCAGTCTCGGCAACTGAAATTTATTTCAGTAATATTTTGGTGAGTTTATTTTTATAGAATGATAAAAATAATTTAGAACGCCATAAACCGTGATTTAAACGCTAGATAAAATACCCGGTATTCAGTAAATACCTGTTTTTATCTAATATACCGTCAAAATTACACTTAACCCCCCCCCCCTCTCAAACTTACGGTCACAATATATGGGGACCCCACCAAATTTTTGCTAGATCTAGCAAATATTTCCTTTGATCTTTGCTAGATTGTTTAGGACAAGTGTAATTGCATGCTTCACTTCATATCTTCTATATCTTTCTATATCACAACAAATCTTCACAAGATCACTCAAATCCGTCACTCTCTCTCTCCCCCAAAACTGTAAACACCCTCCCATCACCATCTTCATCTCCTTCAACTTTGTTCTTGAGAATCAAGCTCCATTTCAAGCTTAATTCAAGTTAGTGTGAAGATCCAAAGGTGTTTCCAAGGTGCTTTCAAGTGATTTCAAGCTCCCTATCATCAAAATCTCATCCAACAACTTACTTGAATCTTGAAGGTATGACATTTATGTTTAAATCATACTCTTGATTCTTGGTTGTTCTTGATGATTTGAAGTTTCTCTTGAATCTTGGAATTTTCACAAACTTGAAATCTAAAATGAAAAGGGTCTTGATACAAATAAATGGTGGTGATATATATGTATATGTAACCGTACATATATGTATGGGTGTATGAGTTTTGAAGTTTGATTTCTTGATAAGTATTTGTTCAAGTTGTTGCTTGTTCTTGAATGATAGTTAAAATGCAAAAGTTTAACGATCTAAGCATGATATGATACATGTTCAAATACATCAGCAAATAAACATGAATAAGTTTCATATTTGATGCATCTAAACTCATATGAAATGTTGGTGATATGATAGTATGCGTTAGACACTTGTACATGAGGATACATGTTGATTTAAAGCTCAAGAAGTGATAAAAAATGGCTATATGACAAAAATGTTTTAGATCAGGTTACAAACACTAAAAATAACATTATTTGGTATATTATAATGGCATGAAACTTTGACATAGGTTTGATAGCTTTGCATGTTGTACATATAGCTTAAAAAGTGGTAAAATATGTGAAATTTGCATAATTTATGTGCTTTATGTGAGACCTGCACTATCATGAGTATAACCACTATTTTATTCAGTAAATAACATGGGTTATGTTAAAATATCAAGTCATTTCGATTTGGGATGGTTCAGGTAACGTTTGATGCAAAACTATGCGGTAAAACGGTTAAAAATCGGCTTTTCGGAGGATTTTTATAAAACTGTTTTAGATCAGTAACCAAACTGATATTTTTGCTATAAAAATAAGTAATTTAACTTATATTAAGTTTACTTGGTGTTTGGTTGGTCATACGTGACATCCGGCGCCCAAAAACGTTACCGAATTGCTAAAATAAGTGTTTTTCGACATATACTAGAATGGGTTGTTCATGGGTAAATCTTAGGTGTTACAATGTGCTATGTGTTTTACAATATGTGTATGATGATGTGTTAGTGTTAACAAGATTATGTGTATTACGATATTTATTTTATGTACGTTTGAGTATATATATACAAATACACCAATATAATAAAAAATAATAACTTTTTGAGAAAAATCTCAAAGAGATGTGAAAATTCTAAGTATCGGAGAAACTTATGTATTTTTGTGGGTTTTTGATTATTAAATCATTCTATTTAATTTAGGACGAATAAACAATTTGAGGGATTGTGTTAACATATAAAAACGCACCGAAAGGTGAGTACATAGATCCCCTCTTTTACATGTTTTCGATTGTTTTGGGGTGATTCATATGTATTAAAACGATTTCGATATTTTAATGATGGTTTCAAAAATTATTACGATGGTTTATACTAAACTAATAACGATTTCGACAATGTGAACGAACTTGTTGGTTGTAGTTACATAACGAATGACATTCATTAATTTTGGCCGAACCGACCAGTATTAGGTTATGGTACCATAGGATCCGACAAATCCCATTATCAGACTGCACCCATGGTTATGTGTGGGTTAGGTGGGTAACGACTGAACCTGATGATTGTTAACTTACCCTTTGGTGGTTTGTTAATACGAGTTGAACGATGAACGAGTCACGAAGGTTTGAATGTTATTAGCGAGACGACCAAAAGTAGTTTTCACAATTAAAACGAGAACGATATTAAACGACTGAACGATTTTGAACGATTAAACGATTGAACGATTTTGAACGATTGAATGATTATGAACGATTTAAACAAATGAACGATGATCTATAACGAGAACGAGTTAAATGATGTCACACAACGATGTTTACGAAACTATATAAACCATACGAGTTTTATTACGAGAACGATTTATGATTTGGTTTACATAAACAAATGTTTTGGGTTAAGATTCATGGCATCGAGGTATATAAATTATAACCAAACTGTTTTGACTTGGTTATTCATTTTACAATACAAACATTTTACAAAATAAGGTTTCAAATATCGATTAACGAAGTTGTACGAGATATTTCAACGAGCCATGAATCTGACACTCACACAAAAACTATGTGCTCGCCAGCATTTCTTTGCTGACTTTGTTTTTACATATGTTTCAGGTGATGTTGCTTAATGTTGATTGCGAATAGGATGCATGCTCACTTAGGACTGGACGAGGCCTTAGTGATTTAATAACGATGATAGACTATGTTTGACTTGCTTGTTTAACTTTAAGACAATGTTTAATATTTAATAAAACGAAACTCTTTTGTATCCATGGTTTGAAACAATAATTCTGTTATAACACTCCCCGACGTTTCCGCCACGGTTTGTTGTTTTACGTGGTCGAGGTGTGACAGAAGAGTTGGTATCAGAGCCAATGGTTATAGGGAATTAGCTTATTAGTAATGTTTTGACCTAGACTATAACTTTCTAGGACCCCAACGCAAGTTGATTTGTGTTTAGATTTTTAAAAACAAAACCATCACCTACCTTTAGGTGATAACCACAACGAGAACACAAAATCCGAATATGCTTCTAAAATTAATCATCCGTTCTAGGATGATTGATTACTAGGTTTTGAACCCTCAGTTGTAAGGTTTTGAACCCTTCCGGTTTGACTCATTTTTGGCTTAGTGCCTTCTGAGTTTTCAAAATCTCGTCAAAGTTTGGGTCTAAATAATGTGAACACGTGCAAACTGGAAGAGTGAATGCCTGTACCCTGAGTTTTCTGTCTAAGGCTAGAGTGTTCGTACAAATCCACATAATCGGACCAGTCACTCTTACCTGGGAACTCTTGGGGTGAGTGTTCACTTATAGGCGAGCATGTCTTCGCGATACATTATTTTGATTCATTACTTTGATTAGTCACTGCGTGTCGTTTGTTTGTTCGAGGTAACGAACAAATGATCGCCTTCCTTACGTTTCGTCGATATTTTCAATACCTCTTTTGTTTTTCCTAATTGTCGACCTCACTCGTTTCTCATATTTCCTTGTTAGACAATGCCTCCTCGACGTGATGCACAATCTTTTACTGCTGAAGAAGTCGCAGCCCTTGTCTCTCAGCAAATGGCTACTGTGCCTCCAGGCGTTGTGACCCAAATCCACGAGCTATACAACAACAACAATAATAACAATGCACAATGTAATTTCAAGAATTTCAATTCTACTAAGCCGCTAAAGTTTTCTGGGTCGCAAGGAGCAATTGCGCTCCTTCAATGGTTCGAAAGTATCGAGAGCACATTCAGACATGTGCAATGTCCGGATGGGCATAAGGTTGAATTTGCATCAAGTGTGTTTGAGAAGCGTGCTCTTACGTGGTGGAACGGAGTGATGCACGACAGTTGTGCCGAAATGGCATTGGCACAAACATGGGAAGAGCTTCGAGCTCTCATGATGAAAGAGTTTTGTCCCCGTCATGAAATTCGAGCTTTGGAACGAGAGTTTGACGATCTAAAACAAGATGGGGGAAAACACCGTGCGTATACGGATCGATTTGAGGAACTCAGTCTTTTGTGTCCTACAATGGTTACCCCGTTGGAGAAAGCAATAGAGAGGTATATCGATGGTTTACCCGATTCCATACAGGATATTGTGACTGGCGTTAATCCTACTACTGTTTTTCACGCGATTGAGTTATCTGCTACCCTGACTGAGTCGCAAGTCAGGAAGGGTAAACTTCCCTGCAAGGGTGATAAGAAAAAGTCGACCGAATCTGTCAAGGAAAAGGGCAAGGGTAAGAAAGGTGAGTCGTCGAAGAAGTCGAGAAAGCGAAAGGGTGCTCAGAATTTTGCAGTAACTGCACAAAATGCTCAGAACCCACCAGCTCAACCACCTGCGAAGAAAGTGTATGCTGGTACCGCACCTCATTGTGCTCGCTGCAACGGTCATCATGTCGCACAACAAGCTTGTAGGCAATGCACAACGTGTGGTAAGCTTGGGCATCTGGCCAACATCTGTCGTTTGGGTTAGAATCAGATTGTTCAGAATCAAGCTCCAGTTCAGGGGAATGCTGCTAGATTCCCACCGGGTTCATGTTTCAATTGTGGAGAGTTTGGTCACTTCCGCAACAACGCTAATGTGAATCCCGCTCATGGGCGAGCGTACAATCTGAATGCTAACGAAGTGAGGGCTGACAACGAGGTGGTTAATGGTACGTTTCTTGTTAACAATCGACCTGCATCTATTCTTTTTGATTCTGGTGCCGATAGAAGTTTTGTTTCATTATCTTTTGAACCTTTGCTTGCGATACCTAGAACTAAACTGAGGAAACCCTTATCTGTCGAAGTTGCTACTGGTAAACCTCTTGTTCTCGATTCTGTTATTCGTGATTATCAGTTAAACCTTGATAACCATCTTTTTCCCATTGACTTCACGCTGATGCAACTTGGAAGTTTCGATATTATCGTGGGGATGGATTGGTTAACCAAACATCATGCTGAGGTGGTTTATTTCGATAAGATTGTTCGTATTCCTCTTCCGTCTGGCGATGTTCTGGAAGTTCGTGGTGAGAAACCATCTGGTGGATTGAAGCTTATGTCGTGTATGAAGGCCTAAAGTTATTTACGAAAGGGATATGTTGCTTTCCTGGCACATGTCACCGAGGAGAAGGAAAGAGCAAGAGTATTCAGGATATTCCGATTGTTCGGGATTATCCAGAGGTGTTTCCCGATGAACTGCCTGGTTTGCCTCCAGTTCGTCAAGTCGAGTTTCATATTGACCTTGTACCCAATGCCAACCCGATTGCGAAAGCACCTTATCGTCTTGCACCGTCGGTGTCACACCCCAACCGATGGCGGAAACATCGGGATGAGACGAAATAGATTGCAAGAGACTTCATAACGCTAATTGTGACAAGTAATTAATAGTTACTTTTTACATTGCTTGAACTAGAAATACCACAAGTTTGAAATAAGTAAAATACAACAAGTATTCAAGTAATTAGGTTTCATTTCATTGATTACTGGTCTCATACAAAGATTGGAAATAAATTACATCGTGTTTGAAAATAAAATACAGAACAAGTATTAGAGTTTAATCGCGTTTCTAGGCAACCCTACTAGATTCCTGGCATCATCCAAATCCTGCAATACATGTTAAAGCATAGATCAATACAAATGGTATTGGCGAGCATACAAGTTTGAGTATAAGTATAAAATGTTTTAAACAGATTTTTCATGGCAATAACTAAGTATAAACATATGAATTTAAACACGTATGAATGCAAGTACAACACGTATGATTGCAAGTATAACACGTATGAGCATATATAAAGATTATTTGTACAAAAATTCTAGTATGTTTGTACATTTGATTCAAAGTACATGTATTGCATCCCAAAGGTAATAAAGCGTAAAAAGGGATCGAGTATGCTCACCTTGGTTGCGTACGGAGATTTCTTGAAATAACGCACGAGTGAAGGTTTGGAAAACCAAACGAATAGGAAACGCTCTCCCGAAACGAGACGATGAACTCTGCTGAACCACCATCACCGCCGCCAGACTCCACAGTCGTCGCCGGCCGCTGTCAACCACCGTCTTCATCATCTTCATCGAAACATTCATCATCAATCAACTTCATCGTCTCCATGACACCCCCGTCGTCAGAACAACACAACCATCGCCGCAGTCATCGGAAAAAAAACGAGAAGAGGGGGGTGTTCCACCGAGGGGACAGATCGACCGGAGAAGCTCGCCGGCCGCCGTCGGCTTGCCGGCTCCCTTCCGTGGTTGCTTGTTTGAAGTCGAGTAGGAGGGAGAGAGTTCTGATGCTGGGGTTGTCGGCCGGTTACCGGCTATCGGCGCCGGAATCAGAGATCGAGAGGGAGAGAGAGACGGGTCGAGAGGTATGTGTGATTTGTTTCTAATGTTCTGTATGTGTGTTGAAGAGATGAGTTGTCTATGTTTGGTTAAGTTTGATTTTTTTTTGGGTAGTTTAGATAAGGATGCAGACACAAAAGAATGAGAGGGAAGGAACTTTGGGGAAAACGGCTGGTGGAAAAAAATGAGAAGGAGTTTAGGGTTTGGTGCTATTTATATACTTAGGGTTAGTCTCTTAATGGGCTTGGGCCCAAGGCCCACAAGCCCAATTTCGTGTTTTAAGTGGCCCATTTACTTCTACGAACCCGCTTTCAAAACCCGAACTCTGTGAAACGTCACAAAATAAAATTTTTGTATTTAAAACACGTAAAATACAGTCGGTAGCTGGTTTTGACTTGTACGTTCGTCAATTGCGTTAAAAACGCTTCGGTTGTCATTTCTAGTCAGTTTTTCGATCCGATTTCGACTGTGATTCCAAAAATAGAAAAACAAAACACGGATTTTCTAAAAACATGGAAGTACGGAAATACGAGGCGTTACAGTCTCCCCTACTTTAGGAAATTTCGTCCCGAAATTTATTTAAGAGGGAGACCTTGGGAAGGATGGCATTCTCGAAGTGTGTTTGGGTATAACCGAGAAATAGGTTGTGAGTGATCAAAGTTTGTATTCAATATCATAGGGGAAACACTGAATTTCTCATGGCACGTTTTTGCAAAAGTTTGGTAATATGGTTGGAACACTTATATATAGGAAGTACCAGCGGCGTATCCACCATGTTCATACCATGTTATATCTGTTTCACTATTCGGTGTCATGTTACTTTCAGTGTTACAATACACGGTAGAACCTACTATGGTTTTCATGCACCTACCAATATAATCATGTATGCATCCGTGATTATTTTGGTTTGTGCATGATCTGCGTAGTTTGTACTAGTAGTGTATGGGTCAGGGTTTATTAATGTATTACGAGTGAGAATGATAACGTAAAGGAGTTTAAGTATGTAAGTATGATTGTATGTAAGCATGATTGTGTTTAAGTATGAGAGAGGTTATAAGTATGAGTATGATTAAATCCTTGAATAGTCCACATGAGATATTTAGTTAACTAGATTAACGCATTACTGGCATTTGATCTCACTGGTCAAACCATCGTGTCCGCAAGTATGTATGAATGTCTTAACATGACCGCAAGTCCATGCGGCGGGCGTTACTCCTATAGCGCTACACAAGCACTATATATGTTAAGGTGAGGCTTCATCCGAAGTTAATGACAAAATGTCAACCCACCGTTTAACGCAAGCGTCATCTAATCATAGCACATGTCATTATTTCGTTGCTATAAAGACCGTAAAAGTTTAACTTAACGTAACCACAAATTCATGTGGCGGTGCGCTACGCCTATAGTGCTTCACAAGCACTATATACGTTAAGGTGTGGCTTCTTACGAAGCTAATGACCAGTTCATCACATAAAGAATGTCTAGTAATCCCGAATCAAGTATAACGTATCAGTATGCGTGTATTAATTTATTGTGTAAAACGATGATTAGGTAGCAAGTATTAAATTGCATTAATATAAAAGAGAGGCTTGACAAGTATGGGAGTGCTTCGGGTTTAGAAACTTCGACAATTCCAAAGCGAATCGCAAGTCCTTCCGAATTAGGGAGACATGCTTTGGCCTAATAGATATAATACTCTCGTTGTCAGGCGATTAACGGTATTTTACCCTTCCAGTTAGTACATGTCCCTAATTTGATTGAAAATACGAAGCTTTGGCGAGATTGAAAATCGTAGGGCGGGACCACTCACCAAGGTGTGGATATCAATCCTAGCTTGACAATTTCGTCCCCAAAATGTGGTTTATTGAACGAAACAAGATAAAATCTCGACTCGTCAATAAGGAACCACTAGAGCATGAAATGGAAATTCCCATCAAGATACGGACATCAATCCTGACTTGATGGTGTAATTTCGTGCAAAATAACATGTAAGGTGGATTGAAATTCGTCACGAAAGGCGGGAATCACCCCTATTCTGTTGAGTCGTTTCGATGGTGGGATATGAGTATCTTCAAGTATGTATGGTGTGAAATGTTTTAGAAAAGACACATTGTATATTTAGACAAAAGAAGAGGTAGAAGCAAATATGAAGAATCACATATTAAGCAAGAATAAGGAATGGTCAAGTTTTGGTACTTAGACTATAGACTAGGTCGAACATGGCAATTCTACCTAATTCTCTATAGTTATGGCTCTGATACCAATCTGTCACACCCCAACCGATGGCGGAAACATCGGGATGAGACGAAATAGATTGCAAGAGACTTCATAATGCTAATTGTGACAAGTATTTAATAGTTACTTTTTACATTGCTTGAACTAGAAATACCACAAGTTTGAAATAAGTAAAATACAACAAGTATTCAAGTAATTAGGTTTCATTTCATTGATTACTGGTCTCATACAAAGATTGGAAATAAATTACATCGTGTTTGAAAATAAAATACAGAACAAGTATTAGAGTTTAATCGTGTTTCTAGGCAACCCTACTAGATTCCTTGCATCATCCAAATCCTGCAATACATGTTAAAGCATAGATCAATACAAATGGTATTGGCGAGCATACATGTTTGAGTATAAGTATAAAATGTTTTAAACAGATTTTTCATGGAAATAACTAAGTATGAACATATGAATTTAAACACGTATGAATGCAAGTACAACACGTATGATTGCAAGTATAACACGTATGAGCATATATAAAGATTATTTGTACAAAAATTCTAGTATGTTTGTACATTTGATTCAAAGTACATGTATTGCATCCCAAAGGTAATAAAGCGTAAAAAGGGATCGAGTATGCTCACCTTGGTTGCGTTCGGAGATTTCTTGAAATAACGCACGAGTGAAGGTTTGGAAAACCAAACGAATAGGAAACGCTCTCCCGAAACGAGACGATGAACTCTGCTGAACCACCATCACCGCCGCCAGACTCCACAGTCGTCGCCGGCCGCTGTCAACCACCGTCTTCATCATCTTCATCGAAACATTCATCATCAATCGACTTCATCGTCTCCACGACACCCCCGTCATCAGAACAACACAACCATCGCCGCAGTCATCGAAAAAAAAAACGAGAAGAGGGGGTGTTCCACCGAGGGGACAGATCGACCGAAGAAGCTCGCCGGCCGCCGCCGGCTTGCCGGCTCCCTTCCGTGGTTGCTTGTTTGAAGTCGAGTAGGAGGGAGAGAGTTTTGATGTTGGGGTTGTCGGCCGGTTACCGGCTATCGGCGCCGGAATCGGAGATCGAGAGGGAGAGAGAGACGGGTCGAGAGGTGTGTGTGATTTCTTTCTAATGTTTTGTATGTGTGTTGAAGAGATGAGTTGTCTATGTTTGGTTAAGTTTGATTTTTTTTTTTTTGGAAGTTTAGATAAGGATGCAGACACAAAAGAATGAGAGGGAAGGAACTTTGGGGAAAACGGCTGGTGGAAAAAAATGAGAAGGAGTTTAGGGTTTGGTGCTATTTATATACTTAGGGTTAGTCTCTTAATGGGCTTGGGCCCAAGGCCCACAAGCCCAATTTCGTGTTTTAAGTGGCCCATTTACTTCTACGAACCCACTTTCAAAACCCGAACTCCGTGAAACATCACAAAATAAAATTTTTGTATTTAAAACACGTAAAATATAGTCGGTAGCCGGTTTTGACTTGTACGTTCGTCAATTGCGTTAAAAACGCTTCGGTTGTCATTTCTAGTCAGTTTTTCGATCCGATTTTGACTGTGATTCCAAAAATAGAAAAACAAAACACGGATTTTCTAAAAACATGGAAGTACGGAAATACGAGGCGTTACAGTCGGAGATGCAAGAGTTATCGTAACAGCTTCAAGAGTTGTCTGATAAAGGATTCATCCGTCCCTGCTTTTCGCCTTGGGGAGCTCCTGTCCTCTTTGTGAAAAAGAAAGATGGATCTTTTCGAATGTGTATCGATTATCGTGAGCTTAATAAGCTTACCATCAAGAATCGATATCCCCTACCTAGAATTGATGATCTCTTCGACCAGCTGCAAGGTGCTTCATGCTTTTCCAAGATCGATCTGCATTCTGGGTATCATCAACTTCGTGTACTCGAAGAAGATATTCCCAAAACTGCATTCCGTATGAGATATGGGCACTACGAGTTCACTGTCATGCCTTTTGGTTTGACAAATGCCCCAACTATCTTCATGGACTTAATGAATAGGGTTTGTAAACCTTATTTAGATAAGTTCATCATTGTGTTCATCGACGATATTCTCATTTATTCAAAGTCTCGAGCCGACCACGAGCAACACCTTCGTTTGACCTTGGAACTTCTGAAGAAGGAACAACTTTTTGCTAAATTCTCCAAGTGTGAATTTTGGCTTAGAGAAGTTCAGTTTTTGGGTCATATAGTCAACGAGCAGGGTATTCATGTAGATCCATCCAAGATAGCTGCTATTAAGGATTGGAATACACCGACGACACCTACAGAGATTCGATCATTTCTTGGTCTTGCTAGTTATTATCGCCGATTCATTTCTAATTTCTCAAAGATCGCGGTTCCACTCACTACTTTGACTCAGAAAAATAGGCCTTTTGAGTGGGGACCTAAGCAAGAAGAAGCATTCCAAACGCTGAAACGAAAGCTCTGTGATGCTCCTGTTTTATCTCTACCTGAGGGAAACGATGATTTTGTTGTCTATTGTGACGCATCGAATCTAGGATTTGGTTGCGTTCTTATGCAACGAGGTAAAGTCATAGCTTATGCGTCTAGACTGCTGAAAATTCACGAGAAGAACTATACGACTCATGATCTTGAATTAGGAGCTGTGGTTTTCGCACTTAAAATCTGGAGACACTACCTCTATGGAACGAAGTGTGTGGTTTTCACAGACCACAAAAGTCTCCAGCATATTCTCAATCAGAAAGAGCTGAACATGAGGCAACGACGTTGGGTTGAACTCTTAAATGATTATGATTGCGAGATTCGCTACCAACCTGGTAAGGAGAATGTCGTAGCCGATCCGCTTAGTCGAAAGGAACGAGTCAAGCTTCATTCTGTTCGAACTCTATCTGATATTCAATATCATGTCCTTCAAGCTCAATGATCTTGTGTGATCAAAGACTTATTGAAATATGAGCTACCGCTTCAACTTGAACTTAAACTCGAAACGAAAGACGATGGGTTGCTATATTTCAAGGATCGTTTGTGGATTCCGAAACAAGACGATCTCGCACCTTGGTAATGGATGAATCTCACAAGTCTCGATATTCTATCCATCCTGGTGCTGATAAAATGTACAAGGATCTTCGTACTCAGTTCTGGTGGCCTGGTATGAAGAAGGATGTTGCCTTGTATGTATCGAAATGCCTAACTTGTCTCAAAGTCAAGGCTGAACATCAACGACCTTCTGGTTTGCTTGTGCAACCAGAGATACCTGTTTGGAAGTGGGAGAACATTGCAATGGATCTCATCACTAAGTTACCGCGTACGTCTAAAGGTCACGATGCTATTTGGGTTGTTATCGATCGATTAATGAAATCAGCTCATTTTATACCGATTCGCGAGGATCTATCTGCTGATAAACTTGCAAAGATTTATGTTGATGAGATTGTATCACGGCATGGTGTTCCTTTGGATATCATTTCCGATCGTGATGCTCGGTTTTCATCTCATTTTTGGAAGACCATGCAATCTGCGTTGGGAACCCAACTAAATCTAAGCACTGCTTATCATCCCTAAACAGATGGTCAATCTGAGAGGACGATTCAAACTTTGGAGGATATACTTAGGGCATGCGTGATAGACTTGGGTGGTAATTGGGATTCTCATCTTCCACTGATCGAGTTCTCTTACAACAACAGTTATCAGGCTAGTATTAATATGGTACCATTCGAAGCTCTCTACGGTCGAAAATGTCGTTCACCTGTATGTTGGAATGAGATCGGTGAAGCTCAGCTTACTGGACCTGAGCTCATTCTGGAAACAACAGACAAAATCAAGAAAATCCGCGATAATCTTATGACAGCTCGAAGCCGTCAAAAGAGTTATGCGGATATGCGACGCAAGCCCTTAGAATTTCAAATCGGAGACCGTGTCCTACTCAAGGTGTCACCTTGGAAGGGAGTGGTGAGATTTGGAAAGAAAGGAAAACTTGCACCCCGATATGTTGGACCATTTAAGATTGATGAAAGAATTGGAAAGGTTGCCTATCGATTAGAGCTACCTCCAGAGCTTGGAAATATTCATCCGACTTTTCACGTGTCCAATTTGCGAAAGTGTTTAGCTGATGCTGATCTTCACATTCCTCTCGAAGAAATTCAAATCGATGAAACAATGCACTTTGTCGAGAAACCTGTGGAGATAGAGGACCGTACATTCAAACAGTTAAAGAACAAACGGATTCGATTGGTCAAAGTTCGCTGGGAATCCAAACGTGGCCCCGAGTTTACTTGGGAACGTGAGGACCAGATGAAGACGAAATATCCGTATTTGTTTTCGCAAGTTTCCTTTAAATAAAATTTCAGGACGAAATTTCCTAAAGTAGGGGAGACTGTGACAACTGTGTTCTGTAATCATCATATAATATAAAACAATGTTGATTATCAATAAAACAATGTGCTTTGGTGTTATTATATGTGTTATTATGTTTAATGATTTTACAATTTGATTCGATTCCGATTTCAAGCTTTAAATCACTTTCTGGAAGGTTATACGCAAACTGGTGCATAAACGCAATCAGTTTAACGCGACGTACACTCCGGAACTGTGACATAAGCTAAACATACCCTAAATATCCTTTACATAACTTAGAAATAAGTTTCGAAGGATTCGGTATGGCAAAAACATGTTTATTTGAACTAAAAGAACTAATTGCGACAAAACTGCGAAACGAACGTTGGTGACCGCCCGGATAATATTTAAATCCCAAAAATATTCTGTTGTGATTAAAATTTTATTTTTAATCAGGTTCGTGTTGAAAAATAAATTAAAATGCTTAAAAACGTTATTTTTCAAGTTTAAGCGCGTACCGCGTGTTTCTGCGCAACACAGTGCTTCTACTGCAAAACACAGACAACGTAGCCAGTCTCGGCAACTGAAATTTATTTCAGTAATATTTTGGCGAGTTTAATTTTATAGAATGATAAAAATAATTTAGAACGCCATAAACCGGGATTTAAACGCTAGATAAAATACCCGGTATTCAGTAAATACATGTTTTTATCTAATATAACATCAAAATTACACTTAACCCCCCCCCCTCTCAAACGTACGGTCACAATATATGGGGACCCCACCAAATTTTTGCTAGATCTTGCAAATATTTCCTTTGATCTTTGCTAGATTGTTTAGGACAAGTGTAATTGCATGCTTCACTTCATATCTTCTATATCTTTCTATATCACAACAAATCTTCACAAGATCACTCAAATCCCTCACTCTCTCTCTCCCCCAAAACGGTAAACACCCTCCCATCACCATCTTCATCTCCTTCAACTTTGATCTTGAGAATCAAGCTCCATTTCAAGCTTAATTCAAGTTAGTGTGAAGATCCAAAGGTGTTTCCAAGGTGCTTTCAAGTGATTTCAAGCTCCCTATCATCAAAATCTCATCCAACAACTTACTTGAATCTTGAAGGTATAACATTTATGTTTAAATCATACTCTTGATTCTTGGTTGTTCTTGATGATTTGAAGTTTCTCTTGAGTCTTGGAATTTTCACAAACTTGAAATCTAAAATGAAAAGGGTCTTGATACAAATAAATGGTGGTGATATATATGTATATGTAACCGTACATATATGTATGGGTGTATGTGTTTTGAAGTTTGATTTCTTGATAATTACTTGTTCAAGTTGTTGCTTGTTCTTGAATGATAGTTAAAATGCAAAAGTTTAATGATCTAAGCATGATATGATACATGTTCAAATACATCCGCAAATAAACATGAATAAGTTGCATATTTGATGCATCTAAACTCATATGAAATGTTGGTGATATGATAGTATGCGTTAGACACTTGTACATGAGGATACATGTTGATTTAAAGCTCAAGAAGTGATAAAAAATGGCTATATGACAAAAATGTTTTAGATCAGGTTACAAACACTAAAAATAACATTATTTGGTATATTATAATGGCATGAAACTTTGACATACGTTTGATAGCTTTGCATGTTGTACATATAGCTTAAAAAGTGGTAAAATATGTGAAATTTGCATGATTTATGTGCTTTATGTGAGACCTGCACTATCATGAGTATAACCACTATTTTATTCAGTAAATAACATGGGTTATGTTAAAATATCAAGTCGTTTCGATTTGGGATGGTTCGGGTAACGTTTGATGCAAACTATGCGGTAAAACGGTTAAAAATCGGCTTTTCGGAGGATTTTTATAAAACTGTTTTAGATCAGTAACCAAACTGATATTTTTGCTATAAAAATAAGTAATTTAACTTATATTAAGTTTACTTGGTGTTTGGTTGGTCATACGTGACTTCCGGCGCCCAAAAACGTTACCGAATCGCTAAAATAAGTGTTTTTCGACATATACTAGAATGGGTTGTTCATGGGTAAATCTTAGGTGTTACAATGTGCTATGTGTTTTACAATATGTGTATGATGATGTGTTAGTGTTGACAAGATTATGTGTATTACGATATTTATTTTATGTACGTTTGAGTATATATATATACAAATACGCCAATATAATAAAAAATAATAACTTTTTGAGAAAAATCTCAAAGTTATGTGAAAATTCTAAGTATCGGAGAAACTTATGTATTTTTGTGGGTTTTTGATTATTAAATCATTCTATTTAATTTAGGACGAATAAACAATTTGAGGGATTGTGTTAACATATAAAAACGCACCCAAAGGTGAGTACATAGATCCCCTCTTTTACATGTTTTCGATTGTTTTGGGGTGATTCATATGTATTAAAATGATTTCGATATTTTAACGATGGTTTCAAAAACGATTACGATGGTTTATACTAAACTAATAACGATTTCGACAATGTGAATGAACTTGTTGGTTGTAGTTACATAACGAATGACATTAATTAATTTTGGCCGAACCGACCAGTATTAGGTTATGGTACCATAGGATCCGACAAATCCCGTTATCAGACTGCACCCATGGTTATGTGTGGGTTAGGTGGGTAACGACTAAACCTGATGATTGTTAACTTACCCTTTGGTGGTTTGTTAATACGAGTTGAACGATGAACGAGTCACGAAGGTTTGAATGTTATTAGCGAGACGACCAAAAGTAGTTTTCACAATTAAAACGAGAACGATATTAAACGATTGAACGATTTTAAACGATTGAACGATTTTGAACGATTGAACGATTATGAACGATTTAAACAAATGAACGATGATCTATAACGAGAACGAGTTAAACGATGTCACACAACGATGTTTACGAAACTATATAAACCATACGAGTTTTATTACGAGAACGATTTATGATTTGGTTTACATAGCAAATGTTTTGGGTTAAGATTCATGGCATCGAGGTATATAAATTATAACCAATTTGTTTTGACTTGGTTATTCATTTTACAATACAAACATTTTACAAAACAAGGTTTCAAATATCGATTAACGAAGTTGTACGAGATATTTCAACGAGCCATGAATCTGACACTCACACAAAAACTATGTGCTCGCCAGCATTTCTTTGCTGACTTTGTTTTTACATATGTTTCAGGTGATGTTGCTTAATGTTGATTGCGAATAGGATGCATGCTCACTTAGGACTGGACGAGGCCTTAGTGATTTAATAACGATGATAGACTATGTTTGACTTGCTTGTTTAACTTTAAGACAATGTTTAATATTTAATAAAACGAAACTCTTTTGTATCCATGGTTTGAATAAATAATTCTGTTATAGCACTCCCCGACGTTTCCGCCACGGTTTGTTGTTTTACGTGGTCGGGGTGTGACACACGGCCCCATGTTAAACCTACTGTAAACAGAAAAAAGTTTTAAAAACGGGCGCGCAGTTTTGAAAATAATAAGATTTTATTAGGCCGCTAATTTTAAGCTTTCTCAAAATCCTTGTGTCCCCGACAACGGCGCCAAAACTTGACGTGTGCAGCGGTGGTTATATTTTTTAGATATATTTTAGCTCTTTTTACTCGCAAATTCAAGTTTTGAATTTATAAAACACGATATACTACTATCACTCAACACACACGTTAGGGCAAGTACACCCATCGCGGACGTAGTATTGTGATGGCAAGATACCGAGGTCGTCCAAGGACACAAGAGCTTTTAATACCGTCTTATCGTTAACGACTAATCTAACCAAACTTTGATGAAAAGGTTTGAAGGTAAAAAAAACTAAAAAGCAAAGATAAAATATAAGGAAAATAGATAGACAAGAAGGAATCACTTGGTTCCAACTCCTTTTATGTATCCTTTTAATGATTTCCGCACTTTGGGCATTTTAAGAGATTATCTTTAAGTTATAGTAGTAGGCACCCTTCCAGACAGCGTTACCCTCAACCTATTGGTTTGAGTCAGCAGGGATACAATCCCGCAAGGTCAGATTATTGAAAGATAATTAAGTAAGTTATTAACGCGAAAAGTGGTAGGCCCCCTTCCAGGCAGTGTTACCCTCAACCCTTTGGTCTGAGTCAGCAGGGATACAGTCATCGCAGTGTTAGTTTAAAGTTTTAATAGTAGTTTATAGATAAGGGATTCAAGTGGTTTCTTACTCTCAGTCGGGCCAGTCATTCCCGGCCAACCCTTGGAGTAGTACTAAGCTTGAACTAGGTTCTCGCAGGATCTATACACTGAACGAGATATACAATTACCCAACCACCCTTCTAACCCCCTTTCAAGTAGTTAACGCGCTTTATATAGACCATAAACACACGAATATGTGAATCAACAACATATGAAGAATGGTTAGATAAATTCGCCTTCAATATATAAAAAAAACTAGTTATTAAAGTCATTAAAACATACCCAATTAAAAGGAGCCAGAGATTCGAAGTAAAAAAGTAATACATAAAAGATTTGTCTTCACCAAGTGATGTAAGAGTTTAGCTAAGCATGGCCATTGTTTGACAAGAACTCTTACAATCGATGTTGGATCCCGAGACTACTACACACTCTAAATGATGGAATATGGATGATGGTGTTGTAGTGGAGGTGGAGTGGTGGCAAGTGAGAGAGAAGTGGTTTGCCAAGGGATGGATTGGAATGAAACCAAGCACCCCTATTTATAGTTGAAATCAGGTCCAACACAGCCCGTGCCCGCCTGGCACGGCCCGTGGCCTTCAGTCTCTCCCCTCTTCATGAACTGTTGTGTCAGACCTCGTACTAACACGGCCCCGTGTGTCAATGGCACGGCCCGTGGCCAATGTATTGATGTACTATCTCAGATGCTGCAAATCTTACAGTTGACCATGCCCCGTGTTGCCTTAGCACGGCCCCGTGTTGATCTTCTGATTTGTATTTTGTTATTGTCTTTTTCTTCTGCAGAGAATTCTCACTGGGCACGGCCCATGCCTGTAGGGCATGGCCACGTGCCAAAGCTTCTGATCTTGTTATTTCCTTGGTTTGGATGTGGACGGGGGCTTGGCGAGTTGTGTCAATCCTCCTTCATTGTAATTTATATTGGTTTTTGCTGTTATTTTGCTCCTTTCGTGAATTTAAGCTCTTTTGACCCTGTAAATTAAAAAGGAACAAAGAAACAAGCTTTTTCAAACATTAATACTGAAAAAGGGTTGGTTTTATGCCGTATTTGATACAATTTATATGTTGTATTTTAAGCACATCAACAAACCAAACCTTTTGTGTTGCGCATGCATTTCTTTGAAACGAGAAGAAGGTAACGTACGTCTAGGTCCTCAAGAGGATCAGGTCCATGCTGCACGAGTGCATGGAGCTGCGTGTAACTTTTACAGACAGGGATCAAGCACTTATAAACAAGTGTAAAAAAATATTCCTTACCGCACACAAATATCTCTGCAGGTTCCACATATTACAGAATATTGTAAAGCACTGCAAGAATTCATTTACTCAACCAGATTGGGAGGACTTTTTTTATCAGTGGAAAACGTCGTGTGATTCTGCTATCGAGGAGTAATACGATTATAACCTCTCCGACCTTCAAAGACATCTTCTCAATCAACAAGGTAAACATACATTTTCTCTTAAGTTAATACATTCACTTAAATAGATATATAATTTCAATATGTTTATTTTTTTCAGATGTTTTTGATTGCATGTGGGATAACTGGTTAAACACGTCCTGTCATAAATTTGTATCTGCATGGACCAATCAAACGCTAACATTTTACCAAACTACGACAAATAGAGCTGAAGGTGCACATGCTGTATCAAAGAAACAACTCACTACACCGAAATGCAGTCTGGAAACCCTGGTGAAAAAGGTTGACACCTTGGTACTAAAACAATATACGCAAATAAAGAAATGTTTGGAAGAAAGTCACGCAAAGCGAATGAACAGCCACCTTGAGATTCCTTTGTTTCGCAACATACTTTGTTAACTTTCCATCCATACTCTTAACCTATAAGAAAACGAGCTAACACGGAGACTATCCACGTTGCGGTCATTCGGATCAACATGTGGCTGGCAATTGTACACGGGTTGCAGGTTGTTATGTACCTGCCGTCTGGAGAGATTGTAAAATACAGGTACTTATAGACTTACAAAAAATGTTTTATTGAATTAATTTAATATGCTTGTGTAATGATCTTTATTGTTTTGCAGAACGTACTATTCAGCTCGATGATATAGACATTTTCTGGAGAAAATGTGACAAAAATCCATCAGCTTTTGATGATGAAGCGGTTGATGTAGAAAAATAATTAGAAGATGTGAAACAGAAAATATATACCCAACCCCCGCAAGTGAAGAAAGCCATAATATTGAAGATCAAGGCAGTGATAAACCCATTTATGAGCGACAAAAAACCACCTGTCGTACAAGAAAACACTCGCGGGCGGCCAACGTCTAAGAGCAACAATAAAGAAAAGAACAACCTGCTAGACATAGCTCGGTTGGGCCTTCCGAACAACAAAGTAGGTGGGACCCTCCTCGACACAACTTTTATGTACAGTCGCAAGATTCCATAATACTGTCTACATCTGCAATGTCTCTAAAGTCTCAAAGGTTGTTACTGCGATGCATTCATTCAACGGCTTCACGGAAAAAAGAGCCTTGCGAGGACCATGGGTTTCCGTTAACCACTGATGATGGAACACTTGAATATGTTCTCAAATTCAAAAATCAAATTCCAAAAGTGTTCCACCCCTACATTTCAAGAATAAAAGATGTCAAGCCGGATGGACATTGTGGGTTTCGGGCTATGGCTGTGGGTTTAGGGTTGGAACAAGACTACTTTGGGTTTATTCGGAGCCAACTAGTTGAAGAGTTGATGGGTATGAACAAAGATATGTGGAGGTACATTTTAGACAGTGATTTACCGGGAGACTATGACGCGCAACTAAAATGAATAAATTTTACCAGAGTTGGGAGAGCACTCATGGAGCATTGGATGGAGATGCCTCAGGCAAGACTCCTTCTTGCCCATAGGTTTGGTGTGATTGTTCACATATTAGACATGAGAGGTTGTTCGACTTTATTCCCCTTCTATCATCTTGAGCGCGGACGTGTCTGCTATGAGGTTGTTACACTGGTATATGTTAACAATGGTCATTTCATCCACGTCAAACTTGAAGGGGACTATCCAATGTCGTCACCAAACTATCTCTGGGTAAGACATGCGGGCGTAGAAGCATCACTTTGGACGGAAAACTAGACGGAACACATAGCATGGTATGTAACGATAACGAAGCCTAATATTGACAAGACAATGTATTATGTTGATTAATTTGTAAACAATAATTTATTTGTATAATGTATTCCATTTGTTTTAATTTCTTTAACGGAGCCTAAAATATGTTAAAATATGCAAATACATTAAAACATGCTAAAATACGTCAAAATATGCAAAAATACGCTAAAATACGTTAAAATACAATCGTATATGCTAAAGTACGCTAAAATACGTTAAAATACGCTAAAATATGTCAACATACGCTAGAATACGTCAAAATATGCTAAAATATGTCAAAATACGCTAGAATACGTCAAAATATGCTAAAATTCGTTAAAATACGCTAAAATAAGCAAAAATACGTCAAAATATGCTAAAATACATTAAAATACACTAAATACGCTAAAATACGTCAAAATATGATAAAATTCGTTAAAAACGCTAAAATACGTTAAAACACGTCAAAATACGCTAAAATACGTTAAAATACGTCAAAATACGCACCTAATGATATTCTAAGACGCATATACATATAAGATGACACTATGGGATACAAGTAGATTTCAAACAAAATTGTACGTAATCATAGAATACCATAATCACTCACCACTGAACGTCACCGAAACGACGCATATTAAAGGTATAGTTCATAAAATGACAAATTCCTAAATATTCGTCAAAATATGACACGTATACGCGTCGAACCGAGGAAAATACGAATTTTTTTTGCTATTATAGCCAATACGATCGTATAGGCCTATACTTTGTCGAATTGCACACCAATACGCATCGTATAGGCCTGTATGATGCGTATTACCCCCTGATTTCTTAAAAACCAGGGGGTTCTTTGAAAATTCAGAGGGGTAATGCGCATCGTATAGGCCTATACGATGCATATTAAAGGCCAAGTCAATATAACCCCTGATTAACAGGGGTTATTATTTCCAATACCAACCAAAAAAAAAAAATACACACACATGCGGTGTACACACATACGATCGGTATACGGTGTTGATTTCAAGATCAAAGACTAGTATGGTACATATCTCCGAACCCTCATCATTTATACGTGTTCAATTTTGTATTTTGACCGTTGAATTTGTGTGATTATTCGGTTTAAAGGCTAGCCTTTTGGGGTTTTTTCGTTGACCGATAAAGCAATACGATGCTTATGGGCCTATGCGCATACGATGCATATGGGCCTATACGTATCGTATTGCTTCAAAAATACATAGTTTTCTTTGCCATTTATGGAGTGATACAATCTGTATGGGTTTATACGATGCGTATAGGTCTAAAAACGTATTATTTTTTTCTTTTCTGTTTTATAAAATATAAAAATATGTTTTATATCTTAGTTTTTTATTAAAAAGATTATACTTTTAACTAGAAGTCGATGTTATATTTTAAAGAAAATTATTAAAAAATGCTATATTTTATAAAAAAAATTAATTAAAAAATGTTATATTTTTTAAAAAATTAATTAAAAAATGTTATTTTTTTTTAAAACTAATTAAAAATGTTATATTTTTTAAAAAATTAGTTAAAAATGTTATATTTTTTAAAAATTAATTAAAAAATGATATATTTAATAATAAAAATTAAAGATTAGTGTTACATTTTTTTTAAAATACATTAAAAATTGTTTTATTTTTTTTTTCTAAATATAATAAAAAGGTTATATTTAATATTAAATTAATAATGTTATGTTTAATAAGAAAATTTGATATATTTTCTAAAAACTAAATTAAAAATGTTATATTTGTTATATTTTTAGATTTATATGGCTGACGCTGTCGGGAGAGGGTGGGGCCGGGGGCGGTGGTGGCCGGTGGCGTGGGGGTGGGGGCGGTGGCCTAGATGTTGATCTGTTGATAGATAATCCTTATCTAGCATTCGAGCAGGGGACCGAGGCTTTTCACAGATGTGAGAAGTTTCGGCGGATAGATATCGGCGGCCACGCGACCGTTCATTGGACGGCTCTCGAGGAGGTGGACGAGGTGGCGAGAGCCCGAGATTTCATCGGACACGATGCTCCGTGGGACAGGTATACTATTTGTTACTGTTTTTTTTGTTTTGTATACGAAATGGATATAACCACACTATGTGATAGGTTGTTCCACCTGGCATACCTGTCGTCGTTTAGGGTCATGGTCTGCTAGTTCTTGGCGTCTTTCGAGTTCGTTTCTAGGCCTGCAAACCAGCCAGAGGAGCTTGACGACCCCGAGGAGCCGTGGGTAGAGGTCCGTTTTCATTTACCCGGTGAGTGGCATGAGATGTCACTAAGAGAGTTTGACGTGCACTGCGACCTTTACACGTTAGAGGAGACAGACACCCCTTCTACACCGAGGGAGTCCATATGGCCCCCCGTTCGATACTTGTCAGGTTCTGGCAGGTGATCGGTTCGGGTCGCTTTGGGCACTCGAAGTCAAGGGTTTCACGTATCAGAGACCCCTGTACCGTTACCTTCACAGGCTTATTGCCACATCCATTGCACCACACAAGCATAGTCGCGAGTGGTGCAATATGGGGGATCTCTTTAATCTATATTGTCTTATTGCCACATCCATTGCACCCAGCTTCTCGTTTATTGATCATTTAAGCTCATATTTAATCCTTTTTCGCACCGGGACCTGTAGTAATAATAAATAATAAAATACCAACCTATAAAGACCAAAACGACATAAAAACTATCTAGATAATATACAAAACACATGGCTAAATAATGGTGTTTTGCAACATATCACTATAACTTAAAGTTTCATTTTTAGCAATGTAAACATCTCTTTTTGACTTAAGCACATAGTTTTTAACCATCTACTTCAACATGTCATTATCTTCTATAAACTGCCCAATATACCATGGACTAAATGGGTCAATACCTGATTTCCTTGTTTTTTCACTTTGCTTTCGAATTCTTCCTGCAGCCTATGTTAACATTGGCTCATCAACCTCATCGTTCTCACTATTACTTTCAAAGTTACTGATGTGCGTTAATAAAATTTATTTTTGTAAATGAATTTTTCTTCACACAAATTTAGTTTTGAAATGGTTTTCACCTAAGAGCTATACTACACACACAAAAGGGCAAGTGTATCCGTCGAGTGGTAATATAGTTTATGGGTAAGAACCGGATATCAATCTGTGGACGCGGTGTCTCGATACTAAACTTTTGTCACTTTAAATCCTTTTCAATTAACGGGTTTTGTTTTTCTAATTTAACTTGGAAATAATGAACTACTAAATATTCTAGAAAATAACAATATCTAAGAAAGGTTTCCAAAACTAAGTATCCACTAACAAACATGTGACAACAAAGGGAAATGATTAGTGATGATGCAAGTTCTAATTTCAAGTAAGTCCCCAATCAAGGCTTCCTAGTCTTATAATTTTTAGGAAAAGTTAAAATGAATTAAAATTCTAATCACCTAAATATTATTTCTTTTAAGTTCACTTCCTAAGTTGATGTTAATCTTTAATCATGAGTTATTTGTTTGTCAAAACTCCCAACTTTACAAAATAGGGAAAACTAATATGAACAACACACTAATCACCCTAACTTGGTTTCAAGTAAGCAACATCTTTATCTTGTTCTTGATATGAACCACAAGCATGGTCATGCTAGATAATAATCTTGTCCTAAATCATCATACTAATACAAACACAAACCATAGAATTCATATAAACATTCTTTGATCTTTCCAAATCTAAATGCAAGAATCCATACACATGTTCAAATCATCATTCAAGTCATGTTAGCAATTACAATTCCTAGTTTCATGCTATGAATCAATCCTAACAAGTTAACAAGATTCAATAATCATAATCTTTACATGGGCTTTCCAACACATCATGTAAATACTTATGATCATACATTCAAGAACAACAACTTTAAACATGTACATGAACTCCAAGAACAAGACTGAACATTACTATGAAGATTAACAAGAACAATTATCACATCTTCTTCCATATTATCACATATTCATAAGCTTCAACAAATGTTTAGCCCATAAGGCTCATAACTACTAGATTAACTACAAGAAAGCTTAAATTGTTCATAATGTAGAAAGTAGGATAACCAAGTTTAAAGACAAGATTAAAGTGGAAAATGAGTGAATCTTCAATGATTTAGTAATCTTCAAAGCTCCTCCTTGGCTTCAACAACCTTCCAAGTCCAGGATTTTGAGTGAAAACTTCACCAAGATGCTCCAACTCCCTTGTAAATGAGCTTGAAACTCGTATTTAAACTGCTGGGCATTTGGCACGACCATGCCACCTTTTGGAACGGTCGTGTGTGGCAAGTGTCAGAGTAACTTTTCGTCTGTCGATCTTGTTTGTTACCATTTCTGGAAAAATCCCGCTCAAAGTTTACTGAGGTGGCACGACCGTGCCAGCCCATGGCATGGTCGTGTGTGTCGATGAATAACCGATGATGACTGGTGCGATCTCGAAAATGAGCTGATCAGAAGTTGTTTTAGACCTGGCACGATCGTGCTTGGTGCTGGCACTGTCATGTGGATCGTTGATTTTCGATGGCTGCACTGGCTGACTGATAGTGCTGATGAGAGTGCCGACGTTGGTTAGCTTGCAACAGTTGTGCGTGTGGTTGGCACGGTCATGCCATATCTGGCATTTGCTAGAATGTTCCAATTTTGCTCCATTTTGCTCCAAAAGCCTCTGTTTCAACACCGGGCCGAAGCCCGGACCTGTATTTTCACAAACAACTCAAATGAGCACCAAAATAAATGAAAATACAAATATTTTTCGCATGAACGGGGCATATTTGACATTTAAAAGATGTATAAATTCTTATACATCAAACATCCCCACACTTGAACTTTACTTGTCCTCAAGCAAACTAAAATGAACAAAACTCTCTCAATGCCAATCATCTCGACTAGCATTTCATAGGCACAAATAAATAATTCGGGTTATAACAATCAAGGAGTGCTCGACATGAAGGAAACACCAAAAATTATGCAAAATACATTTATGAGCAATGGTCCATCTTAGAAATCCATACAAGTTCACCTTACATCCTCATAATGTTCACACACACTCGGCTAAATATAGGTGCACATACAATTTATGGAGTATGTTTAGAACACTCGATGCCAAGACGATGACTATGCGATATCATAAGCTTGTGGAAGGATCAAATCTAATCACTCGACAAAAATATAACGTAAATCATAAGGTCTTGTTTGTGTTGTAACTTGGCTTGGGTTAAGGGTGTGGAAGTGGAAGTGGATTTTTAAAGTGGCTAAAACGGTTGTAATCCAGCTGTTCGACTAACTTGAAATACAAGAAAATAGAACTATACAACTAAATAATATCTAACGGAGAGCTAACCGACAAGTTTCGCTTTTCAACTCCCAAAATTGCTCTACGAAGCCGATTGATAAGGCTTTTTCAAACTATATTTCTTCGGGGGATTTTTTTAACCCATGCTTTAGAGAGAACTAAGTACGTCTACTTAGATAAAAATTCTTGACGATGCGGTTGCACTAAAAAGAATAAGATACTAAACAAAAGGCTACAAGTTACTCATTAACTGAACCAGGCTTCCAACCAAAAAATGTGTTAGAAATATAAAAGGCTAATTTGGCTAAGTGGTTAATATTTAGTGGTTTAAAAGAAATGAACGGGAAAGGCTCAAATTGGTTTGACTAGGGGTATGATTTGGGTGAGGGAATAAATATAAATGGCTAAAATTAAAAGGTTTCCTAATGCCTCAATCATTTTTATGCTATACTTTGCTTCGTGGCCTCGAAATGAATACCTAACACAAGTTCTAAATCGCAAAAGTCATCCAGCTCACTCAATCTTTGCCCATAAAAACATGAACAAAAATAATTCTAAAGCTATAAGGCTCAAAAATAACTCACGGAAACAGGCGTATTGGGTAAATATGCAAGGCAAATAAGTAGGTCAATCACTTGATTTCTCATGCTCAATTTCATACAAAACACATGTTACTTAACGATGATCCTTACGCGAGCGAACCCACTTTTTGCATTTACCCTTATTTATTTATCAAAAAATTTAGTGTTTATTTCAACACTTATGTTGATTTCATTAATATGCCACAAAAACTGTTAAAGAGTGCTTTGCATTATTATTATTATTATTTTTTTTACAACAAAGCTCAAGCGTTAAACCACCTCCCCACACTTAAATTGTACATCGCCCTCGATGTACAACAAATAATTGAATAAGCAATGGAATGCGAATTCAATAGAAATAAAGGAAGGTAGGAACACAAAAACTCCCCTAAAACATAAAGGCTAGAACGGAGCAAGACGAAGTAAAAATGCGGATTCGCTCCAAGGATCGATTCCTTGACCTATGAATGTGATGAACACGTATCTTGTGCGGAATCCAAGTACGTGTGTGGATCAGACACAAAGAAGTAATTATAAGTTGTTTTCTATTACTGATTTAACAGTTTACAACCACGAAAACAAACGAGCAGAGCTTCGCCTCTCAAATGCTCAAAGTTACTAATGAACAAGACCCAACACACACACATATATATAGAAGTGGTGGCTTCGTACGAAGCTGATTACGAACGGGCCCCGGTTCGTACGAACCCGGCCCTTCGTACGAACCTGCTAACCTTCCTCCTTTCTACGAACCGGCTAGAACACATACTAACTTTATATTTTCTTTTGTTCAGCACTAGTCTTGTCTCATCTGTTTAAGCTATGAAACATGATTGACGGAAGTGATAAACATTATGTACTCATAGACTTCCCCTTGGATATTACTGCAGTCAATCTCGTAGCTTTCTATCTCTTACTGAGTCTTCCAAACTTGTTGACATCATCAGCACCACAGACTCTCTCTTTTACTTTAACAGACTCCTCGTGAATCTGCTTACAACTTCATCTGCTCCCCCTTTCGTTTAACTCTTTCTTCAGGCTCCCCCTTGCTTTAAGCTTCCATGCTTTCAGCTACTAGGATCGACACCTGGCTCTTTGATTAGAAGCTCCCCTTGCTTTGAGCTCGTCTTCAGACTCCCCCTTAGCTTTAGCTATCAGGATCGTAATCTGGCTTATCATATGAAAATCTAACAATTTGAAAACAATTGTAAGATATTTGACAATTTAAGTTCAAGATTGAAAACCTAGCTCTAAACAAAAATTTTTAACAGTTTAAGCTATTTTGGTTCTACCAGGATTGATGACCACCTAGCTCTAAGTATAGATGTATGTAATTACCCAGAATTACCTGGCTCTTCTCCCCCTGTCAAATATCTATATATCTGACAGTTAAGCATCCAAAAACCTGACAGATAATCATCCAAGTCCAACTTAATGACCTTGGAGATTTTCACAAACTATTTTTGGAATTTTTCATTTTAAAACCTCAAGTTTCAAATTAATGAACTTGTTTATTTTCAAAAACATGTTCTGCATACTTAGATTTTGAAACTCAGCCTTCAAACATCAGTTGTCGAAAATAAAGCAAAAACAAAATCTTTTTGTATTTTATAAAGTTTATACTAAAACACATTATTTTTGGGCTTTTCTAAGATTTTCATTGTGTTAAATTGCCATAAAGAAATATTTATAGACAATATTTTTGTTTGAGTTCATGTCAGAGGATCATATCAGTTTATGACAAATCACTAGCACTGTTGAGCTATAAACACTTTAAGTTATAAACAATTCACTTAGATTGTCAGTATACTGATCCACTTAAATTCTCACACAAAATTCAACTGTTCCGAGATACGAGATTTAGTGTTTTTGGAACTTAACTTATTCACGTGTCCCACCTCAGAATATACTCCCGTATCATGATTCCCTAGATTCAGTCTTACAGGTGAGTATACTATATTGATATCTGTACTCTGAGTTAACGCGAGACCTTGAGAGCTCAGGTATGAACTACCGTTCAGTCAAAGAGATGAACGCTCTACTTTAGGTGTGTCCCACTTAGGGACCTTCTTTATAACTGCACTTGATTTATATCTTTCGATATTTTCTCAATTCTTATGCAGAGGGGAAGCTATTTTAAGCTTATAAAGTATTATACGAGGTTTAGGCCATTGCTCACGCAAAATCAGAAGACCATGTATAATACCCTAGATATCAAACAGTATAAAGACCTAGTATCTCAGAATCAGGCAACCTCTCAAACGAGATTTTGGAGGTTATCCATATATCCGAGAGATGGTCCCCACAAGATAAGAAAGTTATTGATATTTAGGTTTATATCTCGAAATCAATCTACTAAATGTGTAAAAACCTATCATTTCCTCTTTTTACACAAAAACTCATTTTAAGTTTTCTCATCTTTTTGGCTTTTTCAAATTTTCAAATGTTTTCGTATTTTCAAAATTCTTATTCCCCCCTAAAATTCAAAACATTTAAGAAAATTTGACACCCGATGCAGATAGCTTTGTCTTGCCATCCATTTTCTAATAAAACATGCTCTGTTTTGCATAAAGTACCCCCGTGATTTACAACACATTGATTTTTAACAATGTTAAAACCATTTAATCACTTGTGAAATAATCATATTTGTTCAGCCGTGAGGGTTTCGACGTATTCAATCAACTTTTTTTTTTAATTTTTGATATTTAACAAATTTGAAAACAAACATATTTTTTCATTTTTCAATTTTTGACAAAGTTTAAACATATATTTTTTGTTTTTAAATTTTTCTATTTTTAGGGTTCTGAATTATGGTTTATTTATACACAAAAACAAACAAACTCCCTGTTTTTTTTTTCTCGTTCTCAGAGATCTGTTGCTCCCGTGCCAGCCTGCTCCGCTGTCCGATTTGATATTCAACTATCTTCTGGAGCACCTGCACATTCAAACAATTCTATTAGTTGAACAATGCAACCCATGCCTGTTTGACCTTGGGTATTTTAATACAATAAGAATCATTCAACTTCGGAAAATCTTTGTCATTTTAACAAACACTTTTTCGTTCTTATTTTCAACCTTCTTGGTTGAATCAATTTTCCTTTTGTCACTCACAGAAGTCTGTTTCTTGACTACCCAAATTTGTCCCTTTAGAAACATTTCTTTTATAAAACCTTGAATCAGTTTGAATGTTTCATTTTGACAAATCAATGTTAGTTTTCCAAATTTGTTTTGGTTCAAACTTGGACATTTTTGGTTTCCAAGCTTGTTTTGACTTTGAACGATCAGCCTTTTGTTTCTAAATCTGTTCAGGCTCAATTTTGGATATAGAGAGTCCAGGATCCGACGAGTTTGACGGAGCTTTGGTCCCAAGATAACCGATTCGGTGATAAGAAATGAGTAGAAGTAGAAATCGACATCGAACAAGTTAATTTAATCTGGTTTCTATTCAAAGTTTAACATAACATACCCGTGAAACCAGTTGGACAGCATCTCCCCATAGGGAACCAAAACCTTGTCCAACACAAGACCCAAAACCCATATATATAGGCATTGTGCCTTCGTACAAACCCACATAGGGTGGCTTTGTACGAACCGGCTAAGTCTTGTGGATCCGTACAAACTGATCATGTGTCCGTTCGTACGAAGGGACTCCCTTCGTACGAAGGCACTGTTTCATCATAGAACCTTTTAGTTTGTACTGGATTTCACACTATTCTATACAATATTTAACACACGCTCTATCTAGCCTATTCGCACAGTGGCAGACAAAGAAAGTATGCACCAACAGATTCCCCCTTGGCTGTCACTGTCGAATCGTCACCTTGAAAACCTTGAGCCGTGTTTGAATATTCTGCAACTTCAAATATTCTGCAACTTCAATCAGGCATCTTGAAATCTTCAATAGATTCCCATTGATTGAGGATCCGGGTTTGCTTTGACAGTGTTGCACATATTCCCCCTGAAATAAATCTTCAGGTCTTTGTTTACACAGTTCATCTCCTCTTCTGATTTGCACAACGGCAATCTTCATGAATAATCATCAACTTGAAACTAATCAATGCAGCTTCTCTGTTTGAACTTTAACCACATGCACATTCGGTTTTTGATATATCATTTCAGCACCATTGATCTCGCATTCTGCCTGCTTTATCTAAGTGTTGTACAAAAACCTAACCGGCAACTGATAGAAACTTCAAATACACCACTGGTTAATGTCAAATCTATCATTACCCATGAAAATCTGATATCCCGTTTTTCGTGATCACCTTAAAGCACCTTCATAATGATTGATCCGTATAAACGATATTCTCCACAATCAGCAAATCTTTATCGGATAACAAATCATCTGGTAACGCATTCAGATCTCCGAATCTTTTGTCCATAATCAGATTCACCCTCTTAGAAAATCTAGATCTCAGAAGCATTCATCCAAAATCTGATTTACATTCCCAGACAATTCTGAAATCGGAACCACCCGAATACTGTTGCATTGTCACAAATTTCAAAAATACCAGAATTTCACTATTTGACACTGAAATTTTTATTCCCCCTAATTTTTGCAAATTCTGACATCTTCTTACTGAATTCCCCCTCAAACTGAGTAATTCATTCTTCTAACATCTCTGAAAACACTTGGTTATGTCGAAAATATCACAATTTCTGCCCCGAATGTCAGTTTTTCATCTATGCGGATTTAACGTTTCGGCCCATAAATTGTCAGATACACCAGATTATAAACATTCTACACCAGTATCATGACTACCCCACTAATTTCCACAATTTGTGATCGCATCATCAAGTCTGTATGTTAAAGACCCAGACGAATTAACAAATAAGCACCAAGTGTCCCTTCATACGAACCCATGAAGTGGCTTCGTACGAACCTAGTCCTACAAATGAACTTAGTACAAATCAGCATTTCAAGCTCCCTTTGTACGAACTTGTGTAATGTGGGTTCGTACGAACCTGTGTAATGTGGGTTCGTACGAAGCTATGCATTCGTACCAGGAAAGCTGATTTCATCAATAACACTTTCAAACACATTTTTCGATCCAGAATCTTTGTTTCTTTGAATTTCATGATGAAGCTTTCCAGGATTGTGCGAAAATCAGTTCGGAACATAATTAGATGTTTATTGATATTTTATGTCAAAACTCCCTACACATCCAAAATTCATGCGCGTAGGTGATTCAATCAATTGTTAGATCGATTGAATCGGTACCGTAGCTCTGATACCAATTGTGGATTCGCTCTGAGGATCAATTCCTTGACCTATGAATGCGATGAACACGTATCTTGTGCGGAATCCAAGTACGTGTGTGGATCAGACATAAAGAAGTAATTATAAGTCGTTTTCTATTACTAATTTAACAGTTTACAACCACGAAAACAAACGAGCAGAGCTTCACCTCTCTAATGCTCAAAGTTACTAATGAACAAGACCCAACACACATATATATAGAAGTGGTGGCTTCGTACGAAGCTGATTACGAACGGGCTCCGGTACGTATTAACCCGACCCTTCGTACGAACCTGCTAAAATTCCTCGTTTGTACGAACCGGCTATAACACACACCAACTTTATATTTTCTTCTGGTCAGCACCAGTCTTGTCTCATCTGTTTAAGCTATGAAACATGATTGATGGAAGTGATAGACATTATGCACTCATAAAAAAGGAGCATCCAGAACGAACTTCCGAGCCATCCATCAAACCAACATCTCATCGAGCCAACACTGCACACTTAGCAAACATGATCAAATTCAAAAGACTTTACCCAACCCAGTTTACCCTTTCCTTTGTTTATTTATTTAACCCACTAATAAAGCAACATAAATAAAAGATCTACGACAGAGGGGTGTACGGACAACGGAAAAATGGCACACCCCTCAAACACGAAATAATAAAAATACGAGATAGGTAATGGGACTAAAACCTGTCACCAGATCCGGAAGGACCGGTGTCGTCCTGACGATCGAATCGGGATCTGCGTGTGAAGCGCGGAGGCGGCTGTGTGTACGGTGCATCGAGCTCGCTCGCAATATGCTATTGTGAACCGAAAAGCCAGCCGAAGCTTCGATGGGTCTGGTCATACATATCCTCCATAAAGTTCCCCTGCCGGTGCTGCTTAGAACGAATCAGATTCACATCTCATCTTACCTCCTACTGGTCTAAGGTGAGTCCATTCATCCTCCTCCAGAGATCGATTGATGAAGGCTTATACGGACCATAGGCACAATGCTCGTAACCACCACCATATCCGCCATACATATTCTCCTAGGTTGGGCTATCAAAACCGTGGCTTATCTCACCAATCTGAATGTGGGGTCACGCTCCCTAAGTGGCCCCCTCAGGCTCGTGAACTGGAATATCCTGCATGTGGATGTCATGACCGCCACCATCACCGCCATCACCATCATCATCGTCATCGTCATCGTCATCGTCATCATCATCATCATCATCATCCACTACGGGAAGCGGATGCCAAATCCTATTCAACTTGTCAACAAGCTTCGGGATTCTGTTTACTTTGCGGATCAAATGCATAGAGTTTAGTTATACCAAATCGAGCATGCCATAATCACAAGCTTCAGTCAAATGGTCTAACCGAACTCGGAAGAACTTGGCGAGTCTGGTGGCAAAGGCTCCTCCGCAGATTCTTGACGTGGGCATCGAACCAATACCTCGCTGAATTGACTCGGCGACGCTGACCGCTACGTTGTAGTTTGAACCGGAGATGATGCAATAGAGATGAAAAAGGTCGCTGGTGGTGATGTTACCGGTACTATCACCCCGAGCTCCTATGACATGGAAAATTGTGTTGGACTCTGTATGCCCAAGACAAATATTAAATTGATGTGGCTAGTACGTTATGATCCAAGTCGAGTCATACCCAAATACAAGCTAGACAAACACTTATAATATTTATTTGTGATATGATCAAACAAATAAATATTAACACTTATAATATTTAGAAATCGATTTTCTAAATAATTGCACTTGACAAACCAATAAATTATATGGATAATTTATTTTGAGATAATATTTTATCTTGTTATTTAATGGGTTAAATAACATAATAAAAGTTATATAAGTCTTATAACATGAGATGTTATAGTTTTATAAAAGTTATAAAATTAATCAAGACTTAAATTATTTTATAAAAGAAATTATTTTTTTTTATTTTTTTATATAAAATAAAGGGTGGGCCGCCCCCCCCCCCCTTGGTGTTCTTCCCTAAAAGTTTTGGCCAATCACATTGCATGCAAATTGCATGTGTAGAAGGCTCTTGATTGGGCAAGATAGTTGGTCCAATGAGAAGGCATGCAAGTTGTCATATCTAGATGAATTCTCATTGGGTGGAAAGGGTGGCAAGATTCTCTCACTTGTTTCATAAACAATTTTGCAAGACAAAAAAATAGGATGAACTTGAAAATACTAGAGATTTCTCTCTAGAAAAATCGACCATATGATGGTTGATCATGAGGGTTTCAAGTTTAATATTCAAGTGCAAGAACTCTAGAAAATGGCTCCTAAATTTTCGGCCATGGTGGTTGATCTTGATGGAATTTTAGTGAGTTCATAAGTGTAGAAATCCTAGCTAAACACAAGGTGTTTGTTGGAAGGCTTGGGGTATACAAGCTTGAGGTCTTCTACACTTGAAGGCAACCGTTCAAGAAGCATCATCATCTTCATATCCTTTACTCCTTGGAAGGTAGTATTCTAAACACTCTATGGTTGTGTTTTAATTTTGATAGCATGCATGTTCGTATATGGATCCGGGGATTGGGTTTTACATATAAAATGGTTTTCGTATCTTGTAAGTAACATGTTTTAAATAATATTTTCCGCTGCGTTTTTATTTTATAAGGATAAAATACTTTGATAAACATGTGAAAAACCCAACAGTGGTATCAGAGCCGCTTATATGAGTGCATGCTTCATAGGATATGAAATTTTCGGGTTTTGGGTTTGGGTAAAACCCTATGGCCGAAATTTTCACTATGGTTATCCCTTTGTTTTTCAAGATTATATTCTTACATGCATAAATGAATCTTGAAAAATTATTTCATTTGGATGATTATTTTGCTTGGACAAAAACCCACATTTTTCGGTTTTTCATTCTTGACCGAAAATTGTAGGTTGTAAAAGGGAACCATTTTGCTTCTTGAATTTTATATATTTGGATATATATATTTTGGTGTTCATAACCTAGCCATGACCTTGTGTGAATATTGTTGAATATTTGTGTTTGTGATTTATATTTAATTATTTCAATGGTTGTAATAGTTATTATTTTTGTTCTTCCATTTGTAAAGTTATGTAATTTATTTATTTTCATTTGGCATGTAAATAAATAGATTAGGTGCATTTTGTTTTTACTAGAAAAAATGTATTAGGATAATTTTTTTTTGTAAAAGAAGATGCACACAAAAATGCGTTTTTGGTTTTGGCTATTTTCGGGCCTAAGAGACTTCACAGTTCTTAACGGGATTTTAGCCCGAAAACCAAAACACTTTTTTTAAGTCCAAAGGAGTTTGGAGCTGAATATAAAAGACATTTGGAAGCTCAAAGAAAGTGAAGAAATCACAACACAAAAGGAAGACTTGAAGCATTTGGATGCGGGATCAAGTGAGAGTTCAACGACACATTATTTGTGTCAATATTCAACCCTTAGGAAGAACCTTTTGGCACACTTGTTTCGGCTAACAAGTGTTGTCAAAAATAGTTGGCTATGGTTATGCACCTAATGATATGTGAGTTGTGCTTGTGTGGTTGTTTATTTTGTTGTTTGATGATATTTGGATATGCATGCTTAACAAACTAATAATCAACAACAAGCTTAAAATTGGTTCTTTAAAGATCATTAAAATTGGTTAATAAAAGGTTATTAAAAATTAATGATTTTTATAATAAAATGGGTTTTATTAAAAAGAACCTTGAAAATTTATTTTCACAAAAGTACCAAGGATTTGAATGCATGCAAATGTATGGTACATGAAGTTTTCTAAACTAGAATTTTGAAAACTCAAAATCCCTTTTATAAAACAAGTCAAACACCATTCTTTTATACAACACTCGAATCACTTGGGAGCTCTTATTGTGGGATAAAGGTCACCTAACCACATTTGAGGGAACTTGTATATTCGAGGTGGGTTTACCATGTTTGTGGGATAAAGGTCACCTAACCACTTATGTGTATAAACTCACACGTGTGTGTAAGTTGGATGACTTGATTTGGAAACCATGAACTTAGGGTCACCGAAGCATGGCGAACAAAAGGTGTTGATGGGATTAAACATGCCAACTAAACATAAAGATGTTTAACCGATCCCATATGGCTAGAAGTTGCAAAGGGTTGCAATTGTCAAACGTTGACTACCTTGTTAATTTAAATAAAGGGATAAAGGTCACCTAACCGATATTTAAATGTAACGTTGGATTCTAGATTTTAATTATTAATTGTCTATAAGACATAAAAGGGTATTAATGATTAAAATATAATAATATCGAAAATACTAAAATTGAACCTTGTTAAATTTTGTAGATGGCCACTAACAATATTACCCAAACCGTCCGTAACCTATCACTAAAAACAATCCTTGAAAAGGATCGTCTCAATCATAACACTTTATGGATTTATATCGAAACTTAAGAATCGTTCTCAAGTAAGAAAAGATATCCTATGTGTTGAACAATCCTAATCCCGATGAACATCTTATGGAAGATAAGGATGCCTATAACGATTGGATTAAGTATATCAAGGATACTATGCAAACCTCTTGTCTCATGTTAGGAATTGTGATTCCCGAGATTCAAAAGGATTTTGAACATCATGAGCATACGACATGATTAACCAATTGTAGGAAATGTTCCTAAGGGTAGAACGCTTCGAAACGGTTCGAGCGCTTCATGCATGTCGAATGGAGGAAACCCAATCGGACTCATCTTATGTCTTTAAGATTAAAATCCACATTGATCACCTCGAAAGGCTCAACATGGGTAAAAAGGGCTTTACCCATTCTAACGATCAATAAGGATGGCAACAAGAAAGGGCATCACCCCGACACCAAAGCAAATGTTGCAAATGGAAACGGGAAATTCAAAGGGAAAAAGGTTAGAAAAACTAGAGCAAAACCACCGAAACCAAAAGAGAAGAAGGCAAAGGTTGCCACGAACGATCCATGCTTTGAGTATGGTGGGATAGGGTATTTGAAAATGAATTGTCCAACCTATCTCAAAGAGTTGAAAAATAAGAGGGCAGGGCAAACATCAGGTACAATCTTAATGATACATATTGACCTTAATGATATTTCTTCTAACACATGGGTATTAGATACCGGATGTGGAACTCATATTTGCAATTCATTGCAAGAATTCAAAAGAAATAAGCATTACAAGAAAGGAGACTATGTTTTGAAACTTCCAAATGGTTTGGAAATTGTTTTAAAATGTTTTGAATGCTCCTAGTTTGACTAGGAACATTATTTAAGTTTCCCTTTTGAGACAATATGTTTTGATTTAAAGTTTGTAAACAATGACATTTATATTTCGATGAATGACACATTTTACTTTAAAACTATGCCTTCAAATGGTAGTTATGAATTGGTTCATAATAATACATCATTTGATAGTTCAATGTACCAAACAATCACCAACAAACTCAAAATGGTATTGAGTGAGACTTATCTTTGGCATTATCGCCTTGATCATATAAACAGATGTCGCATGTAAACACTTCGAAAGAATGGTCTTTTGGAAACAAATGAAATTGGTTCATTTGATACATGTGAATCCTGTTTACAAGGTAAAATGACTAAGAAACCCTTTAGTGGGAAAGGGCAATAGATTTCTTAGGTATCATACATTCAGATGTATGTGATCCTTTTAAGCCAATGACTAGGTATGGTGAAAGATACTTCATTAATTTTACAAACAACTGTAATAGTTATAGTTATGTGTACTTGTTGAGACACAAAGTTGAAGTTTTGAAATGTTCAAAGCCTTAAAAAGGTGAAGTACAATATCAACTCAATTAAAGTTCTTCGTTTCGATAGAGGAGGAATCGAACTCTATTTTGATATGGTTCGATCTATGATGGCTAGGAGCGCATTATCTCTATCATTTTGGGGTTACGCTTTGCTCTCCGTGGCTCGTATATTAAATATGGCCCAAACTAAGAAAGTGGATAAGACACCTTTTGAAATATGGCATGGAAGGGTTCCATCATTATCATATTTAAAGGTAAGGGGTTGTAAAGCTTATGTTAAGCTATACACCTCAAATAAATTGAAAGTCCGATCCACTAAGTGTATCTTCGTAGGATATCCTAAAGATGGTATAAGATATTAATTCTACGATCCAACAGAGCAAAAGGTATTTGTTGCTCGAAAGGCTAAGTTCTTGGAAGCTAAGTTCCTTATGGAAGGAGCTAGTAGAACAGTGGAACTTGATGAGGATCAAGAACCACAAACCGATACACGTTTGGTTGATGCTAGCGCTCAACAAGAGGTTGTTGAAAACGATCAAGTGGTTGATCATTACACACAAAACGTTCGCAGATCTGGTAGAATAAGTAGTCCACATGAAAGATATGGATTTTTCATAGATGGATGCTACGTGGTAGATTCGGGTGAACCTACCACATACCATGATGCAATGTCAAAATCTGATTACGACAAATGGCTTGAGGCTATGAACGTAGAGATGCAATCCATGTATGACAACCAAGTTTGGGAATTGGTTGTGCCACCTCTTAACTCCAAAGTAGTTGGAAGTAAGTGGGTTTTCAGGAAGAAAACAGATATGCATGGTAACTTGGATACTTATAAAGCGATACTTATAGCAAAAGGTTTCACTCAAACTCAAAGGGTTGATTATGATGAGACTTTTTCACCTGTGGCAATGCTAAAGTCAATAAGGATATTATTTGCCATACCTGCACAATATAATTATGAGATTTGGCAAATGGATGTCAAAACGGCTTTCCTTAATAGATATCTTGAGGAAGATGTCTATATAGTTAAGCCTGAAGGTTTTGTCGATCCAAAACATCCTGACAAAGTATGCAAGTTAAAGAAATCAATCTATGGATTGAAACAAGCATCTAGAAGTTGAAATCACCGTTTTTTATGAAGAGATTAGGGAATATGGATTCATCAAGAACGTCGATAAATCTTGTGTATAAGAAGGCTAGTGGGAGCATTATTACTTTCTTAGTATTATATGTCAAAGACATTCTACTATTTGGAAATGACATTCCAGCCCTGGAAGGTGTAAAACCTGGCTTGGAAGTTGTTTTTCCGTTAAGGATCATGGTGAAGTCACCTATATTTGGGGAATAAAGATCTATAGGGATAGATCAAGGCGCTTGATAGGTTTAAATCAAAGTGCATACATTGATAAAGTCTTGAAAAGGTTCAAGATACAGAACTCTATGAAAGGATTGGTACCTATTCAAAGAGGGGACAATATTGAATGCGTTTCAATGTCCAAGCTCAAAGGATGAGCAAGAAAGAATGAAAGGAATCCCATATGCGTCTGCTATAGGATTAAATTATGTATGTAATGATATGCACTAGACCAGACATGTTATGCTCTTTAAGCATGACGAGTAGATACCAGCGAATAACGGTCATTAGGTGACTGCTAAAAATATATTGAAATACCTTAGAAGGACTAAGGATATATTTCTAATATATGGATCTGGTGAAAAGGAATTCGTTGTAAAGGGTTACATGGATACAAGTTTCCAAACTGATCGAAATGATTCTCGATCACAATCAGGGTAGCGTTGTCCACTACGGAATAAGAATACATCACCGCTTTATTGATCGAGATGATTCATGTGGATCTGCCAGTTGAATTATTGCCGATCTAGGGGTAGTCCCTACCATTCAGGACCCCTAGTGATCTTTGTGATAACGATGGTGTGATTGCTTAAATCACGGAACCTCGTGTACATCAAAAGACTAGGCACATTGAGCGGAGTTTCAACTACATAAGGGATGAAGTTGAAAAAGGGAAATATATGTATTCGCAAAGTTCACACTGATCAAAATACCGCGGATCCATTCACGAAGCTCCTTAAACGGGCAAAGCATGAAGGGTCATACTTGTGCCTTGGGACTTCGATATTCTAGTGATTGGATTTGATCTATTTTGTATTTGGATATTGGAACAATTGTTATTATAACTCTTTATGGTATGTTGAGTTATGTTCCATTTTAGCATGTTTAAATCTGTGAATAAGTTACTTATTCTAAAAGTCCGTAGTCGATCATACTTGTGGGAACAAATATGAATGTAAGACTATTGTGAACTTGGATTGGTGGATATTCATTAGGTATGAATATAGAGCAAGGTGTTGCTGCCAAAGTTCATAGATATTTGTGGGATACAAATATTGGACTGACTCGCTCTCAAATATTACTGCATGGAATCATCTGTGATTGATCATAAGTAAATTTGAGTAAAGGAGAATATCATGGTATCCTCAGACCTGAGATACATATTGGGTCTTGATATTCACCAAATATTGTACCTTGACTTATTTCTTCGCTGTCAGTAATATGACAGTACATAAGGCTAAGCTCAGGTGTGGTACAAGGTGATTGTGAGAGACGTATATAGTCAAGACGGGATTTTTTCCTCTTATTCGTTGAGAGTAAGATATCTAAGGCCTGCTAAAGTTAAATCAACAGAGAGTGATCACTCTATGTCTCTGGATTTGACAGGACATCTGTAACGAAAGGATAAATGATAGATTCACCTAAATCATTTTCAAGTAAGGGACTTGAAGGGGATGATATGATTGAATGGGACATATAGTCATACGTATTAGGGGTAGTAAACCGTAGTTAGGCGTCATTTACTACTTGCATCAATTTTCTATGTATCTTGTGCAAGTGGGAGATTGTTGCACTCTGTATGCCCAAGACACATATTAAATTGATGTGGCTAGTACGTTATGATCCAAGTCGAGTCATACCCAAATACAAGCTAGACAAACACTTATAATATTTATTTGTGATATGATCAAACAAATAAATATTAACACTTATAATATTTAGAAATCGATTTTCTAAATAATCGCACTTGACAAACCAATAAATTATATGGATAATTTATTTTGAGAGAATATTTTATCTTGTTATTTAATGGGTTAAATAACATAATAAAAGTTATATAAATCTTATAACATGAGATGTTATAGTTTTATAAAAGTTATAAAATTAATCAAGACTTAAATTATTTTATAAAAGAAATTATTTTTTTTTATTTTTTTATATAAAATAAAGGGTGGGCCGCCCCCCCCCCTTGGTGTTCTTCCCTAAAAGTTTTGGCCAATCACATTGCATGCAAATTGCATGTGTAGAAGGCTCTTGATTGGGCAAGATAGTTGGTCCAATGAGAAGGCATGCAAGTTGTCATATCTAGATGAATTCTCATTGGGTGGAAAGGGTGGCAAGATTCTCTCACTTGTTTCATAAACAATTTTTCAAGACAAAAAAATAGGATGAACTTGAAAATACTAGAGATTTCTCTCTAGAAAAATCGACCATATGATGGTTAATCATGAGGGTTTCAAGTTTAATATTCAAGTGCAAGAACTCTAGAAAATGGCTCCTAAATTTTCGGCCATGGTGGTTGATCTTGATGGAATTTTAGTGAGTTCATAAGTGTAGAAATCCTAGCTAAACACAAGGTGTTTGTTGGAAGGCTTGGGGTATACAAGCTTGAGGTCTTCTACACTTGAAGGCAACCGTTCAAGAAGCATCATCATCTTCATATCCTTTACTCCTTGGAAGGTAGTATTCTAAACACTCTATGGTTGTGTTTTAATTTTGATAGCATGCATGTTCGTATATGGATCCGGGGATTGGGTTTTACATATAAAATGGTTTTCGTATCTTGTAAGTAACATGTTTTAAATAATATTTTCCGCTGCGTTTTTATTTTATAAGGATAAAATACTTTGATAAACATGTGAAAAACCCAACAAATTGCTCGCTCGATGACGCGGAGTAGTGGGTTAAGGATGCATGTCGCCTTGGCCCTCCGTGGGTCCCATATCCGACCCGGTACTGTGATCTCATTCCAAAATGCGGACTTGTCCGCGTTTGGCTCCCAGTCTTGCAAACTACCATGAAATAGATCTGAATCGATCTTGTCATCCTCATATAATCCCAATACTTAACCGAGCCGACTGATTGATTAATGATGCCATTTTCGTTCTAGTCGGTATTTTGCACCAACATTTTTCTCATACACGTCTGGGAAAGGAAAAGTAAATCGAAAAGACACGAAAAACTCGATCACTAACTCCACGTATTGAGGCTCCGCTATGTCGAAAAGGCGGATCCAAAGAGGTGTTATAAGATCATCGAACCGCTCTGTCTGTCCGAGCAAGTCCAAATTGACCTTCTGCAACTTCCTCATGGGCTCAATCAAATGTCTCCTTGCCCACAATCTTTCAACCTTAGTGATATAATACCCTTCCTTAGCATTGTCACGAAACTGCAAATAAGGGTGATCCATCTGCAAGAAAGATTGAAATTAGCAGCAAAACAGACAAAAATATGAAACTGGACATTTTGGCACGATCGTGCCAACATCTGGCACTATCGTGCTTGCCTGGAATATTCAGCAGGATTATGAAGATATATGGAAATTATGAAGTTCTGGGTTTTTATTCCCTAGACGCACGGTCGTGCCATCCCTTGGCACTCTCGTGCTTGACCGATTTCTTGACACTGATTTGAAGTTTTGAACAGTTTTATGAAGGGCACGATCGTGCCATATGTTGGCACCCTCATGCATGTTGAATTTCTGGGTAAAAATATGAAGATCCAACACTGGTTATGAATGGCACGAAGATGCTATATGTTGGCATGGTCGTGCGTATCAGAACCCAGAATTGTGCAGCCTTCAAATCGCACCAATACCCTGATTTTTTCACATTTTTGCTTAGGGGTTTTGTAAATCGTTCAGTTGTGGTACTTAACAACACAAAAAACACGAAAAACGGGGCTTGAATCGGGTGATTTAGACCAAGTCCTAAAAACTTAAAGAAAAATAACTATCAAGAACATAACACAAAATCACAAGAAACTGACAAAGAAAAGGATAAATTCGTACCTGGAATGCTTGTTGGGAGGAAAGAAATTCTTGGAGGAAGCTAGGAGATGCGGAGGATTCGGGAGCACTTGAATGGGTTCAAGGAGGAAGATGAAGATATGAAGGAGGAGTGGTTGGTTTTATTAAAGGTGGTTCTATTATTGGCTCTACAAAGGGCTGACACTAACATGTTTAGTAGTGCCAGATTTTACTCTTGATAGTGCTTGATTTTTTTTTTGAAATAAGGATGAAGATAAAAACTATACAAAGAAAACTCATTGAACCCGGGGTACTCACGAAGCATCTCCTACTAAGAATAAGAACCGAACTAACATACCTGAAAGCCGGTAACAAGCTCTAACATCCCTCGTGAACCAGAACGAACCAAAACCTAAAAAAGAAATAGACAACCGCAAAAATAATAATATATACAAAACCATGCTAAGTTTATTCACGAGTCTTCAGCTAGACTCACCACTCCGAATTCATTTGTTCCTGGGGTGAAGTGTAACAACCTCCTCAACCTGGTTAACGGGCCCTCCAACATAAGCCTTTAGCCTATGCCCATTGAGTTTAAACAACCTACCATCCTCATGGCCTATCTCCACAGTCCCATAAGGAAACACTAATTGTAAAGTGTAGGGACCTGACCACCGAGACTTCAGCTTACCAAGAAACAACTTGAGACGTGAGTTGTATAACAACACACGATCACCCACTTGGAATTCCTTCTTCTCCTTCAAGCGGGAATCATGAAGCATCTTAGTACGTTCCTTGTACAGCTTGGAGCTTTCATACGCATCGTGTCTAAGCTCCACAATCTCATGAATCTACACAAACCTGTTTTCACCCGCAGTAGCCATATCAAGATTAACTGTCTTCAAAGCCCAGTATGCTTTGTGCTCGAGTTCAACCGGCAAATGACAAGAATTCCCATAGACCAATTTAAGCAGTGTGGTGCCAATAGGAGTCTTTTAGGCTGTCCGGAAAGCCCACAGTGCATCATCCAATCTCTTGGACCAATCCTTACGGCTAGAATTAACCGTTTTCTCCAAAATCCGCTTTATACTCCGATTAGTGACCTCAACCTGTCCGCTCGTCTACGGATGATATGGTGAAGAGAATCAGTGTTGCACACCATATCGGGACAATGCTTTCTCAAGCTGTGCATTACAAAAATGTGTCCCACGGTCACTAATCAATGCCTTCGGGGCACCAAAGCGAGCAAACAGCTTCTTCAAAAACCTCACCACTACCCTAGCATCATTAGTGGGTAAAGCTTGTGCTTCAACCCACTTTGACACGTAATCAACTGCGACGAGGATGTAGCGGTTGCCAAAAGTGGTCGGGAAAGGTCCCATGAAGTCTAGCCCCCATACATCGAAGACCTCACATACTTGAATGTCATTTTGTTGCATCTCATGGTGTGCAGAAATGTTGCTTGCACTCTCGCAAGCATCACAGGACCTCACCCACTCGTGGGCATCACGAAAGATAGTCGGTCAAAAGAATACAACGTCAAACACCTTTTTCGCCGTGTTGTTCGCTCCGTGGTGGCCTCCCGTAGGTCCTTCAAGACAGTGGCGCAAAATATCCCTCGCCTCATCACCATACACGCATCGCCGGATCATCCGATCCGCTCTTACCCTAAACAAGTAAGGGTCTTCCTAAAAGTAATACTTGACATCCGCAAAGAACTTCTGCTTCTGCTGATGGGTCATCCCCTTGACCAGGATGCAACTAGCTAAGTAATTTGCAAAGTCAGCAAACCATGGAGAATCATCAGTAGTCTCGATCCTCATGAGGAACTCGTGGGGAAATTGTCATTGATGTTAGGCCCACGAGTTTCCTTTCCCTCAGAATGTTCAAGTCGAGATAAATGATCGGCTGCCAAATTTTCAGCCCCTTTCTTATCACGGATTTCAATATCAAACTCTTGCAGCTAAAGAATCCAATGTATCAATCTCGGTTTAGAATCTTGCTTGCTAAAAAGATACCGAAGGGCTGCATGATCCATGTACACAATGGTCTTGGAAAGGATTAGATAAGACCGAAACTTATCTTAGGCAAAGACCACAACTAGGAGCTCTTTCTCTGTCATGGTATAGTGCTCCTGAGTGTCGTTGAAGGTCTTGCTCGCATAGTAAATCGAGTGAAAGTGCTTATCTTTCCTTTGACCCAAGACGGCCCCCACTGCGAAATCACTCACATCACACATCAACTCAAATGGTAGTTCCCAGTCGGGGCTACCATAATCGGGGCATTCACCAACTTCTCCTTCGACAACTCAAATGCCCTAAGGCAATCATCGGAGAAAACGAACGGGGCATCCTTCTCGAGGAGCTGAGTCATGGAACGGGCAATTTTGGAAAAGTCCTTTATGAATCACCGGTAAAAACCTGCATGACCTAGAAAACTCCTAATAGATTTCACTGATGTGGGAGGCGGGAGCTTCGAAATAGTCTCAACTTTGGCTCAGTCAACCTCAAGCCCTGCCTGTGAAATCTTGTGCCCAAGCACAATGTCGTCATTAACCATAAACTGGCATTTTTCCCAGTTCAACACAAGGTTGGCTTCTTCACATCTAGCCAACATCCTTTTCAGATTCTCGAGACACTGATCAAAAGAACTTCCCAACACAGAAAAATCATCCATGAAAACCTCCAAGGAGTCCTCGATCATATCATGAAAAATGGCCACCATACACCTCTAAAATGTGGCTGGGCCATTACACAGTCCAAAGGGCATCCGTCGGTAGGCGAATGTTCCATAGGGACATGTGAATGTCGTTTTCTCCTGATCCTCAGGAGAGATGGGAATCTGAAAGTAGCCTGAAAAACCATCAAGGAAGTAGTAGTACATCCTACCCGACAACCTCTCCAACATCTGATCAATGAAAGGAAGTGGGAAATGATCCTTCCTCGTGGCATCATTGAGTTTGCGATAATCAATGCAAACTCTCCATCCGCTGACAGTACGAGTAGGAATCAGCTCGTTTTTCTCATTAGTCACCACTGTCATGCCTTCTTTCTTCGGGACTACCTGTACAGGGCTAACCCATGGTGAATCAGAGATCGGATATATCAAACTTGCATCAACTAGTTTGATGACCTCTTTCTTCAAAATCTCCTGCATGTTAAGGTGCAAGCGCCTCTGATGCTGTACCACAGGTTTAAAGTCCTCCTCCATCAAGATCTTATGGGTACAATCGGATGGATTAATACCTTTTATATCCATAATCTTCCAAGCAATATCCTTTTTATGATGCTTCAAGACATCAAGCAATCGATCCTTCTCCTCTCCCGACAATCCAGCAGAAATGATAACGGGAAAATGAGTCTCACCCTCCAAGAAAGCATACTCTAAATGATCTGGAAGCTCCTTAAGCTCAACCGAAGGTGGATTCTCAATAGAAGGGCATGCTTTAGGCTCAGCAACGCGATCCACAACCTCAAAAACCTTGGGACACGGGGGAGACGTGTGACCTATCAGACAGGCCATCTCCTCGACTAATCGGTCCATACTAGGCAAACTAAAAGTCTCCCCACCAAGCAACTATGTGTCCACAACATCCTCCTCAAATGTATCATGAAGATGATCACTCGTATATGTATTGATAGTCTCAATGAAGTAGAGTGTATCATCCTGACTATGTGGGTGTTGCATAGATTTCCCAATATCAAAGGTGACCTCCTCATCATCAACCCTAAGAGTAAGTCTACCGATGCAGACATCAATCAAGGCTCTCGTAGTGGCTAGGAATGGGCTTCCTAAGATAAGTGGAATAGTTTTGTCCTCGTCCATGTCTAAAATCACAAAATTGATAAGAAAAACAAACTTGTCGATTTTCACCAGCATATTATCAACCATCCCTCGAGGATACTTAACTGAACGGTCGGCACTGAATGCTCATACGAGTCGGCTTGGGCTCTCCCAAGTCTAGTTTAGCAAAAAAACGCATATGGCATGAGGTTTATGCTAGCTCCAAGATCAACCAATGCATTGTTGACCGACAAACTACCAATGAAACACGAGATAGTGAAACTCCCAGGATCATTCATCTTCTTCAACAGTTTGTTCTGAAGAACCGCTAAACACTCCTCATTCAAGGTCACATGCGAAAGCTCCTCAAGTTTCTTTTTGTTAGATAAAATATCTTTCAGAAACTTGGCATACTTAGGCATTTGAGCAAGTGCCTCGACAAATGGTAAAACATTTGTTGGAAGGGAGATCTACCCTTCTAGCGGCCGACATTCTGGTCTTTGGATGGGTAGGAGGAAAACATGCCTGTGTGGATATAACAGGGGTTTCCCCGCTTGTGGGCCTAGGGGGTAGGGCTTTCACGGTTGGTCAAGCTGCTTTAAAGGCTGCTTCGGGTAAAGTGACCAAACATGAGAAAGCATGTCTTGACAACCAACACGTGTTTATCCCATTTGCTTTTGATACTTTTGGTTTTCTGGCGCCAGAAGTCGTGGACCTACTTAGTCGAGTTCAAAGGGTCATGCATAGTAATGTTATGACCCCGAGATCTATGGACGTAGTTTTTAAAAGGCTTAGTTTTGCTATTCAAAAAGGGGTAGCGGCGCAGCTTGTTGCCCGTCTACCAACTTTCTCGATGTAAATTGGTCATTGTTAATTATAAAGCATCACTGTTGTTCATAAAAAAATGGTAAACTTATATGAAGTTGCTTAAAAAGCTCGAGGAATTTACCATAGTGTTCTTCCATCTTCTGCTTCTTCAACCTCCCCGGGTATGGAATGGAGGGACATACTCTCTCACTGGCTCCTTAGCTTATGTTGTACTTGCTGGGGCTCGCCTTGGTTGCACCTCACCCGGAGACTCAGTTTCAATCTCCTCAGCAATCTCATCATCAACCGGCTTTGCTGGAGCAACCGAAGTGATGGGCTCAACGGTCTTGCCGCTTCTCAACGTGATGGCCTTCGCAGTAGCATCTGGATTAGGTTCTGTGTTGCTTGGAAGCCCCTCTGTTGTCTCTCAGACAACATCTTGGCAATCTAGCCAACTTGGTTTTCAATGGCCTGCATGGAAGCCTTCTGGCTTCTCAAATCACTCTCGTGCCTTGCGAAAAGACTGTCATACTCTCTAAAACGCTTCTCATTCTCGAACCTTTTGAGCATTTTGACCAGCTAAGAGTTGACTAAACATATCGTGCACACTAGGTTCACTAGTGGAAGATGTCTGTTGAGGCCGAGGTGGACCATATGCTCCATGAGCTGGAGCTGTGGGACGTGGAGCAAATCCGGGTGGATGCTGATTAGAAGCGTTAGGCTTCCAACTGAAATTTGGGTGGTTCTTCCACCCCGGATTATAAATATTGCGGTAGGGATAATTCTGAGGACGGTATTGATTTCCCATGAAATCAATATGCTCGTGTGACATCTCTCCCGTCGGAAAATCGCCTACATGGTATGCTCCCCCACTCGAAGAACCACTCGAGTGTGTTTCCATCACTTGATAAAATTTCAAAGATAAGGCATCCATACATGCTGTCATAGCTGTGAAGTCGTCCACGTGATGAACTCCCTGTCGAGAACTCTTCCCCCTCGGTGGCTGCTGTGACCGATTCTCCGTGGCACATCTCTGCAAGATCTCAAACGCCTCAATGGCATTTTTCATGCCAATGTCTCCACCCGAGTATGTATAACCATCATCTGTCCCTGACTATCCAAACAATGGTAGAAGATCTGACATTGTTCCTACTTGGGCAACCCGTGATGTGGGACCTTTCTCATAAGCTATTTAAAACGCTCCCACGCCTCATAAAGGGACTCGTCCTCATCCTGATGAAAGTTGAGAATCTTGGTTCTCAACCGAACAGTTTTTCTCAGGAGGGAAATATTTCTGAAGGAACTTCTCAGCTAATTGATTCCAACTAGTGATAGATCCAGCTGGAAGTGAAAGAAGTCACTCTTTGGCTCCATCCCGTAAAGAAAACGGAAAGAGCCAAAGGTGTATAGCATCCGATGATGCATCACGAATCCTAAACGTGGCACAAACCTCCAAAAAACCCGTGATGTGGACACTAGGATCCTCGTGATCCTTGCCATAAAACTGCACTGCATTCTGCAACATCGATATGGTGCCAGATTTGATCTCGAAATTATTATTATTGATTATTGGTGCATTGATGCTCATAGGTAAACCATCAAGTGACGGTTTTCCTATTTCATTTAAGGTCCTTTTCTCCTCTTCGTCCGCCATATCTACCTGAACCTCGTAGAATGTGTCGCCTCCCGTCGCGTCTACCTCGATCGTCTCGGCTACCATGCATGATCTATAGGGAATAAGGAGGAGCACAATGCACTATATATATATATATATACAAAAACAAAAATAACTTGCAAATAATCATATTTTTTTTCTTTTTTTTTTTCAAATAATCATGCAAAAAAAAAAAGTAGACAAAAACTTTATACACTTTTCACAATGGCTAAATAAGTAACTCGAACCGTTCTCAAGAAAACCCGCGTCCTCGGCAATGGAGCCAAAAACTTGATGTGCGTGAATTAAATATATTTTTATAAATTAATTTTCCTTCACACAAATTTCGTTTTAAAAAGATTTTCACCTAAGAACTAAACTACATATACAAAAGGGCAAGTGTACCCGTCGAGGGGTAATATAGTTTATCGGTAAGAACCGGATATTAATCCGTGGACGCGGTGTCTCGATACTAAACTTTTGTCACTTTAAATCCTTTTCAATTAACGGGTTTGGTTTTTCTAATTTAACTTGGAAATAATAAACTAATAAACATTCTAGAAAATAACAATATCTAAGAAAGGTTGCCTAAACTAAGTATCGAGTAACAAACATGTGACAACAAAGGAAAAGGATTAGTGATGATGCAAGTTTTAATTTCAACTAAGTCCCCAATCAAGGCTTCCTAGTCTTATAATTCTTAGGAAAACTTAAAATGAATTAACATTCCAATCACCAAAAAATTATTCTTTTAAGTTCACTTGCTAGGTTAATGTTAATCTTCAATCATGAGTTATTTGTTTGTCAAAACTCTTAACTCTACAAATTAGGAAAAACTAATATGAACAACACACTAATCACCCTAACTTGGTTTCAAGTAAGCAACATCTTCATCTTGTTCTTGATACGAACCATAAGCATGGTCATGAAAGATAACAATCTTGGCCTAAATCATCATACTAACACAATCACAAACCATAGAATTCATATAAACATTCTTTGATCTTTCCAAATCTAAATGCAAGAATCCATACACATGTTCAAATCATCATTCAAGTCATGTTAGCAATTACCATTCCTAGTTTCATGCTATGAATCAATCCTAACAAGTTTACAAGATTCAATAATCATAATCTTTACATGGGATTTGCAACACATCATGTAAATACTTATGATCAACCATTCAAGAACAACAACTTTAAACATGTACATGAACTCAAAGAACAAGACTAAACATTACTATGAAGATTAACAAGAACAATCATCACATCTTCTTCCATATTATCACATATTCATAAGCTTCAACAAAGTTTAAGCAACATAAATGTTTAGCCCATAAGGCTCATAACTACTATAGATTAACGACAAGAAAGCTTAAATTGTTCATAATGTAGAAAGTAGGCTAACCAAGTTTAAAGACAAGATTAAAGTTGTAAATGAGTGAATCTTCAATGATTTAGTAATCTTCAAAGCTAATCCTTGGCTTCAAAAACCTTCCAAGTCCAGGATTTTGAGAGAAAACTTCACCAAGATGCTCCAACTCCCTTACAAATGAGCTTGAAACTGTATTTAAACTGCTGGGCGTTTGGCATGACCATGCCACCTTTTGGCACGATCGTGCGTGGCAAGTGTCAGAGTCACTTTTCGTCTGTCGATCTTGTTTGCTACCTTTTTTATGTGGGTGTTGTTAAATTTGGGAGACTAAATTGGCGATTTGGTATTTTGCACACTATTTTGTTTGATGAATTTGTGGTGGTGTGGGCTACTGGAAGGGGATGGTGGAAAGATTGATGAATTTGTCTTGGTGGTGGTGTGGGCTGGTGGAAGGACTGGTGGAAGGAATGGTGGAACTAGAAGAAGACAGAGAGATAGAGATATGGAGTTAATGTATATATACATATATATATATACATATATATATATACATATATATATATATATATATATAGGGGATGTATCATGAGAAAACTAGTTTAAATGAGAAAACCAAAAAACTAACTAAAAAGCCCAAAAAAACATACCAAAATTTTTTATTTATTTTTTTTAATTTCTATAAAAAAATCGCAGGTTTTTATACCTGGAAAAAAATTTTCAAAAACAAAATTTTTTTGTTGTATTGCACATGTGCACTATTACGGATATAGTGCACATGTGTAGTACACATATAATGCACATATATTGCACATGTGCAATACAACAAAAAAAAAAATTTTGAAAAATTTTTTTTATGTATAAAAACTAGCGATTTTTTGTTAAAAAATTGTAAAAAAAAAAAAAAATTGGTATGTTTTTTAGCTTTTTTTTAGGTTTTTTTAGTTAGTTTTCTAGTTTTCTCATTTATATGTAGTTTTCTCATGATCCTCTCCCTATATATATATATATTTCTTTTAAGATAGTTTAATAATAATTGGAAAAAGACAATTGTACACTCATGTGCATTGCACATCACAATAATTAGCTAAGATTTCTAACCAGGTTTGGTCTAAAGGACAAAACGTGCAAGATTTTGGAAGGTTTAGGACACCGCTTGTAAACTTTTGGTCAAAAGGACAGCGCCTGCAATTTGATGTAAACATAAAGGACAAAACTTGTAATTTACTCTAAAAATAAATATAATCATTTATATTTATTTCTAACGTCTAAAACTCGGGAACCTTTTATAAAATAAATATGATTCTTTATATTTATTTCAAATGTCTAAAAACCCAGAACCTTTTATAAAATAAATACAATTATCTATGTTTATTTCAAACATCAAAGACGCGAAAATCTTTTATAGAACAAATATAATTATTTATATTTATTTTAAACGTCCACGACACAATAACTCTATAGAATAAATATAACTCTTTATATTTATTTCAAAAACCTAAATGGCGTATATATATACATTTTGACAATTACCCTCGAGACGCGAGATTTCTATTTTGGCTACATAATGGTTACATACATATACACCTATAAATTTATATATTGCGTTATACGAATTTTCAATGTAATACTTACATAAAATATTCGGTACTTGTACGTACGACCTTCCAGGACGACTAATACGATACCATAAATATATTTTATATTACTATATAAATATAAATACGCTAAACCTCTCAGAAACTAAATATTTCCATGACTTAGTAATTACCACCGACATTAAATGAAACTTAACAAGTATATCTTTTTCGTTTCTTTAAAGTTAACAATATACCATCGTATCGTTTGGTTAACGATCCGGTAGAGCTCGGTTAAACGTGGCTTAGTTACATCATTTTATTAGAAACTAATAAGATATTTCGTGTTAGGAATGTTATAGACTGCATGCTAGCGAGTAACGTCTTGGAAACGACATCACAGAGTCATATTAAGCTAGCTTTGCACAAGGATATCGAGGTGAGTTCATAACCCCACCTTCTTACGGTTTTACATTTTTATAAATGTTTTCGGGGTGGAAAGCCATGCAAGTTTTGCAAAACCATACAAGGTTATCGATGAACATAAATTACATATTTCTAAACCATGCTACAAACAAGTTTTAACTAACACAAATGGTCTGTTAATTCCAATAAACTCAAATGGTTTACGAAATGTTTATGCTAAATATACGGTTTTTCAAAACACATGCGTATTTTTGAAACGTGCATACGAACAACCGGACAAATTAGTGAGTTCATGTCTCAATTTTTAAACATTTTTTAGTTTTCTAAACTTTGGGAAAATACATGTACAAATGGTATGTTAAACTAAGGAATGATACATTAGATCATGTGCGAATAGGGGATACGTAAGCACCATTAATCTAAGTTTAGACAAAGGAGCAAAAGGTTAGATCTATTGGGTTTTGGCAGCCTCACTCTTGGTCCACATTGACCCACTCGGAAGAGTGCTTTTGTGTAACACCTTGTAAAAATCGCGCCCAACAATGTGTTGACACGTGTACTAAACCCTAATGAAGTCAAACGTTGACCATTAGGGACTAATTTTGTGAAAAATCAAAAACTTTGAATGTGGAAGGACTGAAAGTGTTAACATGCTTAAACTAAGCCACTGAATAACAACACAAGGTATTCATAATTATATTTGAGCCACTTGTTGATAAAAAGGAACCGTTTACGTAATTAATTAAAAGTTTGCGCGACGAAGGGTTAAAAGCGTCAACATGTTTAATTATACCTCTGAGTGACCTGTTAACAAACCCAGAGTGTTATAAGATCTGATTGTATTATGGGGAATACATAATATTGGCCATATAGGGCTTTAATGCCGATAAATGATAATACGCACTAGTTTGTGCGTTAAAAGGATTAAAAGTGTCAACATGTTAATTCTTACCTTTGAGTGACCTTTTAACGAACCCGAAGCATTGTGATGTTTAATAAAACTCATGGGAATGCCTAATATTGGCCGTTTAAGGCTTTGATACAATTAAACGATAATACGCACAAGTTTGAGCGTTAAAAGGACTAAAAGCGTCAACGTGTAAATCTACATCTTTGAGAGACCTTTTAAACGAACCGGGAACTCCGTGATGCTCGGTCATACTCCTGGGTGTGCCTAATATTGGTCACAATGGGCATATATTATTATTATTATTATTATTATTATTATTATTATTATTATTATTTTTATTCATTACTTAAAGCCCACACATAAATAAAACCATTTGATGAATCTATGGACTTGTTAATGGTTTTAAAAACCTACTATAACACTTGTAATCATCTCATGATTTCCCTAAACACATGGCATGATCTTATCCTTTCTCAAAAACTTTACAAAGGCCTTGAAATTTCATTTTCAAAGTCCACCATTCATTCTTTCTTCCTATCTTCTCATCTTGGAGGATCCTAAGCAATTGTGAACCACCTTTGAGTTTTCTTCAATCCATAGGACCACTTGTAAGTGTTCCTTTCATGACTAGTTCTTTTATTTGGCTTAAAAAGCCGAAAAGTCAAGCGTTTACGATAAACGCTTTGACTTCTAGTTAGACCGTAAATGGTCAAGCCATTGTTCGCAACGAACATGGCTACGTGATTGTAATTAGGTAGGTGTAAAACTCTCAAAAGGGCACCTTCTAAGAATCAAGTTTGCTTGGTCAATTGACGAGTCAACGTAATATTGTTTTTAAAAAAGTCAACGGGTCAGTTTTCGAAATAATTGTGATATGAGTTTAGAAATGTTCTAAAATACGTTTTATCACTTAAACAACTTGGTAATAATTATTAGAACATGTGTAAACATGTTCGGCTCGTCAATTCCAGTTTTAGGGTCGGTTCGCAACCGAAAGTCGCGAAGTTTGACTTCTACGTTGACTTTCGATTATGAACCGAATTAGATTAGTTTACTACTGATTATAGGTTCCGTTATGATCGTAATGTAATGTAGCATAACCCTATAAGGTTATATTAGACGATCATATTAGAAATCTGAGTTTTTGCACATGTTCCGTTAATATGCCGTACTTTGACTATTATGCCCTTTTAAGCAAAAATAAGGTTTTAGACATCAATAAGCTTTCAAACAACTTAGGTACTGATATGTTAACATGTTTAACATATTTTGATGTTACAAATCTGATCATATACTGAGTTTGCATATAATATCGTAAATTATGCTTTAAATAGACCAAAATGCCCTTTATGCGCGTAGATCGGTTTTAAGCATAATTTTTCATACCAAACTCATTGTCTACTGATGTAATATCATAATTAGGATAATTTGGGATGTTCATTCAGTTTACAAGCTGAGTTTACGCATACGTTCTTGAATTACATCCTTAAATGACGATAATGCCCTTTTTGCACCTAAAATGATTTAAAAGCACAATTTTAATACAAAACCTTTTTATTACTGATATGTTATATTAATTAACATATTTTGGTCATATAAACCTGATCATAACATTAGTTTTCCTAAAAGATCGCAAATATCGTCATTTAACGACTTTAACGCCGTTTCGGCGCATAGTAAGATTTTAAACCATAACTACCAATCAAGACTTGTTACCTATTGATTTTATAAATCATTTTAAATATTTTAATAGTAGGTATATATTATAAACTCAGATTCCCAAATTAACCTTCAAAACTATGTGTGAAATTACCAAAATGCCCCTACGGAGCATAGTTTGGTTTTAAACTATAAAACACACATATGTTTGGTATCAAAATGATATTATATCATAAATAAAGTGTTTTCAAATATTGTTTATGATCGCAACATCAGTTTGTGCTCAACTTTCTTTTATAAGTCGTAAAATGACCAAAACGCCCTTATGAGGCATAGTTTGATTTTAAAACCTTAACGGGTATACGAGTTGATATCCTACTGATATTATGACTTGTCTAAAGTATATCGGCATATGGAACTTGTTCATGACTTATCCGGTTACTCGTTATCGCATATACGCGTACGGTTGGACTTATGTAACTAGTTTGCGTAAGTTTACCGAAGCAGGTTAAACCTTATCATTTTTACTTTAAAATCCAGAATGTATTTAGTTTACCCATATTATACAAGTCTTCATACTTGTTGGGTCTAAATTACATTCAATTCCGGTCATCACTTAATCTAGCGTATCGTACCGTTTCTAATACTTTAAGTTAGCCGGTCTAGGTCTATGACCTAAATAAGACCTGTTAGCATTCTAAATTGGTTATTTATACCATCATTCCAGACTAGAGCCTTCCGGTAAATTGTACCTACACTTACATAATTGAATACGGCTGAGCTATTATAAATCTAGCAATTTAAGACAGGAGCTAGCTCAGGTAAATACTCCTAACCTATTTTCCCTTATACGGGCTTGGGATATGGTAGTATAATTACCGCATGGTCAGGTATGGGATTCGAAGACCAATAAGTTGGGAAATTCAAATAACCTGTTTTAATTCGTATTGCTTGACTGAAACATTGGGGGTTAATGCGACCGTGTCCTGGATATCCTTGACTCATTAATTACAAATGGCCACGACCTAAGCACGGGGTGTAGGCATACACCCGACAGATGCAATATGATTTATTAAATAATTTTATACCCAATATGGGTTTCCCAATAAGGGAATAAGTGGTGTGTTGGTTAATCATGAACCGGCACAGTACCGGGCCCCGTAAGTAGAGCAAGTTATGTAAAACTGATAACATGAGATATAGTTTGTCCCAAGTATAAAAGATTTTCGTGCCTTGTGCACCTAAACCAATTTTCATAAATATTTTCAAATGTGTCGGTTGATTGTATTTACCAGTGAAAACTGACGTATTTTCAAAAGTCTAAGTGACAAGTACAAATACGTAAATAGGCTAGAAGCTGCTCGGGATTGTTAGACGAGGAACTTGCAACTCCTTCGCATAAGCCATTAGTCTGATAAACTTCTTTTGTTTTAATGATCCGCCTGTGGATTATTACAAGCCTGTCTGTACTAAATACTTTGATATTTTTAGACATTTGTGTTTGTAATAATATTTTATATTCCAAGACTTCCGTTGTGCTATTCTGTGTGTGTTTGACCATGACGATACCAATCTTACGTCACGATACTCCCCACCGGGCTCACCGGGCTGAGCTGTAAATATCAGGGTGTGACAGGTTGGTATCAGATCCAACGTTTGAGTGAATTAAACACTAGTCCTTAGTGTTTAATCTCAAATGACATAGTAGCATATTCCTTAGATCTTCTGAGTCTAGACTTAACATAGGAATGCTCTCATCCCTATTAAGTAAACATTGTTTTTGATTTTATGTATTTGAATATGTCGCTAGGCAAAGAAGCCATTGATGGAAATTCTCCACCTCCGAAGCCTAGAAATGCCAAGCTTCGTACCACGGCAAGGATAAGCGTGCAAACGGTTGGAGGAAAGACCTTTATGGACCTATTTCTAAAACCAAATTTATTGAAATTTTTAACAGACTCCGGAGGCCATACCGAAGGTCCCTGAGGCTCAAAATTTTGGAGTCTGTACCAGTGGAGTCCATACTAGGAGAACCCTGAGGCTCCCACATTAAAGATGATACCAATAAATTCCATTGATCAATAAATTCTTATCTCCAAGTTTTGGTATTCCAAACTTGGACTATGCTTATTAAACTATAAATCCGCGATCCAATTTAAAATTTTCAAATCAATAATCCTTGGATCCTACTCCTAGCAACAAGTCCTGAACTGGAATGCTTATTTAATTCACTAAAATCTTCAGTGTCACTATAGCATACGATAAAGAAAGAAGAGAAACAATCGGAGTGAAGCAAGGAAGGCATTAGAAAATCGATCTTTCATTGTATTTCGTTTTTCCTCTAAATCCCTATATGGGCATTTAATTATTATAGTCCCTTCGTGGACACTGTATTTCAACATAGTCCCTTCGAGGACATTATATTTCAATAAAGTCCCTTTGAGGACATTATGTTTCAAAATATTCTCTTGGTGAGCATTATATTACAATATAGTCCCTTCATGGACGTTATATTTCCATATAGTCCTTTCGTGGACATCATACTCTGTTATAGTCTTTTTATGGACATGTCATTTCATTAAAAATATTTTGTAGACATGTTATTTCATTAAAGTTTCCTGGTGAATATAATAATTCATCATAGTCCTTTCAAGGACATATCGTTTCACTATAGTCCCGATGTTGACATGTCTTATAGTCCCTAAACGGACTTATAATTTTCCCTTTCGTCCCTGCTTGGACAGGTATTGCTTCAAAGTCCCTATAAGGACCTATCTCTTCTATATAGTCCCAGTATGGACATTTGTTTATTATAATCCTTATATGAACATATCTTTCGAATTGAGTCCCTGTGAGGACATCTGTTCAGCAATGCCCTTTAGTGCGCACGCTGTATCAATATAGTCCTTTTATGGACATGTTATTTTATTAAAATCCCTTTGGGGATATACTATTTCGAAATAGTCCCTTGTGGACATGAGATTTCACTATAGTCCCTTAGTGGACATGACATTTCATTATAGTCCCTTCATGGGTAAACTGTTTTAATATAGTCCCTATACGGACTTATGACATTTTTAGTCCCTATACTGACTTATAATATTTTATAGTCCCCATACGGACTTATAATTTCCTCTTAAGTCATCTGTGGACAAATAGGATACTAAAAGTCCTGATAAAGGCACTATTGTAGATTTCTAAATGGTTTATGGAAATTTTTGAAAATTTTATACAGGTATTCATTTCGCCCTTTATCAAACAATAGTATGAATTTTATTCGAATTTTATCGATCTGCTAAATAATTTCAAAAGATCTTCTAAATGGTATAACCTAGCCAATATGTTAATACAAACATGCTATGATGGTAAAACCCTTTTAAGACAATTAATCCTTATTAACATCTAAGAACATGTTAACACTCCTGGCAGTGTGACTTGAGAAACCACATCAGCCGTCAAGGTATTTGGACTATGTCCAAGCCTTAAAGCCTATATGATCGAATTAGATCATGGCAGGTATCATCAATATGATGATCATAATATAAACATCCATTAGTGGAGAAGTGCCTACGGGCTAAACTTATTGTCCAATAAGACAATGACAGTTGTGGTCTACGACCCCCTATCTAAAAATGCTGGACTATGTCCAAGCCTTATAGTTTAAAAGATCAATATGATCATGATTAATATCATCTAATACGATGATCACATTATTTAACATCCTTTAGTGATGTCTCGCCTACGGGCTATATATATATATATATATATATATTATTGTCCAATTAGTGACATTGACAAATGTGACCGTTATGGTTTACCGTCCAAGGTGATGGGCAATGCCCAAGTCTTATAATCGATAAGATCATGAATAATATACTCAATTACAATAATTATATATATATATATATATATATATGTGTGTGTGTGTGTGTGTGTATGTGTAAACATCCATTAGTGATGTCCATTGATTAGCCTATGTGCCAAAAATGAATTGTCTTTCAAAACTATGACAGTTGTAGTCTATGACTCCCTGTCCAAAGGTGAAGAACTCTGTTCAAGCCTTAAAGCCCCTGATCTTAGAAGATTGCGGTTTATAAACTAATGTCCTTTGCGACAAGGCTTTTATGCCATATGAATATTTATGTCCTTCACAACTAGGCTTTATAACATATCGTTTAACGTCACTGTGACGAGCCCCTGTGCCATATATATATTAAAGTCCTTTAAGGCTAGCCTTCGAGCTATTCATAATCGTCTATATGACAAAGATAGTTGTGACATTGTGATCCCCTGTCAAAAAGGCAATGGACTCGGTCCAACCCTTAAATGCCATTAATGGTCCCTTTTGTGACCTAGGCCAAATATAATTGATATAATTTCAAGTAACATACTATAAGAAGTTAAGACCTAATAGCCGATATGGTTTAATGATACCATAGTTTGATAATCATCAAATACGATGATTCACTATTATTTTGTAACTAAGCAATTGTTATTATTGGTGTTTAGTACCAAAGCTTCAAAATGGTGGATTCTGATGAAGCATACAGCAGTACTGCAAATAGAAACATTGATGCAAATGTAAATGTTAATGGCGCTGATCTTCAGGCCATGATTGACGCAACGGTTAATAAAGTTGTGGGTAAAGTTCTTGAGAACAATAAGGAGTCAAGTGCTACTCGCTCAAAGTCCCATACAAAACCAAATACATCAGCTCGCATGGAGAGCTCCGTTCACTCTTCAAATGCAAAGAGCGAACCTCAGAAGTTAGTGCTCCATGATAAGCCCCATTCAACTAAAGACGGGTGCACATATAAATACTTCGTCTAATGCAAACCCAGGGATTTCAATGGGGAAAAAGGGGCGATCGATGCCATGAAATAGCTTGATGAAATGGAAACTGTTGTGGACATTAGCAATTGTGCTGATAAGGATGTAGTGAAATTCGTTTCACAATCTTTCAAAGGCGAGGCCCTCGCATGGTGGAAAGCCATGGCACAGTCCACGGGGAAAATTCCCCTATACAATATGGAATGGTCCAAGTTTGTGGATCTTATCAGAGAAAATTATTGTCCACAACATGAAGTGGAAAAAGTGGAGACATATTTTCTGACTCTCACAATGAAAAACCTAGATTGTCAACAATATGTTACTGACTTCAACTCCCTGTCTAGATTGGTACCCTATTTAATTACCCCTGAACCTAAACGCATTGCGCGTTTTATCGGTGGTCTGGCACTGGAAGTAAAAGGGAATGTTAAGGCTTCGAAGCCAACCACATTCAGATCAACTATGGATCTATCCTTGTCCCTCACTCTAGATATAGTGAGACAAAACTCGGTCAAAACTGAGACTAATGAGAAAAGACAGAGGGATGAGGATAACTCCCAGAATTCTAAGAAGAAGGGAAAATCCGAGTTCGACAGGAACCAACAAGATTCCAACAAAAATCCTACATGCAAAACCTACAAAAGAAGACACTGGGGACAGTGTCGATCAAACCAAAAGTTAAAGCAATGTGACATCTGTAAAAGAACTGGTCACCAGTCCCACGAATGTAGGGACATAAAGAATGCAGTCTGTTTCAGCTGTGGCGAGAAGGGCCACATCAGTACTAATTGCCCTAAAGCTGCCAAAGAAGGTACAGCTAAGTCTGGAGAGGCTAAGAAAGGAAATGCCTGAACTACCGGATGAATGCCAGAGACAGTACATATCAATAATAGCATCAGGTACATTCCTTATCATTTATCAATGATAATTTCTGCTGAGTGTCTTGTTTTAATTCAGGGAATAATAAGCCTTTGGTAGACCATAAGCTTAGCAAACTTTTAATTATACTCATAAGAACTCCGGCTATTAAAGATAAGGTAGAACTTACCAATGAAAACTATAAAGACCGTTTCTTCCATTCTCGACGATGACCCTTTCGTAAGAATCTAGAGTACTCTTTCCCCATATAAAGTACGACAATAAATGTTATTTTATTATTATCTCATTGATTTCTATCAACTGCGAATGCCAAACTATGTATGATAAAAGTGCCATATGAGGATTGGCGTATCCTAATGTGTCACACCCCAACCGATGGCGGAATCATCGGGGCGCGACACTAGGCGAATCAGATTGCTCAGGAGAATCCATAACAACTATTTTGCGACAATAATTAATGCGTTCATTATACCATACTAAAAAACAATTACCATCACATAAGTCGTCACAGATTTCTTATTCTCTCGAACAATACAAATTCGACAACCTAGATTTTAGTGAAGTTTCCAGACTTCCTAGCTTGATTGATGTAGTCCGCGTCTAAACCAGCATCATACGTTAAAATAAAGTCAATACAAAAGTATTGGCGAGTATACAGGTTTGATATGTAATAGCATAATAGATTTAAAAGGGCTGCGAATCTCATACATACATAAACGAGATACACGACATACACACTCACAAAACCGATACAACCAGCTATGTCCTCGATGCTCGAATATGCGATGGCAAACTAGACCCCGTCGGGCGCAATAGTACTATACTAGTCATGGTGGGACGTCGCGAGTATAACTCCTAGCACATATGTAACTAGCATCACGTATAACTATGCACGTAAGTCATTCGCAAGTGATAAGTAGTTTAAGCATTTGATATAATTCGATTTGATAGCAACGTATGTTACACCCAAAAGTGCAAAAACAAAAAGGGTTAAAGTATACTCACAGTGCGTATTTAGCGAGAACACAACTTGATCGGTTTAGTTTAGAGTGCGCCTGATTTAGTATGAACACGGAGTGGTAGCGTAAGCGAGGTGCGGTGCGGTGCGGTGCGGTGAAAAGTTGAATAATAGGGCTAGCGGTAATCCGATCGGATGGCTATCCGGTCGGATAAGCTGGTTTGGTTGGTCGGTTGGCATGTTATCCGATCGGTTGACATGCTGACCGATCGGTTGACATGTTGTCCGATCGGTTGGCATGTTATCCGATCGGTTGACATGCTGACCGATCGGTTAACATGTTGTCCGATCGGTTGACAAGCTGACCGATCGGTTGACATGTTGTTCGATCGGTTGACATGCTGACCGATCGGTTGACATGTTGTCCGATCGGTTGGCATGTTATCCGATCGGTTGACATGCTGACCGATCGGTTGGCAGGTTTGAAGTTGGTTTGCCGTTCGATCGGACAGCAGTCCGATTGGACGGCAATTCGTTCAAATTTTCCGATTAAGTCACACTCAATTGTTTTTGGAAAGGATACCGGTGAATTGACTGAGACGTTGTGTCGTCGTGTTAAACTACTGGAATTCCTTTGAGTTCAGCCCGTTCTAACGGTTAAAAGTTGGTTTTTAAAAGATATGAACTCTTGATGACATCATCTTTGAACACCTCAAATCAGTAGATTTCACGGTTAAAAGTTGGTTTTTAAAAGATAGAAAGGTGTAGAATCGAGTGTAGATCATAGAAGTACAAAGTTTAGGTTGAAAACTTACAAGAATCGCGAAAAATCGAGAGATGAAGGGGCTGGAACGTCTGGTCGAACAGTAGCAGTCACATCAAGTGTTCTTGATGTGACTGAGGGGTATTTATAGGCAAAGGGGGAAGGAAGGAGAGGGTTTGGGGGCTGTCCGTTCGGCTGGCCCATCCGATCGGCTGGCCTAGCCGTTCGGCTGGCCCATCCGATCGGCTGGCCCATCCGTCTGGATGACCGTTCCGTTCGGATGTCCTTCGGCGAACTGCGTAGGTGTTCTGTTTCGATTATTAAGCGTTGCGATAGTTTTGTTACATTGTCCCGTATAGATATGTATGTATTTATTATAATTAATCTCAAAAAGGTCGTATGTACGTATTCACATTTCTAAGTGTTCGTTTCGAGTGTGTGTTGTGTTATGACGCGTCACGGCCATCGCGGAGGGTAGAGTAGGTCCTCACTCGACGTCATCGTGAGCGTTAGTATATGCGTTGTGCCACAATGACTGACGGGGTACTACCTTCTAGTATTGACATCGTCGTCACGACAGCTGGAGCTATAGCACTCACCCGAGAGTCTTTGTTAGCATTAGTTGTCTGCGTTTCGACACATCACGGCCATCAAGGAGGGTAGAATAGGTCCTCACTCAATGTCATCGTGAGTGTTAGTGTTTGTGATGCGATGTGTTATAGCGATATAGTATGCGAAATATGCGAATATACTGCGAAATAGCGATGTATGCGATATAGTTACATTATGATCCGAATCTCTGGTGCTAGGCATAACGAGTGTAGCGAGTAGTAACAATGCACGAAAGTGCGGGTTGTTACAGTCTCTCCTGCTTTAGGAAATTTCGTCCCGAAATTAATCCAACAGGTAGACTTTTGAGAGTTGATCCTGTATAAGTAGCGATACAGCGAGTTAATTGACCGAGAGTTGACAAGCGAGAGCGTTTCGAGTAGGAGAGATCGATCGCGGTAGCGAGAAGCGACGTAGTGACAAAAAAGCATCCCATGAGTTGGCGTTTCAAAAGTACCTCAAGTCGTGAAGAATTTGTAAGTTCGATGCGATTGAAATTTTTAAAGAACTTGAAAGATTTCTCATAACGTAGGGTTGACTGAGTCGATTGTTAACCGACGTTGCGAGAAACGTTCGTTTTTAGATATTTAAAAGAAGTTTGGAAGGAAATCTTGAAAATTTTTCTTATAACGTAGGGTCAACTGAGTCGATGTTAACCAACGTTCCAAGAAAGTTTAGGTTTTAACATTTTAAGAAATTCGAAAATGAAAACTGGGGTTACGGAAACTCTCCTACGACATGGGTTCAAGCTGAACTCGATGTCGAACCAACGTCTTAAGAAAGATTTTGTTTTGTTGTTTGTAAAAGTCTTTAAAGAAAAACTGGACTTATGAGACTTCCCTTGGCCATGGAGTTAAGTTGATTCGATGTTACCTCCACATGGTGAGGAAATTTCACTTGTCCAATGGTTTTAATAAAAATTTTATAAAAATCAGTTTTTTACAGTTTGAAAAGTTAATTAACATCGAGCCCCACTTGGCACTTTCTCACGAAAGTTTGGTAATATGGTTAAACCACTTATATATAGGAAGTACCAGCAGCGCATCCACCATGTTTCTCCATATTACTTCCGTTTCGTGAGGCGGTGTCATGTGGGCTGATATGACACAGATAGAATTGTGCTACCTCGGTCCAATCGATAGGAAGTCGGACCGAGTTGAAGATAGAATCGAATAGGTTAAACAGGCGAGTTGAATCACGAACGTAGCTATAACAGCGTGCGCGTGTAGCCTGGTGACACGAAAGATTGATGTGTCGTGTCTGGATAGGCATCGAGCGATAAGCGAATAGCGTGATTTCGATTAGATTCCACATTAAACCCACATGGCACGTTTCCACGAGAGTTGGCTAACATGGCAAAACACCACGTTCGACCAGGTTAGTTTTGTCCCGTGAAGCGATGTCATGCATACTAATATCACACAGACTGCGATGAATACCAAGCGACGAGCGATGAGCGATAAGCGGTACGCGATAAGCGAATAAGCGATAGGCGAGACACGATAAACGAGTAATGCGATTCGATTTAGTCTTCATAGCTTTACCATTTAACCAACGTTAAGCCCACTATGGCATCTGCCCACGAAAGTTTGCTAGTATGGCTGAATCACTTATACCTATAAGAAGTACCAGCGATGTATTTACCAGGTTCCAACCATACTAGATCTGTTTCGTGAATCGATGTCAGGTGTGCTCACGTAACACAGGTAGCGATAAGAGATGAGCGAATAGGCGATTAAGCGAATAACACAAACACAACACAAGCGATGACGGCGGCGATTAACGAATTGCGATAAGCGGTGCGCGATAACGACAACCGACGAGCGATAAGCGACGGTTGTTGCGTTGCACGCGATGGGGATATGCGCGATTTATGCGATTCAGTTCAATTGATTAACACCACAGAGTTTAACTAACCTTAGGCCCCACATGGCCTTTTTCCACGAAAACCTACTGATATGACTAAAACACCTTGCTTTAACCATATGAGCTCCATCTCGTGAAGCGAGGTCATGTGTGCTAACTTAACACAAATATCACAGATAACGGTAGGCGATAGCGATGGAGCGAGCAATAGATTGATACACAGCAAGCGATAGAGATTCACATAATAAGCGATAGAGATTGCGAGATACACATATTAGACAATAGCGGTTGCGAGATAGATTTAAGCGATAACGCGATAGGTTCCAGCAAAACTGCGATTGAGTTACGATGTGGACTTACGACCAGTCTTGCGTCGCTGCAATTGCCCGCGGGGGCAGACTTACCACAGTCCATCGATGAGGCGATTGCATTGCGGTGGCAGACTTTTGAAAAGTCTCGCAGTGATGCGGTTCGGTTGTTACGCCTTGCACTTGAGTGTACTGTGTTAAAAATTACCACAATAGTATAATAGGTCTAATAACGTTCAACTTCACGTGGCACTTTCTTCATGAAACTTTGGTAGTATAGCAAGCACACCTTGCCTGACCCCTACTACTTACATCACGTGATTTGGTGTCACACTTTGTCGAGACGTTTATAGCACCTTAGAATTCACTACGATTTCCGTGCACTGACCAAAATAATCCCGTGTGCACCCGTGATTAGTCGTTCCTTGCACGTTTATCGTACCTTATTCAAAGAGTGCAGTGAGGGTAAAACACATTATCTCGTGATATAGTGTATAGTATGGATGTGAATCTAGGCTAAGTGCGAACGCGAGAGAGAATGCGAACCAATGTTGCGCATAGTGACAATATCGAATAACAGAGTGCGATTATCACAAGGAAAATTAACGTCGAAAATAGTATCATTACAACATCATTCTATGCTTGCTTAACGGTTGATGTTGAAGACTTTTGCTGGAGCTGTTGTTGTTGTACTCAAGTTCGCGGTTCGATGCGGCAGTTGCGGGTGAAGTGACCGTAGCGGTAGCAGTTATTGCAATAGCGACAGTCAGCCCCAATTGGATGATGATAAGTACATGAGTAACACTGGGGATGAGCTCCAGTGTAAGCTCATTTTGGAAACACCGGTACTGCTTGGAGAGGCTTCGGTTGCAGCAGTTCGGTTGTTGATGAGTTCGGGCTTGAAATCATTCGTTTGCGGCTGGGTTTGTCGGTGTCTTGCGAAGAGGTTTCGTCGTTGGATGATTCGTCGGAGGACTCGCTTGCAGAATCTTCGGCCGAGTCGTCGGAAGAACCGTCAGCAGCTTCGTCAGAAGAATCGTTGGCGGATTCGTCAGAAGAATCATCGGCAGACTCGTCAGAAGAATCGTCGACAGGATCGTCTGAAGAATTAATGACGATTGCTTGATAAGTGTGCTTGACAGGATTCTTGGAGAAAAACCCTTCCATGAGTCGTTTGTTGTTGATTTCTGCGGCTAAGCGGTGTGTTTCTTCGATAGTAGCAGGTCTTGCAGCTTCGACAAAGTCGCCCACACACTCAGGCAAGCCGCGAATATACTTCGCGATGACTTTTCCTGAGGTGTCGACTTGACTTGGGCAAAGAATGCCTAGTTGTTTGAACCCTGCAGTGTAGCCAGCGTTGTCACCTTCGTCTTGTTTGATTTTCCAAAATTCGTCTTCCAACTTCTGAATCTCGTGGGGAGGGCAATACTCCTTCTTCATGAGCTCTTTCAGCTCATTCCAGGAGAGGGCATAAGCCGCGGAGATCCCACGTTTGTTGCGTTCGGCGGTCCACCAGTCGAGTGCTCGCGATTGAAATACTCTGATAGCGCAAGTAGTACGGAAACTATCGGGACACCCACTTTGACGAAGGGTAACTTCGATAGAGTCGAACCACTGGTGTAGTTGAGTCACACCTCCTTCACCCGTGAATTCCATCGGGTCACAGGCTTTGAAGTGTTTGTAGAGAAAAGCAGATTGCATCGCTTCCGTCTTGGAGTCTTTCGAGGCTCGAGAGTTGCTGAGAGAGTGCACTTGAGCGGCAATTTGAGGAATGAGCTTGACCACTTCCTCGGTCACAAGTGAGGCAATCCTCTTATCGGCTCTTCGTTTGGCTCTTCTCCTAGTTGTTCGTCTCGAGGTAGAGTCGTTGGAAGGCATCTAGACAGAGAGCAATTTGGAATGAGATTCGATCATAATGATTTTTGAGTTTTGCGATGCGATTGAGCGCGTTCAAAACTTGATGCGATAATATAATAGTAATGCGAAAACACATAGGAGCCACATAGGAGACACGAAATTCCTAAGTTCTCACACAATAACTTGTTTGTTTATACGTATATATATTTATATAGATGTAATTTGTAATCATACACATACAGGTCGATTTAGAATATGCGAGGACGCGTTGAAGTGAGAGAGCGAGAGTGAAGGCGAGTAATCAGACATTAGTTTTGTTGCGAACATTCAGTCTTTGTTTTAGATTGCGATGGCTGTGCGAGTTGTGCGTTTGTGAAACAAGGAGCGAAAATAAACACATCAGGCATTACTAAGTTCATCAAAACGTAAAACCGGCGAGTCGTATACTTAGTAAAATAATCAGAGTGCCTCGGGTGTTTAGGCGTCGACTATCCAAGGTAACCCAACTATACCCAACAAGTTCGTGCACGCGCGTTGACCTAGGAGACTTATGCTTCTACTGGGATGCAGCTCATGGCATTCATCCTCCTAGTCTCCGCGTGGCTCGAGTCATTGTCATGGTCGAGTCCTTGGTGAGAGCTTTTTTAAAACCATTTTAGGGAGTGGAACGGCTTATTAAGGTACGGGTTTCACCCCTGACTTAACAACTTCGTTCCTAATTATGGTTATGCTCTTCGATTAAATTCGTGAGTTCCACTAGATTTCGAAATGGAGTCTTTCGTCGAGATATGGATGTCACTCCTAACTCGATGAAAGGTTCTCGTGCTAGAAAAATGCGCTGAGCGAGCGATCTCGTCGAGAGTTCTTGGTTTTCACACCTGGTCTCCACTGGATCACCCGGTTTCGTTATGCGAGTATTTTCGAAAACATGTGTATTGTGTTGGCCTTAGGAAAGGCTAAGTATTATTCAGGCCTTAGGAAAGGCTCTTCGCGTGAAATTTATAGTATGCGGTGTTCACGCGGAGTAGTAGTTTTAGCGACTTCGAATGAGAGTATCAAGTAGGCCCGTACAAATCCCACCGGGTTCGCACGAAGTCAGCCCGTTGGTACTTAGACTATAGACTAGGTCATTGCTAAGACTTCAACCCGGACTAGGTCGAGTCTGGCCTAATTCCCTATAGTTATGGCTCTGATACCAATCTGTCACACCCCAACCGATGGCGGAATCATCGGGGCGCGGCACTAGGCGAATCAGATTGCTCAGGAGAATCCATAACAACTATTTTGCGACAATAATTAATGCGTTCATTATCCCATACTAACAAACAATTACCATCACATAAGTCGTCACAGATTTCTTATTCTCTCGAACAATACAAATCCGACAACCTAGATTTTAGTGAAGTTTCTAGACTTCCTAGCTTGATTGATGTAGTGTGCGTCTAAACCTGCAGCATACGTTAAAATAAAGTCAATACAAAAGTATTGGCGAGTATACAGGTTTGATATGTAATAGCATAATAGATTTAAAAGGGCTGCGGATCTCATACATACATAAACGAGATACACGACATACACACTCACAAAACTGATACTACCAGCTAAGTCCTCGATGCTCGAATATGCGATGGCAAACTAGACCCCGTCGGGCGCAATAGTACTATACAAGTCATGGTGGGACGTCGTGAGTATAACTCCTAGCACATATGTAACTAGCATCACGTATAACTATGCGCGTAAGTCATTCGCAAGTGATAAGTAGTTTAAGCATTTGATATAATTCGATTTGATAGCAACGTATGTTACACCCAAAAGTGCAAAAGCAAAAAGGGTTCAAGTATACTCACAGTGCGTATTTAGCGAGAACACAACTTGATCGGTTTAGTTTAGAGTGCGCCTGATTTAGTATGAACACGGAGTGGTAGCGTAAGCGAGGTGCGGTGAAAAGTTGAATAATAGGGCTAGCGGTAATCCGATCGGATGGCTATCCGGTCGGATAAGCTGGTTCGGTTGGTCGGTTGGCATGTTATCCGATCGGTTGACATGTTGACCGTTCGGTTGGCATGTTGTCCGATCGGTTGACATGCTGACCGATCGGTGGACATGTTGTCCGATCGGTTGACATGCTGACCGATCGGTTGACATGTTGTCCGATCGGTTGACATGCTGACCGATCGGTTGACATGTTGTCCGATCGGTTGGCATGTTATCCGATCGGTTGACATGCTGACCGATCGGTTGGCAGGTTTGAAGTCGGTTTACCGTTCGATCGGACAGCAGTCCGATTGGACGGCAATTCGTTCAAAATTTCCGATTAAGTCACACTCAATTGTTTTTGGAAAGGATACCGGTGAATTGACTGAGACGTTGTGTCGCCGTGTTAAACTACTGGAATTCCTTTGAGTTTAGCCCGTTCTAACAGCCGGGAACCACCCCGTTCCATCGGATCTGTCCGCCCTTGACGATTTTTCCATGTCTAACCCGGAATCACACATTACCTTGATTTGATACATAATATTCTAAGTGAGATTGTTGTAAAAACATGTGGAAATCACTCAGATCTGAGTTGTTCATGGTAAAATGAGGTCATGCTTTGAAGTTCATATGAACTCTTGATGACATCATCTTTGAACACCTCAAATCAGTAGATTTCACGGTTAAAAGTTGATTTTTAAAAGATAGAAAGGTGTAGAATCGAGTGTAGATCATAGAATTACAAAGTTTAGGTTGAAAAATTACAAGAATCGCGAGAAATCGAGAGATGAAGGGGCTGGAGCGTCTGGTCGAACACTAGCAGTCACATCAAGTGTTCTTGATGTGACTGAGGGGTATTTATAGGCAAAGGGGGAAGGAAGGAGAGGGTTTGGGGGCTGTCCGTTCGGCTGGCCCATTCGATCGGCTGGCCCATCCGATCGGCTGGCCCATCCGATCGGCTGGCCCATCCGATCGGCTGGCCCATCCGATCGGCTGGCCCATCCGATCGGCTGGCCCATCCGATCGGCTGGCCCATCCGTCCGCATGACCGTTCCGTTCGGATGTCCTTCGGCGAGCTGCGTTTAGGTGTTCCGTTTCGATTGTTAAGCGTTGCAATAGTTTTGTTACATTGTCCCGTATAGATATGTATGTATTTATTATAATTAATCTCAAAAGGGTCGTATGTACGTATTCACATTTCTAAGTGTTCGTTTCGAGTGTGTGTTGTGTTATGACGCGTCACGGCCATCGCGGAGGGTAGAGTAGGTCCTCACTCGACGTCATCGTGAGCGTTAATATATGCGTTGTGCCACAATGACTGACGGGGTACTACCTGCTCGTATTGACATCGTCGTCACGACGGCTGGAGCTATAGCACTCACCCGAGAGTCTTTGCTAGCATTAGTTTTATGCGTTTCGACACATCACGGCCATCGAGGAGGGTAGAATAGGTCCTCACTCAATATCATCGTGAGTGTTAGTGTTTGTGATGCGATGTGTTAAAGCGATATAGTATGCGAATATACTGCAAAATAGCGATGTATGCGATATAGTTACATTATGATCCGAATCCCTGGTGCTAGGCATAACGAGTGTAGCGAGTAGTAACAATGCACGAAAGTGCGGGTTGTTACATAATGTGTCCCATAGATTGCTTCCATGTCTGATCAGTATGGAGGTTTAATGCATGGAACCACTAAGATATTTCCAATGGTCATATTGTACCAAAGTCCGCTAGTGGTATTCAAAGAAGATACCCATATTAGAAATGCCTGAGTAGGCGTTTCTACTTAAGGCATCCATGTACTCGTGAATCAGATGTGTCATTTGCATGGCACAAGTGACGAACTACCCTGTTTACCTCCAGAAAGGCAAAGTGGAGTTAGGATTGACATCCTATTAGGAGCTGTATCTGTTACAGAAGCTCCATATTGGTTAGTACCAACAGTAATGGAAGGATTGAAACCCCAATCAAATGAGTTTAAAATAAAGGTTCACAAAGCCTAACTCATAAGTCTAAGAGCTCCGATATAATTATTTAAGAAAGACGGATCATTAAGCTTATGCATTGATTACCGCAACCCTATCTAAATTACGATTAAGAATCACTATCAGTTGCCTAGGATCGTCGATTTATTCAACTAACCATAAAGATAGCTTATTCCCTTAAGATTTAATTGGATAGTAGTTGGAATGACCATCTCAGCCTAATTAAGTTTTCCTATACTAATAGAAATTATTTAGGTATCAAGGGTGACAAACACCCGTTTCAGTTTATCGGGCTGATGTTGGGAAAGCCCAATCATCAGTACCTGAAATTATCCTGGAAAGAACAGATAAGATCATACGAATCCGTAATCGTCTGAAAGCTGCCAGTAAGTAACAAAGTTCAACGGAAAATATCACCCTAGAAAGGTGTGTTGCATTTTGATGTAATGGGCAACTTAAGCTCTAGTTATATAGGACCATTCAAGAAAATCAAATACGTCAATATCAATAGCCTATAAGCTAAAAACGTATCTAAGGAACTTGGTGGAGTTCACTATGTGTTCCACACTTGTGAATTAAGGATATGTCTAGCCGATAAATCGATAGCATTATCACATAATGATGTACAGATTAATGAAAACTTATGGTTTGTTGAGAAACCAGTATCGATTAAGGATCGACGGGTTAAGAAGCTCCGAAAGAAAGCATGTACCTATTGTATAGGTCAACTGGGATGCCATAGAGGCCCTAATATGCTATAGAGGTTAAGCCCATTATACGTCAGAAAGTACTTCCATCTTTTGAGCAAATCTCGAGGTCGAGATTTCTTTTAAGGGGGTGAGGATGTAACACCTCGTAAAAATCATGCCCAACGATGTGTTGACACGTGTACTAAACCCTAATGAAGTCAAACGTTGACCATTAGGGACTAAATTTGAGAAAAATCAAAAACTTTGAATGTGGAAGGACTGAAAGTGTTAACATGCTTAAACTAAGCCTCTGAATAACAACACACGGTATTCATAATTATATTTGAGCCACTTGTTGATCGAAAGGAACTGTTTACGTAATTAATTCAAAGTTTGCACGACGAAGGGTTAAAAGCGTCAACATGTTTAATTATACCTCTGAGTGACCTTTTAACAAACCCGGAGTGTTATAAGATCTGATTGTATTATGGGGAATACATAATATTGGCCATAAGGGGGTTTAATGGCGATAAATTATAATACGCACTAGTTTATGCGTTAAAAGGATTAAAAGTGTCAACATGTTAATTCTTACCTCTAAGTGACCTTTTAACGAACCCGAAGCATCATGATGTTTGATAATACTTACGAGAATGCCTAATATTGTCCGTTTAAGGCTTTGATGCCATTAAACGATAATACGCACAAGTTTGAGCGTTAAAAGGACTAAAATCGTGAACGTGTAAATCTACATCTTTGAGTGACCTTTTAAACGAACCGAGAACTCCGTGATGCTCGGTCATACTCCCGGGTGTGCCTAATATTGGTCACAATGGGCATATATTATTATTATTATTATTATTATTATTATTATTATTATTATTTATTCATTACTTAAAGCCCACACATAACTAAAACCATTTGATGAATCTTTGAACTTGTTAGTGGTTTTAAAAACCTAGTATAACACTTGTAATCATCTCATGATTTCCCTAAACACATGGCATGATCTTATCCTTTCTCAAAAACTATATAAAGGCCTTGAAATTTCATTTTCAAAGTGCACCATTCATTCTTTCTTCCTATCTTCTCATCTTGGAGGATCCTAAGCAACTGGGAACCACCTTTGAGTTTTCTTCAATCCATAGGACCACTTGTAAGTGTTCCTTTCATGACTAGTTCTTTTATTTGGCTTAAAAAGCCGAAAAGTCAAGCGTTTAAGATAAACGCTTTGACTTGTAGTTAGACCATAAACGGTCAAGCCATTGTTCGCAACGAACATGGCTACCTGATTGTAATTAGGTAGGTGTTAAACTCTCAAAAGGGCACCTTCTAAGAATCAAGTTTGCTTGGTCAATTGACGAGTCAACGTAATATTGTTTTTAAAAAAGTCAACGGGTCAGTTTTCGAAATAATTGTGATATGAGTTTAGAAATGTTCTAAAATACGTTTTATCACTTAAACAACTTGGTAATAATTATTAGAACATGTGTAAACATGTTCGGCTCGTCAATTCCAGTTTTAGGGTCGGTTCGCAACCGAAAGTCACGAAGTTTGACTTCTGCGTTGACTTTCGATTATGAACCGAATTAGATTAGTTTGCTACTGATTATAGGTTCCGTTATGATCGTAATGTAATGTAGCATAACCCTATAAGGTTATATTAGACGATCATATTAGAAATCTGAGTTTTTGCACATGTTCCGTTAATATGCCGTACTTTGACTATTATACCCTTTTTAGCAAAAATAAGGTTTTAGACATCAATAAGCTTTCAAACAACTTGGGTACTGATATGTTAACATGTTTAACATATTTTGATGTTACAAATCTAATCGTAAACTGAGTTTGCATATAATATCGTAAATTATGCTTTAAATTGACCAAAATGCTCTTTATGCGCGTAGATCGGTTTTAAGCATAATTTTTCATACCAAACTCATTGTCTACTGATGTAATATCATAATTAGGATAATTTGGGATGTTGATTCAGTTTACAAGCTGAGTTTACGCATACGTTCTTGAATTACATCCTTAAATGATGATAATGCCCCTTTTGCACCTAAAATGATTTAAAAGCACAATTTTCATACAAAACCTTTTTATTACTGATATGTTATATTAATTAAAATATTTTGGTCATATAAACCTGATCATAACATTAGTTTTTCTAAAAGATCGCATATATCGTCCTTTAACGACTTTAACGCCGTTTCGGCGCATAGTAAGATTTTAAACCATAACTACCAATCAAGACTTGTTACCTAGTGATTTTATAAATCATTCTAAATATTTTTACAGTAGGTATGTATTATAAACTCAGATTCCCAAATTAGCCTTCAAAACTATGTGTGAAATTACCAAAATGCCCCTACAGAGCATAGTTTGGTTTTAAACTATAAAACACACATATGTTTGGTATCATACTGATATGATATCATAAATAAAGTGTTTGCAAATATTGTTTATGATCGCAACATCAGTTTGGGCTCAACTTTCTTTTATACATCGTAAAATGACCAAAACGCCCTTATGAGGCATAGTTTGATTTTAAAACCTTAACGGGCATACGAGTTGATATCCTACTGATATTATGACTTGTCTAAAGTATATTGGCATATGGAACTTGTTCATGACTTATCCGGTTACTCGTTATCGCATATACGCGTACGGTTAGACTTATGTAACTAGTTTGCGTAAGTTTACCGAAGCGGGTTAAACCTTATCATTTTTACTTTAAAATCCAGAATGTATTTAGTTTAGCCATTTTATACAAGTCTTCATACTTGTTGGGTCTAAATTACATTCCATTCCGGTCATCGCTTAATCTAGCGTATCGTACCATTTCTAATACTTTAAGCCGGTCTAGGTGTATGAACTAAATAAGACCCGTTGGCATTCTAAATTGGTTATTTATACCATCATTCCAGACTAGAGCCTTCCGGTAAATTCTACCTACGCTTACTTAATTGAATACGACTGAGCTATTATAAATCTTGCAATTTAAGACAGGAGCTAGCTCAGGTAAGTACTCTTAACTTATTTTCCCTTATACGGGCTTGGGATACGGTAATATAATTACCGCATGGTCAGGTATGGGATTCGAAGACCAACAAGTCGGGAAATTCAAATAACCTGTTTTAATTCGTATTGCTTGACTGAAACATTGGGGGTTAATGCGACCGTGTCCTGGATATCCTTGACTCATTAATTGCAAATGGCCACGACCTAAGCACGGGGTGTAGGCATACACCCGACAGATGCAATATGGTTTATTAAATAATTTTATACCTAATATGGGTTTCCCAATAAGGGAATAAGTGGTGTGTTGGTTAATCATGAATCGGCATAGTACCGGGCCCCGTATGTAGAGCAAGTTATGTAAAACTGATAACATGAGATATAGTTTGTCCCAAGTATAAAAGATTTTCGTGCCTTGTGCACCTAAACCAATTTTCATAAACATTTTCGAATGTGTCGGTTAATTGTATTTACCAGTGAAAACTGACATATTTTCAAAAGTCTAAGTGACAGGTACAAATACGTAAATAGGCTGGAAGCTGCTCGGGATTGTTAGACGAGGAACTTGCAACTCCTTCGCATAAGCCATTAGTCTGATAAACTTCTTTTGTTTTAATGATCCGCCTGTGGATTATTACAAGCCTGTCTGTACTAAATACTTTGATATTTTTAGACATTTGTGTTTGTAATAATTTTTTATATTCCAAGACTTCCGCTTTGCTATTCTGTGTATGTTTGACCATGACGATACCAATCTTACGTTACGATACTCCCCACCGGGCCCACCGGGCTGAGCTGTAAATATCGGGGTGTGACATTTTGAGTCACAGTCGAAGGGTAATCGACGTATAAATCGCCTACGTTTGGATGCTTCCTATGTCGTCACACATGTTAATGTCCTAGTTAAACCTTAGCGATCTCGATTTCCTTACATTTTACATCTTATCATACATCTTACTTCTACAATAACATATTACTTTTCATACAGATACATCTTACATTTTACAAGTGCACAACTTATTACAAATACAACTCATAGGCTCATGCGGGCATGTTGTCATTGTCATACGCGGACATTGACGGTTACACAAGTTTTACAAACACAAAATTTTACAAATACAAAGTTTTCATATAACATGCTAAAGAAAATGATTTTTATTTCGTTTTCTCAACAATAGTTTAAAAATCGGTTATTCAAAAAGATTTATTCTAAATCTTTTTCAAACAAACTATGAACTCGCCAACTTTATGTTATTTTTCGCATGTTTCTTTCTCAGGTTACACTTTCAAATTATGGCACGGTTGGAATAGGAGAACCATGGGAATTTGAGTACTAGTGGGCGTTCACTTTCTAGAAGTCTTAGCATTATGTGCTTCTGCTATGCAATGAAGATACCAGTCAGATCATGCCAACTCTGATTTTAGCGGGTGTGATATAAACAACCCATAACCTTACGAATTTAGACATCTTTGGATGAATTTTGGAGCTAAAGAAAGTCAAGAACCGAAGATTTTGGAGATAGGAATCACTCGGTAGAAGGCTCAAAGCACGGGAACGAAGAATTGCCGGGTTTCATCTTCCCCTTTTCTTAGTTTTTACACTTTTCATCTTTCTACCGTGAATTATTTGATTGAACTTAGTGTTTTGATGATTTTGACATTGATTATTGGCTAATTGTACATGAACTACCTTGGTTAGGATGAACATATGTTAAAGTTTTGGTTTTTATCTGGTTTACAAACTAATTTTGGGATTTTTCTATAAAAGTAAAAGACTTGGTTTATTTGATTCGTTGTATATGCATGCTTTTACTTGTTTGATGAATGTCTATTGCTTCACATGTGCCTAATTGAATATCTTTCATAGAATAGGTTCGTGTTAGATCATTGAGCATTGTGTTTGTGATTTTTGTGGTTAGCTAGCCAATACACCATAGAAGTAATATTCATAAATCAAGTAGGTCTAGGTGTTCTACTAATCTTAATAATCGTGAGGTGAGAGATTGTCGATACGTCTAGGTTGGTAAATTGCTAGGTTTAGGTGCTTTGTGAGAAGTCCAACTTAGTTGCCTTTCCAATTCTTCCTTATCGAGTCGAGTCAAGTTACCAAGTTACCTTTGACTTTCAAGGCATGAGGTAGATTGTCGATTAAAGGTACTTTTTTAGAACAATTAGATAACCGTGAGGGAGTCTAGGTAAACCAGTAATTTAACAGCATATTTAACGATCATGGTTCCATAATAGTTCCCGTCTGGTAAAAAGATAAACTAATAGCATTTGGGATTCCATCCTAGGTAGTCGTTTTATCATCATCTGTGTAAAATCCAAAGTCCAAATTGCATCTTAGTTCGTTCCTCTTGGTTAATATTTAATTAATTTCAATTTTAGGATATTAGAAAACCCCCTCTCAAAATATAAAAACAGCTAGTCGTGTCAGTCATTAAGTCTAGTGAGTCTAGTTTACGTAATCAAATGAGTCTCGTGGGTTTGATTTCCGGACTTACTTAGCTTTACTAGAGTCGATCGGTTCATTTGACGGTTTGTAGTTTAGTTTAGTTTTAAAGAGTCTAGAGTTTAACGTAGTGTCTAGATTAGGGTAATTTAATTAATAAATATTAAACTACTTTTAGCACATCAAATACCTATTGTGCAGAGTGTATTGTTGTATTGTATATTAATCTCAAAGTACAGGACCAAACTTATTTTATATATGCAATACAATCAAGGTGAAACAACACCTTAAAGTTGTGATAGTAGATTCAACATAAAGTGGCTATGTAATACCGTTTGTTTTCTAGCATACTTGATGGAAAGCCAAACTAATCAAAGTTGTGATAGTAGATTTAACATTGTAGGACGAGGGTGACATATTGCCACCAAGCTTATAGCCTTGGACGTGTTTAGTCCTTCGGTCCCTTCGCTCATATCAACCTCGCTCTCACTTGTTCGCTCCCACTCAAAGCACCGAATCAGAGATCCCAATGCCAACCTGACCAAACGCATTGCCATGTCTTCCCCTGGACAACCTCTCCTTCCGAACCCAAATGGCATTAACTTGAAACCATCTCTATAACCTTCTAGACCTTCAAATCTCTCTGGTCTGAATTTTTTGGGGTCTTCCCATATGTTTGGATCATTGTGTATTGCCCACGCATTGACTAATAGCATTGTCCCTTTAGGAACATGGTATCCTCCTACCATGCAATCCTTTGATGACTCGTGAGGGAACAAAGGAGCTGGAGGAAGCATTCTCATAGTTTCCTTTATTATGCAATCAAGATAAGGTAGATTACACATGTCTGACTCCTCAATACGACGATCGTGACCAACATATTTTTCTATCTCACCATGTGCCTTCTTCAGAACACTTGGATTGTTTAGTAAAAGTGACATTGCCCACTCCATGGTGGATATGGACGTATCAGTACCACCCACTAATATCACCTGTTCATTTCAGCATAAAGAATGATGTATTATAATGACCTTAATACCATCAAGTAGTTTCAGAACAATTCACCAAGTGTAATTGTACGTGCAAGTGACATAGATAAACCACTGAGTTTATAATTATGCATATTGTTTTGATTCCAAACACCAAATAATCAGGAAATGTAATATATATGTTTTGGAGTTTTGTCTGATACATTATTGAAATATCAGGTTATATAAGCATTTTTTAGATTACCTGTTTTAACACATTTTGTATGTCTGAATGGCGATCATTTCTTATTTGTGTTTCCAAAAAAATATATGCCAATAAGAAATATTACTTGTATTAGTAGACACACATATTTATCCTTGTATCGTTATGTTACATGTGTTTTTAAATATCTTCATTTTAAAGGACAAATAGTAGCAACACATTTGTTCTTACAGTTAATCTTACATAAATTGAATCATGCTTTTACAATAGTATTTTATTATTTTATAATTATAATATTTACTGTAGTAGGGTAAGGTGTACAAATGGTCTTAACCATTAATTTTACATAAACTAGGTTTATCACCATCGCCGTGTTGCGGCAAACTTCTTTTATTATTTAGTCTGTGTTTACATGTGTTTTGAAATCGCTACGAGCGCGTTGCGCACGTAACCGTTGACAAGATAAAAAGAAAATGTAGAAAAAACACTAAAAGATAACCGAAAGAAAATCAATAAATAAGTTGTATGGTAATAATGTTGTTCGTATGAAATATGTGATAAAAAATAAGCAAACGGTACTGGGTACCGGTACCGAATTTTCCGAAATGAAAGATGTTAAGTTCCAATTCGGCCGACTTTTTTGGCGTTCCTGGTACCGATTTTTATCTTCATATACCGGTACCGTAACCGGTATTTTCGGTACCAGTATCGATTTGATATCGGTTAGCACCGAGCTCATCGCTACCCTTGAAACTAAAAAAAAGAAATCATTAAAAGTTGAAGAAAATCTACGGCACCCGTGATCAAGGATGAGCAAATGGTAACGGGTAGCAGTACCGAAATTCCCGAACTAAAAGATTTTCAATATCAATTCGGTACCGACTTTTGGCATTTTCTATACCAGGCTGATGCTGATTTTTACCTTCTTGTACCGATACCGAACAGAATCATACATGTATTCTATTATAATATTAAAAGTAGTGTTCATTAATCATATATGAATTGAATCCAGCTTCTACAATAGTATTTTACTATTTTATAACTTTAGTAGGGTAAGGGTGTACGGGACACTCTCGGTGACCCCTTTCGATGACCGAAGTCCCCGCTCGGGAACACCGGCGCCATCAAGGCGGTGAGGCAAATCGGGGAGGGGAATCGGGGGTTGTTCACCGATGAAGAATGAAGAGAGAGAGTGTCAGGTCCATGTTTCCCACCAATCAAATTGTTTTTTTTTTTTTTTTTTTTGAATAAAAAAACAATTCCCCTAAGAGGGGAGTGCCGCCATCAAATTGGGGTGTGAGGGGAGTTTAAGAGGGGAGTTGACGTGGCATAACCTGATTGGGTGTGCGTAAGAGAGGGGACTCCCCTAAGAGGGGAGTGCCCCTCTCCCCCTAAGGTGTAAAAATGGTCTTAACCATTAACTTTACATAAATTCGAATCCAACTTTTACAACAGTATTTTACTATTTTATAATTATAACTAGTTTCGTTGACGTCGTACGTTGCGACGAAACGAAGTAAATGACTATGTAAAACAAACGTTAATTGAAATTGTAGCATGTTGTTTAGAAAGGCAAACCGTTAGAATCGGCTTAATTTATCATCATACCGTTTTACGACACCAAATAAATACTTTACTTTGAATACAATTTCATTTTAACAAAACTTATACCCAAATGTAGAGGGAAATAATTAAACAAAACTCGTACCTAAGTTTTTTTTTTTTAAATTATCAAACGTAAATTATTAGAGAAATTTGAAATTAACTAATAACGGAAATATGATTAAAAACGAAAATAAATTACTAAAAGCAAAAAATAAAAGATAAAAGAAATATAGTTTTAAAAAAGTAAAATAAAACAAAAGGTATGCTAAAACTTAAAAGTACATGTAATAATAAATTATTATAATATTAAATAATAAAATATTAAAAAACTATATACTATTATAAAAATAAAATCATTTTTTATGGTCTTAGAAAAAATTAACGAACATAAGTTATTAAGGAAATATCAAACTAATCGAAAACGGAAATATGATAAAGAAGAAAAAATAAATTAAAAAAAATAAATAACAAATGAAAAAGAAATTATGGTTTTGTAAATGTAAAATAATAATATAAAAATATGTTAAACTTAAAAGTGAATATACTATTATAAGATTAAATAATAGAATATTAAAAGGGTATGTATTATTATAAATATAAAGTTACTATTTATAAAAAAGAAAATATGGTTTTGCAAAAGTAGAATAACAATATAAAAATATGTTAAATTAAAAGTGAATATACTATTATAATATTAAATAATAGAATAATAAAAAGCTACATATTATTATAAAAATAAAATTAATATTCATCAGACTTCGTAAAAAATATATATATAATATTTACTTTCGTAGGATAAGTCGCATAAATTGAATCCCCCCTTTTACAATAATATTTTACTATTTAGGGTAAGTTGCATAAATTGAATCCCCCTTTTACAATAGTATCTTACTATTTAGGTTAGTAGGCCGTTGAGGCATAGACTAACCATTAATCACGATCAACATGGATTAATTGAATTGGGATTTTATGAGTAATTTTTTGTTTTATATGTATATACGTACATTTTTATACATAATTTTTCCAAGTATAAATTTTTAATACCTTTTTCGACCTATATTGTACGTATTTTAGTCCAAGAATTTATTTTTTTGTGTATTTACACTAGTAGCGTAATTATGTAACCACTCTAGTGTAATTGAACACAATTACTCTATTACTGTAAATATACGAAATAAAATTTATTTTTTTCCAGTTTTCAACTGAACATGATTCTTAAGTAGATGTGGATGAAAAAACAAACTTAAAAAAAGATCATCCTTCACTTCTCACATTATATGTTATGTTAAGATCTGTTTATATTTAATCTTTACGCTATTTTAGTAAACTATACATAATTGTATGTAAGTTATAGAATTATAATAAATCATAATTATGTTTTTAACAAAGACAAAATAAATATAAAAGATGTTTACAAAATATTTTAGGGTTATTGGATTTTATCATCTCCTACTATTGGCTAATGGCCGCTGCCACTCTCAACTATCACTTTGACGTCCATAACACACAACTTAACACTTAATGTGTTCTGTTAACACGTCGTTAACTGACCACAAACTTTTGATCATGTTTTTATACTTTTGGGGTTGTCATAGTTATCTTAGGAAGGTTTTAGAATCTTTGGACACCCCGAAAAGTGTAGTAACAAGCTTAAAAGTTAGTAATCAGTTAACGACATGGTAACAGAACAAACTAAATGTTAAGTTGGGGGGTGGCGGACGTCAAAGTGAAAGTTGGGGGTGGCAGTTACTAATAGCCAATAGTTATGGGTGATAAAATCCAATAACCCTATATTTTATACGCTTTTATAGGGGTTAGGATCAAATACAAAGTCTCCTAAAAATAAGAAGTCGCAAGAAGGGCATCAAACGAACTCTGATTGACCTCATTCAAGCGGCATTGGAACCGTCTCATCGAACTCTATGATATGAGATTTTAGGCTTTTTGTTTTTAGATGTTTAACTTGTAGATTTTAGAATTTCTGTTTACATCATTGTATATTTTTATTTATCATAGTTTATTTTTTATATTTGTGTCATCGTGTCTTTTTGTGATTCTTTGTGTTTTTTTTCTTCGAAATTGTGTTACATCTATGATCCATTATGTTTTTATACACTTATTATTTTTAGGATTCTTTGTAAAATACTTTTACCCATTATTATGAGGCTTAATTAACTGGTTTAGGATTATGAAAGTGTTTATAGGGTTTTTGGGTTTGTAGAGCTTTTTAGGTATTGTAATCGTACTTGTGAAAGTAGGAGACTCCAAATTTTTATTTTATATTATCTTTTCTTTTTTCTAGTAACCCAGATAACATATAATTTTTTGAACGGAATTAACATATAATAGTAATTTGTACAATTTTAACTTTTCTAAAAAATTTAAACACACAGTTTTGTTTAATTTCTTTATCGTCTTCAGATGAAAATTTTATTAAAAGTAGTTTTCTTTCAAAATAATTTAAAGAATCCAACTCGTTTATATGGTTGTTAAGGTTGTTTGTTTGTGTAAAATGCAAGAATAAAATATAATATTTTTTGTTACTATTTACCAGCATCATGCTGCGGATCAATTCATCGGTGTAGAGCTCAGGCTCCGATTTTTGAAGCGATAACAACATCTGAATCATATTCTTTCTCTGCTTCCCATTACTACAACTTTCCATGTTCTCTTTTAACTCCTCCAATAGCTCCTGCATGAACAAGTCTCGCTTTGCTTGCAAAGAGATCAATCTTTTTTCCAATTTGCTCACTCCTAACCACCTCAACATTGGCACGAAGTCCCCTACATTTGTAGCTCCAACAAGCTTCAAAATCTCATTCACAATCTCTTGAAATCGATGTGCCTTTTCCTTCTCCTCATCTATTAGCACATCATCTTTACTATAATAATATCTTTTACCAGAAATCATCCTCATCACAACATTAAGCGTTAGGTCAACCAACATAGGTCTAACATGCACCACAGTGTCCAGTTTCAACGATGATTGATAGAGTTTACGCATCATATGGCACACTTCATCCGCACGAATGGGTTCAAACTCTGTTAGTCGATGAGATGAAAAGATTTCAAGAGTGGAGATACGGCGGAGGTTCCGCCAGTGGTCGCCATAGGGTGCAAAGACAAGGCTGGTGAAATTGTAGCCAAGATATTTGCCTGGAATAAAGGTGTTAAAACAAATAAATAAAAACAGGTATGGTGGGTGTGCGAGTTAGCCATTAAAAAAAATACCTGCAAGCAGCTGAGGGCGGTTTGCAAACACGATATCGTTCTTGGTGAGACATTCTTCGGCGGTGGAGGGAGAGGAGACAACAAGAACTCGACGTGAACCAAATTGCAAGAGTTGGATCGGGCCATGTTTCGCTGAGAGTTTGGCTAGGGACCGGTGAAGTGGTTTGTTGAGAAGGTAGAGATGGCCGATTATTGGTAGGGGAGGGAGCCATGGTCTTGGTGGAAGGTTTTGGAGTTTGTGGAAGAAGTAATCTGTGAAGATAGAAATGGCTAAGAATATTAATGAGATTAATGGGATGTAATAATATAACGCTTCCATCTTTTCTAACTACGTTCGAACACACCATGTCTATCACTCTTGTGTTCCATTTATATATAAAGGAATAATTCTGCTTTCACATAGGAGGATTCTATTGGCACACCGGCTTTTCTATCCGCATACTTTGAAAATCCAATACGGATAGTATAGGTTTATACGATCCGTGTTGGATAAAGTTAAGACATGGCAAACTGACAGGTGCAGGGCTTGTCTAGCGGCTGGTCTATACGCATCGTACAGGCTTATACGATGCGTATTAAGGCCCTGAATTTTTTAGGTCTGATTTTTTGGTGTGTTGTGTTTGGTTTTTGGTGGTTTGGTTATTGTTGTTTATTGTTGGTTATTTCTGTTTTAATGAATTTAAAATCTTTATTTTTTTATCGTTACGTATCGTATTAAAGCGTATCGTGGCGTGTCGTATCACATTTTTAACTTTTTAATATTTCATGGTGACGTATCGTATGATATCGTATCATCCTTTTACCGTATCGTGTCATATCAAAGTTGTATTTTGTATTATTTTTTATGGGCGTATTCACGATGTGTGATATTTACATTATACGTAACCAAACAAACCAATCTAAACAGTCAAAATAAACAATCACAAATACAAATACAAATAAACTAAAACTGCAAATTTAATTACATAATAAGTTTGTATACATGACGTCGTCCAGAATACATAAACTGTCAAAATACAAAAAAAAGTACAAAAATCCTAAACCGCTGGATCCTGACCCTCCTGACTGGTGCCTGAGGGCCCCGCCCCTTGAGTCGCGCCTGAGGACCCCGCCCCTGATCCGCATCCTGTCCAGGGCGAGGCGACAACGGTGGTATTGTAATAGGGTCTTATCACGGTCGATAACCGCCTGTATATCGCCCTGGATCGCCCGCATGAGAAAGGTCTCAGTACGACGGTGATGGGCGTTTATTCACGCTTGTAGCTGGTCCTCCATCTGCTGTAACGTAGCGCCACAGCTGGATAGAGCTGGTTGTACAGAATGTGCCGGGGGTACTGAGGCACCCCCTGTGGCTGCGACTGCGGTGGTGATCCAGGTGGCGGAGGTGGTGGGTAAGCGTGGTCACCATCGACGTCATCGTTCATCGTCCTCGGCGGCATCACCACCTGCTAACTCTAGCAGCTCCTCTAGTAACTCGGTTGGGAGAGCGGCGGGGACAAACAGTTACCCGTCCGCTCGTATAAATAGAAGCCCTATCCCAGGGATGTCATGCGTCACATGCATGCCGATCAGGGTCTGCCGTGTCAACTTGGTCGGCTCCATCGTGCCCCCTCGATGAACAGGTATGCCATGACCCTAAACAACGACAGGTATGCCAGATGGAACAACCTATCACACAGTGTGGTTAGTATCCATTTCGTAAACAAAACAAAGAAAACACAGTAACTAATAGTATACCTGCCCACAGAGTATCGTGTCCGATGAAATCTCGGGCTCTCGCCGCCTCGTCCAGCTCCTCGAGAGCCGTCCAATCGACGGTCGCGTGGTCTTCGATCTTCATCCGCCGAAACTTTTCACATCTGTGAAAAGCGTCGGTCCCCTGCTCGAACGCTAGATAAGGATTATCTAGCAACGGATCAATATTTGGGCCACAACGCCCACGCCCACGTCCACGTCCACGCCCACCGACCACCACCGCCCCCGTCCCCTCACATCCACGTCTACCACGTCCGCCACCTCCACCTCCACCTCTACCACGTCCGCCACCTCCACTACTACCTTTACAGCAACCTCCACCGCCACCACCCCGGCCCCCGCCCTCTCCTGACATCGTCAGCCATATCAATCTAAAAATATAACAAATATCACATTTTTAATTTAATTTTAAAAAAAGAATATAACAAATTTTCTTATTAAACATAACATTAATAATTTAGTATTAAATATAACCTTTTTATTATATTTAAAAAAATAAAACAGTTTTTAATATATTTAAAAAAAATGTAACAATAAATTTTAATATTAATATAAAGTTTTTAATTAATTTTTTTAAAAATTTAACATTTTTTAACTAAATTTTTAGAAAGTATAACATTTTTAATTATTATTTTTTTAAATCTAACATTTTTTAACTAATTTTTTTTTAGAAAAAATAAGATTTTAATTAGTTTTTAATATTAAATATAACATTTTAATTAATTTTTTAAAAATATAACATTTTTAACTAATTTTTTAAAAATATAACATTTTTAATGAATTTTAATATTAAATATAACGTTTTTTATTATTTTTTTAGATACACATTTTTTAATTAATTTAAAAAAAATATAACATCAATTTCTACTTAAAAGTATAACATTTTTAATAAAAAACTACGATATAAATTTTTTTATAATTTATAGAACATAAAAAAAAAATAATACGTTTTTGGCCCTATACGTATCATATAGGCCCATACTGATCGTATCGCACCATTAATGATAAAGAAAACTTTGTATTTTTTGAAGCAATACGATGCGTGTGGGCCCATACGCATCATATTGGTTCATCGGTCAAGGAAGAAAAACCCCAAAATTCCAGCCTTTAAACCCAATAATTACACAAATTCAATGGTCAAAATACAAAATTGAATACGTATAAATGATGAGGGTTCGAAGATACATACCTTACTAGTCTTTGATCTTGAAATCAACACCGTATACGATCATATGTGTGTACAATGTATGTGTGTGTATTTTTGTTGTTTGGTTCGTATTGGAAATAATAACCCCCTATTAATCAGGGAGTTATATCGTTTTGGCCTTTAATACGCATGGTATAGGCCTATACGTTGCGTATTACCCCCCCTGAATTTTCAAATGACCCCCTGGTTTATTGAGAAATCAGGGGGTAATACGCATCGTACAGGCCAATACGATGTGTATTAATCTGCAATACGACAAAGTATAGGCCTATATGATCGTATTGGCCATAATAGCAAAATTTGTTTTTTCGTGTTTTCCTCGGTTTGACGCGTACACGAGTTGTATTTTGACGAATTTTTGTGTATTTTGTCATTTTATGAAGTATACCTTCTATATGCGTCGTTTCGGTGATGTTCGGTTGTGTGTGATTAGCGTATTCTATTCTTACGTACAATTTTGTTTGAAATCACACTTGTATTTTATTTTAGCATATTTTAACGTATTTTAGCATATTTTGACGTATTCTAGCGTATTTTAGCATATTTTAACTTATTTTAACGTATTTTAATGTATTTTACCTTAGTTTAGCTTATTTTCACGTATTTTAGCATATTTTGACGTATTTCAGCGTATTTTTACGTATTTTAACATATTTTTGTGTATTTTGATGTATTTTAGCGTTTTTAACGTATTTAGCATATTTTGACGTATTTTAGCGTATTATACAAATAAATTATTCTTTAAATTACAAATCAATCAATATAATGCACTGTTTTGTCAATAAACAAATGAATTACATTATACAAATAAATTATTCTTTAAAATTACAAATTAATCAATATAATGCACTGTCTTGTCAATATTAGGCTTTGTTATCGTTTCATACCACGCTATGCGTTCCGTGTAGTTTTCCGTCCAAAGTGTTGGTTCTTCGCCCGCGTAGCTTACCCAGAGATAGTTGAGATAGTTCGATGACGGCATTGGGTAGTCCCTTCAAGTTTGACGTGGATGAAATGGCCATTGTTAACATATACCAGTGTAACGACTTGATCGGGGACACATCCGCGCTCTGGATGATAGAAGGGGAATAAAGTCGAACAACCTATCATGTCTATCATGTGAACAATCACACCAAACCTTTGGGCAAGAAGGAATCCTGCCTGAGGCATCTCCATCCAATGCTCCATGGGTGCTCTCCCAACTCTGGTAAAATTTATTTTCTTTAGTTACGCGTCGTAGTCTCCCGGTAAATCACTGTCTAAAATGTACCTTCACATATCTTTGTTTGTACCCATTGACTCTTCAACTAGTTGGCTCCGAATAAACCCAAAGTAGTCTTATTCCAACCCTAAACCCACAACCATAGCCCAAAACCCACAATGTCTATCCTGCTTGACATCTTTTATTCTTGAAATGTGGGGGCGGAACACTTTTGGAATTTGATTTTTGAATCTGAGAACATATTCAAGCATTCTATCATCAGTGATTAATGGAAACCCATGGTCCTCGCAAGGCTCTTTTTTCGTGAAGCCGTTGAACGAATGCATCGCCATAACGACCTTTGAGACTTTTGAGACATTGCAGACATAGACGGTATTAGAGAATCTTGCGACTGTACATAAGAGCTGTGTTGAGGAGGGTCACACCTACTTTATTGTTCAGAAAGCCCAACTGAGCTATGTCTATCAGGTTGTTCTTTTCTTTGTTGTTGGACCCTGGACGTTTGCCGGAAATTAACATTAGATTTTTTTAAAGGGGTGCACCCGCCCACCTTGGCTAAGGGGTGGGACCACCCCTGTCTTCAAGAGACATGGTATGGTTGTAGGTGCTTCACCTCGATCCTAGAGGTTGATTGTCAAATTCTCTAAAGTGCAGGTATTGTGCTTAATAAAAACTAGGAAAATTCCTTTATGCATTGCAGCTGGAATTTGCTCGGTATCAGTTTAGTTCAGCTAAAAAAGAAAGCTCAAAAATAAAGTCGTGCTATACCCAAAAGGATGATGTTACGTATTTTACATCGATTGAATCGGTTCAGTTCAATTGAAAAAGAAAACTTACAATAAAGTCGTGATATGCCCAAAAGGATGATGATACATGGTTCACATCGATCGAAAATGAATATCGATAACGGGCTAACAGTTTCGATAGCACCGATAACAAAATTTAGACAAACGAAATTTTAACTAAAGAAAAAAAGCATTTAAACATCAATATTTTTAAACTACACTAAACAAATCAATTATTTATAAACTATACTAAACAAACTAGAGAATAAAATTAGTTAAATTATTAAGTTTAAGATTTGTAAAACCATATAGTTAAGTAATAAAAGAATTACTAATTAGAAAACAAAATTAAGAAATGGAAGGAAGAAAAAAGAGAGCAAATTAGAAAAATAAAAAAACAAACTAAACATTAAACTATACAAATAAATTTGGTTCTTTTAACCAATATTTCTTGTTATTTCATCTCAATAATTTGGTTTGATAATCTATAATTCTTATCCTAGGATCCAAAAAACACCATACAAATAAATTCATTTAGGCATAGAAGGCCAGAGGTAGGTCAAACTAGAGATGGGCATTAAAACTGGTTGGGAAAAAAAACAGACTGCCTTTTTTTAAAAGCGGTTTGAAAAAAAAAAAAAAAAACGGGGAGAGCCTGACCCGAACCTTCAGTTTGAATACCTGTTTGTATAGTCCGTTAACAATATCAGTTTGAAACCGGTTAGAAAAAGAAAACGGGTTTTCCGTTTTTTCTTCACTAAACGTTATACAACGGTAATATTACCATTGAGGCCTTTTTGACCATCCACCCCCACAACGATTTTTCACTCGTAGTGTTAATATTATCGATAATTTCCGAATTTTTTAGTGTAAAATATTGGTTTTTAAGAGTCCGCCCTCCACCAATTTGGATTTTGGCAGTCGGACCCCAACTAAGTTTTCGTTCAAACTCTGACACTGCTTCCATTTACAACATACTCCCATTCCTCAAAACACCTCAAAACCAACTACTGGAGGTGCTCCAAATAATCCGGTCACATGATAAAGTACAAAATTACCTTGGCTCCTGGGCCCGTCTCATTAAGTGGATATTTGATAACCCTTTCACGAAACAAATTGTTAGAGAAATATTTATTTATTTGTATATTTAAAACGTATTTTGTTAAATAATAATCGTGAAATAAAGAAATAAAAAATTAAGTAATTACAAAAAAAAAAAGTTTAAAATAAATTTATAACTTACATAAACAACCCCTAAGCTATAAAAGGACCATAATACCCTTAGGCTTAACTAGAAAAAAGTAACATGGTTAGTGTTTTGGGCCAAAACCGTTATAAAATGCAATCTTAATGTCTGATATGTTAAAAGATTTCTTTTTGTACCGAAAGAGTTAAACTTGTTAAAACACAGGGGCCAAAATAGTAATTTACTCTTATCAAAATTACCCTACAAATGATCTTGTATGATAATTTTGATCTTTTAGGGTAATTTTGTAGAGTATCATAATTTGACTACAAATGATCTTGTAAGATAATTTTGATCTGGTAAGTTAATTTTAATCTTGTAGAATAATTTTGTAGAGTATCATAATTACTCTACAAATGATATTGTATAGTAATTTTGAATTGTATGTTATTTGATAAACTTGTATACTAATTTTAATACCTTTGTAGATTAATTTTGATAATTACACTACAAGATCATTTCATAAAATTACCCTACAATATCAAAAATACCCTATAAAATCATTTGCAGGGTAATTTTGATAATTACACTACGAGTAAAAAATAACGAAAATGCCACCACGTTTTTTTTTTTTTTTTTTTTTTACTTTTTCATCTCTTTGGTAGGTTTTGTACGATAAGGCTATTTGTACGGAATCTTTTCCCTAAGTTTAATTATAATTTTTTTTTTGTAGATTTTCATTTTCCTTCATGTGGTTCGGTTAAAATTGTTAATTCATTCAAAAGTTTGTTTTCTCATATCTATATCTGGTCCTCTTGATTTTAAAACATTGTCACTTTCATCCACTTTGCTAACATCTTCCATTTTTATTTTTCTTCTTCTTGTTTTTAGAGTAAATTACACAGATTGTCCTTTATTTATATACTAAATTGCACTCCTTGTTCTCTGTCTTTAAATATCACGCAAAATGTCATTTATTTTGTAAATTTTGCACGTTTTTTATCCTTTAAGCTAACTTATGTTAACTTTTCAATTAACTTTAAGTTAAACATATTATTTTGCCCAAGACGTAATCTGAAGTTTATTTATATTGGAGATAACGTATAATTTACTTAAGTTCTTTTAGTTTATTTATTTTCTTTTCTTTTTACTTTATTAAATTTATCACTTTATCAATTAATTTTTTTAATTGTAATTCATTAATTAATATTTTTATATAAATATATGTTTTTATAATTTTTTTATGTTCATTTATTTTGTTAATTTATTTACCTTTTTTATTTGACAAATAATATAAATTTGTATACTATGTTTTACCTAAATTATTGGTGTTATCAAGTAATTTTTTATCACTTACACAATTATTATATGTTATACGAATGAAATTTACACCATGAAGAAAAATAAGCATGTCGACCGCATTACAACAGGTCGGTTTAAACTATGATTTTCCACAAATTATGAAATTTTGTAATATCATTTTTAAAGTAACTGTTTATTTTAGACGTGTTACAATATGTCCCACGTGCATTCATCTCAAAATACAACATTGCGACACGTTTTTTATCTATATTTAAACCGACCGGTCGTAACACGCGTCTGACTTGCTTATTTTCTCCATATTTTGTTGTAAATTTCGTTCAAATAACATATAATAATTGTAAATGTGATAAAAAAATAATTCGATCATACCAACGATTTATGTAAAAATATAACTTAAAAATTACATTACTTGTAAAATAAAATAAAAAAAAGTAAATAATTTAATTAAACAAATGAAAATTAATAAATTATGATAAAATATATATTTTATAAAAAAATTATTAATTGACAAATCAAGAAAATTTTAAAGAAATCGATAAAACAATAGTGATAAATTTATTAAAGTAAAAAAAGAAAAGAAAAGAAAAGAACTTAAGTAAATTACATGTTACATCTTTTATAAATAAAGTTCAAATTATATCCTTTGGACAAATTGGTAATTTTACCTTAAAGTTAACTGAAAGTTAATATTAATTAGCTTAAAGGATAAAGAACGTGCAACATTTACAAAATAGAGAACATTTTGCGTGATTTTTAAAAACAAAGGATAAAGAGTGCAATTTAATATATAAATAAATGATAATTTGTGTAATTTACTCTTGTTTTTAATTAGTTTTTAAACCCACTTTATTCACCCATTCCTTTGTCTTCCCAAACAAGCACCAATGCCCTGCACCGGCGATAATATATCTATAAACCTTTCGTTGTTTAACTGAAAAAAAAAATGGATAGGTTAAGAAGTGAATGAAAGTGATAATATTTTAAAACCATGAGACCCAGATGCAAGTTAACAAGCTATTGGTTGAAAGTAGTAATTTTAACTAAATCATATGAACGAATATTTTAGCCCTGCACTTGGCCCAGGCCGGCTATGGACATTTAGTTAATTCTTTCTAAAGCATGAGTATGTGTATATGTGTCTGTAGGTCTATGGGTTGTTGACATTCCAACTAATGGTTGGTGTTTTGTAGTGATTATTAATTAGATGATGAAGAAAATGAATATGGATTATTGTGTGTTGGATTAATCTTCTACATTAAAAAAAGAAGACTTGATTTATTAAATTGAAGATTCTTATGTTAATAAATAGAAAACTCCAAGATTAAGGTTTCAAGAACCTTGCGTAACAGCTAAAAGATTAGAAAGGATCCAAATCGTTTGCTTCTAAAATAATCCGTATGAAACAAATAATTTATGACCTTATGATTTTTTTATTAAATAGTACTTAAATACTAAACTCCAAAAATTGTGAAGTAGATTAAACGGTTTGTCGTCCTTTTTAAAGGAAAAAACCCAGCTTTTGAAAAGAGACTAGTTTAAATTTGATAACCCCAAGGACCAAACGTTATTTATTAGGTTTGTCTATTCACACACCCCTTGTCTTTTCACACACTCCGAAGCGTTGTGTTTTTGTCAAAGCGCAACGCTTAGATGTAAAGTCAACAGACAAGCTCTGAACCTGTCAAACCTTGTAAGTTAACCTTGTACCTAAGCGCTGCACTTTGGTCAAAGTGTCGTGCTTAGGTGTCTCTGTGTAACACCTCGGTCCAAATAGGGCTGACGTGTCACCCAATACAGTAATTAGAAACATTTTAAAACTTAACTCAAATAAAACATTAACTCCAAAGGTTTAAAAATCTAAAACCACACAATGGTCTTAACAAAAATAAAAATATCTAAAATTTAAATAGCAATTTATTAAACTCTTTATTTCCAACTCTAGCCATTTAGTTTTCTCTCTTCGCACGTTTCCCCATGTTCCCCTGAGTACCTGTTTAAGAAACAAGAGAAAACAACAAAAGAAACACGGCTGAGCCAAAAATTGCCTAGTAACGGAAAAACAATAGCAATAACGCTAATTCGATAAGAACGATCAATACGGTATTCGATTAATGGTGATACAATACTATGACAATAACAGTGTAACGATACAGTCAACACTAATCAATGGTCAATCAATACGATAAGAATCTATATGGAAATACCTGTCACACCCTGTCTTTTGCGGAAGCGTATGATGTGTGACTAGTTTAATATCATTGCATTCAATCATAATAAACAACTACATTATCAAAACGATGTTCATCCATTCATAAAATTTAAGTATTACAAACACCGGTTATTTAAGTTTTAAAACACAACCTTCGACTAGGTTACAAACCAACAAAAGTGAATGACATCTAAACTTGAAGTCTACTTCTAGAAACAACACCCGCGCCCAAGATCCAACCTGTCACCTGAAATACATGTAATTTTGGAAAACATCAACAAAAGTTGAGCGAGTTCATGCGTTTTGTGTAAGTACTGACAACATTGTAATCCTTTGAGAGACTCCTTTGAAAACAGGTATGAAAAGCATTTATGAACATATCAAATTAATGTTTTACAAGGACATTAAGGCATGTGAGGACATAGGGAGCACTCGAAATGAGTAGGCTTATACCCTCGTCGATTTCCCTCGACTATGTCGAATTCCCCTTCGACTATGTCAATTCACCTTGACTGATGTCGATTCACCTCGACTGATGTCGATTAACCTCGACTGATGTCGATTCACCTCGACTGATGTCGATTCACCTCGACTGGGACACCGAAGCACTCAAGTGGTCACAAGTGCCATGAGTGGGGTTCGACCGTACCCGTTAATTCTAACATTCGTCCCTAATTAAGAGTTAATGGCATTTCAATTTCAATATATGCTCACATGATCTAATAGTTCATTTCATAGTCAATTCATACCGTTTAAACATTCGTAACATGTATTCCACCCCCCGAGAGTTATAAAACCAAAAACAGTTAAGAGAAAAGGGGGACATGAACTCACTGTTTTGCGTTCTTCAATCCAACGTAACTCAAGCAGCTACTAGGGTGCACGACTACCTACAACGTATTACGGTCTATTAGACGAGCGGGTCGTGCCTTGACTTTGTATTAGTTAGTGTCTTTGAGTTACGTTTTATTGTGCCTTCGGTATTATTCCAAGTCATATAATTATTTGTTAAAATAATAAATATTTTAACTTAAATTATATTTATCAAATTTTGGAATAATTGTTAAAACAATATATATTAACTTAATACTTCCCAAGTATTCATGCTTGTAAATCATTCCCAAGGATGGGTGTATATGTATTCGTATTCGTATACTTGTATATTTTGCCATGTATTTGGAGTCGTATTCCGGTGTGTATTTATACGTACGAGAACACGTATCTCTATTGTATTTATTAAGTATTCTTATACTTAATTTCGTATTAATTATTCCGGAATATTATCTTTAATAAAAGTTCACCAATATATATTTTCAAAATATATATTTCAATAAATATTACTTAGAAAAATTGTTTATAATTTTCCTTTGGCAAGATATTTGTATTTTCATATAAGTTCCAATAGTAGTATATTTTCAAGTCCAACTTGAAAAATATATATAAACTTATTCTTCTCCAAAAACGATATATTTCATATTTAACTGAGAAAATATATCTTTAATCCCAAAAACATTGTATTTTAAGTTTGCTGAGAAAATATATTTCTTTCAAGATAATATATCTTCTAAAAATTTCAAGAAAAATATATATTTATACTCGCCAAAATAATATATTTTTCCCTTGTCAAAATATGGTATATCCTTGTAGTACATGTAAAAATCATATTTTCATTTCCTTGGTGTCCAAAATATTATTTACCAAAATATACTTATGAGTAAGTTTTCCGGAATATTTTGTAAGTTACATTCTTTTGTTTGGTTTCACCAATATTTTGTGCGTAATTTGTATATTCATTCCGTGGAATTTTTGGTAATATTTTGGATTGTAATTTCTTGGGTATTTTGATGAGTTATATTATTTCAAGTCCTAAAATAATATAACTAGTACACATAAATACAAATAATCACACGAGTTGTGACATCAATATATATATATATATATATTCCTCATTATATACTTAGTCACTTTTATTTATCAAAAACCAACCTCCAATATTTGTAATTTTTTTGTAATAAAAATTATGGCAACTTTTATATGAAAACCATTCTCAAGATTTACTTATAAACACTTGTTTTAAAAAATACTTTTCTAAGTGTTTAATTTCTACAAAAATTTTGCCATAGTTTCCCCTTAAAAATGGAGGTTTCCATGCTTTCAAAACATATCATTTTCTTTTAAAATCATCATCAATCATCAACAACATGAACAAGACTTACCATATGCTTTAAATATGCAAATTTACACTTTGATATGAACTTGAAATTTTTGTAAAAAGTTGTAGTAACTTAGTAGTGTGTTTAGTGAGTTTAGTTACTCTTTAAAGTGGGGTTGTTCATTTAAAAACATCATTCTTGAAAGACTTAGATGTTTTCAACTTGTATTCATATTTTACAAAAATGTGTCCTTATGAAATCTTCTTGTTACACAAGTGTTTCTACACTTGTTTAACCATCAAAAATAGTGTTTGTTTATGTAAGAACCAAGTTTATATGAAACTCGTGTTTTTAACTTGGTTTCTTTGAAATCCTTCATAAATATTTGGATTCATATGATCAACAACTCACTTTAATCATGGTTTTTCAAGAAAACATTACTTCTTTCAAGTTCATGCTTTAAGTGTGGATGATCCATCATCCTACAATAATTTATACTTTCACATCTTGCTAAACTATGTTTTTAATCATGATTTATCAAGACCTTGTGATGATTAACATCACTTCTACAAATAATCAAAGATCAACAAGCATAACAACTTATATTCATCAAGGTTTCTTCACACTTTAAGCTTATGTTCATGTTTACTTCTTATGATTCTTAGTATTCTTCATGTTTATGATTATGTTTCTCTTTTTAACCACTTAAAATAGAAGTAAACTAGCAAGATCAAGATTCTTACCACTAGCACAAGGCTAGGGATGATCAAGTGTAGAAAACAAGTGGATAAAAGCACTAGAGAGAGGTCCTTCAAGTTCCGTTGCTTGCAACCTTCCTAGATAGGCTCGAGACACCTTAGAACCACCTTAGAATGTATTGGAATGAAGTGAAAATGAAGGTGTATGGAGGTGGGGTTGGGGCCGTGAGCTAAGGGAAGAAGAAGAGGAGTTGGGGTGTTGTGAAATGGTTAAGTGTTAAGTCCCTTGGTTCTTATAATCTTACACCAATCTTTTAGATGGTATATGGCATCTTTGTATGGCATATTCTAGACAAGAATCTTATAAAATCTAAGAAAGAAATCAAAGGAAATCAAATAAAATCTACTAAAATCAATGAGCTAATCTTTTAAGATTTTATAGAATCTTCATAATCTTCCAAGGTATATTTGTTGGTATATTCTCCAACAAGATCAAATAAAATAATGTAAGAAAATATCAAGTGGGGCTCTCCTTGTAATCGGCCTAACTATGGGGGGGGGGGGTAAAGTGTAATATTCCAAACATTAGTTGATTAAATCAAGTTAGATCCCAAGTATTAAGTTTAGGGATTTAGGGGTATTGTGTTCATGAGATGTAATATGATGTTTGGTGACCATAACTAGCTTCGTAACATAAAAACAGTGCTTCTAGTAAAAATTTGATGTTTCGGGTAGTGTCCGGTTGTTCGTTTCGTTACTGTTCGTTAAAGTGCTAAATTGCGCAGTTTAGTGTGCTTTATGTTGTATTTTATGACAGTTTCAGTTCCCGACACTTAGGAAAGTATTCTGGACCATTAAACCACTTTTCTGCATTATAATGAGATGTTAAATTGCTGAAAATTGCTGAATTTATTTATTTTCTGCAGAATTTTGCAGTTTTAGTGTGTTTCTGGCACTTTCCGGCACCTATGTCATCACTAGGAAGGCAGTTTTGTAATCCCTACTTTCCTACACACTATCCTAGTATATCACTTGGTTCTGGGGCTCATTTTGTGTCTTAACATCATGTCTATCTAAGTACTGAACTCCCGTCAGTGCTTTTAGTTTGTCTGATAATGGTGCCAATTTGTTCTGTGCATTAATAGAACTATATCGTGTTGCATGTAGTAATGATAAAAGTCTTGCAACATGAAATGCCATTGTATGTATATAACAGTAATCAGAAATTCATTCGTCTTGTAAACTGGATCATGCATAGTCATTAAAGCACAATTTACTGTCTAATTATTGTACGGAATGTACGGAAAAGTGCCAGTTGTCACATTCTCCCCCTGTTAAAAGAATTTCGTCCCGAAATTCAAGCGATGCCATCGGTCGCAGGGGAGTTGTAAATCAAATGTGGTCACTTAGGTTTAAAATTGGTCTTCATCTTCCCAAGTAAACTCTGGGCCATGATATGAATTCCAACGAACTCAGATAAATCAATTACGTCTTCTCCGTGTTTTATGGACTCCCAGTCCGCAACCTTAACAGGTTCTATAATAAATTGGAGCTTGTCGTTGACGTGAATCTTGTTTGTGGGAATAACGACTGTTCCTTGAGTCAGACTCCTCTAAATACTAGACAAGTGGAATGTGTCGCGATCACTTCTGATCTTTTCTAGAAGTTTCAGCTTGTGAGCAATGGTCCCGATCCCTACCAGGATCTCGAAAGGTCTAATATACCGGGGGTCCAACCTCCCACGCTTTCCAAATCACACCACGCCTTCCCAAGGCGAGACTCCCATTAAAGCCATACTTCTTATCTCAAATTCCTACGATTTCCGCCGCTCGTCGGTGCAATCTTTCTGTATACCGCGTGCTGTCTTGATATGATCACATATCTGAACGATCTTGTCTCTAATTTTTCCTGAACCAACTCGGGCCAGTAGATTGTTTATCTCCGGTCTCCGTTCAACACAACGGGGATCGACTATTATGTTCCATCTAAAGCATTACACATGGCGGCCTAAACGACGGTTGTGGTGAATGTTATTGTAGGAAAACTCCACTAAGGGCAAGTGGGTAATCCATTTTTTTTCATCAGAGTTTATCACACAAGCACGTAACATGTCCATACAGTCTGTATCGTTCGTTTGCTCTAGCCGTCCGTCTGAGGGTGAAATGTAGTACTAAGGTCCAATCGTGACCTAAACACTTTTTGAATCGTCTTTCGTATCCTTGGCACAGAACGACCATCTCGGTCGGGTATGATAGAATCAGGCACTCCATGTCGTGCCACAACCTTTCTAGGCTAAGTCTATGCTAATTCCCTTGTGTTGTCTTCCTTACTGTTTGGTAGGAGGTGTGTGGTCTTGGTGTGTCGGTCAATACTCACCCAAATCATCTCGTGACCTCTTTGGGTTCCTGGTAGCTTGTAATGAAATCCATTAAGATTCGTTCCCTTTTCCACATGAGAACCTCAGGCCGTTGCCACAGCCCTGATGGTTTTCTGGTATTCTGTCTCAATTTCGGCATAAGTAAGACATTTACCCACATAGGTAGCTATATCAGCTCCCATCTTGGGCCACTCATACTAATCCTTCAAGTCTTGGTACCTCTTGCCGGATCCAGGATGGATCGAGTACCTTGACCTATGAGTCTTGCCCCAAAGTAACATTCGTAAATTGTCGTGAAACGGAACCTAAAGTCGTTTCAGGGAGTGTATGGTTCTGTCTTCCTTAGGCAATACTGCACTTACATTCCATATAACGCTACATCTTGAAAGTTCTTTGGTTTGAGCATCTCATGCTCAGCTCCACGAATCCAAGTGACGAGGTTTGTCTGCATGGTCATTTCCAAGGCTCGCACCCTTAGAGGCTTTGCGCATTCCTTGCGGCTCAAGGCATCTGCTACAATGCTCGCCTTGTTCAAATGATACCAAATTCTCACAGTCGTAATCATTCAGTAGCTCACTCTATCTCGTTATCTCATGTTTAAGTCCTTTTGATCGACGGTGTGCTACAATCCTTGTGATCAGTAAAGATCGTGCAGCGTTTTCCCATACAAGTACTGGTGCCAAAACTTCAGCGCGCAATTACTGTACCTAGTTCAGGGTCTCTTCTCATGATTCCTTTAATCAATGTGACGCGTATGCGATGACTTGGTCTCGTTGTGCCAATGTGCAAACAACACTTTGTCGAGAAGTGTCACAAGAGCCGCAACCCTATTGGTGCTGTTCCTGGCACTAGGTTCATCCTAAACTCCTCTTGTTGTTGTGGAGGTATTCCTGGCAAGTCTTCATGAAAGGCTTCTGGGAATTCCTCCACCACGGGGTTGTCTTCTAGCTCCAGCTCCTTGGTCTCCTTATCAGCAACATGAGCTAGGAAGGCTATGCAGTCTACTCGGGGGCGCTTCTGTGTCTCTTCGACCAATGTGAGATGTCGCAGACCCACGGTCTTATGGGGCCTAGTACTCTTGCACCTATTGCAAGAAGGTTGTGTACTATAAGTGTTTCATCATTCGCAAGAGGGATGTGACTGATTTTCCTTATAACGAATAACTTCAGCTCTATACTTGGATATCCAATCCATGCTGACTACCATGTCATGACTTCCCAAGTCAATGGTAATAGAAGGTTCCGGCCTTCTAAGTTCCCAAATACAATCCTTAATCATCTCTTTCTCTTAACTAACCTTCCATCCGCCAATACTAAAGAATACAGAACGTCTATTCTACTCGAAACTAGGCCAAGCAGCTTCTTAAGTTCTAAGCATACAAGGTTAAAGTTGGTGCCAGTATTAATAAAAAATAGATGCATAAAGTTGGTTAATAGGGAACGTACCCGTAACCACATCTGGATCCTGGCGTGCTTCACGAGCTCCGATCGTGAAGGCCCTTCCTCGCTTGATTCTTCCTAGGGCAATCTTTCCTAAAGTGCCCTACTTCACCACATCTGTAGCAACCTGGTATTCTACCATTATCCTTTCCGTCTGGATCCTTCGCCCAATAGGCAACCTTGCCGTGCCCTTCCTTTCCACACTTTCCACACTTAGGCCTTAGACATCGACCTTCATGGTAAGAATTGCTTCCCTCACATCTCGGCTTATTTCCCAAATAAACCTTACCACCGGCCTCTTTAGCGGCTCCATAAGCTTTCCTGCCATGGGGCGGGTTCACTTCCCTTCTTTTGTTTGCTTTAGAGCTTCCATAGCTTACTTGGGTGCCTATCTTTAGGTTCGGAGACTTCCTTTTCTTATTGCCTGAAGACTCCACATGAGTCTCTTTCTTGTTTGTCTCAGTTTCCAAAAATTTTCCCGTACGTAGGGCTTCTTCAGTAAGTGTGACACTTAAATCGATAGCCTCTGTGATGGTTTGAGGCTTTGAGGTAGTAACCAGGCTCCTAATTTGAGGTGCAAGTCCCCAAATGAACCGCTCAATTCTCTTGAATTCCGGGTTGACTAAGTAGGGAACGACCCTAGACAAGTCGTGAAATCGCTGGACGTACTCAGAAATCTTCGGCCCGTCCATTTTCAAATTCCAGAACTCCACCTCAAGCTTCTGGATTTCAGCCCTAGAGCAATATTTCTTCTCCATCATTTCCTTGAGCTCGTCCCAGCTCAGTGCATAAGCAACATCTTCACCAAGGGTCTGAACCTGAAGGTTCCACCAAGAGAGTGCGCCATCCAAAAACAACCCTGAGATAAAGGTAACACTCCGCTGGGGCGAACAGTTACTCATTCTTAGAACGAAGTCAGTCTTTTCTGCCCAACGAACAAATGCAACGACACCTCCTGTGCCATCAAAGTTTAATGGCTTGCAGTCCAGGAACTGTTTATAAGTGCAGCCAGTTGGAGGGTTACTTCCAGAAGTGCCACCGCTACGTTCAGAGCAGAGGGCTTCATGTCATGCAATTGCCTGTGAGATGCGTTCTTGAAGCTCGGCTTCTGTCCTTGGTAACGCACTGGTGTCTATGTCACGTCTGGGCGGCATTCTCTTCTGTCAAAGATGTGGGGTAGGTTAGACAACATTCCACAATTGTCTATGAGGTATATATTATCACAAGCAAACATGTAATCACCCAATATCACATGCATATATATTCAACAATGTATAAGTAAAGAAGCAACCACTGGGCTCTCATATAGGCTTGGCAACTTGGCTTATTGTTAGTAATGGGGAAAACAAAATGAACTCGAGGTTACATCACCTTGGTCATGCAAGTTTCATAATATGAAAGTAGTAGTGATTTTCCTTCCACGTCAGTTTTCTTTGGTCTTTAGCTTTACAAGACGGGTATACTTCCCAAGAGATGGGGGTTGTACATATGGGGGTGATAGAGAGTGTAACATCACTGAATCCTTTCCGAATGTTATCCATCTTCATTTGCTTAAATATCGGTTCTCAAACGACTCATACACGGGTAGAAGTGTAAGACACGAAGTAGGCAAAGACAAGTTTCCTACTTTATAAAGTGCTAAAGAAATGGTCTAGGTGTTGTTCTACCAGATGAAGGTGTGAACACCTATAGATTATTTTTGGAGGGATGGTGATCATTAGCCTGACCCGCAGAGTCCACCAGGATTTCCATGCACTACAAGTCGTTATTACGTGGGCCCCCGTAATAATAAATTGTCTTGCACAGTTACCCCAATTTTCCCTCGTCCAAGCAGATGATCAACCAAGGAGGGGACACTACTGTCCTTATACCTCTGACATGGAAATGACCATTGCAGTGGTCCATGCGCTAACATTCGTTATTGTTACGCGCGAACAGGCACGATGATTAAACGAAATAGGAATAAGGAGAATTCCTAGTAGTTGGAGGGGCACCTTTAAGATGAATACTTCATCTTCCTTGTCTGGTAAAGTGTGTCGTCATTCTTTCTCCGTAAAAGCCACAGGGACCTCGTCCTGCTGATAAGGTTGTTGTCCAAGGTTGCCGCCTCTGCCTCGCCGTCACTACCGTAGTCAGGCACCCTCACAATCGAGAGGGAAAAACAGCCATCTCCTACGGAAACAAGCTCAGAATCTCGTTTGGTAATCACTCTAGCCATGAGCTTTGCAATGAACGCGAGGCCGATAGCTTCATCGTGCGAGTTAAGAACAACAATAGGATTCGGAATCGAAGGTATCTTATTCACGTCAATAATTATTCCTTACACTTATTCGTATGTATAGATCAACAAACAAGTATGTTACTTAGCATAAACAGGAAAATAAATGCATCATATCACATATAACTCTCGTTTATCCCATGGGGGGGAGTCATTTTGTCTTTGGCAAGTCTATCCCTCCCAGACTATGCCTTAATTGGCACCTTAGTTTGAGGTATTCTCCTCCCTACTAATGTCTTTGCCTTGTCTTTTCTTTGAAAAATGTTTGACTCATGGATCTTGACGCTTACGTGAATGCAATGAAAACCTTTTTGTAAAATGTTTTCATGAGAGAATCCTAGTGATTGTAGTCTAGACTCGAGAAGGAATCCTAGTTCACTACAATCGAAGCTCTGATACCAAACTGTCACACCTTGTCTTTTGAGGAAGCGTATGATGTGTGACTAGTTTAATATCATTGCATTCAATCATAATAAACAACTACATGATCAAAACGATGTTCATCCATTCATAAAATTTAAGTATTACAAACACCAGTTATTTAAGTTTTAAAACACAACCTTCGACTAGGTTACAAACCAACAAAAGTGGATGACATCTAAACTTGAAGTCTACTTCTAGAAACAACACCCGCGCCCAAGATTCAACCTATCACCTGAAATACATGTAATTTTGGAAAACATCAACAAAAGTTGAGCGAGTTCATGCGTTTTATGTAAGTACTGACAACCTTGTAATCCTTTGAGAGACTCCTTTGAAAACAGGTATGAAAAACATTTATGAACATATCAAATTAATGTTTTACAAGGACATTAAGGCATGTGAGGACATAAGGAGCACTCGAAATGAGTAGTCTTATACCCTCGTCGATTTCCCTCGACTATGTCGAATTCCCCTTCAACTATGTCAATTCACCTTGACTGATGTCGATTCACCTCGACCGATGTCGATTCACCTCGACCGATGTCGATTCACCTCGACTAGGACACCGAAGCACTCAAGTGGTCACAGGTGCAATGAGTGGGGTTCGGCCGTACCCGTTAGATCTAACCTTCGTCCCTAATTAAGAGTTAATGGCATTTCAATTTCAATCTATGCTCACATGATCTAATAGTTCATTTCATAGTCAATTCATACCGTTTAAACATTCGTAACATGTATTCCACCCCCGAGAGTTATAAAACCAAAAACAGTTAAGAGAAAAGGGGGGACATGAACTCACTGTTTTGCGTTCTTCAATCCGACGTAACTCAAGCAGCTACTAGGGTGCACGACTACCTACAACGTACTACGGTCTATTAGACGAGCGGGTCGTGCCTTGACTTTGTATTAGTTAGTGTCTTTGAGTTACGTTTTATTGTGCCTTCGGTATTATTCCAAGTCATATAATTATTTGTTAAAATAATAAATATTTTAACTTCAATTATATTTATCAAATTTTGGAATAATTGTTAAAACAATATATATTAACTTAATACTTCCCAAGTATTCATGCTTGTAAATCCTTCACAAGGATGGATGTATATGTATTCGTATTCGTATACTTGTATATTTTGCCATGTATTTGGGGTCGTTTTCCGGTGTGTATTTATACGTATGAGAACACGTATCTCTATTGTATTTATTAAGTATTCTTATACTTAATTTCGTTTTAATTATTCCAGAATATTATCTTTAATAAAAGTTCACCAATATTTATTTCCAAAATATATATTTCAATAAATATTACTTAAAAAATTGTTTATAATTTTCCTTTGGCAAGATATTTGTATTTTCATATAAGTTCCAATAGTAGTATATTTTCAAGTCCAACTTGGAAAATATATATAAACTTATCCTTCTCCAAAAATGATATATTTCATATTTAACTGAGAAAATATATCTTTAATCCCAAAAACATTGTATTTTAAGTTTGCTGAGAAAACATATTTCTTTCAAGATAATAATCTTCTAAAAATTTCAAGAAAAATATTTATTTATACTCGCCAAAATAATATAGTTTTTCCCTTGTCAAAATATGATATATCCTTGTAGTACATGTAAAAATCATATTTTCGTTTCCTTGGTGTCCAAAATATTATTTACCAAAATATACTTATGAGTAAGTGTCACACCCCAACCGATCGCGGAAACATCGGGGCGTGACACTGAGCGAAACAGATTGTCCAGAAGTTTTCATAACAACTATATTTACCAAATATTTAAAGCAACACGTCCCATACCATGTCATATATGATAATAAAATAATTACAGAAAAGTTCTAGTTAAATTGTTCTGTTCCGACAACTCAAATTTTTATTACAGACAGTTGTTTGTTGTTGACCTAGGTCTTTCCTAGCCTCGATTTCACAGCAAAGTAAGCAAATAAGCATCCTAAGCACCTGTCACATACGTTAAAGTAAAAGTCAATACACATAGTGTAAATGTGAGCATACAAGTTTGATAATAGCATATAGAGTTCGGAAGCGTTACGCATAACCAGCACGTACACAGTGTAAAATGAGGCATGTTAGTTATCGACATGAATCTATCGATACCAATGACTGCGGGTTGACTGCCCAAGGCAGTTCGTAATACATAGTCACCACTGTGATCCATGCAAATAATTGTCCTTAACAACCCCTGCGTGAGCAGGTGCTGGGTCCAAACTATAGTACTATCGTTGCTAAGGCAGGTTAACAGCATTCCATGTGTAAACATAACATACAAGCATTCATTAAGTCACGTATACATGTGATAACGGTTAGCGATTAAAGTATTGCGTAGTGTGTTTGATGTGATTTTGTATAAGTAACGTGTGTAACACCCAAAAGTGCGTAAAGCAAAAAGGGATCGAGTATACTCACAGCGGTTGATGGATTGAAGGGAGCGCTAGAGAGTAAGGTTAGCCTGAACAGATTGATAGCATAACGATAAGCGATGCGTAAAACGATACAGAGTGTAAGTGGGTAGGACAGCAGTTCGATCGGATGATAGTCCGATCAGACAGCCGGTCGTTCGAGTGACAGTCCATTCGGACGGGTGGATTGTTACTTCCTTTGGGAAGGATGTGTTTGTGTATGATGGCTTGACTTTTGAAGTTTTCGTTGTAGCATTTTGAAAACATTGAAGTATCTCTACCTTTCAGGTCGATCGATCGAACGACCGTTCGATCGGGCGACAGTCCGATAGGTTGGGCACTTCTGCGAGAACAAGTTCTCAGCAGGTTGTCACTCGATCGGACGGTTGTTCGATCGGGTGGCATCCCTTGTGCATTGAACATGTTGAAAATTGTTTAAGTGTTATCCGTTCGGTGTTCCCAAAACTCGTGAGGGTTGATTTGAAAAATTAATTATGGGGCCAAGGTGCAAGTCGATCGGATGACCGGTCGTTCGGATGGTTGTCTGATCGGACAGCAGTCCGATCGGACGACACTCCGTCCTGGTCGACCTGTTCGTCTTACACTTGGTTGTTTTGATCGTTTGTCGTTTTATCGGGACGTTTTGATAACGTATTAAGCAACAGAAACCTTGTAAATACTTGGTACCCCTGATCGGACAGGAATCACCCAAATCCGACCAGTTAACTGTTCGAGACGGTGTTCCATGTTTAACCCGAAATCGGTAGTCTCGTGGATAGAATTCAGATCTTGAACCAACACAACCACAAGAATGAGTAGTAAGTCGGCACAAGCTCCGATTCTATCTGTTTTGAAGGCATTGAGTGTAAAAGAGTTGAAAGAAAGTTGGAAAACCATATTTCATTCCTTTTCATTGTGAACATGTTTAGATCTATGAAAGATCTTTGTTTGTTTATGTGGAAATCGGTTAGATCAAAGTTGTTCTTGGGGGATTGAGGCCAAAACATGAAGTTCTCAAGAACACATGATGAGGTCATCCTAGAACACTTTGAATCTTGATGATTTCACGGTTAAAAGTTAAGATTCAAAATATAGAAAGGTGTAGGAGTGCGTGTAGATTTAGGAAGTACAAGATTTAAGATGAGATCTTACCGGAATCGCGAGAAATTTGAAGAAAATTGGGGAAGATGAGCTGGTCGGAGGAGAGTTGCCAAAAGTGGAAAGTAGGATGGTGACATGGGGTATTTATAGGGTTTCCCAAAAAGGAAAGGGGAGGAGAGGGGCTGGTCGATCGGTTGGCAGCCTGATCGATTGGCTGGCCGATCGACCGGCAGCTCGATCGAACAGCTGGTTGATCGGCTGGCCACCTGGTCGATTGGCCACTTGTTCCAAGTGTTTGGTGCGACGAGTTTTGCCGTTTCGATTGCGAGCGTTGCGATGCGAGAGAATTTCCTAGTCAAATTACTTTTAATCCCAACTACTATATCAACATACAAGCATCCTTATTTCATATTCGTTTAGCGTTTGTGATTCGATTGCGATTGAGTTTCGATTGCGTTTCGATTGATCACCACAACATAACATAAATAAACACGCACAAGTAACACATAAGGCACACACACCCGTATAACAATAACCAAAATGCGTAAATTCGAGTTGCGAGTGCGATTGCGATAGCGATAAAACGATTAAACATGCGATAAATAGCGACTACTATGCGATTATTAATAGATACTCCACATAATACAACTAAAGCGATAATAAAATAGTCTAATTACAAGTCAGAGAAGTCAAAACAGGAATTGAGCAAGGAGAGACATATCGCAATTAGCAATCTTTTCTTCCTTTGACTTTGACTTTCGAAACACGGGGTGTTACAGCAAGTTTTCTAGAATATTTTGTAAGTTACATTCTTTTGTTTGGTTTCACCAATATTTTGTGCGTAACTTGTATATTCATTCCATGGAATTTTTGGGAATATTTTGGATTGTAATTTCTTGGGTATTTTGATGAGTTATATTATTTCAAGTCCTAAAATAATATAACTAGTACACATAATATACAAATAATCACACGAGTTGTGACATCAATATATATATATATATATATATATATATATATATATTTTCCTTATTATATACTTAGTCACTTTTATTTATCAAAAACCAACCTCCAATATTTGTAATTTTTTTGTAATAAAAATTATGCCAACTTTTATGTGAAAACCATTCTCAAGATTTACTTATAAACACTTGTTTTAAAAAATAATTTTCTAAGTGTTTAATTTCTACAAAAATTTTGCTATAGTTTCCCCTTAAAAAATGGAGGTTTCCATGCTTTCAAAGCATATCATTTTCTTTTAAAATCATCATCAATCATCAACAACATGAACAAGACTTACCATATGCTTTAAATATGCAAATTTACACTTTGATATGAACTTGAAATTTTTGTAAAAAGTTGTAGTAACTTAGTAGTGTGTTTAGTGAGTTTAGTTACTCTTTAAAGTGGGGTTGTTCATTTAAAAACATCATTCTTGAAAGACTTAGATGTTTACAACTTGTATTCATATTTTACAAAAATGTGTCCTTATGAAATCTTCTTGTTACACAAGTGTTTCTACACTTGTTTAACCACCAAAAATAGCGTTTGTTTATGTAAGAACCAAGTTTATATGAAACTCATGTTTTTAACTTGGTTTCTTTGAAATCCTTCATAAATATTTGGATTCATATGATCAACAACTCACTTTAATCATGGTTTTTCAAGAAAACATTACTTTTTTCAAGTTCATGCTTTAAGTGTGGATGATCCATCATCCTACAATAATTTATACTTTCACATCTTGCTAAACTATGTTTTTAATCATGATTTATCAAGACCTTGTGATGATTAACATCACTTCTACAAATAATCAAAGATCAACAAGCATAACAACTTGTATTCATCAAGGTTTCTTCACAATTTAAGCTTATGTTCATGTTTACTTCTTATGATTCTTAGTGTTCTTCATGTTTATGATTATGTTTCTCTTTTTAACCACTTAAAATAGAAGTAAACTAGCAAGATCAAGATTCTTACCACTAGCACAAGGCTAGGGATGATCAAGTGTAGAAAACAAGTGGATAAAAGCACTAGAGAGAGGTCCTTTAAGTTCCGTTGCTTGCAACCTTCCTAGATAGGCTCCAGACACCTTAGAACCACCTTAGAATGTATTGGAATGAAGTGAAAATGAAGGTGTATGGAGGTGCGGTTGGGGCCGTGAGCTAAGGGAAGAAGAAGAGGATTTGGGGTGTTGTGAAATGGTTAAGTGTTAAGTCCCTTGGTTCTTATAATCTTACACCAATCTTTTAGATGGTATATGGCATCTTTTTCATGGCATATTCTAGACAAGAATCTTATAAAATCTAAGAAAGAAATCAAAGGAAATCAAATAGAATCTACTAAAATCAATGTGCTAATCTTTTAAGATTTTATAGAATCTTCATAATCTTCCAAGGTATATTTGTTGGTATATTCTCCAACAAGATCAAATAAAATAATGTAAGAAAATCTCAAGTGGGGCCCTCCTTGTAATCGGCCTAACTATGGGGGGGGGTAAAGTGTAATATTCCAAACATTAGTTGGTTAAATCAAGTTAGATCCCAAGTATTAAGTTTAGGGATTTAGGGGTTTTGTGTTCATGAGATGTAATATGATGTTTGGTGACCATAACTAGCTTCGTAACATAAAAACAACGCTTCTAGTAAAAATTTGATGTTTCGGGTAGTGTCCGGTTGTTCGTTTCGTTATTGTTCGTTAAAGTGTTAAATTGCGCAGTTTTGTGTGCTTTATGTTGTATTTTATGACAGTTTCAGTTCCTGACACTTAGGAAAGTATTCTGGACCATTAAACCACTTTTCTGCATTATAATGAGATGTAAAATTTCTGAAAATTGCTGAATTTATTTATTTTCTGCAGAATTTTGCAGTTTTAGTGTGTTTCTGGCACTTTCTTGCACCTATGTCATCACTAGGAAGGCAGTTTTGTAATCCATACTTTCCTACACACTATCCTAGTGTATCACTTGGTTCTGGGGCTCATTTTGTGTCTTAACATCATGTCTGTCTAAGTACTGAACTCTCGTCAGTGCTTTTAGTTTGTCTGACAATGGTGCCAATTTTGTTCTGTGCATTAATAGAACTATATCGTGTTGCATGTAGTAATGATAAAAGTCTTGCAACATGAAATGCCATTGTATGTATATAACATTAATCAGAAATTCATTCGTCTTGTAAACTGGATCATGCACATTCATTAAAGCACAATTTACTGTCTAATTATTGTACGGAATGTACGGAAAAGTGCCAGTTGTCACAATACCGATGTGTGCCAATGTCAATAAACAATAAACATTAAACAGTGTGTACATTAGCTGTAGTTCTAATATACTAATATGTAGAGGGGATGTGGGCACACACACCTATCCCAATACCAATTCAATAACAATAACATCCTAGGATGGATCCATACGCCTCTCAGTAATCCATAAACAATAAATACTAATATAGAGACGGCGTGAACTAATCGCACCGTCACAGAGGGTGCACGTCATCGATGCCGATGATGATGCCCTATGTCCCCATATGTGGATGTGCTCAGGTATTGAGGTCAATAAAATGGTACATTTAAGTCAAGACAACTAGTACAATAATACACTTCTATGGTAATAATCGATGGGAACATGCGATAATGAGCTTAAGAAGTTAATGTATCGCATGTGAATCAATGGAAGCAATTTAATTCAATAATTGGTACTATAACTACTAGGAAGCAATGATAACGGTTCGATGAACTAGACACTACGAGTACGATAACGATATAAAACGCTATTAGAAAAGACCACAGAATCCGTACCTTAGCTTGCATGAATAATATAGCACAAAACTTAGCAACGTCCTTAACTATCACCGAAAGCCTACATAACCATTATATTTTTAATTAGATTTGTTGTACTATCCACTTTTTATTAACTAGTTCAATTAGATATATTAATACATAAATAGACGATGTTTGTTATCCATTTATTTAATTACTATTATGTTCTTGAATTATTTATAATAATAAAATTGGTTCAAGAGGTACATTTTGTATTTATATACTTTCGTTGGTGTTACATTTTTTTTATTACTAAAACTACAACATAGAAAAAAGAAAGGTTTCTGTGATCTGGATGAAACCTATATTAATATTGATTTTTCTATTAAGGTTACATTATTAAGATTCTAAATGTTTAACTAATTCAATGCTATAGAGAAAGAATATAATATGACAATTATGTTGGAAACCTGTATACCGTACAACTAATAGATAAATAATCTAATAGTCATTGCAATACTCTTTATTTACCAGTGGTTAAAAATTAACATGGTTAAAATACTACTGATATTATACTTAAAAATATCAACTTGTAATGTAATTAAAGTAGTATTTCAGCAACTAGTGCATTAAATTGGCATTATCACAAAGACTATGGAAATTCCTTAAAACATTTATATTTGGCATTTACCTCCTAAAAATGACTTAACTTAATACAATATTTAATTCAATAATTCATAAGAGAATCGTATTAATAGCTTGTTGTTGGCTCATGTGGACCCCGCCAAAAGAACATATGATAGAAAGCTAAAATAATTTGCAAACATCTGATCATCAATAACAGTGCTTGAAGACATGCTCCTCCCAATGGCAAAGGCATCAACATCTGCTACAACCAAAGGTCTGTTAAAGCTAAAGTCTGTTGATTCATAAGGTCTGCCAAAGTAAACGTCTGATGAAGACTAAAGTCTGCTAATAGCAAAGGTCTGGTCACCCTCTGTTTGAAGAAGACAAAGTCTGATGAAGAAAGGTCTGATGAGGCTCAACAGATAATAGGCTCAACAGATGATGTATATCAGAGTTTATAATGTAACAATGTGTTAGTTATAGCAAATTTTAGAGTTTGTTAGAAGTTGTTAGATATCATTGTCTAGGTGACGTCAGCATTAGATTCCTCAGCGGTTTGATTGTACTATAAATAGAACAGTGCATGTACTGTTCTATTCTATTCATCACTTCACCTTGACATTTTGTACGAGCACATCAGAGTGATCTTAGGCTAAGGGGGAGTTTGTAATTCATGCATACGCGGTACTATTGTATTTTACAATCTTTTATCACAGTATCATGATGAAAGCAAATCTTCCATTGTTTGTGATTTAAAGTTTATTATCATTCCGCTGCATTATTTCCACTTTTGTTATCTTCTTACATTATTCATCTTAAACATTCACAAACAATTCAAACTCGGATCCTAACAATTGGTATCAGAGCTTTGGTCAATCAAATTCGATTTAACAATCAATATGATATAAAAGATTAGCTCAGTTCACTGATATCGTTTGTTCGCAGGGATTGAAAAACAGAGTAAAAAGTTTATTCACGTTCAAAGTAGTTTAAACAAAAACTTTGTAAAACAATCAAAAGGTCTCAAAACACACAAGATCCGCGTAACACTGGTACCATGTATAAACCACCGATGCTTGTCAGATCGGAGTATAACATCTGGCAACATCGGATGGGTCATGTACTGGCACACCAAAACACCGGTTAAGGGAAAATTAGGAATGGCCGACGAAGACGATAGATCTGGGTGGAAAAAATGGAGTTTTGGTGGAAAAATGGGGTTTTTTTTTTAATATTTCGGTTTTAACGTTTTTGAATATTACAATTCTACCTCTCTTAAAAAAAATTTGTCCTCGAAATTACTGTTACAAAACAATTGACACTAACATTACGGATATTATTCACTTTGTTTGTTTTTGGGTGGAAAAAAGTGGAGTTTTGGTGGAAAAAGTGGGGTTTTGGTTGTATTTGGTTGTGTTTTTTTGTTGAAAAGTTGTAGATTTGTGTTTTATTATTATAAATCATATATAATTTAAAGTTGATTTATAACGGTCGTTTAACATGAGTGTACCAGTTATAGTTGATTTGTAACAGTCGTTTATAAGATACGTTTCTTTATGTTATTGTTTTTATAAGCTTAAATCTCTCTTATCCATGGTATTCAATAACCATAGTGACAACCAGATCCATTATTCGTACAAGAGTAGATGGAATCCTGAAATTAGGCGTTAGGGTTTGATAAACACAAAACTTGTTGTTGAAAAGCAAAACACAATTGAAACCCTAAAATGCACCGTAATATAGAGAGATGCCTCTCTTAGAAGTGTCGTGGAATAGCCAAAGCCTTAAAAAGCAGTTTCTCTTTCCAAATGGAACGACAACTCAATAATCAATGCATGAGCCTCAGAATTTTAGCTATTAAATACACCACTACGAAGAGCCTCTAAAGTCTCCCGTGTGTCTCTGAAAATTCATAGAGCAAAAATGGCAGATAAGGGCAAATTAGGAATGGCCGACGAAGACGATAGGTCTGGTAAAGTGGAGGAGAAGGCGTCTAGCGGCATTGACGAATTTAACCTTAACTATTTGCTACATCGACGTTATGGCAATATAAAGAGTAAGATTTCTAGTCGTTATTTAAATATTTGCTACATTTTGTTGTTTTAGGCCTAATCCGCAAGTTATTATAAGACTTTTTGGATTATTTTGTAAAATATCATACAACACATGAGGCTTGCGTGTTAATAAAGGTGTGTTTATTTTGAGTTAAGACTTTTTGTGTGTTTTTTTTTTGAAAAGTTGTAGATTTGTTTTTTTATTTTTATAAAACATATATAATTAAAAAATTGATTTATAACGGTCATTTAACATTAGTGTACCAGTTATAGTTGATTTATAACAGTCATTTATAAGATATGTTTCATTATGCCATTGTTGTTATAAATGTTAACCGATTTTATTTTGTTAAATTACATGGACATGTTTAATTAAAACACCGTACAATTAGCTGCGAAAGAGACGTATGAAATAAACGGAAACAATCCAAACAAACATCGTGAAAATAATCTATTAGTTTTGCCATCTTCCATCTTGCTATGGCCGACAAAGATGGAACTGTCGATTACAGTCATAGTAATCTATCAGTTTCAGAGATGCAACAGTTTTGCCATCGTGCGTAGCCGCCGCCGCTCTTTTGTAGGACTACAACCCTCCACCGCACCCCTTGCAGAACTACAGGATCAAGGACAAGGATATTGAAGAATGTGGATGAATCCTCAAGCAACTTATGGATTTTTTTGGCAGAACTTTGGACCTTACAAATCAAGAACTGAGATCAAGACAAGTTTTTTTATTGTTTTGTTTATTTCTTTATTCCTGTCTGAATGTTTAGTTCTCTACCGCTCTGATTGTGAGGGAGTATTAGAATATGCTATTTAGGGTTTTGATATCAAGCCCACGGGCCTGGTTTATCTCTATATATTGTAACCCTATTGAATGGAAAGAAATCAATCAGTTTTACTATCTTACATCTACCTTCTCAAAAAAACCACTCCACTGGTCACTCGCCAAACTCTCTATGAAAAACGACCTAATCCAACTCTTGTAATTCGGCTCACGTCAAGTCCTTGTAGTTTCCTCTCCCTCCGCGGCCGAAGAAGGTCTCACCAAGAACGATATTATGTTCGCAAACCACCCTCAGTTGCTTGAAGGTGTTTTTTAGACGGCTAATTCACATACCCACTAAGTTTTTTTATTCATTTATATTCTAAAATCTTTATTGCAGGCAAATACCTTGACTACAACTACACCAACTTTTTCTCCCTATGGCGACCAGACCAGTGGCGGAACCTCCGTCGTATCTCCTCTCATAAAATCTTATCATCTCATCGACTAACAGAGTTTGAACCCATTCATGCAGATGAAATGCACCTTATGACGCGTAAACTCTATCGATCTTCATCGAAATAGGACACCGTAGTGCATGTTAGGCCTATGTTGGTTGACTTAACTATTAATGTTGTTATACACATGATTTCTAGCAAAAGATATTATTGTAGTAAATTTAAGAAATTGATCAACCATCCTTTGTCTATTACAATAAGACATATAAATATAAGAATTGAAAGCTAATTCTAAGGAAGACATTAATTTACAAAAATATGCAAGGCTGTAATGTGGAAGACAATTACTCAAACGATTTTGACTGATTAATGTGATGGACTTGATTTTCTCTTTGATCATCTTGAGTTAGTCATTTTCCTTAATATGCTCCCACAAGATGGAGGACCGTAGGATAAGCCCATTCTTGGATAAAAGTGGATGAGTATGGTATTTAAGAACGAGAAGAAGTTGAGGAAGTTGAAGATGTAAACGGAGATGAAGCAAAAGAAGATATATTTTGTGGTTTTTTATAGGGTGAATGCAATAAAAGATGGAAGTTCAAAGGTGGAGTTCACCCGAAGAATGATGGTTGCAGCAGTGATAGGATTATAGGTTTTGCAAAACCTAACTGATATTAACGGAGAAGTTGTGTTTGAAGATGTAACCATGTGTAATGGTGATGTAGGTTGAAGGTTTTTTTAATTTTTTTTTTGGAGAAACAGATGGATGGAAAATAGATTGTAGGTGACAGGGGGTGGTGGAGTTTGAGGAGAACAGACGGTTATGGCAACAGCGAGAGTGAAGGTAGCATTAAGTATTCTATTATGATGGTTATGGTCGTGTGTGGTGGAGAGGAGTAATTTTGTGATTGTAAGAGATATTACTTGAATATAGAAAAAAGAAAGGAGATTTTATGTGGCCTTGGTAAAAAAAATTGAAATCTACCGAAGAAAAGAAGGGTCAGGATGTTGAAGTGGGAATGGAGGAGAAGTCATTGCTAATAGTAGACTTGTTTAGGAATGTTGGCCAAATAAATGATGGTTGCAGGATCAAGAGCTTCTCAGTGGAGATAAGTGCTCTAATACCATATAAGAAATTGATCAAGCATCCTTTGTCTATTAAAAAAAGACATATAAATACAAGAACTGAAAGCTAATTCTAAGGAATCCATTTAATTACAAATATATGCAAGGCTATAATGTGGGAGACAATCACTCAAACGATTTTGACTGATTAATGTGATAGACCTGATTTTCTCTTTGATCATCTTGAGTTAGTCATTTTCCTTAATAGTATAGATGACCGATTATAGGTAAAGGAGGGAGCCATGGTCTTCGTGGAACTTTTGGAGTTTGTGGAAGATGTAATTAGTGAAGATAGAAATGGTTAAGACTAATAATGGGATGAACAAGTAAAACGCATCCATTTCATTAACCAACTTTGAACACACCAAAGTCTTTGTGTCTGTTTATATAGAAGATAAATAGTTCTGCTTTCTCATTACACATTTAAAATAGAGTGACAAAATATTTTCCTTTCCAGGGTAGGCTAGTAATTAAGTAGTAATAGTAACTATAACTGTGGGTATTAAACATAATGGATCCCTCTAGGCCGCTAAAATACTATTGGTATCAACAGAACGGATCCCTCTGGAGGTAACAATAACCCCCCCCCCCCAGAGTTGGGCTCCATATATGTGCTAATGACCAAGTCCTCTATCATCTCTAAACACTTATCAGCGGTTTTGGTTTTAATCATATTGCCACCAACAATGGCGTCAAGGAGGTGTTTGGTTGCTTGTTAATATTTTAGAATTTCTCTACAATTCTCCAATCCTCTATGCTATGGCGAGGACATTTATTGAGAAGTGCTTTGAAGCGGTCCCATGTGTCATAGAAAGACTCCCCAGGCTGCTCGGTAAAAACATAGATCATGTTCCTAAGGCGAGCTATCTTATCTGGGGGGAAAGTATTTCTAAAGGAACTTAGTGTGAAGATCAGTCCGATAGGCTATGTATCCCTATGGGTGGGATTCCAACCAAGCAGCAGCCTGACCGGCCAGAGAAATGGGAAAGACAACATTTATTGTGTTTTCGGTAACACTAGTAAGTTGGAAAGTGTCGCAGACCCTAGAGAATCTACTGAGGTGAGTGTGCGGGTCCACATCACGCAGTCCACAGAACTTCACAGTCTGAGCTATGGTGTTATCAGAGGGGGTGAGAGAGTCTAGTTATCAGCCTCAACAGCGGGTTGAGTGATACTAGACCAGATGTGGGCAGATGTGACATGGATCATATGAGCAACAATCCTACGAGCATCTCTAAATTTGGTTCTAGATTGAATTATACTTTTGGAACCTTAACATTAAGCTGATGTAGGCGATGGTGGAATTCAGATTCAGACTCGGAAAATGGGGAATCTATAGGTGTGCCCAAAGATCTAGTGTGTATAAACAAAAAAAGAAACTAAGCTAATGTTAGTGCATACATCTGTCGACTTCGTCTTGTATCGAGTCTAGTGTTAGAATTGTTAGATGAGGGCCTGTTATACGAGAAAATAGGAGACTTTAAGGTGTGTTAGTGGTGATTTCGCTTGAAGGAAGCAATGTCGCTTGAAAAGAACTTTTGACAGTTTCAAGCGAAATCAAGATGTGTAATTTCGCTTGAACTGTTCCATGACATCTTCAAGCGAAATCTGTTCTCTATATATAGGTTTCAAGCGGATTCATTTGTAACAGTTCTGGATTAGGATACCGAAGTGCTGCCGGTTTATCCTGTGATTGTAATCAGTGTTATATCAATCAGAAAGTTGTTTAAAGTGAATTACGAGCTGTATCCAAGTCTGTTTCTTATTTTCCGCATCTGAAACAGATCAAAACTCATCTGAACGACTCGTTTGGGTCACAACATGATCCTACAAGTGGTATCAGAGCTCAGGAGGAGGAGTTCTGCAGATTACAACCTGTTATCATTGTGTTTTCTTTCTTCTACACCTTCTTTCTTCAGTTGAACTAGTTTTCACGGTTAAAATCAGACAAATTTCTCACATATTGTGTAAAACTGCATTTTAACAAATCCTTGAGAGTTTCAGAACAAAATTCGACCTAAAAATGACTAAAATGGACCTAATTTGTGGTTCCGCTTGAACGAACACAACCTTATTTCGCTTCAAAGACATTATTCCGTTTGAGAATTTCAAACGAAATCAGAGTTTCCGCTTCAATTGTACTGTTTTCGCTTCAAGTTGGGTATTCCGCTTGAAATTGGTTGCTGGTTATTCCGTTTGAAACAGAAAGTAGGTGATTCCGCTTCAAGACGCTATTTCGCTTGAACAGGGTTTGGGTTTAATAGTTGTGATTTTGCTTGAGAAGGGTATTTCGCTTGAAAGTAACAGTTAATTAAAAAATTGCTTTCATCATGAGTGAAGAGTTTTACAACGCGTTTGCAACATCCCCGACTACTCCGGCTGTCATTGCTCAAAACATGAATTTGGATAACGAAACCAGAACATTACAAAACCCCCCAAAGCTAATGAGCATTGAAGAGTATTACGGATGGAAAGACAGATTTGAAAACTGGGTTCAGGCTAACCATCTAAGATCATGGGAGTGTATTCTAAAGAAGTATATTCTACCACGTACAGATCTACAAGTTATCAAAGAACTTTCGGAATTTAGTGACAAAGAACGTGACATGTACAAAGCTGAAAAGATGATGATTAGTCCACTTCAGCAAGCCATCAAAGAAGACATCTTTATATTGCTTCAACATGACAAAACTTCAAAATCAATTTGGGATGCTCTTAAGTCAAGTTTGAGGGTAGTGAGAATATGATTAAGAGTAAAAAGGCACTGCTTAAGAAAGAATTTGATCTATTCACCAGTCTGCCAGGGGAAGATACAAAGAAGATAATCGAAAGATATTGGCACTTAGTGCGATCCATGTCGATGCTGAGCATAACCAAAGATCGTGAAGAATGGGTCCACAAATTAGCTGATGCTTTACCACAAAAAGAGTGGGGTACTTACTTGATGATCTTGAAGAACACTGGAGTTTATGATGATTTGACAATTTCTCAGTTTATTGAGAAGATTGAGGGTCAAGATCTGGAACAGCAAAAGATTGCGAGGATGAATAATCCGAGTGGTCAACAAGATGTGAAAATGTACTACAAAGGAAGTGTTCCAGAAGCTGAAAGAAGTCCGAAGATCCAAACTGCTTTTAGTGCTGGAGATTCATCTGAAAAAGTTGATCAAAATTCAAACAAAAGCAGTGGATTTTCTTCATATCCGAGTGTTAATCCAAAAGATATAACATCAAGCTTTCATTCTCAAAGCACAAAAACTGGAAATGGTTATGTGATACAATGTAACATTGCTTTGAATCTTCCTGATGGTCAAAATTTCTCTGAAGAAGTTGCGAAAGATCACATGGCATTACTTGGTTCTGTGCTACTATCCTATGAAGGTTTGGTTGCAGGGCGAATCGGGAATCCTATGCTAACCAAGGAGGATTACGATCAGATAGATGCTGAAGAAATGGAGCTTATGGACATCAAATGGTGTTTAGCTAGTGTCTTAAGAAGAGCAGAAAAGTTCAAATTGATTACTGGAAGAAATGATTTTCTTGATGCACACGTTTCTACTTTAGGTTTTGATAAATCTAAAGTTACCTGTTTTCGTTGCAGGGAGAAATGTCATTTCAAGAGAGAATGCAAGAATAAGGAAGCAAGTGAAGCAAAGAATCCATTCGGAAAAGATGATTACTACTGGAAAGCCATATATCAACAAGTTGGTCAACAACAACAACAAGAACCACAAGTGGCTCATGGTAGAAAAGTGATAGAGGATTCAAAGAGAGCATGTTTAGTGAATCAAGAAAATTTCAGCTGGGATAAATACATTTCATCTGACAACAAAGCATGCCTAATTAATCAAGAAGATGAAAGGTTACCTGAAGGATTCAGCTGGGATATGTTTGCAGATGAGAATGGGAATTTTAAAGCTTTCATTGCTAAGATCGTGAAAGAACCAGACATGTTTACCGAGTGGATGAAATCTATTGGTGTTAGTGTGAAGAATGAAGATGAAAAATCTTTTTCATCAGATGAAAGCTTAGAAAGTTCAGATGACAGTTCAGAAAGAGAAATTGTATTTGATCAAACACCATCTGATTCTGGTTCTTCGGATGATAGTTCTAACAAATCAGTAGAGTTTGATCAATCACCAACTGATAACAGTAGTGATGATGAGGAAGAAAAACATATTAATATTGCAAAATCTCATCTTTCTCCTGAAAGTTTTCATTTTTATTTTGCAGATCGCTTGGAGAAGCTGAAGGTGAAACAAGCAGCAAAAGAACAAAAGCAAATGAAGTCTGAAAGTGAAAAGGATGAAATAGTTCAAAATGAAGAAGTTAAAATTGTTCCTGAGGAGGTTGTTGAAACAGAAAAGGTAACTGAAGCAGAAAAAGTGGTTGAGGTGGTGAAAACAATTGAAGTAGAAAAGATTGTGGAAGTCATCAAGCCTTGCTCAAAGTGTTTAGAATCATGCAAGGAATGTGCAGCAAAGGACGAGAAGCTTGCTGAGTTTGAGAAGATGAAAGAACAATTATTGTTCAATCTCAACTATGTGAAAGAATCTTACGATGTGTTAAACAGAACAGTAACTGGTCTTCAAAAGACAAATTCTGAAAGAGAAGATGCTCTTACTATGATCAATTCTGTGATGATGACAAAACAGAAGGAAATTAATCATTACATCGAAGAATGTGCAAAATTGCAGCGGGAGTTGGAAAATGAAAAGATTGAGAATGAGAGGATCAGACGTTTATTACAGTGTTATTCTAGTTCTGATTATCTCATTGATCGAATCTATCCTACTATTGCAGGTTTTGAAGCATTTAAAGATGAGGAGAAGCAAAAGAAGAAGGATATTGGTAAGAAACAGATTGTTAGTTATAACAAGTGTCCGCCTCCGATCTGGGAAGGTTATTCTCCTAGAAAACCAAATGAAGAGCAAGTCGAAAAAGCAGTCAATATAAAGTTAAAAACCGATACAACTGATGAATTACCAGAAAACATTGACGTTACTTTCACATCATCTGACACTGATCATGAGTCTGAGTTAATCAAAAAGGTGGTCGATCAGGTGTTGGATACTGATGAGGAGTCTGAGTCAAAATCTGAGTCTGGAGGGTCAAGTTCGTCAGTCAACAGTTCAAAACCGATGGTTAAAAGGGCTTATAGTAAAGAGTTTTTGTTATCAAAAGCAAATTTGAATGATGAAACATTCGAAGTAGCATATACTTTGAATGATTCTGACAAATTATATTCTGACAAAGAGTTTCCAATAAGAAGTGTTAGATTTGAAATGATCAAAAAGGTTTTCAAAATGACAGAAATAAATATTTCTGAAATAAAAGATTTAAATCTTACTGGAAAACCTAAAAATTACACTTCAAGAGTTCAACAGCGATTAAACATGAAAAAGGGTTACAATTCTGGTTCTGGTTTTCAAAAGAAACCAAACCATAATGGTAATTTCAAAAAGAAAGGTTTAGGTTTTATTCCATCTGAAAATTATAAAAATGAGAAAAATTCTAAAACAAAAACATAATTTGTTTCAGGAGGAAGTGCTGAAGAAGAACAGAATAAACCTTTCTGGAGACAATCAAACCAGGAGTTTCTTGCTGAAAAGAAGAGAACAGGAACTTGAGTTTTTCACATAAAGGATACTCGAACCTGTTTCAAGTGCAATGAAACTGGTCATATTGCTTGGAATTGTCCGACGAATACTAAGACAAAACAGGGAATATCTAAAAAATTTAAAGAAAAAGTTGTTGATGTTGAACCACCAACTGAAAAATTTAAAATTTTTGAAAATTCTACTTATGAAGTTGGTGAGTGTTCGAAGAAAAAGTTTTACAAAAAGAAAGCTAAAGATAACCAAATGTGGGTTGTTAATAAATGTGATGTAAAAGTCGGCGATGATTCTGGTTCCACAAAGCCAGAAGAGTCACAGGTTGAGATGAAAGAAATACCTTCAATGAATGATGTTAGTTTTCCATCATTGAAGAATGTTGGTAAGGTTGAGATCTCAGATCAGTTTTATTCTGAGAAAAATGAGTTTGATGTCGAGAAAACATTCAATGAAAATGTTAAGAAAATTTTTGGGAAAATGGTCGAGGGAAAGGCCAAAGGGGTTAAGGACTTTTATGCAACAAAGAAAGCAACTTATAACCCTACTGAACAAGAGTTAAGAACACCCAAGGCTGGTAAGACTTGGGTGGAAATTCTCTTTCCTTGAAAATCTGGACTTGCCGGAGATCCCAAGTTTGTAATCGCGGATCAGGAATCGGCATCATTCTTGTTAAAATAGAGTTTGTGAAAGATTTTAAAAATTGTTTAAATTTTTACAGGATGAAAACTTGCCGGAGCTTTCAGGTTGGTAAGTGTGAAGCAGAAATCGGTATTTTTATTGGTAAAATGGTTTGTGTAGATGTTTTATTCCTACATTGGGTACAGGTGATTTTACAACTGGTACAGTGGTTTAAATGGTTTAGTTTTATAAGTGATTTATCAAGGTCATTAGTTTGAACTTGATAGAATCATCATACAAGTGGTTGAATGAACAAGATGATGAACCCTAACTTTCAAATAGTAAAAACAAACTTATTTTTCGGAAAAATCATTTTGATTAAAACAAACTTAAGTGTTTTGAAATCTAAATGAGAAAATAGTTTGTTGAAAGGGGGAGTTCTGATTGTTTATGCCTAGTGGATGGCGATCTAAGGCAATTCGATATCAGTTGTCACTTTCTTGTATAGTTTGTTTTCAAATTTCCTAAAATGTGTTTGCATTTTAGGGGGAGTAAAAATTTCAGAAAATTCAAAAACATTAGAAATTTGAAAAAGTCAAAAACATGATAAAATGCAAAAATGAGTTTTGTTGTGAAAAAGAGGAAATGATAGTACATCAGTGGACTATCACAGCATGCTAAAGAAATGGAACGATAAAATGTGATAAACGGTCTCACTAAAGATATGACGATAGGCTCAGCTAGACTAGTAGATTTGCGATAATGATACAAACTTAAATGAAAAAGCCTAGTTCTAGTGGGAAACACAGTTGAAAGCATAGTACTTAGTTTTGTCCTTCTTGATTGTGTGCCTACTCAGTAATCGCTGATTGTCGAAAGACATAAAACTGGTTAAGTTTGTGAACTTTCACAACTTTGCTAAAAAGTCGTTGTGATTGTGCATTTTATTTTGCAAAGATTTAAACTTGTTTTATTTCTTTATTTTGTTTAAGCATTGGACATCCTCTGCGTATACGTGAGTATCGAACTGGATGTTATTGCCTAAACGTTCTGTTTTATTTTCTTTGGTGTTTAGTTTAAGCTTTGGATCACCTCTGCGTATACGGGAGTATCGAACGGGTGGTTAAAGCCTAAACAACTTCAACTTATTTTTATTTCTTATTTTGTTTAAACATTGGACTTTCTCTGCGTATACGGAAGTATCGACCTGATTGTTAATGTTTAAACATTCTGCTTTGTTTTTGCACAAATCACAGTTGATAAAAGTTTAAAGGCATTACTTGAGTCAGTGTATTGCATGATGAGGGGATATGCTGAGATCATGGGGTCCATAAGAACTTAGTGCAAAATTAATATACCTTAACGTATCAGTAAGCATTTCGAAAGTTTTTAGACTAAGTTTAAGTGGACAACAATATCCTCAATCTACGTGAATCGTTTAGAACTTAAAATGTCAAAAGCTTACGGTGCTTGTGATTGGTCTCATGAACTGATATGATCCTCTTGCACAAACTCACAAAAATATTGTCTGTAAATATTTCTTTACTGCATTTAATTTAATCTCAAAAATTCAAAAAGATTTTCAGTGTGTTTTAGCATAATTTTAGAAAAATACAAAAAGATTTTTGACAACTGGTGTTGGAGAGCTGATTTTCAAAATTCCAAGTACTAGACATGATGACATTTTTGTGAGGGGAGTATGTGATTGAATATAAATGTGTTTTGATCAAATCTATAAGTGAGTTCATCAAGATTATGGTTAAACTTGAGGAGGAGTTTGAATACCTAAAGTTGAAATGTTTAAATGTGTGAATTTTATTTTGAGGTAGAGATTGTGCAGGGTTGAGTAAGAGCTGGATGTGAGCCAGATTAATCGATTCTGAGAAGCTTGTGATTAAAAGAGCCAGTTTCCGATACTTGAGGACTCTGAGGATACAGTTTAAGCAAGGCAACGATCTTGAACCTGAGAGAAACAGATTACGATCCTGAAGCTGATGATGCTGATGAACTTAAGGAATGCCAGCACATCGTAAGGGGGAGTCTGAAGACATTTGAGAGAAGATTAGAAAGTGTATTGTCCAGAGATTGATCAAGATTGAAGACGTAAAGACTAGACACGAAAGACTCGTCAACATCTGAGGGGGAGTCTGTTAGTGCATACATCTGTCGACTTCGTCTTGTATCGAGTCTAGTGTTAGAATTGTTAGATCAGGGCGTGTTATACGAGAAAATATGAGACTTTAAGGTGTGTTAGTGGTGATTTCGCTTGAAGGAAGCAATGTCGCTTGAAAAGAACTTTTGACAGTTTCAAGCGAAATCAAGATGTGTAATTTCGCTTGAACTGTTCCATGACATCTTCAAGCGAAATCTGTTCTCTATATATAGGTTTCAAGCGGATTCATTTGTAACAGTTCTGGATTAGGATACCGAAGTGCTGCCGGTTTATCCTGTGATTGTAATCAGTGTTATATCAATCAGAAAGTTGTTTAAAGTGAATTACGAGCTGTATCCAAGTCTGTTTCTTATTTTCCGCATCTGAAACAGATCAAAACTTATCTGAACGACTCGTTTGGGTCACAACACGATCCTACAGCTAACTTAACTAATATTTTTTAAGGGTATATATATGTGATTTTTTAACAAAAAACAAAAATAAAAGTAAGAAGAAAACTAAGTAAAATCTAATTAAGCAGTAAAGTGACTAGATCCTCGACTCGGGTCATCCTCAAAAGTGTTGTGTGTCCCTGGAAACGGTGCCAAAAACTTAATGTGTAAAATGTTTATATGTTAATTAAAACACCAAATCAAATGGTCAAACTAACTAAATTACACATAACCAGCAAGTGTACCGATCGTGATATAGTAAAGGCGGTAAGACAAAGCATCAATCCGTGGACACAATGGTACAACTCTCAATACTAAACTTTTGTTGAGTCATAGTCTAATTAATTTAGATAGAATTTCAGATTTTAACAACTAAGAAAGAAAATAAACAAGAAAATATGAAAACATAACACAAATAGTAGATTTGGGTGCAGTCAAATGATGGAAAAGTAGCTACCTAGGCAAGATGTATGTCAGCTCACTCACGTTTCTTGGAATGGGTTAACTAGGGTTTAGCTACCGGGATCTTAAGGTTCACTAAACAAGACCAAAACTGGTCGGCAAATCATTCTCCAACCAAGACACAATCTAGGGTCAAGAAAAGTGTATAAACTCACCGGTTAATGCCAGATCACCTCTCGGTCTTTCTAACTAGGTTATGGTACCCAAAATCTAGATTACCTCTCGGTCTCACCTGAAACGATACATCCAGGAAATGTAAGGGATGTATGGGGTGGTGACTTTAATAAGGTTCTAACACGGTTTTCTAAGAATCACAAGAAAACCTAGGGTAATTCACTCTCGGGCAATTAACACCTAACCCGTCTAATGATTAAGAAAACCAAACATCTAATCTCCTCTCGGTCTCAAAGATGGTAGAATATTTAATTATCGAATAGTTTATTAGTTTGTTCCTAGGTTTACTACGTCTAGCAACCATTGGATATAATCGAAAACACCAAGTTAACGAAATCACCTAATCCTAGCTTTAATTAATACACAATCAACTTTCAACCAAGACAAGGTGGAACAAACATAAACCATCAATTTTCAAATACGCATATACATTAGAACATAGATTAGAACACATTTACCAAACCATGCAAGCCAAAATAATAGTTAACCAAACCAAAAAACCGTAAACAAACTAACAAATATCTATAGCCTAGGTAGCAACAAAGATTTTAGCCAAGCATGGTGATTGAAAACACAATAACAAAATTTAATAATTTCCAATATATCGTGTTTGATAATCAAATAAACAAACAAAGTCTTAACGTTTAATATCTAACCGGTTTCAACTAAATCTTCAAATAATCTTCAAGACTCGATTAGTTTTTTATTCAACTTCAACGGGTTCGTATTCTGCTTCCTCTTCAGATCGTGCAATGTATCTTGTTCCCCTCGAAAAGTAGGTCTAATGATATAGAAATATAAAATACCTACCATACGATGTTGTAATTGACTTATAACACAACTGTTCCATGCAACGAGCTTTTAATACATCAAGAAGATCAAGTGGCCCATGCCTCATGACACCTCTAATCAGCCCAAGCAGTACACAACCCACAAGCCCAATAACCTTATAATTTTCCATTCGACCCAAAGTAGCAAATATATAGCGGTCAACACCACAGATCAGTCAACGATTGGAAAAGAATCAGATCCTTTTATATTGTCGTGAATCGTGATGTAGAAAACATTTATTCAACTTTCAGCTTGTTGGCAGATTCAGTCCCCGATTTTTAATTACATATCATAATAAATTTTCTACTTTCATCTTATGGTAATAATGGTCCCTCGAGCTTTATTAATTAATTCCTAGCTTCTCGTTTATTGATCATTTAAGCTCATATTTAATCCTTTTTTTGCACCGGGACCTGTAATAATAAATAATAAAATATCAACCTATAAAGACCAAAAGGACATAAAAACTATCTAAATAATATACAAAACACATGGCTAAATAATGGTGCTTTGCAACACATCACTATATCTTAAAGTTTCATTTTTAGCAATGTAAACATCTCTTTTTGACTTAAGCACATAGTTCTTAACCATCTGTTTCAACTTGTCATTATCTTCTGTTAACTGCCCAATATACCATGGACTAAATGGGCCAATACCTGATTTCCTTGTTTTTTCACTTTGCTTTCGAATTCTTCCTACAACCTGTGTTAACATTGGCTCATCAACCTCATCGTTCTCACTATTACTTTCAACGTTACCCATATTAAATTAAATGTAATCCTATAAATCATCATGATGCTCATCACAAAGAACGTATTCTACTACATCATGATCAACTCATTCCTTAAACTGGCTCATGTCTACTTCTACATCCCTCATAGGATTGTCCTCCTCACTATCCTTTTCTGATCCATAATCATTACTTTCAATCCCTATATCCATTTCTATGTCATCACACTAACAAGCTAGTTCACTACTTTCAGTTGGAACTAGTGGACCAATTGTAGCATGTTCAGGTGAGATGGAGTTTAAAAAGACACGTGAACTCCAATGTTCAACATATATTTCAATGAACTTAACTCCATCCTATACAGGATCAAACATGTTATCAAAATTAGTATCAACAATCAAAGATCTTAGACCAAAACTCAAACATAAATATTAGGAACTTTATAACAACTGTAAAAAACCATATCACAATCATAACCAACACACTTAACTATTTCTTCAAAAACATCAATTCCTAAGTCATTTGTATTAGCATTATCTATGAATGATATCTGCCCATGCAGGTATCTCCTAGAGGGTAGGGTGAGCGAACAAACCTCCATGGAATATCTTTAATGTAAACATGTTCGGTTGGTCGGTTTTTGCAAAAGAATAACACAATGTTCAATTATTTCAGTGGTCAACACACATCTTGGTTCTTCAACAACAAAACTAGGAAACGATACTTATAGTATATTGAGTAAAGGTCGAATTTCTCATTAACGCCTCAAATTCTCCAATATCTACTGACCATTAGTCGATTTGTAGTGTGAATTGAAATGTTCTTCTACGTGGGTTTGCTAGTTCGAAGTGCTTAGAGGGAATACACAGGGTGGCTAAATGAAACAGTTTGCATTTGGGGAGGGTTTAGAGGGTTTGGGTGGTGATTTTACCATTTTACCCCTCCACATGGATGGAGAAGTAGACGGTATTAGACACATGGAGGCAATGTACGAGAGATGGAATACATGAGAGGGCATAGTGCAATAACATAGTTGGTGGGAGGCAAATTGCTCCCGCGACCATACCACATGGAGGCAAATTGCATTTAATTCTCAAACAATATACAAGATTAATGTAAATAGATGAAGATATGATGATATAAGAATACTGATGTATTGCAAAATACATCCGTTTCCGTGTAAAGTTTGTACAGTTTCATTAGATTTAGTTTCGTTTTAGTTAGATTATGTACACTACTGATCCGTTTGTGATTTTAAGGTCTCGGGAGTTGAAAGGAGCTGAAATGGTTAAAACGAGTCAAGAATGAAGAAAACCAAGCACCGGAATGAGTTCGGAAGAACGAGAGTTGAAATGAACAAATTTCGAGGAAAATACCCTAATCGCGTCGTGCGACCAGCAAGACAGTCCTCCACGCGTGACGCGAGGAGGGATATTTGACTGACATTCACTTTTCTTTGGTCGCGTCACATGTCCACCATCCATGTGCTCCCCGCATGATGCGGGATGCCTGTTTTCCCAAAAAGTTTTGGTTTTTGGGTGGGTTGTGTTAGGATACTAGTATATAAACATCATTAAGTTAAACAATCCATAACCCTATGAATTTAGACATCTTTGGACGAATTTTGGAGCTAAAGAAAGTCAAGAACCAAAGATTTTGAAGATAGGAATCACTCGGTAGAAGACTCAAAGCACGAGAACGAAGAATTCCCGGGTTTCATCTTCCCCTTTTCTTAGTTTTTACACTTTTCATCTTTCTACCATGAATTCTTTGACTGAACTAGTGTTTGATGATTTGGTCAATGATTCTTGGCTAATTGTACAAGACCTACCTAGGTTAGGATGAACATATGTTAAAGTTTTGGTATTTATCCGGTTTACAAACTAACTTTGAGATTTTTCTATAAAAGTAAAAGACTTGGTTTATTTGATTCGTTGTATATGTATGCTTTTACTTGTTTGATGAATGTCTATTGCTTCACATGTGCCTAATTGAATGTCTTTCATATAATAGGTTCGTGTTAGATCATTGACCATTGTGTTTGTGATTTTTATGGTTAATTGGCCAATATACAATAGAAGTAATATTTATAAATCAAGTAGGTCTAGGTGTTCTACTAATCTTAATAATCGTGAGGTGAGAGATTGTCGATACGTCTAAGTTGGTAAATTGCTAGGTTTAGGTGCTTTGTGAGAAGTCCAAAGTAGTTGCCTTTCCAATTCTTCCTTATCGAGTCGAGTCAAGTTACCAAGTTACCTTTGACTTTCACGCCGTGAGGTAGATTGTCGATTAAAGGTACTTTTTTAGAACAACTAGATAACCGTGAGGGAGTCTAGGTAAACCGGTAATTTAACAGCCTATTAGAGTTCCATAAGTGTCTTCTCGAGAAAGGTCGAGGGTCCTGTTGGATTTCTCGGTAGGTTTAGTATTTAACGATCCCGGTTCCATAATAGTTCTTGTCTGGTAAAAAGAAAAACTAATAGCATTTGGGATTCCAGCCTAGGCAGTCGTTTTATCATCATCTGAGTAAAATCCAAAGTCCAATTTGCGTCTTACTTTGTTCCTCTTGGTTAATATTTAATTAATTTCAATTTTAGGAAGAAAACCCCCCCTCTCAAAATATAAAAACAGCTAGTCGTGTCAGTCATTAAGTCTAGTGAGTCTAGTTTACGTAATCAAATGAGTCTCGTGGGTTCGATTTCCGGACTTACTTAGCTTTACTATAGTCGATCGGTTCACTTGACGGTTAGTAGTTTAGTTTAACTTTAAAGAGTCTAGAGTTTAACTTAGTGTCTAGATTAGGGTAATTTAATTAATAAATATTAAACTACTTTTAGCACAACAAATACCTATTGTGTATAATGTATTATTGTATTGTATTAATCTCAAAGTACATGACCAAACTTATTTTATATATGCAATACAATCAAGGTGAAACAACACCTTAAAGTTGTGATCGTAGATTCAACATAAAGTGGCTATGTAATACCGTTTGTTTTCTATCATACTTGATGGAAAGCCAAACTAATCAAAGTTGTGATAGTAGATTTAACGTTGTAGGACGTGGGTGACATATTGCCACCAAGCTTATAGCCTTCGACATGTTTATTCCTTCAGTCCCTTCGCTCATATCAACCTCGCTCTCACCTGTTCGCTCCCACTCAAAGCACTGAATCAGAGATCCCAACGCCAATCTGACCAAACGCATTCCCATGTCTTCCCCTGGACAACCTCTTCTTCCGAACCCAAATGGCATTAACTTAAAACCATCTCTATAACCTTCTAGACCTTCAAATCTCTCTGGTCTAAATTTTTTGGGGTCTCCCCATATGTTTGGATCATTGTGTATTGCCCACACATTGACTAATAGCATTGTCCCTTTAGGAACATGGTATCCTCCTACCATGCAATCCTTTGATGACTCGTGAGGCAACAAAGGACCTGGAGGAAGCATTCTCATTGCTTCCTTTATTATGCAATCAAGATAAGGTAGCTTACACATGTCTGACTCCTCAACACGACGATCGTGACCAACATATTTTTCGATCTCATCATGTGCCTTCTTCAGAACACTTGGATTATTTAGTAAAAGTGACATTGCCCACTGCATGGTGGATATGGATGTTCCAGTGCCTGCGGCTAACATCACCTGTGCATTTCAGCATAAAGAATGATGTATTATAATGACCTTAATATATACCATCAGGTATTTTCAGAACATTTCACCAAGTGTAATTGTCGTGCAAGTGAAATAGATAAACCACTGAGTTTATAATTATGCATAATATATATACCATCAGGAAAGGTGCCAATGATCCGCAGACCAATTGGTTTGGGGAGAGGTGGGAAAGTTTACCCACTTATGTGAGGTTCCTGCCCGGGTGATCTAGCCGTCCAAAAATAATAATAATCAGGAAAGGTAATATATATGTCTTGGAGTTTTGTCCGATACTTTCTTGAAATATCAGGTTATATAAGCATTTTTTAGATTGCCTTAAAGTTTTAACACATTTTGTATGTCTGAATGGCGATCATTTCTTATTTGTGTTTCCAAAAAAATATATATGCCAATAAGAAATATTACTTGTATTAGTAGACACACATATTTATCCTTGTATCGTTATGTTACATGTGTTTTTAAATATCTTCGTTTTAAAGGACAAATAGTAGCAACAAATTTGTTCTTACAATTAATCTTATAAAGTGAATCCTGCATTTACAATAGTATTTTACTATTTTATAATTATAATATTTACTTTAGTAGGGTAAGGTGTACAAATGGTCTTAACCATCAACTTTACATAAATTGAATCCAGCTTCTACAATAGTATTTTACTATTTTATAGCTTTAGTAGGGTAAGGTGTAAAAATGGTCTTAACCATTAATTTTACTTAAATTCGAATCCGGCTTTACCATAGTATTTTACTATTTAGGGTAAGTTACATAAATTGAATCCCCCTTTTATTATAGTATTTTACTATTTTATAATATAATATTTACTTTCGTAGGGTAAGGTGTACAAATGGTCTTAACCAGTGTCGTAAATATTATTAGGCTCTAGTCCACTACAAGAATCTGACACCATTAGCGGCGACGGGTGTCGCCGGTATTGATACAAATTGTCGCCGGTATTAACCTTTAGCGGCGACACGTGCCCGCTAAAGGGTCGCCGGTATTGATGGGTCGGTATTACCCTTTTTGACGCCGCTAATGATACCGTCGCCGCTATTACCTGTGCCGGAGGATTGCCAGAAAGCTCGTCGGAGACAAAACATAAACTACAATTTTCCATAAACTCAAACAAAAAAAACTGAACATCCATAAACTCAAACAAAAAAAACCGAAACATTCATAAACTCAACAAAAAAAACTCTGAAACTACAATTTGCCGGAAAGCTCGTTGGACTATTTTCATTCAACTCTCTTACATCCTTAAACTGAAACAAAACATTTTACATAACATTACACACTACATATTTTCCACGGAAAACTAAAAAACTGGCCAGAGCAACGGTGACGAAGAAGATGCTCGGTTGCGAAGATGCTTGGTGACGAAGAAGATGCTCGGTGATGATTGGTGGAGCTTCAAATGTCACAGCGGTTGTTGATACGGCGGCGATTGATGGTGGTAGATGACAGCAACTTTGCTGGGTGGTGAACGGTGGAGAGCCGGAGGTTGATGGTGGCGGTTTGTGGCTGAAGGTGGTGGTTGTAGCTTGGTGGTGAATGGTGGAGTTTGATGAACATGAAGGTTGAAAGGGGTGTTGAGATGGGTTTGTGTTTTAGGAGGATAAGATAAGGGGTGTATGTTTGTGTTTGAGCAGAAGGTTGACGGTGGCCATCGGATCAATTTTTAATCAATGGTCCCTAGCAAATCTGGAAGAAGCACACGGATCGAGCCCTTTAGCGGCGACGGCAATAGCTGCGACAAAGAGCAATAGCGGCGACCCGTGTCTAGGTCGTCATTATTGCTAGTTGTCGCCGCTATTGCCGTCGCCGCTAATGGTATAACATTCTTGTAGTGGTCGGCCGGTGGGTACTGACTAACAATTAATCACGATCAATAAGGATTAATTGAATTGAGATTTTATATGTAATTTTTTTATTTTATATGTATATACACACATTTTTATACGTAATTTTTCTAAGTAGAAATTTTTAACACCTTTTTTCGACCTATATTATACGTATTTTAGTCCAAGAATCTATTTTTTTGTGTATTTACACTAGTTGCGTAATTATGTAACCACTCTTGTGTAATTGCACATAATTACTCTATTAGAGTAAATACACGAAATAAAATTTATTTTTTTACATTTTTCATCTAAACATCTTTCTTAACTAGATATGGATGGAAAAAATCTTAAAAAAAGATTGTCCTTCACTTCTCACGTTATATGTTAAGATCTATTTATATTTAGTCTTTACCCTATTTTAGTAAACTATACATAATTTTATGTTTTTTTAAAGGTGTGGATTATTCGCGAATGTCGGAAGGTCTAGCATACGTTGTCTTAACAGAGTTCGCGCTAGAGAGCACCCTTGTACAATAGATCCCCAATATAAACTCATCGATAAGAAACCCCTATCACCTAAACTCGAACTTGAGAACTAGAGGAGAAAACTCACATGGGGCCACCATAAGTGGCACTTAAATACCCGTGGCCACCACTAAAGCACTAGTGATGGTTATACATAATTTTATGTAATATATAGAATTAAAATTGAACTCATAAGTCAATTTTTTTTTTAAAAATTGAACTCAAAAGGTTAAAAAAGGACCCAAAAGGACTCAAAAGGTTATAAAAAAATCGTCTACGGACTCAGGACGTTAAATATTTTGATTTTGGACTTAAATAGTTAAAACCACTAGAACACAAGCACTCAAAAAGTAATTTACTCTATAATTTGTACAATTTTAACTTTTCTAGTAAAAATCTTAACACACACTTTCGTTTAATTTTTTTTATCGTCATTCAGATGTAAATTTTATTAAAAGTAGTTTTCTTTCAAAATAAACACACACTATCGTTTAATTTTTTTTTATCGTCATTCAGATGTAAATTTTATTAAAAGTAGTTTTCTTTCAAAATAATTTAAAGAACCCATCTCGATCAAGAAGCTCGGCCCGACCCGACTCGTTTATATGGTTGTTTGTTTGTGTAAAATGCAAGACTAAAAGAATACAAACATATTATTGTTTGTTATTGTTTACCAGCGTCATGCTGCGGATCAATTCATCAGTGTAGAGCTCAGGCTCCGATTTTTGAAGCGATAATAGCATCTGAATCATATTCATTCTCTGCTTCCCATTACTACAAGTTTCCATGTTCTCTTTTAACTCCTCCAATAGCTCCTGCATGAACAAGTCTCGCTTTGCTTGCAAAGAGATTAATCTTTTTTCCAATTTGCTCACTCCTAACCACCTCAACATTGGCACGTAGTCCCCTACATTTGTAGCTCCCATAAGCTTCAAAATCTCATTCACAATCTCCTGAAATCGATGTGCCTTTTCCTTCTCCTCATCTATTAGCGCATCATCTTTACTATAATAATGTCTTTTACCAGAAATCATGCTCATCACAACATTAAGCGTTAGCTCAACCAACATAGGTCTAACATGCACCACAGTGTCCAGTTTCAACGATGATTGATAGAGTTTATGCATCATATGGCGCACTTCATCCGCACGAATGGGTTCAAACTCTGTTAGTCGATGAGATGAAAAGATTTCAAGAGAGGAGATACGGCGGAGGTTCCGCCAGTGGTCGCCATAGGGTGCAAAGACAAGGCTGGTGAAATTGTAGCCAAGATATTTGCCTGGAATAAAGGTGTTAAAATAAATAAATAAATAAAAACAGGCATACTGGGTGTGTGAGTTAGCCATAAAAAAAATACCTGCAAGCAGCTGAGGGCGGTTTGCAAACACGATATCATTCTTGGTGAGACATTCTTCGGCGGTGGAGGGAGAGGAGACAACAAGAACTCGACGTGAACCAAATTGCAAGAGTTGGATGTTGGATCAGTTCTGTTTATACATAAAGGAAAACATGAAAACATACCTTTGATTGCATCAGACAGTGGAGAATCCAGTCAGAGAAGATGACATCGAGTTCGACATAATTGTCAGCGTGATCCGGTTCCTCCTTAGGGTGCTAACTGATGATGGGGACTAAGAAAACCGAAAAGGGGTATCGGCTTAGGAGAGGAGGTCGATGATGATGTTATGACTAATGGGTGTGTCTAATTGTGTAACTGAGTAACCCTTTAACCTCCACATAAATCTCCTTATATAAGCACCCAGGAGGAAACCTAATTAGTTAATAAGGGTAATATGGTCCATCAACAATTACCAACTAATTATTTAATAGGTTATTATATATTTTGATCTATATTATGTAAATGATTATAATGGCTATAGATTAAATATTAATACATAATATATTTAATCTTACATTCTCCCACTTAGCCGAGTAATCATTTACTATGAGTATTAGATAAGCCTGATCAGGAGTTAACACTCATTTTAGCCTTAAACAAGTACTATAGCAGAGAAATACAGCCGTTGAATCATTATGCGACTCAGGACCCCCATTAATCATACTATAGCCTTAATTTAAAACCTAATCGTTATGATCAAAATACGCATAAGCCCTTTGTTTGATTTGTAACTTTATTTGTCTATATGCCATTATGCTAGCTTGACATATTCTTAGAGACATACAAAATCAAACTGATGAGGAAAATTAACTAATACTTAGTCATTCATAGTACGATATGCAGTTGCGCATGGCCATTAATTAATACCCGTCTATGAGCTCTCTTAATAAGACTTATGGGTAATAGCCATTCAGTTATAGGATCCTTAAGCATATCATGAATGTATTCGATACAAAACTTAGTTTCCTCAATTCGTTCATAAACGAATAATTAATTGCGTATCGAAATTTAATGCAGCACCTCTTGAACTGTTACTGTTCAAGGAGTCATGGTAGCTGACTTTATCACACTAAGTCTTCAAAACATTAATTATATGGAGTTAATAAACTTATGAGTCTACTGATAAATTTTCAACAACATTTAGTGACTATATTATGTCGTTATAACTTAGGTTGTTATTATCAGTTTATTATGACTCCTCCATAAGATGGATTTGTCTGCTGACATAAGGATATACCCGAAATTACATTTTAGCATCTTTGAATACTTCAAAGATAAAGTAATAAACCGGTTTTAATTCTCACTTCTTCTTCAAATCATAGCCTCTCGTTTCTTTAAAGATATTGTAATACTCCATTAGATGCTTCACATTAATCTAGACATATCTAGTGTGTTGCAATTTGAGTAATATCTAAACGAGTATAGACTTAAACTTACATAAGGCTTCCAATTAATGAAGCGTAAAAAATAATCTCATTTACCATATTATCCTCTGAAGGAGAGCAGTATTGTTTGTTACATACGTAAGGACCTATTTAATGTTAAACTTATGGAACAGAACTAATGTCCCACTGGGTCTATCTCGGTATGTTATGATATCTATCACGTAAGAGATATCTCTGAGATATATTATATCAAAGTTTGTGTTAACAACGCTTTGACTTATGTAGCATATACTTGTCAAAAGAATATCATCTATATAGACAAGTTTATCTTAGTTGCTCCCACTCATTTTGAGGTAGGTACATTTATCCACTTGATTCTTGATGAAAATAATTACGTTAGCTTTTCATCACATTATGATGTTTGCATTAACCCATACATGGATATTATTGGCTTACAAATAAAGTGTTCTTTAACCTTCAGTTTGAAACTTTAGGTTGTTATCTAATGAACATGTAAATGTGTCAGCCATTTGTTAGGGAAAATTGTTTATAATGTTCATCTAGTGTAGCTTTAAACTATTATAAGCTACTAGAACAGTGACGATCCTCAAAGAAATCTTTGTTAGATATGTAATAAAGATTTTCTAATAATTTATCTCTTCCTGAGTACAACCTTTGACAATCAATCATGCTTTTGAGTGTCTTAACGCTTATATTAGGATTTGGTTTAGTTATGAACACTCTTAGGTAATTTCAATCAAATCCCAAACGTTATTCGAACACATAAAATCAGTTTTACTAGAAAACAGTTTTATTCCATTCAGAAGATTGATTGACGCTAATGGCTTAATTTGAAGAGATAGGATCAGCAAACATTTCCAAAATCCAGTTCAACTTCAATTAGGGAGGTTATGTAATCATCAAAGTTAGTAGGCTTTTAAACCTAGATGACCTCCTGAGTTGATTATTGGGTTCATTAGAAGTTTCAGTTTTATGGATTAGCTCTTGGTTAGGTTGCTATCATTTTCAGGATTCTAAGTTTTTAAGAGTTGATGCAGTATGGTGTACAAGAGGTGTAATCGGAGTTAAATTCGGAGTGAAATTTAATGACACTCTTCCCCCCCCCCCCGCCTCTTGTATTCCTTGCAAATCATTATAAGGACTTTGACTGCTCCCACTAACCTTAGAAATCTTTAGGAACTCAGCATGCTTAGGGTCAATATGTAACGACCAACAAATTCTAATAGAGAAACAAGTTAATGACGTCAGTCGTTGTAGTTTCTCTTGTTGAGGATTATGTTAGTTCAGGAAAGAAATCTAAGTGTGCCCACAATTAAGCAACATGCTTCTTAGGAAAGAAACTTTTGTAAGAGTAGCATTAGATTTAAGGAGATAAGTTTTGATAGAACAGTGTCGTGATGGAGCGGTGTCTTGTACAAGAGGTGCAAATTTAGGTAATGTAAAATTTTCACTCCCCCACCTCTTGCAACTATTGCAAGTTGTTATTAAGACACTTAATGCTCCCACTGATCTTTAATATCTCAAGAAATGCTACAAGAGAAGTTTCAATGAGGTACGTGACGTGGGAACCTATCATATATACGTTAGACTTTATTTGATTTCTTTAATGTCCAAATATCATAAGAAACTTTAGAGACATATTTAATAGAAATCTTATTAAGTACATATATGAATAGATTTCTTCTAAGACCGTCAGCCATATGCGACAAAATTTAGATACAAGTTGATAGTCTTTTAAATGATAAATGAATTATGTCTGAATATTCCATTTTGAATAAGTTCCACTAATGTCAATGAATGACTTATGATGGACCCATACTTATTCCTTAAGCCAAGTAATATTTAGGGCTGTAACGTCATGATTTAAAATCACTTAGAATGAGATTAGTTGAATGATCATCCTCATTAACCATGTCATGATTTCTCATGAATTTCAGTTATAATGGATGAAATTTATAAGTCTCATTTTCCTTTTGTCAAATTTTCATTTGCATGAAGACAAAAGTTGTGAAAGTGTAAGGTATCATCTAGTTTCATCTTAGTAATGTTTCTATCCAGATATTTAGAACAATAAAATGAGAGTTTAAGGTAAGTGTGACTTTATGTTGGTTATGTAAACCTCACAACCTTCATGACATAGCCTAAATAATGATACTATATTCTGATTAATCTTCAGAATATGTAAGGTATCGAAAAGCTTTGTTAGAAGACTGCTTATTATGGTTCTTATAGCCTTAACAATTAATTTTGTCACTAACTCTCATGTTAGTTATTTGTCGAGTTCTGGTAAGGAAACGTATGGAACTAGAGTCAACTAATCATGTGTTAATTGGAATATTAAAATTATCAGACTTAAATATCATTAGTAAGTGACTACCTAATTAACTTATCCAACTGTTCTTTGGAATAATGGATAGTCTCATTTCTTATGCCTAGTCTAATGACATAATTATGCAGTGAGATTTTCCCTTGAAGAACCTTAGAGTTGGGATTAGCACTTGTAATTTGTCTATGGACCTTAGAACAATCCTCTTTTAAACTATTAGTGGTTGTAAGGTGAATAACATCTTATTTTCCAGTTTCAAACATTTATTTCTTTGTACATATGTTGCTTATCAACACACTCATTATACTTTGGTACTTTTGAGTGTTATAGTTGATTTATAATGCATCAAATTGTACAAGTGAAAATCTTAGTATGTAATGTACTGGAAAAATGTACTTATTTCCACGCGTAAGCCCTTAACTTTATGGGTCATGGTATTGTACATTATTATGTATTCACATATACCACTTAGCTTTATAATTTATAATTTAAATGAGGGGTAACTTTATAGAAATGTAACCAAGTTTGTCAATTGTTCCAATTAAGTCACTGAAACTTTTTTTGTCTCTCTAAAATCACTAGGGTTTCATTTTGTGTTCCAATACTACGTAATTATCAGGTTAACTGGTTACCATGATGATGTGTTAGGTTTTATTATTATTATTATTTTAATCTTTAGGATGATGTGGAAAATATAAATTAAGACCTATATTTTAAGAATCAGTTTAATGTTTAAATTGGCATCTTCTTCGTTCGTCATTGACGACTGAACAAACAACTTTCTTATTGGCTTTTGCATCTTCAACTAGCCTTCTTTTTTACTCAATGATATTTGAAATATAAAAAACCAATCTGCTAATGTTAAATTTTAAAGATAACATGTTTGATATGATTATTTATTAGTTTACGATGGTCAAAAGCAAATTAAAAATGGCCGAAATCATCACCATGACATCATTTGAGCAGCACTATCAATTCTTTAACTTTATTATTGTGGATATGATTATTTAAATTAGTTTCTCTGGATCAAAACCAACCCAATCGAGGGTTTCCAATACCTGATCATTTATGGTTCTTGCATCAAAAACCAACCTGGATCAACTCTTTAACTTTATAATTTATCAATCTTGCATAAAAAACAACCTGGCCAAGGGTTTCCAATTACCAATTAGATTTTGTTTTCCAATATAAAAAAATCAATCTGGTTGTCATCAAAGAATTGTACGGGTTGAAGATTGGTCATCGAAGTCTTGAAGGTTGTCAAAATCGTTGAAGTCTTTAAGGTTGTTGAAGCCTGTTTGATCAATGGATAATTGGAATGAAACGTCTTGCAGGTTTTTTAGGGTTTAAAATATATTTTCTTAATATAAATAATATTTTTATATTTATATAAGCATTAAAGAAAATAAGAAATAAGAAAAAAAAAACGATAACCTGATGACCTGCTAATTACACACTATTAGAACATTAAGATAAAGTTTAGTTATTTTAGATAGACGAATAAAGTTTGGATGACTTAATTAAAACAACCAACAAACTTGGTTACATTTATGTGACATTTTCCCTTTAAATGAAGGCATGCATCTTAGGAGTTCTAGTGATTATTCCACAATTATAGATTAGTCTTAGGAAAGACTTAATCTGGAATAACATTTTAGTGACAACACTTATTCTTGATTATCATAAGAGACATCATGTTCGATTTATCCTAATCATCATGCTCTACTTTTCTTCTGTAGTGCTTTATCCGAAGAGAGCAATAGGATTATCGTGCCTTAAGAGATAATCAAGGATTTAATTTAAGAGCTAATTCTTATAGAAACTTTAAGCAAAACATATTAGATTTAGGAATTAGAGTGAATGAGATGTAGATTTATAGAAGAAAATTATAGTGAGTAAAAAAATATGGGTACTAAGAATAAGGCAGACGAAATGATCATAAAACTTAATTAAGGATCATTAATATAAGGATCATTGTGTGAAGAGGTTGTGATATGTCTATTACTAACATCAAAATAATAGACTAATTTAAAGTTCTACTTAAACGAAGACAAAACAGCTTTGCCCAGAAGTGTAATCATTTAAGCATGTGTGCAAAGTGGTTGTAACAAATCAGCTTTGGCCAGAAATTGAGACAATCACTTTAGTTATGCACTTGTTGAGTATGCCATCTATGAATGAATTAAATCAGCTTTGGCCAGAAATTAAGACATTCATGCTTATGATGCACACACAACATAGCTTTCATAATACTTGAACAATAAGTAGATGTATCAAGTCAGCTTTGGCCAGAAGTGATACATCAGAAGCTCATTCAAGTTAAGACATTTTGGTTTTGTAAAACATTATTTGATTCTTATTAATTAATTAAATATTTACAAAAAACCAATTATTTAATAGCAAACCACCCGTTAGCGCGGATCGACTGAGTTAGCAAACCAATTATTTAATAGCAAAATTTTTAGTTCACATTAAACAGCTTAAAATAATGAGGTTTCGAGTCAGGTCTCGACTGAGTTATGAGATCTCGAGTCAGTTATGAGGTCTCGAGTCGCAACCTTATTGTCTCGAGTCGGAACCATGGTCTCGACTACTATATCTTATGAGATCTCGATTCATGATGAGGTCTCGAGTCGCAACCACGGTCTCGAGTCACAACCTTATGGTCTCGAGTTATGATCTTATGGTCTCGAGTCGTAAAGGTTTAAGGACCTGATGATTTCGAGTCGAGACCTTATGGTCTCGAGTCGAGACTAATGGTCTCGAGTCGTAATCTGATGATCTCGAGCCCTCTGTTGATAGCTGTTTATTGTGATAACATAACTGAAAATTCGAAATCTAAGGGATTATGAGATATGATTTCCTATTCTAATGCTGATCTGATTTTGTCAAATATCTCGAAAAAATATAATCTGTTTATCTAATAACAGTTTTCGAAAAACTTTAGAGGACAAAATCAGATCAAAATTAGGAAAACACTTAATAATACGAATCATATTCCAAAACATAATAGAATTTTCGAATTTTCCTAAGAACATGATGAACCCTAAAAAATAAAACATAAATTCTGGAACCCGAAACCTGAATTTTAATAGCTTTTCTAAACAGATTTCGGTTAAAACATAATCCAGTTAATTTCGAATGAACATATGATTAACCTTTTCCCGAAACAATGATCTCGAGTGGACATGACTGACTCGAAACCGGTTGTTAGATTCATAAGGTTTCAAAAATTCCGTTTTCCAAGTTTCAATCCCAGAATTATGGATACGAAAAACACAACCGACTAATCAACATATGCTCTGATACCACATGTTGGATCAGTTCTGTTTATACATAAAGGAAAACATGAAAACATACCTTTGATTGCATCAGACAGTGGAGAATCCAGTCAGAGAAGATGACATCGAGTTCGACATAATTGTCAGCGTGATCCGGTTCCTCCTTAGGGTGCTAACTGATGATGGGGACTAAGAAAACCGAAAAGGGGTATCGGCTTAGGAGAGGAGGTTAATGATGATGTTATGACTAATGGGTGTGTCTAATTGTGTAACTGAGTAACCCTTTAACCTCCACATAAATCTCCTTATATAAGCACCCAGGAGGAAACCTAATTAGTTAATAAGGGTAATATGGTCCATCAACAATTACCAACTAATTATTTAATAGGTTATTATATATTTTGATCTATATTATGTAAATGATTATAATGGCTATAGATTAAATATTAATACATAATATATTTAATCTTACATTGGATCGGGCCGTGTTTTGCTGAGAGTTTGGCGAGGGACCGGTGGAGTGGTTTGTTGAGAAGGTAGAGATGGCCGATTATAGGTAGGGGAGGGAGCCATGGTGTTGGTGGAAGGTTTTGGAATTTGTGGAAGAAGTAATCTGTGAAGATAGAAATGGCTAAGAATATTAATGAGATTAATGGGATGTAATAATATAACGCTTCCATCTTTTCTAACTACGTTCGAACACACCATGTCTATCACTCTTGTGTTCCATTTATATACAAAGGAATAATTCTGCTTTCACATAGGAGGATTCTACTGGCAGACCGGCTTTTCTATCCGCACACTTTCAAAAACCAATACGGATAGTATAGGCCTATACGATCCATGTTGGATAAAGTTAACACATGGCAAACTGACAAGTGCAGGGCTTGTCTAGCGGCTGGCCTATACGCATCGTATAGGCTTATACGATGCGTATTAAGGCCCTGAATTTTTTAGGTCTGATTTTTTGGTGTGTTATGTTTGGTTTTTGGTGGTTTGGTTATTGTTGCTTATTGTTGGTTATTTCTGTTTTATGAATTTAAAATCTTTATTTTTTTATCATTATGTATCGTATTAAAGCGTATCGTGTCGTATCACATTTTTAATTTTTTTAATATTTCATCGTGACGTGTCGTATGATATTGTATCATCCTTTTACCGTATCGTGTCATATCAAAGTTGTATTTTGTATTATTTTTTATGGACGTATTCACGACGTGTGATATTTACATTATACGTAACCGAACAAACCAATCTAAACAGTCAAAATAAACAATCACAAATACAAATACAAATAAACTAAAACTGTAAATTTAATTACATAATAAGTTTGTATACATGACGTTGTCCAAAATACATAAACTGTCAAAATACAAAAAAGTACAACAATCCTAAACCGCTGGATCCTGACCCTCGTGACTGGTGCCTGGGGGCCCCGCCCCCTGATTCGCGCCTGAGGACCCCGCTCCTGATCCGCATCCTGTCCAGGGCAAGGCGACAACGGCGGTATTGGAATGGGGTCTTATCATGGTCGATAACCGCCTGTATATTGCCCTAGATCGCCCGCATGAGAAAGGTCTCAGTACGACGGTGATGGGCGTTTATTCACGCTTGTAGCTGGTCCTCCATCTGTTGTAACGTAGCGCCACAGCTGGATAGAGCTGGTTGTACAGAATGTGCTGGGGGTACTGAGGCACCCCCTGTGGTTGCGGCTGCGGTGGTGATCCAGGTAGTGGAGGTGGTGGGTTAAGCGTGGTCACCATCGGCGTCATCGTCATCGTCCTCGGCGGCATCACCACCTGCTAACTCTAGCAGCTCCTCTAGTAACTCGGCTGGGAGAGCGGCGGGGACAAACAGTTACCCGTCCACTCGTATAAATAGAAGCCCTATCCCAGGGATGTCACGCGTCACATGCATGCCGATCACGGTCTGCCGTGTCAACCTGGTCGGCTCCACCGTGCCCCCTCGATGAACAGTGGGTCCTGCTGGGGAACAAGGCCCGACGAGTGGGCAATACGCGTGATGTACGCCCCCCTTACAATAGAGACCTGTCCTGTCGGTGGTACGCCGCCGCGAACCACTGGGCTAGGCAGTGATGGAGGGCGCACGTCTCCCCCCATACAAGACAGTACAGATAAAAGAGACCCCCCTGATTGCACCACTCGCGACTCTGCTCGCATGGTGCAATGGATTTGTCAATAAGCCTGTGCAGGTAATGGTACAGGGGGTCTCTGATACGTGAAACCCTCAACTTCGAGCGCCTAAAGCGACCCGAATCGATCACCTGCCAAAACCTGACAAGTGTCGAATGGGGGCCGTATGGACGCCCTCGGTGTAGAGGGGGTGTTTGTCTCCTCTAACGTGTAAAAGCCGCTTTGCACAACAAACTCTCTTAGTTACATCTCATGCCACTCACTGGCTAAACGAAAACTGACCTCTACCCATAGCTCCTCGAGATCGTCAAGCTCCTCTGGCTGGTCTGCAGTCTTGGGAGCGAACTCGAAAGACGAGAAGAATTCGTAGACCATGACCTTAAACAACGATAGGTATCCCAGATGGGACAACCTATCACACAGTGTGATTAGTATCCATTTCGTATACAAAACAAAGAAAACACAGTAACAAATAGTATACATGTCCCACAGAGTATCGTGTCAGATGAAATCTCAGGCTCTCGCCGCCTCGTCCACCTCCTCGAGAGCCATCCAATCGACAGCCGCGTGGTCTTCGATCTCCATCCGCCGAAACTTTTCACATTTGTGAAAAGCGTCGGTCCCCTGCTCGAACGCTAGATAAGGATTATCTAGCAACGGATCAACATTTGGGCCATAGCACCCATGCCCATGCCCACGTCCACGTCCACGCCCACCGACCACCACCGCCCCCGCCCCCTCACATCCACGTCTACCACGTCCGCCACCTCCACCTCTACCACGTCCGCCACCTCCACTGCTACCTTCACAACAACCTCCACCGCCACCACCCCGGCCCCCGCCCTCTCCTGACATTGTCAGCCATATCAATCTAAAAATATAACAAATATAACATTTTTAATTTAATTTTAAAAAATATAACAAATTTTCTTATTAAACATAACATTAATAATTTAATATTAAATATAACCTTTTATTATATTTTTAAAAAAATAGAATAATTTTTAATATATTTAAAAAAATGTAACAATAAATTTTAATATATTTAAAAAAATGTAACAATAAATTTTAATATTAATATACAATTTTTAATTAATTTTTTTTAAAATATAACATTTATTAACTAAATTTTTAGAAAGTATAACATTTTTAATTAATTTTTTTAAAATCTAACATTTTTTAACTAATTTTTTTTGAAAAATAAGATTTTAATTAGTTTTTAATATTAAATATAACATTTTAATTAATTTTTTAAAAAATATAACATTTTTAACTATTTTTTTTGAAATATAACATTTTTAATGAATTTTAATATTAAATATAACATTTTTAATTATTTTTTTAGATAAACATTTTTTAATTAATTTTTATAAAAATATAACATCAATTTCTACTTAAAAGTATAACATTTTTAATAAAAACTAAAATATAATTTTTTTATAATTTATAAAACATAAAAGAAAAAAAATGATACGTTTTTGGCCCTATACGTATCATATAGGCCCATACTGATCGTATCACACCATTAATGGTAAAGAAAACTTTGTACTTTTGAAGCAATACGATGCTTATGGGCCCATACGCATCGTATTGGTTCATCGGTCAAGGAAGAAAAATCCCAAAATTCCAGCCTTTAAACCCAATAATTACACAAATTCAATGGTCAAAATACAAAATTGAATACGTATAAATGATGAGGGTTTGAAGATACATACCTTACTAGTCTTTGATCTTGAAATCAACATCGTATACGATCATATGTGTGTACAATGCATGTGTGTGTATTTTTGTTGTTTGGTTCGTATTGGAAATAATAACCCCCTGTTAATCAGGGAGTTATATCATTTTGGCCTTTAATACGCATGGTATAGGCCTATACGTTGTGTATTACCCCCTGAATTTTCAAATGACCCCTGGTTTATTGAGAAATCAGGGGGTAATACGCATCGTACAGGCCAATACGATGTCTATTAATCTGCAATACCACAAAATATAGGCCTATATGATCGTATTGGCCATAATAGCAAAATTTGTTTTTTCGTGTTTTCCTCGGTTTGATGCGTACACGAGTTGTATTTTGACGAAGTTTCGCGTATTTTGTCATTTTATTAAGTATACCTTCCATATGCGTCGTTTCGGTGATGTTCGGTTGTGTGTGATTATCGTATTCTATGCTTACGTACAATTTTGTTTGAAATCACACTTGTATTTTATTTTAGCGTATTTTAACGTATTTTAGCATATTTTGACGTATTCTAGCGTATTTTAGCATATTTTGACGTATTTTAGTGTATTTTGACGTATTTTAATGTATTTTACCTTATTTTAGCTTATTTTCACGTATTTTAGCGTATTTTAGCATATTTTGACGTATTTTAGCGTATTTTAACATATTTTTTGCGTATTTTTGTGTATTTTGATGTATTTTAGCATTTTTAACGTATTTAGCATATCTTGACGTATTTTAGCGTATTATACAAATAAATTATTCTTTAAATTACAAATCAATCAATATAATGCACTGTTTTGTCAATAAACGAATGAATTACATTATACAAATAAATTATTCTTTAAAATTACAAATTAATCAATATAATGCACTGTCTTGTCAATATTAGGCTTTGTTATCGTTTCATACCACGCTATGCGTTCCGTGTAGTTTTCCATCCAAAGTGCTGGTTCTTCGCCCGCGTAGCTTACCCAGAGATAGTTCGATGACGGCATTGGATAGTCCCTTCAAGTTTGACGTGGCTGAAATGGCCATTGTTAACATATACCAGTGTAACGACTTGATGGGGGACACATCCGCGCTCTGGATGATAGAAGGGGAATAAAGTCGAACAACCTATCATGTCTATCATGTGAACAATCACACCAAACCTTTGGGCAAGAAGGAATCCTGCCTGAGGCATCTCCATCTAATGCTCCATGGGTGCTCTCCCAACTCTGGTAAAATTTATTTTCTTTAGTTACGCGTTGTAGTCTCCCGGTAAATCACTATCTAAAATGTACCTTCACATATCTTTGTTTGTACCCATTGACTCTTCAACTAGTTGGCTCCGAATAAACCCAAAGTAGTCTTATTCCAACCCTAAACCCACAACCATAGCCTGAAACCCACAATGTCTATCCTGCTTGACATCTTTTATTCTTGAAATGTGGGGGCGGAACACTTTTGGAATTTGATTTTTGAATCTGAGAACATATTCAAGCATTCTATCATCAGTGATTAATGGAAACCCATGGTCCTCGCAAGGCTCTTTTTTCCGTGAAGCCGTTGAACGACTGCATCGCCATAACGACCTTTGAGTCTTTTGAGACATTGAAGACGTAGATGGTATTAGAGAATCTTGTGACTGTACATAAGAGCTGTGTTGAGGAGGGTCACACCTACTTTATTGTTCGAAAAGCCCAACTGAGCTATGTCTATCAGGTTGTTCTCTTCTTTGTTGTTGGACCCTGGACGTTTACCGGAAATTAACATTAGATTTTTTTAAAGGGGTGCACCCGCCCACCTTGGCTAAGGGGTGGGACCACCCCTGTCTTCAAGAGACATGGTATGGTTGTAGGTGCTTCACCTCGATCCTAGAGGTAGATAGTCAAATTCTGTAAAGTGCAGGTATTGTGCTTAATAAAAACTAGGAAAATTCCTTCATGCATTGCAGCTGGAATTTGCTCGGTATCAGTTCAGTTCAACTAAAAAAGAAAGCTCAAAAATAAAGTCGTGATATACCCAAAAGGATGATGTTACGTATTTTACATCGATTGAATCGGTTCAGTTCAATTTAAAAAGAAAACCTACAGTAAAGTCGTGATATGCCCAAAAGGATGATGATGCATGGTTCACATCGATCGAAAATGAATATCGATAACGGGCTAACAGTTTCGATAGCACCGATAACAAAATTTAGACAAGCGAAATTTTAACTAAAGAAAAAAAGCATTTGAACATCAATATTTTTAAACTACACTAAACAAATCAATTATTTATAAACTATACTAAACAAACTAGAGAATAAAATTAGTTAAATTATTAAGTTTAGGATTTGTAAAACTATATAGTTAAGTAATAAAAGAATTACTAATTAGAAAACAAAATTAAGAAATGGAAGGAAGAAAAAAGAGAGCAAATTAGAAAAATAAAAAAAAACAAACTAAACATTAAACTATACAAATAAATTTGGTTCTTTTAACCAATATTTCTTGTTATTTCATCTCAATAATTTGGTTTGATAATCTATAATTCTTATCCTAGGGATCCAAAAAATACTATAAAAATAAATTCATTTAGGCATAGAAGGCCAGAGGTAGGTCGAACTAGAGATGGGCATTAAAACTGGTTGGGAAAAAAAAAGACTGCCTTTTTTTAAAAGCAGTTTGAAAAAAAAAAACAGGTGGAGCCCGACCCGAACCTCCAGTTTGAATACCTGTTTGTATAGTCCGTTAACAATATCAGTTTGAAACCGGTTAGAAAAAGAAAACGGGTTTTCCGTTTTTTCTTCACTAAATGTTATACAACGGTAATATTACCGTTAAGGCCTTTTTGACCGTCCACCCCCACAACGATTTTTCACTCGTAGTGTTAATATTATCGATAATTTCCGAATTTTTTTAGTGCAAAATATTGGTTTTTAAGAGTCCGCCCTCTACCAATTTGGATTTTGAGAGTCGGACCCCAACTAAGTTTTCATTCAAACTCTGACACTACTTGCATTTACAACATACTCCCATTCCTCAAAACACCTCAAAACCAACTACTGGAGGTGCTCCAAATAATTCGGTCACATGATAAAATACAAAATTACCTTGGCTCCTGGTCCCGTCTCATTAAGTGGATATTTGATAACCCTTTCACGAAACAAATTGTTAGAGAAATATTTATTTATTTGTATATTTAAAACGTATTTTGTTAAATAATAATCGTGAAATAAAGAAATAAAAAAATTAATTAATTACAAAAAAAAAGTTTAAAATAAATTTATAACTTACATAAACAACCCCTAAGCTATAAAAGGACCATAATACCCTTAGGCTTAACTAGAAAAAAAGTAACATGGTTAGTGTTTTGGGCCAAAACCGTTATAAAATGCAATCTTAAGGTCTGATATGTTAAAAGATTTCTTTTTGTACTGAAAGAGTTAAACTTGTAAAACACAGGCGCGAAAATAGTAATTTACTCTTATCAAAATTACCCTACAAATGATCTTGTATGGTAATTTTGATCTTGTAGGGTAATTTTGTATAGTATCCTAATTAGACTACAAATGATCTTGTAAGATAATTTTGATCTTGTAAGGTAATTTTAATCTTGTAGAATAATTTTGTAGAGTATCATAATTACTCTACAAATGATATTGTATAGTAATTTTGAATTGTATGTTATTTGATAAACTTGTATAGTAATTTTAATACCTTTGTAGAGTAATTTTGATAATTACACTACAAGATCATTTCATAAAATTACCCTACAATATAAAAAATACCCTATAAGATCATTTGTAGGGTAATTTTGATAATTACACTACGAGTAAATAATAACGAAAATGCCACCACTTTTTTTTTTACTTTTTCATGTCTTTGGTACGTTTTGTACGATAAGACTATTTGTACGGAATCTTTTCCCTGAGTTTAATTATAGTTTTTTTTGTTTTGTAGATTTTCATTTTCCTTCATGTGGTTTGGTTAAAATTGTTAATTCATTCAAAAGTTTGTTTTCTCATATCTGGTCCTCTTGATTTTAAAACATTGTCACTTTCATCTAACATCTTCCATTTTTATTTTTTTTCTTCTTGTTTTTAGAGTAAATTATACAGATTGTCCTTTATTTATATACTAAATTTCACTCTTTGTTCTCTATCTTTAAAAATCATGCAAAATGTCCTTTATTTTGTAAATTTTGCACGCTTTTTATCCTTTAAGCTAACTTATGTTAACTTTTCAATTAAGTTTAAGTTAAACATATTATTTTGCCCAAGGACGTAATCTGAAGTTTATTTATATTGGAGATAACCTATAATTTACTTAAGTTCTTTTAGTTTATTTATTTTCTTTTCATTTTACTTTATTAAATTTATCACTTTATCAATTAATTTTTTAATTGTAATTCATTAATTAACAATTTTATAAAAATATATGTTTTTATAATTTATTTATGTTCATTTATTTTGTTAATTTATTTACCTTTTTTATTTGACAAATAATATAAATTTGTATACTATGTTTTACGTAAATTATTGGTGTTATCAAGTTATTTTTTATCACTTACACAATTATTATATGTTATACGAATGAAATTTACACCATGAAGAAAAATAAGCATGTCGACCGCATTACAACAGGTCGGTTTAAACTATGATTTTCTACAAATTATGAAATTTTGTAATATCATTTTTAAATTAACTGTTTATTTTAGACGTGTTATAATATGTCCCACGTGCATTCATCTCAAAATACAACATTGCAACATGTTTTTTATCTATATTTAAACCGACCCGTCGTAACGCGCGACTGACGTGCTTATTTTCTCCATATTTTGTTGTAAATTTCGTTCAAATAACATATAATGATTGTAAATGTGATAAAAAAATAATTCGATCATACCAACGATTTATGTAAAAACATAACTTAAAATTACATTACTTGTAAAATAAAATAAAATAAAGTAAATATTTTAATTAAACAAATGAAAATAAATAAATTATGATAAAATATATATTTTATAAAAAAATTATCAATTGACAAATTAAGAAAATTTTAAAGAAATCGATAAAACAGTAGTGATAAATTTATTAAAGTAAAAAAAGAAAAGAAAAGAACTTAAGTAAATTACATGTTACATCTTTTATAAATAAAGTTCAGATTATATCATTTGGACAAATTTGTAATTTTACCTTAAAGTTAACTGAAAGTTAACATTAATTAGCTTAAAGGATAAAGAACGTGCAACATTTACAAAATAGAGAACATTTTGCTTGATTTTTAAAAACTAAGGATAAAGAGTGCAATTTAATGTATAAATAAATGATAATTTGTGTAATTTACTCTTGTTTTTAATTTGTTTTTAAACCCACTTTATTCACCCATTCCTTTGAAAGTACTAATTTTAACTAAATCATATGAACGAATATTTTAGCCCTGCACTTGGCCCAGGCCGGCTATGGACATTTAGTTAATTCTTTCTAACGGTAATATGGGTTGTTGACATTCCAACTAATGGTTGGTGTTTTGTAGTGATTATTAATTAGATGATGAAGAAAATGAATATGGATTATTGTGTGTTGGATTAATCTTCTACATTAAAGAAAAAGAAGACTTGATTTATTAAATTGAAGATTCTTATGTTAATAAATAGAAAACTCCAAGATTAAGGTTTCAAGAACCTTGCGTAACAGCTAAAAGATTAGAAAGGATCCAAATCGTTTGCTTCTAAAATAATCCGAATGAAACAAATAATTTATGACCTTATGATTTTTTTATTATTAAATAGTACTTAAATACTAAACTCCAAAAATTGTGAAGTGGATTAAACGGTTTGTCGTCCTTTTTAAAGGAAAAAACCCAGCTTTTGAAAAGAGACTAGTTTAAATTTAATAACCCCAAGGACCAAACCTTATTTATTGGCTTTGCCTATTCACACACTCCCCTTGTTTTTTTACACACACCGAAGCATTGCGTTTTAGTCAAAGCACAACGGTTAGATGTAAAGGTTTAAACCTGTCAGACCTTGTCTGTTAACCTTATACCTTAGTGCTGCACTTTGGCCAAAGCGTCGTGCTCAGATGTCTCTGTGTAACACTCCGACCCGAATAGCGCTGACATGTCACCCAATACAGTAATCCGAGACATTTTAAAAATTAACTCAAATAAAACATTAACTCCAAAGGTTTAAAAATCTAAAACCACACAGCAGTCTTAACGAAAATAAAAATGTTTAAAATTTAAATAGCAATTTATTTAAACTCTTTATTTCCAACTCTAGCCATTTAGTTTTCTTTATTCGCACGTTTCCCCATGTTCCCCTGAGTACCTGTTTAAGAAACAAGAGAAAACAACAAAACAAACACGACTGAGCCAAAAATTGCCCAGTAACGGAAAAACAATAGCAATAACGTTAATTCGATAAGAACGATCAATACAGTATTCGATCAATGGTGAAACAATACCATGACAATAAAAATGTAACGGTACAGTCAACACTAATCAATGGTCAATCAATACGATAAGAATCTATGTGGAAATACCGATGTGTGCCAATGTCAATAAACAATAATCATTAAACAGTGTGTACATTAGTTGCAGTTCTAATATACTAATATGTAGAGGGGATGTGGGCACACACACCTATCCCAATACCAATTCAATGACAATAACATCCTAGGATGGATCCATACGCCTCTCAATAATCCATAAACAATAAATACTAATATAAAGACGTCGTGAACTAATCGCACCGTCACGGAGGGTGCACGTCATCGATGCCGATGATGATGCCCTATGTCCCCATATGTGGATGTGCTCAGGTATCGAGGTCAATAAAATGGTACATTTAAGTCAAGACAACTAGTACAATAATGCACTTCTATGGCAATAATCGATGGAAACATGCGATAATGAGCTTAAGAAGTTAATGTATCGCATGTGAATCAATGGAAGCAATTTAATTCAATAATTGGTACTATAACTACTAGGAAGAAATGATAACGGTTTGATGAACTAGAAACTACGAGTACGATAACGACATAAAACGCTATTAGAAAAGGCCACAGAATCCGTACCTTAGCTTGCATGAATAATAGCACAAAACTTAGCAACATCCTTAACTATCACCAAATGCCTACATAACTATTATATTTTTAATTAGATTTGTTGTACTATCCACTTCTTATAACTAGTTCAATTAGATATATTAATACTTAAATAGAGGATATTTGTTATCCATTTATTTAATTACTATTATGTTCTTGAATTATTTATAATGATAAAATTGGTTCAAGAGGTACATTTTGTATTCATATACTTTCGTTGGTGTTAGATTTGTTGTTATTACTAAAACTATAACATAGAAAAAAGAAAGGTTTCTGGATGAAACATATATTAATATTGATTTTTCTATTAAGGTTACATTATTAAGATTCTAAACATTTAACTAATTCAATGCCATAGAAAAAGAACATAATATGACAATTATGTTGGAAACCTGTTATACCGTACAACTAATCGATAAATAATCTAATAGTCATTACAATACTCTTTATTTACCGGTGGTTAAAATAACTGATATTATACTTAAAAATATCAACTTGTAATGAAATTAAAGTAGTATTTCAGTAACTAGTGCATTAAATTGGCATTATCACAAAGACTATGGAAATTCCTTAAAACATTTATATTTGGCATTTACCTCCTAAAAATGACTTAACTTAATACAATATTTAATCCAGTAATTCATAAGAGAATCGTATTAATAGCTTGTTGTTGGCTCATGTGGACCCCGCCAAAAGAACGGATGATAGAAAGCCAAAATAATTTGCAAACATCTAATCATCAATAACAGTGCTTGAAGACATGCTCCTCCCAATGGCAAAGGCATCAACATCTGCTACAACCAAAGGTCTGCTAAAGCTAAAGTCTGTTGAAGAACAAAAGTCTGCTGATTCACAAGGTCTACCAAAGTAAACACCTCTGATGAAGACTAAAGTCTGCTAATAGCAAAGGTCTGATCACTGATGCGTGCGGTGTGTTATAGGTATTTAAGTATATTTTAACCCCTTTTTACACGTTAGCCAAGTTTTAAATTTATAAAACACGATATTTTACTAACACCAAACACACATATGGGCAAGTGCACCCATCGTGAGCGTAGTATAGTGTTGGCAAGATACCGAGGTCGTCCAAGGACACAAGAGCTTTTAGTACCGGTTTATCCTCAACGTCTAATCAAATCAAAAAGTTAGAAAAAGGTTTTAAACTATAAAAATAAAAACTAACTAAAATGCTGAAAAATAAAATAAAATAAAAACAGATAGACAAGATGAATCACTTGGATCCGACTCGTGTATAGTGTAACCTTTGATTATTTCCGCACTTTTGCAATTTTTAAGAGATTATCTTAGTTATTGTAGTAGGCCCCTCTTTTGAAGGTGACGTTACTCTCAACCCAGTAGTTTGAGTCAGCAAGGATACAATCCTAAAGGGTCGGATTATTGAAAGATAATTAATTAAGTTATTAATGCATAATGTGGTAGGCCCCTCTTTTGAAGGTGACGTTACCCTCGGCTAAGTAGTCTGAGTCAGCAGGGATACAGTCCTAAGTAGCCGGGTTAAAGTATTAATAGTAGCTTACATATGAGGGGATCAAAGAGTTTGGACCCCCGCCATCCAATACCGGTGGGTATTGAAGGAGGTCCTACTAAATTTGACCCAGGTCCTTGCAGGATCTATACACTGAACAAGGCAAGACTCTTACCAAACCATTCCCTTAACCCCCGACCAGGTAGCCAACATACCTCCATATAGACCGTGGAGATATGAATAGTGAAAATCTTTTATTTTATATAGACAGTAAAATAATGCCAAGACACCACGGACAAACGATAAGGAAGAATCACCTTCAACATAAGAAACTAGTTATTAAAGTCATTAATACATAACCAAGTAAAAAGTGCGAAAAGATTAAAAATAAAAAGTATTACACTAGACACTTGTCTTCACCAAGTGATGTAAGAGACTTAGGCAAACATGGCTTTTGATTGTCAAGAACTCTTACGATCAATCTTGGATCCCGAGACGACTCACACACTCTATGATGGACAATGGATGATGGTGGTGGATGATGGTGTTGTGATGGTGGTGGGTGGTTGGTGAAGTGTGAGAGAGGTGGTGTGCCAAGGGATGGTTTGCAAATGAGCCAAGCAACCCTATTTATAGGCTGAACAGTAACTCGGGCACGGCCCCGTGTCCATCCTCCTTCTCTGTCTTCATTAATTGCTCTTGTCTGCATTAGTTGACCACGGCCCCGTGTCCGCTGGGCACGACCCCGTGTGCAGAAGCGTATCTATACTATCAAGATTTGCCTGGATTCTGCGAATCTTATAGTTGACCACGGCCCCGTGTCCGCTGAGCACGGCCCCGTGGTGGGCGATAGAAGCTTCTACAGCTTTGTCTTTTATGCTGACACTTGGGCACGCCCCCGTGTTCAGCCTTCTGTCTTCTTGATTTTGCTTGGGAAGATGCTGTCGGGGGGTCGAGCATGCCACGTTTGTTCCTTTTCTTGTATTTATGTTAGATTTAGCTGCCTTTTTGCTTCTTTTGTTAATTTGAGCTCATTTAATCCTGAAAATACAAAAGGAAGACAAAAACACACTTTTTCCAACATTAGTACTAAAAAAGGGTTAGTTTTATGGCATAATTGATGTAATTTATATGTTGCATTTTGTGCACATCATCACCCTCTGTTTGAAGAAGACAAAGTCAAATGAAGAAAGGTCTAATGAGGCTCAACAGATGATAAGGCTCAACAAATGATGTATATCAGAGTTTACAATGTAACAGTGTATTAGTTATAGCAGATTTTAGAGTTTGTTAGAAGTTGTTAGATATCATTGTCTAGGTGATCTCAGCATTAGATTCCTCAGGGATTTGATTGTACTATAAATAGAACAGTACATGTACTGTTCTATTCATCACTTCACCTTGACATTTTGTACGAGCACATCAGAGTGATCTTAGGCTGAAGGGGAGTTTGTAATTCATGCATACGTGGTACTATTGTATTTTACAATCTTTCTATCAAAGTATCATGATGAAAGCAAATCTTCCATTGTTTGTGATTTAAAGTTTATTATCATTCCGCTGCATTATTTCCACTTTTGTTATCTTCTTACATTATTCATCTTAAACTTTCACAAACAATTCAAACTCGGATCCTAACAATTGGTATCAGAGCTTTGATAAAATCAAATTCGATTTAACAATCAATTTGATATAAAAGATCAGCTCAGTTCACTAATATCGTTTGTTCGTAGGGATTGAAAAATAGAGTAAAAAGTTTATTCACGTTCAAAGTAGTTTAAACAAAAACTTTGTAAAACAATCAAAAGGTCTCAAAACACACAAGATCCGCATAACACTGGTACCCTGTATAAACCATCGATGCTTGTCAGATCGGAGTATAACATCTGGCAACATCGGATGGATCATGTACTTGCACAGCAAAACACCGGTTAAGGGCAAATCAGGAATGGCCGACGAAGACGATAGGTGGAAAATGGGGGTTTTTTGAATATTTCGGTTTTCACCTTTTTGAATATTACAATTCTACCTCTCTTAAAAAAAATTCCTCGAAATTACTATTACAAAACTATTGACACTAACATTACGGATATTTCACTCTGTTTGTTTTTGGGTGGAAAAAAGTGGAGTTTTGGTGGAAAAAGTGGGGTTTTGGTTGTGTTTTTTTTTTTGTTGAAAAGTTGTAGATTTGTGTTTTATTATTATAAAACATATATAATTTAAAGTTGATTTATAACGGTCGTTTAACATGAGTGTACCAGTTATAGTTGATTTATAACAGTCGTTTTTAAGATACGTTTCTTTATGTTATTGTTTTTATAAGCTTAAATCTCTCTGATCCATGGTATTCAATAACCGTAGTGACAACCAGATCCATAATTCGTACAAGAGTAGATGGAATCCTGAAATTAGTCGTTAGGGTTTGATAAACACAAAACTTGTTGTTGAAAAGCAAAACACAATTGAAACCCTAAAATGCACAATAATATAGAGAGATGCCTCTCTTAGAAGTGTCGTGGAATAGCCAAAGCCTTAAAAAGAAGTTTCTCTTTCCAAATGGAACGACAGCTCAATAATCAATGCATGAGGCTCAGAATTTTAGCTATTAAATACACCACTACCAAGAGCCTCTACAGTCTCCTGTGTGTCTCTGAAAAATTCATAGAGCAAAAATGGCAGATAAGGGCAAATTAGGAATGGCCGACGAAGAAGATAGGTCTGGTAAAGTGGAGGAGAAGGCGTCTAGCAGCAATGACAAATTTAACCTTAACTATTTGCTACATCGACGTTATGGCAATATAAAGAGTAAGATTTCTAGTCATTATTTAAATATTTGCTACATTTTGTTGTTTTAGGGCTATTCCACGAGTTATTATAAGACTTTTTGGATTATTTTGTAAAATATCATACAAAACATGAGGCTTGCGTGTTAATAAAGGTGTGTTTATTTTGAGTTAAGATTTTGTGTGTGTGTGTGTGTGTGTTTTTTTGAAAAGTTGTAGATTTGTTTTTTATTTTTATAAAACATATATAATTTAAAATTGATTCATAATGGTCATTTACATCAGTGTACCAATTATAGTTGATTATAATAGTCATTTATAAGATATGTTTCATTATGCCATTGTTGTTATAAATGTTAACCGATTTTATTTTGTTAAATTACACGGACATGTTTAATTAAAACTGTTAGTGCATATGTCTGTAGACTTCGTCTTGTATCGAGTCTTGTATTAGATTAGAAAGATCAGGGCTCGAAATGTGAGAAATTTGTGTTTATGGCTATTTCGCACGAAATGACAAAGTGTCATTTCGCACGAAATCAACTGGGTATTTCGCACGAAATAGTTATTTCGTGTGAAATTGATTTCGCTTGATCTATTCCGTGCGAAATAGGCTGCCCTATAAATACTAGTGTCTTGGATCTCATTTGTAACTTTCCGGTTTCAGAGTCGAACTGCTGCTGAAGTGTCTACTCGCTGTAAAACGTTGGTATATCAATCAAAAGACAGTTTAAAGTGAATTGCTAGCTGAATTAACTCGATATGTTTGTTTCAGCCTCTCGTATTGAGGAAAAACTCTTCTGAACGACTCGTTTGGTCGTGAAAACGATCCTACAAGTGGTATCAGAGCTCAGGAGGAAGAGTTCTTACAGATTCAGTTCAAAATTCTGATTTCTTCACCTTCTTTTCAAAATTAATCAAGTTTTCACGGTTAAAATGGCTTGATTTTCTCACATTATATGCGAAACTGTGTTTTAACAAAGCCTTGAAAGAATTAGATCTAAAATCGGACTAAAACCTGTTCAATTTGACAAAAACATGGCCGAATTGATGACATCAGCAGCATTTCGCACGGAATAGTATCTGTTTCATCTATTTCGCACCAAATACCACTTTCATTTCGCACGAAATCACCCTATATTGTTATTTCGTTTGAAAGAGTACTTCATTTCGTACGAAATCACTTCATTTCGCTTGAAAGTTCAGTTATTTCGCTTCAAAAGGCATTTCGCACCAAAGTTCATTTCGTTTAAATTGTGCTATTTCATTTGAAAGATTAAGTTTGTGAGATTTTGAAACCGAATCATGGAAGAAGAATTTTACAACGCCTTTGCTACTCCAATGACCATTGCACAAAGCACTATGTTAGAATACGAAACGGGGACCATGCAAAAACCGCCAAAGCTCATGAATATCGAGGAGTATAAAGGATGGGAGGAGCGATTCGAAAATTGGGTTCAAGCAAATTATTTGGATGCTTGGGAATGTGTTGAAACAAAATATGTTAGACCGGTGAATGATGATGAAGAGGTTATTGCAATTAAAGATCTAAGTGTTGAGGAGAAAAAGAAATACAAAGATGAAAAAATGATGACAAGTCTTTTGCATCAAGCTGTGAAAGAAGATATCTTGGTTTTATTGCAACACAATGGAACTGCATATTCAATCTGGAAAGCATTAAAATCAAAGTTTGTTGGAAGTAAAGAAATGATCAAGAACAAAAAATCACTTTTGAAAAAAGAGTTTGATTTATTTCGTGGTTTGAGAACTGAAAGTACTAAGCAGATCATCGAAAGATATTGCAATCTGCTAGTTAATATGAAGAGGGTGAGCATCACAAAAGATAATGAAGAGTTGATTGAAAAGCTGGCTGATGCATTGCCACATGAAACTTGGGGCATGTATCTTATGATGTTGAGAAATAAAAAAGATTTTGGGAATCTAACACTAGGAAAGTTCATTGAAAAACTTGAAGCTCAAGAGATGGAACAAAGGAAGATCTCTAGAATGAAGGATTTTGATGGTGAACAAGATATTGGACTTTATTACAAAGGAGGTATCAATGATAAAACCAACATGTCACCAAAGATCGAAACTGCATTCAATGCTAAAAATTCATCTGGAGGGTCATCTAAAGGATCAAACAGCAAAATGAGTTTTTCTTCATATCCATCATTTGATCCAAATTTTTCAACGGCAAAGAATGGAAAAGTTCTACAATGCAACATTGCACTGAATCTTGAAAATGATCAGAACTACTAGGAAGAAGTTGCAAAAAGTCACATGTCTTTGTTAGTGACTGTGTTAGAGTCGTATGGGAGTTTAGTAGCAGGAAGGATTGGAAATCCAATGTTGACAAAAGAGGATTATGATCAGATTGACGCTGAAGAAATAGAATTAATGGATATAAAATGGTGTATGGCAAGTGTGTTGAGAAGAGCTGAGAAATTCAAACAGATCACAGGAAGAGATGATTTCCGTGATGCAAATGTTTCTACTTTAGGTTTTGATAAATCTAAAGTTACTTGTTTTCGTTGCAGGGAAAAAGGGCATTTCAAGCGTGAATGCACAAATCGAGAAGCAAGTGGAGCTCAAAATCCGTTCAACAACAATGATTACTATCGAAAAGCGATTTATCATCAAGTTGCTCAACAACCACATCAACAACAACCACAAACTGCTCATGCTAAGAAGGAAACTGAAGAGTCAAAGAAAGCATATTTGATGAGCAAATTGATTGATCAAGATGATGAAAGATTACCAGAAGCTTTTAGCTGGGACAATTACTGTCCAGATAAAGAATTCTTGGCTAAAGCATTTGTTGCTAGAGTTGCTGAAGACAGTGATAATGATAATGATTATTATGCAAACAGAATGAAAGAGCACTTAAGAATGATGGAAGAGAGTGATAGTGATGATGGAAAAGTTTGAAAGAAAAAGAAGAAAGTTAAAAAACAAGTTAGCAGTGATGATGAAGAAGTTCATGTGATAAAGAAAAAGATAAAAGAAGTTCCAGCTTTCAAAGTTGAAGCATAAGCTGATGCATAAAAGATTCCTGTGAAATGTGAAAACTGTGAAGCAGTGAAAAAGCAAAACAATACTTTGATTCATAACATGAATAGATTGAAAGAATCATATGATGTTCTCAACAAAGCAATGAATCAGTACAATCAGTCAAGCAGTGAACAAGCAACAGCAATGAAGACACTTCAAGGAGCTTTCATGACAAAGTAGAAAATTGTCAATAATTACATTGAAAAGTGTGCTGTTCTGGAACAAAAACTGGAAACTCAGAGGATTGAAACAGAAAGGGTAAACAAGTTGTTAAAAAGTTACTCATGTACTTCTTATGTTATTGACAGGATTTATCCAACAGTGGAAGGCATGAAGGCGTTTGAAGAAGAGGATACTGAAGAAAAGATTTCTGGTAAGAAACAAGATTTTAGTTACAACAAGTGTCTACCCCCGCTTGAAAATGGATATTCTTCACGAAATCCAAATTCAGAAAGAGTTGAAAAGGCAACCAATTTACAATGGGAATCTGAGTCTTCAGATAATTTGCCAGACAACATTGATGTCACTTTTACATCGTCTGATACTGATCATGAGTCAGAGTTAATAAAGAAAGTGGTCGATCAGGTGTTGGATAAAGATGAAACCGAGGAGTCAAAGTTGGAGTCAAATTCAGAGTCAAAGTCTGAAACTTCAAGTCCAACAGTTAAAAAGGATAAACGGGTTTACAATAAAGAGTTTTTGTTATCAAAATCTAATTTGAATGATGAAACATTCAAAGTGGCTTATACTTTGAATGATTCTGACAAATTATATTCTGATGAAGAATTTCCAATAAGAGGTGTCAAAACTGAAATGATTAAAAAGGTTCTCAAACTAACAGAAATTAATATTTCTGAAATAAAAGATGAAAATCTTTCTGAAAAACCTAAACCTTACACCTCAAGAGTTCAACAAAGAGAAAACAAGAAAAAAGGGTTACAGTTCTGGTTCAGGTTATCGAATGAAACCAAACCATAACGGTAATTTCAAAAGGAAAGGTCTTGGATTTATTCCACCAAAAAATCATAAAAATGAAAAAAACTTATAAACCAAAAACTGTTTTTGTTTCAGGAACATCATCTGAAGAAGAAAAAGAGCAATTTTTCAGAAAGCAAACAAACATAGAATTCCTTGCTAAAAAGCAAGAAGAAATGAAGAAGGAAGTTGCTCAGAAGAAAGAAACGAGAACATGTTTTCAATGCAAAACAGTTGGTCATATTGCCAGGAATTGTCCAAAGGCAATCCAAACAAAACAGGGAGTTTCTTTTAAACTGAAAGAAAAGATGGTTGAGAATGAATCATTAACCAAACCTTTTATTGTTTTCAAAAACTCTAAATTTGAGGTTGGTGAATGTTCAAAAGGTTTTTACAAAAGAAAAGCAAATGTTGACAACCAAAAGTGGATCGTTAAGAAATCTGATGATAGTTCTAGCAATGATTCTGATTCGTCAAAATCAGAGGAGCTATTTTCTGGCGATGAATCTGATTCCACAAAGTCAGAGGAGCCACAAGTTGAACCAAAAGTTGAGAAATCAGTACCGTCAATGGATGATGTAAATTTTCCACCATTACGGGCTGAAAATTTTAAATAAAAAGTTGGTAAAGTTGAGATTTCGAATCAATTCTTTTCTGAAAAGAAAGATTTTGATGTTGAAAAAGCTTTTAACCCCAAAGTGAAACATATTTTTGGAAAAAATGATTGACGGGAAGGTCAAATGGGTGAAAGAATTCTATGAGAAGAAAATGAAAGGAAAGAAACCGAGTGTTGATAACTCGGAATCTCCCAAGGTCTGTCAGGCTTGGGAGAACTTCTTTAACTGAAAAACCTGACTTGCCGGAGCTTCCAAGTTGGTGATCGTGGAGCCGGAATCGACATTATTCTTGAAAATGTTTGTTTGGTAAACCTATAAGTGGTTATTGGTTTGTTCCTACAAGTGGTGAATTAAGGACATTAAGTTGTACTTGATTTACTACAAGTGGTATTTTTGGAAAACAAAGTGATGAATGAATCCCCTAACCTACAAATGGTTTGTGAAATCCAACAAAACTAATTTTCCGAAAAAACCATTTGATTAAAACAAACTTAAGTGTTTTGAAATCATAATGGGAAAATAGTTTGTTGTCAGGGGGAGTTCTGATTGTTTATGCTAAATGGATGGCGACTTGAAGCAATTCGCAACAGTTGTCATTTTACTTGTCCAGTTTGTTTTTCAAATTTTTTTTAAAAAATGGTTTTGAATTTTAGGGGGAGTAAGAAATTTCTGAAAATCCAAAAAAATTAGAAAATTTGAAAAAGTCAAAACATGATAAAATCAAAAATGAGTTTTATTGTGACAAAGAGGAAATGATAGTAAATCAGTGGACGATCACAGCATGTTAAAGATTTGGAAAGTTAAAAAGTGATAAACGGTCTCACTGATGATATGTCAGTAGGTTTTTGCACATTTAGTAGATTGTGTAGAGATATAAACCTAAATTTCAAACTTACTTATCTCGTGGGGAACATCTCTCGGATATATGGGTAACCCCCGAAATCTTGTTTGAAAGGTCCCTCTTTCTGAGATACTAGGTCTTTATGCTTAGTGATATCTGGGGTATTATTCCGGGACTTCTGATTTTGCGAAAGCAATGGCCTAGTCCCTGTATAATACTTTTCGCTTGCTTGAAATATAGCACCCCCCTCAGCATAAAAAATGATGAAACATTGAAAAATGCTAATCATGTGCTGTTGAAGAAAAGATTCTCTAAAGGGAACACACCTAAAGTCGAATCCATCATACTGATTTTGCGGAAGCAATAGCCTGAGCTCTCATGGCCCTCGCATTTAACCCTTTACAGATATCATCTAGGTATACTCACCTGTAAGACTGAATATTGGGATCTGGATACAGGAGTATATTCTGAGGTGGGACACACGTATAAGTTTAAGTCTCTAAAACATTAATCTCGTATCTCGAAACAGTTGAACTTTGTGTGAAAATTTAAGTGGATCAGTATACTGACAATCTAAGTGAATCGTTTAAAACTTAAAATGTTTACAGCTTAACGGTGTTGGTGTTTTGTCTCAAAAACTGATATGATCTTCTTACACAAACTCACAAAAATTTTGTTTGTAAATATTTCTTTACTGCATTTCTTTAATTTCAAAAATCTAAAAAGATTTTCAGTGCGTTTTAGCATAAATTTTGAAAAATCCAAAAAGATTTTCGACAACTGATTTTCAAAATTCCAAGTGCTATACATGATGAACTGGTTTGGGAGAGTTTGTTTGAGGTGTTTGAGATGAAAAATTGTTTGAATAGAAAAATGGTATTTCTACAAGTGATTCATCAGAGATTAACTTTGTAAAATCATTTTTTTGATTGATTAATATCTGCAAGTGATATATAAATTTGTCAAATTTTAAATTTATGAAATTTATTGTGAGGTAGAGATTTATGCAGGAAACAGTATTGTGTAAGAGCCAGTCACAGATCTTGGGATAAAGGATGAAAGAGTAGTTTCAGTTTAGGGATCAACATTCAAGGGGGAGTTTGAATGTTAGAAAGCCAGATTAAGATCTGAAAAAGAGAGAAGACTGAGGATGTTTTACATTGTCAGATACTTTGGGAGAGAATGAGAAGATAGATAAAGACTGAAGATTGAAGACTCGACACTGAAGACTTCGTCAACATCCAAGGGGGATTCTGTTAGTGCATATGTTTGTAGACTTCGTCTTGTATCGAGTCTTGTATTAGATTAGAAAGATTAGGGCTCGAAATGTGAGAAATTTGTATTTATGGCTATTTCGCATGAAATGACAAATTGTCATTTCGCACGAAATCAACTGGGTATTTCGCACGAAATAGTTATTTCGTGTGAAATTGATTTCGCTTGATCTATTCCGTGCGAAATAGGCTGCCCTATAAATACTAGTGTCTTGGATCTCATTTGTAACTTTCCGGTTTCAGAGTCGAACTGCTGCCGAAATGTATACTCGCTGTAAAACGTTGTTATATCAATCAAAAGACAGTTTAAAGTGAATTGCTTGCTGAATTAACTCGATACGTTTGTTTCCGCCTCTCGTATTGAGGAAAAACTCTTCTGAACGACTCGTTTGGTCGTGAAAACGATCCTACAAAAACACCGTACAATAAGCTGTGAAAGAGACGTATGAAATAAACACAAACAATCCAAACAAACATCGTGAAAATAATCTATTAGTTTTGCCATCTTCCATCTTGCTAAGGCCGACAAAGATGGAATTGTCGATTACAGTTAAAGTAATCTATCAGTTTCAGAGATGCAACAGTTTTGCCATCGTGCCTAGCCGCCGCCGCTCTTTTGTAGGACTACAACCCTCCACCGCACCCCGTGCAGAACTACAGGATCAAGGACAAGGACATTGAAGAATGTGGATGAATCCTCAAGCAGCTTATGGATTTTTTGGCAGAACTTTGGACCTTACAAATCAAGAACTGAGATCAAGACGAGTTTTTTTTATTGTTTGGTTTATTTCTTTATTCCTGTCTGAATGTTTAGTTCTATACCGCTCTGATTGTGAGGGAGTATTAGAATATGGTATTTAGGGTTTTGATATCAAGCCTACGTGCCTGGTTTATCTCTATATATTGTAACCCTATTGAATGGAATGAAATCAATCAGTTTTACTATCTTACATCTACCTTCTCAAAAAACCACTCCACTGGTCTCTCGCCAAACTCTCTATGAAAAACGACCTAATCCAACTCATGTAATTCGGCTCACGCCAAGTCCTTGTAGTTTCCTCTCCCTCCGCGGCCGAAGAAGGTCTCACCAAGAACGATATTATGTTCGCAAACCACCCTCAGTTGCTTGAAGGTGTTTTTTAGACGGCTAATTCACATACCCACTAAGTTTTTTTATTCATTTATATTCTAACATCTTTATTGCAGGCAAATACCTTGGCTACAACTACACCAACCTTGTCTTCGAGCCCTATGGCGACCAGACCACTGGCGGAACCTCCGTCGTATCTCCTCTCTTAAAATCTTCTCATCTCATCGACTAATAGAGTTTGAACCCATTCATGCAGATGAAATGCACCTTATGACGTGTAAACTCTATCGATCTTCATCGAAATAGGACACCGTGGTGCATGTTAGGCCTATGTTGGTTGATTTAACGCTTAATGTTGTTATGCGCATGATTTCTAGCAAAAGATATTATTATAGTAAATATAAGAAATTGATCAACCATCATTTGTCTATTACAATAAGACATATAAATACAAGAATTGAAAGCTAATTCTAAGGAAGACATTAATTTACAAATATATGCAAGGCTGTAATGTGGGAGACAATTACTCAAACGATTTTGATTGATTAATGTGATGGACTTGATTTTCTCTTTGATCATCTTGAGTTAGTCATTTTCCTTAATATGCTCCCACAAGATGGACGATCGTAGGATAAGTCCATTCTTGGATAAAAGTGGACGAGTGTGGTATTTAAGAAAGAGAAGAAGTTGAGGAAGTTGAAGATGTAAACAGAGATGAAGCAAAAGAAGATATATTTTGTGGTTTTTTATAGGGTGAATGCAATAAAAGATGGAAGTTCAAAGGTGGAGTTCACCCGAAGAATGATGGTTGCAGCAGTGATAGGATTATAGGTTTTGCAAAACCTAACTGATATTGACGGAGAAGTTGTGTTTGAAGATGTAACCATGTGTAATGGTGATGTAGGTTGAAGGTTTTTTTTTTTTTTTGTTTTTTTTTTTGGAGAAACAAATGGATGGAAAATAGATTGTAGGTGACAGGGGGTGGTGGAGTTTGAGGAGAACAGACGGTTATGGCGACAGCGAGAGTGAAGGTAGCGTTTGGTATTCTATTATGGTGGTTATGGCGGTGTGTGGTGGAGAGGAGTAATATTGTGATTGTAAGAGATATTAATTGAATATAGAAAAAATAAAGAAGATTTTGTGTGACCTTGGTAAAAATAATTTAAATCTACCGAAGAAAAGAAGGGTCAGGATGTTGAAGTGGGAATGGAGTAGAAGTCATTGCTAATAGTACACTTGTTTAGGAATGTTGGCCAAATAAATGATGGTTGCAGGATCAAGAGCTTCTCAGTGGAGATAAGTGCTCAAATACCATATAAGAAATTGATCAAGCATGGTTTGTCTATTACAATAAGACATATAAATACAAGAACTGAAAGCTAATTCTAAGGAATCCATTTAATTACAAATATATGCAAGGCTATAATGTGGGAGACAATCACTCAAACGATTTTGACTAATTAATGTGATAGGCTTGATTTTCTCTTTGATCATCTTGAGTTAGTCATTTTCCTTAATAGTAGAGATGACCGATTATACGTAAAGGAGGGAGCCATGGTCTTCGTGGAACTTTTGGAGTTTGTGGAAGATGTAATTAGTGAAGATAGAAATGGTTAAGACTAATAATGGGATGAACAAGTAAAACGCATCCATTTCTCTAACCAAGTTTGAACACACCAAAGTCTTTGTGTATGTTTATATAGAGGATAAATAGTTCTGCTTTCTCATTACACATTTAAAATAGAGTGACAAAATAATTTCCTTTCTAGGGTAGGCTAGTAATTAAGTAGTAATAGTAACTATAACTGTGGGTATTAAATAGAATGGATCCCTCTAGGCCGCTAAAATACTATTGGTATCAACAGAATGGATCCCTCTAGAGGCAACAATAACAACACCCCCCCCCCAAAAGAGTTGGGCTCGATATATGTGCTAGTGACCAAGTACTCTGTCATCTCTAAACACTTCTCAGCGGTTTTGGTTTTAATCATATTACCACCAAAAATGGTGTCGAGGAGGTGTTTGGTTGCTTGATAAACTCTATTTTAGAATTTCTCAACAATTCTCCAATCCTCTATGCTATGGCGAGGACACTTATTGAGAAGTTCTTTGAAGCGGTCCCATGTGTCATAAAAAGACTCCCCAGGCTGCTCTGCTCGGTAAAAACATAGATCATGTTCCTAAGGTGAGCTATCTTATCTGGGGGGAAGTATTTCTAAAGGAACTTAGTTTGAAGATCAATCTCAGAGGCTATGTATCCCTATGGGAGGGAATCCAAACAAGCAGCAGCCTGACCAGCCAGAGAAATGGGAAAGACAACACTTATAGTGTTTTCGGTAACACTAGTAAGTTGGAAAATGTCGCAGACCCTAGAGAATCTACTGAGGTGAGTGTGCGAGTCCTCATCACACAGTCCACAGAACTACACAGTCTAAGCTATGGTGTTATCAGAGGGGGTGAGAGAGTCTAGTTATCAGCCTCAACAGCGGGTTGAGTGATACTAAACAAGATGTGGGCAGGTGTGACATGGATCATATGAGCAACAATCCTACGAGCATCTCTAAATTGGATTCTAGGTTGAATTCTACTTTTGGAACCTTAACATTAAGCTTACGTAGGCGAAGGTGGAATTTAGATTCGGCCTCAGAAAATGGGGAATCTATGGGTGTGCCCGAAGGTCTAGTGTGTATAAACAAAAAAAGAAACTAAGCTAACTTTACTAATATTTTTTAAGGTTATATATATATATATGATTTTTTTAACAAAAACAAAAATAAAAGTAAGAAGAAAACTAACTAAAATCGAATAAAGTAGTAAAGTGACTAGATCCTCGACTCGGGTAATCCTCAAAAGGGTGGTGTGTCCCTGGAAACGGTGCCAAAAACTTAATGTGTAAAATGTTTATATGTTAATTAAAACACCAAATCAAATGGTCAAACTAACTAAATTACACATAACCAACAAGTGTACCGATCGTGATATAGTAAAGGGGGTTAAGACAAAGCATCAATCCGTGGACACAATGGCATGACTCTCCATACTAAACTTTTGTCAAGTCATACTCTAATTAATTTAGATGGAATTTTAGATTTTAACAACTAAGAAAGCAAATAAACAAGAAAATATGAAAACATAACACAAATAGCAGATTTGGGTGCAGTCAAATGATGGAAAAGTAGCTACCTAGGCAAGATGTATGTCAACTCACTCATGTTTCTCGGAATGGGTTAACTAGGGTTTAGCTATCGGGATCTTAAGGTTCACTAAACAAGACCAAAACTGGTCGACAGATCATTCTCCAACCAAGACACAATCTAGGGTCAAGAAAATTGTATAAACTCACCGGTTAATGTCAGATCACCTCTCGGTCTCTCTAACTTGGTTATGGTACCCAAAATCTAGATTACCTCTCGGTCTCACCAGAAACGATAATCCAGGAAGTGTAAGGGATGTACAGGGTGGTGACTTTAATAAGGTTCTAACATGGTTTTTTAAGAATCACAAGAAGACCTAGGGTAATTCACTCTTGTGCAATTAACACCTAACTCGTCTAATGATTAAGAAAACCAAACATCTAATCTCCTCTTGCTCTCAAAGATGGTAGAATATTTAATTATTGAATAGTTTATTAGTTTGTTCCTAGGTTTACTACGTCTAGCAACCATTGGATATAATCGAAAACACCAAGTTAACGAAATCACCTAACCCTAGCTTTAATCAATACACAATCAATTTTCAACCTGGACAAGGTGGAACAAACATAAACCATCAATTATCAAATACGCATATACATTAGAACCTATATTGGAACACACTTACCAAACCATGCAAGCCAAAATAATAGTTAACCAAACCAAAAAACCGTAAACAAACTAACAAATATCCATAGCCTAGGTAGCAACAAAGATTTTAGCCAAGCATGGTGATTGAAAACAAAATAACAAAATTTAATAATTTCGAATACATCGTGTTTGATAATCAAATAAACAAACAAAGTCTTAATGTTTAATATCTAACCGGTTGCAACTAAATCTTCAAATAATCTTCAAGACTCGATTAGTTTTCTATTCATATTCAACAGGTTCGTATTCTGCTTCCTCTTCAGATCGTGCGATGTATCTTGTTCCCCTCGAAAAGTAGGTCTAATGATATAGAAATATAAAATACCGGCCATACGATGTTGTAATTGAGTTATAACACAACTGTTCCATGCAATTCGCTTTTAATACATCAAGAAGATCAAGTGGCCCATGCTTCATGACACCTCTAATCAGCCCAAGCAGTACACAACCCACAAGCCCAATAGCCTTATAATTTTCCATTCGGCCCAAAGTAGCAAATATATAGCGGTCAACACCACGGATCAGTCAACGATTGGAAAAGAATCAGATCCTTTTATATTGTCGTTATGTACAAAACATTTATTCAACTTTCAGCTTGTTGGCAGATTCAGTCCCCCATTTTTAATTACATATCATAATGAATTTTCTACTTTCATATTATGGTAATAATCGTCCTTCGAGCTTTATTAATTAATTCCTAGCTTCTCGTTTATTGATCATTTAAGCTCATATTTAATCCTTTTTTCGCACCAGGACCTGTAATAATAAAAAATAATAAAATATCAACCTATAAAGACCAAAATGACATAAAAACTATCTAAATAATATACAAAACACATGGCTAAATAATGGTGTTTTGCAACACATCACTATACCTTAAAGTGTTTGATAATCAAATAAATAAACAAAGTCTTAACATTTAATATCTAACCGGTTGCAACTAAATCTTCGAATAATCTTCAAGACTCAATTAGTTTTTTTTTTCATCTTCCACGGGGTCGTAAATAGCTTCCTTTTCAGATCATGCGATGTATCTTGTTCCCCTCGAAAAGTAGGTCTAATGATATAGAAATATAAAATACCGGCCATACGATGTTGTAATTGAGTTATAACACAACTGTTCCATGCAACACACTTTTAATACATCAAGAAGATCAAGTGGCCCATGTAAGATTAAATATTTATTTATTTATATTTAATCTAGTAGCCATCATTATCATTTATATAATATAGATCAAAATATATAAATAACCTATTAATAATTAGTTGGTAATTGTTGATGGACCATATTACCCTTATTAACTAATTGGGTTTCCTCTTGGGTGTATATATAAGGAGATTATTAGAGAGGTAAAGGGTTAGACAGTTACACAGACACACAACCTAACAACATAACATCATAATTTCGTCTCTCTCTCCCTAACCGAAATCAACCCTACTTTCGGTTCATCACCATCATCACTTTACACCCTAAGGAGGAACCAGATCAAACTGACAATTATGTCAAACTCTGTGGCTGCGTCTCTGACTGGATTCTCTACTAATGCAATCAAAGGTATGTTATACATGTTTTCCATTATGTTTAAACAGAACTGATCAACATGTGGTATCAGAGCATATGTTGATAAATCAGTTCTGTTTTCGTATCCATCATTCTGGGATCATAATCTGGAAAAACAGAATTTTTTAAGCCATATAAAATCACGGCTGTTTCGAGTCCTTTGATGCCGAAATCCCTGTTTTCGGAAAAGTTTTTTTGATAAATTGACTCGAGACCATAACGGGCTAACTAATATCCGAAATCTGTAACAGAATCGATTTAACAAAAGTCATAAAATTCAGTTTTCGGAACCCAGAATTATGTTTTTATATTTAGGGTTCATCATATTGTTCTAAGCGAAAACTCGAAAATTCCCTTATTTTGGAATATAATTTGGATTAGTGGATGTTTTTTCTAATTGTTTGATCTAAATTTTATCTATTAAATTTTCAAAAACTGTTAAAGGATATTCAGTTATTATTTTCGAAATATTTGATAAGCTTAGATCCGCAATATAACAGGAAACATTATCCCACAATCCCTAAAAGTTCGAGTTTCAGTTATTATCACAAAACAGCTATTAACAGTGGAATCGAGATCATCAGTCTCGACTCGAGACCATCAATCTCGACTCGAGACTATAAGATCTCGACTCGAAATCATCAGGTTCTCAAAACTTAACAACTCGAGACCAGAAGTTTACAACTCGAGACTATCAGGTCTCGACTCGAGACTACAAGGTCTCGACTCGAGACTACAAGGTCTCGACTCGAGATCATAAAGGCTCAAAACTTCACAACTCGAAACATCAGTCTCGACTCGAGATCACTGCGTTTTCAACTAAAGGCTTCATTCTTCGCCACTCGAGACCATGGTTGCGACTCGAGATCTCAGTACGGACTCGAGATCTCATAAAAATACTAATCAAGACCATGATTACGACTCGAGACCAAGGTTGCGACTCGAGATCTCATAACTTAGTCGAGACCCAACTCGAAACCTCATTATTTTTTATGCTGTTTAATGTGACCTAAAAATTTTTTCGGGGCTCCGCGCTAACAGGTGGTTTGCTATTAAATACTTGGTTTTGTTTATACTTAATTAATTAATAAGGATCAAATAATGTTTTACAAAACCAAACTAGCTTAACTTGAATGAGCTTCTGATGTATCATTTCTGGCCAAAGCTGATTTAATACATCTATTTATTGTTCAAGTATTATAAAAAGCTATGTTGAGTATGCATTACAAACGTGAAATGTCTTAATTCTGGCCAAAGCTGATTTAATTCATTTATGTTTAGCATGCTTGACAAGTGCATAACTAAAGTGATTGTCTCATTTCTGGCCAAAGCTGATTTGTCACGATTACTTTGCACACATATTTAAATGATTACACTTCTGGCCAAAGCTGATTTGTCTTCATTCAAGTAGAATTTTACTAAGTCTATTATTTTGATGTTAGTAATAGACATATCACAATTTCTTCACATAATGATCCTTATATTAATGATCCTTAATTAATTTTATGATCATTTCGTCTATCTTATTCTTAGTACCCATAATTTTACTCACTATAATTTTCTTCTACATATATCTCATCCACTCTAATTCCTAAACCTAAAATGTTTGTTTTATTTAAAGTTTCTATTAGACTTAGCTCTTAAATTAAATCCTTGATTATTTCCTAAGACACGATAATCCTATTGCTCTCTTCTGATAAAGATTCTAAAGAAGAAAATTAGAGCATGATGATTAGGACGAATCGAACATGATGTCTCTTATGATAATCAAGAACTCTCTAACATAATGCTATCACTAAAGTTATTTCAGATTAAGTTTTTCCTAAGGCTAATCTCTTATATATGGAATAATCACTAGAACTCCTAAGATGCATGCCTTCTTTTATAATTCTAAATTATAAAGTTAAGTGGTATATGTGAATACATAATAATGTACAATACCATGACCCATAAAGTTAAGGGCTTACGCATGGAAATAAGTACATTTTCCAGTACATTACATATTAAGATTTTCACTTGTACAATTTGATGCCTTATTAATCAACTATAACACTCAAAAATACCAAAGTATAATGAGTGTGTTGATAAGCAACATATGTACAAAGAAATAAATGTTTGAAGCTGGAAAAATAAGTTGTTACTCACCTTACAACCACTTAAAACCTTAAAAGAGGATTGTTCTAAAGTCCATAGACAAATTACAACTGTTAATTCCACCTCTAAGGTTCTTCAAGGGAAAATCTCACTGCATCATTATGTCATTAGACTAGACATAAGCAACGAGACTATCCATTATTCTAAAGAACAGTTGGATGAATTAATTAGATAGTTACTTATTAAAGATATTTAAGTCTACTAATTATAATATTCCTATTAACACATGATTAGTTGACTCTAGTTTTAAACGTTTCCTTACCAAAAATCAACAAATAACTAACATGAGAGTTAGTGAAAAAATTAAATGTTAAGGCTATAAGAACAATAATAAGCAGTCTTCTAACAACGCTTTTCGATACCTTATATATTCTGAAGATTAATCAGAATACAGTATCATAATTAAGCAATGTTATGAAGGTTGTGAGGTTTGCATAGTCAACATAAAGTCACACTTATCTTAAACTCTCATCTTATTTGTTCTAAATATCTGGATTGAAACATTATTAAGATAAAACTAGATGATACCTTACACTTTCACAACTTTTGTCATCATGAAAATGAGAATTTTTGACAAAAGGAAAATGAGACTTACAAATTTCATCCATTATAACCAAAATTCATGAGAAATCATGACATGGTTAATGAGGATGATTTCTTATCTAATCTCATTCTAAGTGATTTTAAATCATGACGTTATAGCCCTAAATATTACCTGGCTTAAGGAATAAGTATAGGTCCATCATAAGTTATATTTCATTAACATTCGTGGAACTTATTCCTAATGGAATATTCAGACATAATTCATTTATCAATTAAAGACTATCTGCTTGTATCTAAATTAGTCTCATATGGCCCATGGTCTTAAAGAAATCTATTCATATATGTGTTTAACATGATTTCTATTAAATATGTCCCTAAGTTTCTTATGACATCTGGACATTAAGGAAATCAAGTAAAGTCTAACATATATATGATAGGTTCCCACGTCACATACCTAATTGAAACTTATCTTGTAGCATTTATAGAGATATCATAGATCAGTGGGAGCATTAAGTGTCTTAATTATAACTTGTAAAAAGTTGCAAGAGGTGGGGGAGTGAAAACTTTATATTACTTCAGTTTACACCTCTTGTACAAGACACTGCTCCATCTTGACACCGTTCTATCATCACTTGTCTCCTTAAAATTTAATGCTACTCTTATAAAAGTTTCATTGTTGCTTAATTGTGGGCACACTTAGATTTCTTACCTAAACTAACATAATCCTCAACAAGAGAAACTACAACGACTAACGTCATTAACTTGTTTCTCTATTAGAATTTGTTGGTCGTTACATATTGACCCTAAGCATGCTGAGTTCCTAAAGATTTCTAAGGTCAGTGGGAGTAGTCAAAGTCCTTATCATGACTTGCAAGGAATACAAGAGGCGGGGGGAAGAGTATCATTAAATTTCACTCCAAATTTAACTCCGATTACACCTCTTGTACACCATACTGCACCAACTCTTACAAACTTAGAATCCTGAAAATGATAGCAACCTAATCAAGAGCTAATCCATAAAACTGAAACTTCTAACAAACCCAATAATCAACTCAGGAGATCATCTAGGTTTAAAAACCTACTAACTTTGATTATAACATAACCTCCCTAATTTGGAGTTGAAATGGATTTTGGAAAAGTTTACTGATCCTATCTCTTCTAATTAAGCCATTAGTGTCAATCAATTTTCTGAATGGAATAAAACAGTTTTCTAGTAAAACCGATTTTATGTGTTCGCATAACGTTTGGGATTTGATTGAATAACCTAAGAGTATTCATAACTAAACCAAACCCTGATATAAACGTTAAGACACAAAGTAGCATGATTGATTGTCAAAGGTTATACTCAGGAAGAGATATATATTATTAAAGAATCTTTATTACATATCTAACAAAAGATTTCTTTTAGGATCATCACTGTTCTAGTAGCTTATACTAGTTTTGAGCTACATTAGATGAACATTAAAACAATTTTTCCTAACAACTGGCTGACATATTTACATGTTCATAAAACAACCTGAAAGTTCTAAACTTAAGGTTAAAGAACAGTTTGTCTATAAGCAAATAAAATCCATGTATGGGTTAATGCAAACATCATAATGTGATGAAATCTTAACGCAATTATTTTCATCAAGAACCTAGTGGATTAATGTACCTACCTCAAGATGAGTGGGAGCAACTAAGATAAACTTGTCTATATAGATGATATTCTTTTGACAAGTATATGTTACATAAGTCAAAGCATTGTTAACACAAACTTTGATATAATAGATCTCAGAGATATCTCTTACATAATAGATATCATAACATGTTGAGATAGACTAAATGGGACATTACTTCCGTTCCATAAGTTTAATATTAAATTGGTCCTTACATATGTAACAAATAATACTGCTCTCCTTTAGAGGATAATAGGATAAATGAGATTATTTCTTACGCTTCATTAATTAGAAGCCTTATGTAAGTTTAAGTCTATACTCGTTTAGATATTACTCATATTGCAACACACTAGATATGTCTAGATAAACGTGAAGCATCTAATAGAGTATTACAATATCTTTAAAAGAAATGAGAGACTATATTTTAAAGAAGAAGTGAGAATTAAAACCGGTTTATTACTCTAACTTTGTAATAATCAAAGATGACAAAATGTAATTTTGGGTATATCTTTATGTCAGCAGACAAAACCTATCTCATGGAGGAGTCATAATGGACTGATATCAACAACCTAAGTTATAACGACATAATATAGTCACTAAATGTTGGAAATTTATCAGTGGACTCATGACTTTATTAACTCCATATAATTAATATATTGAAGACTTGTTGTGATAAAGTCAGCTACCATGTCTCCTTGAACAGTAACAGTTCGAGAGGTGCTGCATTAAATTTCGATACGCAATTAATTATTCGTTTATGAACGAATTGAGGAAACTAAATCTTTGTATCGAATGCATTCATGATATGCTTAAGGATCCTATAACTAAAAGTCTATCACCCATAACTATTATGTAAGCGCTTATAATAATCACGGGTATATTGATGACTATGTACAACTGCATATCGTACTATGAGTGATTAACTTTTAATTTTTCTCATCAGTTTGATTTTGTATGTCTCTTACATATGTTCTGCCGGTGTAATGACATATAGACAAATATAAATACAAATCAAACGTTAAAGGGCTTACTTATTTTGATCATAACTGTTAGGTTTTAAATTAAGGCTATAGTATGACTAATGGGGGTCCTGAGTCGCATAATGATTCAACGGCTGTATTTCTCTGCTATAGTACTTGTTTAAGGCTAAAATGAGTATTAACTTCTGATCAGACTTATCTAATACTCATGATAAATGATTATTCGGCTAAGTGGGAGAATGTAAGATTAAATATTTATTTATTTATATTTAATCTAGTAGCCATCATTATCATTTATATAATATAGATCAAAATATATAAATAACCTATTAATAATTAGTTGGTAATTGTTGATGGACCATATTACCCTTATTAACTAATTGGGTTTCCTCTTGGGTGTATATATAAGGAGATTATTAGAGAGGTAAAGGGTTAGACAGTTACACAGACACACAACCTAACAACATAACATCATAATTTCGTCTCTCTCTCCCTAACCGAAATCAACCCTACTTTCGGTTCATCACCATTATCACTTTACACCCTAAGGAGGAACCAGATCAAACTGACAATTATGTCAAACTCTGTGGCTGCGTCTCTGACTGGATTCTCTACTAATGCAATCAAAGGTATGTTATACATGTTTTCCATTATGTTTAAACAGAACTGATCAACAGCCCATGCGTCATGACACCTCTAATCAGCCCAAGCAGTACACAACCCACAAGCCCAATAGCCTTATAATTTTCCATTCGACCCAAAGTAGCAAATATATAGCGGTCAACACCACAGATCAGTCAACGATTGGAAAAGAATCATATCCTTTTATATTGTTGTGATGTATAAAACATTTATTCCACTTTCAGCTTGTTGGCAGATTCAGTCCCTGATTTTTAATTACATATCATAATAAATTTTCTACTTTCATCCTATGATAATAATGGTCCCTCGAGCTTTATTAATCAATTCCTAGATTCTCGTTTATTGATCATTTAAGCTCATATTTAATCCTTTTTTTTGCACCACTGTAATAATTATAAATAATAAAATATCCACCTATAAAGACCAAAACGACATAAAAACTTTCTAAATAATATACAAAACACATGGCTAAATAATGGTGCTTTGCAACACATCACTATATCTTAAAGTTTCATTTTAGCAATGTAAACATCTCTTTTTGACTTAAGCACATAGTTCTTAACCATCTGTTTCAACTTGTCATTATCTTCTATTAACTGCCCAATATACCATGGACTAAATGGGCCAATACATGATTTCCTTGTTTTTTCACTTAGCTTTCGAATTCTTCTTGCAGCCTGTGTTAACATTGGCTCATCAGCCTCATCGTTCTCACTATTACTTTCAACGTTACCCATATTAAATTAAATGTAATCTTATAAATCATCACGATGCTCATCACAAAGAACGTATTCTACTACATCATGATCAACTCATTCCTTAAAATGGCTCATGTCCACTTCTACATCCCTCATAGGATTGTTCTCCTCACTATCCTTTTCTAATCCATAATCATTATTTTCAATCCCTATATCCATTTCTATGTCATCACACTAACAAGCTAGTTCACTACTTTCAGTTGGAGCTAATGGACCAATTGTAGTATGTTCAGATGAGATGGAGTTAAAAAAGACACGTGAACTCCAATGTTCAATATATATTTCAATGAACTTAACTCCATCTTATACAGGATCAATCATGTTATCAAAATTAGTATCAACAATCAAAGATCTTAGACCCAAACTCAAACACAAATATTAGGAACTTTATAACGGAAGTAAAAAACCATATCAAAATCATAACCAACACACTTAACCAATTCTTCAAAAACATCAATTCCTAAGTCATTTGTATTAGCACTATCTATGAATGATATCTGCCCATTCAGGTATCTCCTAGAGGGTGGGGTGAGCGAACAAACCTCCATGGAATATCTTTAATGTAAACATGTTCGGTTGGTCAGTTGTTGCAAAAGAATAACACAATGTTCAATTATTTCAGTGGTCAACACACATCTTGGTTCTTCAACAACAAAACCAGGAAACGATACTTATAGTATATCGAGTAAAGGTCGAATTTCTCATTAACGCCTCAAATTCTCCAATATCTACCGACCATTAGTCGATTTGTAGTGTGAATTGAAATGTTCTTCTACGTGGGTTTGCTAGTTCGAAGTGCTTAGAGGGAATACACATTTTACCCCTCCACATGGACGGAGAAGCAGACGGTTGTTAGACACAGGGAGGCAATGTACGAGAGATGGAATACATGAGGGGGCATAGTGCAAAAACATAGTTGGTGGGAGGCAAATTGCTCCCGAGACCAAACCACATGGAGGCAAATTGCATTTAACTCTCAAACAATATACAAGATTAATGTAAATAGATGAAGATATGATGATATAAGAATACTGATGTATTGCAAAATACATCTGTTTCCGTGTAAAGTTTGTACAGTTTTCATTAGATTTAGTTTCGTTTTAGTTAGAATATGTACACTACTGATCCATTTGTGATTTTAAGGTCTCGGGAGTTGAAAGGAGCTGAAAGGTTAAAAACGAGTCAAGAATGAAGAAAACCAAGCACCGGAATGAGTTCGGAAGAACGAGAGTTGAAATGAACAAATTTCGAGGAAAATACCCTAACCGCGTCGCGCGACCAGCAAGACAGTCCTCCCCCCGTGACGCGAGGGGGGATATTTGACTGACATTGACTTTTCTTTGGTCGCTTCGCGTGTCCACCATCCATGTGCTCCACGCGTGATGCGGGGCGCCTGTTTTCCCAGAAAGTTTTGGTTTTTGGGTGGGTTATGTTAGGATACTAGTATATAAACATCATTAAGTTAAACAATCCATAACCCTACGAATTTAGACATCTTTGGATGAATTTTGGAGCTAAAGAAAGTCAAGAACCAAAGATTTTGAAGATAGGAATCACTCGGTAGAAGACTCAAAGCACAAGAACGAAGAATTCCCGGGTTTCATCTTCCCCTTTTCTTAGTTTTTACACTTTTCATCTTTCTAGCATGAATTCTTTGACTGAACTAGTGTTTTGATGATTTGGTCAATGATTCTTGGCTAATTGTACAAGAACTACCTAGGTTAGGATGAACATATGTTAAAGTTTTGGTTTTTATCTGGTTTACGAACTAATTTTGGGATTTTTCTATAAAAGTAAAAGACTTAGTTTATTTGATTCGTTGTATATGCATGCTTTTACTTGTTTCATGAATGTCTATTGCTTCACATGTGCCTAATTGAATGACTTTCATATAATAGGTTCGTGTTAGATCATTAATCATTGTGTTTGTGATTTTTATGGTTAATTGGCCAATACACAATAGAAGTAATATTCATAAATCAAGTAGATCTAGGTGTTCTACTAATCTTAATAATCGTGAGGTGAGAGATTGTCGATACGTCTAGGTTGGTAAATTGCTAGGTTTAAGTGCTTTGTGAGAAGTCCAACTTAGTTGCCTTTCCAATTCTTCCTTATCGAGTCGAGTCAAGTTACCAAGTTACCTTTGACTTTCATGTCGTGAGGTAGATTGTCGATTAAAGGTACCTTTTTAGAACAATTAGATAACCGTGAGGGAGTCTAGGTAAACCGGTAATTTAACAGCCTATTAGAGTTCCATAGGTGTCTTCTCGAGAAAGGCCGAGGGTCCTGTTGGATTTCTCGGAAGGTTTAGTATTTAACGATCCCGGTTCCATAATAATTCTTGTCTGGTAAAAAGATAAACTAATAGCATTTGGGATTCCAGCTTAGGTTGTCGTTTTATCATCATCTGAGTAAAATCCAAAGTCCAATTTGCGTCTTAGTTCGTTCCTCTTGGTTAATATTTAATTAATTTCAATTTTAGGATATTGAAAACCCCCCTCTCAAAATATAAAAACAGCTAGTCGTGTCAGTCATTAAGTCTAGTGAGTCTAGTTTACGTAATCAAATGAGTCTCGTGGGTTCGATTTCCGGACTTACTTAGCTTTACTAGAGTCGATCGGTTCACTTGACGGTTAGTAGTTTAGTTTAATTTTAAAGAGTCTAGAGTTTAACTTTGTGTCTAGATTAGGATAATTTAATTAATAAATATTAAACTACTTTTAGCACAACAAATACCTATTGTGTATAATGTATTATTGTATTGTATTAATCTCAAAGTACATGACCACACTTATTTTATATATGCAATACAATCAAGGTGAAACAACACCTTAAAGTTGTGATAGTAGATTCAACATAAAGTGGCTATGTAATATCGTTTGTTTTCTATCATACTTGATGGAAAGCCAAACTAATCAAAGTTGTGATAGTAGATTTAACATTGTAGGACGAGGGTGACATATTGCCACCAAGCTTATAGCCTTGGACGTGTTTACTCCGTCGGTCCCTTCGCTCATATCAACCTCACTCTCACCTATTCGCTCCCACTCAGAGCACTGAATCAGAGATCCCAACGCCAACCTGACCAAACGCATTGCCATGTCTACCCCTGGACAACCTCTCCTTCCGAACCCAAACGGCATTAACTTGAAACCATCTCTATAACCTTCTAGACCTTCAAATCGCTCTGGTCTGAAATTTTTGGGGTCTCCCCATATGTTTGGATCATTGTGTATTGCCCACACATTGACTAATAGCATTGTCCCTTTAGGAACATGGTATCCTCCGACCATGCAACCCTTTGATGACTCATGAGGCAACAAAGGACCTGGAGGAAGCATTCTCATAGTTTCCTTTATTATGCAATCAAGATAAGGTAGATTACACATGTCTGACTCATCAACACAACGATCGTGACCAACATATTTTTCGATCTCACCATGTGCCTTCTTCAGAACAATTGGATTATTTAGTAAAAGTGACATTGCCCACTCCATGGTGGATATGGATGTGCCAGTGCCTGCGGCTAACATCACCTGTGCATTTCATCATAAAGAATGATGTATTATAAAGACCTTAATACCATCAAGTATTTTCATAACAATTCACCAACTGTAACTGTACGTGCAAGTGAAATAGATAAACCACTGAGTTTATAATTATGCATAATTGTTTTGATTCCAAACACTAAATAATCAGGAAAGGTAATATATATGTCTTGGAGTTTTGTCCAAACCTTTCTTGAAATATCAAGTTATATATGCGTTTTTTAGATTGCTTTAAAGCTTTAACACATTTTGTATGTCTGAATGGCGATCATTTCTTATTTGTGTTTCCTAAAAATATATGCCAATAAGAAATATTACTTGTATTAGTAGACACACATATTTATCCTTGTATCGTTATGTTACATGTGTTTTTAAATATCTTCATTTTAAAGGACAAATAGTAGCAACAAATTTGTTCTTACAATTAATCTTACCTAAATTGAATCCTGCTTTTACAATAGTATTTTACTATTTTATAATTATAATATTTACTTTAGTAGGGTAAGGTGTACAAATGGTCTTAACCATTAAATTTACATAAATTGAATCCAGCTTCTACAATAGTATTTTACTATTTTATAAGGGTGAGAGGGGCACTCCCCTCTTAGGGGAGTCCCCTCTCTTACGCACACCCAATCAGGTTATGCCACGTCAACTCCCCTCACACCTCAATTTGATGGCGGCACTCCCCTCTTAAGGGACTTTTTTTTTATTAAAAAAAAAAAAAAGGAAAATCACTGATTGGTTGAAAATGAGGGTGGCCCACCATCTCCTCTCTCCTTCTTGCGGTGTCTCCCCCCCGATCCCCCTCCCCGCACCCCCTCCCCGCACCGATGGCGGCGGTGTTCCCGAGCGGTGAATAGGGTCACCGCCCCCACTCCCCGAGAGTACCCCGGATACCCTAACTTTAGTAGGGTAAGGTGTAAAAATGGACTTAACCATTAAGGGCAAAGGGTCATATATGAGAACTATACGAGGGGCCCTATACGCCCAGTATAGGCCTATACGAGGCATATTGAAGCAGTCAAACCAGAAGTGACATGAGTCAGACACTGACTTTGATGTAACCCTATACGCCTTGTATAGGCCTATACGAGACATATACGAGGCAAAGAGTGTCTAAATAGGGAGATAGGGTATGTGAATAGGTTGAGCCTTAATTTTACATAAATCGATTCCAGCTTTTACAATAGTATTTTACTATTGTATAATATAATATTTACTTTCGTAGGGTAAGTTACATAAATTTAATCCCCCTCTTACAATAGTATTTTACTATTTAGGGTAAGTTACATAAATTGAATCTCCCTATTATAATAGTATTTTACTATTTTATGATTATAATATTTGCTTTCGTAGGGTAAGGTGTACAAAGGTCTTAACCATTGTTTTAAATATTACTAGACGCTAGTCGACCATTGGTGGTACAAACTAACAATTAATCACGATCAATATGGATTAAATGAATTGAGATTTTATGTGTAATTTTTTGTTTTATTTGTATATACACACAGTTTTATACGTAATTTTTCTAAGTAGAAATGTTTTAACACCATTTTTCGACCTATATTATACGTATTTTAGTCCAAGAATTTTTTTTATGTATTTACACTAGTACCGTAATTAATAATTATGTAATCACTCTAATGTAGTTGCACATTTTTCAACTAAACATCATTCTTAAGTAGATGTGGATGGAAAAAAAACTTAAAAAAAGATCATCCTTCACTTCTCACGTTATATGTTAAGATCAATTTATATTTAATCTTTACCCTATTTTAGTAAACTATACATAATTTTATGTAATATATATAATTTTAATAAATCATAATCATGTTTTTAACAAAGACAAAATAAATATAAAAGATGTTTATCATATATTTTATACGATTTTATAGGGTTTAGGATTAAATACAAATTCTTCTAAAAATAAAAAGTCGCAAGAAGGGTACCAAACGGACTCTAATTGACCTCATCCGAGTGGCATTTGAACCGTCTTATCGAACTCTACGATATGAGATTTTAGGTTTTTGTTTTTAGATGCTTAGCTTGTAGATTTTAGACTTTTTGTTTTCTTTATTGTGTTTTTTTTATTTATCATAGTGTCTTTTCTATATTTGTGTTACCGTGTGTTTTTGTGACTCATTGTGTCTTTTTTCTTTGACATTATGTTATATTTTTTGATCATATTATATTTGACGATCCATTGTTTCTTTGTACATTTCTTATTTTTAGAATTTTTTATAGAGTACCTTTACTCTTTATTGTGAGGATTAAGTGGTTTAGGATTATGAAAGTGTTTATATGGTTTTTGGGTTTGTAGAGCTTTTTAGGTTGTACTGGTCGGGAAATCTTACTTGTGACTCAATTATATAATTTGTACAATTTTATTTTATTTTATATTATCTTTTCCTTTTTCTAGTAACTCGATCAATTATATATTATATAATTTGTACAATTTTAACCTTTCTAAAAAAATCTAAACAAACACTTTTGTTTAGTTTTTTTATCGTCATTCAGATGTGAATTTTATTAAAAGTAGTTTTCTTTCAAAATAATTTAAAGAATCCATCTTGATCAACAAGCTCGGCCCGACCCGACTTGTTTATGCTTGTTTGATGGTGTAAATGCAAGAATAAAATATTATATTTTTTTGTTACTATTTACCAGCGTCATGCTACGGATCAATTCATCGGTGTAGAGCTCAGGCTCAGAATTTTGAAGCGATAATAACTTCTGAATCATATTCTTTCTCTGCTTCCCATTACTACAATTTTCCATGTTCTCTTTTAACTCCTCCAATAGCTCCTGCATGAACAAGTCTCGCTTTGCTTGCAAAGAGATCAATCTTTTTTCCAATTTGCTCACTCCTAACCACCTCAACATTGGTACGTAGTCCCCTACATTTGTAGCTCCAACAAGCTTCAAAATCTCATTCACAATCTCTTGAAATCGATGTGCCTTTTCCTTCTCCTCATCTATTAGCACATCATCTTTACTATAATAATATCTTTTACCAGAGATCATGCGCATCACAACATTAAGCGTTAGGTCAACCAACATAGGCCTAACATGCACCACAGTGTCCAGTTTCAACGATGATTGATAGAGTTTACACATCATATGGCGCACTTCATCCGCACGAATTGGTTCAAACTCTGTTAGTCGATGAGATGAAAAGATTTCAAGAGTGGAGATACGGCGGAGGTTCCGCCAGTGGTCGCCATAGGGTGCAAAGACTAGGCTGGTGTAACTGTAGCCAAGATATTTGCCTGGAATAAAGGTGTTAAAATAAAGACAAAATTGCAGAAAACAACCTTTATGTATACCCCAAACTGCACTTTATACCTTTCACTATGAAATCCGCCAAAACCAACCTTTACGTTCATGTTTTGCTACAAGTTCAACCTTTACCACTAACACCGTTAGATTTCTTGGTTAAGTTATCTCACATGCTTTGCATGTGAGGGTATTAATGTCTTTTCACCCGTCTTTTTAATTAAAACCAGATTTCTTTTTAAATTAATAACCCACCATAAATAATGAAACCAGATTTTAAAAAACTAATATATATATATATATATATATATATATATATATATATATATATATATATATCATTAATCAACAGATGCAAAAAGATCAATCATTCAAGAAACTTAAAACCCATTTCAGATTACCATATCCCCATCCATAAACATTCAAAATAACAAGTTAAAAACACCAGAAACTCATAATATTCTGTAAAGATTTGCTAATTTGACTTATGTAACTGGTCCAACATGTAAGATGATCATCAACAAAACAGCAACAAGATCACCATTGATGAAATCTTAATCAGGAACACAACATATATTATCAAAAGAAAAGACATGCGAATCATCTTTACATTCTACCTTGTAAGCTTGCTGATTTTATATATTAATCTTACATCAGCAACCTTTAGTTCTGTACCTCTATTTCCCATGAATCATCACGCTTCAATCTTAAAAATTGAATCTTTCATTCTTTAACCAAGGAACTTGATCAGCTTTGGGATTCCCTTGAGGGTTATGGTGGGGCTCTGAGATTGCAACAAGAAATCTTAAACAAACAACTACCACCGCCAAATTCACCCACCGTCACCACCGAATCCAGCCGTTACCACCACCAAATTCAGCCACCGTCACCACCAAATTCGATGTGCAAATGGTGATTTGATCCGTGAAACCTAGGGTTAGGGTTACGAAACACACCAAATTCGATGTCCGACGACCCTCCGTTTTGTGCTCCACTTCTGCTTTGCAAACTGCCAGAGGCGGCAGCGCACCGCCTTTCTCGTCGATGTGTCATCAGCAGCAAAGGTTGCAGCTCCGGCAAGTTCGTTTTTCCGGGCTGATCCAGTAGGTTTTTTGGTGATTGGGTGCTGGTGATGGGTGGTGGGGGTTGTGGTTGTTATGAGTGGCGGTTTGTGGTGGATGTAGTTAACGGTGGTGTTGAGTTGTAGAGGGTGGACGCTGCAGCGGTGGATGTTTCAGGTGAAAGGTGGTTTGAGTGAGTGAGAAAGAGAGAGAGGGAGAGGGGTTGAGGCAGGGTCCATATGTGATGGGTGGGTCCATATGTTTGATCTTTTTACCTTTTTTATTGTTTGATTTTTAACTATAATAAAATTAAATGAAATGACATATATGCCCTCACATGCATCGCAAATGGGGCAACTTAACTGACTTTTTTGACTAGGTTTGGTGTAAAGGTTGTGATGTGTAACAAAACTTGAACGTAAAGGTTGGTTTTGGCGGATTTCATAGTGAAAGGTATAAAGTGCAGTTTGAGGTATACATAAAGGTTGTTTTCTGTAATTTTGTCTAAAATAAATAAATAAAAACAGGCATACTGGGTGTGTGAGTTAGTCATAAAAAAAAATAATACCTGCAAGCAACTGAGGGCGGTTTGCAAACACGATATCATTCTTGGTGAGACATTCTTCGGCGGTGGAGGGAGAGGAGACAACAAGAACTCGACGTGAACCAAATTGCAAGAGTTGGATTGGGCCGTGTTTTACTGAGAGTTTGGCGAGGGACCGGTGGAGTGGTTTGTTGAGAAGGTAGAGATGGCCGATTATAGGTAGGGGAGGGAGCCACGGTCTTGGAGGAAGGTTTTGGAGTTTGTGGAAGAAGTAATCTGTGAAGATAGAAATGGCTAAGAATATTAATGAGATTAATGGGATGTAATAATATAACGCTTCCATCTTTTCTAACCACGTTCGAACACACCATGTGTATCACTCTTGTGTTCCATTTATATATAAAGGAATAATTCTGCTTTCACATAACAGAAGAAAAGATATTCACTTTTTTCAAGAGGTGGGTGGGTCTTATAACCGATTTCACATATCTTCGGACCAGTGGCTAAACTAGAACATTAACTTAGATGTATCCAAAAAAAATATTTAACCATTAAATTATACAATATTAAAAAAGAAGACAATAAATAAATAAAGTAAAACAAATACCTAATAGATCTGTCATCTTCCTTTTTTCATAGCTTGAAATCGTTACATCACATCGTCGTCTTTTACTTCATGTAAAAAATCCTTTTCAACCCCACAAACCATAGCAATATTCAAAAATTCTGGGCCCATTCGATTGCGTAAATCCGTCTTGTCAAGCTTCGATTTCGAAAAACATCTTTCAACAAGTAACAATATAAACAATATATTTTGTCTGCTTTGATGCTATACTCTAACCAACTACAATCATTAAACCAACAAATAACAAAACGTTTTTTTCCATAAAAGTCTCTAACGGGAAATTTATGACTACGCGGTTGAAAACCCCTTTAACAAGATATGCTCTTCTTATGTCATCTATTGGATTTGGGTGATAATTAGCAATAGGTGGCCTATCATATGGATCCGAAGGAAGATCATTCAAATCAATAATACCTCGTGTTATTGGAATTGAAGTTGTGGGATTACTGTCACGACCCCTGACCCAGTTACCTGGTTCGATTGCAGCGAGACAGAAAACCCGTGGTATTTAATTTTTGGCAGCGGAAATTTTTAACAGGATCTTTTAAAACTGAAAAACACCCGATGATTTTATTTTAAGTTTCGGGATAAACCCCGCAGTTTACAATAGAGGAATTTCAGTGAAATTCCCTGATTACAAAAACATGTTTATTTATTTACTGAGCCAATTTATCCAAGCTGGTAGTGCTACGCGGCACTTTTCCCTGGTTCACAGTAAATCACCTGAAACATGTTTAAAAAGATTTTATCAGCGGGGAAATGCTGGCAAGTCATTTAATTTGCATAAAACGACACATTGTTATAGATTACAGTATTAAGAGCGATTACAATTGCCTCTATCTTATAATTAGCTGGTTCAGTTGTCACTCGACCGGATCTATGACTGTGGTCATATCACTACTGGGTCCTTTCACTCAAAAGTGACGTATATCACTATTTAGGTCCTTTCACCTAAATGTGACAAGACAGTAGTCATTGTGCACAATACCCCACTTACTGCCAGTAATTTAAGATAACAAAGTCTTAATCCCTGCAACATATAACTGGAAAACATTGAGGTATTTTAAAACACTTTTGATAAAAAGAGAATGACTCACATTGCAAGTTTAGTTGGACAGAATTTTGTCTACTGATTTAGCCTTGTAACCTAGTTAAATAACAATGCACACAAAACTAGGTTAGTAACTTAATACAATATTTACGATAAGCTCACGAAATCAAAACCCTCACGAAGAATGACAAAGCATAGCCCGAATTCGGGCAGCACTTAAACATCCATCGGATCGGTTTCAATCGATCGGACATTGTATCGTAGCAATGATCGAGTTATTACCCTGTAATCGTATCGGCGTTGTATTATTAAAACACACGTTTTGAGCAGAATTTTGATGTTTTGAAGAAAGTTTTCGAACACAGAAGGAATGCCATGCAACGTCCCATTTATAGCAGAAAATTGGGTTTCTCGCGGCCCGCGTATGCCGAAGGAACATCCATCGCGGCCCGCGAGGGCCACCTTAGCTACGGCTAGGGTTGCCGTGTCACGGTGTAGGCCTGCCACGTGTCAGACATGTGGCATTGATCATTATCCGGAGATTAGCCTAGCTGTCGTGCCCCGCGTAGACTATCCTTAAGTCTTACGCGGCCCGCGACAGAACAATAAAATTTGATTTCTTGATTTTTCACAAGGATTAGGGTTTTAGGGGTCCAGGTTTCTACTTACGGAGCGTTTTGGGAAAATTTCGTGCAGGTCCTTACATCCTCCCCACCTTATTTAAAATCTCGTCCTCGAGATTTACTGGAACAGGTAAGGGTACTTCCGCTTCATTTCCGATTCCAGTTCCCAGGTATACTCTGGCCCTCTTTTTGAATTCCATTTTACCTTGACTAGCACCAGTCTCTTGTGCTTGAGGAATTTGACATTTTTCTCTTCTATTTGAAGAGGTTTTTCCACAAATTTCAATTTTAATTTACCTCTATATCTTGAAGAGGTACTACCAGTGATTCGTCCGATAAACATTTCTTGAGATTAGATACATGAAACACGTCATGTACCCCGGCTAGTTCTTCTTGTAGTTGTAAGAGATAGGCAACTGGTCCTATCCGCTGGACTACTAGGAATGGTCCTATGTACCTTGGACTTAGCTTTTCCTTTTTACTGAATCGAACTACCCCTTTCCAAGGAGAAACTTTCAAGAGTACCTTGTCTCCCACTTGAAATTCTAATGGCTTATGTCGATTGTCTGCATAACTCTTCTGACGATCTCGAACCGTTTTTAGTATTTCCTTGATTTGAGTTATCTTGTCAGTGGTTTCTTGTACAATCTCGGGACCTGATAATTGACTTTCTCCTATTTCTGCCCAACATACTGGAGTTCGGCACTTTCGTCCATATAGTACTTCGAATGGGGCTGCCTCGATGCTTGCATGATAACTATTGTTATAGGAGAATTCGATTAAGGGTAGGTGGTTATCCCAGTTTCCACCAAAATCTATTACACAATCCCTGAGCATGTCTTCTAAGGTTTGGATCGTCCTTTCACTTTGTCCTTCTGTTTGGGGATGGTATGCAGTACTTAAATTCAGACGGGTCCCCATTGCTTCTTGGAAACTTGTCCAGAAATGCGAAGTGAAGCAACTATCCCTATCCGATACTATGGAGAGTGGAACTCCATGTAAGGATACTACCTCGTCTACGTATAACTTTGCTAATCTTTCCATGCTAAAGGTTTCCTTCATCGGCTAATCGATCTACAATCACCCAGATTGCATCGTTACCTTTCCTAGTCTTGGGTAACTTGGTGACAAAGTCCATTGTTATTAGTTCCCATTTTCATACAGGCATTTCTAATTGTTGAAGTAACCCTGAAGGTTTCTAGTGTTCTGCCTTAACTTGTGAACAAGTTAGACACTTAGAAACATACCTAGCTATGTCCTTTTTCATTCCTATCCACCAGAAGTTATTTCTTAAATCTTGGTACATCTTATTATTACCAGGGTGCATTGTATACCTAGATTTATGGGCTTCCTCTAAAATCTTATCTCTTAAATTTCCTTGCTTAGGTACCCAAATCCTTTTCTTATGGAATCTCCAAATTCCATCAGTCCCTTGCTCTAATTCTTTATCCTTCCTTTCATTCCTTCAGCATCATCCTCGATTGTTGTTTCTTGAACGTCCTTCAGTTATTCCATTAAATATAATTGGAGATTTAATCTAAGAGCACAGACTCGTCTTTGTTTTTCATGAGACTTACGACTCAAGGCATCTGCTACTACATTTGTCTTTCCTTCGTGATATTGAATATCACAGTCGTAGTCACTTAGAATTTCCATCCATCGCCTTTGCTTCATGTTTAATTCTTTTTGCCCAAATATGTACCTTAAACTTTTATGATCTGTATAGACAGTAAACTTACTTCCGTACAGATAATGTCTCCAAATCTTAAGGGCAAAAATTATTGCTCCTAATTCTAAGTCATGAGTCGTATAATTTTCTTCGTGCTTTTTCAACTGCCTTGATGCATACGCAATTACCTTTTTGCGTTGCATTAGCACGCATCCTAATCCCAACTTAGAAGCATCGCAAAAGACTTCAAAATCTTCAGTTCCGTCAGGCAAGGCGAGAATTGGGGTATTTGTTAATCTTTGCTTCAGAATCCTAAAGGCCTCTTCTTGCTTAGGTCCCCATTCAAACTTAATAGTTTTACAGGTTAGCTTAGTTAATGGAACAACTATCTTAGAGAAATCTCGTATGAAACGCCTATAATATCCAGCTAACCCTAGGAAACTTCTAATTTCAGTAGCTGATTGTGGGACCTTCCAATTTATGATTGCTTCTATCTTGGAGGGATCTACGTGAATGCCCTCGTGATTCACCATGTGTCCTAAAAATTGCACTTCTTGTAGCCAAAATTCACACTTTGAGAATTTGGCATAGAGCTTTTCCTTTCTTAATAGGGCTAAGAGTGCATGTAGGTGTTCACAGTGCTCGTCCTGGTTTTTGGAATAAATAAGTATATCGTCGATGAAGACAATTACGAATTTATCCAAATATGGTTTACAGATCCTATTCATCATGTCCATAAATGCTGCAGGAGCATTAGTTAGTCCAAATGGCATGACTGTAAGCTCGTAGTGACCATACCTAGTCCTGAAAGCAGTTTTAGGTATGTCTTATTCTTGTACCTTCAGCTGATGGTATCTGGAGCACAAGTCTATCTTAGAGAAATATCTAGCTCCCTTAAGTTGATAAAAAAGATCATTAATCCTAGGTAATGGATATCGATTCTTAATGGTAACCTTATTCAATTCCCTATAATCGATACACATTCCCATCGACCCATCCTTCTTTTTCACAAACAATACGGGTGCTCCTCAAGGGGATGAACTAGGTTGTATGAATCCCTTACCTAGCAATTCATCTAACTGCTTTTTCAGTTCTAACATTTCAGTGGGTGCTAACCGATAGGGTGCCTTGGCTATTAGTGTAGTTCCAGGAATTAGATGAATTCTAAATTCTACTTCCCTATTTGGTGGTAATCCTGGTAGCTCTTCTGGGAATACATCCGGGTATTCTGATACTACAGGAATTTCCTTAAGTTCCTTACCTTTGGTGTTAATGATTACCGAAATCATATACACTATTCCTTGTTTTCGTTCATAACTAGCAACTTTCATTACTGAAATGAACTTCATTGGCTTACGTGGCTTATCTCCTGAAATCAAAATTACTTCCCCCTACGGGTGTATGAATTTCTATGGAATTCTTATCACAGAGGATTCGAGCATGGTTGGCTACTAGCCAATCCATTCCTAATACCACATCGAATCCAGCTAAATTCATAGGCAGCAGGTTCGCAGAAAATTTGTGGCCTGAAAGTTCTGTCTTTCCTTCTTGAAGAACTTTGTCTATATTAACAGAATTACCATCTGCTGTTTCTACCGTATAAATCTGTCCAAGTTTGGTTAAAGGTTGCTTAAAAGCTTGGCAGAATGAAGTATTTATAAAACTTTGGTTTGCACCAGAGTCAAATAATACTTTTGCGTAAACGTCATGCACAAGAAACGTACCAGCTATCACATCCGGAATCAGATCGGCTTCTTGCGTTGTCAGCTGGAAGGCTCTTGCGTTCTTCTTATTAGTTCCTTCAGCAGGTTTGGCCTTGTTATCAGCTGGCTTGACCAGTTTAGGGCATTCTGGTCTGAAATGCCCTGCTTCTCCGCAATTGAAGCAGATCATGGATTTCTTCCTGCAAATTCTCCTCTTGGTGCCCCAGGATTTTGCAGAAATTACAGTACCCCTTACATTTCTCAAGGTGTTTTCTCTTACAGGTACTGCAGAATGGAGCAGTGGAGGATTGCCCGGTTCCCTTTCTCTTGAAGTTGCTACTATTATTACCCCCACGAAATCCTTGGGTAATCTTCTGGGCCAATTCCTTTTTCCTGTTCTCTTCTCTAGTGCGCACCAGTCCGTTAGTCAGGGTGTTGGCCAATTCACCCGCATCGTCAATCATGCGCGGCCTCGCAGCTTTGACGATAACACGAATCTCGCTAATTAAACCCCAAATATAGCGAGAAATAAGTACCAGTTCTGGCGAAGCCAGAGTCGGCACAATTCTGGCACACTCGATGAATTTCGAAGTATACCCTCGGCAGTCAACATCCACCATCCGGTGGTTCAGGAACTTATTCATCATTTGTTCCTTTTCGAAGGCGGGACAAAATTTTCTTTCCATCAATTCCCTAAATTCCTCCCAGCTCATGGCGTAAGCCACGTCACTTCCCTTGGCTTGTAGCACCGTGTTCCACCATTCTAACGCTTCTTCTTTAAAAAGGTGGGATGCATACATAACCTTGTCTTCCTCTGCACATTTACTGATTTTGATTACTGCCTCGGTCTTTTCTGACCAACGCAGCGCGGCAGTCGCCCCTTCATTACCTGCAAATTCAATGGGTTTACAGGCAAGAAATTCTTTATAAGTGCAACCAGGTGTTGCAACTTTCATTTTCTTAAGTATTGGGGCTTGAACCATATTAATGTCATTATTGCCGCCTCCATTTACACTGTTACTAAAATTGTCGTCGCGAGTACGTTTGCTATTGTTGGCTTGCGAAGGTTCAGCAGGGTTTTTAACGGCAGCAACAATTGCCGGGATAGCATTGGCTATTCCCTGGGCAAAGATATTTTCTATATCTTGCCTATTAAGAAAATGATACTCATTATTTTGTTCAGATTGGTTAACTTTGTTGGCTGGTTGATTTTCTGCGTTTTCCATCTGAATCATTAACAATATATATATATATATATATATATATATATATATATATATATATATATATATATATATATATATATATATATATATATTACTGTCACATAATGAATAGTAATCAAACACAATAAAACAATCACACATAATCATGACAACACGTATAGCCAAAATTGTCGACTTTGCGACTTTCATATATTTTATAATAGTATGCCTCCGTACACACCACATATTTACAATGTTTTATTTTAGTTGTTATTATACAATATTATATTATTATTGTTATTATATTATATTATATTATATATGTATATATATATATTTCTACATATTATTATACAAACACACCACCACCGTTAGCTGGCTCTTCAGAAACGACGCTCCCTCTCGTCGTACTTCCACGTGATCCTTTCCCCCACGTCCCGAATTCAATTTCCCGCATCCACCAGTTCCTCGCCGTAGTGGCGTAATTCGGTAATGTTTTCTGCGCTCATGGGTGGAAAGGGTGGAGATTCAGGATCAAACTGGGGAAAATAAACATTTGGATTATTCATGAAATTCTGAAAGTGCCAGTCGCTCGTCCACCACTATTCCAGCTGACCTGTAACAGGTTGTGTGTTGACAATAGGGTCCGGAATAGCAGGTTCAAGGTTAATTGGAAGTTGTGATTGGGCAGGGAAATTGAAGAGGTTTTCATCGGCAGGTCCGATGAGATCACAGTTTGCAAGTTTTCAATCAAGCTCCTCCCAGGGTGGCATTTCCTGGGCTTGCCCGGAACTTTCCCCGATCTCCTTTCCTTTCCCTTTGTCTTTCGGATCCTCAGTCTTTTTCACCTTCTGGGCAGCTGGCTTCTTCCATCGTCCGCGTTTCTAGTCCAAAATTCTCTTCCTCTTTATAGGCTTTGGTTTCTCCTGGGGCTGGGCCTGGAACACTAGTGGTTCCTCAATATCCGCTTGGTAGCCGGATTGTGTTCCTGTGGTATCCATATCGGCGGTATGAATAGTAAAGTTTCGGAGTGCCTCCGACAATTCATTCATATTGTTAGCACACATGAAGAAACACACAAAATTTTAAGTTAAAATTTTATTTATTAAATTAAATTCTCACAGAATCACAAAATGGCAATCTGAAAGATTAAGTATTTCTAAATACTTAATTAGCTTAAATCAGTGGCTCTGATACTACCTTTTTCTGTCACGGCCCCTGACCCAGTTACCTGGTTCGATTGCCGCGAGACAGAAAACCCGTGGTATTTAATTTTTGGCAGCGGAAATTTTTAACAGGATCTTTTAAAACTGAAAAACACCCGATTATTTTATTTCAAGTTTCGGGATAAACCCCGTAGTTTACAATAGAGGAATTTCACTGGGAAATTCCCTGGTTACAAAAACATGTTTATTTATTTACTAAGCCACTTTATCCAAGCTGGTAGTGCTACGCGGCACTTTTCCCTGGTTCACAGTAAATCACCTGAAACATGTTTAAAAAGATTTTATCAGCGGCGAAATACTGGCGAGTCATTCAATTTGCATAAAACGACACATTGTTATAGATTACAGTATTAAGAGCGATTACAATTGCCTCTATCTTATAATTAGCTGGTTCAGTTGTCACTCGACCGGATTTATGACTGTGGTCATATCACTACTGGGTCCTTTCACCCAAAAGTGACCTATATCACTATTTAGGTCTTTTTACCTAAATGTGACAAGACAGTAGTCATTGTGCACAATACCCCACTTACTGCCAGTAATTTAAGATGACAAAGACTTAATCCCTGTAACATATAACTGGAAAACATTGAGGTATTGTAAAACACTTTTGATAAAAAGAGAATGACTCACATTGCAAGTTTAGTTGGACAGAATTTTGCCTACTGATTTAGCCTCGTAACCTAGTTAAATAACAATGCACACGAAACTAGGTTAGTAACTTAATACAACATTTACGATAAGCTCACGAAATCAAAACCCTCACGACGAATGACAAAGCATAGCCCGAATTCAAGCAGCACTTAAACATCCATCGGATCGGTTTCAATCGATCGAACATTGTATCGTAGCAGTGATCGAGTTATTACCCAGTAATCGTATCGGCGTTGTATTATTAAAACACACGTTTTGAGCAGAATTTTGACGTTTTGAAGAAAGTTTTCGAACACAGAAGGAATGCCATGCAACGTCCCATTTATAGCAGAAAATTGGGTTTCTCGCGGCCCGCGTAAGCCGAAGGAAAATCCTTCGCGGCCCACGAGGGCCACCCTAGCTACAGCTAGGGCTGCCATGTCACGGTGTAGGTATACCACGTGTCAGACACGTGGCATTGATCGTTATCCGGAGATTAGCGTAGCTGTCGCGCCCCGCGTAGACTATCCTTAAGTCTTACGCGGCCCGCGACAGAACAATAAAATTTGATTTCTTGATTTTTCACAGGGATTAGGGTTTTAGGGGTCCAGGTTTCTACTTACGGAGCGTTTTGGGAAAATTTCGTGCAGGTCCTTACAATTACTTGTACCAATATCAACATTTTCTTGCATATTATCATTCGTATCTTGCGGACTTGCATCAACATCATCATTTGCTTGGATATTATTATCATCAACATTCGAAGGAGTTATTTAATCGAAATTGTATCATCATCGCCAAGACGATTTCATTAACTTCTTCGTATTTTCTTTTGAAAAAGTTCCCAATTAGAGATTGTTTTTTAGATTGTGGTTTAATCATCACTTCAAAGAATTCACGATTGAACAACAATCCCTAGTTTGACAACGAAAAATATAAAGTATAAATATAAAAATTACACAATTACCAAGAAATCAAAATTTGATTTCTTGGTAATCAAACAATGAACGAAAAGCACAAGAAGAAAAGAAATAAAGAATTGGGTTGCCTATCAATTAAACTATTTTGGGCTTACAATTTTAAATAAGAATTGGGTTGCCTATCAATTATAAACTGATTTCGACTTTTGTATTTTTCATTGGGTTATATATAAACGCTAAACAACTTTTGGGCTTATGAACTTAATTTTTTCAGGGGTATCCTCGTAGTTGTTTAGGGGTATCCTTTGTACAAAACCGAAAAAAATATACTACCGATACGAAGTTGAGCCGTAGCCCGTGCTACGGCTCGTAAAGAGCTAAGTCCGCTCCTGCTTCGAACAGTGGTGGACTCAGAATTTTTTTCATATGAATGCGGAACATTTTTAAATATTTTAGGCCCCTAGGTATATAAAAAAATTCGATTAATATCGGGTCGGACCGGGTCGGTTTGGCTCGAGATATGTAAAACAAAAGAACATTAAGCTAGAATTTATATAATCATCATATCGGGTCGGTTCGGGTCATGCCATAACTTCCCTACTCATGGTTCCTAACTTCCTATCAAATATAAAACATCTCCATTAAAAACAACACTAAACACTTAAGGTCTTAAACAATCGTTACCAAACTTCATAATTTTTCAATTTTAATTTCAAGCCTGAGTTGTTAATTCCTTGTAACTAACGATTTAAACAAACTAAAATAACAAAATCACCCAACTAAAGTTTCAAATAACATCAAAATAACTAAAAATTCCAAACCTTTTACAACTCTATTTCTCCTAAATTCAAATAAAACAAGCATAACAACTTAAATAATCGAACCATACCCGAGTGGCTAGATTTCACATTTCTCCAGTGAAAAACAAGAGAAATTGATCGCCTGTGGACTGTGGTTTGCGCGAGGGTCTGGGGTTGAAGAGAGCGGGAGCCGAGTGGTGTGCGTGTGGTGGTATAGATTTTTATGTATATTTTTAGCCCTTTTTACACGTTAGTCAAGTTTTAAATTTATAAAACACGATATTTTACTAACACCAAACACACACATGGGCAAGTGCACCCATCGTGAGCGTAGTATAGTGTTGGCAAGATACCGAGGTCGTCCAAGGACACAAGAGCTTTTAGTACCGGTTTATCCTCAACGTCTAATCAAATCAAAAGTTTAGAAAAATGTTTAAACTAGAAAATAAAAACTAAAAATGCTGAAAATAAAAATAAAAATAAAACAGATAGACAAGATGAATCACTTGGATCCGACTCGCATTTAGTGTAACCTTTGATTATTTTCGCACTTTTGCACTTTTTAAGAGATTATCATAGTTATAGTAGTAGGCCCCTCTTTTGAACGTGACGTTACCCTCAACCGAATAGTTTGAGTCAGCAAGGATACAATCCTAAAGGGTTGGATTATTGAAAGATAATTAATTAAGTTATTAATGCGTAATGTGGTAGGCCCTTCTTTTGAAGGTCACGTTACCCTCGGCTAAGTAGTTTGAGTCAGCAGGGATACAATCCTAAGTAGCCGGGTTAAAGTTTTAATAGTAGTTTACATATGAGGGGATCAAGGAGTTCGGACCCCCGCCATCCAATACCAGTGGGTATTGAAGGAGGTCCTACTAAAGTTGACCCAGGTCCTTGCAGGATCTATACACTGAACAAGGCAAGACTCTTACCAAACCATTCCCTTAACCCCCGACCAGGTAGCCAACATATCTCCATATAGACCGTGGAGATATGAATGGTGAAAATCTTTTATTTTATATAGACAGTAAAATAATGCCAAGACACCATGGACAAATGATAAGGAAGATTCACCTTCAACATAAGAAACTAGTTATTAAAGTCATTAATACATAACCAAATAAAAAGTGCAAAAAGATTAAAAATAAAAAGTATTACACTAAACACTTGTCTTCACCAAGTGATGTAAGAGACTTAGGCAAACATGGCCTTTGATTGTCAAGAACTCTTACGATCAATCTTGGATCCCGAGACTACTCACACACTCTATGATGGATGATGGATGATGTTGGTGGATGTGGGTTGTGATGGTGGTGGTGGGTGGTGGGTGGGTGAAGTGTTAGAGAGGTGGTTTGCCAAGTGATGCCTTTGAAGTGAACCAAACACCCCTATTTATAGCCTACACAGAAGCCTGGACTAGGCCCCGTGTCCGCTGGACACGGCCCCGTGTCCACCCTTTTCTCTTTCTTCATTAATTGCAGTTTGTCTGTACTAGCTCCACACGCCCTCGTGTCCGCTGGGCACGACCCCGTGTGCAGAAGCGTATCTGTACTATCAAGATTTTCTTGGATTCTGCGAATCTTAGCGTTGACCACGGCCCCGTTTTGAGCTGGGCACGCCCCCGTGTCGGGAATAGAAGCTTCTATAGCTTTGTCTTTTCTGTAGTCAACTGGACATGGCCCCGTGTCCGCTGGGCACGCTCCGTGTTGAGCTGAGCATGCCCGTGTTGAGCTGAGCACAGCCCCATACTCAGCTGGGCACAACCCCTTGCTCAGCTTTCTTCTTGTTTTTTGCTTTGGGAGATGCTGTCGAGGGGTCGGACATGCCACGTTTCTTCCTTTTCTTTGTATTTATGTTGGTTTTGGCTGTATATTTGTTCCTTTTGTTCGTTTAAGCTCATTTGATCCTATAAATTCAAAAGGAAGACAAAAATACAATTTTTCCGACATTAGTACTAAAAAAAGGTTAGTTTTATGCCTTATTTGATGTAATTTATATGTTGCATTTTACACACATCAAATACCCCCACACTTGAATCTTTGCTTGTCCTCAAGCAAAACTCTTTATTTTGTGGCTTAGACACCCAAATGGAATGGGTAGAAGAGAAGTTTTGGGCTTGTCTTGAGTGTCGGGAATCCAAGATCTTTATGGGGTTTTATTTTTATATTATTTACAATCCTATTCGTTTTGATTTATTTAGAACGTTACATAAGAGAAATAACTTATTTGGGCATAACATGCCTCTTTAAAATTCCATTTATATACAAGTTCACATACCTCACGGGAGATCACTCAACACTCGGCCGAAGATGTATTTTTGTGAAACACTCGGGACCGGCATGGAATTTACTTCTACCATATGCTTGTCAAGCAATCAATCCTCCTCCTTTTTAACTATACACCTTTGTAAATATCAAGAGGACTTTTGGGGAAGGGTTAGGCTTGGGTTAAAGGTAGGTGGTTTTGGGTTAGCGGTTAGTAAAAGGGCTAAAAGCGTAAAAAGTGTCGGTTGTCGTGAATCCTTTTTTTTTTTTTTACATTTATTCAAACTAAGCATATTCAAAAAAGATTTTTGAGGAACTTGTTTGGTTATTGCAAAATTCTCTCTCTTTGTTTTTTTGGTGGCACAAGATAACCGAGCTTTTTACTAAAACAAAAGGGGTTTGAAAGGAAAAAGGGTTTTGGTGGGTAAAGGGTGTTTGTTTTATGGGTTAGAAATGAAAAGGTTTAGGCTCAAAGGGGTTAACTATGAGGATTTTGGGTAGGTGGTCAAAAAAAAAAAAATTGGTGTTGAAAGAAAAAGGGTTAGTCCTAATGCCTCCATCATTTACTTACTTGGGTTTAAGTTAGTAAGGACCGGGAATGTATCGTCATGGCAAGTTCTAGAGTCGTAAGAAACCAAGCGGCTATTCAGACAAGAAACGAAAAATGAGAATTTAGTTTTAAAGATGTATATTTGTATGCTCAATAAAGGCTCAAAACTCACTTTTTGTGGGAATGAGTTTTTTTATGTGATCAAGTATATATAATCAAATTTTAACTAGATTTGTCATGCCGTTTCATAATTTTCTTACGTTGGTTCTTTTTATCACGACGCTATTGGTTGTAAATTTGTAAAAATATAACCTTTTTAGAACTTGTAATTCCCAAATTAAACCAAGACAAGTAAAAAAAATGAAAAGTTTTTGAAAAAATTTGGGGTGATTAGCGGTTCCAATAGAGTTTTGTGTAAGGCTTGTAATTAGAACTTGCAAAATTCAAGGTTATAGCATCCCTCCCACACTTAAATTACACATTGTCCTCAATGTGTCTCAAAAATAAGTTTTTCGGTTGATTAAAATGTGTAAAAGTGGGTTAAAAACAAGATTTTATGTTACTGGGTAGCTGACCACGGGGTGTGTTGGGCTGAGCACGGCCCTGTGGTCAGACTGCCAGTACCAAAAGTAAACAGAAGGCTGGGCACGGGGGTGTGTTCAGTGAGCACGGCCCCGTGTCCAGTTACCTGAACTGGGCATTTTCTATAGATCCTCGGGCACGGGGGCGTGTTGGGTTGAGCACGGCCCCGTGCTGAACTTGCTGTAATGAAGAAAAATTGTCGGGAGGCTCTGTTTTTGTGCATGGGGTGTGGGTTCAAGTTTCCCTTAGTAACCTTCACCATTTCAAGTGTGCTTTATTCCTGAAAATTATAACTAAACTAGAAAACATAAAAGTTAAACTAATCTAAAACTAAGGATAGTTCCGCGGAATGCCTCCGTGGTGCGCCACGTTTATAACGGTCCTTGGCTAGACCCTCCTTATCGGGTGGTTCTGGTTCATCTTCAATTAGGGGGTCGTCATTGCCAATTGGATATTTCATTGATCGTTCAAGATCGACACACCTTTTGAAGGCCCCTAATTGAATGGGTAAGTTTTTTTTTCTTCCGATTAATCAAAGCTTTGTGGGTTTTCACAAAAGGTTGTCCCAACACAAGTGGAGCATCATCAAGGATGACAAAGTCGGTTGGGATTACCATTTGATTGGTTTGGACCAAGACATCCTCAACTACCCCTATTGATTTTATTACTTTCCGATTAGATAGAAAAATGGGTTTTGAAGTGGAGAAAAATCACTAATACTTAATTTTTCGAAAATGTAATTTGGCATTATATTAACACAAAGATCTTTATCAAATGTGATATTACTAATAAAGGAGTTTTGAAAAAAACATGGAACCAGTGTAATGTTAATTTCAAATGGGTCTTCTTTTATTAGCGAAGTTTGATCATTTGTCAACTTAATGCTTACCGTTTCGTCAATTTTAGTGTCAGTGTTTAGCTCTTTTAAAAACATAGCATGAGTGGGTACTAAACAATGATTTTCGAAAGAAGGTGACAAGAGATTAAATTTTTCAAAATTAGACTCTTCTTGAATTTTAACGTTATCGGACTCTCCTTTCTTGTTGTTTAACTCATGTGTCGGTTTTTCACTTATTTGTTCTTCCATTTTTACATTTTCAACTATCTCTTCTTTATTACGAGTTAATTCTTCTCTTGCGCGGGACTCCTCTTCCCTTGCGCGAGATTCTTTTATGCAACGTTCGATAGTTTTAATGTGTTCTATTATCCTATCGCCTCTGTCGGTGATAGAGTAAGGATCAGGATCCTCAAAGCTTGAATCCGGATGTTCGATCCTTTGTTCCTCATAATACCCATATGAAGTAGATGGTTCACACCATTGTTCTTCATTGTAAGTATATGGTGGATAAGGGTCATAATTTTGTTCTTCATAATACTCATATGAGGTGGGTTGTTCACGCCATGGTTCCTCATAGTAAGCATATGAAGGTGGTGGCTTATATCTTGGTTCCTCAAAGTATGAATATGAAGACTCATACCTTGGTTCATCAAAATATGAGTATGAGGGAGAAGGTTCATACCTTTGGTCTTCATAGGATGTGTATGAAGTCGATGGCTCGTAGGTCTTCATAGGATGTGTATGAAGTCGAGGGCTCGTACCTAGGCTCCTCATAGTAGGTGTATGAAGTGGATGGTTGAAATAAGTCACAATATTGAACCGAGTGCGGGTCACCACAAATGGTGCAATAATCTTCCCTATAATCATCCTCCTCATAGGTGTAGTTATAGCCTCCTGAGTATTGATCCATAAGAATCACTCAGCAGACCACAACAGAGTCTCGAGACCAGAAAACAAAAATAAAAACGTAAACAGAGGCTGAACACGGCCCCGTGTTCAGTGGACACGGCCCGTGTTCAGAATCTGTATCTGGGCGTTTGAATAAAAGTGACTGGTTTTATGCAGCACGGGGGTGTGTTCAGTGAGCATGACCCCGTGTTCAGACTCTGTATCTGGGTGTTTTAAAAAAAATGCAGCACGGCCCCATGTTCAGTGAACAAGGCCCCGTGTTCAGGCTACAGTAAATGCAAAAACTAACTAAAATGCAGAAAAAATGTGCGCGGGTTTTAAAAAGCTTTTGAAAAACTGATTAGGCCGTCGATTTTAAGCTTTCTTAAAATCCTTGTGTCCTCGGTAACGACGCCAAAAACTTGGTGTGCGTGCGGTGGTATAGATTTTTATGTATATTTTTAGCCCTTTTTACACGTTAGTCAAGTTTTAAATTTATAAAACACGATATTTTACTAACACCAAACACACACATGGGCAAGTGCACCCATCGTGAGCGTAGTATAATGTTGGCAAGATATCGAGGTCGTCCAAGGACACAAGAGCTTTTAGTACCGGTTTATCCTCAACGTCTAATCAAATCAAAAGTTTAGAAAAATGTTTAAACTAGAAAATAAAAACTAAAAATGCTGAAAATAAAAATAAAAATAAAACAGATAGACAAGATGAATCACTTGGATCCGACTCGCATTTAGTGTAACCTTTGATTATTTTCGCACTTTTGCACTTTTTAAGAGATTATCTTAGTTATAGTAGTAGGCCCCTCTTTTGAAGGTGACGTTACCCTCAACCGAGTAGTTTGAGTCAGCAAGGATACAATCCTAAAGGGTTGGATTATTGAAAGATAATTAATTAAGTTATTAATGCGTAATGTGGTAGGCCCCTCTTTTGAAGGTGACGTTACCCTCGGCTAAGTAGTTTGAGTCAGCAGGGATACAATCCAAAGTAGCCGGGTTAAAGTTTTAATAGTAGTTTACATATGAGGGGATCAAGGAGTTCGGACCCCCGCCATCCAATACCAGTGGGTATTGAAGGAGGTCCTACTAAAGTTGACCCAGGTCCTTGCAGGATCTATACATTGAACAAGGCAAGACTCTTACCAAACCATTCCCTTAACCCCCGACCAGGTAGCTAACATATCTCCATATAGACCGTGGAGATATGAATGGTGAAAATCTTTTATTTTATATAGATAGTAAAATAATGCCAAGACACCACGGACAAATGATAAGGAAGATTCACCTTCAACATAAGAAACTAGTTATTAAAGTCATTAATACATAACCAAATAAAAAGTGCGAAAAGATTAAAAATAAAAAAGTATTACACTAAACACTTGTCTTCACCAAGTGATGTAAGAGACTTAGGCAAACATGGCCTTTGATTGTCAAGAACTCTTATGATCAATCTTGGATCCCGAGACTACTCACACACTCTATGATGGATGATGGATGATGGTGGTGGATGTGGGTTGTGATGGTGGTGGTAGGTGGGTGAAGTGTGAGAGAGGTGGTTTGCCAAGGGATTCCTTTGAAGTGAACCAAGCACCCATATTTATAGCCTGCACAGAAGCCTGGACACGGCCCCGTGTCCGCTGGACACGGCCCCGTGTCCGCTGGACATGGCCTCGTGTCCACCCTTTTCTCTTTCTTCATTAATTGCAGTTTGTCTGTATTAGCTCCACACGACCCCATGTCTGCTGGGCACGGCCCCGTGTGCAGAAACGTATCTGTACTATCAAGATTTTCTTGAATTCTGTGAATCTTAGCGTTGACCACGGCCCCGTGTTGAGCTGGGCACGCCCCCGTGTCGGGAATAGAAGCTTCTATAGCTTTGTCTTTTCTACAGACAACTGGACATGGCCCCGTGTCCGCTGGGCACGCCTCGTGTTGAGCTGAGCATGCCCCGTGTTGAGCTGAGCACAGCCCCAGCCTCAGCAGGGCACAGCCCCATGCTCAGCTTTCTTCTTGTTTTTTGCTTTGGGAGATGCTGTCGAGGGGTCGGACATGCCACGTTTCTTCCTTTTCTTTGTATTTATTTTGGTTTTGGCTGTATATTTGTTCCTTTTGTTCGTTTAAGCTCATTTGATCCTGTAAATTCAAAAGGAAGACAAAAATACACTTTTTCCAACATTAGTACTAAAAAAGAGTTAGTTTTATGCCTTATTTGATGTAATTGTTATGTTGCATTTTACACACATCACCGAGAGAGAAAGGGAAAGGGCAGTGGGTTGGGTTATTTTATTTCTGTTAAAATTAGAGTGGATTAGGCTTGGGTAATTGGGTTATTTATTCTTTATTGGGCTAAACGAGTAAAGGTTACATGATTGTTAATTGGGTTAATTTAAACTAGTTAATATAAATTAGGAATTTAGGTTGTTTTTTTAATAAAAATCATAGTTTACTGTAATTTTTTTATAATTTCATTAGATAACTTTCCTAAGGGTGGCGGTCGAAAATTTCCAAGGAGGGCGGTTGGGATTTTTTGCCGGAAATTAACACTAGAGTTTTTAAAGGGGTGCACCCGCCCACCTTGGCCAAGGGGTGGGCCCACCCCTGTCTTCAAGAGACATGGTCTGGTTGTAGGTGCTTAACCTCGATCCTAGAGGTAGATAGTCAAATTATGTAAAGTGCAGGTATTACGTTTGATAAAAACAAGGCAAATTTCTTCGCACGTTGTTGCGTGAATTTGGTCGGTATCGGTTCAATTCAACTAAAAAAGAAAGCTCAAAAATAAAGTCGTGATATACCAAAAGGATGATGTTATTTGTTTTACATCGATTGAATCGGTTCAGTTCAACAGAAAAAGAAAGCTTAAAAGAAAGTTGTGATATGCCTAAAAGGATGATGATACGTGGTTCACATTGATCGAAAATGAATATCAATAACGGGCTAACGGTTTCGATAGTACCGATAACAAAATTTATACAAACAAAATTTTAACTAAAGAAAGAAAGCATTTAAACATCAATTATTTTTAAACTATGCTAAACAAATCAATTATTTATAAACTATACTAAACAAACTAGAGAATGAAATTACTTAAGTTATTAAGTTTAGGAATTGTAAAACTATTGAAGAAACACTGGTTCGAATGACCGGAATCAATCGGAACAGGGGTTTAGTTCTGCATAAAAAGGTCAGTCCTATCGTTTGATTCGGGATATGACTAAGCTTCTTCTCAGAGCGATATCTACAAAACGAACATCTGTTAGACTCGCCACGGGGAGAATGGAGGTTCTCTCCGTGACCACCCTCCGGCGTGATAATAAGTACAGATCTTAATGAAGAAGAAGAAGTAATAGTGAAAGTGAAGTGAGAGTAACTTGAGAGATTATACCTGAGCTGTCTTATTTATAACCGGATTTGGGCGGGAAAGTTTGTTGACGGAAGAAATAATGGAAAGCATTTTTCGTTAGCGGTTACCCCTCCTGCCGTTAATCCTCATCTTGATGTTTATGCACACGGATCGTGGTCATGATCAACGGCTGGAGAGATTCCACGTGGAAAGTGGGTGTGTGTGGATCTTCCCTCCAATTTGGTGCCATCATCGTGACCTTGATGAGCGTTTAGGATGATTCCACGTCATTATTCAGTTATAACCGAATGGTTGTGCATGACAGGGTCTTCTAGAAGGTTTACAGCTGTAATCCTCTATGCCTCTGCCTCATGTTAATTCTGTTGTAACAGAAAGGTCACTTTCTGTTTAGGTCTGGGTTGTAATTACACGGAGATGTTTTTAGGTTTTGCTCCCAGCTTAACTGTTACATGAGTTTGCGCGAGGATGTATTATTAGTTCTATCTCGGCGCGCGAGTGTTGAAGACCGCTTTCTTTGAAGTTCTCTTCTTTTAGAACCGACGCGCAGCCGCGAAAGGTTCTCTTAAAAGGGGCTTATTGTGGTGAAGTTGTGGTATGGTCCAATGTGCCTGCGCAAGGTTTTTGGGACCATACCCCTTCAAGTCCCCCCAGTCCAGTATTGCTCTTATGCAAGTAAGTGGAGTACTGGACTATATAAGGGAAGTGTGCATTTTTTGCTTTTGAAGTTTTTGGCGCGAAATATGGAGAATCTTTTTGTAGAAGAAACTCCTTTTGATTTGGATTGCTCATGATTTCAAATATGAAAAACTTGACCCTTGGCAGGTGAAAGGTACAATGGTGACTGTTGACGTGTGGCAGTTTGAGTGACATGCTGTCACTTATCAGTTGTACGTCGCCAATCGTGGCTTACACACACGCGTGAACTCGCGTTTTGGTTTTTCCCACTCGCTCCCGAAGTTTAGATAACCGTGTTTTTCCAAAAAAGGTGTTATTACGGTTTTCTAGGTCGTTGATGGCGGTGGGTATATAAACCTCCTTTAGTGCCTCATTTTTTTATTGTTTACTCTTGATTTTCTTTCGTCTTCCCCACTATTCTTCTGCAAATTTTTCCTTTATGTCTACCGGAGAACATCACGAAGATTCTTCTGAAGAGATGTCTGCCAGTCTTTTCCCACTGAAGTGGTCCCGGGAGACGTTCGACAGTATGGTTCGAAATTTTACGTTCCCTAACAGTTGGGGTGCTCGATACCCCAATGAGAGTCAGACGGCGGCAGATGCTCTGGCCGGGTATATTACTTTGTTCTGGGATTACTTTGCTGAAGGTAACTTCCAATTGCCGGTGACGAGGTTTCTTCTTGAAATCCTTTCATTCTAAAAGTGTCATCTCTCTCAAATGCACCCCATCAGAATGGTTCGGATTCGTCATTTCGAATTCCTTTGCCGGTCAATGTATATTGAGCCGACAGTTAACCGTTTCTGAGTGTTGTATCAAATGCACTGTTCTCAGGGCTTTTACTCTTTTGCCCAACGTGCCTCAGCAAAGAAGATCTTGTTGAACCCCCCCAAAGTCCTTTCATGATTGGAAGCCAAAATTCTTCTTTATTAAAGCATGAGTGATTCCGATGAAGATGACTTTTAGGGGCAAAGAAGATGTTGCGATAGAGACCATCCAGACCCCTCTCTCGGAAACTTGGTACCAAGCTTTGAAGGATGTTCCGTCGATTGAACTTCCAGAAAGAGCCCTAGTTGCTGCTGGCATGAGTCTTTTCTGGCGGATGGAGCGGGAAGACAAGCCAGTATACATGGATGGTGGGAAACGTAAGATTTGGGGTTTTCTTACCCTGTCTCTCTCTCCTTTTTTTTTTTTACTTGCTCCTATTTCCCCTTTTGTAGTTGTCTCTTTATACGTTGTTGCGTACGAAAGAGAACACGAAAAGATGGCCACTGTTCTAAAAAGGGCTGATGAGGAGCTCTGGTACCTGCAGATAGTCAAGAATTTTGCCTTGCCGCGGGATGAAGATCTGTCGGCACAACCTCCGGCTGGTACTGGTAAGTGTACTTCTGGTTTCGATTGATATTGCAATATTACTCTTTGATGTCTTTGCGCATGAGGTAATATTGAAATATTTTGCTTTTTCAAGTAGGTGAGTTGACTAACTTGGGCATAGGCCCTGAGAAGAAAAAGCGTGCTTCAGCTGTTAATATTGCGCTAAAAAAGACTGACGCGGCGAAAGGCCAATCATCAAAAGTAAAAAATGTCAAGGGAGAGAATAAAGGTACGCGCCATTCCTCTGACTCCTGGTGTGATTATGTAGTGGTGTCTGATTTGTTGGAAGGACTTGCGCCTGTAGTTGTGAAGAAACCGAAGGCGGAGCCTCGGAATACCGCTGATATCCCTGCCTCGAATCCTGAAGATCCGATTGACTTAGAGTCAAGTCCGGAACCCTTAGTGAAAACGAAGACTGGGAAGAGGAAGTAGGTTGGAATTGAGGCTAAGGCGCAGCCTGCTAAGAAGACAGCAAGGAGAAAAATTAACAAGCGAGGCAACTTAGATGCTTTTATTGCAAAGCCTCCTCCAGGTGAGTGTCTTCTTTATTTTGTTTTTTCTGCGTACTAAACGTTAAGATGGACTTTGCTTTTACATCAAAGTCAACTCCAGCTGCTCATGCGGAGCTATCCTCTGTTGTTAATGAGGACCTTCCGCCTTCACCACCTCGTGCGCCGATTAGTGAACAGCTAGAAGGGTCTAAAGCTGTTGAATATGAGGCGGAGAAGATTGCTGAGAATAATCCTGAGGTAGAGAAGTCTGTTGATGTTGAATCAGAGAAGGTTGTGGATCCGGAGACTGCGGATGTTGATGCTACCCGTCCTAAGTCTCCTGAAGTTGTGGCGTGTGATCCAGAGAAGGGAAAGTCAGTTCCTGAAGACCCGGTGATTACTATCCCTGCCTCTGCTACCACTCTTGTGCCAGTGAATGTCGTTAGGAGTCCTTCTGGTAATCAAGGTTTCTCTGCGCATAGTGAGGAGAACTCCCCTATCCGCCCAGAGGAAACTCCGGGGGATTATTATTACAGAACCTATTCAGAGACACAAGCTTCCGAGATTCATGCTCCGGTGTGGAAGCTGAAAAAAGGCGATACCTTTTCAGATTGGCGGGTTTGTCGTGATTGGATACAGGGTACCTTTCCGCCTGGTGAAGTGAAGTTCCAAGAAGATCGTTCTCATGAGCAGTCTTATCATGCTTACCTTGAAGAAGCTGCAACCTTTACCTCTACTACCCATCGCATAGTGCGCGAGTGGCGTAGTATGCATAAAGAATGGTCTACTGTTGAGGCATCCCAGAAAAGAGCTGTTGAAGAAGAAGCTCGAGTTGCCCTTAGGGCTAAGTTGGAGGCTGACCAAGCCCAGTTTTAGAATGATTGGAAAACTGAAGAATGGTCTGTTGCTGGTTGGAAAAGGAAAGCGGAGGCTGAGGCTGCACTTCTTTCGGAGGAGCGCAAATGTTGGAGGTAGATCTGTGAGAAGGATAATAATGAAAAAATGGGCCTCTGCAATGTCATCAATAATCTCAAGGCTGAAGTTGAGAGACTGAAGAAACAAGATGCGGATATTGAGAAGTTGATGCAAGAAAAAGCTGATGCTGAAGCGGCTCGTGATGAAGCGAGCTCTCATCAAGAGAGAAGCGAACTGAGAGAGGTATGAACCTGCGCCACACTTTCCTTTAAGGATAAAGCGACAGACGAACTCACCTTTTTATTATCTGAGCAGGAACAAATTAAGGCGGAGCTTGAGTCTACCAAAAAAGATCTGCAGCTCGAACGAGTTGAAAAAGCTGAGACTTCCCGCCATCTTGTTGAAACTGAAGAAAAGTTGGAAAGTTCTGAGACTGCCCGGGTGACAACGGAGAGTCAAGTTGAACCGTTCAAGAATGACATGCTATGTTTGAAAGATCACGGAATCATAAGCGTAAGTATATCGGCTTTTGGTAATATTTTGAGATGTTTATACACCTTCTTATTTGTCTTATTACGCAGGTTGCCAATTCTGTTCTTAATTCCAATGAGCTGGATGAAACGGTTGCGCACCTGCTGGTTGCTGCGCATAACGATGGGTATTCTACATCCGGGTTATAAACCGCGCAAGGTTTATAATTTGCATGGTCCCGCTGCAGCCGGCTGAACACACTTGTGTTATCACCTTCCTGATACGTTTTCTCGTATTCATCGGTTTGGGTGTCCCGCTTCTGGTAAGAACGCGGGCCCAACCGAGAATGGACTGACTGCCTCCTATGGGAATATGGTTCATCACGATAATCTCTTCGTCGAGTCTCAGAGTGAGTAGATTCGTACCTAGTAGGAGATCTGGAATAGACCTCTGTGTCATCTACAGGCACTCGTGATGGTGCGTCGTAGTGTGAAGTACGTGGTGCAGACGGTGCCCGTATATGAGATGTAGATCTCCGTGATTGAGTAATAGGAGGAGCAACTTGTGCACAAAGCTGTGCATATAATGCACCCTAAGATCTGACGTACCAGGAGATGGGAGTTTCACCGGGAGGTAAAATTGAACTTATCGGGATCTCGGGTTGTGCTCCTGGAGTAACAGGGTCGTTTGGATGATTAACGTTGTACTGGACCTCGTTATCATCCGAAGCCTCTTCCACAATCCCTTCGACACGAGGATTATGTGTGAAATTCGTCGGCTGAGGGCCTGATGGACGGTTTGTCGAAGTCTCTTCCATGGTAAACAGAGATTGAAGAGAATTGAATCACAACGAGAAGATGAGAATAAAAATTGAAGAATCGGTGGGCGCCAATGAAGAAACACTGGTTCGAATGACCGGAATCAATCGGACCAGGGGTTTAGTTCTGCATAAAAAGGTGAGTCCTCTTGTTTGATTCGGGATATGACTTAGCTTCTTCTCAGAGCGATATCTGCAAAACGAACAGCCATTAGACTCGCCACGGGGAGAATAGGGGTTCTCTCCTTGACCACCCTCCGGCGCGAGAATAAGTACAGATCTTAATGAAGAAGAAGAAGTAGTAGTGAAAGTGAAGTGAGAGTAACTTGAGAGATTGTACCTGAGCTGACTTATTTATAACCGGATTTGGGCGGGAAAGTTTGTTGACGGAAGAGATAACGGAAAGCATTTTCCGTAAGCGGTTACCCCTCCTGCCGTTAATTCTCAACTTGATGTTTATGCACACGGATCGTGGTCATGATCAACGGCTGAGGAGATGCCACGTGGAAAGTGGGTGTGTGTGGATCTTCCCTCCAATTTGGTGCCATCATCGTGACCTGGATGAGCGTTTAGAATGATGCCACATCATTATTCAGTTATAACCGAATGGTTGTGCATGACAGGGTCTTCTAGAAGGTTTACAGCTGTAATCCTCTATGCCTCTGCCTCATGTTAATTCTGTTGTAACAGAAAGGTCACCTTCTGTTTAGGTCTGGGTTGTAATTGCGCGAAGATGTTTTTGGGTTTTGCTCCCAGCTTAACTTTTACATGAGTTTGCTCAAGGATGTATTATTATTAGTTCTATCTCGGCGCGCGGGTGTTGAAGATCGCTTTCTTTGAAGTTCTCTTCTTTTAGAACCGATGCGCAGCCGCGCAAGGTTCTCTTAAAAGGGGCTTATTGTGGTGAAGTTGTGGTATGGTCCAATGTGCATGCGCAAGGTTTTTCGGACCATACCCCTTCAACTATATAATTAAGTAATAAAAGAATGAGTTAGGTTCATTAGTGAACAACCCCCTTAATTGTTAATACTAGTGAACTAATCCTAAACCTTGATTATTAATACATAAGTGTAAATCAATGACCAGAATTTGATACTGAAAATACACTAGTGTATTTACGATTTGATGATGTAAATCAATGGTAAGGATTAATTCACTCGGTTCACAAATACACTACTAGTTAGAAAACAAAATTAAGAAATGGAAGGAAGAAAAAAAAAAAAGAACAAATTAGAAAAATAAAAAAACGAACTTGGAGAATAAGCATTAAACTATACAAATAAATTTGGTTCTTTTAACCAATATTTCTTGTTATTTCATCTCAATAATTTTGTTGATAATCTATAATTCTTATCCTAGGGATCCAAAAAATACTATACAAATAAATTCATTTAGGCATAGGTCGAACTAGAGATGGGCATGGTTGGGAAAAAAAGGACTGCTTTTTTTTTTTTTTTTTAAAGCGGTTTGAAAAAAAAACGGACCTCCCGTCTGAATACCGGTTTGTATAGCCTGTTAACAATTCGTAAAAGAAAACGGGTTTTCTGTTTTTTCTTCACTGAACATTATATAACGGTAATATTACCGTTGGGGCCTTTTTGACCGTCCACCTTCTACACTGATTTTTAACTCGTAGTGTTAATTTTATCGATAATTTCTGATTTTTTTAGTCTAAAATATTTGTTTTTAAGAGTCCGGCCCCAACAGATTTGGATTCTGAGAGTCCGATCCCCACTAAGTTTTCATTCAAACTCCGTCGTTACTTGCATTTACAACATACTCCCATTCCTCAAAACACCGCAAAACCAACTACGAGAGATGCTCCAAATAATCCGGTCACATGATAAATACAAATTAACTTGGCTCCTGGTCCCGTCTCATTAAGTGGGTGTTTGACAATCCTTTCACGAAACTACACGAGATATTAGGTTCTTTGACAACAATAACTCTAAATTTAATATTTTTGACTTGATCATATTTAATGTTAACTAGTATTTAGAACCCGTGCTTTGCAGCGGGACTATTAAGCGAACAAAAAGTATACGTAACAACGTTGAACCACGTACGCACATTGTGGCGATTAACTCGCAAAAATTAGACCAAAACGTATAACTCATAAAAAATAACTAAGTTGACTTAGGATAAAAGTGTTGCGACGGGATTATTAAACCACAAAAAGTAGACGTAAACCGTGGAATCACTCACGCGCACGACGTGTTAACTCGCAAAAATTAGATGAAAACGCAAAACATTATGATAAAAAAACGTGAGTTAATTTGCAAAAATAGATCAAAACGTAAAACAAAAAAATAATAAGTTAATAACTAGGTCGACCTAGGACCCACATGTTGCGACATGTTCTTGAAACAACAAATTAAACGTAAACACGTTGAACCACATACGCGCACAATGTGTTAACTCGTATAATTTAGACCGAAACATAAAAATGATTGAAAAAAAAGAATAACTAAGTTGAAACGATAAAAAATCAACGTTAAAAAACTAAAAAAGTAAAAATAAAAAGTTGAAGGTTTAAATAATAGGTTAATGAAAATGGATGGCCATCTTGTACTAAGGGTATGATACACAAAAAAAATAACGTTTAAGACTCAAGATTTGTAAAAATAAAAGGAATACTGAAAAGCTCTCACAAAGTTTTTTTACAAATTATTAGATATGGAATTATTAGATATGGAATGGAATTTCTTTTTTTTTACTTGATTCAATTATGATTTTTTTTTGTTATAAACAAAAATACTTAAATCACGTATAATCTATTATCTATACTTTCTATAAAAATACGCCGCATCTAATGCTGAGTAAGGCGACAAAACTTCTTGACCACAATATTAGAGAAAGGGAGAAATCTCAATCACATAAGAAAAGCTGATGTGACAGCTATAGAGGTTGTCCAACAATACTTTTCTTATGTCATTATTGCATCATAAAGCCTAATATGTAAAATCACTTTAAAATTCAATCAAACCTCTGCCCTTCATTTAAGAGTCGAACATCTACGCTTCATTCACAATTAAAACCCCTGCTCTTCACTTTACATTCAAACCTCTGCTCTTAGTAACCAAAGTAAACCTCTGGCCAGATTTAAAATTCTGGCTCCAAATAGAAAATTCAAAATTCAAATCATATATTCGAATCCAATAAATAAGATATATGAATCTGCCTCCACATTCAAATTTCAACTCTATCTCTCTCGCTCATATCTGCGAGCATATCTCTCTCTCTCTCAAATGCATAGCTCTCATGATTCAGCCGGCTAATCTCTGATTACAGTTCTTTATTCTAACATTTGTTGATTCTATTTAAACATTATCGTTCCAATATCATGTGTTCGAACATTTGTTGATTCTGTTTACACATTATCGTTCCAGTATCATTGTTCCAACATCGTCGTTCCAATGAACCTTCCCTTCACACATCAACGTTTCAACATCGATGTTGCAATATCATTGTTGCAACAACGTGAAAAGTTGCATGTGCTACCTTCCTTGATGGGATAGTTGCATTGTTCCAACATCGTTAAATCAAAATTCAACTTTTCTTAGAATATGTTAATATGCATATTGAGAGTATTAATTTGATTATGAAGAAACAAGTGTTGATAATGTTGATAGTTTTTATTGACAGTGACATTTTAGAATATGTTAATATGCATATTGAGAGTAATAAATTAAATAAACATACATAGAAAAATAAAAATTTACTGAAATATGCATAAACTATTACACACTAGAGTTAACACTTCCTAGGATTTCGTAGACTCTGGCCTTTCTCCATGTGATTTCATGCTCTCTTTTGTTTTTCAGATTAGTTAGCATGTTTCAGATTTTCTGATCCTGTTTTAGTAGTTATGTCAGAAATTCTTCTGCATTCTTCTGGAAATCTGATGGAGGAGAGTGGAGGACTTCATCGAGCAATGCTATGCTGTTTTAGATTTTGTTGTAATTAGTGTCATTGATTATGTGGACTTTTCTGTTTAGTTCTTCGTCTATTCTTTTTTCTTTGAGTGACCACATCTAGAATTGTGTTTTAACATCGCTGGTGTCTGACCAGTGGTGAAAGCATCTGTTTGCCATGCAGATTTTTGTTGGATTTTCTGATTTTGATTTGTTTTTGACAGACACTGATTTGTAAGACAATTTGTTGATGTTTTGAATCAAAACTAATCATCCGTCTTTTATAGTGTTTAAAAACGCGTATATATGGTACATGAAGAGGTTAATTGTAATTACGATAACCTGTTTTTTTCTTTGAAGTTTTAAAATTTGTCCCTTGGGTTTCTTGATATTTAATTTTATAGTTTTCCTATAAAAGCTGAGGTTTGAAAAGGTTTTGCATTAAAAGACTGCTGTTTTGAAATATAAATTAATATGTTTATATTAAATCTACACGTCTTGATTGATTAGATTATTAAATGTATAATGAGTTTAAGTGTGATTTCTTTCACTGTTAGATATTTCACTATATAAGCTCATTGCCACTTCACATGTTTTTCATCACTTTTTCCTACAAAGATATCATACTTTCACATCACTTGCATAATATAGTTTGTTAAAATGGCGTCATACACTTCTGCAAAATCAGATGATTTAAAGCAGCGTTTTATCAGGCAAATTGAGGAACAAGTGTATGAGGATAGGGCTACTCTTTGTGAGCTGAAGAGATATTTTGATGGACTGCACATTGGCCTGTTCACGAGAGAGCAGGTTTCCAGAAATCTGATGTGGATGCCTTCAACTTCCGTATGTAAGCTTTGTGTTGTCAGTAATATAGAGTGCGGTGATAGAGACGTGGAGTTCATGGCGATGCTCAAGGACATATATCGAGAGGTTCAACAATCGATGGAGTTGAAGCTAAAAGTTCTTAATTCCTGCTGTTAGTGTTAGATTTGAAAGTTTCGTTGTTCAGTATGTTATGTAATTATTGATCTTTTAATGTCATGAATAAATGAATAAATTTTAATCTTATGAATCTTTGTTGTTGCATTTTACTTTTACTTATTTAGTGTTTGAGTTTGATTTAGATTATGTTATGTTGAATTGTGTGTGAACAGATGTTTGGTAAGTCAACAGAGCTTTAATAGGATTAAAGGTTTGTTTAAGGGTGAACAGATGAGTGCAAAGATAAAACAAGGTATAAAATTTGATCATTAATAACAGTTTTTTGAAGAATTTGCTCCTCTAAATTACAAAGAGTCAATATGTGGAGTTGTAAAAGGTCTGTTGTAGTTAAAGTATGGTAAAAGAGAACATCTGCTGATGAGGAAAGATTGAAAAAGGAAAGGTCTGCTATGAGAGACCAGATGTTAAAGAACAACAGATGATATTCAAAATATGTTGAGCCAACAAAGGTTTTTATAGTAACAGTGGTTAGATTAATAGCAGATGTTGGGAGTTTGTTAGTCCATTAGATTAGATATTGCACAGTAGGTGAACATTGTAATTGCAGACCTTTGTATAAGCATGCTGCTGTTATCATATATTCGAACATTCTTATGAAACAACTGTTTATCCTAACGACTGTTGATTTACCACTGCTGAATAAATGAATAAATTTTAATACTATTAATCTTTGTTGTCGCATCTTCATTTTACTTATTTAAGTAAGCATAAGTATTATTATATAATTTTGAATAACATCAAAGGATTGCAGACCGATATTGATGTTGATGTGTAATTGTCTCTGGGTTTGATTTAGATTATGTTGATGTTGAATTGTGTCTGAACAGATGTTTGTTAAGTCAACAGAGGTTTAAAAGGATTAAAGGTTGATTTAAGGCTGAACAGATGATTGTAAAGACAAAATAAACTAGAATATTTGATCATCAGTAACAGTTTTTTGGAAGAATTTGCGGTACCAAATTACAAAGAGTCAATATTTGCTGTTGTAAAAGGTCTGTTGTAGCTAAAGTCTGACAAAAGAGAGCATCTGCTGATGAATAAATGTCTGAAGATGCAAAGGTCTGCTATGGGCCAACAGATGTTAACGAACAACAGATGATATTCAATCTTAAAATGCTCAACAGAGGTTTTCATAGTAACAGTGGTTAGGCTAATAGCAGATGTTAAACTAACGACTGTTGAGTTACCAATGTTGAAAACAACTGTTTTTGAAACCTCTGCTTCCCTAAAAATACATCCACTGCTGAAAGGTACCGTCTGTTGTCATAACTTCTATTTATCCTAATGACTGTTGATTTACTACACTGCTGACTGTCATCCATTATCAAAAGAGAGGTTCTGAGGTGGACAGATGTTAGCTAAAAATAAAAACACTGCTGAAAGTTATCATCTGTTCTCATAACTTTTGTTTATCTAACGACTGTTTGACTTACACTGTTCCCAACCTCTGTAGTCGGACAACAGAGGTTTCCAAACAACTGTCATCCATTGTCACAAGAGAGGTTCTGACGTGGATAGATGTTAGCCATCAGATATTTGTAACTACTGCTACGTCAGCATTCATTTTTCTCTCTATATAAACGTTGTTTCATCCCTAAATCGAGCTTCTACCACTGTCGTCTCGAATTCAAAATTCTCAAAAGCAGTTTCCAATATATTAAAAACCCTCCAACTTAAACCCTGTTTCATCCCCAAATCACCTTCTTCTCTGATTATGTCTCTGAACATCAAAAACCCTCACAACTACCTCCCCATCTTCGAGAAAACAACAAAAATACCAGCTTTCACTCAATAATTGACCTTTTAACGTCATCAAAATACAAATCAATCCTTACTGCTGATGCTCCGGTTCGTAGGAAACACTATAACAACCATCCTAAAATATTTCCGACACCCCTAAAATATTTAGAATGTCCCTATACGTCCTAAAATACACCCCGTATACGTAAAATGGCCCTAAATACCTTTATTTTTATAAAAAATAAGTAAAAACAATTTTTTATGGTCCCTGGCGGCCCGCGATAGAGCCAACTAAGGCTTACGCGGGGCGCGACAGCTTAGCTGCCAGACGAAACCCTGAGCTGCCACGTGGCAGCATCGTGGCAACCTACACATGTGACCAGTCCAAGCTAAACCCTAGAACCCCTAGCTCGTGGGCCACGTAAGCCCAGCCCTTGGCTTTCGCGGGGCGCGACGTACTTGACGATCAGCCCTATATAAGGAGGCCATTAGCCTTCAGTCCAATTCGCTCAATTCTTTTTTATCTCTCTCAAATCTGAAGAAATAGAATTGTACCTGGGCATTATACCCACTAAAATAGCAAAGCTCTGCCTCTTTGTAAGTATTTTAACCCCGGTTACGTATTAGATACGCTGCCCGATTGATCTAGTGCTCCGTAACGGCTGTTGAGGCTCTGCCCGACGTAGTCGTTGGAGTTTTGTCTCGGGGAGGGTATAGCTAATGTAAATTTGGGTTATTATACTAACACGTGTGCATTATTTAAAATTAATAGATTATAACCAGGACACCACAGGAAAAATACCTAAACTAGCAATGTGAGTAATCTCCTTTTTGTAAACTGTTTTTACAAAACCTTAATTATTTTAAATTATAAATAGCAGTGATTGAGTCTTTGTAATTCTTCAATTACTGCCGGTATGTTGGGGTTTTAAATACAAAATGTGGAACATGTTACCGTTGGAGAACGAGATAGCCAATGTGTAATATGACCCACCAGTCAGGATTGACAGTACTGAATGAGTAATTGTGTAGATATAAACATTGTAATCGCTCTCAATACTGTGAAATGATAAAACTCTTCTTGATTAAATTGGGATTCACTCACCAGTATTTCCCACTAACAAAATGTTTTTAAACGCGTTTCAAGTAACAAAATGTGAAAGCCAAATAGAAGCCAGCTGGACAGCACTGAAGGCTTGGAAAAAGTGGCTATAAAAGTTACCTAAATAATGAAAATGTTTTATTTCAATAAAATAGGGTTTATCCCTATAATCCTGTTTGGCACCCGCAGAAATGCAAGAGTTAAAGAAACAGTTGCACGAACTGTTGGAAAAATGATTCATACAGCCAAGTTCATCGCCATGGGGAGCACCGATCTTATTCGTCAAAAAGAAAGACGGGTCAATGAAAATGTGCATTGATTACCAAGAATTGAACAAAGTCACGATTAAAAATCGGTACCCATTACCGAGAATCGATGATTTGTTTGATCAAGTACAAAAAGCTCGATTCTTTTCTAAGATCGATTTACGCTCAGGATATCATCAATTAAAGGTACAGGAAGAGGACATTCCTAAGACCGCTTTTAGAACAAGGTATGGCCATTATGAGTTTACTGTCATGCCATTTGGTTTAACCAATGCCCCAGCCGCATTTATGGACATGATGAACCGAATATGTAAGCCATATTTGGATAAATTCATAATTGTCTTTATAGATGATATTCTCATTTACTCTAAGAGTAAACAGGAACATGCAACGCACCTACATGCACTCCTAAGTTTATTAAGAAAAGAAAAGCTTTACGCTAAATTTTCGAAGTGTGAGTTTTGGTTAGAAGAAGTGCAGTTTCTTGGACATTTAGTCAATCATGAAGGAATTCATGTGGATCCCACAAAGATTGAGGCAATTACTAAATGGAAAACCCCTGAGTCACCAACAGAGGTTAGAAGTTTTCTAGGACTGGCCGGTTATTATAGACGGTTTATCCAAGATATTTCTAGAATAGTTATTCCCTTAACTAAGCTAACCTGTAAATCCGTTAAGTTTGAATGGGGACTAAAACAAGAAGAAGCCTTTCGAATTCTTAAGCAAAGATTAACCAACGCACCCATACTAGCGTTACTAGAAGGAACAGAAGACTTTGTAGTCTATTGTGACGCTTCTAAGTTAGGTTATGGATGTGTGTTGATGCAACGTCAAAAGGTTATAGCCTATGCTTCTAGACAACTTAAGAATCATGAAGAGAATTATACAACCCATGATCTAGAATTAGGAGCCATAATTTTTGCCCTTAAGATTTGGAGACATTACCTTTACGGTAGTAAGTTTACCATTTTCACCGATCATAAGAGTTTAAGATATGTTTTGGGCAAAAAGAATTAAATATGAGACAAAGACGCTGGATGGAAATTCTTAGTGATTATGATTGCAATATCTAGTATCATGCGGGAAAGGCTAATGTTGTTGCTGATGCTTTAAGTCGAAAGTATCATGAAAAGCCAAAAAGAGTACGTTCTCTTAAATTAAATCTGCAGATAGATTTCAATGAACAGATTAGAGAAGCACAGGAATCAGTAATCAAGAATGATACTGAAAAATTAAAAGGAATGATTAAGGAATTAGAACAAGGAATAGACGAAATTTGGAGATTCCATAAGAAAAGGATTTGGATACCTAAATGAAGAAACCTAAGCCACCGAATATTAGAAGAAGCCCATAAGTCTAAGCAACGATACATCCTGGAAATGATAAAATGTACCAAGACTTAAGAAAGAATTTCTGGTGGATAGGAATGAAAAAGGATATAGCAGCTTATGTTGCTAAGTGTCTAACTTGTTCACAAGTTAAAGCTAAACACCAAAAACCCTCAGGTTTATTGCAACAGTTACAAATGCTGGTATGGAAATGGGAATTGATAACAATGAATTTTGTTACAAAATTACCCAAGACAAGAAAAGGTAATAATACAATTTGGGTGATTGTAGACAGGCTAACCAAGTCAGCTCATTTCTTACCAATGAAGGAAACTTTCAGTATGGAACAGTTAGCCAAGCTATATGTAAATGAAATAGTTTCATTACATGGAAATCCTTTATCTATTGTTTCTGATAGAGATAGCCGTTTTACCTCTCATTTTTGGACTAGTTTCCAAAAAGCAATGGGAACCAAGCTAAATCTAAGCACTGCTTATCATCCTCAAACGGACTGGCAAAGCGAAAGGACAATTCAGATGATGGAAGATATGCTTAGAGCTTGTGTAATTGATTTCGGAGGAAGTTGGGACGATCACCAATCATTAATAGAATTTTCTTACAATAACAGCTATCATACCAGTATCAATGCTGCAGCATTCGAAGCATTTTATGGACGAAAGTGTCGAACTCCAGTCTGTTGGGTAGAAATTGGAGAAAAACAACTATCTGGACCTGAGATAGTACAAGAAACAACAGACAAAATTATTCAAGTCAAGGAAAGACTGAAGGCAGCACGTGATAGACAAAAGAGTTATGCTGATAACATGCGATTGATCTAGTGCTCCGTAACCGGCTGTTGAGGCTCTGCCCGACGTAGTCGTTGGAGTTCTGTCTCGGGGAGGGTATAGCTAATGTAAATTTGGGTTATTATACTAACGCGTGTGCATTATTTAAAATTTACAGATTATAACCAGGAAGCCACAAGAAAGATACCTAAAGTAGCAATGTGAGTAATCTCCTTTTTGTAAACTGTTTTTACGAAACCTTAATTCTTTTAAATTATAAATAGCAGTGATTGAGTCTTTGTAATTCTTCAATTACTGTCGGTATGTTGGAGTTTTGTATACAAAATGTGGAACACGTTACCATTGGACAACGAGATAGCCAATGTGTAATATGACCCACCAGTCAGGATTGACAGTACAGAAAGAGTAATTGTGTAGATATAAACATTGTAATCGCTCTCAATACTATGAAATGATAAAACTCTTCTTGATTAAATTGGGATTCACTCACCAGTATTTCCCACTGACAAAATGTTTTTAAACGCGTTTCAGGTAACAAAATGTGAAAGCTATATAGAAGCCAGCTGGACAGTAATGAAAGCTTGGAAAAAGTGGCTATAAAAGTTACCTAAATAATGAAAATGTTTTAGTTCAATAAAATAGGGTTTATCCCTATAATCCTGTTTGTAATGAAAACTTGGGTTTTACCCCAATATAATTATTATTATAAAATATGGTGTTTTACTCTGATAAAATATTTCCTAACTACGGTCCTGATGAAATTTCCGCTGCCAAATAATGATAAACACCGATACCACCATCTTTGAGTAGGCCGCGGCCGCCCGCCTCCCGAGGCAGGGGTGGGGGTTGCGACAAACACTCCGACAATTTTGTTTAATGCTGAAATAGAGTCTGAAGATTATAATCCGGTTGCCATCACATCTAATGTCGGGAAAAGTGTGGTACGAATTTCTCCATCTACAATTTCCACTACATTTGCATTGGACGACTTGGGAGGTAAGACCAACTTTGAAAAACATGAACTTCATACAGAGTTCATTGAAAGAGGGTATGATGCACAATTAAGGTAAGTTACTATGTACAAACCAAACTTCCCTCCGCCAATGAAATTTTGTTTCGTAATCTTTTAACTTGTCTCTCAGCCAAGACCACCGCATTTAATGAGATACCTTTAAACATTCAGTATTTGGGTTATGCTATTTTAACAAAATCTGATTACAATTTATCACAAGCACTGTTTTCTGATTTGTTGACTAATGTGAAAAATGTGAAAAATTGAATAAAGGTGCTCGTAATAATGCTTTTCTGTTGTATCCAAGACTTCTAATCTACTACCTATGAAAACAAGTGTCACAAACAAATTTTGAACAAGGTGTAGCTTTTCAAATAAATAGTCTTACAAGTAAAACTTTTACCAGACTTATGGATAAAGAGTCAAAAGTTTCAAAAACATAAACAAAGGGGGATGAGCCTGTTTTAGATGCATCCACATCTGTTGCTCAAGCCTCTGTTGTTGAGCCAACTGCTCCTGGTGATCATGACACCACAACCGGTGTTGTGAAACTCACCAGCAAAATGCAAAAAGAAACCTGCCACATCCAAAAAGCCCTCCAAAACCAAACAAAATAAAAAGGTTCCTCTGGAAGATGAGATCCCAGAGGTTAACCCAGTAATAACACAAATGTCACTTGAAACCACTACTGCTACTTGCTCACAGTTGTTGGAAAGATCTCAACCCATCCAAACTCCTCATGTATCCTCACAAAAGGATTATGTTGTAAGCACAGGGACACCAAAACATGAAGTAGACCTTTCATATGAAAGTATGTTTAAAAGCCGCTCTCCCAAGGCAATCTCGCTTTCTACACCACAACCCTCTTCTCAAGTTCCATCAACAATATTACCTCTGTTTGAAGCAATTGAAATTCAGAATCAAAACAGTTCCTCTCATCCACACATTACTGAGAGTAGAGCCCAACAAATGACTGTGTCTGAACCAATTCAATCTGCTATCCTACAAACAGTTGAGGAGTTTATGCCCGTTGAGTTTTACGAAACTCTTGGTGGTAGTTCAAGTGGAGCAGCCACTACAACTGTTGAACCCATTGGTGATCAGTTGGACAGTGGTTGCATCATTAAGACTCCCTTGAAGGCAACCACTGATAAGGTTACAACTGTAATCTCTGCTTCAGTGGGAAGTCCCCAGAACCAAGAAAAAGGGGCATTTGTTTCTGATGATATGGAGTGTTCTCCTATTATCAAAACAAATACAACCACTACAGGTGGGAATTCAGATGATCCTATTAAAGTAGGTGATGAATTAAGTTATAAGGATTTGACGATTCGAGTGTCTACCATTGAAACAGATGTTGCTGAAATGAAAGAACTGATGAAGCAGATGATAGAGCTTTTTAAAAGTCAACCTACCACACAGCAAATTGCCAATGAGCTTTGGAATTCTATCCAACCCATCCTTCAAGCTCAGAGGAATTTGGCTAAAAGTAACCACAATTTCAGTTTGGAATTTATCAAAAATATGGTTGATGCTAGGTATAAAGACACACAAGCAGACGTTATGAACATTAAGAAACATATGTTCAAACTTACTGGCTCCACCCCTACATCAATCTTTGAGAAAGATGATGATGATGATGATGATGATGATGATGCCAAAAAGAGGGAGAAAGATTCACTGAGAAAGTTGCCACCAGATTCAAAAGCTAAACCAAAACTAAAGGTTCAACAACAGCTAGAGTCAGCTAAACAAAAATCTTCTACAAAAGCTTCAGAAGCTTGAAAGGAAAAAGGGATTGATGAAATCCTAAACCAGAAAGGTGAAGAGATAGTTTTGGAAAAGCATAAGAAACAAGATACAAAGGAAAGCACTGCTAATCCTACATAAATTGTATCCTCTACTGAACCTAAATTCAAACCTTCTCCAAAAAAACCACTGATGTATGCAAAATGCAACATATAAATTACATCAAATGAGGCATAAAACTAACCCCTTTTTGGTACTAATGTTGGAAAAAGCGCGTTTCTTTCTTCCTTTTGAATTTACAGGACCAAATGAGCTTAAAAGAACTAAAGGAACACATAAGCAGCCAAATAACAACATAAATACAAGAAGAAGGAATAACGTGACATGCCAGACCCCTCGACAACATCTCCCAAAGCAAAAACAAGAAGACAGAAGCTGACCACGGGGCAGTGCCCAGCTCACCACGGGGCGTGGTCAGGGACCTGCACAAAAGACAAACCTGTTGAAGCTTCCACGCCCACCACGGGGGCGTGCCTAGCTCAGCAAGGGGCATGGTCAACGCAAAGATACGCAGAATCTTGATAAATCTTAATAGTACAGATACGAGTTGACCACGTGTCCGTGACCAGGAGACACCGAGCCGTGTGGGGCCCTCTGCTGACACTTTCAATTAATGAAGGAAGAGAAAAGGCTGACCACGGGGCCGTGGCCAAAGCTCTGTACTAGCTATAAAAGGGGGTGCTTGATTCACTTGAAAGGCATCCCTTGGCAAACCACTACTCTCCCACTTTGCCACCACTCCACCACCACTACAACACCAACCCCCACCACCATCATCCATCTTTAGAGTGTATAGTAGTCTCGGGATCCAAGATTGATTGTAAGGGTTCTTGGCAATCAAAGGCCATGTTTGGTTAAGCCTCTTACATCACTTGGTGAAGACAAGTCTTTTATGTATTAATTTTGATTTTTAATCTTTGGGCAATTTTTATTTGGGTTTGTATTAATGACTTTAATAACTAGTTTCTTATAATGAAGGTGAATTTTCTTTATCATTTTTCGGTGGTGTCTTGAGGTTACTTTACTGTCTATATAAAGTAAAAGATTGCATCATTCATGTCTTTACGGTCTATATAAAGGAATCTTGACTACCTGGTCAGGGGTTAGGGGAATGGTTTGGTACGGTTCTTGCCTTGTCCAGTGTATAGATCCTGCAAGGACCTGGTTCAAGCTTACTAGGACCTTCTTCAATACCCACTGGTATTGGATGGCAGGGGTGCGAATAGCTTGAACCCCTCATATGTAAACTACTATTAAAACTTTAAACCGGCTTCTTGGGATTGTATCCTTGTTGACTCAAACCATTTAGCCAAGGGTAACGTCACCTTCAAAAGAGGGGCCTACCACTTTTCGCATGAATAACTAACTTAATTATCTTTCAATATTCTGACCCTTTGGGATTGTATCCCTGCTGACTCAAACCACTGGGTTGAGGGTAACGTCACCTTCAAAAGAGGGGCCTACTACTATAACTAAGATAATCTCTTAAAAAGTCTGAAAGTGCGAAAATCATCAAAGGGTACATTTAAAGACGAATTGGATCCAAGTGATTCTATCTTGTCTATCTGTTTTTATTTTATTTATCTTTGGATTTTTTGTTTTTATTTTCATATTTCAAAACTTTTCTCAAAAAAATTTAGATTTTTTTTGAAAGCTCTTGTGTCCATGGATAAACAGGTATTAAAAGCTCTTGTGTCCATGGATGACCTCAGTATCTTACCAACGCTATACTACGCTCACGATGGGTGCACTTGCCCAAGTGTGTGTTTATTATTAGTAGAATATCGTGTTTTATAAATTTGAAACTTGACTAATGTGTAAAATGGGCTTAAAATATCTATATAAATATATCACGCTTTGCACACACCAAGTTTTTGGCGCTGTTGCCGGGGACACAAGGATTTTAAGAAAGCTTATAATCGACGGCCTAATCATTTTTCAAAACCTTTTCAAAACTGCGCGCACCTTTTTTTAATTTTAAGGAATTTTTGCATAACAGTAGTCTGAACACGGGGTCGTGTTCCATAAACACACCCCCGTGCTGCACAAAACCAGTAACAATTTTCAAAACGCCCAGATACAGACTCTGACCATGGGTCGTGCTCGCTGACCACGGGGCCGTGGTGAGCCTCTGTTTCAGTTTTTAATCTTGTTTTCTGGTCCCGAGACTTTTGTGATCTGCTGAGTGATTCTTATGGATCAATACTCAGGAGGTTACAATTACTACTATGAAGAGGATGATTACGAAGAAGAATATTGTACCATTTGCGGTAATCCTCACTCGGTACAATATTGTGACCTTTTCGAGCCATCCACCTCATACATATACCATGAGGAACCAAGGTATGAACCTTCTACCTCATACTCATACCTTGAGGAACCAAGGTATGAATCATCTCCATCATATACTTACTATGAGGAACAATGGTATGAACCATCTACCTCATATGGGTATTATGAAGGACCAAGGTTTGAACTTCCGCACTCAAACTTTTGGGACACTTATCCCGCTCAATTTCACGAACCACCAACGATCCTCCCGAAGTCGAAAGAGTGATACAACACCTCAAAGATATCGAACGCTATATAAAAGAATCCCGCGCGAGGGAAGAGGTAGTTTGTACTAAAGAGGTAATGGTAGAAGAAGTAAAAATGGAAGAACAAGTAAGTGAAAAACCGACACATGAACCAAACAATGAAAAGGGTAAGTCCGAAAACGATAATTTTCAAAAAGAGTCAAGTTTTCAAGAAATTAATCTCTTAACACCTTCTTTCGAAAACCATTGTTTGGTACCTACTCATGCTAAGTTTTTAAAAGAGTTAAACACTAACACTAAAATTGACGAAATGGAAAGCATTAAGTTAACGAACGATCAAACTACGCTAATAAAAGATGACCCATTTGAAATTAACATTAGACAGGTTCCATGTTTCTTTCAAAATTCCTCTATTAGTAATATTACAATTGATAAAGATCTTAATGTTAATATAATGCCAAACTACATTTTCGAAAAACTGAGTATTAGTGATTTTTCTCCACTTCAAATCCCCATTTTTCTTTCTAATCGAAAAATAATAAAACGAACAGTAGTAGTTGAGGACGTGTTAGTGCAAACAAATTAAACGAAAGTCCAAACCGACTTCGTCATTCTTGATGATGCTCCACTTGTGTTAGGACAACCTTTTGTGAAAACCCATCAATCTTTGATCAATCGGAAGCAAAATAACATACCCATTCAATTAGGGGCCTATAAAAGGTATGTCGATCTTGAACAATCAACGAAATATCCAATTGGCATTGACGACCCCCTAATTGAAGATGAGTCAGAACCACCCGATAAGGTGGGTCTAGCCAAGGACCCTTATAAACGTGGTGCACCACGGAGGCATTCCGCGGAACTATCCTTAGTTTTAGATTAGTTTAACTTTTATGTTTTCTGGTTTAGTCATACTTTTCTGAAATAAATCACACTCGAATAGGTGGATATTGCCAAAGGGACGTTAAAACCGCACCCCATGCATGAAAACAGATCCTTCCGTCAACTTTTCCATCATTTCAGCATGTGCAGCACTGGGTCGTGGCCACCCAACACGCCCCCATGCCCAAGGTTCTGCAGAAATTTTTCTAACAGGTAACTGACCACGGGGTCGTGCTCAGCCCACCACACCCCGTGTTCAACTGCCCAGTAACATAAAATCTTGTTTTTAACCCACATTTACACATTTTAATCAACCGAAAAACTTATTTTTGGACACACTGAGGACAATGTGTAATTTAAGTGTGGGGGGATGCTAAAACCTTTAATCTTGCAAGTCCTAATAACAAGCCTTACACAAAACTCTATTGGAAACGCTAATCACCCCAATTTTTTTTCCAAAATTTTCATTTTTTTTACTTGTCTTGGTTTAATTCGGGAATAACAAGTTCTAAAAGTTATATTTTTACAAATTTACAACCGACAGCGTCATGATAAAAGGAACCAAATAAGAAAATTATGAAAAGGCATGACAAACCTAATTAAAATTTGATTATATATACTTGATCACATTATAAACCCATTCTCACAACAAGTGAGTTTTGAGCCTTTATTGAGCATACATGCATATATCTTTAAACTAAATGCTCATTTTTCGTTTCTTGTGTGAATAGCCGCTTGGTTCTTACGACTCTAGAACTTGCCACGACGATACACTCCCGGTCCTTACCAACTTGAACCCAAGTAAGTAAATGATGGAGGCATTAGGACTAACTCATTTTCCTTTCAACACCATTACTTTTAATTTTTTTTATCACCTTGAGCCTAAACGTTTTCATTTCAAAACCCACAAACCAAACACCCATTACCCACCAAAACCTTTTTCTTTTTAAACCCATTTATTTTAGTAAAAAGCTCGGTTATCATGTGACATGAAAAAAAAAAATTGCAATAACCAAACAAGTTCCTCAAAAATCTTATTTGAATATGCTTAGTTTGAATAAATGTCGCAAAAAAAAGTATACGACAACCGACACTTTTTACGCTTTGTGCCATTTTTACTAGCCACTAACCAAAAACCACCTACCCTTAGCCCAAACCTAACCCTTCCACAACGTTCTCTTGATATTTACGAAGGTTTATAGTTAAAAAGGAGGAGGATTGATCGATTGACAAGCATATGGTAGAAGTAAGTTCCATGCTGGTCTCGAGTGATCTCCCGTGATGTATGTGAACTTGTATATAAATGGAATTTTTAAAGAGGCATGTTATGCCCAAATAATTAATTTTTCTTATGAAATGATCTAAATAAATCATGACGAATAGGATTGTAAATATAATAAAAATTAAACTCAATAAAGATCTTGGATTCCTGACACTCAAGATGAGCCCAAAACTTCTCCTCTACCTCTTCCATTTGGGTGTGTAAGCCACATATTAAAGAGTTTTGCTTGAGGACAAGCAAAGATTCAAGTGTGGGGGTATTTGATGTGTGCAAAATGCAACATATAAATTACATCAAATGAGGCATAAAACTAACCCTTTTTTAGTACTAATGTTGGAAAAAGCGCGTTTCTTTCTTCCTTTTGAATTTACAGGATTAAATGAGCTTAAAAGAACAAAAGGAACAAATAAGGAGCCAAATACCAACATAAATACTAGAAGAAGGAATAACGTGACATGCTTGACCCCTCGGCAGCATCTCCCAAAGCAAAAACAAGTAGACAGAAGCTGACCACGGGGCTGTGCCCAGCTCACCACGGGGCGTGGTCAGGGACCTGCATAAAAGACAAACCTGTAGAAGCTTCCACGCCCACCACGGGGGCGTGCCCAGCTCAGCACGGGGCGTGGTCAACGCAAAGATACGCAGAATCTTGATAAATCTTAATAGTACAAATCTTTGCATTTTTAGTTTTTATTTTCATATTTTAAAACTTTTCTCAAAAAAATTTAGATTGATTAGACATTGAGGATAAACCGGTATTAAAAGCTCTTGTGTCCTTGGACGACCTCGGTATCTTACCAATGCTATACTACGTTCACGATGGGTGCACTTGCCCAAGTGTGTGTTTAGTGTTAGTAGAATATCGTGCTTTATAAATTTAAAACTTGACTAATGTGTAAAATGGGCTTAAAATATCAATAAAAATATATCACGCTTTGCACACACCACCACCACAAAAGAAGGAGAAAATAGCTTCAACACCACCATCACCGATTCTGTCAATAGATGTTGATATAACAAAAGTATCAGCAGATGTTAGCCAAACAGCTGCTAAGACACACCAATTGTTTCAGCAGAAGTTTGTCAAACATCTGCCATGCTCATTTTCACCACACAAACAACATTGTAAGCACATCCAACATCTAAAAGACTTCCCACACATTCACCTTCAGCATCAAAATGTGCTCCTTTACCAAAAAAACCTAAATCCAAATCTTCTCCAGAAAAATCACCACAAAAAAGAGAAAATAGCTTCAACAGCATCATCACCAATTCACCTAATAGATGCTGATACAACAAAAGTATCAGCATTTTAACCAAACAACGGTTGAGACACTAGTTGTTTCAGAAGAAGTTTGTCAAACATCTGCCATGATCATTTTCATTACACCAACAACAATCCAACCACCTCCAATATCACAAAGATTTCCCATACATTCATCTTCACTACCAAAACGTTCTCCTTCACCAGAAATCATGTCCACATGTAAGAGAAAAGCTCATATTGTGTTACAAGATGACGAGGAGATTAAATCAGCAATCCCCGTATCATCTGCCTTATTCAAAACAGTCCATCCTCATCATTTCCACCCAGAGAACCTACTTCATCTCTTCCAATTGCTACACTACCATCATTCATTCCTCTGGAAGCTCAATATCCTCTAGAGTTAGTCATTGTTAAAGGTGAAATTGAATCATTCTTCACAATAGAGGATCCATCTAAAAGATCCTTCCTGTTTTGGTCAAAAATTACCTAAGCAATTTAGTGATCAAATTAGTTAAGTGAGGTAGTGTGTTAGAAATGTGTGTGAAAAAATATGCTTGTTAAGTTATTTAGAAAATCAGTATTCAGGATATGGCTCAGGATATTGAGCTGTATCTACGATCAAACTATGAGCAAAAAGGAAAGTAAACGACACGAGATGTACGAGGAAAGCCCTTGATCAATCTAAATCGCCGGCATAAAACCTCGGGAGCTGACAATCGCAGCTGCCTTGTTCTTCTTATTACTTCAAACGTCAGGATACAGTGCAGGATGTGGTGCGGATCGACTATGTGTTACAATGAAATTTGAATACAAGTGTGATGTTTGCAATGAGCTCGAGAGTGAAAGTGTTCGAGAGTGTAAGTGTAAATTGTGTGCCTTAAACTGATCCGCCCCCATCTATTTATAGTAAAGATAATATAACAAACTATCCTAAACTTCCGGGATCCACCGAATATTCCTTAATCGAACGTTGTAGACCTGGTCTTTCGGGTTCAACGTCTCTCCTTCAACAAACACGTCCGAGTCTTGAGGAGAAGAAGTCCATTTGACCGTTAGCAAGTCTCAGCCTTTAACCTGCACGTGGTTAATTCAATAAACCTCAGGATATCGCCCAAGATGTTAGCAATATCCCCTTCCAGCATCCTGGTCACAAATAAACAAACAAAGGCAGGATATTGGTCAGGATATGTATGCTCAGAAAATGACCCATAACACTTCCCATCTCTTTATGGCTATAAGAAGCCTCAAAACTTAGATGAGTATATGAAATTGAAAGTAACACAGGCTAAGGTTATAGCAAGAGAGAATAGCATAGGGATGGATGACAGGGAATAGCAGAGGTTCTTATCATTTCAGCTTAGCAAAGTCATAAAAGTTGAATACTATGCTAGGGACCTGAGTAAATCTATGTCTGAGAGGCCAGTAATTCCTGAGCTTCAGATGCAACTGAGGGATGATTATGTTGGACAGATTATGAAGTACAAACCATATAATGCAACCAAAGATCAATTCAAAGACTGGTCAGCAGATGCTCTTAGAGAAGAAATCGACAGAATCACAAAAATACGCAATGATCCTCTAGTAAAGCCAACTCCACCTAATTGGAAGAAAGTCAAAACTGTGAATTCAGATGAGGCATTGAAGTTTAAAAGAATGAGAGTAGAGCTTGTGGCTGCTGGTTATGGTTCAGCTAGATCCATTGTTAGATGGTCTAAACTGAAGATAGTTGAGACCTACAAAAAGCTGGAAGAACATAGAGCTGAAGATCCAAATGTTCTTCAAAACCCAATCTATCCTACAAATGCTGCTCTGTCTCAAAAGATCCATACGCTGAAAAACCTTCTCTCATCATCTGCTTTATCTGAATCCTTTGCAAATTTAGTTAGCAGACCACAATCACCAAACTCATCTTCAATAATTCTTTTCCCAAGAAAACCAACTGATCCAAAAATAATAAAGTGGAAGTCATGCTCAAAAACCTAAGTATTGACTTTGATCAGATCAGATGGTAGTATTGAAGAGATTATAATGGATAGTGCATATAATCTGAATGCATACGATCTCCAAGATTTATTGGACCTTCAACTTGAAAGGGATGATGAAAAGACATGTTCTCCCTGGACTTTGAACTACAATTCAAAGGACAAATTAGGGAGATGTTGATGAGAAATAAAAATCAGTAATAAAGAAGGGTTTTGGTATCATCTGTTCTATAGGGAGATTGTTGGATCAGCAGCTGTGACATTGTCTCCAGTAGCATATTTAACCAGGACACAACATGTAGAAAAGGACATGTTGCTGCGTAACAAACTCTTGATTGAGCTTTGATGAAAGTTGTTTAGGCAGATGATCGTGTGTTCTTAGTTAATGTCTGTTGAAACTTAAGTTGTATTTGAATTTTATTAAGTTTGTTAGACATCTTTTATATGTACTTATGTCTATAAACAGTTTACATTGTCAATGGGTGGATACTCTCTTTTTTGAATAAGAGAATGGAAATAATCGTATGTAACTGATATATTAACCGATGATCTATGTTTATAGTTGTCTTTTAGCTATAATAGATAACACGTTTTGGTAAAATATCTATATACCTATCTATACTTTCTATTAAAATGTGTTATGCATCGTTTTCTAAAAACCACACGTGTTTGCACACGGGTCTTACTGCTAGTACATATAAAAGAAACCGTTGGGGGACACACGTCACCCTGTGGTTTCAACTCAGCTAAATTTTCCCACCTAAACCCACCTCAATACGGATACTCCAAATGATAAATGGATAGATCCAAATTGAGTTAATAACTTAACTAAAATACACAAAGCTTACACAGTACACCTCATTCTAACCCTAATTACTCCCCCTCTCTCTCTGACGAACACGGTGATGAAGGGAAATCGAAGCTTTCAATCAACATTCATCGGATTTCAAGGCTCTAAACTCGACAGTAATCTCTATTTTTTTGTTTGATTATTATATTTTGTTGTTTGATTCGTCTGATTTCGTTAATGGTTGAATGTTAGTTAGGTTTTTAATCGACGATTTGATGATCTGGCCTAACAACTTCGATTTTGGTAATAACAACTTCAACATTAGGTTTAACAACATCGATTCTAGAATAAGTGATGATCTCACCGGCCTTAGTTATGCCCAGGTTATGCCAATGGTCTGGCGAGTCTTGATAGTGCTGGATCAAATCAAGTCTCGTCGTTTTCCCAACCTGTTTATTGAAGACCTCCCTATAGCATACCGGTTGAGATCCCATGGCGATCATCGTTTTCTTCTGTTTTCTACCTCCGAGAACCCTTTGGTTCTTAAGGCCTCCAAGAACGAGGATCGATGGCGACGAAAATTCTTTTTCGTAAAAAGAGATTCTATTGATAAGGGTTTCGATCTGCCAGTTAAATGGTTAACCAAGGGTAGGATTTAGGGTTTTAGGAATATCCCCAATTATATCCTCAAACTATATCCCAGACTTATATCCTGACATTTTTATGCAGCGAACTTCAGAGATTTAGTACCTCCCAGCGCAGAATCCGAATCCAAGATCGAAGAAATCTATCGACTTCCTGTCAGTGAAAGAACTTTCTCCCTGTCTCTCCCAGATTCAAGCCAGAAATCAAGCTCAGAGATGTCTGGTAAGCACATTCTCAGTAGTTACATATATTCTAAATCAATTATTTTTCAAAAGTATGATGAGTTCAAGAACATCTCCCCTCGTGCAGTACCGGTTGTCAACCTTGAAGGTTTCCAACTTGACGAGTTGGATTGCTACTCCAGCCTCGAACCCATCAAACAAGAATCCAAGCCAAAGCCATCTGCTACACCAAAGCCTACCTCCTCGAAGACTGTTTCTGCTCCCAAAGGCCCTCCGGCATCCAGGACCCGGGCATCCAGCTCTCGGAAGAGAAAGGAGACGGACTCCCCAGCTGTTTCTGAAACATTCTCTCTCGAGGATCATGGGTTCAACGAAGCCACCTCATTCCTCAAACAGGTAGAATTTTCTTTTCGATATCCTGCACAAGCATGTTAGTCTTTATCCTGCTTATTTTTTACATCAATACCTGTGTCTTTATCGATAGGGTCTGGATCGTCTTATGCACTTGTATGAAGACGCTTGCGGGCTTAACAAGATGTTGGAGATCAAGCTGGAGAAGGCTGAGGCCACCATAGCTGACCAGGGAACCATTGCAGCTGCTAAATCCCAGCATTATGAAGACAAATACAAGGCAATGATCCGGGATCACCAAGCTACCCTCCACAAAGCCAACGAGGATGCTCAAGCCAAACTAGATGCCGCCCTTCTCCAATACCAGCAGAATATGAGTTCATATAGGGATAGCCTCAAAGCATCCGTAGTCGTCTCTCTTCTCCAAGCCAGGATAAGGATGGCTTATGAAGCCAGGAATTTGGGCTTCGAATGCCCCTCCTGGAATATAAAGGCTTGGGAGGAGAAACTTCAGGATCTCGGAGGTCATCCCATTGCTCATCCTACAAAGCATGCTGGTGAAGAGCCCTCTAAGGCGGCTGAAGAAATGACCAATGCTGATGATGATGCCGAGAAGAATCCTGAGGCTGATGCTGGGGCGAATGCTGGGAAGGAGGTTGCTGATCAAGAAGGTGCTGCCCCTTAGGCAGCGGAGTGGGCGATGATGGATATACGTGCCAAGGCCGGAGCCCACTTTTAAATTTCATGGTTGTGGTCGCATAAACAATTTACTTTTCCTGTCTTCGAACAATTTACATTTCCTGCATTAGAACAATATGATGACCAAAGGTGGATGGGTCCTAGGTTTTAGGATGAAGCCCTTGGTCATCGATTAGTATAACTTGTTTTGAATGTGGTAACGGTTGTAGGTAGACAGGTCCTGTTTTGAGATATATCCTGCAACCGTTACACAAGTATGGTAAAAACTAATAGTGCTTTTGGCGGATGGGCCTTGGTTTAAGGTGACACCAAAAGCACAACTTTTGACTTGTTAATAATATAACTATCTTTTGATTTGTTTGCTGTTGCCTTGCATTATTTAGTGTAACTCTTAGCTTTGTAAAATTTTGTATTATCATCTTATGAAAATATCCTGATCAGTATGCTCAGCGATATATTGTAAAAACTTTTTATTAGATAGAACTTCCAAACATTCCTTCAACTTTGTAAAAAGCTTTTGAAAAACAATCTTTGTTTCCAAAACCAGTTTTCGATAATACTTAAATGATCAAAGTTCCAAACTAATACTAGTTTCAAACACCTTAATTAAATATCCCGAAAAGGACTTTGAGAATATATCAGGATACTTAACCTTTTATAAAACATAGTGTTACTAAAAACTTAGACGATGTTTACAAAGGAAAGATCATACCCGGAGTAGTATATAACCCTATTACCAAGCTTCAATCTTTTTGCAACTTCTTCAATGAAGATGTCCCCTGTGCGAGGTACTTAGTACATTAGTTCCGAGCCTTATCCTTTTAACATCACCACCTTGGTAGGGATGTCCCCTGTGTACAATGTCTTCAAATACTTTAGAAATCTTCTGAATGTCAGTTTCCATCGTATAGGCAATTTTTTACATCCCAAGGGCAAAACCCTAGGTTGTACTGGAGATAAATCCCTTGTATCCTGGGGAAAATCCTAAATTTTCATGCGCTACAGGCGGGAGTGTATAAACTCCAAGACTTAGAAAGATGAAAACCTTTAAACCTTAGAGAGTATGAAAATACCCTTTCGTGAGAGAGGGTGATCAATCCTCATATACCTTTAGGATTCAGGATATAGCCAACAGTAACGAAATTGTCAGCCACTTTTACATGGACTGGTCCCGCCACCTTGAACTATCCCTGAATAACTTGCGCTCCAGGCGGGGTGTTTAAACCCAATTCGGAAGAAAGGTGAATACCTTTAAACCTGTGAAGGGATCAGGATCCCTTGTACGTGAGAGAGGGGGCCAATCCTCTAATCTTTCGAGTTATCCTGAGTACATATCCTGGAGCTATATCCTGCTAAACAATTGTAAACTAAGGTGGGTGTTAGCTTGGCTAACACCCCTCCGATGCTTAAGTCAGTATTGGATTACAAAGAACAAATTAAACCAAACATATTTAAAAAAGGTAGAATTCATACCATCCTGAGTTAGAAATTAAATTCTAAACTCACTTGAAATAGAGCTTAAGGTGTATAGCATTCCAAGATCTCGGTAGCATATCCCCCTTCATATTCTTGAGTCTGTATGCTCCTTTCCCTGCTTCTGATTCAACTTCGTATGGTCCTTCCCATTTTGGAGCTAACTTGCCATCGGCAGGATTAGTAGTATTCTGAAAAGCCTTTCTTAACACCCAATCTCCAACCTTAAATCTTCTGGTCCTAATATTCTTGTTATATGCCCTGGATATTCTCTGTTGATATGCTGCCATCCTTAGCCTTGCCGCATCTCTCTTCTCATCTATAGTGTCTAAATCCTGACTCAAGGCTTCAGGATTCTGCTCAGGATCACTTAGGGTAGATCTTGCAGTAGGTATTGTCATTTCCGTCGGAATCATTGCTTCTGCTCCAAATAGCAAGGAAAACGGGGTTTGGCCTGTTGCATTCTTTACCGTTGTCCTATCAGCCCACAAAACAAAGGGTAATTCTTCTGCCCATCTCCCTTTTTTGGCTCCAAGCCTTTTCTTTAAGTTATTGACAATTTTCTTGTTTGAGGATTCTGCTTGTCCATTTGCTTGAGGATGTACCGGAGTAGATGTGATCATTTTGATCCCCCAACTCTTGCAAAAGTCAGTAGTTCTCTTGCTTATAAACTGAGAACCATTGTCACAGATTATCTCGGCTGGTACTCCGAATCTGGTCAGGATATTCCTCTTTATGAAGGATACTACTTCTTGGTCTCTAACTTGAACAAATGCTTCAGCTTCAACCCACTTAGAGAAATAATCCGTCATTGCTAGCATAAAGACTTTTCCTCCCGGAGCTTTTGGTAGCTTTCCCACTATATCCATACCCCACTTCATAAATGGCCAAGGGGAAACAATAGGATACAATGGTTCAGCAGGTTGATGCAGTATGTTACTATGTCTTTGACATGCGTCACATCTTCGAGCATATTCTGCGGCATCTTTTCTCATTGTTGGCCAATAATATCCTGTCCTTAATACTTTTGAGAATAACGACCTGCCCCCAGCATGGTTACCACAATCCCCTTCATGTATATCCTGAAGTACTTCTTTGGCTTCAGGATCCTCCAAGCACCTCAAATACGGTCCTGCAAGAGATTTTTTGTATAAAATATTATTTATAATAGTGAATCGTGATACCTTCATCCTAAATGCCTTAGGATTTTCATTTCCAGGGATGTGTCCTTCTTTGAGATATCTCATGATTGGAGCTGTCCAGGATTTAGGATCCTCTTTAGGATGCTCTGCTCCAGGATCCTGAATACCCGCTACTTCTTTATCCTGAGGATTCGTTGCAGGATATAAGACATGTAATATTGGTATTTGGGTCCCTTCGGGTATCCTGATCGATGATCCCAAATTTGCTAAGGCATCCGCTTCAGCATTATCCTCCCTTGGTACCTGTTCAAGTATAAAAACATCGAAATATCCTGCTAATTTTTTGAGAATATTGAGATATTCGATTAATTTCTCACCCTTAACTGCATAGGATCCATTAAAATGGTTAGTAATTAACAAAGAGTCAACATATACTTGCAAATTTTTGATACTCATGCTCTTAGCCAACTCTAATCCTGCAATTAAAGCCTCATACTCTGCCTCATTATTAGTAGCAGGAAATTCACACCTAATAGCCTGGGGTAATATGTCCCCCTGTGGCGATTTTAGTAGTATTCCTAATCCTACTCCCCTTACATTAGATGCACCATCAGTATATAATGTCCAGGATCCTGAGGATTCTCCTAACTGTTGAACTTCTAGGTCTACCTCATCCTGAATATCACTACTGAAATCAGCCACAAAGTCAGCTAAAGCTTGAGACTTTATGGCATTTCTAGGTTCATATACTAAATCATAAGAACTTAACTTTACTGACCACTTGGCCATCCTGCCTGACATCTCTGGTTTCCTGAGCACATTTTTGACAGGATAATTTGTTTTAACATGTATCCTATGTGTCTCGAAATAATGTCTAAGCTTTGTCGATGCCATGACTAGAGCTAATATTAATTTTTCTAAATGAGAATACCTAGTTTCAGCATCTAACAAACTTTTACTAACATAATAAACAGGATATTGCTGACCTTCATGGTCTTTTATAAGAACGGCACTTACAGCATTCCCTGATACAGCAAGGTATAGGGATAGTGGTTCACCATTTTCAGGCTTCATCAATAAAGGTGCGGTTGAGAGATATCGTTTCGAATCCTGCAAGGCTGCTTCATGCTTCTCCCCCCATTCGAATCTTTTGTTCTTCTTCAGGATATCCTAAAAATCTTTGCACTTCTCTGAGGATCTCGAGATAAACCTGTTTAAAGCTGCTACTCGGCCTGTCAATCTTTGTACGTCCTTCATATTTGAGGATGATTTTATATCCAGGATAGCTTTGATCTGCTCTGGGCTTGCTTCTATCCCCCTTTTTGTCACCATATATCCGAGAAACTTTCCTGCCCCCACTCCGAAATGGCATTTAGCAGGATTCAGCTTCATGTTGTATCGATCCAGGATATCAAGTGCTCCCTTGATATCCTGGAGGTGATCCTCAGCCTTTTTAGATTTCACCACCATATCATCTATATATACCTCCATGGTGTCCCCCAGTTTGTCTTTGAACATCATGTTTACCAATGTTTGGTATGTTGCACCTGCATTTTTCAAACCAAAAGGCATAGCTGTATAACAATAAATACCTGTTGGTGTCATGAAGGCAGTATCCTCCTGGTCAGAAGGCTCCATTTGGATCTGTTGAAATCCTGAGGATACGTCCATGAAGGTCAGCATTTCATGCCCGGCAGTGGCATCTACCATTGCATCAATGTGGGGAAGAGGAAATGGGTCTTTAGGACAAGCTTTGTTCAAGTCTGTGTAGTCCACACAAACTCTCCATTTCCCATTTTTCTTCTGTACTACAACCACGTTTGCTAGCCACCTTGGGAACTTAACCTCTCTGATCATCCTGGACTTTAATAATCTCTCAACTTCCTCCTGGATAATTGTGTTCCGCTCAGGAGCAAACTTCCTTCTTTTTTGCTGCACAGGCTTGAATGATTTATCAATTCCAAGCTTGTGAGTGATAATATCTTTGGATATGCCTGTCATATCCTCATGCTTCCATGCAAACGTTGACATCCTGCATTTCAAAAAGTTAATTAATTGTTCTTCAATATCCTGAGGGATATTGGTCCCTACGAGCACCGAAATATCGGGATTATCCTGGTCCAGAATAATTTTCTTCACATCCTGCTCCGGATCCTCCATGATATCCTGGGCCCGCGTCTTTAATTGCTATGCTACACTAGGTTTGGTTGAGGATTTCATCGAGGATGAGTAGCATTCTTTCGCCTCCTGCTGATCACTATCAACTTTAACAACTCCCCAAGGGGTAGGTATCTTGATGCATTGGTGATATGTTGATGGCACAGCCTTCATATCGTGAATCCACGGTCTTCCCAGTATGATGTTATAGCAGGATAGAGAATCCATCACACAGAAACGTTGTATCGAGTTGACTCCTTCAACGTATACTGGCAACTTTATCTCTCCCACTGTGTTTCTAGCCTCTCCACTGAACCCAACAAGCACGGTAGACTTTGAAGTGATATCCATTGGAGATACATTCATTCTCTTCAGAGTTTCTAGTTGGATTATGTTGACGGAGCTGCCATTATCAACCAATATCCTGCGTACAAAATGGTTAGCCACATATAACGTTATTACCAGAGCATCATGGTGAGGATCCTGGACAGTATCCCTGTCATCAGCATCAAAAGTGATCACTTTGTCAGTTGTGAGGGTAGTCATCCTGACAGGTTTGTCTCCCCTTTCGGCCTTAGCTTCTTTTGCATGTCTCTTTACTGCCGAATACGAAGTTCCACAAATGTCGGATCCTCCCGAAATGAAGTTGATTATCTTGGCATCCGCGGGAGGTGATGCTGCTCGTTCAGGATCCTTCTCAGTATCCTGACCCTTATTCTTCTTTCTTCCTAAGAGATCTTTCAGATATCCCTTGCTTAGAAGATAGCTTATTTCTTTCCTTAGAGCAATGCAATCCTCAGTTACATGTCCGAAATCTTCGTGGAAAGCACACCATTTCGACTTATCTTTCCAGTCAGCCTTTTGTTGATTCTTTCGAGGCCACCTAGCCTTGTCTCCTAGACCCTGCATGGCATACATCAATTCAGGAATGTTAACAGAAAAGCAATATTCAGACAACTCAGGATACTCTTCAGGATCCTCATCTTCGACAGCATTCACTCTCTTGTTTTCATTTCTACCATATGGCTTAGGCCGATATGACTTGAATGAGGATTCTGACTTCCTGTTAGTTGACTCATAAGTGTTAGATGAGTTCATCCTTTCTTGCATCTTCCTATCATCTTCCAGACGGATATATCTCAAAGCCCTGTTACGAGCTTCGTCGAGATTCCTGCAGGGATTCATTACAAGATCCTGATAAAACTGAGAATCCTTTTGTAATCCCATCTTAAAAGCTTGCACAGCTGTTGCAACATCAAGATGTGGGATATCCAAGGATTCTCTACTGAATTTGTTCACATAATCCCTCAAGGATTCCTGAGGCCCTTGAGTTATCCTGTAAAGATCACTGGTTAGTTTCTCAAAACTCCGACTACAAGAAAATTGACTGTTAAATAAATTCACCAAATGAGCAAACGAAGTAATTGAGTGATGAGGAACGTTTAACAGCCATTTTAAGGCTGATCCTGTTAGAGTGGAACCAAATCCCTTGCATAAGCACGCTTCCTTGAGCTCCGGAGGGATAGGGTTAATCTCCATTCTTTCCCTATACTGAGCAACATGCTCCTCAGGATCCGTAGTCCCATCATAAAGCTTCATGTTGGGGGTTTGGAATCTCTTTGGGATCTCAGCATCATAGATAGGATATGCAAAGCGAGATATCTTGTGGCTGTCTTGGGACACTTCCGGGATCGGCTGGACCACCCCAGGTACACTAGATATCATGTCCTTCAACTTCTGAAGTTCCCTAGTAAGTGCTGATGTTACACCTGTATCCTGCAAAGATCCACTATTGTTAGTAGCATGAGTATTATTATTATTTGACACGTTACCCGTTGGAGGATTTTGCCCATATCCTGAAGCATATCCTGAGCTCCTCATGGTTGACATCCTGACCGAGGAGGGTATTTCAGGAGTATGATTCTGAGGAAGGCTGGGCACAATATTCCCCCTGTTATCCTCAGTATACACAGCTGAACTAAAGTTCAACGTTCTGGGATGTAATGGAGTGACATTATCCTCAGCAGATCTGCTCGAGCCAGACTTCAGGAGTTGTATTTCCCTTAAAAGCATTTGGGTTGTTTCCTGTTACTGCCTCATTTGTTCCTGCACACTTCCAAATAAAGTAAGAATTTCATCATTAGAAGCTAGAAGGGGAGCAGATTCCTGAACACTGCGGGTAGGGATAATATCCTGAGGTCGCGAAGAGGCTGGCATCCTTAGAGGAGGTGGTGGAAGCACCGAACCAGTAGTAGCAGAAGTCATAGCAGACACAGTAGAGGAACTCATGTTTGATCTTGAGGCCATTATGGACAATGTGGCAAAAAGTTTTGAAAATAGAAAGCCGATTAGCGATTTCACAAAAATTTTTAGTAAAGAGAGCACCACTTGCCCCACGGTGGGCGCCAAATTGTTTTGGTCAAAAATTACCTAAGCAATTTAGTGATCAAATTAGTTAAGTCAGGTAGTGTGCTAGAAATATGTGTGAAAAAATATGCTTGTTAAGTTATTTAGAAAATCAGTATTCAGGATACGGCTCAGGATATTGAGCTGTATCTATGAGCAAAAAGGAAAGTAAACGACACGAGATGTACGAGGAAAGCCCTTGATCAATCTAGATCGCCGGCATAAAACCTCGGGAGCTGACAATCGCAGCTGCCTTGTTCTTCTTATTACTTCAAACGTCAGGATACAGTGCAGGATGTGGTGCGGATCGACTATGTGTTACAATGAAATTTGAATACAAGTGTGATGTTTGCAATGAGCTCGAGAGTGAAAGTGTTCGAGAGTGTAAGTGTAAATTGTGTGCCTTAAACTGATCCGCCCCCATCTATTTATAGTAAAGATAATATAGCAAACTATCCTAAACTTCCGGGATCCACCGAATATTCCTTAATCGAACGTTGTAGACCTGGTCTTTCGGGTTCAACGTCTCTCCTTCAACAAACACGTCCGAGTCTTGAGGAGAAGAAGTCCACTTGACCGTTCGCAAGTCTCAGCCTTTAACCTGCACGTGGTTAATTCAATAAACCTCAGGATATCGCCCAAGATGTTAGCAATATCCCCTTCCAGCATCCTGGTCACAAATAAACAAACAAAGGCAGGATATTGGTCAGGATATGTATGCTCAGAAAATGACCCATAACACTTCCCATCTCTTTATGGCTATAAGAAGCCTCAAAACTTAGATGAGTATATGAAATTGAAAGTAACACAGGCTAAGGTTATAGCAAGAGAGAATAGCATAGGGATGGATGACAGGGAATACCAGAGGTTCTTATCATTTCAGCTTAGCAAAGTCATAAAAGTTGAATACTATGCTAGGGACCTGAGTAAATCCATGTCTAAGAGGCCAGTAATTCCTGAGCTTCAGATGCAACTGAGGGATGATTATGTTGGACACATTATGAAGTACAAACCATATAATGCAACCAAAGATCAATTCAAAGACTGGTCAGCAGATGCTCTTAGAGAAGAAATCGACAGAATCACAAAAATACGCAATGATCCTCTAGTAAAGCCAACTCCACCTAATTGGAAGAAAGTCAAAACTGTGAATTCAGATGAGGCATTGAAGTTTAAAAGAATGAGAGTAGAGCTTGTGGCTGCTGGTTATGGTTCAGCTAGATCCATTGTTAGATGGTCTAAACTGAAGATAGTTGAGACCTACAAAAAGCTGGAAGAACATAGAGCTGAAGATCCAAATGTTCTTCAAAACCCAATCTATCCTACAAATGCTGCTCTGTCTCAAAAGATCCATACCCTGAAAAACCTTCTCTCATCATCTGCTTTATCTGAATCCTTTGCAAATTTAGTTAGCAGACCACAATCACCAAACTCATCTTCAATAATTCTTTTCCCAAGAAAACCAACTGATCCAAAAATAATAAAGTGGAAGTCATGCTCAAAAACCTAAGTATTGACTTTGATCAGATCAGATGGTAGTATTGAAGAGATTATAATGGATAGTGCATATAATCTGAATGCATACGATCTCCAAGATTTATTGGACCTTCAACTTGAAAGGGATGATGAAAAGACATGTTCTCCCTGGACTTTGAACTACAATTCAAAGGACAAATTAGGGAGATGTTGATGAGAAATAAAAATCAGTAATAAAGAAGGGTTTTGGTATCATCTGTTCTATAGGGAGATTGTTGGATCAGCAGCTGTGACATTGTCTCCAGTAGCATATTTAACCAGGACACAACATGTAGAAAAGGACATGTTGCTGCGTAACAAACTCTTGATTGAGCTTTGATGAAAGTTGTTTAGGCAGATGATCGTGTGTTCTTAGTTAATGTCTGTTGAAACTTAAGTTGTATTCGAATTTTCTTAAGTTTGTTAGACATCTTTTATATGTACTTATGTCTATAAACAGTTTACATTGTCAATGGGTGGATACTCTCTTTTTTGAATAAGAGAATGGAAATAATCGTATGTAACTGATATATTAACCGATGATCTATGTTTATAGTTGTCTTTTAGCTATAATAGATAACACGTTTTGGTAAAATATCTATATACCTATCTATACTTTCTATTAAAATGTGTTATGCATCGTTTTCTAAAAACCACACGTGTTTGCACACGGGTCTTACTGCTAGTACATATAAAAGAAACCATTGGGGGACACACGTCACCCTGTGGTTTCAACTCAGCTAAATTTTCCCACCTAAACCAACCTCAATACGGATACTCCAAATGATAAATGGATAGATCCAAATTGAGTTAATAACTTAACTAAAATACACAAAGCTTACACAGTACACCTCATTCTAACCCTAATTACTCCCCCCCTCTCTCTGACGAACACGGTGACGAAGGGAAATCGAAGCTTTTAATCAACATTCATCGGATTTCAAGGCTCTAAACTCGACAGTAATCTCTATTTTTTTGTTTGATTATTATATTTTGTTGTTTGATTCGTCTGATTTCGTTAATGGTTGAATGTTAGTTAGGTTTTTAATCGACGATTTGATGATCTGGCCTAACAACTTCGATTTTGGTAATAACAACTTCAACATTAGGTTTAACAACTTCGATTCTAGAATAAGTGTTTGATTGTTTCGTTTTTTCATCTACTGTTCTTTCTATTCGTATTAACTTTAGATCTAAGCCTTAATGGAATCGTACAACCATCGTTGCAATTGTTGTTTTTGTGTTTGCAGATTCTTTCGTCTCCATGGATGGTTTCTTGATGGGTTTGATTTATAGACTGGTGTGACATATTAGCCATTAAGATGGTATTTCTTTACTCATTGATGATTCACATATAGAGCAAAAGCTAAAAGAGATTCCACATGTATTATTATTCACCATCACTTTAATGGATATAACTGACTGAGTATTATGATTTTGTTGTTATGGACGAACTCCTTAGATGTTCTTTTATGAGATTCGATAAAATTTGGTGCAATATCTAATCTCAATACATTTGGTGGACCATGAACCTATTAGAAGCAGATTACTCACGATAGATAAAAAATCAATATAGATCAATGTTATGACAACAACTTTTCAATAGATAACATTGCTAATTTATTCTATATACGCTGAGTGCATAACGATAACAATTTAAATTTCGATATTAAGTAAGAAAGATATTAAGTAGTTTTAAATTTCGATTTGGAAAAGCTTTTGGTACTGAAGCTACATTCACAACAGTAGGCAATCAAATTCTATATACGCTGAGTGCATAACGATAACAATTTAAATGTTTGATAGATGGTAGAATATTGGCAGGTGTCATCTATTCCTTCGGAATATATTGATAGTAGGTTCTGAGGCCCCAAATAAATGTGAGCCTTTGTGTGATCAGTCACCCTCAATTGTTGGATTGGTATGTTTGTTTATCTTAGGTATAATTTATCACTAAGAATTATGTGATATTCTGATGATTCAGGTTAAATCGTTAAAGTTGGCACATAATAATGTGTCTGTGCGCACGCGCGTTAGTTCCAGATATCTGTACCTTTCTTCTCAATTCTACACTTCACCATTCTTCTTATTGTTGCCATTAGTGTTTTAAGTCTTAATGAGGTCCTACTTGCTACAATTGTTAGTGTTTTGCAAGTTGCAAAAGGTTAATTTATTAATGGTAGGAGAGTATACTGAGTTGTTAGTGTTAAATTGCTATATATAATTATGCATGATATTAAAATTACCGATATCCCACCGCAATAGGCTATATCTCAAATATCGGTCCTTGACCGATATCCGATCTTTTACCGCATTAACTACTTAGCTGCAGATTATAAGGACACTTTACCAAATTGGTTTTGCGGGAATTTCTATCTCTGTTCTGACACTGCTCTATTTGATACTATATGTAATGGGGTTCTGTTTTAATGTTTAGCCAGAAATTCATGAATTACTTTCCTTAAAAGAATAATGTGTGCATAATTACCTTTTAGAATCTGTTTTATATACTCCTTATGTAATTATATGTTTGTTTTTTTAATGCATCGACATGAGGAATTTTGCTCAAAAGAATATTGTGTGCATAATAACCTTTTAGAATCTGTTTTATATATTCCTTATGTACCCGCTTGGTACTGAAAAATGGGAAAAAGTGGTACCGGTACCGAATACACCGGTTCGGTACCGGTATTTTACCCATAAATACTGGTACCGTACCGGTACCGAAAAACGAAGAAAATGGGAACCGGTACGAATATACCTGGTACGGTTCCATACCAGTATCTGGTACCAAATGCTCATCCCTACCAAAGATAGCGAGAACACTATTAGATAGGCAGAGAATGCACTCCACCAAATTGGCACTTTGGTTCACATGGTGGTAAGATATCTAATCTTAACTTTTATAATTTTTATATTATTGCTACCATAAAAGAACACAACTTCATATTACAGTGCATATTTTTAAAATTTTCTTTTAGAAACTATAAAAATCAAATCCTCGCACCTCTCATTACTGATGGTTTAGTTCCTTTTGCTTTACTATAATTTTATGTTAGGATAATGTGCTAAACTTTACTGATTAATGAATTCCTTTGAATATTTACAGAGATAAATTAATACTTCGGTCATTGTATTGTAGTATTGTTAAAAGACAAAGATTTTGTTTATTAATACATGTTGTTCTCTTTTACTAGCTAATAAAGTTATTTCCTAAATTAGCCGATTAGGGCTGTAATGTAATAGAGGCGGTGTCTCATTTGGAGGCCAAAGGTAACGATAACCGTCTCTTTCTTTCTTACATCTTCCTTCTAGAAGGTGCCCCTCCCCTTTATCCAACTCCCCTTTTATCCCTTGATCCCTTCCCTTTCTCGCCTAAATTAAACACTACCCTAATAACCTATTAGTCAATTCGGATAACCCGACCCAATTGGTAATAATTGACATTCCTAATATAATTCTTTTTTAGGGTTTGATTTCGCACCGCAACGACGATGATTAGAAGGTACGAGGATGACAATTTTGAGTCAGATCCGGTTCAAGGGTAAACCTCAAATCAGTTACAGTCTTGGATGATTTGTTATGAACTGATAGTTCATCTCTCCACAACTTCATCACGTACAATCCTTTTTCTACAGGTAATCATGTGACATCTGTGCCATTACGACCATCGTACAAATACGAATCCAATGAAATCTTGTGTTACATTCTTGGGATTTGTACAAATACTTGTGACAATTGCACATATCAATTCTTGTTCAATTTCGAGCTCTAAAGCGCTTTCTGGAAAGTTATACGCAAACTGATGTGTAAACGTAATCAGTATAACGCGAAAAACATTCCGGAACAGTGACATAGGCTTAACATACCTTAAATAACCTTTACATAACTTAGAAATAAGTTTTGAAAGGTTTGGTGTGCCAAAAACAAGTTTATTCGATCGCAGGGACTAATTGAGACAAACTGCTAAAGTATGCCGATTCGTATAATAACAAACATTCCGGAACATGATCATAAGCTAAACATACCCTAAATATCCATTACATAGCTTAGAAATAGGCTTTGAGGGGTTTGGTATGCGAAAATACGCTTATTTGATCAATAGGGACTAAAAGCATCAAAAAGTGCATAAGTTTGCATTTACGCGCATATCTTACGTTTTGAACATATCCGGACATCCAAAAATTTTTTTAATCATTAAAATATTTTATTTTAGTGATTGAAATGCAAAAATACCATTCGTCGCACAATTTGGATCGTTTTCGCGTCCGTTCAAGCATATTTCATGTTCCCTATCCTTTAACTTCATTGTAGAGCCTTGAAATGGGGTTAACGGGGCTTAAATGCATCAAAATCAAAGTTTTAAGCATGCAGGGGCCAAAACTAACAATTCTGGAAAGATACCTTGCTTACGTGGGGCGCGACAGACTAACCTGGCAGAAACATTGAATTTGGCTTAGCAGCCTGTTTCCATTGATTTTTACCATGGTTTTAGCATACTATGGACTTGTTTTTGTGCTCCCCTTGTATTTAAAACTATGGGCAACAAGTGTATGGCCAAGATCAACCTTTTATTCTCTCAAAAACACATGTAATGATCTTGTGGATTCAAGGTTTCCTATAAATACCCATGGGGTTTTGCCAAGTTCCTTGCTCATTTGATCTAATCTGCTCTAAGTTGAGGCTCTCACTTGTTGAAAGCTTCATACCTGAGTATTTTTAGTTCAATTATTCCTAGCTTGGACCCTTTGTAAGCTTCTTTCATGCTTGTTTATGCTTTTCAAGCATGAAAGTCAAACAGTGTTTGACTTTCTGCTTTAACCATGAATTGGTCAAGAAAAAGTTCGTTCGAACTTTGCAACGTGAGCGTAATCACGATGGTTATAGTCCCTTGTGACTATACCTCCTGATTACCACGTTGATTAGTAAAAGTGACGAGTCAAATTTTCGGTCAAAATGCCGATTATGAGCATTTTGCGATGAAGCTATTTTCGGGTATCAAAACACTTTGTTTTAATATCAAACCTCTTTTCTAACTTAGTTAAACATGTTTTTACATGTTTAACTCATCACTTTTAGTCTAGTGCTTGTATAGGGTCGTAAGTCAAGCGGTCTTGACAACCGCTTAGACTTTCGAACCCGACCCGTTTGGTCGATCGTTAGGATCCGACCAAGCACATTTTGTGACCATAGTTGTATAGGGGATAACCTTCCAAGGTTATACCTTATGGTCACATAGTTTAATTAGTTGTATGATAGGTAGTTTATATGCCTTAGGTAAATGACCGAAATGCCCTTTTCATGCATAATTTGAATTTAAGCATATGTAACCTAAATTTTGTCACTTAAACTGATTATGCAACATATTTAAACATGTTAGGGCATATAATACTTGTCAAAGGACTAGTTAGGCGTCTCAAATGTGTATTCGCGTGAACGACGCGTTAAAGTAGCGTAGACTACCTTAACGGGTCATAACGGGTCGTAAGCACTTAGGATAGGTTCCGATTTATGATGTAGGCTTTGTTAAACCATATTACATGAGTTCCAATACTCATTTGGTTTACGAGACCTCATTCTACCCGATCTCCCGATTTAGGTGTCGATTTATTAACTTAGCGATATGATTACTAGGTACCACTTGATTTCCTTGGTTTGCCTGAGCTTTGTTAAGTTCATTTAATCGAGGATACCTTGCAATTCAATGTGAGTACATAGTTCCCCTCTTTTACCATTTTCGAATGTTTTGAGGTGATTCATATGTGCTAAACGATTTCGAGTTTTCTAAATGAATGCTATGGTTTATGTTAAACACAACGATTTCAATAATATAAACGAACTTGCTAGGACGTTGGTCGAAAGACAATTGAATGACATTCATTAACCATGTTTAAGCCGACCAGTAGTATGTTATGGTACCATAGGCTGTTATGGTACCATAAGATCTAACAAATCCCGTTCCCGGCTTCATAGGTTTGTTTGAAAGTAGGGAATGGCAGAATCCGAAAACATTTTTGATAAACCTTTGATTTTTTAAGGGTTTATCTGACAGTCTCAAGGCTTGAATGTATACGATAAACATTACTGCATAAATGTTTGTATCAATAAAAGCATTGGTTTTTGCAAAACATAACTTTTGATTTAAACTTAGAGTTATTCAAAGACGTTGTTTTGTACATTTTATATGTGGGGTTGAGTAAAAACTCTTTATTCACCATACATGACATTTGGTTTCATATGACATTTCACTATACATTGACATATACATGTGGTTTGAGTAAATACTTTTTATTCACCATACAAGACATTGTTGTTACTTGACATTTGTTTTACAAGACATGATTTACACATGACATTGAAACATTAAACATTGTTATACATGAACATTTGACATTAGTTTGAACAAGACATTTTTGGTGGTTATTTGGTAAGAGATTTAAATAACGAGGCATGTGTAATATGATAAAAGCATGGTGGATACGCCGTTGGTACTTCCTATATATAAGTGCTTTTAAGACATTACATGTTGTTGCGTTATCTAGATCACTTGGACGAATGTTTTCAAAACAAAGTTACACTACAAGGTTTACTTAAAGATATAAACCATACAATGTTTACTTTCAACGACGATTTACTACTTGGTTTACAAAGACAAATGTTTTCAGTTAAGATTCATGGCTACAATGGTTTTGGTTTACACATATATCAATTTGTAAAGTTGATAAAAACATACTGCAATATCAAACTCTTTTGTTTTCAAGGTACACACTCGACAACTCTCGTAGTTGGACGAGGTATTGCAATATGTACTTAAAGGCATGAATATGACACACTCATAAAACCTATGTACTCGCCGGCATTTTTATGCTGAATTATTTTCACATATGTTTCAGGTGCTGTATATGATGATGTTTGATGATGTTTATGATGCATGCTCACATAGGAATGGATGAGGCCTTAGTGATTCAATAACAATGAAAGACAATTTGTTCATGTTTTGCTTTTGATTTCAATTCAATGTAATAAACTTAATTCAATAAAACGAAAGTTCAATCCATGTGTTGTGAAACAATGATTCTGTCGCTCCACTCCCCAAAGTTTCCGCCGCGGTTTGTTATCTTACGTGGTCGGGGTGTGACAGAAGAGTTGGTATCAGAGCTCATGGTTATAGGGAATTAGGTTATTTGTAATGCTTTGATCTAGACTATAACCTTCCTAGGACCCTAACTCAAGTTATCTTGTGTTTAGTCTTAAAACAATATCGTTGCCTATCTTTAGTTGACAACCACAACAAGAACACGAATTACAAATCCGATTTGGAAACTAATCGTCTCTTCTTAGATGATTTATTATAAGGTTTTGAACCTTCAAAGTTTTCAAAATCTCGTCAAAGTTTGGGTCTTATTAATGTGAGCACGTGCAATCTGGAAGGGTGGGTGCCTGTATCCCGAGTTTTCTGTCTAAAGCTAGAGTGTTCGTACAAATCCACATAATTAGACCAGTCACTCTTACCTGGGAACTCTTGGGGTGAGTGTCCACTTATAGGCTAAAGCATGTCTTCACGATGCTTTATAAGGACCTATTTACTTTGTTCAGCCATTGTGCGTCGTTTGTTTATTCGAGGTAACGAACGAATGATCGCCTTCCTTATGATTCGTCGATATCTTCAATACCTTTTTTGTTTATCCAAATGTCAATCTCACACATTTCTCTTGTTTCCTTGTTCTTTTTAGAAAATGCCTCCTAGACGCGATCAAACTGAGAATGTTGCCCTCGCAGCCCTAGTCGCTCAGCAGATGGCTGCTGTGATTCCGAACCTCATTACCCTGATAAACCAAGCATATAACAATAACAACAATAACAATGCTCAGTGTGACTTCAAAACATTCAATTCAGCTAAACCATTGAAATTCTATGGGTCTCAAGGAGCAACTGCACTCCTACAATGGTTCAAGAGTCTAGAAAGCACATTCAGACATGTTCAGTGTCCAAATGAGCGAAAGGTTAAATTCGCATCTAGTGTTTTCGAGAAACAAGCATTAACATGGTGGAATGGTGTGATGAGGGACAGGGGTGCCGATGTGGCATTAGCTCAAACCTGGGAAGAGCTTCGAGCTCCAATGATGAAGGAATTCTGTCCTTGTCATGAAATCAGGGCACTGGAAAGGGAATTCGACGATCTTAAACAAGATAGTGGTGAGCATCGAGCCTACACGGACCGATATGAAGAACTAAGTCTGTTATGTCCAACCATGGTTACGCCTTTGGATAAGGCAATTGAAAAGTACATTGATGGCCTCCCTGACTCAGTTCAAGACATTGTTACTGGTAGCAACCCTACTACAGTTAGATAGGCCATTGAGCTATCCGCTACCCTGACTGAATCTCAGATCAGGAAGGGTAAACTTTTCCGAAAAGACGACAAGAAACCAACCAATGAAACAAAACCAAAGGATAAGCAGACTGAATCCTCAAAGAAGTCAAAGAAGCGTAAGGCTTCTCAGAACTTCGCCGTGGTTGCTCAAAACAATCAAGCTGTCCCTAACCAACCAGCTCAACCCCCTGCTAAGAAGCCATACAACAGAACTGCACCTTTGTGCAACCAATGTAACCTTCATCATCATGCTAATACGCAATGCCGCAAATGCCTAAATTGTGGACTTGCTGGTCATACAGCTAGGGTTTGCCGAGCTGCAGCTGCACAAAATCAAGTTGACAACAACCCTGCTCAAGCTCGTTTTCCACCAGGTTCTTGCTACAACTATGGCGAGATGGGCCATTTCAGAAACAATTGCCAAAAGCTTGTTAATGCAAATCCAGCACGTGGATGAGCATTCGACTGACTGGAAGACGACGCTGATTAGAAACAATCGAACTTTATGTATTATTTTCTTTCAATATCCAAGACTACGAAACAATTATTTTGGTTTATAAATAAATATTATTTACATTACGATGTGCGAAAACAAATGTGATTACATGTATGAACGACATACCCCTACAATACCGATACCAAGGAACTGTGCTCCTTGCAAGACAAACTATTCTCGTAGTTCTCCTATTTTTGTGATCACTCGTGATCTCCACAAAAAAATCCTAAGTACTCGTTTATTCTAAGAAACGAAGTACAAGGTACAAGTTACAATTCGGGAAGAATATCCAAAGTACCGCTTTAAATCCTTAATTGGATACCCAAGGGTACTTCCGTAAGTCCTTAATTGGTCCTACGCATTATACATATCATATCTTCCTGACTTCACAATATTTTACACAGCATATGATTTCAAAAGATTATGCATGTTTTCAAAAAACCTCATACATGTTTTCAAAATCATCTCACATGGTTTTAAAACATTTTATAAAAATGTTTACCTAATATACTTAGTACATGATTTCAGAAACATTACAAAAGGTTTTCAAAAACATATTTTTAACGGTTCCAAGCATAGCTTTCAAAAACAATCTGCTCGTATGTTGCCTTAGCATACGCGGTACACGATTTTCAAGAACACCCTGCTTCGTATGCTGATTTAGCATGCTTATCACAATGATTTCAAGGATCCATTTGGTTCATATGTTAACTTAGCATATCTAGCACCTTGATTTCAGAAACACTATACTTCGTATGTGGTCTTAGCATACCTAGTACAAGATTCCTAAACATTTCCCACTATACGAATTCCAAATCCTTATAGGATCTTCTTCATAGTTAGATCCTTGTAGATGTTTAAAGCGTAAAATCAAAGTCCTTAATTGGATTCTTTGTGTGTTTTAATACGAATGTTACGATTCATTATGAACAAAACCGAATCCTTATAAGATTGTCCTATCTTTATAAGATAGATTCTCGAGGATGTTTAAAGTACTAGTTGAAGTCCATTGATTGGATTCCTGGTGTACTTTAAATACATATGTACAAATCGATGACAAGTTAATAACAAGTTAATAACAAGTTGATAACGAATTGATAACCAAGTTAACAATTATGTGACTATCATGTGCTTACGTGTTTATGTGTTGACCTAATCAAAGAAACTCTATGGTAATCTAGTTATCACAAGGTTGTTCGACTAATTATATCCCCTACACATTATAAAATAAATGTGCGGACTGTGCAAGGAATTACGTAATTATGGATGCATACTTAATTATGGAATTCGGTGCACAGAAACCACAGCAAGTTTTGTCATGTGTCAACTTAAATAAGAAACAAAGGTTAACTATATTCATTTCCGTTTCTGATGAAGTACCCACTGAGGAAAAATGAACTAGCTATTCATTTTTCGCTTCTGAAAGAGATATCCCCTGGGAAATGAATAATCTATTCATGAACAAATTCATTTTCGTTTCTGATGAAGTATCCACTGAGGAAAATAAACTATCCGTTCATTTTCGCTTCTGAAGAAATATCCACTGAGGAAAATGAATAAATTCATTCCTTTTCTGGTGAAGTATCCACTAAGGAAAATGAATTGATCATTCATTTTCGCTTCTAAAGAAATATCCACTGAGGGAATGAATAATCCTGCATTAATTTTGTCATTTTCGTTTTTGATGAAGTACCCACTGAGGAACATGAACAATCCGTTCATTTTCGCTTCTGAAGAAATATCCACTAAGGAAAATGAATAGATTCATTCCGTTTCTAATTAAGTATCCACTGAGGAAAAATGAATTATCCATTCATTTTTGCTTCTAAAGAAATATCCATTAGGGAATGAATAATCCTGTGTCGATTCCTTCATTTCCACACTCCTGATGAAGTATCCACTGAGGAAAATGAATCATCCATTCATTATTCACTTCTGAAGAAATATCCATCGGGGAAATGAATACTCTTTACAATAATCTTTCATTTCCACTTCTGACGAAGTATCCACTGAGGAAAATGAATTATCCATTCATTTTTGCTTCTGAAGAAATATCCATCGGAGAAATGAATAACTTATTCAACAATCCTTCATTTCTACTTCTGACGAAGTATCCACGGAGGAAAATGAATCATCCATTCATTTTCTCTTCTGAAGAAATAACCATTGAGAAATGAATAGCTTATACATTCCTTCATTTTCGTTTCTGATAAAAGTATCCATTGCAGAAAATGAATTACCCATTCATTTCCGCTTTTAAAGAAATATCCATTGGAAATAAATAATCTATTCGTCTTTCATTTCCACATCTGACGAAGAATCCATCGGAGAAAATGAATCATCCATTCATTTTCGCTTCTGAAGAATATCCACTGGAGAAATGAAATACAAATCCTTACAAGATCTTTCTGTTTTAATAGTTAGATTCTTAAGGGATACTCATAGAACTATTGGTTAATTTGGTCTTATCATTTAATCAAATCTCTCACTCCCATTTCCTGCTTTAACCAAGGGAGTATTCTTTAGGGGATGAACATCATAGGTATAACAACCCATTCTCGCTTCCTATATTATCTGAGGGAGCATTCCACTATGGGATGACAAAGTTATGCCTTACGTGGAGATCTTTAATGGGTTACTCTATGTAAGTAGACAAAGACTTTAGATTCCGCGCAAGACAATTGTTTAATACAATTATTCAGACAGACTCCTTCGAATAAATTTCGGGACAAAATTTCCTAAAGTAGGGGAGACTGTGACATCTGTGCCATTACGACCATCGTACAAATACGAATCCAATGAAATCTTGTGTTAAATTCTTGGGATTTGTACAAATACTTGTGACAATTGCACATATCAATTCTTGTTTAATTTCGAGCTCTAAAGCGCTTTCTAGAAACTTATACGCAAACTGATACGTAAACCTAATCAGTATAACGCGAAAAAATTCCGGAATAGTGACATAGTCTTAACATACCTTAAATAACCTTTACATAACTTAGAAATAAGTTTTGAAAGGTTTAGTGTGCCAAAAATAAGTTTATTCGATCGTAGGGACTAATTGCGACAAAGTGCGAAAGTATGCCGATTCGCATAATAACAAACATTCCGGAACATGATCATAAGCTAAACATACCCTAAATATCCTTTACATAGCTTAGAAATAGGCTTTGAGGGGTTCAGTATGCGAAAATACGCTTATTTGATCAATAGGGACTAAAAGCGTCAAAAAGTGCATAAGTTTGCATTTACGCTCATATCTTACGTTCTGAACATATCCGGACATCCAAAATTTTTGTAATCATTAAAATATTTTATTTTAGTGATTGGAATGCAAAAATACAATTCGTCGCACAATTTGGATCGTTTTCGTGTCCGTTCGAGTTTTCGTTGTAATTAACCGAATAACGGGACCGTACAACCAAACGAACCGACATCCGAGATGTTTTCAAGCATATTTCATGTTCCCTATCCTTTAACTTCATTGTAGAGGCTTGAAATGGGGTTAACATGGCCTAAATGCATCAAAATCAAAGTTTTAAGCATGCAGGGGCCAAAACTGACTATTCTGGAAAGATACCTCGCGGGCCGCGTAAGCCAAGGTTACAGCTTACGCGGGGCGCAACAGACTAACCTGGCAGAAACATTGAATTTGGTTCAGCAGCCTGTTTCCATTGATTTTTACCATGGTTTTAGCATACTATGTACTTGTTTTTGTGCTCCCCTTGTATTTAAAACATGGGCAACAAGTGTATGGCCAAGATCAAGTTTTGATTCTCTCAAAAACACATGTAATGATCTTGTGGATTCAAGGTTTCCTATAAATACCCATGGGGTTTTGCCAAGTTCCTTGCTCATTTGATCTAATCTGGTCTAAGTTGAGGCTCTCACTTGTTTAAAGCTTCATACCTAAGTATTTTTAGTTCAATTCTTCCTAGCTTGGACCCTTTATAAGCTTCTTTCATGCTTGTTTATGCTTTTCAAGCATGAAAGTCAAACAGTGTTTGACTTTCTGCTTTGACCATGAATTGGTCAAGACAAAGTTCGTTCGAACTTTGCAACGTGAGCGTAATCACGATGGTTATAGTCCCTTGTGACTATACCTACTGATTATCACGTTGATTAGTCGAAGTGACGAGTCAAAGTTTCGGTCAAAATGTCGATTATGCGCATTTTACGAAGTTATTTTCGGGTATCAAAACACTTTGTTTTGATATCAAACGTGTTTTCTAACTTAGTTAAACATGTTTTAACATGTTTAACTCGTCACTTTTAGTCTAGTGCTTTTATAGGGTCGTAAGTCAAGCGGTCTTGACAACCGCTTAGACTTTCGAACCTGACCCGTTTGGTCGATCGTTAGGATCCGACCAAGCACATTTTGTGACCATAGTTGTATAGGGAATAACCTTCCAAGGTTATACCTTATGGTCACATAGTTTAATTAGTTGTATGATAGGTAGTTTATATGCCTTGGGTAAATGATCGAAATGCCCTTTTCATGCATAATTTGAATTTAAGCATATGTAACCTAAATTTTGTCACTTAAACTGATTATGCAACATATTTAAACATGTTAGGGCATATAATACTTGTCATAGGACTAGTTAGGCGTCTCAAACGCGCATTCGCGCGAATGACGCGTTAAAGTAGCGTAGACTACCTTAACGGGTCATAACGGGTCGTAAGCACTTAGGATAGGTTCCAATTTAGGATTTAGGCTTTGTTAAACCATATCACATGAGTTCCAATACACATTTGGTTTATGAGACCTCATTCTACCCGATCTCCCGATTTAGGTGTCGATTTATTAACTTAGCGATCCGATTACTAGGTACCACTTGATTTCCTTGGTTTGCCTGAGCTTTGTTAAGTTCATTTAATCGTGGATACCTTGCAATTCAATGTGAGTACATAGTTCCCCTCTTTTACCGTTTTTGAATGTTTTGGGGTGATTCATATGTGCTAAACGATTTCGAGTTTTCTAAATGAATGCTATGGTTTATGTTAAACACAACGATTTCAATAATATAAACGAACTTGCTGGGACGTTGGTCGAAAGACAATTGAATGACATTCATTAACTATGTTTAAGCCGACCAGTAGTATGTTATGGTACCATAGGCTGTTATGGTACCATAGGATCTGACAAATCCCGTTGTCGGACTATCACCATGGTTATGGGGGTAATATGGGTAACGACAGAACTTGATGAATTGTTAACTCACCCTTTGGTGGTTTGTTAATACGAGTTGAACGATTTGGACGAGTCACACAGGTTTGAATGTATTAAATGAAACGACAAAAAGTTAGTTTTGACAATTTAAACACGAACCATTGGAACTATTTGAACTATGTGAACGATTTGAACTATTTGAACCATTGGAACTATTTGAACTATGTGAACTATTTGAACTATTTGAACAATTGGAACTATTTGAACTATTTGAACGATTTGAACTATTTGAACCATTGGAACTATTTGAATCATTGGAACTATTTGCACCATGTGAACGATTTGAACGAATTGAACGATTGTGTTATGGTAAGTGATTAGGTAACGAGGCGGGTGTAATGTGATAAAAGCATGGTGGATATGCCGCTGGTACTTCCTATATATAAGTTCTTTTAACACATGACATGTTGTTGCGTTACTAGATCACTTTGACGAATGTTTTCAAAACGAAGTTACACTACAAGGTTTACTTAAAGATATAAACCATACAATGTTTACTTTCAACGACGATTTACTACTTGGTTTACAAAGGAAAATGTTTTCAGTTAAGATTCATGGCTACAATGGTTTTGGTTTACACATATATCAATTTTTAAAGTTGATAAAAATATACTGCAATATCAAACTCTTTTGTTTTCAAGGTACACACTCGACAACTCTCGTAGTTAGACGAGGTATTGCAATATGTACTTAAAGCCATGAATTTGACACACTCACAAAACCTATGTACTCGCCGTCATTTTTATGCTGAATTATTTTCACATATGTTTCAGGTGCTGTATATGATGATGTTTGATGATGTTTATGATGCATGCTCACATAGGAATGGACGAGGCCTTATTGACTCAATAACAATGAAAGACAATTTGTTCATGTTTTGCTTTTGATTTCAATTCAATGTAATAAACTTAATTCAATAAAACGAAACTTCAATCCATGTGTTGTGAAACAATGATTCTGTCGCTCCATTCCCCGACGTTTCTGCCTCGGTTTGTTGTCTTACGCGGTCGGGGTGTGACAAATCAACAGAATAAAAATTGTTTTGTTTAATTATATTGTTTTTTATGTCAAAAGTTGTTTTGTTTAATTAAATATTGTTGTGTATAAGTCGCCCTATTTCAGATTCACATTACTTAGAATGATAAACAATGGTTGTTGATTTGTATTTTTTTTGGTAAACCTCAAAACGGTTCTAATTCAGAATCGCTAAAGTCGAATCTCACAATCATTTTTTTAAAACTTTTGAAGTTCGTTATGAGATTTAGAAAAAAATAATTCAAACGAGATAGATTGCATCTTGAAATGTAGAAGATAAGAAAAAAAAATGATTTTTTTTTATTGAAACTTTGTTTGTAATCCATTTTGCCATTACGAGTTTGACTTTAAGGGATGTTTGGATCTCATATTTGTTTGCTTATATGTATGGGTTCTTAATAGATATTCTTATTAAAAACTATTTATTTCATTAAATATAATTGACAAATGACTCCAATTTAAAAACATTTTTCTACATCTTTTACTTTCAACTATTTCTCTTATCTGTAAAGGTCAAAAGGGTGCTTAAACAAGGTGGTATTTAGATATTTGTGGAGCATGTGGCTGCCGAAGGTACTACCTAACGTCTTATAGTCAATCTTCTGATTAACTTACCACTTTAAAATTGCAAAAGTAATTGTTTTTATCTTGTTGTAGCAGATGTCACATTTCTTAAAGTTATACAACACGCTTTAGGTCCACTATTGCAGGTGTTTGCGGATGGATGCCATCTTACAAGGGAAACCAAAGACAATATATTGTTTTTCAACCTGTGTACAAGGAAGTTTTTATTGGAATTTGAATGATTTATTATGTGTTTCTTCCAATGTATGTGTTTTTACCTGATACTAAATTTCAAGAAAAATAATTTGTTTTCTTTTTTGAAATCGCGTTTAACGCCGGCATTAGCCTAGTATGTAAATATATGAAATCTACTGTCATAAATGTGTCACGCCAATCTTCCTTGGCATTCCCAGTCCCAACATAACACAACATATAACTTTAATCTCGTTTTACATTTTACTTGTCATATTAATGAAGTCAATTAGGTATGGAACGTTGTTCTTTAGTCCCTATCATTTTTCTAGGTAGTCATGTCTACATCACTACAAGAAAACAGGGTAATAGGGGCGACACCAATAGCAGTGACAAGACATATGTCGCCGCTATTGGTCGATCCGGAGCACGGTGTCCCAAATTAAACCCCAGCCATCCATTTCTTATCTTGATCCAACGGCTGGGGTTTACCCTAGTCAATAGAGGCGACACTAAAGGTAATCGCAGCGACGGGCGTCGCCCCTATTAGCTTTTCGCAGAACAGCAAGCTAAAAGCAGGATTTCTTCCCTCTTTCCCCATTTCTCCCCAATCCTTTCATCTCTCCCACCGAAAAAAATCAAATCGCGAAAATCACTTAAAGTTCACAATTTCTTCTCCCAAATCGGTTAGTATTGTTAGTTTGTGTAACACCCCTAAAAAAATATTAAATTATATATGCGTGTAAACCTGTATAATTATATATATATATCGAAAAATAAAATAGTGAGATTAAAACTGGGAATAATTAACCTAGTTAAAATCTTGTCATAAAAGATGAGAAATTAAAGTATTCTAACCCTTTTTATAAACTTAGAAACTAGAGGGGGCAATGGTGTCAATTTGGAAACTAGTGTTTTAAAAACATTGGATAAACTTAAAACTCACACACCTTGTGTGTGAGCTGGGGATCGACCAAAACACAGAAGAACAAAGCTCTCATCTCAAAACCCTAAATTCTCATAAATCCCTTCTAAAATCAAAGAAGAATTCAATCAGGAGTCAATCTTAAGCTAGAATCTTGATCACTACTATTAGGATGTTTTGATTATTCTTAAATTCACATAATTGAAGTTTTTAGAGAATTGATTGATGTTAGGACTAAATTAGGATGATTATAATCCTAGGATGTTTTGATTATTCTTAAATTCACATAACAAGTCTTCGACAAGAAATGATTTCAATGTTTATCATATGTGGGTTATGTGGGTTTTGTGAATATTATGAAGAACACTTGAATTATAGAGTTGATTTAGTGTTACTTGAATGTTTGTAATTAAGTTTCAGTGTAGTTATAGTATTCTTGAAATATGAATTGAAATACTATGCTTTAACATGATTAAAGTCATTAATCATGAACATGATAATGTTAGGATACTAATTATGCACACAAGGTGTTTGATAAAATGCTTGAATGAATTTGAAATAAGTGATAATTATGAAATAATTACTTATTTGGCTAGTTGAAAGCATTTAAAAGTTGAATATAGAATTATGGATATTAAGCGATATGTCCGAATTGGATTTTATAGGCAATTTGGGTTGATCGTCTAGTAACCAAGGTGGAACAGACAACCGGTTGAAAGGAAAGTTCTAAAGGTACGTGGCTATACGCTTCGTAGATTATGGTTATTATCTTGTGTTTAGTTATTTGAATAATGATTAAATCGTTAGGAAGTTTGGTTATTACTGAAACGGAGGATTTCCGTATGTATTAACCGGTTGAAATAACTAGTGTATAGTGCTAAATAAAAACATGGAAGTGGTGGATTCCACTTTAAGGTTCAAACGGGTCAAAGTGATCAGAATCATACATGTTTGATTGTGTGAAAGCGATAGAATTCGCCGACGCAACCAAACGGGTCAAATCAACCAAAGTCATAAATTTTGGTGAAATAAGGCGACGGATGTCGCTAGGAAAATTAAACGGGTCAATGTGACCCAATTGGTGATTGTTTGGTAATATAAAGCGACGGATGTCGTTAAATAAACCAAACAGGTTAAAACAACCAAAGTAATAAACTTTGGTAAAATGAAGCAATAGATTTCGCTAAGAAAGCTTACCAAATCAATAGAATGTCTTGATGTAAACCAGAAGGGTTATAGAAATAAAAACATCGAAATGATACCAAAACTTTAATTTATACATATTATAGTAATGAGCCGAGAAAGGGTAACGAGGTATACAAGTCATAAACTCAGGTTTGAGAATGACAAAAATATGCGCAAATTCCCAATACAGGAGTTGCGTTGAAGTTGTTTAACTAGTTAGAGTTAAACGGGTCGAATAAACTTATCCATATGATTAAGGGCAAAGAAGTTGCATAAATAAAGCCCCGTTGTTTTGGATATGTTATATGTATTAGTTGTATAAGAGTTTTGAATGCTAAAATCAAGTTATGGTTATTAAAACACAAACGGGTCAAAAAAACATGAACATTTTTATAAGCCGAAGGCTTAAATTCAAGAAATTTGTTTATGTGAATAATGGATTTTAATTCTATGTTATAGAGGATCGAATTACGATCACATAGGAAGAAACGGGACCTAATTCGGGTCAATAACGGACAAGTTATGTCCGTTTTCGTAAAAGAAAGTTTGGCTGGAAAAATGCAGGTTTGAAACCAAACATGCTGTCGAATTGTACTCATCGCGGCACGCGACACCTGTCGCGCCACACGACAGGTTTGAGAAGCAGCGTCGTGGCACGCGACGGGTCCCCAATATCGAAATTTTGTTGCTGGTTATTGTTAGTATCATATAAACAAGTATTTAGCATTCATAACTAACAAGTTTGAGTGTTTTTGATTATAGGTAACTCTATAAAAAGGGACGGGTGGCGATCAAGCAAATGAACGAACCGAATACACACGTATATGAATTTTCCGCAACTAAACTAAGACTTTTGTTACCAAACTCTTTGGGGTTGTTTTGTCAAATTTTATTATTATGGAACTAATTCTTTACAAGTTAAGTATGTGTTAGTAAAAAAAATAGAAGGTTCTAAAACTTTGTAAACTCGGTTTTAAGGCTATGGAACTTACGTAAATGTCGTTATATTAATGTTTTAACAAACAACATTTGAAGGCGCTATATAAAATATACAAATTATTAAATTAGCGCAAGGGTCTTACAGTTTGTGTCAAATTTCTTCATTAATTTGTTATATATTTGTTAATTTCTTTACTTTTTTGTGTATGTATGTTTGTTTGCTAGAAAATTCCGGTGACTCACCTCGTCTCCGACGTCACCATCACCTTATAGGAGCTTCAAATAAGGTTAGTTTTCTTTTAATTTGCTCCTCGTACCTTTTGAAGTTGATCGGAGTGTTAGAGATGTTACAATAGGCAATGTTGTGTGTACTTTACACCATTATGTGGTAGTTAGAGCTATTATATTGTGCTGCACCAATTACCTTAAACTCAGAAATTTGGAAACTGTGATGGTGCAAATTGTATTTTCTCAGTTCATTGTTTTGGCGAGGAAATGGTGTTGGTTGCAGTCGCAATGATCTTACATTTTGAGCCTTCAGATTGTTATATGTGAAACTGCAAGCATAAAAAGTTCAGTTTTATAAAACTGAATGCATTACAAGTTATAAAAGGGTTATTACTCAACTTTTTTTGTAGTTTTAATTGTTGTAATGTAGCCCTATTTAACTATGTTTGGCAGTATTTTTGTAGTTGTTTTGCTACTTTAACGCAACCAAAGGTTGTTTGGCTGCATTGTAGTTGTTTTAGGGCTGTAATGAAACCCTATCTAAAGAAGGCTGGTCGCATTTTTCAACTACTTTATTGCAGCCTGTTTAGAGTACATATTGGTGCATATTAGTTGGTTAATGCGCATAGAGTTTTCTTGAACACGAGGCTATGATGAGTAGATAGATTTAATTGGAAACTTTTTGAAGCCCAAATATTGGCGTGGCAAAATTACAGGATGGTAGGTTTTCACTTGCAACCTATTTCTACTAGGAATGGATTAAACTTTTGTATAATTTATTTATAGAACTTTGAGTTAAAGGGTTTATATCTTGTTGCGTGTCTTGGTGCTAAATAAATTAACTAATCAAGATGATAGTTACTATATCCTAAACACTACAAGAAAACGGGGCAATAGAGGCGACACCAATAGCGGAGACAAGCCATATGTCGCCGCTATAGGTCGATCCGGAACTGTCACACCCCAACCGATGGCAGAATCATCGGGATGAGACGAAAATGAGATTGCAAGAGACTTCATAACACTATGTGACAATATAATTTAAATCCAGTTTCATTTCAAGACTAAAATGTCATACAAAGATCAAATAAAAGACAACATTTTTTCAACAATACATCAAAATAACAAAATTAATCTAGGTATATCTAAGTCCACCTAAATTACATTTCTTCTCATCATCAACTCAACAATCAACCTGCAACATGCATTAAAATATCAACAAAAAGTTGGCGAGTATACAAGTTTTGTTACATAGCATAATATAGAATAAAAAGTGCTCATATCCAACATGATTCAAAATATGCGAATACTAGTATGCAAAAATGGCGTACAATATGTTCAAACCCAAGTATACAACGCGTTAAAATAGCCTATCCTAATAGAGTAGCTGGAGGTAACATGTTTAACTTAACAATACCCCAAGACTGTTGGTGCACTGAATGTCTGCTGACTACGTCTTAATCAAGTCTTATGTCTAGAATATATAAATGAATTCACAACTGAGATTAAATTATGGTTAGATTGAGTGTTAGTGTGTAATTTCGTTTGAGGATGTCCTGGACAAGTTCAAACGGAATTACCTGGTCCGTTTGAAGATGGATCTGTTTGAACATGGTCCGTTTGAATGTTGTTGTGACATCTTCAAACGGAATAGCAACTAGTATATATAGGTGTTGTGTAGGTTCATTTGAAACGGATCTGAATGTGTGAGAGCTGAGGTGCTACCAAAATTTTGTCAGATTTGAACGTGTAAAAGCTCTACAAAGCAGTAATAGAAAGAAGTTAAAAGGATACAAGCTGTGTGACTTTGTTTACTTTAATTCCGCCTTAGTAAATGAAGATGAACTGCCTTTACTGACTGTTTAGGGTCACGTACACGATCCAACAAGTGGTATCAGAGCTCAGGACGAGGAGTTCATACCATTGCAGCTTAAAATTACCGGATTTTCTCACTTCTACGTTTCTTTTCTGATTTGAACTAGTTGTCACGGTTAAATTGGTCTAAAACTCTCACATATCAAACGAAATACTGTGTTAACTAATCCTTGAAAATTTGAGACTAAAATTCGACTTAAAACTGATCAAAAACACCTATTTTGTTTCAAAATTGTTCGTAATATGTTGACATCATAGGTTTCCGTTTGAAATTTGCACATAATTACGTTTGAAAGTGCTCATTAAATCTGATCCGTTTGAAGAATATGGGTAATTACGTTTGAGGCATGTATTTCGTTTGAAAGTTCCGTTTGAAAGTGATTAGTTTGAAAGTTCCGTTTGAAAGTGATTAGTTTGAAAGTTCCGTTTGAAAGCGGTTCGTTTGAAAGTAGTTCCGTTTGAAAGTGGTTCGTTTGAAACTTGATTAGTGTTATCTCAAACGGAATAACAGATTTTGTTTGAGAAGAACCATTCCGTTTGAAAGACATTATACCGTTTGAACAATTCCGCTTGAACAGATTACGTTTGAATCTGTCATTTTTCAAATTCAAAAATATTTCTAAGTGTTTGCTGATTTTTCAGGTACGTACAAGATGGATGATTTCAATCCGTTTTATGATGCCTTTGCATTTGCTTGAAATTCTGGAGACGATACTTCTCCTAGCAACACCAATGAGAATACGTCGAGTGCAAAGAAAAGTTTATCGGATGTTTTGGGAGTTGATAGTACTTTTGGAACATATAACAAACCCCCGAAGTTGATGGCTATCGAAGAGTACAGTTGGTGGGCCAAGAAGTTTGACGATTGGTTGAGGGCCTTTGCTTATCCTAGCTGGAAGAGTCTAAAGAATGGATACAATGATGGAGGAAAAAATGGTGAAAGCTTAACATCACCTGAAGAAATAGATTCGTTTGTTGCTGAGCAAAAATGCATCGCACTGCTGTTTCAATCTGTTCGAGAAGATATAATATCTTTGATCGAATACACGAGTGCTAAAGATCTCTGGAATAAGTTGAGAATCAAATGTTTAGGAAGTGCAGAAATAGTGAAAAACAATAAGAAACTACTTAGAAAAGAATTTGATTTGTTTGGGTGTTTAAAGAATGAAACAGTTTGTAAAATGATTGAGAGGTTTGGGCATCTAAAGTTGGAGCTGGCGAGACATGAAATTTTCAATTCTCAAGAAGAGCTAGTCGACAAATTGTTTGATTCATTGCCAGATGAGATGGATTGGCAATATTATGCCTTAATGTTGAAGAACACTATCAATCCGCCAGAAGTGTTGACTGTAGATTTGTTGATTGAAAGACTAGAGAGTCACGAGTTGGAGTTAAGGAAAACACACAAAGTCAATCACTCGAATTATCAACAGAATTTGGATTTGCATTATCCAAAAAGCATGATGCCAAAGAATACTTCTCCCAAGACAGCGTTTTCTGCTGAGAATTCCAACACTTCAAGCAAAGAGAGTCAAAGCAGTGGATTTCACAGTGGTTCTTCGTCACATTCAAACCAATCTGATGCAAAGAATTTATTCCAATGCAACATCGCTGTAGACTTAAAGAACGCTCAGAATTTCAGCGAGGAGTCTGCTAAACAACAGATGGTTTTCCTAGCGTCGGTGCTGGAATCATATGAAAGTCTTGTGGCAGGGAAGATTGGTAACACCAACCTGACGAAAGAAGATTATGATCAGATAGATCCTGAGGAGATGGAACTGATCGACATAAGGTGGTGTATGGCCAGTGCAGTTCGTCGAGCACACCGTTTCATGGAGATAACTGGAAGAAAGTCTATTGGTGGACCATCTACCAAGTTAGGGTTTGACAAGTCTAAAGTGACATGCTTTAAGTGTAAACAGAAAGGTCACTTTAAGCGTGAATGTCGAAACGCGTATGCTGATGAGTCTGAAAACCCGTTCAGAGAAGACTACTACAAGAAAGCGATTTATCATCAAAATAGACCGGAGCCACCAAGAATGAAGCAGCTTGAGGATAACAAAGAGAAATCTAGAGCTCTTGCTGTGATTCACGACGATGAAGGTTTCGATTGGAGCGAGTTGTTACCTGAGGAGGATGCAGTTGGATATGCATTCATGGCAAAATCTGAACCTGTTCCTTGGAAAGACAACAGAACTGAAGAACAGAAGTATGGTCACAGAAAGCTGATAGCTCAGAATAAAATGATCAGAATAGGTGATAGCTCAAAAAGAGCGAGGAAATGGGATCCAGACAGAGAATGTTATCTTGACCCTGATGGAAATATTGCTATTGATCCTAACACTCTTGATATGGAAACTATAATCAAAGAAATGAAAGAAGAAGATGATTATTGGTAAAGGAAATGGTGGGGAAGAGGAGAAGAGAAAGAAAAAGAAGAGAAGGAGAAAGAAGAGAAAGAGAAGTCAAAGAAGATTGATACTGGAATCATTGACACGACTCAAGAGTTGAATGCTGAAAACATGGGAAAGATGGCTGACAAGGTGCTGGCTGCTAATGCACTTGAGGTAGACCGTAAATCCGTCTTTGAGTCTAAAAGCCAGGCCAGTTCAAACGCGTCAACAACTGAGTCAGGTAAGAAAGTCAGTGGTGATGTTGACTGCAAAAATTGCATCAAAGAATGCAAAGTTTGTAGTACAAACACTTATCTCAAAGGTAAGAAGATTGATGATCTGACTGCTAGAGTCAGAAGTGTTGAGGATCAAATCCTTGACCGTGATAAAATGGTGAAAGCTTCAACTGAACGATTAAAAGAATTAACTAACAAAATTGAAAATGATAAAATTGATCAAGAAAAGGTTAGGAAAGAAAATGAGAGGTTAGTTCTTGAAAATCGACAGATTACTGAAAAATTTGAGAAGCTTAAAAGCACGGTTAAAGATAATGATGATAGGAACGGTAAAACATATAAAGAAAATTGCCAATTGCAATGTGTTTTGAGAATTAAAGAAGAATTAATCAACAAAAAACTGGATGAGATTGCTAAATTGAAACTTCAGTTTGAAGAAGCTAAGATTGAGAATGAGCGTATAAATTTGAAATTGAACAGTTACAGCTCTGCAGGCTTTGTTTTACAACACATTGTTCCCAAACCCATCGGGAAAAACAAAGCAGGCGAAGATGTATACTGTGATGGAACTGGGGTCGGGTTTCATCAAGTTCCGCCACCAGTTCTAGACAATTATTCGAAAAAGCAATCTGGGTTGGTTAATCTTGAAGATGAAAATGAAGTGAAACTTCCTGATTCAATTGATGTGACATTTTCTTCATCATCATCTGATGATGATACGTGGTTGAAAACCGGTGTTTGTTATTGCGTAACTTAGTGTTTTTACATAAGTTTCAATCTTGAATGGCCTACTTTTAATAAGATTTGTGTTATGCAGGTTTTATAAAGTTTAAGGAGCTTTTCGAGAGCTTTACGGGTCACCGGGTCGATAACCGGAGCACCAGGATGCGTTACGGGTCAACCGGAAGTGTTGGAAGCGGAAAACAGAAAGTGTGTAAACGAGAGCCCGTCGCCGACGGCCCTAGCCCCGTCGGCGACGCCCTCTAAATAAACCCGTCAGCCAGAAAACTCGTATCCAGATGCATAACCCGTCGGCAGGATCTGAAGAATTGGGAGCCCGTCGGCGACGGGGTCAGACCTGTCGGCGACGGCTTGTAAAAAACTGAAATGCGAATTTGTTTGTTTTGGGGATTAATTTCGATTCTGATTGGTCCTTGGGGCATTAACTCGTAAGTTACACTATCTTTTGGAGTTTGAACTTGTTCTTGGAGCCATTACCATCCATCATTCACCTAGCATTCTATCATCTATCATCTCTACAACCGAATCACAATCATTCATCCCCAATTCACCATCAAAACCCTAATTCATCCAATCCATCATCCTTCTCACCATCATCATTCCATAAACCCTAATTCCCCATCATTCCTTCATCCTACAAGCTTCAAGATGACTCCATCCGCATTCCAAGCATCCGGTGATCAAGTTGCATCAACCATGAGCGGCTAATCATCTCGGTTTCACCCCGGTGTAGGTAGTTGTTAATTTTAGGGTTTCAATTTGTTCTTGTTTCATCTTAGTGACAATTTGTATTTGGTTTTTGAAACTTTTGACAATAGTATTACATTTGTTACGAATTCGTGAATTGTCGAACGATGTTAAAAGTTATGACTTTGCGAAACGGTGATATGTAATTGTACGTTGTCGTTGTTAGGATTTACTTGTGTTGATTACAAAGTGTCTTTTTGTCCGTTCTTCGGGGCGTTGATAGCTAGTAGCACCTAAGTCACGGTACACTAAATCCGTTAATCGAATGCATTTGAGTTGAAACTAAAACTTGTAGAAATCCTAGGTTAACAATTACCGAAACCGGGTGTGATTCCTTTTTATCATTATTGTTCTAGTAACCATTTTTCTTGCAATCGTTAATTAGTAGTTGTTAACCATTCGCATCAATTCATTTAGTTAAAAATCATATCTCTCCATTAAACGAAAATACAAAAATACTTTAGCAAGCTTCATAAATTGTGACAATTGTTTTAATTCATTCGAATCCACACACAAACCACATACTATTCGTGGTTCGACCCCTTACTACCACTAACACATTGTTAAGGGTAATTTGGGCTTATAAATATTATCTTTGACCGGAGCGCGACACTTCGATCAAATTTTGGCGCCGTTGTCGGGGAGTGCGTGCGCTTTGTGTTTGGATATTGTTTGAATTTGTGTGATTATCTGTTTAATTTGTTTAGCTTTCTTTTTGTATTTGTCTTTTTCCTTGTTACGCGGGGTGTGTTACTTGTGCAGATTACAGGTAGTGCATGTATACGCGGAACTCCGGGAGGACTTCACCTTTAGTCTACGAACCGGAAATCGAACGAGTTGCAAGAAGAAACCTAGCAAGCCGGTTAGAAGCAACACTTGCTTCTAATCAAACCAACCAAACACCACAACATACACCATCCATTGAAACTGATTCAATGGCAAACCAAAACTCCAATCACCCAAACCTCAACCAAAACCAATTCCAATCCCGAGGAACCTTTTACCCCGCTCAAAATGTTCAACCCATGCCTCAAGAGCAACCGGGTGGTAACAACAACAATGGACCACCTACACCACCTTTCCAAAACCAAAATCCCAACAACAATCAAAGAACACCTCAACAACAAAACCTTCATAGACACAATTCCCTACCCATCAACCTAGATGACCGGAATGTCAATTCCGACCGTCGGGGAAATCGTGATCGCGGTAATCCCGCAAATGAAGACCCATTCTTCAATATCGATGACTTAAGGAATGCAATCCCCGATGATGAACCGTATAGTGTTCCCGGTTATCAATCGCCGGAACATGTGAGTGTTCATACGGAAAATTCGGACGATGAGGGATACTATGATGATAGAGCTAACGATGATGAAGATTGGGGCTACGTGAATAGGGGAAACGTCTACAATGCTAGAAGGTATGATGATGAGGAATTTGGCTACCAATATGCCAATTACGTTGGGGACGACGAATACGGTTACGGAGGTGGAAGAAATGATGGTTATGGGAACAACCGTCAACCACGAAACAATGACCAACGGAACCGGAATGATGGGTTTTATAATAACAACAACAATGCAAACCCTAACCGGATTCCTCGTTTCGTGGGAGGTGGTAACCCAAGGGATAATAGAAGAGAGGATCGAAGAGATGATCGAAGAGGTGAAAGACGGGATAACAGAAGACCGGGTGATCAAGAAGTTAACGGTCCACATCGTCGTCAACGACCTCCACGGGGAGTGAATGATCGTTTCAGGCCGGTTGTCACCGAGAATAACTCACCAATCGTTTGTGAGAGGAGGATGTTTGATTGTAAACCCCATTACATCAACATACTTCCTCATTTTAATGGAAGATCTAATGACGAACCGTACACACATTTGACAGAGTTTTCTTCCATTTGCGGCACTATCAGGGGGCATAACTTTGCATTAGATGAGGTTAAACTTCGTTTGTTCCAATTCTCATTGAAAGACAAAGCGAAGCAATGGTTCCTTACACTCCCGGCCAATAGCATCCGCACATGGGGAGAAATGCAACAAGCTTTTCTAGATGAATACTATTCTATGGCGAAGACCGATGATGCTCGTGATGAAATTAGGTCTTTTCGCCAATTATCGGGCGAGCCGTTGCATGAAGCTTTTACAAGATTTAAAGAAATGATGCGAAGATGCCCACATCATCAAATCGAGAAGTGGGAATTGGTTAAGTGTTTTGTACGGGGTTTAGATGACAACACATGGAACCGACTTGAATCAACGAGCAATGGGACCCTTCTAAGCAACCATGAAGATGATGATTGGGAATTCTTGGAACGGATGAGTAAACGTTCGAAAGAGAAAGAATCGGCCGATCGAGCTAAGAAGCATCCCATTTCACGATCACTTCCCGATCTTGACTCTAAAGATCGGATTTCCACCTTAGAGCGGGAAATGGCTCGAATGAAGAAAAAAGAAGTAAATGCGGTTCAATTCGAGGTATGTGAAGATTGTGGTGATATTGGACATAGAGCGGAACAATGTCCAACGGGGTCGAGTGGCTACACTGAAGAAGTCAACCAAGTGTATGGAGATAGGAAGCAATATGACATGAACTCCAACACTTACCATCCGGGGTTGAGAAATCACCCTAATTTCCGGTACGGTAACGCTTCGAATGAAATGAACCCGAACTTTCAATCGGTTAATCAAGGTAATCAAGGTGGATCATCGTACAACAACCGTCAAAGTGGTAACCAAGGGGGTTATCAACGTAATTTCAATCAAGGGTACCAAGGTAGAGACAATAATTACCAAAGTGGGTACCAAAGGAATTACAATAATCAAGGTGGTAATGGAAGCGGGTCGAACAATCAAACCGGTGGCGATGATTTGAGTGCCAAAATGGATGCTTTGTTGAACATGCAAAAAGAATCTCAAAAGACAAACGAGATTAGGGATAAAGCACATGAGGCATTGGCAAAGCAAGTGGGCCAACTTGCGGAAGAAATGGCTCAAATGAGAGGAAGCACGGGAAGACTCCCAAGTGACACCGCGGTGAACCCTAAGCATCAAGGGTCAAACTCAAGGAACACACGTGAGGTACCAATTAATAAAATTACTTTACGTAGTGGTCGAGTCGTTGATAATGGTGTCAAAACACCATCACCCCAGTTTGTTGAAGGGGTGGTGGAGGATGCTAGTGAAGATGAGAATGAGAATGGTCAAACGGGTCAAAATAAAAATGACTTGAAAAAGAACAATGATACCCCCGTTGTGACCATCCCCGTCCCCAAGGCTAAGGAAAAGGGTGTGGAGGCTAATACCGCCCCTTATCCCGAAGCATTGAAGGGACCCGTAAAAAAAGTTGTAAACAAAAGAGGTCCACAACAAGAAGAGTTGTTGGAAATTTTTAAACAAGTCAAAATAAATTTACCTCTTTTGGATGCAATTAAACAAGTACCGTCGTATGCTAAGTACTTGAAAGATTTGTGTACCCAAAAACGCACTCACAAATTTCCAAAAAAATTAGATTTAACCGAAAATGTGAGTTCGATTCTTTCGGGTGCACTTCCACCTAAGCTCCAAGATCCGGGTGCGCCTATCATTTCAATTCAAGTAGGCGATTTTAAAATCAACCGGGCACTTCTAGATCTTGGTGCTAGCGTGAGCATTCTACCGGGTAGTTTGTATGACCAATACGAGTTTGGTCCACTTCAATCGTCAAACACCACCGTGGTGTTAGCCGATTTGACACCCAAACTACCCCGTGGAATTGTCTCGGATGTGATAGTAAAAATCGAGGATTTTTACTATCCGGTGGACTTTCTAGTACTTGATTATGTGGCCAAGGACCCAACCAAGCAACCTACGGTGATTTTGGGTCGACCGTTCTTAGCAACCGCAAATTCTCAAATTAATTGCAAAACAGGAACGGTTGACATGACATTTGGAAACCGAAGGTTGAGGTTGCATGTTTTTTCCGGACTTATGAACCCTCCAGTTGATGATGAATGCTATATGGCGGACGTCGTTGACACGTGTATACCTCTTTGCGACACAGTCGTAGATGGGGAAAACACAATGGAGGATTGTTATATGTTTAACAGGTCACAGGTGGAGATGGATAAGAGCATAGACGAGGAAGTGAGAAGTTTGGAGGTGCTTGCGGTTAGAGAGGGAAAACCGACATGGACGCACCAAGTTGAGAATTTACCGGAGAGCATTGATACCAAGTTGAAGCTGTCATTAGTAGAGCCTCCGGAGGTTGAATTGAAGGCGTTGCCTAAGCATCTCAAGTATGCTTATGTTGGTGAAGGCAACACGCTCCCGGTTATCATTGCATCAAACTTAACCGTGGAGCAAGAGGATAAATTGATGGGTGTTTTGGTCACTAATCGGGCGGCGATTGGATGGACCATTGCTGATTTGAAGGGTATTAGTCCCTCGGTGGTGATGCACAAAATCATCACGGAAGAGAATGTGACTCCCGTTCGAGATGCACAACGGAGATTAAATCCGAACATGTGGGAGGTAGTAAAGAAGGAGGTGCTGAAATGGCTCGATGCGGGTATCATTTACCCGATCTCGGATAGCCAATGGGTGAGCCCAACACAGACGGTTCCCAAGAAAGCGGGTATACAAGTCGTAAAAAATGATGCAGGTGAAGAGGTAGCCACTCGGCCGGTAACCGGGTGGCGAATTTGTATTGATTATAGGAAGTTGAATACTGCAACTTCCAAAGATCATTTCCCTTTACCGTTCATTGATCAAATAGTTGAGAAATTGTCGGCGCAAAAATTTTATTGTTTCTTAGATGGCTATTCTGGTTATAACCAAATCGCCATCCATCCGGAAGACCAAGCAAAGACCACGTTTACTTGTCCCTATGGCACTTTCGCATTTAGGCGAATGCCGTTTGGATTATGTAACGCCCCCGCCACCTTCCAAAGGTGTATGATGAGTATCTTTTCAGATATGGTGGGGAAGTCTTTGGAAATCTTCATGGATGATTTCTCAATTTTTGGGTCATCTTTTGAGGCTTGTTTGGATCAACTAGATAAAGTGTTAAGAAGGTGTGTCGAAACTAGTTTGGTCTTAAGTTGGGAAAAGAGCCATTTTATGGTTCAAGAGGGAATAGTGTTGGGACACGTGGTGTCAAGTCGTGGGATAGAGGTTGATCGTGCAAAGGTACAAGTCATATCTACTTTACCGTATCCCACGACCGTTAAAGGTGTTAGGTCATTTCTAGGTCATGCGGGTTTTTACCGGCGGTTTATTAAGGGTTTTAGTGACATAACCAAGCCATTATGTAACTTGTTGTTAAAAGATCAACCGTTTGATTTTAATGAAAATTGTCAAAACGCTTTTAACAAGTTAAAAGAGAAGTTAGTTGAGGCCCCAATCTTGCAATCGCCAAATTGGTCTTTTCCTTTTGAAATTATGTGCGATGCGAGTGATTATGCGGTGGGGGCCGTGTTGGGACAAAGGGTTGAAAAGAAACCCGTTGCCATATACTACGCGAGTAAGACTCTTTCGGATGCACAATTAAATTAAACCACTACCGAAAAAGAGCTACTTGCAGTGGTATATGCTTTGGATAAATTTCGGGCATATATATGGGGTAGTAAAGTGATTATTTATTCTGATCACACTGCAGTTAGGTACCTCATGGAGAAGAAAGATGCAAAACCGAGGTTAATCCGATGGGTGTTGTTACTCCAAGAGTTCGATTTGGAGATACGGGACAAAAAGGGTACCGAAAATGTTGTGGCGGACCATTTGTCCCGGTTGATGGTTGAAGAAGATCCTACAACTATAGAGATCAATGAGTCTTTCCCAGATGAGCACATAATGAAATTAGATAAATTGCCATGGTATGCTAACATTGTCAATTATCTTGTTACAGGTGATATGCCGGCACATTGGGATAGACGGAAGAGGCAACACTTCATGTCTCAAATCAAGTATTACCGGTTGGAAGAACCGCACTTGTGGAAGGAGTGTGCGGACCAAGTGATCAGAAGATGCATAGATGACGAAGAGATTCCAAGCGTGTTGCAGCATCTACATTCGTTTACGTGTGGTGGCCATTTTAGTGGTCACAAAACGGGTCATAAAGTGTTAAACAGTGGTCTTTATTGGCCCACTATTTTTAAAGATGCTAACGAATTTTCAAAGAATTGCATAGAGTGTCAGAAAATAGGGGGTATTTCAAAAAGGGATGAGATGCCCATGCAACCAATCCTTGTAGTCGATGTTTTATATGTGTGGGGTATTGATTTCATGGGCCCATTCCCCAATTCTTATGGCAACTTGTACATCTTGGTGGCCGTTGACTATGCGTCAAAGTGGGTCGAAGCAATAGCCACCAAGACGAACGACCATTCCGTGGTGTGTAATTTTGTCCAAACCAATATTTTTTCAAGGTTTGGGATTCCTCGTGTCATCATAAGTGATGGAGGATCTCATTTTAAAAATTTTCGGTTTGGGAAACTTCTAAAACGGTTTGGTGTTGACCATAGAATTGCTACCCCCTATCACCCGCAAACGAGCGGGCAAGTCGAGGTGTCAAATAGGCAAATCAAAGAGATTTTGCAAAAGACCGTGCGGGCGGACCGTAAGGATTGGTCAATTAAGTTGAACGATGCTTTATGGGCCTACCGTACGGCATATAAGACACCTATTGGCACTACACCTTACCGGTTGGTTTACGGTAAAAATTGTCATTTACCGGTTGAACTTGTGCATAAATCGTTATGGGCTATCAAAGAGGTTAATGTTCAATATGACGATGCAGGTAATGAAAGGAAACTTAAGCTATGCGAGTTGGAGGAGCTACGGGAATTGGCATATGAATGCGCGTCCAAGTACAAGGATGGAATGAAGAAAGCGCATGATGCCAAGTTGAGAAAGAAAGAGTTCGAGGTTGGCCAAAAGGTGTGGCTTTACAATTCAAAGCTCAAGTTCTTTCCCGGAAAGCTCCGGAGCAAATGGATGGGACCCTATGTGATCACCCGGGTCGGACAATTGGGTGATGTTACCATCGAGGACCCGAAGGATGGGATATGACAAACGGTAAATGGTCATCGGCTAAAACCGTTTCTTGATGGTAACGAGAAGGTAGAGGAAAGCAAGGAATCGGTGAGCTTCGTGGTAAGCATCCCGGTTTATGAGGTCGAATGAAAAGGACCGGTAACAAATTTTGTAAAGTTATGTACCCTCTATTTAATTGTTTGTGTGTTCTTGTGTTTAATCGTTTTTTGTCCCGTACTAATTCTCTTGATTGTGTGAAGTTCGGATATCACGAATAGGTTTTGAAGACAAGAAGGTATGTTTTAAGACTTATTTGTGTGTATTAGGGACAATACACGACTTTTCGGGGGGTGGTAGGGCCGTTAACGGTTATTGTGTTTTCAAAATTTTAACTTATAAAAATTCACAAAAACAATTTTAATAATTTTTAGGATTTTTGTTTGTGTATAGTCCCTTTATTAAAAACCCATAAAAATCTTCCTATTTTTCAAAAAAAAAAATATATATATATATATATATAAGAAAATAAAGCCCGTCGGCAACGGGGTGGCGGCCGTCGCCGACGGCTTCAAAATAAGCCCGTCCGCACACAACTACCCGTAGACAGACCCTTAAGCCGTCGGATGAAGACATGATTTCCCTTACCCGTCGGCGACGGGGTGGGACCCGTCGGCGATGGGCTCACACTTTCACTCCGACATTAGTTCGTTATTGGTGCTTTAAAGTCGAACCAAACCCCAATTTTAACCATCTAAACATCACCAAACTCAATATACATCAAATATCTCGACCCACATTCACCTTACATCATACGATCCACTTAAATCCCTGCTCTCTCTCTCTCCTAATTCACTCACCAACTTCATCTTCTTCACAAAAGCTCAAGAACCCTAAAACCTTAAAACCTCCATAACTCCTTCAATCCTCCACCAAATCAACTGATTTTTAAGTCCATCTTGAGTATTTTTTCGAGAGGAACAAAACCCCCAAACCCGGTTTTCAACAATGCTTGCTAGTTTGCAAGATTTCTGGGCGTGTAATTTAGGGTTTTTGAAAGGGTGTGCATCAAGTTGCTTGCTTTCCATATTTTCTTAGTTCTTCTTGTCTAACAACATCAAAGGTATGGATTCTCCTTAAATTTATGCTTGATTATCAGATGTTTAGTTGTTTTTCTTCCGAAATTTTAAACTTGTTAGTTTAAGAGTAGGTTGTTTAGACAATGTATGTTGTTCTAGCATGATTTTGAGTAAGATTAGTTGCTTTGGATGGAATTTGAGCATGTTATAACTTTAGTGATGTGATTACACTTGTTATTTACATGATTGAACATGAAGGTGATGTTGACGATATTGTTGAAATTATAAGAAATTGTAAGATTAACAAGAAATTGATAAGTTTATGATAAAGTGAGCGACTTTGGAAGTTTAAAGAGGCGATTTTACATTCACTTGTTAATTAAAATGTCAACATCACACATCATGTTCAAAGTTTGAGAAATTAGTAAAGGTTTGGGTTTATATTGATGTTTTGCTTGTTTGTGATTGTAGTTATGGCCGGTGGTAAAAGACAAAAGACTACAGGGCAACCTTCATCATCAGGAGTCAGTTCTTCTTCCGGTTTAATACCGAGGAAGTGGGAGCAATTAAGCTCCATCGCAGAGGGTGATGCAAGACTGTACAGACAAGATTGGGCGTGGACAAAGTTCAAGGATAGCAAAAGCGCCGAAGTTTGGGATGAGTAGAAGAGAAAACTTTTATCGGAATATCAAGATAGAAAGTTAGAGGCCAAGCTCTGGAAATGGAAAATGGTCAATAACGTGAGTACCTCAGTTCCGGAAAGGAGTTTATGTGAAAGAGTGGTGAATGTTGAAGAGTTCAAACAATTCAGAATAACACAAATGTTTGAACGCCAAGGTTGGGAAAGAGTGCTTGATTGGTGCGAAGATAACACTTCGCGGATATATTTGTCGGAGGTATGTGAATGGTTGTCGACACTGAGGTTTGTGAATAAGGATAGTTCTCCTGCGGAATGGAATTTGGTCGGGAAGACAACTCGAGGGACAATGAAGATGTCTTTTGAAACCATCAACCGCATTGCACGCTTTGATTCCTTGGGGGTACAAGCATATGACTATCCAACCATGCAACAATTTTTGGATAGTCATGCGAATAATGGTGATCCGGATCAGATGACCGCGGTTGTTTTACCTTATCATGATGGGGGAGAGGCAAAGAGAAAGCACATGATGATTGAGGGAAAGATTCTCCAAGGGATTAATGTTGAGAACATTTTGGTGAGGTTTGGTGATCGTGGAAGTGTTAAAGCGGGTGACTGTAGGGTGGTGCATTCTTGGCTATATGGGACCCCGACATTGTCATGGAGACACATAGTGATGATGAACACGTGGGCTACTCGGGAATCGTTCCAGAGGCGTTTTATTCCATACGCACGCCTCATTAGTGCCATGATTGTTCAACAAAGTTGCCTACCTTCGGAATCACTATGGGTAACTAAACCGTTGGAGGAACTTAACAAGGCCTCCATGAAGAAGAATTGGAACATAGAAGTTAAACTCTCGGGGAACAAGTATGTTGTGACCGACAAGTTGGGTCATAAGTATGAGTTCCTTACTTCAGGGGCACCACCGGAATCGGAAGAAGATGAAGAGATGGGGGATGAAGAGGAGGAAGCTGGACCCTCCGGTCCACAAAGACCACGACAAAGATACATAAGGCCGCATAGAGAAATTAACGCAGATGTGGCGGGCTTTGTGACCACTAGACGGGTGCCCTCCTATAAAAATTTTGATCGGGGACAGCAAGAGATATATGACAATGTCTCTGCGTGCATAGGTGAAGGCCGAGAGTATAACCGAAGGAGGGAAGCTTATGAGGAGGCACAGGGACCTCAAATGCAGGAGTTTTGGGCAGTTCAAGCAGCCCATCGGGAGAGAATGGATAAGTTTATGGAAGAGCAACAACTGTTCCAAGCAATGCAGAGATCACACATGGAACAGTTGGCGAAGAGGCAAGAGGATGAGGAAGCCCGGAGACGGGCATGGGAAGAAGATGAGGTTAGGCGCCAAACCGCACAAAGGGAGTTAGAACAACGCCGTTGGAGTGCTTTGGCTGTCTCTCACCAAATGGCGATTAACAACACCAAGATACTCCACGATCAGGAGCGCCATCAAAGAGACCTTCAAGCCGGTCTCCCGTACGCCGAACACTCGGGGTGGACTGATTACCCCAATCTTCCTCATCCACTAGGTCCATCCGATCCCATCCCTCATTGGCCCGAGGCAGTCGGTTCTAGCTTTATCCCGATTCCGTACCAACCGCCGCCTCAAGGGGAGCAGAATCCCCTCGATAACTATAGGGAGATGTTCGAGTCCCTCACTGGTTATCAATACCAGCCCAACCCGCCAGTGGATCCAAACGAGCGATATCAGCGGTAGAGGTATGGTATGTTTTTGTTGTTGTTGTTGTATATTATTTTGTTTCCGTTATTTTTATTTCATGTTATTTATTTTCGCCTAGTTAAATGAACGTTGTGGGTGTGTTCCCTATATAACCCTCACGAGACCTCTCGTCCTCCCAAGCTATTGGGGGGTTTAAAAGGGCTTGTTGCATAAGCTAAATGCAACCGTGATTCCTACGAAAGTGAGTTAGGTTTATTGTTGTTGTAAATTATTGTCCACATAAATCGAACTGAAATAACACATGGCTTGGTAATATGTTTCATAAAAAGGGTAGAACTAGGTAACTAACAAATTTTGATGGTTGTGAGAAGCATGCTTCTACACAAGGATTAGAATTTGTAGGTACAACATGTTCGCGGGACAACCGTTTTTATGAAGAGGCGAATGAGATATGAGTATCAAGCGACAAAAATCAGGTGCATGTGTTTCCTTTTACTTTGATTCTTAGTTAGGAATAAGTGGATTGTACATTGTATTTTATTTTCCGGGGTGAGATTTTGGGAAGGTTAGACGTGTCACATCCCTTGTGCGTTTTAAAACTCTAGTTCTTGCACATTGAGGACAATGTTTACCTCAAGTGTGGGGATGGGGGGAAATTTCAAAAAATTTTCAAAATTTCTTGTCTCAAAAGCGATCTTAAAAGCACAAGTAACTAAGTCAACGAGGGATGTCACAACCCATTTGGTCTTTTGTCATGGTCAAGTTCAAATTAATAAGCATAATGGGTATTTAGCGGGTGGTTATTTGGGAATAATTCGCCTAAGGAACTAGCAATTTATGCATATCACATATCATACCCTTATACGTGAGGTTTGAGCCACTTTTATATCATAGATTTACATTTACATGTTTCTTTGTTTGAGTGGACCATTAGTCGCGTATTGTAGAACTTGCAACTTTTGATACGTTTGAGACTATAGACCGAATACAAGCACGAGAATGATTAAGGCATTAGGTAAACCTTTTTCTCTTAAAACCATTTATCTATCCTTACCCGAACAAATTCCCTAGTCGCCCATTTTGAGCCTAAACCTTTCGTTTGACCACCCTATAGCCCATAGCCTTAAACCTTTTATTTTTAAACCCGTGTGATGAAAATTCGATTATAGGAGCTTAAGTTTGTATAGTTGTTATGATTCAAAAAAAAAAAACTGAAAATGTTGCGAAAAAGATTGAAAAAGCGTTGAGAAAAACACAAAAAAAAGTGTTAGTAGTTGTTGAATAAAAGGCGAAGATTATTGCCCATAGTTGATGTTTATATTTAGTTTTGTTTAATTTAGTGGTTTGTAATAAAAATCGAATTTTCATCGCCATAGCCACTGTAAAATGTCCTATTCCCTACCCTTAGCCTAGCCCCGTTACAACCCTTCAAAGACCTTTTGACTTGTGCTTAGTATTCGTGTTCGGTGGTGGAGAATGATTGAGTTGCAAGCCTATGCGGGTACGTGTTCTAATCGGTTTTGAGCGATTAATTGTTGAAATGCTAATACATTATACACATTAGCCATTTTTTTTAGCCGAGTGGAGAGCACATTGTGAGGGATATGCATGATTTGTTAGTTTTGCGGGCGGGTTAATCTTGGATAACCATTATTATATGTGATTATTCACTTTACCGATAAATATGTGGAAATTGTAAAGAATGTGAACTTTTGTATGACATTAGACCTTAACTCTTGTCTCGGGGATGGGATGTATATTCGTTGTTCGACCCACGTGAAAGTGAAAAACAGATTTGCTTGAGGACAAGCAAAAGACAAGTGTGGGGATGTGATACGTGGTTGAAAACCGGTGTTTGTTATTGCGTAACTTAGTGTTTTTACATAAGTTTCAATCTTGAATGGCATACTTTTAATAAGATTTGAGTTATGCAGGTTTTATAAAGTTTAAGGAGCTTTTCGAGAGCTTTACGGGTCACCGGGTCGATAACCGGAGCACCAGGATGCGTTACGGGTCAACCGGAAGTGTTGGAAGCGGAAAACAGAAAGTGTGTAAACGAGAGCCCGTCGCCGACGGCCCTAGCCCCGTCGGCGACGCCCTCTAAATAAACCCGTCGGCCAGAAAACTCGTATCCAGATGCATAACCCGTCGGCAGGATCTGAAGAATTGGGAGCCCGTCGACGACGGGGTCAGACCCGTCGGCGACGGCTTGTAAAAAACTGAAATGCGAATTTGTGTGTTTTGGGGATTAATTTCGATTCTGATTGGTCCTTGGGGCATTAACTCGTAAGTTACACTATCTTTTGGAGTTTGAACTTGTTCTTGGAGCCATTACCATCCATCATTCACCTAGCATTCTATCATCTATCATCTCTACAACCGAATCACAATCATTCATCCCCAATTCACCATCAAAACCCTAATTCATCCAATCCATCATCCTTCTCACCATCATCATTCCATAAACCCTAATTCCCCATCATTCCTTCATCCTACAAGCTTCAAGATGACTCTATCCGCATTCCAAGCATCCGGTGATCAAGTTGCATCAACCATGAGCGGCTAATCATCTCGGTTTCACCCCGGTGTAGGTAGTTGTTAATTTTAGGGTTTCAATTTGTTCTTGTTTCATCTTAGTGACAATTTGTATTTGGTTTTTGAAACTTTTGACAATAGTATTACATTTGTTACGAATTCGTGAATTGTCGAACGATGTTAAAAGTTATGACTTTGCGAAACGGTGATATGTAATTGTACGTTGTCGTTGTTAGGATTTACTTGTGTTGATTACAAAGTGTCTTTTTGTCCGTTCTTCGGGGCGTTGATAGCTAGTAGCACCTAAGTCACGGTACACTAAATCCGTTAATCGAATGCATTTGAGTTGAAACTAAAACTTGTAGAAATCCTAGGTTAACAATTACCGAAACCGGGTGTGATTCCTTTTTATCATTATTGTTCTAGTAACCATTTTTCTTGCAATCGTTAATTAGTAGTTGTTAACCATTCGCATCAATTCATTTAGTTAAAAATCATATCTCTCCATTAAACGAAAATACAAAAATACTTTAGCAAGCTTCATAAATTGTGACAATTGTTTTAATTCATTCGAATCCACACACAAACCACATACTCTTCGTGGTTCGACCCCTTACTACCACTAACACATTGTTAAGGGTAATTTGGGCTTATAAATATTATCTTTGACCGGAGCGCGACACTTCGATCAGATGATAGTGTTCAAATTGAGATTGTTAAAGGCATGGCTGAAAGTGTTTTGGATAGTGATTCAGCTGAGGATGAAAAATGTTTTCTGGATAAATACATTCCGAAACAAAAGTCCAAAAACAACTTAAATGAAGAACCTGATCTTGTCATGTACAAGATGTCGGGATCGGATAAGTTGTATTCGGATTCTGAGTTTCCTTTGGAGAATGTAAATGTTTCAAAATTGACAAATGTGTTCAAAATGGTTGAAATTGATTTGTCTGAAGTAAAAAGTTTAAAACAAACAAAAAGGCAAATGAATTTTGAGAAAGATAAAGCTTACTACAAGAAACCTGTTGTTCCACCATGTTTTTATAACAATAATCGAAACAAATGATCGGGTGGATATCAGGGTGGTAAGAACTATCAAAGAAAGAGTTTTCAAAACAAAAAGTTTGTTGAGAAGAAAGTGTTTGTGAACGGTTCAAGTTCACTTTCTGATGAGGAAAATGAAATTTTTTCAAAATCAAATGAAGAATTTTTTGAGAAGAGAGCCTCACAACATCAGTCTGAAGGCACAAGTCGGGTAATTGATACTCATACATGTTTTAGATGCAACAAAGTTGGTCACATTGCAAGAAATTGCACCAACTTCAAGCCTAAGACTGAAGTTGTTGAGAGTCATAAGAAGAAGGTTGATGCAAAAGGAAAAGCTTCATTGGTTGTTGAGAAAATTTTGAAAAATGAGAAAACAAAAGTCAAAATTGAACCTGTTAAGAATGTGGTAAATAAAAATGACAAATTCTACAAACGGGTTGCTTCATCTCAACAAACATGGAAGCCAAAAGTGGTTGAAAAGAAACCAAGTTCATTTAAACCAAAGGTTTCAGAGTCGGAAAAACAATCGTCTTCTACCACACCGGTAAAGATGAATGTTCCTTTGGATTATTATGAAAAGTTGGAGAAACAATCTTCTACTCCACCAGAGAAGAAGAATGTTCAAAAGAAAAATCAACCAACAGGTCAACTTAAGATAGATGAGTTTTTCTTATACAAAAAGGTTGAGGTTGGTTATGAGGAAAGTTTAAAAATGAATGATAAAAATTTTCCGTCACTTTACACTGCTAAAACTCACATTAAAGTCAAGTTACCTGAGTCAAAAGAGGCTTGGGTAGTATCAAAATGTCATTAAAAAGTTCGGATTTGCCGGAGCTTCCTAGTTGGTAATCGTGAAGCATGAATCGGCATCTTTATTGAAATGTGTTTTTAAATCAATTTGTGATATGTGCAGGAACTTCCGAGAGCTATTTCAAGATGGATTATGGATAGTGGAGCGTCTCGACATATGACAGGGAAGACTGCATTGTTGTACGATGTTAGAAATTTCAATGGTGGTTATGTGGGATTTGCAGGAAACCAAGGTGGTAGAATTATTGGTGAAGGAACGTTATCCAATGGAATTGCTACGTTTGAAAGAGTTAACTACATTGCTGAGCTGGAGAATAATCTGCTGAGTATCTCGTAGATTTGTGACATGATGTATACCACTCACTTCACAGACAAAGAATGTTTGATCTTGAAGCCAGGATTTGTTATACCTGAAGAATGGATTATCATGAGGGCACCTAGAGTGAATGATCTGTACGTGTTGGACATGAGTGTAGCTACTACAACCACGGGTCAGGCTCATTGTTTTGTGTCTAGAGCAACGAAGAAAGAATCGAAGTTGTGGCACCGGAAGATGGGTCATATACATCTTAGAAAAATGAATCACCTAGTGCACAATGATTTGGTTATTGGAGTTAATATCAAAGGTTTTCATCTGGAAGGGGAGTGCATTAGTTGCATCAAAGGCAAGCAGAAGAAAACGTCACACCCTAAAAAGCAAGTCAATTCAGTTTCCAGACCGTTAGAGAGACTACATATGGATCTGTTTGGTCCAGTGAACGTCAAAAGTATTACAGGGGATCTCTACTGTCTTGTGGTTACTGATGATTATTCCAGATTTTCGTGGGTATCATTTTTGAAGTCAAAAGATGAAACGTTTGACAGTTTGATGGCGTTGTTTAGAAAGATTGAAAACTTGTACCAAAGGCGTATCAGAAGAATCAGAAGTGATAATGGCACTGAGTTCAAGAACAACAAGATGGAAGAATATTGTGATGAAAGAGGTATATTGCATGAATTTAGTGCTCTGTACACTCCGCAGCAGAATGGAGTTGCAGAACGTAAAAACAGGACACTAATCGAAACGGCCAGAACAATGCTTGCTGATTCAAAGCTACCGATAAATTTTTGGGTAGAAGCAGTTTCCGCCGCATGCTATACACTCAACCGGGTTCTCACTGTGAAGAAATTCAACAAAACATGCTTTGAGTTGATCAATAACCGCAAACCAAACCTGAAGTTTTTAGAACCGTTTGGGTCTCCTTGTACAGTTCTAGAGCCTTTTGGTAAATTTGGTCCAAAGAGTATCGAAGGAATATTTGTGGGTTACTCAAGTCCACAAAGACCTGTTTTTGTTCCAAGTTTGAAGCAGATCATCGAAGCACAACATGTTAAGTGTCAAGGTTATACTAGGCCGCTTCAAAATCCCGGTGACTCATGACGTTTTAATTACGATAAACTGTGGGATTCGTTTGACATGGAAGAAGAAAAGGATGAAGAAGAAGATTTCTTTGATGAGTTGGATATTCTAAGAGAGTATGAAGAATCGCAGGAAAGGTTTCCAGCTGAGTATTCAAGAAGACCACAACGAACTTCAAATGATGATGAAGCAGGTCCAAGCAATGCTGGTGAACATGATGATGTCCAACAAAATGAAGTTGCTCAAGATAATCAGTCGGTACGGAATGATAATCAAGAATCTGAGAACATGCCAGTATTTGATCGTGGTGATTCAGATTCTGAGGGGGAGCAAATTCAGATTTCAAGTCAAACAAACCCAGTCAGTGAACAAGGTGCAAATCAGAATGTTACTAATCTGGAAGGCGAGGTAGATGTTTCAGGCGAAGTGATGCCAATAACTCTTTCATACCATCCAGAGGAATTGATCATTGGAGAATTGCAAATAGGCGTTCGCACTAGACGACAAATTGACCAAGGCCTTACTTGTTTTTATTCTACAGTAGCACCTTTACAAACTGAGTTTTCACTTAGTTGTTTTATTTCACAGATCGAACCACGTACATATAAAGAGGCGCTAACTGAAGATTCTTGGGTCAATGCTATGCAAGAAGACTTGAGTCAGTTTGAGAAATTAGGTGTGTGGAAGTTAGTAGACTTGCCTGTTGGTCAAAGGAAGATAAACACCAAGTGGGTGTTCAAGTGCAAGAGGGATGATAGAGGAGTTGTGGTTCGTAACAAAGCTCGACTCGTAGTCCAGGGTTTCAGTCAGCAGGAGGGTATAGATTTCACTGAAGTATATGCTCCAGTTGCTCGACTAGAAGCGATCAGAATCTTCCTGGCATTTGCATCTTGAAAAAATTTCAAAGTTTATCAGTTAGATGTTAAATCTGTGTTTCTCTATGGTAAGGTAAAAGAGGAGGTATATGTCGGTCAGCCACCGGGCTTTACCGATCCACTTCACAAAGACAAGGTCTACTTGCTAGACAAAGCGCTGTATGGTTTACACCAGGCCCCGAGAGCTTGGTATGAGACATTGTCTCAACACTTACTAGCCAACAACTTTATCCGTGGAAAAGTGGATGCCACTCTCTTCACCAAAGAGGTCGACGGACATCTTCTGATAGTTCAAATTTACGTGGACGACATCATATTTGGGTCAACAAATGAAAATTTGTGCAAAAATTTTGAACAAGTTATGAAGCAGAAATTCGAAATGTCATTGATGGGTGAGATGAAATTCTTTTTGGGACTGCAGGTTGATCAACTACCCAAAGGAATTTTCATACATCAAATGAAGTACGTTCATGATATCTTGGAGAAATTCGGGATGTCAGGTTCTACTCCAGCTTCCACCCCATTAGCAACGAATCATGGGATAAACCCTGATCTCACCGGAGAGAAGGTAGATGAAATGATGTATCGTTCTATGATTGGTTCGTTAATGTATTTGACAGCTCCAAGACCCGATATTATGTATCCAACCTGCCTCGCAGCAAGATTTCAATCTAACCCAAGAGCTTCGCATATGGTGATTGTGAAAAGGATATTACGCTACCTGAAAGGAACTCCATCATTGGGGTTGTCGTATCCAAGAGAAGGCGATTTCATGCTCGAAGGGTATTCCGATTCCGATTTCGGATGCTGCAAAGTTAATGCTAAATCAACAGCAGCAGGGTGCCAGTTTTTCGGATCACGTTTGGTCACCTGGCAATGCAAAAAGCAGACCTCTGTGGCTTTATCCACATGTGAAGCGGGGTATGTATCTGCTAGCAGTTGCTGCTCACAGATCTTGTGGATCCAGCAACAGATGCGCGACTACGGTTTGCAATTTCTAAATACCCCTATCTTTGTTGATAATGAGGCAGCGATTAACATTACTAAAAATCCTGTTCATCACGCTAAAACCAAACACATTGAGATTCGTCATCACTTCATTTGAGATTGTTTCGAGAAGAAGTTGATACGAATTGAGAAAATCCACACTGACGAGCAAAAAGCTGATTTACATACCAAAGCATTTGATAAAACACGTTTTCAATATTTGCTAAAATTGAATGGTATGAAGCTTTTATCGGTGTTGGAAGAGATTATTGGCGTTGACGAAGGAGACGTTGTAGATGATGTTGAGAAGCAATCTGCAATGGTTTGTCGATTTTTTACTTGTTTTGGTATTTAGGGGGAGGTATAGGTTAATATTTTCAGAAAATACAAAAACATTAAAAATGACAAAAATACAAAAACATGAGATATTTTTTTTTCAAAATCCAAAAACAATAGAAAACCAGAAAAGAGCTTGTGTAAAAAGGGAAAATGATAGTACATCGGCTTGACAGTTACGGTATGCTAAAGAAATGGAATGTTTAAATGCGTTAAATAGTCTCGCTGATGATGTGCCGATAGGTTTTTGCACATTTAGTAGGTTTGTTTGGGATATAAACCTAAATCTTTACTTACTTATTTCGTGGGGAACACTACTTGGATATATAGGTAACCCCTGAAATCTTGTTTGAAAGATTCCTTTTTCTGATATACTAGGTCTTTATACTCAGTGATATCTGGGGTATTATTCCGGGACTTTTGCTGAATGGAAGTTCTGACCTAGTACTCGAATAATACTTTCCGCAATGCTTGAAATATAGCATCACCCTCAACATAAATGATAAGACAATAAAATTTCTTAGCAATGCTGTTGTATCAAAAGATCCTCTAAAGGGGACACACCCAAGTCGATTCGTGATCTCTCTGCTGAACGGTAGTTCTGACCTGAGCTCTCACGGTTTTGATCATAATTTATTCCCTTACAGATATCATTTGTGGTATACTCACCTGTAAGACTGAATATTGGGATCTGGATACGGGAGTATATTCAAGAGGTGGGACACACGTATAAGTTTAAGTCTCTGAAACACTAAATCCGTATCCTGGACAGATTGAAATGTGTGTGAAAATTTAAAATGGATCAGTATATCGACAATCTAAGTGAATTGTTTAATTCTGAGTATGTAATTGAAGCTTAACGGTACTTATGACTTGTCAGATAGCTGATATGATTCCCTAACACGCTCAACCAAAAATATGTTTGTAAATAGTTTACTTTTACTGCATTTTAGTTCGGTATTTCATTTCTAGTTTAGAAGCTTTATTAAAAATCCAAAAAGATTTTTCATTTCTGCTTTATTTTTGACAAACCAAAGTGGAGAGTTGATCTTCAGATTCGAACTGAAGTAGATGCAGGAAGTTTCTGGACTGGAGGATGAGTTTGGAGCTAAAGCATGATAAGTTTGTGAAATTTGAAAAGACAAAAGCAAGTTCAATAATTTGAAACTTGTAATTTTCAGAAAAGTTGAACAGAATGTCAGTGTGAATTATCTCTGATCAACCAAGGTCATTAAGTTGGACTTGGTAGATAAATTGAGTAATCAGGGTCATTAACTTGGACCTGAATACTTAAGTGGATTTCTAATTCTGACAAGTTTATTAAATGAAGGTGAATGGTAAGTTTGGATTAAAACTGTTATTGTTATATATCTTATATTTGGGTAGAGATTATGCAAGAATGTATTTCCCCATGGCAATGAAATGTTAAAGTTTGAACCAGAATTCAAGCCCTAGCTTATTGAGAGGAGGAGTCTGTGAAAGGGGGAGTCAAGATTCTGGATCAACATTCAAAGGGGAGATTGAAGATAAAGATTGAAGGGAGCTTTACAATGTCAAGACAAAATTTGGAAAGAGACAAAGACTAAAGACTCGACGCCGAAGACTTCGTCAACATCCAAGGGGGAGTCTGTTGGTGCACTGAATGTCTGCTGACTACGTCTTAATCAAGTCTTATGTCTAGAATATATAAATAAATTCACAACTGAGATTAAATTAGGGTTAGATTGAGTGTTAGTGAATAATTTCGTTTGAGGATGTCCTGGACAAGTTCAAACGGAATTACCTGGTTCGTTTGAAGATGGATCCGTTTGAACATGGTCCGTTTGAATGTTGTTGTGACATCTTCAAACGGAATAGCAACTAGTATATATAGGTGTTGTGTAGGTTCATTTGAAACGGATCTGAATGTGTGAGAGCTGAGGTGCTGCCAAAATTTTGTCAGATTTGAACGTGTAAAAGCTCTACAAAGCAGTAATAGAAAGAAGTTAAAAGGATACAAGCTGTGTGACTTTGTTTACTTTGATTCCGCCTTAGTAAATGAAGATGAACTGCCATTACTGACTGTTTATGGTCACGTACACCATCCAACAAAGACTAATGGGCGATGCGTTAATCCTATAGCGCTATAATTGTTAAGGTAGGCTAGCAAAGTTAATGAGCATATATCGACCAAATAGTTTACATAGCATACGAGATTAACAAGCATCACACATAGCATCATGTTAAGCATGGATAGAGTATGTTTAAAATAGTTTAAGTGTCATGTGATTTTGTATAATATACATATTGCATCCCAAAGTGTTAAAGAGTGAAAATGGATGGAGTATACTCATGGTTTTGCAAGCTTTCCTACTTGAAATCCCATGAGTGATGTTAGTGGATGGATTAGTTCGGAGCACCTTGTCCTTCTACACGAAGAAAACATAGATGTGTGAGTTTGGGGAAATCGGAAGATTATAGATTCGGAGTCTATAATGTATCGAGAATAACATAAGTGAAAATAATCATCTTGTACACATAACACTTGTTCTTGACACTATTGAAACTCAAAAGAGTTAGTATGATTTCATGGATTCAAAGGTACATTAGAGTCATAACAAGTGCATGGTCATAGATGATGTAACATATTCTTGACAAGTAACTACTAAGTTATCATCAAGTTTAGTTACTTAGGTGTATATATATGGAATAGGTAATATAAAGATTACAAAGTCCTAAAGGTCAAGCATGAGGTAGGAGATTATAGTCTCCATTTAGGCACCTCTTTGTGTCATATAATTCATACATGAGGTAGGAAGAACAAAGCTTCCATTTAGGTACCTCTATTGTTCACCACTACACTTGTTGTTATAAACCACAAGGAGGGTCATGAACTTACAAGTAATAATCCAATAACAACAACTAATCTATGGAAAACATCAAGTTGTGAGTGGATTTCTATGAAGGATAGCCCAAGCTAGTCCATCTATCACACATTCATCAAGCTTCATGCTTGAACACTACTTGTGGGTAAAACCCTAACTAAAACAGAATGTTTGTGAGGTTTTAACCTCTAATTTAACATTTCTCAGCCTTGTTTTTAAGCCCAACTAACCACTTAATTGATTATGAGCATTAGGACATAGGTTTGAGATGAGATAGACTCAAGTTCAACTAAGAATAACAAGTTTAAATGAAAACACAAACTAACATTCCACTTTGGAGCCTTTTTGGTGACATTCCAGGGCTTGGTTTTCCATGGAAAACCTCTGGAAATATACCTAAGGTTGTTCCAAGCAAGTGGGAAAAAGAATGGATGAAAAACGTTAAGTATTGATTGAGTTATGCTCACTTTAGTAAAGGTTGCTGAATCTGTTGTGATTAACAGCTGATTAGAGGAAGATTTGAGAGTGTTGTGGATGATTTGCAAAGTGAAAAATGCTTGGATTATGCCTGGGTTTTATAGGGACGAGTTAGGTTAGGTTGTGGTTGGGTAATAACTGCTAAAACATGGTTTAAACTCAAATATAACACAAAGAAGCGCCAAATTTCGCGTCTGTTCGCGCTGGGCTGCAGAGGCGGGCCGTCGCAGTCCGCGACCAAGTGGGGATGGTACGTCACGGGCCGTCAGGGCTTGGTTTACGAGAGTTTAGATGATTTAAGTGCCGGGTTTTGTTCGATGTAAAGACCACAGCCGAGTGGTTGTGCGCTTGTTTGTTGAGGCTGGTGACTCGGGCTCGAGTCCCGCTGTCATCAGTTTTTATTATTTATTTTTTTTTTGTTTTAAAACCTTACACTTTCAGCAATTTATTCAAACCACCCCTTGACTTTATTATCTAACTTACATTTTGTTGCTTTTAAAAGAAACTAACTTTATAATTAAACTAACTAGGTTAGTTTGTATTTTCTAACTTTAAAATCTAACGAGACTAACTAGATTATTATAAAAATAAAACTTTTAAATTGTAAAATTAATTAATTTAATTAACTAAACAATGGATAAATAACCATATTTATAACGAATTAAAGATAAAAGATTTTTCAACGATTAACCATTTCGCAAAACTTCCGAGTTTCAAGAATTGGGATTCGACTTCCATTATTTTACGAGTTTTAACTAGTTTAACGTGCATCGAGTTTCATTGTGTAATAACGAACCAAGAGTCTTGGATAATATATCGTTCAAACGTGGATTTTGATTATCAGTTGCACATAAGTCTAACTATAAATACACGAACATGATTAAAATAGCTTCGTTTTCATTATGATCAATAGTCTCGAATTACAAATGAAACGAAAGTAGATCACAAAGAGGGTACAAGTGTCTAAGTATGGAAAGTACAGCATGACTTGATAAAATAAGAAAGTGCGGAAATGCGGAGCATTACAGTCTCCATTCCTTTAGGAAATTTCGTCCCAAAATTTAGGAAGAGGTAACGAAAAGATGCGGATACTTGGTCTTCATATCACTCTCGAGTTCCCATGTAAATTCAGCGCCACGTTTTCCTTCCCATCGAACCTTGACGATAGGAATTTGACTGCGCCTCAGTTTCTTGATACCTTGGTCCATGATTTCGACGGGTTTCTCCACAAAGTACAAAGTGTCGTTGATTTGGAGATCTTCGAGAGGAACTTGAAGTCCTTCTTCAGCGAGACACTTCTTTAGATTCGAGACATGAAATATTGGATGAACGTTGTTGAGTTTTTAGGTAAATCGAGTCGATAAGCCACCTTGCCAATCCTTTCGAGTATCTTGAAAGGACCAACATAGCGAGGGGTAAGTTTTCCCTTTTTAGCCAAACGAACTACTCCTTTCCAAAGAGATACCTTGAGTAGTACATGATCACCAACGTTGAATTCCAAAGGTTTGCATCTTTTGTCAGCGTAGCCCTTTTGTCGACTTCTACCCTTGAGTAGATTGTCATGGATTTGAAGAATCTTATCCGTTGTTTCTTGTATGATCTCAAGACCAGTAAATTGTTTGTCACCAATCTCGTGCCAGCTTAAAGGAGATCGGCATTTGCGACCATATAATGCCTCAAAAGGAGCCATTTGAATACTGGAGTGGTAGCTATTCTTGTACGAGAACTCGATCAATGGTAAATGCACATCCTAACTACCACTAAAGTCGATGACACAAGAACGGAGCATGTCCTCTAGGGTTTGGATAGTACGTTCAATCTGTCCATCCGTTTGAGGATGAACGGCCGTACTAATATTCAAATGAGAACCCATAGAGGACTGGAAAGTTTGCCAAAGACGCGAAGTGAAACCCCCATCATGATCAGAAATGATATCGAGAGGAATACCATGATGACATATAATCTCGTCAGTATAGATTCGAGCGAGTTTATCAACTTTGAAGTCTTCACGAATAGGAAGAAAGTGAGCTGATTTAGTCAAACGGTCGATGATTACCCAAATGCTATCATGACCTGAAGGTTTGCGAGGGAGTTTGGTTATGAAGTCTATAGCGATGCTATCCCACTTCCAAACATGGATTTCGGGTTGCTGAAGTAGACCAGAAGGTCTTTGATGCACGGCTTTGACTTTTGAACATGTGAGACACTTAGAAACATACGTGGCAATGTCTCTCTTCATACCAGGCCACCAATAGGATGTACGTAGATTATGGTACATCTTGTCAGCACCAGGATGAATTGAGTACTTGGATTTGTGTGCCTCGTTCATGATGAGTTCACGAAGATTGTCGTGATTTGGCACCCAAATGCGATCACGACAGTATTGAAGATCAACAGATTTCGTAACAAGCAGGTCTTCAGTAGCACCACGTATTTCGACGAACAAGGTTCCTTCGTTGGCAGACGAGTACTGAGCTTCACGAATGCAAGTGTGAAGATTACTGGAGATGTGAAAACAACGAATGCTACTAACATGAGTCTTACGACTAAGTGCATCGGCCACGACATTCGCTTTACCAGGATGGTAGCGAATCTCGCAGTCGTAGTCGTTAAGTAATTCCACCCAACGTCGCTGACGCATATTAAGCTCCTTTTGGTTAAAGATGTGCTGTAGGCTCTTATGGTCAGTGAAAACCACACACTTAGTACCATATAGGTAGTGTCGCCAAATCTTTAACGTAAAAACAACCGCGCCAAGCTCGAGGTCGTGGGCAGTATAGTTTTTCTAGTGTATTTTGAGTTGACGAGAGGCGTAAACGATGACTTTATCTCGTTGCATGAGAACACAACCAAGACAACGATTTGAGGCATCGCAATATACCACGAAGTCATCATTCCCATCAGGAAGAGCAATTATAGTAGGTTTTTAAGAGTTTGAAAAGATTCCTCTTGCTTAGGACCCCAAGAAAAAGGTTTCTCTTTTTTAGTCAACGAAGTGAGAGGAACGACTATCTTTGAAAAGTTCGAGATGAATCGGCGGTAATAACCCGCCAATCCTAAGAAGCAACGGATTTCAGAAGGGTTTCTAGGTGCGGTCCAATTCTTCACGGCTTCAATTTTGGAAGGATCAACATGGATTCCTTTTTCACTAACAACATGCCCAAAGAATTGGACTTCTTTGATCCAAAACTTGCATTTGGAAAACTTTGCGTATAGACGTTTGACACGTAAGAGCTCGAGTATAAGACGTAGATGACGTTCGTGATCGGCTTGAGATTTAGAATAAATAAGAATATCATCGATGAAGACGATAACGAAACAATCCAAATAAGGTTTACAAACACGATTCATGAGATCTATGAACACAGCGGCTGCGTTGGTCAAACCAAAAGGCATAACCACGAACTCGTAGTGTCCATAGCGAGTGCGAAATGCGGTTTTGGGAATGTCCTCTTCGAGAACACGAAGCTGGTGATAACCAGATCGAAGATCGATCTTGGAGAAGCAAGTAGCGCCTTGAAGTTGGTTAAAAAGATCATTGATGCGTGGGAGAGGATAACGATTCTTGACAGTGAGCTTGTTAAGCTCACGATAGTCCATACACATGCGGAATGAGCCATCCTTCTTTTTGGCGAAGAGTACAGGAGCACCCCAAGGTGAGGTACTTGGACGAATGAAACCCTTATCGAGGAGTTCTTGAAGTTGCAAAAATAACTCTTGCATCTCAGAAGGTGCAAGACGATAAGGATCTTTGGCTACAGGAGTCGCACCAGGTACGAGGTCAATACGAAAATCGACTGGTCGAGGTGGAGGAGGACCAGGCAGATCTTCAGGAAAGACGTCAGGGAAGTCGCGCAGCACTGGAACATCACTTATGCTCTTTCCCTTGCCCTTTTCTTCCACAGCTAAAAAGGTAGGTTTCCGTAAATATTTGTTCGCTTGTGTGTAGGACTTCAATCTTAGTCCTTTTGAAGGTCGGTCTCCATAAACGCGCAAAGTGTCACCAGATGGAAGAGGTAGACGAACATACTTCTCGTAGCAGGTAATTTCAACATGGTGTTCACGAAGCCAATCCATGCCCACGATGATGTCGAAACTACCTAATTGCATGGGTATAAGGTCGATAGTGAATGTATGATCGTTAAGAGTAAGAAGACAATCACGAAGAACGGAATCGACTAAAACAGATTTGCCATTGGCAACTTCGACAGAGAACGACTTAGGCAGTTTATAGCGTGTAACATTTAACAAAGGTTCAAATTCAATGGACACAAAGCTTTTGTCCGCACCATTATTAAATAGTATCGAAGCATAAAGGTTGTTAATAAGAAACGTACCATTAACGACTCCATTGTCGTTGTGTGCCTGATTCGCATTGATGTTGAAAGCTCGTCCTCTAGCGGGTTATTGTCGCTCTTGGTTCCACTGCGGGCACTGAGGACGGAGATGAGTAGTATCCCCATATTTGAAACAAGCTCTAACTGGTTTGGCGTTTTCCTGAGCTAGCTGAGCTTGTTGAGATTGTGCTTGAGGGTTACTTTTACAATAGGCGGTATCATGTCCAAAACGGTTACATTTGGAACAGCGGCGGCAGTTGACATTGGTAGGGTGATGGAAATTGCAAGTAGTACACTTGGGATGAATCCCAGTGTATGGCTTTCGCTCGTTTGCAGGTGTGACAGGGTTTGGGTTCACAGCTGGTACAATCGCGTTGCAACCCTGTTGCTTTCGCTTCTTCCCCCTGTTGCTACTCGACTGTAGGTGATTTGACTGGCTGGCATGGATGAAACAGGGTTCGCAGCATGTTTATCACGAATGTGATTGTTATTCAAGGAAGCAGCCAAATGGTAAACGACTTCGATATCGTCGAGTTTGGCTGCCTCGATCGTATCGCGCATAGCAGAAGGTAAGCAATTGATGTACTTCCTTATCTTGCGGTTGGTGGTCATAACGAGGTGGGGAACAATGAAACTAAGCTGTTTGAAGCAAGTAGTATAGGCTTGGTTAACATCACCAACTTGTTTTAAAGCCCAGAATTCTTCTTCCAACCTTTGTTGCTCATGCGGGGGGCATAATTCTTCCATCATTAGTGTCTTAACTTCTTCCCAAGGTAAGGCATAAGCAACTTCGTTAGAACGAAGATTCCTTTCGTTTGTTCACCATTCGAAAGCTCGGGCTTGGAATACCCCAGTCGCACTACGCATTTTGAGCTCTTTGGGGCATTCACTGTTGATGAACGTGACTTCTATGCTATCAAACCATTCGAGCATAGCAGTCACTCCATCATTGCCAGTGAATGGCTTGGGGTTGCAAGACAAAAAGTGCTTGTAGTTAAACGACACAGGCTTGTGTGTTTCAACCTTTGAATCAATGGAGGAGTTTGGAGTATCAGAAGTTCGAATCTCAATGACGATCTTAGGGACGATACGCTCAATTTGGTTGGCCATTAATTCCATCATCTTCTTTTAAGAGCTGGTCTTTGACTTCTTAATCGAGTTGGAGAGATGAGAAGACATCTAAGATTGAAAAGAACAAGAAAGGTGAGACTTGATCATAATGCTTGTTTAAGAAAAATCGTTTTCATGGAGTGAATCACATAGCATAAAGTGCCACATAGCATAAAGGGTTCAATTGTTTCACATAGCATAAAATGTTCAAGTTGTATCACATAACATAATCATGGGTTCCACATAGTATAACATGAATTTCACATAGCGTAACATGAATAAAAGAAAGTATCGTAAATTTAGTTTGTTCACGAGGGATTATTATTGTTATTTATTGCGATAAACGTGCGAATTGTGTAAAAATTTTGAAATGAGCGAAGTAACGAGGATAAAAATCACATATAAATTGAGATAACATAAAAGAGAGGCTCAATAAAACATTGGATTGTTTCGGGTTGAGAAACGTCGACTATTTCAAAGTGGGTCGAAAGTCCTTTCAAATTAGAGAAATCGTGCTTTGGCCTATAGGTAAGATACTCTCGTCGAGAAGCGATTAATGGTATCTTACCCTTCCCGTTACTACACGTCTCTAATCGATTGAAACAATTGGGACTTTGGCGAGATTAAAAATCGAGGAATGGGACTTAATCGACGAGATGCGGGTTTCACCCCTAACTTGACGATTTCGTACCCTAAATGTGGTTGGTACTCGTCGGGTCAAAATATAATTTCGACACTTTGACGAGGGTCCACTAGAGTTGAAATGGAAATTACCATTAAGCTGTGGATTTCACTCCTAGCTTAATGGTGTAATCTCGTGCAAAAATAGTTTAAGGTAGAACGAGAGTCGTTTACCAATTTGTGGGTTTCACGCCTATTTTGGTAAATTCGTCTCGTTTATGTTGTGAGTGTCTTCAAATAATCAAAAGTGTATTCATGTTAGCCTTAGGAAAGGCTTGTAGGTTTAACAAACAAGAAAATTTGCTAGGAAGCATGAAAGGTTGAATGCATAAGTTTTAAACAACAAATAAGAGACAAAGTTCCTAAAACTATAGACTAGGGCAAAGCATTCCTACTTATTCCTAATTCCCTATAGTTATGGCTTTGATCCCAATCTGTCACACCCCAACCGATGGCAAAATCATCGGGATGAGACGAAAACGAGATTGCAAGTGACTTCATAACACTATGTGACAATATAATTTAAATCCATTTTCATTTCAAGACTAAAATGTCATACAAAGATCAAACAAAAGACAACATTGTTTCAACAATACATCAAAATAACAAAATTAATCTAGGTGTGTATCTAAGTCCACCTAAATTGCATTTCTTCTCATCATCAACTCAGCAATCAACCTGCAACATGCATTAAAATATCAACAAAAAGTTGGTGAGTATACAAGTTTTGTTACATAGCATAATATAGAATAAAAAGTGCTCATATCCAACATGATTTCATGGATTCAAAGGTCCATTAGAGTCGTAACAAGTGCATGGTCACAGATGATGTAACATATTCTTAACAAGTAACTACTAAGTTATCATCAAGTTTAGTTACTTAGGTGTATATATATGGAATAGGTCATATAAAGATTACAAAGTCCTAAAGGTCAAGCATGAGGTAGGAGATTAAAGTCTCCATTTAGGCACCTCTTTTTGTCATATAATTCATACATTAGGTAGGAAGAACAAAGCTTCCATTTAGGTACCTCTATTGTATTAGCACCATATCTTATTTAGATACTTTGTATTTTTGTAATAGATAACCATTGTAAATTAGGAATCTTTATCTTTTCCTAATTAGGTGCTAGGTTAGGGTTATGTTTCTTGTAAAAGCCAGTGCCAGACCCATGTATTGGAAGGCATTGCCCATTGCCAACAAGAATTTTAGTGTTTACTGGAAACGAGTTGGGAATAGAGATCATACCTGAGTTCAAGGTGACATGAGAGCCTGCGCCAGTGTCCATGACCCCGGGATCCTGATGTTGCTGATTGAGTTGCATGGCTGAGAAGGCAGCCTGGAGATCAGCCGAGTTTAATGCATCGAAGCCTGTAGGAGGGGCCTGGTGGGCCTGTTGTGGGCCTGTAGGTGCGAAAAAGGTCTGAGGGGCTGGTGGGCCTGTTGTGGGCTGATTTGGGCCTGAAGGAGGCGGTGCGGATGGTCCAGAAGTGGGTTGATTGGGATACCAGGATGGTTGGGTTGGGTAGGGACAAGGAGGAACATTCCACCAAGCCCAGGTGGGATAACTAGGCGGCTGATTGGTCCATGCTGGAGAGTTTTGACTGCGACCAGATCCACGGCGTCGGCCACCTCGACCGTTTCGGTTCCATTGGTTATGGCCGCGCCCTCGTCCCCGGTTATTGGAAGGAGATGAGGTATTATAAGTAGGCTGCGGCTGGGAATTCGGGCCATAATTGGTGTGAGAAACCTGATTAGAAGCAGATGCAGCAACCATGACAGAGGATGCGGAGTTCTGACGACCTTCGATGCGGATGACTTCATCAGCGAGCATAGATCTTGCGAGGTCCCAATCGGCATTATTAGAGTTGATAAGCGAGGCTGTAGTGTCGAATTCTTGAGGCAGGCCGCGAACTAACTGAAGGACGAGTCGAGACTCTGTGATTGGCTGATCAACATCTTCAAGTTGATTAGCCAGCTCCTTCAATTTTTGACAATAATCATCGATGGAAGAACACGCGGCAAGAGTCAAGTTGACAAACTTGGTTTCTAAAGCGGCGGCCCGTGCTTTCTTGTTGCTGAGGAAGATCTTTTCCAGCTTAATCCATGCGTCCCGAGCAGTGGAGTCGGTTTCGAAAACCCGAACTAACAAGTCGTCAGAGATGGTGCTATATATCCATTGGAGCACCAATGCGTCGAGTTCTTTCCATGCGTCGAAGGTGGGATCAGTTGTCTCCGGGGCTTTAGTTCCATCAATGTGGTTCGATACCTTGTATGCAACAACGTGCAGTTTGAATAACTTGATCCATGAGGAATAAGTAACCTTCACACCATCTAAAGTACGAATTTTGGTTTGTATATTCGTGACAGAATAGGCTGGATGGAGTGGGGTTTGTTTCGGTGATGAATCAGAGGATTCAGGGGTATCGGATTTAGGCATAGCGACTGGAGATGAGACCGAAGATGGTTGACGGCTGGAAAAAAAATGAGGGTTCAGAACCGAGGCTCTGATGTAGCTGTCGGCTGGAAAAAAAAACAAAATTTAGGGTTTCAGAACCGAGGCTCTGATACCATAAAAGTGTTTATGGTTTCGTATTATTGATGATGAGAAACAATACAAGAGCGCCCTTTATATAGGGAAGAAACATAACCCTAACCTAGCACCTAATTAGGAAAAGATAAAGATTCCTAATTTACAATGGTTATCTATTACAAAAATACAAAGTATCTAAATAAGATATGGTGCTAATATATTGTTCACCACTACACTTGTTGTTATAAACCACAAGGAGGGTCATGAACTTACAAGTAATAATCAAATAACAACAACTAATCTATGGAAAAACATCAAGTAGTGAGTGGATTTCTATGAAGGATAGCCCAAGCTAGTCCATCTATCACACATTCATCAAGCTTCATGCTTGAACACTACTTGTGGGTAAAACCCTAACTAAAACAGAACGTTTGTGAGGTTTTAACCTCTGATTTAACACTTCTCAGCCTTGTTTTTAAGCCCACTAACCATTTAATAGATTATGAGCATTAGGACATAGGTTTGAGATGAGATAGACTCAAGTTCAACTAAGAATAATAAGTTTAAATGAAAACAAAAACTAACAGTCCACTATGAAGCCTTTTTGGTGACATTCCAGGGCTAGGTTTTCCATGGAAAACCTCTGGAAATGTTCCTAAGGTTGTTCCAAGCAAGTGGGAAAAATAATGGATGAAAAACGTTAAGTATTGGGTGAGTTATGCTCACTTTAGTGAAGGTTGCTGAATCTGCTCGAACTTGTGATTAACAGCTGATTAGAGGAAGATTTGAGAGTGTTGTGGATGATTTGCAAAGTGTAAAATGCTTGGATTATGCTTGGGTTTTATAGGGAAGAGTTAGGTTAGGTTGTGGTTGGGTATTAAATGCTAAAACGTGGTTTAAACTCAAATAAAACACAAAGAAGCGCCAAATTTCACGTCTGTTCGAGCTGGGCTGCGGAGTCGGGCCGTCGCGGGCAGCAACCAAGTGGGGATGGTCCGTCGCGGGCCGCCAGGGCTTGGTTTACGAGAGTTTAAATGATTTAAGCGTCGAGTTTTGTTCGATGTGAAGACCACAGCCGAGTGGTTGTGCGCGTGTTTGTTGAGGCTGGTGACTCAGGTTCGAGTCCCGCTGTCATCAGTTTTTATTATTTATTTATTAATTTTGTTTTAAAACCTTACACTTTCAGCAATTTACTCAAACCACCGCTTGACTTTATTATCTAACTTATGTTTTGTTGCTTTTAAAAGAAACTAACTTTATAATTAAACTAATTAGGTTAGTTTGTATTTTCTAACTTTAAAATCTAACGAGACTAACTAGATTATTATAAAAATAAAACTTTTAGATTGTAAAATTAATTAATTTAATTAACTAAACAATGGATAAATAACCATATTTATAACGAATTAAAGATAAAAGATTTTTCAACGATTAACCATTTCACGAAACTTCCGAGTTTCAAGAATTGGGATTCGACTTCCATTATTTTACGAGTTTTAACTAGTTTAACGAGCATCGAGTTTCATTGTGTGATATCTAACCAAGAGTCTTGGATAAAATATCGTTCAAACGTGGATTTTGATTACTATTTGCACATAATTCTAACTATAAATACACGAACATGATTAAAATAGCTTCGTTTTCATTATGATCAATAGTCTCGAATTACAAATGAAACGAAAGTAGATCACAAAGAAGGTACAAGTGTCTAAGTAGGGAAAGTACAACATGACTTGCTAAAAAAGAAAGTGCGGAAATGCGGAATGTTACAGGAACACAGTGTCCCAGATTAAACCCCAGTCATCCATTTCTTATCTTGATCTAACGGCTGGGGTTTAAAATATCATTTAAAACATAATGAACTAAGAAATTACCCGATCGAAATTGAAATCATCATTATTTTTCAGTTGCATAATGTCTATCGATAAAAGTTAGATTGATTCTCCACGTCAATCACCTCACCACCAGCAAGGACTCCAATCTTTTATCATGATGTGCGAAGGACTCTTCGGCAACCAAGAGAAAGTTACATGTCCGTGTAAGAGATGTAAAAATTCTGGCTTAAAATCCATGACAACAATGAAACACCATCTGCAAGTTATCGGTTTTTGGAAGAATTACACGCAGTGGGTCTATCCATGTCAATCCAAAAGACAAGGAATTGATGGATATATTTTTCATCTTCACACTTGTTTCTTGCATTTGATAGATTCTGATTAGGGTTTCAATGCAAATCCAAATATATAACGGCTGCGAACGGGCCGTAAACGCAGCGGATAACCGCTATGTTTGTAGCCGTTAAACCGCTTCGTTTACGGTCGTTCCCAGCCGTTATACGGCTGCGTTTACGACCGTATAACGGCTGCGAACGGGTCATAAACGCAACAGTTAACCGCTGCGTTCGCAGCCGTTAAACCGCTGCTTTTAAGGCCGTATAATGGTTGCGAATGGGCCGTAAACGCTGTGACAACTGGCACCAAACCGGTAATTTCCGTACACTTTAATTATTATTTAATGACTGCAATTATGTGCTTAAATGTCAACCTTGTTTGATTACATGATATACTTGTGAATTCATGCACGTTTTATACTACAAGAATTACTTTATGATTTCGTTGTGTCAAAAATACTAGTAAACTCACCGGTAAGACACAATGTGTCAACAACTCTGCAGAAAGAAATTAGACAATAGAATTGGAGCCTAGGTATAGGTCCAATGACAAGAATGCATTAAAACCCAAGAGTACATACAAGGGTTAACATATAGACGCTCCAAAAGCTAAAATACGCACTAAAAAGCACCCGAAACGCACTTTAAGTGCAGAATTTTATTAAATTCAGCTCAAATCAGCTTTTAAACATGTAAATATCATGTAGAATTTACGTTTCATTATCCAGAATACTTCCCTAAGTGTCGGGAATTGAAAGGGTTACAAAAGGATACTTAAAAGACACTAAACGGTGCAATTTAGCACTTTAACGGAACAGTGTCTAACCGAACAACCGGACATCACCCGGAACACCAAAATAATGCTAGAAGCATTGTTTTTATTTTTCTGAGGTAGTTAGGGTCCCCGAACACCCTAACACACTATATATTACTTAACACACTTAAATCACTAATTAAATCACTAATTAAATCACCTAAACTTCTAACTAGTTAAACTAATTTCCATTGCAACTCAACTAAGCCAACCCCCCCCCCCCCAACCGGTTATGAAACATGGGGAAACCCCCATGATTTTTATTGATTGTTTAATATATTTGTGTAGTACTTAGGGGGCATTATATCTAATGGACCATAACATGTTGGAGAATTATCTATTTAACTACTAGTCCACCATCATTTTCATCTTCATAACTCAACAACAAACCTTCCTCTCCCTCTCTTCTCTTGTTCGGCCAAACCCACACACAACCACCATCAACATCATTCAAGCTTCCTCAATCATTCTAAGAGCATCCAAGGGTGTTAGAGATCATACAACGAAGCTCGGTGTGTTCGGAAATTGAAGGACCACTCTCATCTTCTTCTATCCACCACTTTTCTACACTTGAACTTCCCTAGCCTTGAGCTAGTGGTAAGAACTTAGATCCTTGCATTTTATATCTTGTTTAAGTGGTTAATGAAGCATAATGATCAAAATGATAAGAACTTTAATGAATCTTGAAGAAGTCTTGAACATAAACTAACTTGGTGATAAAAGTATGGTTAAAATGATGAAGAAATCATGTTATTCATTTGTTGTGATGCTTGTTGGTTGTTGTTACTCATGTAGTTGATATGGATCATCATATGGTCTTGCTAGATCATGACTAAAAACATGATCTAGCAAGATGAGAAAGTAAGAATGTTGTACGATGATGGAATCATCCACACATGAACTATGAACTTGAATGAATGGGTGATTTCTTGAAAAATAAAGATCAAAGTAGTTTATAATCATGTAGATCTAAAGATCCATGAGTGGTTTTACAAAAGAACCAAGTTAAAAATATGAGTTTCACTAAAACTTGGATCTAACATAAACTAATCACGTTTTTGGTAAATAAACAAGTGTAGAAACCCCTGTGTAAATAGAAGAGTTCACAAAGAAATATTTTTATAAAATGGGATTTGAAGTTGTAAACACTTAAACTCTTTAAAAATAAAGTTTTTAAAGAAGCAATCACACCTTAAAAGGTAATAAGACTTACTAAATACACTAGTAAGTTACTACACATTTCTATAAATTTTCAAGTTCATGAAATAGCGAAATTAGTGTATGTTGTTGATGATTGTTGTTGAAATTGATTGATGATGATCTTTAAAAGAAAATAAACACATGTTTTGAAAACATGGGAAACCTCAATTTTTTGGGGAAACTCTGTCAAAATTTCTATAGAATTTTGACACTTAGAAAAATATAAGTTTCGAGAAACTTATTCCCTAAAAATGTGTCTAGAAAATTTACCAAGGTTTCCCCTAATTTTGGTGATAAGAAATGATGATTTCTTCAAGATTAAAAATTGATATTAAGTATGTATATTTTGAGAAAAATATATTTATTTATTGATCACCAAATTTTGTGCCAAGTGTATGTAGTATGTATTATACTTAATAGTGTATTAGGACTTGAAAATACACTAAATACTCATAAGAAGTAAAAATACAAAGATACACATACAACATGCAAGATACATAACTTGGGTGCAAAATACAAGAAACTTATATTTATTTTTTAGAAAATAATATAAGTAAGACACATAGTTAAAAATATAAATTATTTTTAACACAAGAATACATATACAAAAGATAGTGACTTGTGCTTGTGCGATACAAGTCTAGTGACTAACGAAAATAAAACACGTTTAGGTCACGACGCATTATAAGCAAAACCCGGTGAAGTTTACGACGCAAGGAACACAAAGTTGTGAGTTCATGCTCCCCCTTTTCTTTAACTGTTTTCAGTTTTATAACTTCGGGGGTGAAATACATGTTACTGAATGTTTACAGGAAAGTTCGTGTCCCCACTTTTAATCTTTTACATACTTTTAAACTAGGGGCGAACACATGAAAATTGATATTTGATCTAATAAACGAGAGTTGACACTTGATATAATAAACGAGAATTGATACTTGATACAATAAACGAGAATTGATACTTGACATGATGAATACATAAACAAGAAGCACTCTTGGTGATCACTAGTACCAAGTATGATGCGTTTTGAGGAATGATACGAGAAATCGTGTCACGAATAGGGTACAATAAGCACCATTAATCGTTTACATACTTAGACTGCAGAACAAAAGGTTAGATCTAACGGGTGTCCGGGCAGCCACACTCTCGGTGAACACTAGTACCGAGTAGTGCTTTTGTGTCTCCGTCGTGAATCGACAACTAGAAAAATGCCTATGGTTTAGTGACTTCCTATGTCGTGTCACATGTTAATGGCCTTGCAACCCATTAACTACACAAGAATACTCTATTTGTACGAAGTTCGTACACAAGAATACTTTATTTGGTTCATACCACAAGAATACTTTATTTACACAAGAATACTTTATTTTCACAAGATACTTATCATGTTTTCATACAAAGTATACAAACGTGTTCAACACAAAACTGCATGAATTCACACCAACATTATGTTGACGTTTTTCCAAAACTCACACGTATTTCAGGTAACTAAGGTGGATGTTCGCGCGGTCTTACTTATGCTCTTGGATGTCGTCTATGTTACGTTTAAATAAAGTTGTAGACTTTTAGACAATATGTTGTCTCGTGTTGTAAACACTTAAACTATGATTTTTAATTATTTAATGTTGGCATCTGAAGTTATTTTATGAGCATGTAGTATGTTTAGCTTTCGTATGCAATGAGAACCTTTCATGATCAGACCTCGTGCTTCCGCCGCAGAAAGGGGTGTGACAGATTGGTATCAGAGCTGCGATTGTAGTGAACCAGGATTCCTTCTCGAGTCTAGACTACAATCTCTAGGATCCTTTCACGAAAACAATTTTTCAAAAAGTTTTCATTGCATAAAACGTCCCGCGACATCCACTACCTGAAACTGTTTACAAGAGTCAAGAAAAGACACTACGAGACTTAGGGTGCACTGGAGTAGCACTTATCTGTGATTAAGAATTACTTGCAATTATGTGTGATAATTGATACTTACATATACTAGAAGTAGAATGTCACAAGTATACGTGACTTTACCTGAAAACAATGGCCTATCTGAAGGAAGAGATACGAGGATGAAACAAACTGTGCGGACTGTGCAAGGAGCTACGTAATTATGGATGCATACATAATTATGGAATTCAGTGCACAGAAATCACAGCAAGTCTTGTCACGTATAGATTCCCTCAGTGCAAGAAAAGGGTCAAACGTGAACACCCCTCCCCCAGCCTACTAAGTACTCCATTGGAGTAATAATTGTTTGATGTCACTTATGTGGTATATGCCTGAATATATATACTACTACTGTCTCGTAAGACGATATCAAACAAATATCTAACCCTGCTGTGTTGTGTTCTGATAGAACATGGCGCCCAGGAAAGCTGTGAATGCTCGCAATGATGATCAACCTCCTCCTCCCCCACTGCCAAGAACCGCTGAAGAGTTGAACGCTCTACTGGAAGAAAGGATCTCCGCTGCTATCGCCCAATACAAGGCAAACTGTACTGCAGATAGTGGAGGACCAAGCAATGCTAGGCGTAATGGGAATGGAGATTCGTCTGCTGGAAATGTAGCTCCAGGTAACCTTAAGACGATTTACTAAGCATGGAGAAATTTATGAACGGTCTTTGTTTCATTATTTCTTCGATTGCTCACGAGTGAGTTGGTTGAATCAATTACAGGCTGCACCTTCAAGCAGTTTCTCGACTGCAAACCGATGAACTATGACGGCACAGGAGGTGCAGTAGCGTTTGTACGCTGGATGGAGAAGACTGAAGCTACCATCCGTATGAGCAAGTGTACCACTGATCAGCAAGTCACTTTCGCTACTGGGTTGTTTGTTGATGAAGCTCTGACTTGGTGGAACTTGCAAGTCCAAACTTTGGGTGATGATGCCGTGTATGGCATGACTTGGGATGAACTGAAGGAAAGAATGAGAGAGAAGTACTGCTCTCGTGCTGAACTCCAAAGACTGGAAACAGAGTTCTGGCACTTGACTATGGAAGGTGCTGACATTAATGGTTATACTCGAAGGTTCCACGATCTGTCTAGAGTGCTTCCCTACATGGTGACTCCCGAATTTAAGCATGTTGAACGCTACATTTGGGGATTGGCCTCAGAATTCTGTGGCATGGTAACTTCGGCCAAACCTCAAACAATCACTGAGGCTGTAACTCTGGCTGTCAGCCTTACTGAAGATTGTGTTCGTATGAAGAAACTATCACTGAACCCAACAGAAAAGACCGAGACGCATGCTGAGTCGTCCGGCGACAAGAAAAGGAAACATGCAAACCTGAATCAAGCAACTCGTAACAACAAGGGTTCAACAAGAAGCGCGACACTAACCCGCCTCAGGAGACGAAAACCATTGCAACCATGAATGACGCTCCTGCCAAGAGGTACCTGGGCACTCGGCCCATTTGCAACAATTGCAAGCGTCATCACGATGGGGTTTGTCGCGTTCCAAAATGCGACAATTGCGGAAAATTGGGTCACCATACTGAGGATTGTTGGGGAAAAGGAAATAAGAACGGGAATGGAAACCACAACGGGGCTGGTAATAGAAACAATGGTGGAAATGGAAATGGTGCTGGTAACGGGAATGGGTGAAACCAAGGATGCTTCAGTTGTGGAAGCAAAGATCATTACATGAAAGATTGCCCAAGGGGAAACAATGCTCAGGCCCGAGCATTTGTGATTGGAGCAAGGAACGCACGCGAGGACCCTAATGTGGTCACCGGTACGTTTCTCATTAACAATCACTTTGCATCCATATTATTTGACACTGGTGCCGACTATAGCTTCATATCTGTGGAATTTAAACGCATGCTTGGAATAGAATCTTGTAGATTAGATGTTCCTTATTCTATAGAGCTAGCCAATGGTAAACTTGTAGAATCGGGCGAAGTTGCTAGAGGTTGCACATTAGAACTTGGTGAACGAAGATTTAGCATCGATCTCTTACCTATTCAATTGGGTAGCTTCGACGTAGTGGTCGGAATGGACTGGTTGTCCAAGAACAAAGCTGAAGTTATTTGTCACGAGAAAATCGTTCGCATCCCTCTTGCGAATGATGAAACTCTCATTGTACATGGAGAAAAACGAGACGCGCCTCTACGAATCATCAGCTGCATGAAGGCACAAAAGTGCTTAAGGAAAGGATGTGTTGCTTTCCTAGCGCACGTTGTAGATAAGAAGGCTGTGGAGCCGAAACTCGAAGACATTCCTGTGGTGAATGAATTCCCTGATGTTTTTCCCGAAGATTTGCCAGGACTACCTCCGCAATGACAAGTCGAATTCTGTATAGACTTGGTTCCAGGAGCCGCTCCTGTAGCCAAGGCACCCTATCGGCTTGCACCATCCGAAATGCAAGAATTATCTACACAACTCCAGGAGTTGTTGGATAAAGGATTCATAAGGCCAAGCTTCTCGCCTTGGAGAGCTCCTGTACTGTTCGTAAAGAAGAAGGATGGAACTCTGTGGATGTGTATCGATTAAAGAGAATTGAACAAGCTCACAATCAAGAATCGGTATCCTCTACCGAGGATTGATGACTTATTTGATCAATTGCAAGGGTCAAGCTACTATTCCAAGATCGATCTTTGATCTGGATACCATCAGTTAAGGATACAAGAAGAAAGCATACCAAAGACTGCATTCCGAACACGTTGTGGGCACTACGAGTTTCTTGTAATGCCATTCGGACTGACAAACGCACCAGCAGTCTTTATGGATCTGATGAACCGTGTATGCAAACCATATCTTGATAAATTCTTGATTGTATTTATCGATGATATCCTGATTTACTCGCGAACAAAAGAAGAACACGAGCAACACCTCAGAACTATTCTGGAACTACTGAAGAAAGAGAAGCTTTATGCAAAGTTCTCGAAATGCGAATTCTGGATTCGCGAAGTACAATTTCTTGGTCACGTTGTGAATAAGAAGGGCATTCATGTAGACCCGTCCAAGATAGAAGCAATAAAGAATTGGGAAGCTCCCAAGACCCCAACTGAAGTTCGATAATTTTTGGGCTTAGCGGGCTAATATCGGCGATTCATCGAGAATTTCTCAAAGATAGCTCAACCGCTAACGACCCTTACTCAAAAAGACAAGAAATACGACTGGGGTTACAAACAGGAAGAAGCCTTCCAGCTACTTAAAAACAAGCTCTGCGATGCACCGATACTATCATTACCCGAAGGCACTGAAGACTTCATGGTATACTGCGACACTTCATGACAAGGTTTGGGTTGCGTGCTTATGCAGCGCCAAAAAGTCATCGCTTACGCTTCAAGAAAATTGAAGGTGCATGAAAGAAACTATACCACTCACGACCTGGAGCTAGGCGCAGTGGTATTCGCCTTGAAAATCTGGTGACACTATCTATATGGTACTCGATGTACAATCTTCACAGATCACAAAAGCCTACAGCACATATTTGATCAGAAAGAACTAAACATGCGACAGCGACGTTGGGTCGAGCTGCTGAACGATTATGACTGTGAGATTAAGTACCATCCTGGAAAGGTAAACGTTGTAGCAGACACACTAAGTCGAAAAGAAAGGGTTAAGACCCTAAGGGTTCGAGCTTTGGAAATGACTATTCGAACGAACCTCACTGCACGCATTCGTGATGCACAACAAGAAGCTCTTAAAGGAGAAAACCGTAAAGCTGAATACCTCCGGGGTATGTTGAAATACATGGTGCCAAATGAAGAGGGAGCCTTATAATTTAAGAAGCGTATTTGGGTTCCGCTCTATGGCGGTATTCGAGAAGTCATCCTTGATGAAGCACATAAATCGAAATACTCGATCCATCCAGGATCGGACAAAATGTATCAAGACTTGAAAGAATACTATTGGTGGCCGAGACTCAAGAGCGATGTTGCTGTTTATGTTGGAAAATGCCTAACGTGTGCTAAGGTTAAGGCTGAATATCAGAAACCGTCCGGCCTACTACAACAACCAGAGATACCCATGTGGAAGTGGGAGCAAATCTCGATGGACTTCATAACAAAATTACCCAGGACCCCGAGAGGGCACGATATGATATGGGTAATAGTTGATCGATTAACGAAATCTGCGCATTTCCTACCGATCCGAGAGAAGGATAGCACTTGAAAGCTTGCAGAGATATACTTAAAAGAAATCGTGGCACGTCATGGAGTGCCTATCTCAATTATTTCAGACAGAGATGGACGCTTTGTCTCAAGAATCTGGCAATCCTTTTAGGAAGCCTTTGGATCTCAGTTAGATCTAAGCACGGCATTCCATCCACAAACAGACGGCCAGAGCGAACGGACTATACAAACGTTGGAAGATATGCTTCGCGCATGTGTTATGGACTTAGGCGGTAGCTGGGATACTCATCTACCTCTAGTTGAGTTCTCCTACAATAACAGTTATCAAACAAGCATAAAAGTCGCACCGTTCGAAGCTCTGTATGGCCGCAAGTGCCGATCGCCCTTATGTTGGGCAGACGCTGGAGATAAACGTATGGTTGGTCCTGAACTTGTACAAGAGACAACCGACAGGATTATGCAGATCAGAGAACGCATTAAGGCTGCTCGAGATTGACAAAAGTGCTACGCTGATCGAAGACGAAAACCATTAGAATTCGAGGTGGGAGACAAAGTTTTGCTGAAGGTCTCACCTTGGAAGGGCGTAGTAAGATTCGGAAAGCGTGGGAAGCTGAATCCCCGATACATCGGACCATTCAAAATTTTGGAAAGAATTGGTACCGTGGCATACAAGTTGGAATTACCGGAAGAACTTAATGGAGTACATGATACGTTCCATGTATCCAACCTCAAGAAGAGTCCAACACAAGAAGACGTGATCATCCATGCGGACGAAGTGCATATTGATGACGCCCTCCGATTTACAGAACAACCCGTTGAGGTTACAGACTGGAAAGTCAACAAGACCAGGAGGAGCACTGTTAAACTTGTCAAAGTACGTTGGAACTCTAACCACGGACCCGAGTACATGTGGGAACGTGAAGACCAGTTCAAAGAAAAGTACCCCCACCTGTTCAAGAAGACTCCTGCGAGAGTTAATTCAACCTGAATTTCGGGACGAAATTCTTTTAACGGGGGGAGACTGTGACAACTGGCACCAAACCGGTAATTTCCGTACACTTTAATTATTATTTAATGACTGCAATTATGTGCTTAAATGTCAACCTTGTTTGATTACATGATATACTTGTGAATTCATGCACGTTTTATACTACAAGAATTACTTTACGATTTCGTTGCGTCAAAAATACTAGTAAACTCACCGGTAAGACACAATGTGTCAACAACTCTGCAGAAAGCAATTAGACAATAGAATTGGAGCCTAGGTATAGGTCCAATGACAAGAATGCATTAAAACCCAAGAGTACATACAAGGGTTAACATATAGATGCTCTGAATGCTAAAATACGCACTAAAAAGCACCCGAAACGCACTTTAAGTGCAGAATTTTATTAAATTCAGCTCAAATCAGCTTTTAAACATGTAAATATCATGCAGAATTTACGTTTCATTATCCAGAATACTTCCCTAAGTGTCGGGAATTGAAAGGGTTACAAAAGAATACTTAAAAGACACTAAACGGTGCAATTTAGCACTTTAACGGAACAGTGTCTAACCGAACAACCGGACATTACCCGGAACACCAAAATAATGCTAGAAGCATTGTTTTTATTTTTCTGAGCTAGTTAGGGTCCCCGAACACCCTAACACACTATATATTACTTAACACACTTAAATCACTAACTAAATCACCTAAACTTCTAACTAGTTAAACTAATTTCCATTGCAACTCAACTAAGCCAACCCCCCCCCCCCCCCTAACCGGTTATGAAACATGGGGAAACCCCCATGATTTATATTGATTGTTTAATATATTTGTGTAGTACTTAGGGGGCATTATATCTAATGGACCATAACATGTTGGAGAATTATCTATTTAACTACTAGTCCACCATCATTTTCATCTTCATAACTCAACAACAAACCTTCCTCTCCCTCTCTTCTCTTGTTCGGCCGAACCCACACACAACCACCATCAACATCATTCAAGCTTCCTCAATCATTCTAAGAGCATCCAAGGGTGTTAGAGATCATACAACGAAGCTCGGTGTGTTCAGAAATTGAAGGACCACTCTCATCTTCTTCTATCCACCACTTTTCTACACTTGAACTTCCCTAGCCTTGAGCTAGTGGTAAGAACTTAGATCCTTGCATTTTATATCTTGTTTAAGTGGTTAATGAAGCATAATGATCAAAATGATAAGAACTTTAATGAATCTTGAAGAAGTCTTGAACATAAACTAACTTGGTGATAAAAGTATGGTTAAAATGATGAAGAAATCATGTTATTCATATGTTGTGATGCTTGTTGGTTGTTGTTACTCATGTAGTTGATATGGATCATCATATGGTCTTGCTAGATCATGACTAAAAACATGATCTAGCAAGATGAGAAAGTAAGAATGTTGTAGGATGATGGAATCATCCACACATGAACTATGAACTTGAATGAATGGGTGATTTCTTGAAAAATAAAGATCAAAGTAGTTTATAATCATGTAGATCTAAAGATCCATGAGTGGTTTTACAAAAGAACCAAGTTAAAAATATGAGTTTCACTAAAACTTGGATCTAACATAAACTAATCACGTTTTTTGTAAATAAACAAGTGTAGAAACCCCTGTGTAAATAGAAGAATTCACAAAGAAATATTTTTATAAAATGGGATTTGAAGTTGTAAACACTAAAACTCTTTAAAAATAAAGTTTTTAAAGAAGCAATCACACCTTAAAAGGTAATAAGACTTACTAAATACACTAGTAAGTTACTACACATTTCTATAAATTTTCAAGTTCATGAAATAGCGAAATTAGTGTATGTTGTTGATGATTGTTGTTGAAATTGATTGATGATGATCTTTAAAAGAAAATAAACACATGTTTTGAAAACATGGGAAACCTCAATTTTTTGGGGAAACTCTGTCAAAATTTCTATAGAATTTTGACACTTAGAAAAATATAAGTTTCGAGAAACTTATTCCCTAAAAATGTGTCTAGAAAATTTACCAAGGTTTCCCCTAATTTTTGTGATAAGAAATGATGATTTCTTCAAGATTAAAAATTGATATTAAGTATGTATATTTTGAGAAAAATATATTTATTTATTGATCACCAAATTTTGTGCTAAGTGTATGTAGTATGTATTATACTTAATAGTGTATTAGGACTTGAAAATACACTAAATACTCATAAGAAGTAAAAATACAAAGATACACATACAACATGCAAGATACATAACTTGGGTGCAAAATACAAGAAACTTATATTTATTTTTTAGAAAATAATATAAGTAAGACACATAGTTAAAAATATAAATTATTTTTAACACAAGAATACATATACAAAAGATAGTGACTTGTGCTTGTGCGATACAAGTCTAGTGACTAACGAAAATAAAACACGTTTAGGTCACGACGCATTATAAGCAAAACCCGGTGAAGTTTACGACGCAAGGAACACAAAGTTGTGAGTTCATGCTCCCCCTTTTCTTTAACTGTTTTCAGTTTTATAACTTCGGGGGTGAAATACATGTTACTGAATGTTTACAGGAAAGTTCGTGTCCCCACTTTTAATCTTTTACATACTTTTAAACTTGGGGCGAACACATGAAAATTGATATTTGATATAATAAACGAGAGTTGACACTTGATATAATAAACGAGAATTGATACTTGATATAATAAACGAGAATTGATACTTGACATGATGAATACATAAACAAGAAGCACTCTTGGTGATCACTAGTACCAAGTATGATGCGTTTTGAGGAATGATACGAGAAATCGTGTCACGAATAGGGTACCATAAGCACCATTAATCGTGTACATACTTAGACCGCAGAACAAAAGGTTAGATCTAACGGGTGTCTGGGCAGCCACACTCTCGGTGAACACTAGTACCGAGTAGTGCTTTTGTGTCTCCGTTGTGAATCGACAACTAGAAAAATGCCTATGGTTTGGTGACTTCCTATGTCGTGTCACATGTTAATGGCCTTGCAACCCATTAACTACACAAGAATACTCTATTTGTACGAAGTTCGTACACAAGAATACTTTATTTGGTTCATACCACAAGAATACTTTATTTACACAAGAATACTTTATTTTCACAAGATACTTATCATGTTTTCATACAAAGTATACAAACGTGTTCAACACAAAACTGCATGAATTCACACCAACATTATGTTGACGTTTTTCCAAAACTCACACGTATTTCAGGTAACTAAGGTGGATGTTCGCGCGGTCTTACTTATGCTCTTGGATGTCGTCTATGTTACGTTTAAATAAAGTTGTAGACTTTCAGATAATATGTTGTCTCGTGATGTAAACACTTAAACTATGATTTTCAATTATGTAATGTTGGCATCTGAAGTTATTTTATGAGCATGTAGTATGTTTACCTTTCGTATGCAATGAGAACCTTTCATGATCACACCTCGTGCTTCCGCCGTAGAAAGGGGTGTGACAAACGCAGTGGTTACGGCCCGTTCGCAGCCATTAAACGGCTGCATTTACGTCCATATAACGGCTACGAACGGGCTATAAACGCAGCAGTTAACCGTTGCGTTCGCAGCCGTTAAACTCAGCCGCTTAACTGCTGCGAACGGGCCGTAAATTTTTATAACAAATGTTTTTAACTTTTCTCTTTCAATTGCTAGGAAAACTTCAATTTTGAAAAGGTGCAACGCGATTATGAAGCCCAGAACTTGAAAGACGGCATCGAGCATGTGCTCATTAGGGCTGTTCACGAGCCGAATCGAGCGAACCTTTGCTCGTGCTTGGCTCGTTTACAAACCGAACCGAGCAGAGCGGCTCATTTAAAACCGAGCCTTAAATCAAGCGAGCGTTTTTCGAGCAGTAAATATTCCGAGTGAGCGTCGAGCGAAGTTCGAGCAATTTGGACAACCGTGTCGCCCGATTTAAATTTGCTGAGAGAGATAGCGACAATGTTTGGTCTCAAGTGTTTATGTCTTTAAAAACATGCACATTTCATGGTATAATATTTTTCTTATGAATAACAGTTGAGACCGACGAGGTGATGATCATATTGCACGAAAAATTACGTTGAGAGCAGGAGACGATCGACTTAGCGTAACGACATGAAACATTGAGGCGATGAGCATCCGGTCGTTTATTGGTTTAGGGTTTAACTTTTAGATTTGATATTAATTTTTTTATTGGCGTGGTTGGCTAGTACGTATAGATATAGTTGTAAATTTGTATATAGTGGACCAAAATTTAATATAGTGGTATATATAAAACTATAAATTTAATTTATATTTATAAGTATATATGTATGTGTAATGTGTGTATAAATATAGGTGTGTGTTTGTATATATATATATGTATAATTTATATTTGTGTTTATATATGTGTATATACATGTTTATATGTATATGTATGTATATAGATATATATACTAATTAAAAATGATAATTCGAGCCGAACCGAGCCGAGCGGACATGTGCTCATGCTTGGCTTGTTTATCAACCGAACCGAGCGGAGCGGCTCGTTTACAACCGGGCGTCATATCGAACGAGCATTTTCTGAGCAATTTCCGACCGAGCGGCGAGCGATTTGAACGACCCTAGTGCTCATGAACCGATACTCTGGCCGCAAGAATTTGGCTAAAAGAGAATTTCTTAAAAGTGGAGGGTACAATGATGTTGAAAGAGCAAGGGCACACCCCCCGAGGATATGCCTAATGAAAATTGACAAAGAACTATTATAATTATTGGTAATAATATCGTTTTGTCAGTAATAAAAAATGTAGTTTGGTGATAAGAAACTATTTTAAAAGAAATTAAAAATAAAACATTTGTATTAAAAACGATTTTTTTAAAAATAAGTTATAAGAAAATGTTAATAAAAGAATTTAAAAGACTAAACAGCCAAAATTGTCAATGAGGTTTAGACATTTGCCATATCATATAGAATACCCATCGTTTAACATTAATTTTTAATGGTGTTAAAAAAATGGATGGATCTAACAACTATTTTGAAGCCTGAAGTTGAGAAAAAAAAAAAAAAAAAAAACCATTTTTGGATGGATCTAGCAAAAGTGTTCAAGCCCAAAGGATGATTTTAGTAGCTTACTCTATTTCATCTCAATAATTTGGTTGATAATGTATAATTCTTATCCTATCAATGGGATCCGAAAAATACTATCCAAATAAATTAATTTTGGCATAGAAAGCTAGAGGTAGGCCGAACTAAAGGTGTGAAAAAACCAGACCGTTTTTTAACCGGGTGGAGCCCGACCCGAACCTCTAGTTTGAATACCGGTTCGTATAGCCCGTTAAAAATATTAGTTTGCAACTGATTCGGAAAAAAAAAACCGGTTTTAAATAGTTTTTTCTTCACTGAACGTTATACAACGGTAATATTACTCTTGGGAGGATCTAAATAATCCGATCACATGATAAAATACAAAATTAACTTGGTTTCGGTTCCGGTTCCCGTTCCCGTCTCATTAACTGAGTGTTTGACAACTCTTTCACGAAACTATACAAGATATTAGATATTAGGTTGTTAGACAACAATAGTACCATATTTAATATTTGTGACTTGATCATTAATGATAATTTATTTTGTTTTTACTTGATTCAATTATGAAAAAAAAAAAAAAATAGGGTGTTAATATTCACACACCCCTCCTCTCTATCTTTTTCTATATATATAGATATATACATAGAGAGATAGAGTGAAAAAGATGTGTGATGTGTGTAAAATGCAACATATAAATTACATCAAATGAGTCATAAAACCAACCCTTTTTAAGTACTAATATTGGAAAAAGAGTGTTTTTGTCTTCCTTTTGTATTTTCAGGATTAAATGAGCTCAAAAACGCAAAAGAAGCAAAAAGACAGCTAAATCCAACATAAATACAAGAAAAGGGATATTAGTGGACTGCCCGACCCCTCAACGTGTGACAACCCGCACTAAACCAGGCATCCGTACAACTTAATTAATGATTAATTACTGCTTAATTACTGTGCTTGTTGAACTAGCTGATGAACTGCTACTTGGATACTGATACATGAACTTACTTGCATCATACTTGCTTGCTGTCACTACATTATTTACATGCTGAACCCTAGTGACAAACATGATGCACAAAAAGCACAGTAGCACTAAACGGATACACAGTGAACATGCTGATATAACCAGCATCAGGCAGATACTGCCTCTAAGGCCTGTTAAGAGCCTCAAATATTTTGACTACACTGGTAGTGAGTGTAGGGATATAAGGGTTGTGGTACTGCGTCTCTAGGAATAAGATACACTGATTCGGATGTGCCAAAAACGTACTTTAAGTACAAACACAGCACTTTAATAAATAACCCAGCTTCTAGCTGACTAGTAAAGTGCCAAAATATGGGGAAAATAATACTAGACACTTTCTAAAGTGTCGGGAAAACAAATTGTGTCACTAAAAGTAACAATAACGACACTTTAAAGCTTTTGTAACGCTTTAACAGATTACTATCCAACCGGACACCCGGACTTTACCCGGAACATGAAAATATTAGTATTTTCACTATTTATATTTTTTCTGAGCCAGTTAGGGTCTCTGATTACCCTAACACCCGTCATAACGCATAACATACAACTAACTAAGTTAAATACTTAGTTAACCTACTTAACCAAACTAAACCACCTAATTACTAGTTATAATCGAACCAAGACCCCCCCCCCCCCCCCCATGGCCAATTTCGGTCCCTTTGTAACTAGGAGGAGACATGACTTGTACTCCCAAGATCTCCTAATTATTCTTGCCTAATATCTCACTAACACATTATCCATTGGGTAATAACACTAAGTTTTTGTCTATAAATACCCACTAAACTTTAGAGATCATTACACAACATAATCACCAACTCACCTCTCTCCCTCTTGCTCTCTACCTCTCGGCCGAACACTCCAGCCCCCTTACCCATCACTTTCGGCCCTTGATCTCTCCATTTCAAGCACATACAAGCTTCACAAGTCACGTATTAGGAGCCTCGGAACAAGCGGAACACGAAGGACCTCTTTCATTAGCTTTTATCCACGCGTTTTTCATCAAAGATCTTCCCTAGCCTTGAGCTAGAGGTATATTGCTTAAAACTTGTTCTTGAACATATCTAAAGTGGTTAAAAGGATTTTTGTCGGATAAATATCGTTAACATACAACTTGGTGCTTAAAAGTCTAGTAAAGACTATAAAAATGGTGGTTAATAGCATTTAACTTGTGTAAAAGTTGTAGTACTTGAAAGATGTGTTTATTTAGACCCGATCTACGATGTGGTAGCTCGGATCACCATTTAACCCGGTTTGGTAAAGTCATGGATCTTAACATAAGGCTATTTAGTAATGTTTAAACCTTAAAATAACATTCTGAGTTACTTTTTCAGCCGCTTTCTACAGGCTGTAAACAGACTTTAAAAACTCGAAAAACGGAATTTCAAAAGCCTAAATCGTGTCATTTCGAAAAACGAAGAAAATGGCGCTGGAATCGTATTTTTCTGATGTCGGTTACTATTTTAAAAACCTGTTTTCGTGACAGCAGCTAAGGCTGTTTGTTACTGCAGTAAATTGGGCTGTGTGTTTTCAATCACAACTTAAAACCCGAACCGAACCAGCCCCTGAAACTTTTATCTAAGATGGTCACAGATGTATTTGTGACCCTCAAACTGGAATTTCGATAAACGGACATACGAGGAATTTTTGACGAATTTTTCCGTAAACTGTGATCAGAATGTGACGAATCTGATCACAGTTCGGTAAACGATTTTCTATAAATTACTGATAAGAAACAGGACCCCGATATTTTTATACAATCATTTTTTGGTCGATTAGGACGACCCGTAAAAATTAGGGAATTTTTGGAAAGGGTTAAGTATTTTATTTAGTCGTCCGAAAACAGTCCAGTTTCCACATATTGAAACTTTAACGACAAGGGTAGCGTTTCGCGTGATAAAACGTAAGAGTTGATTGTTGATGATCGTGGGTTGTTTTCAAAAAGAAAATGATACGCTTGAAAGCGTGGCCACCTCCAGTTACAGAGGAAACTCTGGCGAAATTTTTCTAAAAACATAACACTTAGAATTATTTACACAACAAGTGTTGGAATTATTTTTGACATGTTTTCGAAACATAAATTTCGCCAAGACTTTATTTACTAAATATTCGGAGGTGGGATTTTCACAAGAATTAACGTGATAAATATATATTGTCACAACACTGTTTATGATTATTTTGTGAAAGTACATAAATATTATTTTTAGGAGTAAAAAAATAATATTTACAAGCGTTAATGATCCCAAAACTTTGCGAACGCTTTCATCATGAATATATAAGTTACACCGGTAATTACATTACCACTCGATTGATAAAACGTAACTTACGCACATGTATTGTATCCCCCATCCTTGGGAAGGGAATTAACTACCAAGTGTATACAAAACGTAAACACGAAATAGTTGTCTAACTATTTCCAAAACCTTAACTATAAAAGCTAAGGCACGGCCATCCGTCTAATAGAATTAGCACTTGTAGGTCGTCGCACAGCTTTCAGATTTGGAGACACTTGGTAGAGACGCACCGACTGTGAGTTCATGTCCCCCTTTTCTCTAACTGTTTTCAGTTTACTTAACTGCGGGGGTGAAATACATGTTACTTTGTTTACAAGTACTTTATACACGGTATGAATTACGTAAGGAGGTTTAGATCATGTGAATGGGTAGTTAGAACACCGAGGGACTCGAGCGGTAGATCTATCTGGGTGTAGCGAGCCCAGCTCCCGGCCCAACAGAACGGACCTCTCGGAGGACCAACAGAACGGACCTGGAGTGACTTGGTACCCAACGCAAAAATCGGCTAGGGTGTAGTCTTCCTACTTGCATTTCACAACATGCTAATGGCCTTGCAAACCATTGGTGATCACAAGTCCTCTTACACTGCTACATACCAGGAAACTTTTATACTTACAAGTGTTTTACTTACTCACTTGCACATGAACTCGCTCAACATTATTGTTGATTTTTCAACTTACATGTATTTCAGGAAATTAACGAGATCTGGCACGGTATGGCATGTTTTCCGCTGCACTAGTTTCCGAGGTCATCCGGGGTTTAGGGGATGTGTCTCTTTCCTGGACAAGACACAGTCCTTAAACCATGTTTATATTATGTTTCAGTTTGTAAGGTTGTTGAACAAGGTTATGGTTGTTGGTTAAAACAATGGTACTGTATTTTGTTTTCAAAACTTAATGGATGATCTTGCATGTTTTTAATTCATATAGCTTGTTATGGTTAAGCTATGGTATTAAGAAGTCACACCAAAATTAACCACGCTTCCGCAAAGCCAGGGTGTGACAGCTTGGTATCAGAGCTCTGATCATAGCGAACTAGGATTCTTTCTCGAGTCTAGACTATGATCACTAGGGCTCTCACGAAAACATTTTTCTGCATACCACTTAAGTCCAGATCCACAACTTTTTACAAACAAATGTTGAGCACATTTTACTAATTATAGGCTCAGCTTGGAGGGCTGAGGATCGATCTGGAGGATCGAGATGATCAAGGTAGTTGAGCACGTTGGTTTGTTATAGGATCGATCTGGAGGATCGAGGTTTGGTTTAAGTGAAGGACGGAGCAGTCTTGTAGACTGGATGAAATTGGCTAGTAAGACTAGGAGAAGTATGTGATACCTTACTTGGTGACTATGTGATTAACTGATTATATGATTGATTATTATACGTATATGTGTTACAAACGTTATGCTTTCATCAAGTACTAGAAAGATGGGCACTACGAACCCCATGACCATAGTATCAGACGACATAGTTCAACGAAGCACGAGGTGTACATTTCTGATACTACCGGCACAGACAATGACGACTTTCAGCCCTTTGTGCACTGCCTGAAGTCGTAGCAGAGCCTACTGATGGCCATCTTGTTGGGAATTTGCCACTGGCGGTGATCCCTGCTCCTGTGCCCCTTGCCGCTTATCTCGTGGTTGATATGCCCCCGACATTGCCTCTAAAGACGATGTCGAACTATTAAGAGGAGGACCCACTTGAGGGCAAGGCCCTCTCGCTGCTAGCATTAGACTATTGCATGCGGACGCTCCTGTAGGGGAAACTCATTTCCCTATCCCAGACTCATTTGAGTCTCTGACATCCGCGTCTTCGCACATCCAGGGAATGCAGCACCACTTACACGACGCCGACCCTGATATGGCATCATCAGCTGAACCGGATCCCACACACAGCTTTGAGTTTGATCGCGATTATGAGGACAATTCTGTTTTTCCGCCTGGTGTTGATCCAGACCATGACATCGAGTTCATGCACTTAGACCAGCCCTTGGGGGATCCTGTAACCCCTGTGATTGTTGATCCAGCTGATTTTGAGATGGAGTTTTTGATTCGAAGCTAGCCGTGGCCCCTGAGCCAGGCGTTGCTCCTGACCCCGCATCGGAGTATGACCCTGTTCATGCCAATGCACCGGCTGTTGCTCCTTGATTGATCATCTGCTTGGATGAGAGAAAATTTGGGGTAACTGTGCAAGACAATTTATTATTACGGGGGCCCACGTAATAACGATTTGTAGTGCACAGGAATCCTGGTGGACTCTGCAGGCCAAGCTAATGATAACCAATGCAGCAGGAAATAACCTAAACACAAATGACCTAGGCGATGTAGCCTCGAGTTCATTCTATTACAAGCAACAAGCCAAATTGACAAGCCTATGTGAAGGCTCAGGAATTTATTTCCCCACTTATACAGTGAGTATATTTGCGTGTGAAATGGGGTGATTACATGATGGCTTACATTGCTATATATATACCCCATAGACAATTGAAACATTGTCCAACCCGCTTCACGCTATTTCGACAAAAAGGGAATGTCACCCAGGCGTGACACAAACACCAGTACATTGCCAAGGACAGAAGCCGAGCTGCAAGAACGCATCTCACAGATAAATGCACGACATGAAGCCCTCCACTCTAAGTACAACGATGGCATTACTGGAGATAACCCTCCAACTGGCTGCACCTATAAACAGTTCCTGAACTGCAAGCCTTTGAACTTTGTCAGAACCGGAGGCACCGTTGCATTTGTTCGTTGGTCCAAAAGATCGACTCCACTCTAAGAATGAGTAACTGTTCGCCCCAACAGAGTGTTACCTACATCTCAGGGATATTTCTAGATGGCACACTCTCTGAATGGAACCTCCAGGTTCAGACCCTTGGCACAGACGCTGCTTATACACTGAGCTGGGACGAGCTCAAGGAAACGATTGAGAAGAAATGTTGTTTTAGGACAGAAATTCAGAAACTTGACGTGGAGTCCTGAAATTTGAATGGACGAACCAGAGACTCCTGAACATGTCCAGCGATCGCACGACTTGTCTAGGGTCGTCCCCTACTAAGTCATTGATGTAGTATGATATAGTGGTGTACTTGTAAGCTTTACATTGTGGTCTCGAATTGTGGCAATACAATCGCAGTATTCTCATCACATGCGATGTTCAAATCAATTGTTTATGTCCTATAACATAAGAGGTTATGTGATTGACTTGTTGATAACATGAGATGTTATGTGTTGGTATTGTTGAATGCATACGTACACTTCACTTGCTGTGACCTAACCTATGTGAAACATCTTTTAGAAGATGCCGCCAAGACACGAAATGCGCATGCCCACCACTGAGGCAGAACTTAAAGAGATAATTGCTGCAGCTATAGCACAGCACGAGGCCCTACGCTCCGAACCTATCAGAGGTACCTCAGAAAATAACGGTTGTTCCTACTGGCACTTCCTTAACTACAAGCCTCCGAAGTTCGACGGCACTGGGGGTGCCATAACTTTTGTAAAATGGATTGAAAGTATGGAATCCATCTTTCGAATGAGTGGCTGTACGCCAGAACAACAGGTCCCATACGTTTCTGAGTTGTTTCAAGATGGAGCTCGATTATGGTGGAATCTTCAGGTTCGAATAATGGGCCTAACTACAGCATACGCGTTAACTTGGGATGAGTTGAAAGGAATGATGCATAAGAAGTATTGCCCCCACACGGAAACCCAGAAGTGGGAAGATGAATTTCGGAGCCTAATGATGGAAGGTCCGAAGGTGTTGGAGTACGTGCAACGACTCCATGATCTGTCACAAATTGTTCCATACCTGGTAAAACCAGAACTGAAGAAATTGGAACAATTCATTTGGGAACTGGCGCCTCAAGTCTTGAGCTTGATGACAGCATCTACGCCACCAACAACCATTGTTGCAAGTAAGATGGGTTTGGCACTCGTTACGGAAGCAAATAGACTAGAAAAACTTGCAAACCCTGACAAGAAAACTCAGGTAGAGTCGTCTGGAAAGAACAAAAGGAAGCTTACCGAAGATACCCAAATAAACAACGATGAACAAAGATCTATTCGAGGTTGCTTTGACTGCGGGGACAAAGGGCATTTCAAGAAAGATTGCCCTAACAACAAACAGGCCAATGATAAGATTTACTTAGAAACCAAACCAAGATGTGCTGAGTGCAAGTGTCACCATGATGGTGGATGTCAGAAGCCTTGGTACGGGAGGAAAGGACACAACAAGGAAGGTTGTGGGATGAAGAGTTCCATACAAGGAGAAAACAGTAACAACGCTCTAGGTGGAAATGGGAAAGGAAATGGCCGAATGATAGGATGCTACCATTGTAAGGAAGTTGGACATTTTAAGAGGGAATGCCTGAAGCTGAAACAAGACCGTGAGAGAAAATCCAACATCAGAGCTTGTGAGGCATGCCAGGATCCAGGTGTGATTTCTGGTACGTTCTCTAACAACCAAAACTTTTGCACCTATTTTGTTTGATGCTGGTGCCGGTTATGGCTTCGTGTCATTAGAATTTAAGAGTATACTTGGTTTAACCGCTAGTAAGTTAGATATCCCCTACTCGATCGAATTAGCTAATGGAAAGTTAGTTGAAGCCAACGAAGTAATCAGAGGCTGTGTGATAGAACTGGGAGAACGTGAGTTTACTTTGGATCTACTACCAGTCGAATTGGGAAGCTTCGACGTGGTGGTAGGAATGGATTGGTTATCCGGAAACAAGGCTGAGATAGTATGTCACGAGAAAGCTGTTCGTATTCCAACTGATGATGGTGAGACAATTGTGGTTCATGGAGAGAAGCGTGACACACCGCTAAGATTTATCAGCTGCTTGAAAGCAAGGAAGTGTTTACAGAAAAGATGTGTTGCTTTTCTAGCACACATCGTGGATAAAAAGGCTGCTGAGCCAAGAATCGAAGACATCCCTGTCGTAAGGGAGTATCCAGAAGTCTTCCCAGAAGACTTGCCTGGATTACCGCCTCTAAGGCAAGTAGAGTTTCACGACGATTCAATTCCAAGCACTGCACCCGTAGTCAATGCATCATAGCGACTTACATTTTCGGGGGTGCAAGGATTGACAGAGAAGTGTTGGTAACGGATGGAGAAGGAAGATAACAGACCAAAAATTCCTTTTTGGGGTAATCCCATTGTTACCCATCAAAAAGGAGGATGATGATTTTCAAATAAACATCAACTACAGAGAATTGAACAAGCTGGCGATCAAGAACAGGTATCCTCTGCCAAGAATCGACGATCTGTTTGATCAACTGCAAGGCTCGAACTATTATTCAAAGATCGATCTTCGATCTGGATACCATCAATTAAGGATACAGGAGGAAAGTATCCCGAAAACAGCCTTCCGAACTCGTTATGGACACTACGAGTTCCTCGTTATGCCATTTGGTTTGACAAACGCACCTGCGGTATTCATGGATCTAATGAATAGAGTTTGCAAGCCATACTTGGACAAGTTCGTGATTGTGTTTATCGACGACATCTTGATTTATTCAAGGACAAAGGCTGAACACGAACAGCATCTAAGAACTATTCTGGAGCTGCTAAAGAAGGAACAGTTGCATGCCGAGTTCTCTAAGTGCGAGTTTTGGCTACGCGAAGTCCAGTTTCTTGGACATGTGGTTAATGGAAATGGGATTCATGTTGATCCCACAAAGATCAAGGCAATCAAGAATTGGGAAACGCCTACAACGCCAACCGAGATTCGACAATTCTTGGGTTTGGCTGGCTACTATCGAAGGTTCATCGAGGATTTCTCGAAAATCGCTCAACCTTTGACGCTCCTCACGCAGAAGGACAAGACGTTTGATTGGGGAATCAAACAGGATGAAGCATTTCAGATATTAAAGGATAAGCTTTGTAACGCGCCAATCTTAGCTCTACCAGAAGGTACCGACAATTTTGTGGTATACTGCGACGCATCGCGTCAAGGATTGGGTTGCGTGTTGATGCAACGCCAAAAGGTTATTGCCTACGCATCGCGCCAACTGAAGGTACACGAAAAGAACTATACCACCCACGATTTGGAGCTTGGCGCAGTGGTTTTCGCTTTAAAGATCTGGAGACACTACCTGTGTGGTACGAAGTGCACAATCTTCACAGATCACAAAAGCCTACAGCATATATTCAACCAGAAGGAGTTGAATATGAGGCAAAAACGATGGGTTGAGTTGCTAAACGACTACGACTGCGAGATCAAATATCATCCAGGGAAGGCGAATGTAGTCGCCGATGCCCTAAGTCGTAAAGAAAGAATCAAGCCCATAAGGGTTAGAGCTTTGGAAATGATCATACGAACCGATCTTTCCTCGCGCATACGTGCTGCACAAAAGGAAGCTCTCAAGGAGGGAAACCTTGAGGAAGGATATCTCCGTGGAATGGAAAAGCTTTTGGTACCAAACGAGGAAGGAACGTTATGTTTTGAGAAAAGGATTTGAGTTCCTCTGTTTGGTGGATTAAGGGAAGTTATTTTCGACGAAGCGCACAAGTCACGGTACTCTATCCACCCTGGATCGGATAAGATGTACCAGGATCTCAAAGATTATTATTGGTGGCCTAGGATGAAAGGCGACGTTGCTGTTTACGTGAGCGAATGTTTAACGTGCGCTAAGGTCAAGACGGAATACCAGAAGCCTTCGGGACTTCTGCAACAACCTGAGATTCCCAAGTGGAAATGGGAACAAATCTCAATGGATTTTGTTACAAAACTGCCAAGAACGCCAAAGGGGCCATGATATGATTTGGGTGATTGTTGACCGCCTAACAAAGTCCGCACACTTTCTGCCAATCAAGGAGAAAGACAGTACTAGTAAACTTGCGGAAATTTACATGAGAGAGATCGTAGCACGTCATGGAGTACCACTCTCGATCATCTCTGATAGAGACGGAAGGTTTGTGTCAAGAATATGGCAATCTTTCCAAGAATCTTTTGGCTCACAATTGAATCTGAGCACTGCGTTCCATCCGCAAACTGACGGCCAGAGCGAGCGAACGATACAAACTTTGGAAGACATGCTGAGGGCATGTGTTATGGATTTGGGAGGTAGCTGGGATAAACACTTACCTTTGGTCGAATTTTCATACAACAACAGCTACCACACCAGTATTGGTGTCGCGCCATTTGAGGCCCTATACGGACGCAAGTGCCGATCACCACTATGTTGGTCTGACGCAGGTGATAGGCAGCTTGCTGGTCCCGAGATCGTCCAAGAGACGACAGACAAGATCGCGCAAATACTTAAACGCATCGAAGCCGCTCGCCACAGACAAAAGGCCTACGCGGATCCAAACCGGAAGCATGTGGACTTCCAAGACGGAGAAATGGTGTTATTGAAAGTTTCACCCTGGAAGGGGGTGGCACGCTTTGGGAAGCGTGGAAAGTTAAATCCGCGCTACATTGGTCCCTTCAAAATTCTGGAAAGAATTGGAACTGTAGCATACAAGTTGGACCTACCTGCTGAACTGAATGGTGTTCACGATACATTTCATGTATCCAATTTAAAGAAAAGTCCAACTCAAGTTGACGTTGCCATTCCCACCGACGAGATTCATATTGACGACACGCTCCACTTCGTTGAAGAACCTGTTGAGGTCACGGATTGGAAAGTTAACAAGACCCGCCGGAGCAGTGTCAAACTCGTCAAAGTTCGTTGGAATGCCAGACATGGTCCTGAATTTACCTGGGAACGTGAGGACCGGATGAAAGAGAAATACCCCCACTTATTTCCTAAGAACTCTGCATCTACAAGCAGAACTTAAATTTCGGGACGAAATTTATTTAACGGGGGGAGAATGTGACAACCCGCACTAAACCAGGCATCCGTACAACTTAATTAATGATTAATTACTGCTTAATTACTGTGCTTGTTGAACTAGCTGATGAACTGCTACTTGGATACTGATACATGAACTTACTTGCATCATACTTGCTTGCTGTCACTACATTATTTACATGCTGAACCCTAGTGACAAACATGATGCACAAAAAGCACAGTAGCACTAAACGGATACACAGTGAACATGCTGATATAACCAGCATCAGGCAGATACTGCCTCTAAGGCCTGTTAAGAGCCTCAAATATTTTGACTACACTGGTAGTGAGTGTAGGGATATAAGGGTTGTGGTACTGCGTCTCTAGGAATAAGATACACTGATTCGGATGTGCCAAAAACGTACTTTAAGTACAAACACAGCACTTTAATAAATAACCCAGCTTCTAGCTGACTAGTAAAGTGCCAAAATATGGGGAAAATAATACTAGACACTTTCTAAAGTGTCGGGAAAACAAATTGTGTCACTAAAAGTAACAATAACGACACTTTAAAGCTTTTGTAACGCTTTAACGGATTACTATCCAACCGGACACCCGGACTTTACCCGGAACATGAAAATATTAGTATTTTCACTATTTATATTTTTTCTGAGCCAGTTAGGGTCTCTGATTACCCTAACACCCGTCATAACGCATAACATACAACTAACTAAGTTAAATACTTAGTTAACCTACTTAACCAAACTAAACCACCTAATTACTAGTTATAATCGAACCAAGACCCCCCCCCCCCCCCATGGCCAATTTCGGTCCCTTTGTAACTAGGAGGAGACATGACTTGTACTCCCAAGATCTCCTAATTATTCTTGCCTAATATCTCACTAACACATTATCCATTGGGTAATAACACTAAGTTTTTGTCTATAAATACCCACTAAACTTTAGAGATCATTACACAACATAATCACCAACTCACCTCTCTCCCTCTTGCTCTCTACCTCTCGGCCGAACACTCCAGCCCCCTTACCCATCACTTTCGGCCCTTGATCTCTCCATTTCAAGCACATACAAGCTTCACAAGTCACGTATTAGGAGCCTCGGAACAAGCGGAACACGAAGGACCTCTTTCATTAGCTTTTATCCACGCGTTTTTCATCAAAGATCTTCCCTAGCCTTGAGCTAGAGGTATATTGCTTAAAACTTGTTCTTGAACATATCTAAAGTGGTTAAAAGGATTTTTGTCGGATAAATATCGTTAACATACAACTTGGTGCTTAAAAGTCTAGTAAAGACTATAAAAATGGTGGTTAATAGCATTTAACTTGTGTAAAAGTTGTAGTACTTGAAAGATGTGTTTATTTAGACCCGATCTACGATGTGGTAGCTCGGATCACCATTTAACCCGGTTTGGTAAAGTCATGGATCTTAACATAAGGCTATTTAGTAATGTTTAAACCTTAAAATAACATTCTGAGTTACTTTTTCAGCCGCTTTCTACAGGCTGTAAACAGACTTTAAAAACTCGAAAAACGGAATTTCAAAAGCCTAAATCGTGTCATTTCGAAAAACGAAGAAAATGGCGCTGGAATCGTATTTTTCTGATGTCGGTTACTATTTTAAAAACCTGTTTTCGTGACAGCAGCTAAGGCTGTTTGTTACTGCAGTAAATTGGGCTGTGTGTTTTCAATCACAACTTAAAACCCGAACCGAACCAGCCCCTGAAACTTTTATCTAAGATGGTCACAGATGTATTTGTGACCCTCAAACTGGAATTTCGATAAACGGACATACGAGGAATTTTTGACGAATTTTTCCGTAAACTGTGATCAGAATGTGACGAATCTGATCACAGTTCGGTAAACGATTTTCTATAAATTACTGATAAGAAACTGGACCCCGATATTTTTATACAATCATTTTTGGGTCGATTAGGACGACCCGTAAAAATTAGGGAATTTTTGGAAAGGGTTAAGTATTTTATTTAGTCGTCCGAAAACAGTCCAGTTTCCACATATTGAAACTGTAACGACAAGGGTAGCGTTTCGCGTGATAAAACGTAAGAGTTGATTGTTGATGATCGTGGGTTGTTTTCAAAAAGAAAATGATACGCTTGAAAGCGTGGCCACCTCCAGTTACAGAGGAAACTCTGGCGAATTTTTTCTAAAAACATAACACTTAGAATTATTTACACAACAAGTGTTGGAATTATTTTTGACATGTTTTCGAAACATAAATTTCGCCAAGACTTTATTTACTAAATATTCGGAGGTGGGATTTTCACAAGAATTAACGTGATAAATATATATTGTCACAACACTGTTTATGATTATTTTGTGAAAGTACATAAATATTATTTTTAGGAGTAAAAAAATAATATTTACAAGCGTTAATGATCCCAAAACTTTGCGAACGCTTTCATCATGAATATATAAGTTACACCGGTAATTACATTACCACTCGATTGATAAAACGTAACTTACGCACATGTATTGTATCCCCCATCCTTGGGAAGGGAATTAACTACCAAGTGTATACAAAACGTAAACACGAAATAGTTGTCTAACTATTTTCAAAACCTTAACTATAAAAGCTAAGGCACGGCCATCCGTCTAATAGAATTAGCACTTGTAGGTCGTCGCACAGCTTTCAGATTTGGAGACACTTGGTAGAGACGCACCGACTGTGAGTTCATGTCCCCCTTTTCTCTAACTGTTTTCAGTTTACTTAACTGCGGGGGTGAAATACATGTTACTTTGTTTACAAGTACTTTATACACGGTATGAATTACGTAAGGAGGTTTAGATCATGTGAATGGGTAGTTAGAACACCGAGGGACTCGAGCGGTAGATCTATCTGGGTGTAGCGAGCCCAGCTCCCGGCCCAACAGAACGGACCTCTCGGAGGACCAACAGAACGGACCTGGAGTGACTTGGTACCCAACGCAAAAATCGGCTAGGGTGTAGTCTTCCTACTTGCATTTCACAACATGCTAATGGCCTTGCAAACCATTGGTGATCACAAGTCCTCTTACACTGCTACATACCAGGAAACTTTTATACTTACAAGTGTTTTACTTACTCACTTGCACATGAACTCGCTCAACATTATTGTTGATTTTTCAACTTACATGTATTTCAGGAAATTAACGAGATCTGGCACGGTATGGCATGTTTTCCGCTGCACTAGTTTCCGAGGTCATCCGGGGTTTAGGGGATGTGTCTCTTTCCTGGACAAGACACAGTCCTTAAACCATGTTTATATTATGTTTCAGTTTGTAAGGTTGTTGAACAAGGTTATGGTTGTTGGTTAAAACAATGGTACTGTATTTTGTTTTCAAAACTTAATGGATGATCTTGCATGTTTTTAATTCATATAGCTTGTTATGGTTAAGCTATGGTATTAAGAAGTCACACCAAAATTAACCACGCTTCCGCAAAGCCAGGGTGTGACACAACGGCACCTTCCAAAGCAAAATAGAGAAATCAGAAGACTGAACACGCCCCGTGCTCAGCCAGCACGGGGCCGTGCCCAAGAAGCAGCAGAAAAGACAAACCTATAGAAGCTTCTATTGCCCACCACGGGCCGTGCTCAGCGGACACGGGGGCGTGTCGAAAGTACAGCAGGCGCATTTATTGTAATTGCGAATTACAATTAATGAGGAGAGAGATTGTCAGACAGACACGGGGCCGTGTCCAGCTCTCTGTTCAGCCTATAAATAGGAGTGCTTGGATTCATTTCATCTCATCCCTTGGCACACCACCTCTCTCACACTTCATCCACCACCCACCACCATCACAACACCATCATCCACCACCATCATCCATTGTCCATCGTAGAGTGTGTGAGTCGTCTCGGGATCCAAGATTGATCGTAAGAGTTCTTGACAATCAATGCCATGTTTGCCTAAGTCTCTTACATCACTTGGTGAAGACAAAGTGTCTAGTATAATACTTTTTATTTCTAATCTTTTGCACTTTTTATTTGGTTTTGTATTAATGACTTTAATAACTAGTTACTTATGTAGTTATGTTGAAGGTGATCTTTCCTTATCGTTTGTCCGTGGTGTCTTGGCATTATTTTACGGTCTATATAAAATAAAGGATTTTCACCATTCATATCTCCACGGTCTATATGGAGATATGTTGGCTACCTGGTCGGGGGTTAAGGGAACGGTTTGGTAAAGGTCTTGCCATTGTTCAGCGTTTAGAGGTCCTGCAATGGACCTGGGTCAAATTTAGTAGGACCTCCTTCAATGCTTCACGGTATTGGATGGCGGGGGTCCAAACTCTTTGATCCCCTCATAAGTTAACTACTATTAATACTATAACCCGGCAATTTAGGACTGTATCCCTGCTGACTCAGACTACTTAGCCGAGGGTAACGTCACCGCCAAAAGCGGGGCCTACCACAATACTGCATTAATAACTTAATTCATTATCTTCCAATAATCCACCATTTTAGGATTGTATCCCTGCTGACTCAAACTACTGGGGTGAGGGTAACGTCACCTTCAAAAGAGGGGCCTACTACAATAACTAAGATAATCTCTTAATTATGTGCAAAAGTGCGGAAATAATCAAAGGTTATACTAGATACGAGTCGGAACCAAGTGATTCATCTTGTCTATCTGTTTTTTCTTTTATTTTCATTTTCAGCATTTTAGTTAGTTTTTAATTTTCTTAGTTTAAAACATTTTTCTAAACTTTTATTTTGGTTAGACGTTGAGGATAAACCGGTACTAAAAGCTCTTGTGTCCTTGGACGACCTCGGTATCTTACCAACGCTATACTACACTCAACGATGGGTGCACTTGCCCATATGTGTGTTTAGTGTTAGTGAAATATCGTGTTTTATAAATTTAAAACTTGGCTAAAATAAGTGTTAAAAAGGGCTTAAAATATACACCTAATATATATAACACTTTACCGCACATCAAGTTTTTGGCGCCGTTGCCGGGGACACAAGGATTTTAAGAAAGTTAGGAATCAACGGCCTAATCGTTTTTTATTTTTCTTTTTTATTTTTAGGATTTTTCTTAGTTTTTCAGCTTCTGCAGAGCTCAGCACGGGCCGTGCCCGCTGAACACGTCCCCGTGCTCAATCATTGGAACTGGCAATCCTGTTTTACATCAGACAGTAAGCTGAACACGGGGCCGTGCCCACTCAACACGCCCCCGTGCCCAAGTTTCAGTTACTGAAAACAGAACCGTTAGATCCCGGCGGTTGGTAATTTCTGACATAAACATGAGTGATAGTAATTATTTTTACTTTCGGCACTCTTATGGTACGTGGTGTCCATTATGTGGTGGCGAACATGAAGAAGTAAAATGCTACTTCCTAAATTATAGGCCCCACTACATGGACCCACCAACTTCCCACAACCTTAAGAGGGGCGAAAGTAAAAATAAGCACTATTTCTCCCTCGAATGCGCCCAGCCAGATATTCTAGGAGAAATGCTCCTTGATGAGTTATTTCAACTAGAAAAGCTAGTTCAGAATTGGTTAGAAGAGCTTAGGAAGGATTTTATTGATCCACCCCAAGACGATAACCATGAAGAAAAGTTGGGACCGCATTCCGACAACCTCGTTGCTCCCGAAAATACCTTCGTACCTAGCAAAGACTCGGACGATAGTCGTCCCTGTGTCGATTGTGCCGTGAAGGACTCCCCATCGACTTCGTTCGGTGCATACATAGACCTGAGCGATTCGGCATACACCTTCTTTAACAAGAGCCCGGAAAAGGGTTGGACTTGTCCACCTAGAATAAAAATAGGAATTACCCTCACCGACAACCTCTTGCGTTCTCGCCTTAGTCTAGGACAATTAAGGTATCTTAGGCACTTTGGGGTTGTTCCAACCAGTAAGGAACCACCCGATTTCGACGAAATCCTTAGAAGAAGCAAAACTCCATAAAACAGCCTCCAGACACGGGGCCGTGTCCAGGTCAACACGCCCCCGTGCTCATCAAAGAGATTCTCTGCTGATTTGGTCAGAATACGGACAAAATGTGTCAGGAATTCCTCTGCACACGGGGCCGTGTCCAGTCAACACGGGGCCGTGTCCAGTGCACTGTCGTTTTCTTTAAATGCAGCCTGAATCCTGCTCATTTTTGACCACTTCAAAAGACAGAGATTCCTGGGATTTTCACTCATACTATCCTAGGTAAGTGCTAAAAGAAGGTTCCCAAAGACCCTCTTGTCCCTTCCACTTTTACTCATTTCCTCCTCTTCAAAAATTTTTCAAAATTTCCTCCATGGAAGCTTGGAAATCTCTTGATTCCAACCCTCTATGTGAAGTTTGTAAGATTATTTGCTAAGGATTCTTGTTCAAAGTTAGTTGTATAACTTTATTTTAAATTATCTAAGCCTAAAAACTAGCTAAAAATCATGAGAATAATTTAAAACTCCAAGACTCCCTAGCATAAAATCCTGCAGACAAATGAACACGGGGCCGTGCTCAGTGAGCACGGGGCCGTGTCCGAGGATCTGTTTTGTAAAAATTTAGCTTTCTTCGGTTTTCTTCACAGAAAATGGCAAGCAGAACAAGCGGATCATCTTCAAGAAATAACCGACAAGGGAGGAGATCTTCAACAGCAGAAGACTCTCTTGTAAACTATGTTTACGCTCTAAGGGAGGCTATTGATGAAATGACGGGAGTGGAAAAAGCATTGGTCGACCGTATCAACCATCTTACAGTAGGGCTGGAGGGCTGTCTCCATGAAGTAAACCTCTTGCACCAGAGGTTGAACCTTCTCGCCTCCCCGCCTTTGGTGCCTATAATAACCCAAAGGGCGTGGAACGTGGTACCCGAAGTTGTCATTCCAGCCGAATGGTACTCCATGCACCAAGAACCTCCGCGAAGAGTGGTGCAAGGATTCCCGGTGAATGTTCCCCCTCAACCACCAGCTGCGGAGGAAAATGAAGGCGCATTCTTCCTTCCTAGGGAAATCGAAGAATGGCTTTAAATAACATTTAGGGAAGAAATCATTCGGCTAAAAGTCCTACTATATCGGGAAACTATTCTCGAAATTTTCTTAAAACAAGTAGAACTTATTATGATAACCTCGTGCACCTGCTGACCTATTTAGTTAAGTTTTAATTTTATTTTAATTTAGGACTATGTAAGTTCTCTCTATGATGAAATGAAATGATGGTTTTAAGGTTTGGATGGTTTGTAATGAATAAAACACACTCATGGTGGTAAAGGATGAAAAGGGGAACGAGAAAAATGAACCCATGCACAAGAACAAGGCAACCCGACAATTTCAGAAGGTTCAACACGGGCCGTGCCCAACCAACACGGCCCCGTGATGAGCACCCTGCAGAAAACGCCCAGTTCAGGTAACTGGACACGGGCCATGTTCACCCAACACGCCCCCGTGTCCAGGCTTCTGTTTCTCTTGTTTTAATTCTGTCACTGGCACTTGAACACGGGGCCGTGCCCGGATAACACGGGGCCGTGTTCAGTGCCCAGTAACACAAATTTTTGCTTTTTAAACACTATTTTACACATCTAATCAACCTAAAAATTTATTTTTGGGACACATTGAGGACAATGTGTAATTTAAGTGTGGGGGGGATGCTAAAACCTTGAATTTTGCAAGTCCTAAATACAAGCCTTACACAAAACTCTATTGGAACCGCTAATCACCCCAAATTTTTTTCAAAAATTTCATTTTTTACTTGTCTAGGTTTAACTCGGAAAATTCAAGTTCTCAAAAAGGTTATATTTTTACAAATTTACAACCGATAGCGTAGTGATAAAAAGAACCAACATAAGAAAATTATGAAAAGGCATAGCAAACTTATTTAAAATTTGATTATATATACTTGATCACATAAAAACCCATTCCCACAAAAGTGAGTTTTGAGCCTTTATTGAGCACACAATTACATATCATTTGACTAAATGCTCATTTTTCGTTTCTTGTGTGAATAGCCGCTTGGTTCTTACGACTCTAGAACTTGCCATGACAATATATTCCCGGTCCTTATCAACTTAAACCCGAGTAAGTAAATGATGGAGGCATTAGGACTAACCCCTTTTTATTTCTACACCATTATTTTTCTTTTTCTTTTACCACCTACCCAAAAATCCCCCTAGTTAGCCCCTTTGAGCCTAAACCTTTTTCGTTTCATAACCCAAACAAAAACCCTTTTACCCACCAAAACCTTTTTCATTTTTAACCCTTTATTTTAGTAACAAGTTCGGTTCTTCGTAAAAAAAAAAAAAAATGTGATAATGATGAAGCAAAAAGAAAATAAACAAACAAGTTAATAAAAAATAACTTAGTTTGAATAAAAGCTTCATCAAAATAAAAAGTTGCAAAAATACGAAAACCGACACTTGTTACGCTTTTAGCCCTTTTTCTACTAACCACTAACCCAACCACCTACCTTTAACCCTAGCCTAACCCTTAACCCACAAAGTCCTCTTGATATCTACAAAGGTATAAAAGTTAAAAAGGAGGAGGATTGATTTCTTGGCAAGCCTATGGTAGGAATAAGTTCCATGCCGCTCTCGAGTGATTCACTAAAAATACACCTTCGGCCGAGTGTGAGTGATTTCCCCGTGAGGTATGTGAACTTGTATATAAATAGAATTTTAAAAAGGCATGTTATGCCCAAATAAGTAATTTCTTTTATGAAAAGTTCTAAATAAATCATTACGAATAGGAGTGTAAATAAATAAAAATAAAACCCAAAAAGATCTTGGAAATCCCGACACTCTACGACAAGCCCAAAACCTTCTCTTCTACCTATTCCATTTGGGAGTGTAAGCCACATATTAAAGAGTTTTGCTTGAGGACAAGCAAAAGTTCAAGTGTGGGGGTATTTGATGTGTGTAAAATGCAACATATAAATTACATCAAATGAGGCATAAAACTAACCCTTTTTAAGTACTAATATTGGAAAAAGAGTGTTTTTGTCTTCCTTTTGTATTTTCAGGATTAAATGAGCTCAAAAACGCAAAAGAGGCAAAAAGACAGCTAAATCCAACATAAATACAAGAAAAGGGATATTAGTGGACTGCCCGACCCCTCAACGGCACATTCCAAAGCAAAATAGAGAAATCAGAAGACTGAACACGCCCCGTGCTCAGCCAGCACGGGGCCGTGCCCAAGAAGCAGCAGAAAAGACAAACCTATAGAAGCTTCTATTGCCCACCACGGGCCGTGCTCAGCGGACACGGGGGCGTGTCGAAAGTACAGCAGACGCATTTATTGTAATTGCGAATTACAATTAATGAGGAGAGAGATTGTCAGACAGACACGGGGCCGTGCCCAGCGGACACGGGGCCGTGTCCAGCTCTCTGTTCAGCCTATAAATAGGAGTGCTTGGATTCATTTCATCTCATCCCTTGGCACACCACCTCTCTCACACTTCATCCACCACCCACCACCATCACAACACCATCATCCACCACCATCATCCATTGTCCATCGTAGAGTGTGTGAGTCGTCTCGGGATCCAAGATTGATCGTAAGAGTTCTTGACAATCAAGGCCATGTTTGCCTAAGTCTCTTACATCACTTGGTGAAGACAAAGTGTCTAGTATGATACTTTTTATTTCTAATCTTTTGCACTTTTTATTTGGTTTTGTATTAATGACTTTAATAACTAGTTACTTATGTAGTTATGTTGAAGGTGATCTTTCCTTATCGTTTGTCCGTGGTGTCTTGGCATTATTTTACGATCTATATAAAATAAAGGATTTTCACCATTCATATCTCCACGGTCTATATGGAGATATGTTGGCTACCTGGTCGGGGGTTAAGGGAACGGTTTGGTAAAGGTCTTGCCATTGTTCAGCGTTTAGAGGTCCTGCAATGGACCTGGGTCAAATTTAGTAGGACCTCCTTCAATGCTTCACGGTATTGGATGGCGGGGGTCCAAACTCTTTGATCCCCTCATAAGTTAACTACTATTAATACTATAACCCGGCAATTTAGGACTGTATCCCTGCTGACTCAGACTACTTAGCCGAGGGTAACGTCACCGCCAAAAGCGGGGCCTACCACAATACTGCATTAATAACTTAATTCATTATCTTCCAATAATCCACCATTTTAGGATTGTATCCCTGCTGACTCAAACTACCGGGGTGAGGGTAACGTCACCTTCAAAAGAGGGGCCTACTACAATAACTAAGATAATCTCTTAATTATGTGCAAAAGTGCGGAAATAATCAAAGGTTATACTAGATACGAGTCGGAACCAAGTGATTCATCTTGTCTATCTGTTTTTTCTTTTATTTTCATTTTCAGCATTTTAGTTAGTTTTTAATTTTCTTAGTTTAAAACATTTTTCTAAACTTTTATTTTGGTTAGACGTTGAGGATAAACCGGTACTAAAAGCTCTTGTGTCCTTGGACGACCTCGGTATCTTACCAACGCTATACTACACTCAACGATGGGTGCACTTGCCCATATGTGTGTTTAGTGTTAGTGAAATATCGTGTTTTATAAATTTAAAACCTGGCTAAAATAAGTGTTAAAAAGGGCTTAAAATATACACCTAATATATATAACACTTTACCGCACATCAATGTGTAAATAAAATTTTTAGGATATGAAAATAAGATGAGCCAAAAAATATATAAATTACATATAATATGTAAATACATGAAATCTACCGTCATAAATGTGTCACGCCAACCTTCATTGGCATTCCCAGTCCCAACATAAACACAACATATATAACTTTAATCTCCTTTTACATTTTACTTGTCATATTGCTCAACCCCGTTAGGTATGGAAATTGTTCTTTAGTACCTATCATTTTTCAAGGTAGTCATGTCTATGTGATTAGGAAGTTGCTTTTAACCAATATTTCTTCTTCCATGTGATTAGGAAGATGCTTTTAACCAATATTTCTTCTTATTTCATATCTATAATTTGATTGATAATCTATAATTTTTATCTTTTCAAAGGATCCCAAAAAATACTATCCAAATAAATTAAGTTTGGCATAGAAAGCAAGATGTAGGCCGAACTAGAGGTGGGAAAAAGAACCGGTTGGGAAAAAAAACTAGATTCTTTTAATTTTTAAAACGGGTTTGAAAATAATCCGGGTGGAACCCGACCCGAACCTTCAGTTTGAATACCGGTTTTTATAACCGGTTAAAAATATCAGTTTGAACTGGTTCGAAAAACAACCGGTTTATCCATTTTTTTCGCTGAACGTTATACAACGGTATATTACCGTTGGAAGACATTTGTGACCCCCCCCCCCCCCAGTTTTTCAACATTTTTCAACGGTATAAAAAGTTTGGTTCAAATATCCCACTCTAGAACACTCTCTACTCTTTAAATTCTAAAAAAGTTCACTAATCTTTTCAAGTTTGAAAAAAAAACTATCAAATGGCAACCACAAGTGGTCATTCTTCGGTTAACGTTGGTGCTTCTTCAAGCAACGAGGTGGTTCACGTCATTCCTACGAAGTGTAACCAAGATATTTGGCAACACTTTGATTTGTGTGAGATGATGACGAGTCTACAAAAGGCTTGTTGCAAATATTGTTATCGACTCTATAATCTTTGAGAGTTTAGATAGTACGTTCGGTTTAACCATCCGATTGCGGATGAAAAGCCGTACTAAGATTGAGCTTAGTGCTAAGAGCGGTTTGAAAGGTTTGCCAAAGACGCGAAGTGAAACGACTATCACGGTCAGAAATGATGTCAACGGGAATACCATGGCGGCAAATGATCTCATTGGTGTAGATACGGGCCAATTTCTCGACTCGATAATCTTCACGAATGGGGAGGAAGTGAGCAGATTTGGTTAGACGATCAATGATCACCCAAATGCTATCATGATCGGATGAAGTTCGAGGGAGTTTGGTGATGTAGTCCCTCACTAGACTCCCTCATTTCCAGACCGGAATTTCTGGTTGTTCGAGTAAGCCCGAAGGACGTTGATGTTCGGCTTTCACCTTGGAACACGTGAGACATTTGGACACGTAAGTTGCGATGTCTTTCTTCATACTGGGCCACCAATAAGATATACGAAGATCTTGGTACATCTTGTCGGCACCGGGGTGAATAGAGTATCGAGATTTGTGTGCCTCTTTCATCAAGAGGTCACGAATGTTGTCGCGGTTTAGAACCCAAATTCGATCTAGGTAGTAGAGGATTCCATTGGATTTGGATACGATTTGCCTTTCGGCACCACACTTCATCTCGTCATATAAGTTATCCTCATTGACGGATGAGTATTGTGCCTCGCGAATACGGTTTTGAATATCGGTTTGGATTTGGAAGAAACGAATACTTTTTACATGGGTTTTTCGACTAAGGGCATCGACCATGACATTCGCCTTACCAGTGTGGTAGCAAATCTCGCTATCATAGTCGTTGACCAACTCCACCCATCGTCTTTGATGCATGCTAAGTTTCTTTTGGTTGAAGATGTGTTGGAGGCTCTTATGGTTAGTGATGACCACACACTTAGTACCATAAAGAAGTGTCACCAAACTTTAACGCAAAAACAACTGCACCAAGTTCAAGGACGTGGATAGTGTAGTTCTTCTCATGTACTTTGAGTTGTCTCGAAGTGTAAGCGATAACCTTGTCTGGTTGCATAAGAACACAACTGAGACCTTGGTTAGACGCATCGCAATACACAACGAAATCGTTGTTACCATCAGGAAGAGTGAGATTAGGAGCATTGCAAAGCAAGTCCTTGAGTGTTTGAAAAGACTCCTCTTGTTCGGGACCCCAAACAAAAGGTTTATCTTTTTGGGTTAACGAGGTGAGTGGAACAGCGATTTTCGAGAAGTTGGAGATGAATCGACGGTAGTAACCAGCCAATCCAAGGAATGAACAAATTTCGGAAGCTGACTTTGGTGCAATCCAATTCTTGACGGCTTCGATTTTAGCGGGATTCACGTGAATGCCTTTCTCGTTCATGACTTGACCGAGAAATTGAACTTCTTTTAGCTAAAATACACACTTGGAGAATTTGGCATATAATTTCTCAGCACGTAGGAGTTCTAGGATAAAACACAGATGTCGCTCATGTTCGGCTTGGATTTTGGAATAGATAAGAATATCATCTATGAATACAATCATGAAACGGTCTAAGTAAAGTTTACACACACGGTTCATCAAATCAATGAAGACTACGGGTGTGTTGGTAAACCCGAAGGGGATGACCACGAACTCGTAGTGACCGTACCTACTACGAAAGGCGGTTTTTGGAACGTCCACTTTGAGGGCTCGGAGTTGATGATAACCGGAATGAAGATTGATCTTGGAGAAACACGTTGCGCCTTGGATTTGATCATAAAGGTCTTCGATGCGAGGAAGGGGATAACGATTATTTGACAGTGAGTTTGTTAAGCTCACGATAATCGATGCACATGCAGATAGAACCATCTTTCTTCTTGACAAAAGAGAAACAGAGCGCCCCAAGAAGATATGTAGGCCGTATGAAACATTTATCAAGTAATTCTTGAAGTTGGCTCGATAGCTCTTGTATCTCCGAAGGTGCAAGACGGTAAGGGGATTTAGCAACAGGAGTGGCGCCGAGTATGAGGTCAATTCGAAATTCAATGGAACGAGAAGGAGGACCATGTAGGTCTTTAGGGAAAACATCGTGAAAATCACAAACGACTGGAACATCAGTCATGCTTTTTTCTTTATCCTTCTTTTTCACAATGTGGGCCAGCAAGGCAAACTACTCTTTGCATAAGTACTTGTTCGCTTGAGTGCATGACATGAGCTTGAGACCCTTTGAGGGTTTCTTATCGTAGACGTGCAAGGTGTCACCGGACGGATATGGAAGACGAATGAACTTTTCAGAGTAAACAACTTTGGCACGAAATTTTTCGAAGCCAAATCCATGCCTACTATGATGTCAAAACTACCCAATTGCATGGGTATGAGATCGATAGGGAATTTATGCTCGTTGAGGTTAAGAACATAATCACGAAGAATGGAATCAACGGTTATGGATTTTTCGTTAGCGACTTCGACGGGAATGATGTTGGTAACTTAGTGTGTCTACACTTTAGAAATTGTTCGAATTCTACCGATACAAAACATTTATCCGCACCTGTATCAAATAACAAAGAAGCATATACATCGTTTTTGAGAAACGTACCGTGGATAACGTCGTTTTTGTTCTGCGCTTAAGCGGCGATACTGATGAAAGCTCGTCCACGAGGTGCTTGTGGTTGTGTCTGGTTACTGCATTGCGGGTATTGGTTGCTGAGGTGGTTTGGGTTGCCACACTTGTAACAAGTGCGACCGTTGTTTCCCGGCGGTTGGCTATGTTTTTAGTTTTGGGCTTGGTTTCCTTGTGGTTTTGGGCCACTTTGGCAACGGGTATTGAAATGCCCAAACCTATTGCATGTTGTGTGAAGGAAACATGATACGTTGGTTGGGTGGTGGTAGGTACAATTGTTACACTTGGGAAAATTCTCGGTGTAGGCTCGCTTAGCCGGTTCGGGGTTTTGGGTATGGGCGAGTTGTTATTGTTGTTGAGAAGGTGGGTTTTATGGAGTAACCACGTCGAAGTTTCGGTTTGAAGCCTTCTGCTTCTTACCGTTTTAGTTGGTTTTGGGTGGTGCTTTGGATGGAGCGGTTTTGACGATTGGTTCGGTGGTGGCTTGATGAGCGGTTGTGGTAGAACCCTTGGGTTTTAAGGTTCCATCCACGAGTTTGTTGTGGGTGAATTTGGCGGCTAGGCAGTAGGTATCTTCGATGGTTTTCGGTTGAGATGATTCTGCATGATCAGGGCATAAGGTACTAAGTTGCTTGAACCTAGCGGTGAGTGCCGTGTTGTCACCCTCAACTTGTTTGAGGTTCCAGAACTCATCATCGATTTGTTGGAGCTTGTGAGGAGGGCAAAACTCATCGCTCATGGGTTGTTTCAACTCTGCCCAAGATAAGGCATACGCAGCAATGTCTCCACATGCGTTACGTTTGGCGGTCCACCAATTGAAGTGCCCTCGATTGAAAGACGCCGGTGGCATTGGTGATTTGAAGATGCTCTGGACACCCGCTCTGACGGAAGGTGGCCTCATATTCACCCGTGAAAGGCATTGGGCTACACAAGTTAAACTTTTTGAATGTGAAGTTGGACTTAGGAGGATTAACTTTAGAGTCAACCGAGGTATTAGGGCTAGGGGTTGCGTTGATCTTACTAACAATGTCGAGTATCACTTTCGCCATCGGCCTGGCCATAAACGCCACCATTTTCTTGGTTGAGCTTGTCTTGGAGCTTGACTTGGAGCTCTTCTTGGAGTGGAAGGATCGGTTAGAAGACATCTACAAGATTGAATAAGGGTAGAGGATGAGACTTGATCATAAGATGTTTTGAAAAAGATAAAGTTTCTTTGCATGTATCAGCATCGTAGCATATCACGTAACATATAAGTTTCATGTAGTTCACATATGCATATCACGTATTATCATGGGTATAATCAAATAACAATGGAAGAGTTGTAAATTTAGTTCGTTCTCGAATATTAGTATTGTTTTAGATTGCGAGTGACGTGTAATTCGGGCCTTCGACTTCGAAATGAACGAAGGATCAAGTATAAAAAAACATTAAATTGATATGACATAAGAGAGATTTAATGTAAAATCTTGGAGTGTCTCAGAACGAAACTAAGACTATTCTAAGGTAATTGAAAATCCTTTCGAGTTAGGTAAACTTGCTTTGGCCTAATAGGTAGAAAACTCTCGCCGAAATTTCGGTTAACGATATTTACCCTTTCGGTTACTACATGTCCCTAGTCAATTTAAAATTTGAGACTTTGGCAGGATTAAAAATCAAGGAGTGGGACTAGTTATCAAGATGCGGGTTTCACCCCTAACTTCACAACGTCGTACCCAAATGTGGTTAGTACTTACCGATCAAGATACAAAACTAATTCCGACTCGTTGGTAAGGGTCCACTAGAATAGGAATGGGAAATTTCTCCATCAAGGTGTGGAAATCACTCTTAACTTGATGGTACAATTTCGTGAAAATCGATAACGCGGATTGAGGGATTTCACCAAAAGGGAAGACTTGTTTACATGTTCTGAAACTCCAGCTTCTTCGTAAATTCATATTCGTATTTCGCCTCCGTTTCGTAATTCGTAACTTCGATAGTAATAAAATTTATTTATTTCATACGAATTATACTTCATTTATTATTTTTTTACATACTTATACATTTAAATCCTTATATACATTTGATGCATACTCGTACCCTGGAAACGCATGCGTAACTTACAATCGATACGTGATTCTAAATATTCTATATGTGCATACACTTGATTATACGTTCACAGTACACAATCTATAATATATTTTATACAAACTTACTTAGTTTCATGTTATATATATAAATTAAACATTAATATATAAACTATATTCTTATGATTGGTAAATTACTTAATGAAACATTAATTAATACTACATAAGATATATTATTATTATTATGCCAAATTAAACTTAGTGTGCCAAAATGTGGAGGCTGTGATCGGCCTCTTGATCCACAGCCCATCAATCCCAGCCAAGGATTAGTTGTTTTATGGCTCTTACCTCCCACCCTTGAAATATTGATAATTTAAAACATCATAATAATGAAACATTAGGGTCCTTTTGATTAAAAATAAAAAAGAAGAAAACTTGAAGGCATGCATGGCCGAAGGCATGCACAACCATCTTTTCATGCCTTTGGTTTTTGTTTATTATGACACTTAATAATGTATTCTTTGTACATAACTAACATTATAGTATAATATCCTAATATGCAACATAGTGGAAAAAAAAGGAATAGGCAGCCCATGTGCACGCCAAGGGATCCGAACCAGCCTCACATCAGCCGCAATTGGGTTAAATTGTTGGCTCCATTTTGTTGTTCAACTCCCAGTTACTTGCACTTAATGCCCAACCAACTAACCCTAATTACTCCCTTTTAAATACATCCTTTCCCCCACACTATTCCACTTTCCAACTCCACAAAACACTCTCAAAATTCACTCTAAATCACTCAAAAATTCCCGGCTTTGAGCATAAAGTTTAAGTCATTCAAAGTGAGTTCTATCTCACTTCTTCAACCGTTTTCTTCTAATTTTTTCTTTTAAAACACTTGGGTAACTTCTAGGAAGGTTTTCACAAGTTTGCTTGGGCAAACTAAGGTGAAACCTCACCATTTTTAAGTCCAAAGTCACTTTATTTTCTGCTCATTTTCATTTCTTTGTATGTTCATTTTTATGTTGATAACTTGATGAAATCTTGTTCCCATCAAGCTCCCAATCAAGTCTATGATTGTGGTTTTGTATTAGGGTGATTTCCATCAAAGTTATGAGTTCAAACACTCACTTATTTTCTGTTTAAACTTGATAATCAAACGATGAAAACAAGCGCAAGTCATCATTTTCTATATGATGAACTTGTGACTTGTGAAGTGTGAACAAATGGAAGCTTGGCCTATCCAAACTAAGTTCCACTCCTTCATTTGAACATTCTTATAACTTGTTAGATTAGTGCTTGACATACATGATGCTATATGACAATACTTTATTGGACTTAGTTTTAGGATGTATTATTATTATATAAACTATATATAATCAAATCAAAACATGACTGAGTTTGTGGTGTAAATCAAACCATGATTAAACATTATAAACCTAAGCTATCATATCAAATATTCTAGAGTTCTTGTTATGATTTCAATGGGCAATTTGGGGCCCATGAAACCACTAATTATGGTGTCATAAACAAACTCATAGAACTTAGATATTACTTTCGTATATACATACTTTTACAACTTTAAATTCCTAATTCCGAGTCTAAACACCCATAAACTCCATCACCGAACACATTAATTCTCCCATTCTCATTAACTCGTCAAATACATGGATAATCGAAAGACTTAGCAATTTTGTGAATACACTCGACCCGTTTTACTTTTAAAACACTTTGGGTTGTAACATGTTAATATACAAACTTCACTATCACACACTTAAACATGCTTTATAAACTCAATCATATATACATGCTACTTGTTTACTTAGGTTCATGCTAGATTATACAAGCTTTATGTATAACAACCCTCCAAAATATTCTGACGTCCCTAATATATTTTAAATGCCCTAATACGTCTTAAAATACACCACGTATGTGAAAACCGAGCCCAAATACCCATATATAATTAAAAATTAAATAAAAAACAATTTTAATGGTCTCTCGCGGGGCGCGTAAGCCACCCCCTTGACCTACGCGGGCCGCGACAGCTCCAAGTCGGGGCGACACCCGGTACTGCCACGTGTCGTGCAGCGTGTCGAAGCTAGGGCTGAGTCGGACAAGCTAGGGCCTACCCTAGCTGCCCTCGCGGGCCGCGTAGCCCCTGGCTACATCTTACGCGGGGCGCGACAAAACCAAAATCAGCTCCTATAAATTTGGAGCTCGGGCCTTCAGTCGAATTCGCTCACAATCTTTTCTTTCTCTCAAAATTTTACATAGTAGGCATAATTCTCGGGTATAATACCCCCCCCCTAAATAACGAAGTTCTGCTCCGTTGTAAGTATCATAACCCCGGTTACGTATTAGATACGCTGCCCGATTGATCCAGGGTTCCGTAACGGCTGTCGTGGTTCTTGTCACACCCTGGCTTTGCGGAAGCGTGGTTATTTTGGTGTGACTTCTTAATACCATAGCTTAACCATAACAAGCTATATGAAATAAAAACCATGCAAGATCATCCATTAAAATAAGTTTGAAGAGTAAAGAACTACAACATTGTCTTAACGGATATCACATCCTAACAAACATAAACAGTGTTCAAAAGACACAACACCAACGTGAAATAAACACAGTTTAAGATCTGTGACTCGTCCAGGAAAAAGTCACATCCCTTAAACTCGAATGACCTCGAAACTAATGCAGCGGGAAAACGTGTCATACCGCGCCAGATCCTTTAATTCCCTGAAATACATGTAAGTTGAAAAATCAACAATAATGTTGAGCGAGTTCATGTGTAAGTAGGTAAATAAACCTTTGTATGTATAAAAACCTTGGTATGTAGCAAATAAGGAAAAAGAGATCACCAATGGTTTGCAAGGCCATTGATATGTGTGAGGTGCAAGTAGGAAGACTCAAACCTAGCAGATTTATGCGTTGGGTACAAAGTCACCCCGAGGTCCGTTCTGTTTGGGCCTGGGGCTGGGCTCGCTACACCCAGATAGATCTACCGCTCATGTCCCTCGGTCCTACCCTGAGGATTAATGGCCTCAAGTTTCCGCCTACCCACTCACATGATCTTAAGTAGTAAACCTCCTTACGCTAACCATACCATGTATAAAGTATTTGTAATCAAAGTAACATGTATTTCACCCCCGCAGTTTAGAAAACTGAAAACAGTTAAGAGAAAAGGGGGACATGAACTCACAGTGGTGCGTCTCTACCAAGTATATCTCCTGATCAAGCAGCTGTGCGACGACCTACACGTACTAACTCTATTAGACGGATGGCCGTGCCTTAGCTTAAGGTTTAAGTTTTTGGGGAAATAGTTAGACAACTATTTCGTGTTTATATTTTGTAAATACTTGGTAATTATTCTCCTTCCCAAGGATGGGGGATTTAATACATGCGTGTTCGTAAGATTCGAAATACATTATTAAGTCTCACTTAAAAATATATTTTATTTCTAACTCCAAAATATAATCATTTTTCCCAAAAATATTATATTTTATTTCATGTGATTCTCCCAAAATAATATTCTGACAAAAATACGCGCTCATTGGTATTTTCTGAATTGCGTAAGTTACGGATAAAGATCGGGTGGTAATAATTATACCGTTGTAACTTATTATTAATTATGAAAACGTATGTATTATTTTGGAATCGTTATCATTCGGTAATATTATTTTTACCCTAAAAATAATATTTGTATAGTTCACAAAATAATCATAGAAATTCACAAGTGTTGTTATGAAAAAAACATATATTCTAAATATATATATTTCAGGTTTTATTTTGTGAAAATCCCACCTCCGATGTTTCGTAATAAAGTCGTGGCGAAACTTACGTTTTGAAAACAAGTCAAAAATAGATTTACAACACTTGTAGTGAAAATATTCCCAAGTGTTAGGTTTTTAGAAAAATTTCGCCAGAGTTTCCCCTGTAACTGGAGGTGGCCACGCTTTCAAGCGTATCATTTTCTTTTATAATTCAAATCAACAGTTTTCTTATTCAACCAAAACAATATCCAAAGCATCAAACTAGTCAAAATATATATATAAATCGCATAAATTACATGAACTTGTGGTTTACCCAAAAATATGAAGTAAATCCCATTACTTTTAGTGGATCTTTTGTATAAATCAATCCGGTTTCGTAAAAGTCTCATTTTTAACGAAATTCCATCTTTACAACTTCTTGTAAAATTTGACAAAACTAGTTCTTTGTCAAAATTTAGTGTTACACAAGTGTCTACACACTTGTGTGGTTAAAATCATTCTTGTTCGTGTAAGATCCGGCTTTAGAAAATATGATTTCTTTGACACTTGGTCCTTTGAAAGTACCGCTTGTAGATCCGTAGATCTACTAGTTTTGAACACCATTTCCTAAGTAAAATCGATTTTACACAAGTTCATGTTTAGTGTGTGGTAGAGTTTCATCATTTAACCCTTTGTACACTTAAACAAACTCTATGCCATGATTCATGATCACGACTAATCCGGGTTAGATGATGATCCGAGCTACCACATCATAGATCGGCACTAAATAGTTACACAAAACAAGTCTTGCTAGATTTACACAACATCATAGCTTTTAACCATCATTTTTAACATTTTAGTAGACTTTTAACACTTCATCTTGCAAGTTCACGAGTTTTAACCGTCATATCTTATTTTAACCACTTTAAAATAGATCGAGAGTGTGTTTCAAGCAACTTACTACTAGCTCGAGGCTAGGGAAGAATCTAGTCGAAGAATGAGTGGATAAAAGCAATGAGAAGAGGTCCTTCGCGTTCCGAATGCACCGAGCTCCTTTGTATGAGATCCTTAACACTTGTATGCACTTGGAATGGGTTGAAGGAAATTGAAAATGGATGGATGGTTGTGGGTGGTGTTCGGCCGAGAACCAAGAGAGAGGGAGAGAGTGTTTTGTGGTTAAGTGTTGTGATGAAATGAACATGATGGTTTAAGATGGTTACTTATAGACAAAACCTTTCACAATTAACCAATGGTTTTAGTGTCTACTAGATATTAAACACATATGATTATTATAATCAACAAAGGACAAGGGTGTCCCCTTGGGGACGAGTTCGGTTAAGGGGGGGGGGGGTTATCCGGTTCCATTTCAACCATTAGTTAGCCATTTAGTTAAGTAATTAGAAGGTGTAACCATTTACTAGCATGTTATGCATTGTGACGGGTGTTAGGGTATTCGGGGACCCTAACTGGTTCAGAAAAAGAGAAACAATGTTGTTGGCAATATTTTTATGTTCCGGGTAAGGTCCGGTTGTACGGTTGGATAGAGATCCGTTAAAGTGCTTAACAAAGCTTTAAAGTGTCGTTATTATTATTTTTAGTGACACAACTTATTCCCGACACTTTGGAAAGTGTCTAGTAACATTTTTCTCATGTTTTGGCACTTTATTAGTTAGCTAGATACTGAATTTTAATTAAAGTGCTGAATTTTGTACTTAAAGTACGTTTTAGGCACATCCGGTCACTGTAATCTCATTCCTAGTGACGCAGTTCTACAACCCTTATATCCCTACACTCACCACTAGTGTAGTAAACTATCTCAGGCTCTTACAGGCCTTAGAGGCAGTACCTGCCTGGTGCTAGTTATGACATCACATTTAATAGGTTATCCGTTCATTGTGCTACTGTGCTTTTGTGCATCACGGTTGTCACTACAATTCTGTATGTAAATAGTAGAGTGACAGCAAATAAGGTATGATGCAAGTAAGTACATGTATCAGTATTCAAGTAGCAGTTTATCCACAATTTCAAGTAAGCACAGTAATTAAGCAGTAATTATATCTTAATTAAGTCGTACGGATACCTGGTTTGGTGAGGGTTGTCACATTCTCCCCCCGTTAGAAAAATTTCATCCCGAAATTTTAAGTTCTGCTTGTAGATGCAGGGTTCTTAGGAAATAAGTGGGGGTATTTCTATTTCATCTGGTCCTCACGCTCCCAGGTGTATTCAGGACCATGTCTGGCATTCCAACGAACCTTGACGAGCTTGACACTGCTCCGGCGGGTCTTGTTTACTTTCCAATCCGTAACCTCAACAGGTTCTTCAACGAAATGGAGCGTGTCGTCAACATGAATCTCGTCGGTGGGAATGACAACGGTATCTTGAGTTGGACTTTTCTTCAGGTTGGATACATGAAATGTATCGTGAACTCCATTCAGTTCAGCAGGTAAGTCCAGCTTGTATGCTACTAGCCCTATTCTTTCCAAAATTCTGAAAGGGCCAATGTAACGCGGATTCAACTTCCCACGCTTTCCGAAGCGTGCCACACCCTTCCAGGGTGAAACTTTCAATAAAACCATATCTCCAACTTGGAATTCCAAATGTTTCCGGTTTGGATCTGCATAGGCTTTCTGTCTGTCGCGAGCTGCTTCGATGCGTTTTCGAATCTGCGCAATCTTGTCTGTCGTCTCTTGGACGATTTCGGGACCAACAAGCTGCCTATCACCTGCGTCAGCCCAGCATAGGGGTGATCGACACTTGCGTCCATAAAGAGCTTCAAAACATAACGTTCCTTCCTCGTTTGGCACCAATAGCTTCTCCATCCCACGGAGATATTCTTCTTCCAGATTTCTTTCCTTAAGAGCTTCTTTCTGCGCGGTACGAATGCGCAAGGAAAGATCGGTTTGGATAATCATTTCTAAAGCCCTAACCCTTATGGGCTTGATCCTCTCTGTTCGACTTAGGGCGTCGGCAACCACATTCGCCTTCCCTGGATGATACTTTATCTCGCAATCGTAATCATTTAACAACTCAACCCATCGTCTTTGTCTCATATTCAACTCCTTCTGGTTGAATACGTGTTGTAGGCTCTTATGATCTGTAAAGATTGTACATTTCGTACCATATAGGTAGTGTCTCCAGATCTTTAAAGCAAATATCACTGCGCCTAGCTCCAAATCGTGCGTGGTGTAGTTCTTCTCATGTACCTTCAACTGACGTGATGCGTAAGCAATAACCTTCTGGCGTTGCATCAACACGCAACCCAATCCTTGACGCGAGGCGTCACAGTATACCACGAAATCGTCAGTACCTTCCGGTAGTGCTAGAATTGGCGCATTGCAGAGCTTATCCTTCAACAGCTGAAACGCTTCTCCCTGTTTGATTCCCCAATCAAACTTCTTATCTTTCTGGGTGAGGAGCGTCAATGGTTGAGCGACCTTCAAAAAATCCTCAATGAACCTTCGATAGTAGCCAGCCAAACCCAAGAATTGTCGAATCTCGGTTGGCGTCTTTAGCGTTTCCCAACTCTTGATCGCTTCGATCTTGGTTGGATCCACATGGATTCCATCTCCATTTACCACATGTCCAAGAAATTGGACTTCACGTAGCCAAAATTCGCACTTAGAGAATTTGGCATACAGCTGTTCTTTCTTCAGCAGCTCCAAAATAGCTCTTAGATGCTGTTCGTGCTCAGCCTTTGTCCTTGAATAAATCAAGATGTCGTCGATAAACACAATCACGAACTTGTCCAAGTATGGCTTGCAAACTCTATTCATCAAATCCATAAAGACTGCAGGTGCGTTTGTCGACCCAAACGGCATAACAAGGAACTCGTAGTGTCCATAACGAGTCCTGAAGGCTATCTTCGGGATACTCTCCTCTTGTATCCTTAACTGATGGTATCCAGATCGCAAATCGATCTTTGAGTAAAAGCTTGAACCTTGCAGTTGATCAAACAGATCATCGATTCTTGGCAGAGGATATCTATTCTTGATCGTCAGCTTGTTCAGCTCCCGGTAGTCGATGCACATTCGAAAACTACCGTCCTTCTTCTTGACAAACAGGACCGGAGCTCCCCAAGGCGAGAAGCTTGGTCGGATAAATCCCTTGTTTAACAACTCTTGAAGTTGTGTCGACAATTCTTGCATCTCAGACGGGGCAAGTCTATAAGGTGCCTTAGCCACAGGCGCGGCGCCTGGGACCAAATCGATGTGAAACTCCACTTGCCTCTGAGGTGGCAGTCCAGGCAAGTCCTCCGGGAAGACTTCCGGATACTCCCTCACGACAGGGATGTCTACGATCTTCAGTTCTGCAGCTTTCTTGTCTACAATGTGTGCCAGGAAGGCAGCACATCCCTTTTGCAAACACTTTCGCGCTTTGAGGCAGCTGGTAATTCTTAACGGCGTATCGCGCTTTTCGCCATGTACCACAATTGTTTCTCCATCTTCGGTCGGGATACGAACGACCTTTTCGTGACAAACAATTTCTGCCTTGTTGCTTGATAACCAATCCATCCCTACTACCACGTCAAAGCTCCCCAGCTGGACTGGTAGTAGATCTAAAGCAAACTCACGTTCTCCCAACTCGATTGCACAACCTCTAATCACTTCTTTGGCTTCTACTAACTTCCCATTAGCCAATTCGATTGAGTAGGGAATATCTAACTTACTAGCGGCTAAACCAAGCATATTCTTAAATTCTAACGATACGAAGCTATAGTCGGCACCAGTATCAAATAAAACGGATGCATAGCGTTGGTTTACAGGGAACGTACCAGTAACGACATTGGGATCCTGGCGCGCTTCCCTCGCTTCGATATTGAACACTCTTCCACGGGCTTGGTTCAACTCTGGGCAGTTCCTCTTAAAGTGCCCGATATCACCACAGTTAAAGCATCCAGGTCTTTGCCCGTTTCCACCTCCATTTCCAGCTTGGTTATTCCTTTGGTTATGATTCACAGCGCCCGCTTGATTCACATTGTTGCCTCGATTCCCATTACCTCCATTGTTTCCTTGTGGGCGATTTCCAATTCCACCCAGGTTATTGTTTCTGTTTCCAAATCCTCCTTGGCCTCCCTGGCCAACAGTGGCCCAACAAGAATCCTTCAAGTGGCCAGGTTTCCCACACGCTTCACACACCTTCAAACCACATCGGCCAGAATGGTGACGCTGGCAGGTGTTGCACTTGGGCTGGGTGCCCATATATCCCTTTCCTTTCTTTCCACTACCAGCTGTAACCTGAGCTGGCGCGTTTGGCTCTCCTTTCTTGACAACACCACTAGTGCCTTGTTTGAAGTTCGAGAACTTTCGTTTGTTACCTCCGGATGACTCGACGTGAGTCTCTTTCTTCTTTGTCTCGATCCCATCGAACTTGTTCCGGCGGATAGCCTCCTCAGTGAGAGCCACGCTCAAATCGATTGCCTCAGTAATTGTTGCAGGCTTGGAGGAGGTCACCATGCTTATGATTTGAGGAGCTAATCCCCAAATGAAGCGTTCAATCCGCTTGAATTCTGGAGTGACCATATAGGGTACCACATGCGACAGGTCGTGAAACCTCTGAACATATTCCGCGATCTTCAGACCTTCCATCTTCAAATGCCAGAACTCAGTTTCCAATCTTTGGATTTCAGCACGAGAACAGTACTTTTTGCGCATTAGTTCCTTCAGTTCGGTCCATGTTAGTGCATAGGCAGCAGCTTCACCAAGTGTCTGCACTTGCAAATTCCACCAAGATAGGGCTCCATCCAAAAATAGCCCAGAAATGTAGGTGACTTGCTGGTCTGGTGCACATTTGCTCATGCGGAGAACAGATTCAGTCTTCTCGGCCCAACGAACAAAAGCGACAGCACCTCCGGTGCCATCCAAGTTGACAGGCTTGCAGTCTAGAAACTGCTTGTAGGTGCACCCTGCACATATGTTATAACATATGAATGGCATTAGCATTCTTGCTAGAGATATCCAAGTAGATCATGGTATGTCTTAATGACTTAGTATTACCATGAGGTGGATTGTTGTTGCCATTGTTGTTTGAGCTGCTTCCGCTGGGTCCTCCTTGCGAGGCGGCGTATTGCGCGATGGCAGCAGCGATGACTTGTTGGAGTTCTGCCTCATTGGTAGGCATCGGCGTTTGACGTCTCGGCGGCATCTTCTAAAAGATGGGTTCACGTCGGTCAGACCATAGTAAAGCATACGTATATAATGATAGTAATAGTACATAACATCTCATGTTATAATCATATTAATCACACAACATCCCATGTTATAAAACATAAATAATCAATCAAAACATCACATATGATGAGAATACTGCGATTGCATTGCCAAAATCGGGACCACATGGTAAAGTGTACAAGTACATAATAGTGTCATACATCATCATCGACTAAGGGCTACATCACCCCAGTCCAAAAGAATATCAAATCAGTGTCAATACATCCCATATACATGATCAACAAAAGTCAGAATCAGAATGCAGTCTCCAAAAATGCTGTGTGGTCAGAGCAATCGCCGTCTTCTCATCAACGCCTACCCGTGCTGTACTAAAGATGCCCTAAACTGATGGTGGTGGAGGAGGGGGGAAATGGGTGTAGAACAAACGTCGCAAATGGAGCCAGTTCTCCTCCATGGCTCTCTGGGTACGCAACCAAGAAGCAACCTGCTGCTCAAGTGCCAAAAGGCGTGCAGCATAGTCAGGTAACAATGGTCGAGGGTGCTGCGAAGAAGCAGGGTGGGTCTGACCCTGACACTGGCACGGCGGTGGCTGAGCTCTCTCAAGCTCCTGAATACGCCGTGTGAGTGCCTCCTGCTGGACAACAAACGACATCAGAACGTCCTCAATAGAATACCCCATATGGAAAGGATGGTAGGGGTCAGTCGGTGGCATAACAGACGGTGACGTCCAGAGAAACGACTCGCTGGCTGGATCAAAAGGTGGCACAAAGAATGGTGGTGCAGGGGGAATAGCAGATGAAGTCTGTGGCATAACTGGAATAGATGTCGGCACATGTCCAAAGGGATGGGCCGAGGAACCCTCTCCAGGTCGAGCTGGAGGTGTGTACTGTGCAAATGAAAAAGAGAAATCAACGTGACGTGCATCGGTGGTATGACGAGGAATAGGTGGAAGCTCATCATCCGCAGGAATCCACCCATGCTGGGCGTGCTCATCTCGTGGGTCAATCTGTGCCTCAAAAAGTGCTCGATCAAACTGTACAGGCATAGGGTCAAGGTGGGGTGCAACAAGAGGATCAGCAGGTATATCAGCGATAAGTGGGGGATCAACATGATCAGCAGCAATAACATGGTCACCCTCCAGTAGTGGTGCATCAGCAGGGTGATCATCAATGGGTAGGTCAGCAATCACAGGATCAATGGGCATGCCAGCATGAACAGGGTCATGCTCAAACACTGGGTCAGGAGCCGCTACTGGCTCAAGGGCCATGGCAGGCTCGGGGTCAACGAACTCCATATCAAAATCTGCATGATCAGCGAATGCAGGGTCAACTGGGTCTACTGGGTCAACCATAGGCTGATCCAAGTGGATGAACTCTATCTCCTGGTCCGGGTCAAATCCAGGGGGAAAAACAGGGTCTGAATCCTCATCGAGGTCGTGATCGAAAACAAATCTAGGAGCAGAGGCAGCAGATGATGCCCTGTCAGGATCTGAACCGTGTGAATAGTGCTGTACGCTCCGAGTGTGTGACGGTGCAGAGGCCACAGACTCGAAGGAGTCTGGAGCGGGTGAGTGTGCAGGCGACTCCTCAGCTGGAGCATCTGCGAGTAACAAAAGACCACCGTCAGCTAGAAGGGCCTCGCCCTCAACATCGTCCTCCAGGGGCTCATCATCAAACAGATCAACGTCGTCGTCAACGTCGGCGTCGAGGAGCATATCGTAAGCAGGATAAACGGCCAAAGGTATGGGAGCAGGGATCTCTACGAGTGGTAGGTACCCAGCAAAAGGGCCATCAGCGGGCTCATCGACAGCGTCGGGCAGCGCAAAGGGCTGAAAGTCATCCTTGTCTGTGCTGGTAACATCTGATGTGTGGACCTCGTGCTCTGAAGACTCTAAGTCGTCTGATACTATGGGTCTAGGGCCCGTGGTGTCCGAATCACCTGTGCCGGGCGAGTCCATGGTGTCCGAGCCCAAATACCCATATATAATTAAAAATTAAATAAAAAACAATTTTAATGGTCTCTCGCGGGGCGCGTAAGCCACCCCCTTGACCTACGCGGGCCGCGACAGCTCCAAGTCGGGGCGACACCCGGTACTGCCACGTGTCGTGCAGCGTGTCGAAGCTAGGGCTGAGTCGGACAAGCTAGGGCCTACCCTAGCTGCCCTCGCGGGCCGCGTAGCCCCTGGCTACATCTTACGCGGGGCGCGACAAAACCAAAATCAGCTCCTATAAATTTGGAGCTCGGGCCTTCAGTCGAATTCGCTCACAATCTTTTCTTTCTCTCAAAATTTTACATAGTAGGCATAATTCTCGGGTATAATACCCCCCCCCCCCCTAAATAACGAAGTTCTGCTCCGTTGTAAGTATCATAACCCCGGTTACGTATTAGATACGCTGCCCGATTGATCCAGGGTTCCGTAACGGCTGTCGTGGTTCTTGTCACACCCTGGCTTTGCGGAAGCGTGGTTATTTTGGTGTGACTTCTTAATACCATAGCTTAACCATAACAAGCTATATGAAATAAAAACCATGCAAGATCATCCATTAAAATAAGTTTGAAGAGTAAAGAACTACAACATTGTCTTAACGGATATCACATCCTAACAAACATAAACAGTGTTCAAAAGACACAACACCAATGTGAAATAAACACAGTTTAAGATCTGTGACTCGTCCAGGAAAAAGTCACATCCCTTAAACTCGGATGACCTCGAAACTAATGCAGCGGGAAAACGTGTCATACCGCGCCAGATCCTTTAATTCCCTGAAATACATGTAAGTTGAAAAATCAACAATAATGTTGAGCGAGTTCATGTGTAAGTAGGTAAATAAACCTTTGTATGTATAAAAACCTTGGTATGTAGTAAATAAGGAAAAAGAGATCACCAATGGTTTGCAAGGCCATTGATATGTGTGAGGTGCAAGTAGGAAGACTCAAACCTAGCAGATTTATGCGTTGGGTACAAAGTCACCCCGAGGTCCGTTCTGTTTGGGCCTGGGGCTGGGCTCGCTACACCCAGATAGATCTACCGCTCATGTCCCTCGGTCCTACCCTGAGGATTAATGGCCTCAAGTTTCCGCCTACCCACTCACATGATCTTAAGTAGTAAACCTCCTTACGCTAACCATACCATGTATAAAGTATTTGTAATCAAAGTAACATGTATTTCACCCCCGCAGTTTAGAAAACTGAAAACAGTTAAGAGAAAAGGGGGACATGAACTCACAGTGGTGCGTCTCTACCAAGTATATCTCCTGATCAAGCAGCTGTGCGACGACCTACACGTACTAACTCTATTAGACGGATGGTCGTGCCTTAGCTTAAGGTTTAAGTTTTTGGGGAAATAGTTAGACAACTATTTCGTGTTTATATTTTGTAAATACTTGGTGATTATTCTCCTTCCCAAGGATGGGGGATTTAATACATGCGTGTTCGTAAGATTCGAAATACATTATTAAGTCTCACTTAAAAATATATTTTATTTCATGTGATTCTCCCAAAATAATATTCTGACAAAAATACGCGCTCATTGGTATTTTCTGAATTGCGTAAGTTACGGATAAAGATCGGGTGGTAATAATTATACCGTTGTAACTTATTATTAATTATGAAAGCGTATGTATTATTTTGGAATCGTTATCATTCGGTAATATTATTTTTACCCTAAAAATAATATTTGTATAGTTCACAAAATAATCATAGAAATTCACAAGTGTTGTTATGAAAAAAACATATATTCTAAATATATATATTTCAGGTTTTATTTTGTGAAAATCCCACCTCCGATGTTTCGTAATAAAGTCGTGGCGAAACTTACGTTTTGAAAACAAGTCAAAAATAGATTTACAACACTTGTAGTGAAAATATTCCCAAGTGTTAGGTTTTTAGAAAAATTTCGCCAGAGTTTCCCCTGTAACTGGAGGTGGCCACGCTTTCAAGCGTATCATTTTCTTTTATAATTCAAATCAACAGTTTTCTTATTCAACCAAAACAATATCCAAAGCATCAAACTAGTCAAAATATATATAAATCGCATAAATTACATGAACTTGTGGTTTACCCAAAAATATGAAGTAAATCCCATTACTTTTAGTGGATCTTTTGTATAAATCAATCCGGTTTCGTAAAAGTCTCGTTTTTAACGAAATTCCATCTTTACAACTTCTTGTAAAATTTGACAAAACTAGTTCTTTGTCGAAATTTAGTGTTACACAAGTGTCTACACACTTGTGTGGTTAAAATCATTCTTGTTCGTGTAAGATCCGGCTTTAGAAAATATGATTTCTTTGACACTTGGTCCTTTGAAAGTACCGCTTGTAGATCCGTAGATCTACTAGTTTTGAACACCATTTCCTAAGTAAAATCGATTTTACACAAGTTCATGTTTAGTGTGTGGTAGAGTTTCATCATTTAACCCTTTGTACACTTAAACAAACTCTATGCCATGATTCATGATCACGACTAATCCGGGTTAGATGATGATCCGAGCTACCACATCATAGATCGGCACTAAATAGTTACACAAAACAAGTCTTGCTAGATTTACACAACATCATAGCTTTTAACCATCATTTTTAACATTTTAGTAGACTTTTAACACTTCATCTTGCAAGTTCACGAGTTTTAACCGTCATATCTTATTTTAACCACTTTAAAATAGATCGAGAGTGTGTTTCAAGCAACTTACTACTAGCTCGAGGCTAGGGAAGAATCTAGTCGAAGAATGAGTGGATAAAAGCAATGAGAAGAGGTCCTTCGCGTTCCGAATGCACCGAGCTCCTTTGTATGAGATCCTTAACACTTGTATGCACTTGGAATGGGTTGAAGGAAATCGAAAATGGATGGATGGTTGTGGGTGGTGTTCGGCCGAGAACCAAGAGAGAGGGAGAGAGTGTTTTGTGGTTAAGTGTTGTGATGAAATGAACATGATGGTTTAAGATGGTTACTTATAGACAAAACCTTTCACAATTAACCAATGGTTTTAGTGTCTACTAGATATTAAACACATATGATTATTATAATCAACAAAGGACAAGGGTGTCCCCTTGGGGACGAGTTCGGTTAAGGGGGGGGGGGGGGTTATCCGGTTCCATTTCAACCATTAGTTAGCCATTTAGTTAAGTAATTAGAAGGTGTAACCATTTACTAGCATGTTATGCATTGTGACGGGTGTTAGGGTATTCGGGGACCCTAACTGGTTCAGAAAAAGAGAAACAATGTTGTTGGCAATATTTTTATGTTTCGGGTAAGGTCCGGTTGTACGGTTGGATAGAGATCCGTTAAAGTGCTTAACAAAGCTTTAAAGTGTCGTTATTATTATTTTTAGTGACACAACTTATTCCCGACACTTTGGAAAGTGTCTAGTAACATTTTTCTCATGTTTTGGCACTTTATTAGTGACACAACCTATATGTCGTAAAATACACCCCGTATGCGAAAAATAGGCCCTAAATACCTTTAATTTAACAAAAATCAAATAAAAACAATATTTACCTCTCTCGCGGGGCGCGACGAACTAGTCAAAGTAAAATGGGATTCCAAGAGAGGACCAGAATACACTTGGGAGCTCGAATCAGAAATGCAAAGAAAATATCCACACCTGTTCCAGTAGACCTCGAGGACAAGTTCTAAAACAAGATGGGGAGGATATAACAACCCTCCTAAAATTCTTAACGCACCCCTATATGTCTTAAAATACACCCCGTATGCGAAAAATATGCCCGAAATACCTTTAATTTAACAAAAATCAAATAAAAACAATATTTTACCTCTCTCACGGGGCGCGACGAAGACAACAGGAGCTGTCGCGGGCCGTGACCCCATGGCCACCAGGCGCAACCGTAAGCCGCCACGTGTCCCCTCCGTGTCAAAGCTAGTTCGTGACTGGCCAAGGCTAGGCCCTAGCCAACCTAGCTCGCGGAGCGCGAAGACCCTGTCTTCATCTCTCGCTGGGCGCGAGGAAGTGACGATCAGGCCCTATAAATAGAGGCCATCGGCTTCAGTTGAGAAATCGTTCAAAAATCGAAACTCTTTCTCTCACTTTCTGAATATTAGAAATAATATCCCGGCATTATACCCACTAAAAAGCGAAGCTCTACCTCGTTGTAAGTATTATAACCCCCGGTTAGGTATTAGTTACTCTACCCGATTGATCTTGAGCTCCGTAACGCATGTCTAGGCTCTGCCCGGCTCAGTCATTGGAGTTCTGTCTCGGGGGGGGGGGGAGGGGGAGGGTATAGCTAATGTAAAATTGGAAACGCGTGTACATTGTTTAAATTAATAGATTATAACCAAGAAGTCACAAGGAAATACCTAAATTAGCAATGTGAGTAATTCCTCTTTTAGTAAATTGTTTTTACAAAACCTCAATTGTTTTAAATTATATTTAACATTGATTGAGTATTTGTGATTCTACAATTATCGTCGGTATGTTGGGGTTTTGTATACATAACTTGTACTACACTGTGAGTAGTAGCATGACCACAAGTCAGAATTGACAGTACCGTGGGTGGTAATTAAAGTAGATGTAAACAAATGTAACTGCGGGTTGCCCTCAATGTTGTAAAATGATAAAACCTGTTTTGATTAAACTGGGATTCACTCGCCAGTATTCCTTTGCTGATAAAATGTTTTTAAACGCGTTTCAGGTAACAAATGTGAAAGCCAAATAGAAGCCAGCTGGAGAGCACTGAAGTCTTGGAAAAGTGACTATAAAAGTTACCTAAATAAAGAAGAAGTTTTATTTAAATAAATTAGGGTTTATCCCTAAAAACATGTTTGTAATAGAAACTTGAGTTTTTTCCCATGTAATTATTAATTATAAAAATGTGGTGTTTTACTCTGATAAACTATTTCCTAACTACGGTCCTAATGAAATTTCCGTTGCCAAATTAATAATAAACATCGATACCACCAGCTCTGCGAGTTCGCGTCCGCCCGCCTCCCGGGGTAGGGGTCGGGGGTTGTGACATCACATTTGTTTTTCCATAATATATGCCTTTCCTAAGGCATTTTACTCGATCATACTAAACACGAAAACACTCATATTACACAAACGAGACGACTTCACCAAAATAGGCGTGAAACCCACAATTTGGTGAACGACTCTCAACCCACTTATCCGTTTTACACAAAAATCGCCTTAAAGTTAGGAGTGAAATCCTCACCTTGATGGAGAATTTCCATTTCAAATCTAGTGGACCCTCGTCAATGCGGCGGAATAAATTTTCTTGACCCAACGAGTACTAACCACACTTAGGGTACGATATTATCAAGTTAGGGGTGAAATCTGCATCTTGTCAATTAGTCCCACTCCTTGATTTTCAAAATCCCACCAAGTCTTGAATTTTCGATTGATTTGGAACATGTAGTAACCAGAAGGGTGAATACCGTTAACCGACATATCGGCGAGAGTATTCCAACTATTAGGCCAAAGCATGCTTCCCAAATTCAAAAGAATTTTTGACCACTTTGGTTTAGTCAAAGTTCCATTTTGGAACAATCCAAGTTTTAATAAAACTTCCTTTTTACTATTGTCAATCTTATGTTTAACACGATACAACCTCTTCTTTTCAAATTTCAAATTATTTTAAGGTTTTACACACAAATCATACTAAACTTTTTCATACACTTATACGTTATTCACATGCATGATTTCAAAAACGTCACCAACAAGATTTACATTTCTCGAAATCTCAAAAATGGAGACATATCATCAAGATAGGAATGAATTCCTTACCTTGACGAATAGCTCCGTTCCTTCCTTCCTCAAAAACGACCTCACCAACGGGTTAGGGGTGATTCCCATACCTCGGTGATCGTTACCAAATCTTCTTCTTGGAAACTTTATTATACAAACCACACGCTCAATTTGTATGCCTAAATCGTTTATCATTTTGTCAAATCCCTATTTATGCAAAATTTTGAAATTCATTATCTTATCAAAACCTATTTCATACCATACGATTTAATTCACATAGATCATATATACAAAACTTTTTAATCATACCATAAACATTTTGTTTCTCGAATTTCAAAATTTTACGAAATGCTACCCATCAACTTAACCGGTCTAGTGAATCTCTTGCACACAAATTTCATACTCGACGTAATCACTAAAACACGCATACATTATTTCATTGTACTAAAAACTTTCAATTACAATCAGAAATCAAACCAACCTTTCTCACATGCCTATAAGATCTTATAGATAATATAAGATCGTTTTACAAAAAAAAAAAATAGTCAATAAATCATTATGCTAAATTTATTTTTAAGAATCAACGTTTTCACGATAACCTCCAATTTTTAAATTTCTTATTCTAGTACAAGATCCTTTAAAATGATGCAAACTTATTATTTTCAAAAAGCCTATTCATACACCGCTCAATACGTCATTTCAATTTCAAAACACATGGGCAAGGAAACTTCATAGGACCGACCATTTTCAATTTACATAAATTCTTCTAAAACAAGAGTAGCATTTCCGTACTTTACAAAATACGTCACGCATAACCAATAAGTACTTTATATTCTTTTTACATTCACAAACTAGATTCTACATTCCAAGTCAAACTCAATTTATTTTGATTCGATAAACTCAACGTTTTGCTCAAACAACTATACATGCATATCATCATACATGTTTTAGTCAATATCTCATGAGAACTCCACTTATATCATTCGTTTTTTTTACATACTCAAACTTCTTGATCGTTTTATATGCTTAAATTCGTTATGTTTCAATTAATACAATATACACAATCGTTATTATTCATACTTATACTTATATTCACACTCATACGCATACACCTTATATTCATACTTATACTTATACTTATACTTACACTCATATGCGTACTTATATTTATACTCATATTCATACATTCGTACCTATACGTGAGCGTAACCCGAGGGGTTCACTTACGTCGGTCTCATGCATACTTAAACGTAAACATGCTTACATTCTTATACACACACGTTCTTATTTTCGAAAGCTAATGTATACCCTGATTCATACACAACTAGTACAAGTTATGCGGATCATGCGACGGTCAATATAACCGCGTGTGCAGACGGGATTATAGTGGTAGGCGCATGACAATCATAGGGTGTGCTACTATGTATGGTAAAACACGGAACGTAACATGATACCATATTATGAAACGGACATAACATGGTCAAAAGACGGTGGATACGCCGCTGGTACTTCTTATACATAAGTGTTTTCACCATGCTACCAAACTTTCGTAAAACGTGCTATAAGAAATTCGGTGTTTTGCAGACCCTAATTATACAAACTTTAACAACTCACAAACACGTTGCTAGCACACGATATTTTATTATCCATGACGAAACCTCATTCCTAACACCTCGTAATCATTTCACATCCGATATTCATGCCATTCTTATACTCACATTCGTTTATTAGATCGATCGTTCACTCTTATACGTCCATCATTCCTAGTTATTCCTCGACTTTTATTCGTACCTTACTTACACTCAATCGGTTTAAACATTCGAACACTAAAATGCTTTTGCTTTTAAAACTACCTTCCATCCCTTGTATATGCACAATCACACTTAGTTGGTCGTTACCTCCAAAAACCGTTTTATTTAAAATACCTAACTTCCTCATTCCTCATCGATAAACAATTTCCTACAAACATGTGATTTATTAATTCTCTGGAAACCAATAAAATTTTCTTACAACCTACGGAGCAAACACACTTTTCATTAAAGTACATACTGTTTTATAAGAAAGCTTTCTTTCTTGGGTAGCTTATTTTTTTATTACCTCTCCTTTTCGAGTTATTCAAACTTGTTTAAGCTCGTTGGCCTATACACGCGCATGCACGTTTTTTGAAACTTACGGTAATTAGAAAAGATTTCTTGCGGTCCTATTTTTGGAAACTTACATCCGTATCATATTCGTATTTCGCCTCCTTTTCGTAATTCGTAACTTCGATAGTAATAAAATTGAAATTCATTATTTAAATACTTGTCGCAAATTCAAGTGTTATGTGTAATGAGCAATCTATCTTCGTCTCACTCCGATGTTTCCGCCATCGGTTGGGGTGTGACAAAGGTAGGGTTCATGCGAGAACCACCTTTATTGCGAGAACTGCGAGAACTAATGTGAACACAAAAAAATACCTAAAAAATCTTAAAAAACACAAAAAAAAAATTATTATTTTTTAAAGAAAATTGCTATATTTCGTTATAGAAAAAATAAAAACTTTTTTCTTCGAGTAACAATTATCGATGCACATGTGCATATGTATCATTTCTTGGACAACTTCCGTAATATATTACACGTAGTAGACAAATGCATTTTCATTTACACTACCATCCGTAATACACTACTTTTTACATTACCAATATTAAAAATGCACATGTGCATCATTATGTATAACCATGATATAACGTGTTTTGATACAAAAAGTTTGTGATTTTAAATGATGAAGTAGGCCCAAATACATGTTTTTTGGTTAATTATATCTAGTGGTTGATGGTTTGATTATATTTGTCACTTTATGACGTAATATGTTGTTTGGATGGTATAAGTTGATGTACATGTAATAAAGTGAAATATTGATAATGGTATTGTATTATTGATGGTAGGAGGGAATGGTATTGTATTACGGATGGTAGGAGGTAATGGTAGTGTATTATGGATGGTATGATAGATGAAAGAGAAATTGTATTAAAAGTAGTGTACCAAAACACGTTATAACATGTTCATACATATAGATGCACATGTGCACTTCTAATATTGTTAATGTAAAAAGTAGTGTATTATGAATGGTAGTGTAAATGAAAGTGCAATTGTCTGATATTAATAATGTATTACAGAATTTCAAAGAAATGATACATATGCACATGTACATGGATAATTGTTACTCGATTTTTTTTAGTGATGAAATAACTCGAATTTTTTTTTTGGTTTGTTATATCTAGTGGTTGATGATTTGATTATATTTGTCACTTTATGATGTAATATGTTGTTTGGATGGTATAAAGGGTGTTGATGTACATGTAATAAAGTGAAATATTGGTAATGGTATTGTATTATGGATAGTAGGAGATAATGGTATTGTATTACGGATGATAGAGGTAATGGTAGTGTATTTTGTATAGTTTGATAGATGAAAGGTAAAGTGTATTAAAAGTAGTGTACCAAAACACGTTATAACATGTTCATACATATAGATGCAAATGTGCATTTCTAATATTGTTTTTTTTTTTTTGGGTAAAACATTTCTAATATTGTTAATGTAAAAAGTATTGTATTATGAATGGTAGTATAAATGAAAGTGCAATTGTCTAATATTAATAATGTATTATGGAATTTGTCAAATAAATGATACATATGCACATTTGCATGGATAATTGTTACTCGATTTTTTTTTTTGATTTTTTAGTGATGAAATATAGCGATTCTTTTTTAAATATTAAAAGAAAAAAAATTGAGTGTTTTTTAGTTTTTTTAAGGTATTTTTGGTTGTGTTCAGACTGGTTCTTGCGGTTCTCGCAATTAAGGGTGGTTCCTAACGGATCCTTCTCCTATATATATATATATATATATATATATATATATATATATATATAGGGTCAGGATAGAGAAAACGGTGAAAAGTGTGAGAACGAAGAGAACGGTTATGGATCGTCAGATCAAAACAATCCATGGACTAGTTGACGCAGTGGCGTTTTCGTAAATAACATCACTTTTATTAGTGTGGCGCGCTTCATTAAGGGTAAAAAAGTATTTTGACTTCTCTACACAAAACGCCATCTCATGAATAAAACGCCATTAAGTTACCGCCTTAACCTACATAGCACACACCATCCTATTCTAAACGTCATTAGATATAAAACGTCAAACTCTGAACAAACAGTTACTGAAACGACGGGACTTAATTACTAGCATTTATTATAATTAAATCCCGCCTAAAACAACCGCCAAAAAACATCTTATATATACAACATCTCAGACCTTCCATTAAACACACAAAACCTCAAACGCCATATTTAGTATATACCATTCGTCTTATAAACGCCAAAAAACCCAAACACCAAACATCCCTTAAAACAAAGCGTTTCTTTGAAATTCAGTTCGGTTGTCGGTAAGGTTTCGCTCAATGTAATGGACAAAATCCTTAAGTAAGGATATTGTCCATTTCATTGAGTAAAATCTTATTGTCTTTATCCTCAACTTCCATCCAATTTCTAACGCGAAAACATACAAAAACATTATTGAGTTTTGTTCTCAATAAAGTTTAGCTGTATGGGGTGGACAATATTGTTAGACATCTTTCTTAACTGGGGATTAACAATGTTGTCCATCTCATACAGCAAAACATTATTGAGTTTAGCATGACCAAATTTAGAGATTTATGGTACTTTTATTTAGTGGCGTTATTTTTCTCGGTAAAACGCCAAAAAGTAAAAAAAATCAAACATCGTTCCTTGGATATTCAATATTGTTCTACGCGAAGTTTCGCCGAATGGATTGTTAGTTGAGGGTTGTAACTCAATAACATTTTGCTGCATGAGAAGAACAAATCTTCAAGAAAAATAGGCTGATGTCACACTTTGTGCTTCCAAACGGCGACAAAAAAAGCTACTTCAAAAACAAAACAAAAAACAAAATGAATCATAGGAAAGTCGAAACAGCCAGTTAAGAGGATTCAAAAACGAAGAAAGAGACTGGTGACAATGAAGATTTGGAAGATCAATTGTTTATATATTTTTTTGTAATTTTCTTTTTCAGTTGATTGTTATATAATAACAACGCCATATATAATAAAAACGTCACACAGATAAATGCTTGTGAAAATGCCATCATGCCATAAAACGCCCCAAAACTCCTAAACTATAATAAAATTACTTTAGACAATTATTATAAAAAAACTCAAAAAAAAAAAAGTATAAAAACCAAGGTACAAGAAAAAATAGAACAAAAGTGCCATCTTTATATAAAATCTCATTAAAAATAAAAAATGCCAAAATCTCGAAAAGGTAACTAGAAACAGTAACTACAAAACAGTAAAACTGAAGCGACGGAAATTTTATTATTAAAAACATTTAATATATTAAAATCTAAAACACCAAACTTGAAAGATGGGACGTGTTACAGTCTTCAGAGATAAAGCTTATAAAAAATAGTAATTACAAACAGTAACTAAAATGACAAATACTTTATTATAATAATACACCGCCTAACCTACGCGCCAAAGACATCCTATAAAATGTACCTCTCAGAAACTTCCATTTGATCACACCAAAAAAACAAACGCCAATATTCTTAAATACCACTCACTGTAAAAGGCCAAAAATTAAAAAAAAAATCAAAGATGGCTAACATGCTTTCTTGGATATTCAGTATTGTGTTCGTGAAGTTTCACTGAATGGATTGTTAGGTGAGGGGAGTAACTCAGTAAGATTTTGCTGCATGAGATGGACAAATCTTCAAGAAATAGATACTGATGACAGTCATATGTCATTTTGTGTTCTTTGTTGTTGAAAAAGGCTTGGATGAGGAGAAGAGATCAATGACACTGAAGAGTGGGATTATAATAAAGATGAAGATAAAGTTGAAGAACAAAGCGAAAAACCCACCCACACGTCATCGATCTATGTCCCCAACATCCACAAAAGCCACTTCAAACAAACGAACAAACAAATAATCAGACCGATGGGTTTGTTAAGTTTTACATAAAACGCCATATATTTGGTGACAGTTCTTGTAGTATTAAAAAAGAGAGAGACTGATGACAGTGAAGATTGTGAAGAGAGATCCGATTAGGATTTTTAATTTTTTTTTCGCTTCTATTTTTTTCCCCTGTGGTTGTAATATAATTTTCCGATTGTAAAACGCCAAGATACCACAAACGCCAAAATGTATATAAAAATAATAGAACAATGGGCCATCTTGTCTAAAACGCCTTTGAATCTAAGAACAAACAATGGGGCATCATCCTAAAAAGTCCTGGCCATACTTAGTATGGATGAAGCCATTCAGAGAGATGTTCTGACCATTGGGGTTCCAATGGCCTATGATTTGGAAACACAATAAACGCCAAAATATTAATACAATGAAACCATTAAAACGCCATGTAATTATTGAATTTGGTTAACGCCAAAAAAATCTTAAACGCCAAAAAATATATCGCGCGCCACGTGTTGGGCCAGGATGCGTTCTCACCGTTCTCACATTTTAGGGCGTTTTCTCCTGATCCCGTACCTGTATATATATATATATATAGGGGACCGCTAAAATGAAAATCACCTCCAGTTGTAAGAACCGCGAGAACCAGTTCCTAACCATTAGATCAAAAAGATGGATAGATGAGATTAAAAGTAACTAAAATGAATATTAAATACATTTTGTCTTATTATGTCTTTAATATTTTAATCCAAAATGATAGTTTAGTAAAATTACTCTTTTTTGTCTTTTTGTCTTTATTATTTTTTTATTACTTTTTTGTTTTATTATATTACTTTTTATTTTTTAAAAAGATTTTTTTTATTAAAATAATTTTTAAATTCAAATTTTTTTAACAAGACAAATTTTTTTGCTCGCAGGTTTTTGTACGCCGGGCTTTTTCAAGCGTCGTTTTTTTAACGCGCCGTTTTTACACGTTTTTTTAACGCGCCGTTTTTTACACGTTTTTTTTCACGCCCTTTTTTACACGTTTTTTTGCAAGCCGTTTTTACGCCCGGTTTTTTCACGCATCGTTTTTTAGCGCGTCGTTTTTGCACGCAGTTTTTGACGCTCGGCTTTTTCAAGCGTCGTTTTTTAAAGGGCCGTTTTTTATGTCCCGTTTTAACGCGGCGTTTTTTATGTCCCGTTTTTTCACGGCGTTTTTATGCCCCGTTTTCACGCCCCTTGTTTAGGCGCCGTTTTATCACCCGGTTTTTTTACGTCTTACAACTTACGTAGAAAAAGTTTTACGTTTTACGTTAAATATTTTTTACATAAAAGTTTACGTTCTACGTTTTACGTTAAAAAGTTTACGTTTTACGTTAAACTTTTTAAACTTTTTACGTTTTACGTTAAACTTTTTACGTTTTACGTTAAACTTTTTACGTTTTACGTTTTATGTTAAACTATTTACGTTTTACGTTTTTACGAAAAACGGACAGAGTTTCCTCTGTTTTTGGAATAAGCCGACAACTCAAGTTGTCGTTATCTTTTCAAAACTCAACAATTTTCAACAATATAAATACAAATATATAAAATTTCTATCAAAATGCCAAACGTAACAAGTCACTAAAGTATCGGTTCGAGCTCGGTGCGCGTTAACTAAATAAAAACTAAACTAACGTAATAATAAAGCGCTACGTTTAAACTTTATCGGTCCTCAGTTGACCGTCTCTGACTTGTTTTACTGCTGCTGACCCGAACCGGGTTCGTTGACTGCTTTCGACCCAAACCAAACCCCGAAAACTGACCCGAGTTGCACCGCGTCGAGCTGAAACCGGAGCCGCTACTGAACTGTGTCACTGCCCTGTTTTCTTGACCGGGTTTGACCCGAACCCGATATGCGAAACAAATCCAACTTGAACCAAGTTCTGACCCGATCTACTGCAAGCCCGAACCAGAATTGAATCAAAAACTGAGTCGAGCCACTGTGAACCCGAACTATCCACACCTTCAAACGAAACCAAAATATCAGATCTAAAACCCGAATGAAAGGGATTTCTCTAAGACGAACATAAAAACAATAGGCGAACATCTTACCCGGACCTGAATCAAATCGAAACGAACTGAACCACGACCACTGCCGCCGCTGGCCGCCAGCTGAAACCACCATTCGACGGATAAAACCCGAACCATAGTCATCTTCCACCTCACCTTGTCATCAACATCACCACCTAGCTCACCGTAGAACCCACAACCGCCGCCGCCGTGAGCGGCGGCGCCGTCGACGGTCCACCATTCCTCTCCCATGCGTCTCTCTCTCTCTCTGGTCTTCCGTCTCGATCCTCGATCTCCCTCTCTTCGTCTGGTTGGATTAAACAACACCGGAGCGCCGGTAGTCAGTTGAAGAGATGAGAGACAGATAAATTTTGAAGAGATGAGAGAGAGATAAATTTTGAAGAGATGAGAGAGAGATGTGGGTGTGTCGTCTGGTTGAAGAGATGGAGAAATATGAATTTTGAACCTCTGAATTTTGGTGTTGAAGCTCTGTGAAATTTGAAGAGAGAGGAGAGAAGTCTTTTTTGTATTTTGAAGAGAGAGGAGAGAAGATATTTAATTAATTAATTGAAGTGACAGAGAGAAACAGTTGGAAGGCTAGATTAGACATTTGGGGTAAATGACCAAAATACCCCATATTATGATTGCTGGAGAGGGGTTCTCGCGGTTCTTACAACTGGAGGTGGTTTCTATTTTAGCGGCTCGCTATATATACATATATATATACATATATATATAGGGGATGGATCATGAGAAAACCAGTTTAAATGAGAAAACAAAAAAACTAACTAAAAAAGCCCAAAAAACATATCAATTTTTTTTTTATTTCTATAAAAAAATCGCAGGTTTTTATACCTGGAAAAAAATTTTCAAAAAAAAAAAAAATATTTTTTTTTTTCGTTGTATTGCACATGTGCACTATTACGGATATAGTGCACATGTGCACTATTACGGATATAGTGCACATGTGTAGTACATGTGTAGTACACATATAATCACATATATTGCACTTGTGCAATACAACAAAAAAAATTTTTTTTTTTTTTGAAAATTTTTTTTATGTATAAAAACTAGCGATTTTTTGTTAAAAAATTGTAAAAAAAAAAAATTTTGGTATTTTTCTAGCTTTTTTTTAGTTAGTTTTCTAGTTTTCTCATTTATATGTAGTTTTCTCATTTATATGTAGTTTTCTCATGATTCTCTCCCTATATATATATATATACACACAATGTTGCAGAAATCGGCATAGGCGGCCGATTAATCGGCGCTTAGGCGCTAGTCGGTGGGTTATTGCCTAAATTTATGCTAGTCGGTTAAAAAATCGGTTATGGTTAAAGTCGAAGAAAATCGGACTAATCGGTCTCATGGTTTTTGACCCAATAAACCCAAATTTTGAAGCCTAGCCCATGGTTTAAAGCCCAAAATTTAATTATAACCTATTTTAACATTTAAGTTTAGGTATTTTAACATTTAATCCCCTCTATCTTTCACTAATGTACATATGGTTCCTAAACTTTTAAATTTATTAATAAGAATTATAAAGTTATCTCCTAAACTTGTAAATTTATTAATAAAAAGTATAAAGTTATCTATATATATAAATTTGTAAAATTATACTTAAAAAGTCCATTCCGATTAATCCCTTAATCTCTATTAATCCCGATTAATCCCTAGACGATACCTCACCGCCCGACTAGCGCCTAACGCCTTCTACAACATTGTATATATATATAGAGGATCATAAGAAAACTACATATAAATGAGAAAACTAGAAAACGAACTAAAAAACCTAAAAAAAATCTAAAAACATACAAAAAAAATTTGTACAATTTTTTATAAAAAAAATCTATAGTTTTTATATATAAAAAAAAATTAATTTTTTTTTGTACTGCACATGTGCATTATATGTGTACTACACATGTGCACTATATCCATAATAGTGCACATGTGCAATACAACAAAAAAGAATTTTTTTTTATTTTTTTACTTTTTTGGAAAAAAAATTTCCATGCATAAAACCTGCGATTTTTTTATAAAAATTAAAAAAAAATGGTATGTCTTTTAGGCTTTTTTAGTTAGTTTTTTGGTTTTCTCATTTAAACTAGTTTTCTCATGATCCATCCCATATATATATATATATAGAAGAAGGATCCGTTAGGAACCACCCTTCATTGTGAGAACCGCGAGAACCAGTGTGAACACAACCAAAAATACCTAAAAAAGATCTAAAAGACACATAATTTTTTTGATATATTTTATGAAAACATCGCTACTTTTTATTATTAAAAAAAATTTTGGATACTAAAAGTACCGATTTAAATAAAAAAAATATTAATAAAAAAATATTAAAAATTTTTTGTGTGTTTTTTTATATTTTTAAGATTTTTTTTGGTTTTTTTTTTTTTTTTTTGGGGGGGGGGGGGGGTTTAGTTTTTAACATTTAGCTTGGTTGGGGGTGGGGGTTTAGGTTTTTAGGGGTGGGGGATTAGTTTTTTTTAGGTTTATGGGGGGTTTAGTTTTTAGCATTTAGCTTGGGGGGGGGGGGGGGGAGGGGTTAGGTGTTTCAGTTTTTTTTTTTTTTGGTTTTTGGGTTTATTTTGTTGTGTTCACATTGGTTCTCGCGGTTCTCGCAATAAAGGTGGTTCTCGCATGAACGCTACAATATATGTATATCTATACTACTTTATAAAGCATATAGGAAGGACTTCTTAATGTCCACAAAAATTTCCTTAAAACACCCCTAAAGCATGCTGTACAAGTATTTTAAGCATCAGAAAACATCACTTTCCACTTATACCCTTTACAACCCTTTAAAGCTTCTTGTACAACCATTTAAGCACAAGAAAACACACATCACATATACAACCCTTCACACGGATCATTACTTCACACGGATCATGATCCCCACCGTCCATTGCTTTACACGGATCATGATCTCCACCGTCGCTTTTGAAAAGAAAACTGTCCTGCAAAGCCTGCGAGTGCCTGCTATACCCACCTTTCAGTCCACAAACTCATTTCTCTCTCTCTCTCTCTCATCTCCATTTTCTCTGGTTTCATAATCTTCGTTTGATTTTCCTTTAATTTAGGGTGGATTTCTGATAAAATTAATGCATATGATGGTTTATTTTCGTATGATTTAGGGTGGATTGCTGATGGTTTGGTGGGGTTATTGATGTCGAATGTGCCTCTAGGGTTTGGATTTGCTATGAAATAGAACCAGGATTGTAGAAAGATGGATTTGAATGAGCTTATTGTTATTAAGCAAGCGGTAATGGAGGATCTTTAAGGAATCATGGGAGTTTTCATCTCGGTACCAGGTAAGTAAATAATACGATTTTTCTTTATCTATGGTTAGAAGCATTATACAAGAGTCAAATCGCTGAACAAATTCGTGTATCAAGGTATTAGTGATCTTTTTTGTTTCTCTCTTCCTAATATTTTTATAAATTTGTCATAATTTTGTTTATATGATTTTTCATTTGAACTATCAAGGTACTGGTGCGTTATGTATGTATTTTCCTCCTCTGCATCACGTTTTTAATTTGAGGCAACAAAAGTGAAGGAAGAAGAAAATCTGCAGAGATATTGAGATTGTTTTCTTACTTTCATCTCCTTTTTTGCGAGGCTGATTCTTTTCTCTATTTGGAGAACGATGACCACGATGTTGGCCAAAAACACACACACAAGGGACACAAAAATGGATCCATCACAGAAGAGTTCTGCGTTATCAGTAGTGCTTGCAGAAAAGTAAGTTTTTTTTACTCCCAAATATCCGGTTTCTTTTGGTTAATTTCGATTTGTTGTGTGTATTTTTTTTGAATCACCATTGTGGTAGTAGGTCATGAAATTCGTGCAGTGATTTGGGATTTTTTGATACGATCTAACTACTATTTTGGCTATTAATTATTTTGATGGTTGTTGACCCATTCATTCAGAGGGATAAGGCAAGGATGAATTAGTTGGTTGATGCGGCTTGTCTTTCTTTAGCTTCAAAAGTTGAAGAGATCTAAGCCCTTTTCTGTTGGTGAAAGGTGATTATATGCTTGCTTTTTGATGTTGTTAGCTAGGTTTAAAATAATATATATGTTTTGATTTATGATTTTTAATTGTTGCTGAGTGAGGGTAAATTGGTAAATTGGTAAATTGGAGATTTTGCAAGTGTTATGATTTTTGTTGTAAATCTGTGTGTATAATGTTAGTTGTTGGTGAAAGTTGGTTATATGCTTGATTTTTGATTTTGTTAGCTAGGTTATATGTTGTAAATTTTGGGTTATATTAACCCAACTGTATATGTGATTTCAGCACTCATAAACGACACTTTGCACTGAAAACACAAAGACATGGTGAAATATTTTCTTTGATGCATCATATTGTCATGGGAGATGATCCAGAAGTTAGTAAGGCAAGCCATCACCTGATATATTTCTTGCAGCTGCCAGAAGATTCGACGTAAATATATTTCCAAAATTGTTGTATTTTTTTTTTTTTTTTTTTTGTAAAAACGATGCTGAGGCGCTAGGCGCAAAAAACAGTGCTGAGGCGCAGAAAACAGAAGGTCTGTAGTTATGGTTCCGGATCCATGACTGGATAGCGCTTTTCATAAGACCGCATATGTGGTTGTGAAGTCACTGTTGTGGACACTGAAGGCTGGAACCCAACAATGCCTCTTGGGCTTCAGTATTCTGTCTGATCAGCTGGCCAAATTCGATGCTTAACAGGGCCCGGGTCTGGGTTATCTTGCTGCTTCTGAAGGCCCACTTTTGGGTGGTTACTTCACTGTTGTAGAACTTCAGGTGAGGCTTTATATTTTCGAAAATTTTCAGTAAGTGTTCTTAACCTTATTTATATTTATAATCTTAATGGGTTTGGGTTTAGTCTAAATGGGTCGGCCAACCTGGTGTTGACCCGTCTAACCTTTTTTTTATTTATAAACTTAAATTTTTTTCTTCAGGTTCTCGGTTTTGGGGAATACATAGAAGATGTTTATGCTGCATACGGACAACACAAACTCGAAACAATGGTACTTGTTTTCAAACCTAAGACGTATGCTATAAGTAAGATGTTGATCATAGGTAATCTATATTTCAACAAGCTTAGGGATTCTAATATTCAATACTTTGGTTCTGATATTCGTATTCCTATTTCCATTTCAGGTCATTCAGGCTTGTTCTAATCTTATTGATGACAAACGTATATTCCTTTCTGAAATAAAGGATGACCATCCTCTTGATTGTCTTGTGGAAAAGCTTAAAATTGTGCGGGTTCCGTTAGATGTAAGGACTGGCTGCATATTACATTCTTATGTATTGAATTTCACATGTTTAAATTTTTATTATATACCTGTTTCAGGTTAAGCATACTCTTGGGGAAGTCTTTGCCCAATGCGGAGAGGTCTCAAGGATTTATATTCCTAAAGATTACGAGTCTGGCAGTCTTAAAGGGTACGGTTTGTTTTATACTGAATCTGTTGTTTGGTGGTTGTGGTCGTGGTGGCAGAGACGGTCGTGGAGGACGTGGTGGTGCTAGAGGTTGTGGCCCTAGCAGTGGCGAACCAGAGACCAACTAAAACACTGTTCATAATAAACTTTGACCCGGTTCACACAAGGGTCCGTGATATCGAGAATCACTTCGAACCCTATGGAAATGTTCTCCATGTTCGCATCAGGCGCAACTTTGCGTTTGTGCAGTTTGAAACACAAGAAGCCACAAAAGCTCTCGGGTGTACACACATGAGGTTTGTAAACTTTGTATGTTTTGTTTTCTTACTATTTTAACATAAGCTCTCAAAGATGACTTACGTATTTTTTTATTTGGTTGCAGTAAAATATTGGATCGGGTAGTATCAGTGGAGTATGCTCTAAGGGACGACAGTGAGAGAGGGTCCCGCTTAATCAGCCCTAGAAGAGACTATGGTCGTCGACGTGATAGTCCTTCTCGGTCATCGAGTCCTTATAGGAGAAGCAGACCAAGTCCTGATTACGGGCGGGCTCGTAGCCCAGTGTATGATAGGTACAGTGGGCCATCCTATGACAGGCCAAAGAGCCCTGCTTATGGGAGATACCGCAGGTAACGTGTTTTATGTTATTGGAAGTTTTTTGACTGTTTGAATGAGGACTTTGCTATACAATTGCATGCTAAACATGTTTTTTTCTTTGTACAGTCGGTCACCTGTTCGAAGGACGATAAGTTGAGAGACTGGTTGATAGTTTTATGGCACACAGAAGAGCTGTTAGCACAGAAGGAGAACAATTTGCTGAAGATCGTAGCCCAGTGTATGATAGGTACAGTGGGCCATTCATGGAAGCTTCTGCTAAAGAAGCTCCTGGGTCATCACACTTATATTTCTGTTGCATGTTTATAAGTCTAGCTTAACAAAGTGTTTTTTTGGATCAAATGGGTAGAAGAAATAAGACCAGCCAAAAGAGAATCAAGTGTGGTTCAAAGGTTTCCCAAAGGGAATTTTTAATGCACAGTGTTATTGTAACATAGATGATTGTAGTCTATTTAGATGCCTTTGCATTGATTCTTTTTTTTTTCGGGTTTTGAACGGGTACCATGCTCATCCCTACAAGCAGAAAGTGGAAAGGCGGATGGTGAAAGACTATGCATCATTGGTGGCTCTGCTGGCGCTGCCTTGAAGTGAATTGGCACTACTGTCTCTTTGATATAGTTGTGTTTGTTGATCTGTACATGAGGCTGGCATTACAAGTTTATTAACAACATTGATTGCTTAGAATATGCACATGTTTTATTTTTAAAGAGATTGATTTTGATAAGATTTTAAACCTTGTCGAAACCAAAAACATATATTTGGTAATACATGGAACCAAGTACCATCTATTTAAATTTGTCAAAACTGTTATAGTACAAAACTTGTTAGTATTATAATGTATAATGCAATGGTGATTTCTAGATAAAGTTGGGTTAGCATAAAAGATTATTTAACTTGAAAAAAGATTGTGGTCTCAGGCTATATGAATATAGTCATACGTCCCTACTTAGAGATAAAGGTGGATCCACATAAAAGATTTTAATAAATTAATCGATTTTCTTAATGATATAAGAGATAATGGGCATCTTTAGTTGAATCTAACTAATTAATTATCTTAGACTATATGTATGTGTTACGTGAATGTAATTTATGAACAAAAAGACGCAGGACGTAGATAGTGGGTCTTTCACATTTCATATCCACTAAACATGTATTGTGGTAACGTAAACAGGTTACCAACGTACTATACAATATATCATGAGAGGATTAATAAAATAATAGAAAACGAGTACCGTGTTGTGAATTGTCGGCGATGCTGCATCGCACGGGTTTCAAATAATAACATATAATTCAAATAATAACATACAAAGAAGATAAAGATGTTTGAAAATTTATATACTTTTTCTCCCAATTTTGCCCCTCCTTCATTAGAATTTAGAAGTCCCATTCCCTTCTTTAATAAGAAGTTTTCGAGTTATCACTTTCACTATTGGTTTCTAATTGAATGCTCCCTTAACGTTATACATATAAACAATAGCAAACTTTTGTACAAATATTGACACTTTCTTGAACTAAATGTAGGAAAAATAGTATCGTTTGTTGCGTTCACTTTTGTATGATGGTGAAATCAAACTCCTCCAACCATGGGTATACTAATGTACATGGCAAAAAGGATCAACATTATCGTAATCAATGTTTTTGCTCAAACACGAACATCAACCTTCTCATGCACACCCTTAGAATTACTAACAAGTGTTGTGTTTTCCGTTGCATCATGAATTTGGTTTTGGTTATGGCTCAAAACCGAACCGCCCAGTACATAGCCCTAAACTCACCAATCTAAGAGATATGTTTCCCGCCGCATCGCGCGGGTAAACGACTAGTATATATATATATATATATAGGGAGAGAGAGAGAGAGAGAGAAAGAGAGAAAGTGTATTGTACAAAATGGCTTAACGTACGCTACGTACGCGATGTGAAATCGCATGTTATAAAATAGCATGGATGAAATCGCATGTGATAATTTTGATGAGATCGCATGTTGGTTTTTTGTAAAAATTTCGCATATGATAATATTGATTTCACTAGTGAAAGATTTACATGTGGTTTAAAATTAAAATATGAATCTGACATTATATTGGAACAAACAACAGAACAAATAAGCCATACCACATCGACCAGAACAAAGACACCTTGAGAGCAAAGCGAGGCAGCCATTCCAGCAATCCCATTAGCAATAGCAGCTTTCGTAGGCTCCGAAAGCTTAAACGGCTCAACAATATTAAAAGCCGCCACTGTCGTAGTCTCCAACGTCGTCATAAATATAACTCGTGCTGGAATCGCTCCTGTGATGACCGTCCCAAACCCTCCGTACAACCCAGGGATACCTACTGCTTTCAATAACCCTCTAATAACCGCATACGCACTCTTCTCCACAGAATCTTTCGTTATAACCTGCATACGAGTCTTTACGACCGATATAGGGTACAATCCAATCGTAAGCCCGGTGAATATCCCGGCTCCAGTGACATAAAACTTAGTTTTATCTAGCCTGCATAACAAAGAATTATGTAATTATGTTGAGGTTGTATAAGCAGTTAATCACAAGAATGGAAACAAGAGATCATAATATTACAAAAAAAAGAAAAATAACAATTAAGATATTAATTCAATAAAGGTTATTATTAGACCTAAAAAGGAATTCTAATGAAACCGGTATAACTTGATATGTAAAAACTGAAACGGGACCAAAAATCAATCTGAACCATGTGAAATATGTTCTCATTTTGTACATCCTGGAGCTATTTGGAAGACCCTATTCCCATGGAAAAGTCAGGTCGGTTTTTTAGGAGTAAACCAAGAAACCCAAATTAGACTAGAATCGATCGCGATACCTGTACTCTAAGTAAGGTACAAGAATCAAGTTTGGTTTTTATATAACATTGGATATCGGGTCCGGTCGGTTACTTAAGGATCCACACTTGAAATCATATCTCCAACTTGTGCTTCTTCCTACCCTAAAGGTGCAGAACATGTATTGCCAACTTTATTGCACACCGGTACTGCAAAAACATAGTGCTTTAACAAGGTGGCTATTTTCAAATAGAAAAGAAACCCACAACCTTCCACAAACCAAAAAGAACAAAAATCAGCGCCTAGAGTTCTAGATAGACAAATCGAAAGCATTGAAAAGGAACCTTAACACAGTTACAATTAGGAATAAATGAAACTATCTGATAAAGAAAACATACAAATTTTGAGTAGCAATTTGCAAATCAGAATAAAAATTCATGGACCATTAGTGGTTTAGGGTTAGAAACGAACAAATCACGTCCCTAGTGGTAAGCAAATCATCGAACACTTGATGGGCATGTTGTTAGTAACCAAGATATTTTTTGTACATCATCTACAAAGTCCTCTAAGTTAGATTATATTGAACAAAATGAAAACAAGGAACAATTAATACAATAATAACCACTTACGAAGTAGCAAAAGTGAAGCAGAGATGTCTTTTCTGCTCTAGAATCCCCTTCATTGATGCTGCCAAGAACCACCGCAAGTCATTGGCTGACGTCGTCCGATTAGGTCAGGGAGAAGGAGAGGGAAGTTAATCTCTGGTGTGGGAACTGGGAAATCCAAATATTGGGAGGGAGGGAGCGAGTGAGCGGGAACTAATTTGGGAGAGGGGGATGTGAATTATTTTCAGATTAATTATATAGACTAATTAATAATTCTTTTACAAATCAATTAAACGGGAAATATATATTTATTTTAGGGAAAATGCCACTAAAATGTAACTAAGTTTGTCAAGTGTCTCAATTAAGTAATCCAAACTTTTTTTGTCTTTCTAAAGTCACTAAACTTTAATTTTGTGTTCCAATATTGTGTAATTACCAGGTCATCAGGTTACCATGTTTTTCTTTTATTTTTTATTTTCTTTTTATGCTTATGTAGATATTATTTATATTAGGTGGAATTATAAAATAAAAACATATTATAACGTTTGATGATTAGGTTATTTTGCAAGACGTACGACATGAATATTGCCTTTCTTATTCATAGTTAACACAAATTTTTTTTATTTTCTATTCATAAAAAAAACAATATCCTCCCAAAACCCTATAAAAATGTGTGTTCGTTAATCATTCAATAAGTAAAAATTTTTGCTTTAAAAAGAAATTCAATCGTAACAGTGTACGTTTTATTAATCTTAGAATAAAAAATGATTTTTCAATTTTTTTTAGAAAAATCCATGTCATTAATTTTATTTTACATATCATATTAAAAATTAAAAAATATAATAAAACCTGACACATCATAATTACTAACCTGTTAACCTGATAATTACATAGTATTAGAACATCAAATGAAACTTGAATTATTTTATAGAGACAAAAAAAAATTCAATCACTTAATTGGAACACTTGTCAAAGTTGGTTACATTTCTACGAAGTTACCCCTTTATTTTAAAACTGAAATTATCATCATTTAAATTCAGTGAGGCTCATTGATGGTCCTTTAGGCACATCACTGGTCGATTACGAACAATGATGTTTGATTAGGTCACTGATTGTGAGCTACGATTAATGATAATATAGGGCCATAGAAATTCCAATACGCTCAAATCACTATAAAATCTCGACCACGCAACGCGAGGAATATTAATTCTAGTTTTATTAAAGTGTTTCAAGGAGGGAAAAGATAAGATTTTAGAATTTTAAAGCACTTAGAAAATAGTGGCATATGTAAAGTACCACTAAAAGTTATCAAAAATTTTAGTGGCATATGGAAAGTGCCACTAAAACTCTAAATTAGTGGCATAAGAACTAAATGCTACGGTGTGTTATGCAAATGTGGCATACGTAAAGTGCCACTAAAACCTAAATTAGTGGCACAAAAGCTAAATGCCATTAGAAGTGTGTGCCACTAAATGGACTTTTTTTTTGTAGTGAGTTAGAAATGAAAGTTCCATAGCCAATGATGTTGTAGCCCAGTGGTTACAACGGAGGTGGGAAGGTTTTCCCCTCTGGGGTTCCTGCCCGAAAGGTTCCTGGTTCGAGTCCTGCCGTTCACCGAAAAAAATATACCCAATAGGTTTAAAAGGGATTGGCGTGTGGAAAGGGATTCGATCTTAGTTAGATAGGGGTTTCAAGTAAAAAGGGTTTCCACTGATTTACACCTAAAAAAAAGAAATGAAGGTTCCGTAATCATGAGTTAATTATTCTTCATGTACTTTGGGCTTGAATAAATGCATATAACATGGCCGTTTCAAATATTTTGAAGTTCTAAGGTGAAATAAAATTTTTAGACCCTTTTTCTTCTTTATTTATTATAAACAATAATCATTTATCCATGTTTGAAACCAAACAAAAATCTAACACAACAATAACACATAGTGGTTTGTTTGTATATGAAATCAAATAAATCTAAAACAATAAGTATGCACTAATATTAATAGTTATTGTTTTGGTCAAAAATTACCGAAGCAATTTAGTGATCAAATTAGTCAAGTGAGGTACTGTGCTAAGAATGTGTATCAAAAATATGCTAATTTAGTTGTTTGCAAAAACAGTTTTCAGGATACGGCTCAGCATATATCGAGCTGTATCTACAATCAAACAATGAGCAGAAATGTAAAGGGTGACACGGGATGTACGAGGAAAGCCCTTGATCAATCTAGATCACCGGCACAAAACCTCGAGAGTTCGAGAGATTGTGTGTGTCCTTATCTGATCCGATCACTCCTATTTATAGTAAAACAAAACTAACTAACTAGCCTATAAATCCGGGATATAATGAATATTCCATTTGTGAACGTTGTAGTCCACGTCTTCCGGCTTCAACGTCCATAATCTAACAGATTTGCCCGAGTCTTTGGGAGAAGAAGTCCAATTGAACGTTATAGACTTGCACCATTAATCTGCACGTGAATTAATTAGTTACTACCAGGATACTGCATCAGGATGTTACCAATATCCTGATCCGGTATCCTGATCACAACAAAAGAAACACAGTCAGAATATTATTCAGGATATATGAGCAGAAAACCACCCATAACAATTGTCCCCAAAATATATCCGTTGGTATATCAATTCCAACGGATATATTTTAAAGCTTATCTCTTGAATCGAGGCAACTAAATTGAAGTGACGATTGAGGTGACATTGTGCAACTTCCAACGTGATTTTTACTCATCACCCCCTATACTCAGCCTATATTTACTTGATTTTTCTTCATTATGATCATAGAGCTCCAAGCAAACTTCAGGTATTCTCTTTCTTTCTCATCTTTGTTTCTCTTTGCTTAGATTTTCCATGGCTACCCGAACTAGATCCCAAACGGTAGACTCCGTTCCTACCTTCCGTATAACAACTCTAAAGAAAACCGACACCCTCATAAATTTTTCAACACCCTAATATATTTTAAAATATCCCAATATGTCCTAAAATACACCCCATACGTGAAAACGGGCCCCGAATACCTTAAATATTATCAAAAATAATTAAAAAACTAATTTTTGGGTTTGAGGCGGGCCGCGTAAGCCACACCTCAAACCTTACGCGGGCCGCGACAAGGTAAAAGGTGGCGACACCCTGGGCCGCCACATGGCCCAACACATGTCGACCCTATGCCATGACCCGGACAAGCTACGCTGTTGACCAGCGTTGACGCGGGCCGCGTGGGCCCTTGTCTTCCCTTACGCGGGCCGCGTAGAACCCAAACTCAGCTCCTTTAAAGCTGGAGCTTGGGCCTTCAGTTTACGTCGCACCAATTTCTTTTCTTTCTCTCAAATCTGAAGTGTAGGCATTATACACGGGTATAATACCCCCCCCTAAATAAAGAAATTCTACTCCGTTGTAAGTATCATAACCCCTGGATACGTATTAGATACTCTGCCCGATTGATCTAGGGTTCCGTAACGGCTGTCGTGGTTCTGCCCGACGTAGTCGTTGGAATGCCGTCTCGGGGAGGATATTACTAATGTTAAAATGGGTTATTATACTAACACCTGTGCTTTTGTGTAAATTATAGATAATTCTCAGGAAACCCTAAAGGATAATCTAAGACAGCAATGTGAGTTGATCCACTTTTTGTAAAATTTTTGTTAACTATTTTTACAAAACCTCATACGATTAATTATATATTAAACAGTTATTAAGTATTTGTAAGGATACAATTATCGTGGGTATGTTGGGGTTTTGTATACAAAATTTGTTACTGGAGGGGTAACATTTCCACAAGTCGGGTTTGATAGTACCACGGGTGATAATTGATATGACTTGGAAACAAATATAATTGCGAGATCGCCCTCAATACTGTACAATGGTTTTTAGTTAAACTTGATTAAACTGGGATTCACTCACCAGTATTTCCCACTGAAAAAATGTTTTTAAACGCGTTTCAGGTAACAAATTATGAAAGCCAAATAGAAGCCAGCTGGACAGCACTGAAGGCTTGGAAAAGTGGCAATAAAGTTACCTAAAATAAGATAGATGTTTTTATTAAATAAAATAGGATTTATTCCTATGAAAATGTGTATACTGCAAACTTGGGTTTTATCCCATGTGTTTAATAGTATGAAAATGTGTGTACTGCAAACTTGGGTTTTATCCCATGTGTTTAATAGTATGAAAATGTGGTATTTTACTCTGATCCAATATTTTCTAACTACGGTCCTGATGAAAATTCCGCTGCCAAATTAGACAAACACTCGATACCACCGAAACTGGCTCGCGGCCGCCCGTTCCCGGGGATTAGGGATCGGGGGTTGTGACAGAAGGTGGTATCAGAGCTAAGCCACTGATTCAGCCACATAAGTGTTCTGCTGACATCAAAATTCAATCTGTTAGGAAATAAATTACGGGAAGACGTGCATAATCGTATTTTATTGTTATGTGTTATTTGACTATTTGTTAGTTTACAGTATGAGCGACCAAGGACCATCTGACGCGTATCGTCAATTGTCTGGTTCGCCTAGAAGCGAAGGCACCTCCTCTTCTCAGCCTGCCCTCTCAGGGTACTCTGCTGATACGGAAGAAGGAATATTCATGTTTAAGGCTCAGTCCGATGAGCCATTCCCTCAAAAGAAGAGAGGATGGTTCAGTCGAGGGGCACACGAGCGTAGAAAGCGTATGAAAAAGTTACAAGACCAGAGAGCACTAGCAGCAGCCAAAAGAGAAACCGATGCCTATGCCTATGCCCATGATATGATTAATAGGGGTATAGCCAACATCCACATCCTAGCAACCACTGCAGCTGACCCTAATCTGGAACAAATGATAGCACCCCAACCACAACTACCAATTCCTGACCAACCAATGGAAATAGAAAACTCTGAAAATCAAGTAGAAATGCATTACTTCAATCCGAAAGAAATACCTAGGGTACCAGCACCAAACCCCTTAGACCCAAATTACGACCCTTGGTGGGACGACAATAGGGACTATGTGCAACGTTACCCGATACATGAAGACATGCCCATGCCAAACATAGGAGCCTACCCAGGTTTGGATCCTTTAGATCCCTATTACCACGATGTATACATTAGGGAGATTTTAGAAAATCCTTACCAATTCCAGGCCCCTACACCTCCATACCAGGAACCCGCACCCCAGATTCCGAACCCAGTCCTAGAACCTGCACCCCCAATGAGTGCAGACAATGTACAAGAACTTAGGACATTTGGTGAGGAAATTTTAGAGACTAGTGAAAGAATGCGATAGGTGGGAGAGCGACTCGTCTGGAAGTATGACGAGCGCAATATGGATTTCTGGATGAATCCATATCCATGAATGTGATGGTGGAGACGGTAATAGTAATAATAATAATAATAATAATAATAATAAATTATGTGTTTACTGATGCCTACTACTATTAGTGTAATTTTATTTCAGTTGGTATTGTAATTTTAATTTCAGTACTGGTGTGTAATAGATGCATATTATATGAATAAAGTAAAGTCGCAATGATCGACGCTTTTGACCAAAATGCGTGTCATGTGATTAACTATATTAAATATTATTTTGTGATATTAATATGTGGTAAATGTTTAAAATTCAGATGGCCGACGAAGGAAATCAAGAAAATCTGAATAACGATAACCAGAGTAACATTAACTTGGTTAATGAGAATCCAAGCATCAATAACAATGGGAACCAAATGGACAATAGTGCCGCCCAACATATAGTGGCACAAGGAATCATAGATGCAATGCCATTTATTATTCAAACGGTTCAAGAAGCGAATAATAAAAGTAAACATAGCAGTAAGCGACCAATTGAACCAGAACACAGCGTGAACAATGGACCCGTACTTCAAGTGCCCATTCCCAAAAGAAGAAGAACCATGCCTTATGGTTGTTCTTACAAAGAATTTTGGTCCTGCAAACCAATTGAATTCTCGGGCAATGAAGGACCCATTGTAGCTCTACGCTGGATAGAAAAGACTGAGGCAGTCTTAAAAATAAGCAAGTGTGCCGAAGAAGACAAAATAATGTTTGCTTCTAATTTATTTAAGAACTCAGCCTTAGAATGGTGGAACACTATCCTCCAGTCAAGAGGAAGTGATAGGGTATATAACATGGAATGGGAAGAATTTAAGAATGTGGTAGAAAGGAAATTCTGCCCTCCCAATGAAAAGGAACAGATAGCGAATAAGTTTCTGAACCTTAGGATGACCGGGGTAGATAGTAAGGGTTATACTACCACATTCTTTGAATATGCTAGAATAGTACCAACCCTTGCATCACCTGAACCAGTATTAATCTCCCGTTACATCTGGGGGTTAATTGGAGAGATTAGACATGTAGTCAAGGCAGCTAGACCTCAAACTATAGAAGAAGTTGTAGAACTAGCAAACACCTTGACAGATGAATTAATTCGTACTAGAGAAGAAGATCAGAGGAGAAACCTAGCTCAAAGACTTACCCAAGAATTCCGTTCTCGGAATTTCCACCGTAGGAATATGGGTTCTACCTCTGCACCCTTCTGCAAAGTCTGCAAGAAAAAGCATTCGGGAAAATGCTCCACTCATTGCAATTTCTGCAAGGCACCAGGACACAAGGAAGAAGATTGCAGGAGAAAATCCAGTAATGGACTGTGCTTCAACTGTGGGGAAAAATGTCATATCAAGCCAAACTGTCCGAAATTGGCTCCAGCTGCGAACAACATGAACACTAAAAACACTAGAGCATTCGTTCTGACTGCAGATGAAGCCAAGATGATTCCAGACGTGATAGCTTCTACGTTTTTAGTTAATGATGTTTTTGCTAAAGTATTATTTGACTCTGGTGCAAACTAAAGTTTTATTAATACTTCATTCTGCAAACTTCTTAATCAGTCATTAACTAAACTACCACAAGAATATCTAGTAGAAACAGCTAATGGAGAAACTGTTAGGATTTCTGAAATCTTGCAGGGAGCAAGAATAGAAATTTTAAACCAAAAATTTATGGCAAATCTGTATCCCATGAATCTGGCAGGATTTGATGTCGTTTTAGGAATGGACTGGTTAATAGCCAATAAAGCCAGTATTTTATGTGATCAAAAGTCAATTCAAGTAGATTCACCAAAAGGTGAAAAGATCACTATTAAAAGAGATAAGCCCTCTAGATCCACTAAATTCATCTCTGTGATGAAAACTGCAAGTTATATAAGAAAATGATATATAGTGTATTTGATTTCTATAATCACTAACACTAAAGGAAAAGAATTAAAAGAAGATGTATTTCCAGAAGAATTACCAGGATTACCGCCAAACAGAGAAGTTGACTTTAGAATTCACCTGCTACCAGGAACAGCACCAATTGCCAAAGCACCTTACCGTTTGGCACCCGCAGAAATGCTGGAACTGAAGAAACAATTAGACGAATTACTGGAAAAAGGATTCATACAGCCGAGCTCATCGCCATGGGGAGCGCCAATTTTATTTGTTAAAAAGAAGGACTGATCAATGCGTATGTGCATTGACTACCGTGAATTGAACAACGTCACGATTAAGAATCGGTACCCATTACCAAGAATCGATGATCTGTTCGATCAACTGCAAGGAGCTCGATTTTTCTCTAAAATGGATTTAAGATCAGGATATCATCAATTAAAAGTACAGGAAGAGGATATTCCTAAGACCGCCTTCAGAACAAGGTATGGTCATTATGAATTTACTGTCATGCCATTTGGTTTAACCAATGCCCCAGCCGCATTTATGGACATGATGAACCGAATATGTAAGCCATATTTGGATAAATTCATAATTGTCTTCATAGATGATATTCTAATTTACTCACAGAATAAAGAGGAACATGCAAAGCATTTGCACGCACTTCTAAGTCTATTAAGAAAGGAAAAGCTTTATGCTAAATTTTCAAAGTGCGAGTTTTGGTTAGAACAGGTACAATTTCTTGGACATTTAGTCAACCATGAAGGAATTCATGTGGACCCAACAAAAATTGAGGCAATTACTAAATGGAAAACCCCTGAGTCACCAACCGAGGTTAGAAGTTTCTTAGAATTGGCCGGTTATTATAGAAGGTTTATTCGAGATTTTTCTAGAATAGCCATTCCCTTAACTAAGTTAACTTGTAAATCCATTAAGTTTGAATGGGGACTAAAACTAGAAGAAGCATTTAAAATTCTTAAGCAAAGATTAACCCATGCACCCATACTAGCATTACCAGAAGGAACTGAAGACATGGTAGTCTATTGTGACGCTTCCAAACTAGGTTATGGATGTGTATTAATGCAACGTCAAAAGGTTATAGCTTACGCCTCTAGACAACTTAAGAATCATGAAGAGAATTATTCAACCCATGATCTAGAATTAGGAGCCATAATTTTTGCCCTTAAGATTTGGAGACATTACATTTATGGTAGTAAGTTTACCATATTCACTGATCATAAAAGTTTAAGGTATGTTTTCAGGCAAAAAGAGTTGAATATGAGACAAAGACGCTGGATGGAAATGCTTAGTGATTATGATTGTGATATCCAGTATCATGAAGGAAAGGCAAATGTAGTGGCTGATGCTTTAAGCCGAAAGTATCATGAAAACCCAAAAAGGGTACGTTCTCTTAAATTAAATCTACAAGTAGATTTAAATGATCAAATTAGAAAAGCAAAAGAATTAGTAATCAAGGATGATACTGAAAAACTAAAAGGTATGATTAAGGAATTAGAACAAGGAACGGATGGAATTTGGAGATTCCTTGAAAAGAGAATGTGGATACCTAAATTAGGAAACCTACGTCATCGTATATTAGAAGAAGCCCATAAATCTAAATATACAATGCATCCTAGAAGTGATAAAATGTATCAGGATTTAAGAAATAATTTTTGGTGGATAGGAATGAAAAAGGACATAGCAGCTTATGTTTCAAAATGTTTAACCTGTTCACAAGTTAAAGCTGAACACCAGAAACCCTCAGGTCTATTGCAACAGCTAGAAATGCCAGTGTGGAAATGGGAATTAATAACAATGGATTTTGTTACCAAATTACCAAAAACAAGGAAAGGTAATGATACAATCTGGGTGATTGTAGATCGGCTAACCAAGTTAGCCATTTCCTACCAATGAAGGAAACTTTCAGTATGGAACAGTTAGCTAAATTGTATGTAAATGAAATAGTTTCTTTACATGGAATACCTTTATCAATTGTTTCTGATAGAGATAGCCGTTTTACCTCTCATTTTTGGTCAAGTTTCCAAAAAGCAATGGGAACCAACTTGAATCTAAGCACAGCTTATCATCCTCAAACGGACGGACAAAGCGAAAGGACAATTCAGACAATGGAAGATATGCTTAGAGCTTGTGTAAATGATTTCGGAGGTAATTGGGACGATCATTTACCTTTAATAGAATTTTCTTATAATAATAGTTATCACACAAGTATCAACGCTGCACCATTCGAAGCACTTTATGGACGAAAGTGCTGAACCCCAGTCTGTTGGGCAGAAATTGGGGAAAAGCAACTATCTGGACCTAAGATAGTGCAAGAAACAACCGACAAGATTATTCAAGTCAAGGAACCACTAAAAACAGCACGTGATCGACAAAAGAGCTATGCTGACAACAGACGAAAACCATTGGAATTTCAAGTAGGAGACAAAGTATTGCTGAAAGTCTCTCCTTGGAAAGGAATAGTAAGATTCATCAAAAGGGGAAAGCTAAGTCCCAGGTATGTTGGACCTTTTGAGATTATTAGAAGAATAGAACCTGTAGCCTATCAGCTACAATTGCTAGAGGAAATGGTAGGAATACATGATGTATTTCATGTATCTAATCTCAAGAAATGCTTAGCTGATAAATCGCTAATGATACCTCTTAAGGATATAGAGGTAAATGAACAACTCAAGTTTGTAGAAAGGCCTCTATAGATTGAAGACAGGAAAGTTAAGAACCTCAAGCATAAGAGATTAGTTCTGGTCAAAGTGAAGTGGAACTCCAAAAGAGGACCTGAGTATACATGAGAACTAGAATCAGAAATGCAAAGGAAATATCCACACTTGTTCCAGTAGATCTCGAGGACGAGCTCTAAACAAGGTGGGGAGGATATAACAACTCTAAAGAAAACCGACACCCTCATAAATTTTCTGACACCCTAATATATTTTAAAATACCCCAATATGTCCCAAAATACACCCCATACGTGAAAACGGGCCCCGAATACCTTAAATATTATCAACAATAATTAAAAAACTAATTTTTGGGTTTGAGGCGGGCCGCGTAAGCCACACCTCAAACCTTACGCGGGTCGTGACAAGGTAAAAGGTGGCGACACCCTGGGCCCCCACGTGGCCCAACACATGTCGACCCTATGCCATGACCCGGACAAGCTACGCTGTTGACCAGCGTTGACGCGGGCCGCGTAGGCCCTTGACTTCCCTTACGCGGGTCGCGTAGAACCCAAACTCAGCTCCTATAAAGCTGGAGCTTGGGCCTTCAGTTTACGTCACACCAATTTCTTTTCTTTCTCTCAAATCTGAAGTGTAGGCATTATACACGGGTATAATACCCCCTTAAATAACGAAGTTCTGCTCCGTTGTAAGTATCATAACCCCTGGATACGTATTAGATACTCTGCCCGATTGATATAGGGTTCCGTAACGGCTGTCGTGGTTCTGCCCGACGTAGTCGTTGGAATGCCGTCTCGGGGAGGATATTACTAATGTTAAAATGGGTTATTATACTAACACGTGTGCTTTTGTATAAATTATAGATAATTCTCAGGAAACCCTAAAGGATAATTTAAAACAGCAATGTGAGTTGATCCGCTTTTTGTAAACTTTTTGTTAACTGTTTTTACAAAACCTCATACGATTAATTATATATTAAACAGTTATTGAGTATTTGTAAGGATACAATTATCTTGGGTATGTTGTGGTTTTGTATACAAAATTTGTTACTGGAGGGGTAACATTTCCACAAGTCGGGTCTGACAGTACCACGGGTGATAATTGATATGACTTGGAAACAAATAAAATTGCGAGATCACCCTCAATACTGTACAATGGTTTTTAGTTAAACTTGATTAAACTGGGATTCACTCACCAGTATTTCCCACTGACAAAATGTTTTTAAACGCGTTTCAGATAACAAATTGTGAAAGCCAAATAGAAGCCAGCTGGACAGCACTGAAGGCTTGGAAAAGTGGCAATAAAGTTACCTAAAATAAGATAGATGTTTTTATTAAATAAAATAGGATTTATTCCTATGAAAATGTGTGTACTGCAAACTTGGGTTTTATCCCTTGTGTTTAATAGTATGAAAATGTGTGTACTGCAAACTTGGGTTTTATCCCATGTGTTTAATAGTATGAAAATGTGGTATTTTACTCTGATCCAATATTTCCTAACTACGGTCCTGATGAAAATTCCGCTGCCAAATTAGATAAACACGCGATACCACCGAAACTGGCTCGCGGCCGCCCGTTCCCGGGGATTAGGGATCGGGGGTTGCGATATTCCATAACCAGAACCTGCTAAAAGAACCGTCAAAAGAGGTGTGTTCATTCGATAATGCTGATATCGCGGCCTTACGAGCTTCCGGTGCCTTCCCTGCCGGAGCAATCTTCCGTCCGTTTGACCGAGAGGTCTGATCGGATTTTTCTTCCGATGAGTGGGTATGCTTTTTTGTTTATCCTTTCTCAATAGGGCTCCGATATCCATTCCCATCCTTCATATCTCGCTTTTTCGAACTTACTGGCCTTAGTTTTGCCCAAACCATGCCCATGGTTTGGCGTGTGTTAGTCACCCTGGAGCAGATCAAAGCTCGTCACATGCCTAACCTGTGCATCGAAGATCTTCCGATGGCATATCGTCTTAGGTCCCATGGTTCCAGCCGGTTCCTCCTTTTTTTCTATCTCCAAATATCCTCTCATTCTTAAAGCTACCAAGAACGAGGATGAATGGAGACGAAAATTCTTTTTTGTAAAAAGGGATTCCATCGACAAGGATTTTGACCTTCCCAAGAAATGGTTGACTTCCGGTAGGATTTAGGGTTTTAGGAATATCCCCAATCGTATCCCGAGACTACATCTTAAACTGATATCCTGATATATTCATTTTTTTGTAGCAAACTTCAAGGAATTGACTCCTCCAAGTGCTGAATCAAAAGGAAGAATAAAGGAAATCTACAAGCTCCCGGAAAGTGAGAGGACTTTTACCCTGTTATTCACAAGCTCAAGCCAAAGATCAAGTTCCAACATGTCTGGTAAGCATGATTTTACAAGTTATTTTCATTTATCAAACCGATTATATTTTAAAAGTATATAATAAGACTGAGTGTTTCTCCCCTTCATGCAGTGCCGATCGTAAACCTTGAAGGATTCGAACTCGAGGAGTTGGATAGCTATTCCGGTCCTATGCAAGTCAAGCAGGAAGTGAATCCTAAACCAGCTGTCACATCGAAACCCACCAGCTCCAAGGCCGCCTCTGCTCCCAAGCCTTCCGCCATTTCTAACCCACGTGGCTCGAGTTCTCGTAAGAGAAAGGAGCCAGACTCCCCTACTGCCTCAGACGTTTTTCCATTTGAGAACCACGGATTCTCTGAGTCCAGCAAGTTCATGACTGGCTTCCTTAATCAGGTAGGTATTCTCGTCCTATATCCTGCACATATATCCTGGTTACATATTTTGAGTACACACATTGATACATGTTCACCTGATTGCAGGGTCTTGAGCGGTTGGTGTTCCTGTACGAGGATTCATGCGGTCTAAACAAGATGTTGGAGGCTAGGCTGAAGAAGGCAGAGACCACCGTTGCAGATCAAGCAGCAATTGTCACCGCCAAATCGCAGCATTACAAGGACAAATACAAGGCGATGATCCAGGAACATGAGGCTGCCCTCAAGAAAGCTACCCAAGAAGCACAGGCTAAACACGATGCAGCTCAGGTTTAACACGAACAGGACATGGCTTCTTACCGGGAAGGCCTCAAGAACTGTGTTGTCATCTCCCTCCTCCAGGCTAGACTGAAAATGGCCTATGAGGCTAAGGCCCCGGGCTGCGAATGCCCTTCATGGAATGTTGAGGCTTGGGAGATGAAGTTAAAAGGACTTGGTGGTAACCCTGTGGAGCCTCCTGTGAAGTCTGCTGTGGAGGAGCCTGATAATGTGGTCGAGAAGGTGGCTGATGCTGATGCTGCAAAGGATGCTTGTGGCGATGCTGGGAAGGATGCTGGACCGGATGCTGGTGCTAATGAAGCCATGATGGAAGAGGGTGCTGCCCCTTGAAAGCAGCAAAATGGGCGATGATGGATGTTGACGCCGAGGCCGGAGCCCATTTTTTAAATTTGTTGGTTGTGGTTTGTAACCCCTAAACAATTTACTTTTCCTTCACTCGAACAATTTACATTTCCTGCACTTAAAACAATATGATGGCCAAAGGTGGATGGATCCTGAGTTTCAGGATGAAACCCTTGGTCATCAATTAGTATGGTTTGTTTTGAATGATATAACAGTTGGAGGTGGATGGGTCTCGGTTTGAGATGAAACCTTCAACTGTTAGGTAAATATGGTTAGAAACTAATTGTGCTTTTGGTGGATGGATCTCGGTTTGAGATGAAACCAAAAGCAAAACTTTTGCTATGTTAATAATATAACCTTCTTTTGACCTTATCTATCATTGTCCTTTTTCAATTCTTATTATGCATTGCTTAGTTTGAATTTCAATGTTCCAAACTTAGTGCAATATTTCAAATGTCTTATCCAAATATCATGAAAATATCTTGATCAGAATACTCGCAAATATCCTATTAAGACTTTCGTCAAATAGGCTTTTTATAATTCAAACAATTTAGATAAAGTTTCCAAAGAAAAAGGATAGTTCACTTTTATTTTACAGAGCTTGTTTTGATAATAGATGTTTGACTCAAGTATAGTTTCAATTTTTCAACCTAATTACCATACCTTAAACATTCTGAGTAAATTCCCTGAAATATATCCTGAAAATATATCCCGAAATATATCCTAAGGATATATCCTGAAAATATATCTTGAGAATATATCTTGATCAAAATATCTTCAATCTAAGTATTATACTTATAATGGTTTTAATCAAACTTTCGTTGACTACAATTCCAGAAATTTAAACAATTTAGATAAGGCTTCTGAAAGAATAAAAAGGAAAGATCATACCAGATACAGAGCATAACCCTATCCTCATACTTCAATCTTTTTTGCAACTCCTCCACCGGAGATGTCCCCGGTCTGGGACACTTAGTGAACTAAGCCCAAGCTTGATTCCTTGAGTTCTTCATAATGCCTTAGTAGAAATGTCCCCTGTGCATTATGTTTTTGAATACTTAGAAATATTCTGGACTTCAGTTGCAACTGTTTGTATAATTTTTGTGTTACGGGGGATAAACCCTAAAATATCCTAGAGATAAATCCTTAGCATTCTGGGGATAAACCCTAAAATATCCTGGAGATAAATCCTTAGCATTCTGGGGATAAACCCATAGGTTTTCTGGGGAAATCCCAAGTTTTCATGCGCTACAGGCAGGAGTGTATAAACTCCAAGACTTAGAAAGGTGAAAACTTTTAAACCTTAGAGAGTATGAAAATACCCTTTCGCGAGAGAGGGTTATTAATCCTCATATACCTTTAGGATCCAGGATATAGGCAACAATAACGAAATTGTCAGCCACTTTTACATGGACTGGTCCCGCTATCTTGAACTGTCCCTGGATAACTTGCGCTCCAGGCGGGGTGTTTAAACCTTATTCGAGAGAAAGGTGAATACCTTTAAACCTGTGAAGGGACCAGGATCCCTTAAACGTGAGAGAGGGGACCAATCCTCTAATCATTCGAAGTATCCTGAGTGTGTATCCTGGAGCTATATCCTGAAGCATATACTGCAAAACAACTGTCAACCAAGGTGGGTGTTAGCCTGGCTAACACCCCTCCGATGCTTAAGTCAGTATTGGGTTCAAAAGAATAAATAATATCAAATATATTAAAAGAGATAGAATTCATACCATCCTGAGTTAGAAATTAAATTCTAAACTCACTTGAAATAGAGCTTTAGGTGTATAGCATTCCAGGATCTTGGTAGCATATCCCCTTCCATATCCTTGAGTCGATATGCTCCTTTCCCAGATTCTGATTCAACCTCATAGGGTCCTTCCCACTTCAGAGCTAATTTTCCATCGGCAGGATTAGTAGTATTCTGAAAAGCTTTTCTTAACACCCAATCTCCAACTTGAAACCTTCTAGTCCTTATATTCTTGTTATATGCTCTAGATATCCTCTGTTGATATGCTGCCATCCTTAGCTTTGCCGCATCTCTTATTTCATCCACAGTATCCAATTCTTGGCACAAAGCCTCAAGATTCTGCTCAGGATCCCGGAGGTTAGATCTTGCTGTAGGTATCACCATTTCTGTCGGGATCACTGCTTCTGTTCCAAATACTAAGGAGAATGGAGTTTGGCCAGTTGCACTCTTTATTGTTGTTCTATCAGCTCACAAAACAAAGGGTAATTCTTCTGCCCATCTTCCTTTCTTAGCTCCAAGTCTTTTCTTCAAATTGTTGACAACTATCTTGTTCGAGGATTCTGCTTGTCCATTTGCTTGAGGATGTACTGGTGTGGACGTGATCATTTTAATTCCCCAACTCTTGCAAAAGTCTGTAGTCCTCTTACTTATAAATTGAGAACCATTGTCACAAATTATCTCAGCTGGTACCCCAAACCTAGTCAGGATATTCCTTTTTATGAAGGATACTACTTCTTGGTCTCTGACTTGAACAAATGCTTCAGCTTCAACCCATTTAGAGAAATAATCAGTCATCGCGAGCATAAAGACTTTTCCTCCTGGAGCCTTCGGCAATTTTCATACTATATCCATTCCCCACTTCATGAATGGCCAAGGGGAAGCAATATGATACAATGGTTCAGCAGGCTGATGTAATATATTACTGTGCCTTTGACATGCATCACATCTTCGAGCATATTCTGCAGCATCTTTTCTCATCGTCGGCCAATAGTATCCAGTTCTTAATACCTTTGAGAATAACGACCTGCCCCCAGTATGGTTACCACAATCTCCTTCGTGTGAATCCTGAAGTACTTCTTTAGTTTCGGGATCCTCCAAGCACCTCAGATATGGTCCTGCAAAAGATTTCTTATACAAAACATTATTTATAATAGTGAATCGTGATACCTTCATTCTAAAGGCCTTAGGATTCTCATCCTTTTGGATGTGTCCTTCCTTGAGATATCTCATGATTGGAGCCGTCCAGGATTTAGGATCCTCCTCGGGATACTCATCATCAGGATCCTGGATACTTACTACTTCCTTGTCCTGAGATTTGAGAAGATCCGTCGCAGGATACAGGATATGTAATATTGGTATTTTGGGTTCCCTCCGGTATCCTGACTGATGATCCTAGATTAGCCAAGGCATCTACTTCAGCATTATCCTCTCTTGGTACCCGTTCAAGTGTAAAAACATCGAAATATCCTGCTAATTTTTTGAGAATTTCGAGATACTCGATTAACTTCTCACCTTTAACTGCATAGGATCCATTAAAATGATTAGTAATTAACAAGGAATCAACATATACTTGCAAACTCTTAATATTCATGCTCTTAGCCAATTCTAATCCTGCAATTAAGGCTTCATATTCTGCTTCATTATTAGTGGCAGGAAACTCACACTGAATAGCCTGGGGTAATATGTCCCCCTGTGGCGATTTTAGTAGTATACCCAATCCTACACCTCTAACATTAGATGCACCATCAGTATATAATGTCCAGGATTCTAAATTTTCTCTTAGCTGTTGCACTTCTAGATCTACTTCATTTTGAATATCACTACTGAAATCAGTCACAAAGTCAGCTAGAGCTTGAGATTTTATGGCATTTCTAGGCTCATATACGAGATCATAGGCACTAAATTTTACTGACCACTTAGCCATCCTGCCTGACATTTCGGGTTTCCTAAGCACATTTTTAACATGATAATTAGTTTTAACATGAATCCTATGTGTCTCAAAATAATGCCTAAGCTTTGTCGATACCATAACTAAGGCCAATATCAATTTTTCTAAATGAGAATATCTAGTTTCAGCATCTAATAAACTTTTGCTAACATAATAGACAGGATATTGCTGACCTTCGTGATCCTTTACCAGGATAGCACTTACCGCATTCCCTGATACTGCAAGACACAGGGATAATGATTCACCATTCTCTGGCTTCATCAATAGAGGTGCAGTTGAGAGATACTGCTTTAATTCCTGCAAGGCTGCTTCATGCTTCTCTCCCCATTCGAATTTCTTATTCTTCTTCAGGATATCGTAGAATTCCTTGCATTTTTCCGAGGATCTTGAGATAAATCTGTTTAATGCTGCTACTCGTCCCCTCAGTCTTTGTACATCTTTCATGTTGGAAGGTGACTTAATATCCAAGATGGCTTTGATCTGTTATGGGCTTGCTTCTATCCCTCTTTTAGTCACCATATATCCTAGAAACTTTCCTGCCCCCACTCCAAAATGGCATTTAGCAGGATTTAGCTTCATGTTGTACTGGTCCAGGATATCAAATGCTTCTTCAATATCCTGGAGATGATCCTCAGCCTTCTTAGATTTTACCACCATATCATCGATGTATACCTCCATGGTGTCCCCCAGCTTGTCTTTAAACATCTTGTTTACCAATCTTTGGTATGTTGCACCTGCATTTTTTAAACCAAAAGGCATAGCAGTATAATAATAAATACCTGTCGGTGTCATGAAAGCAGTATCCTCCTGATCAGAGGGTTCCATTTGGATCTGCTGGAATCCTGAGGAGGTATCCATGAAGGTTAACATCTCGTGCCCGGTAGTAGCATCCACCATTGAATCAATATGAGGTAGGGGAAATGGGTCTTTGGGACAAGCTTTGTTCAAGTCTGTTTAATCTACACAAACTCTCTGTTTCCCATTTTTCTTTTGCACCACAACTACATTTGCTAGCCATTTGGGAAATTTCACTTCCCTAATCATCTTGCTCTTTAATAATCTTTCAACTTCTTCCTGAATGATAGTGTTCCGTTCTGGAGCAAACTTCCTTCATTTCTGTTGGACAGGCTTGAAAGACCTATCAATTCCGAGCTTGTGAGTTATAATATCCTTGGAAATACCTGTCATATCCTCATGTTTCCACGCGAATGTTGACATCCTGCATTTCAAAAAGTTAGTCAATTGGTTTTCAATATCCTGAGGGATATTGGTTCCTACGAGCACTGAGATATCTGGATTATCCTGATCCAGGATAATTTTCTTTACATCCTGCTTTGAAGCCTCCATGATATCCTGGGCTTGCATCTTTAATTGCTATGTTGCATTGGGCTTTGTCGAGGATTTCATCGAAGAAGAATAACACTCCTTTGCTTCCTGTTGATCACTTTCCACCTTGACTACCCCCCAAGGGGTAGGGATCTTGATGCATTGATGATAGGTCGATGGCACAGCTTTCATATCATGGATCCATGGCCTACCCAATATAATATTGTAGCAAGATAAGGAGTCCATGACACAAAATCGTTGCATTTAGTTGACCCCTTCAACATACACAGGCAACTTTATCTCTCCCACGGTATTCCTGGCTTCTCCACTGAATCCAACAAGCACAGTGGATTTCAAAGTAATATCCATTGGGGATACATTCATCCTCTTCAGCGTTTCCAGCTGAATTATGTTGACGGAGCTGCCATTATCCACCAGTATCCTGCGCACAAAATGATTAGCAACATATAAAGTTATTACCAAAGCATCATGGTGAGGATCCTGGAGAGTATCCCTATCATCACTATCAAACGTGATCACTTTATCAGTCGTGAGGGCTGACATCCTGGTTAGCTTATCTCCCCTTTCTGCCTTAGCCTCCTTTGCATGTCTTTTTGCTGCAGAATAAGAGGTCCCACAGATATCGGATCCTCCTGAAATGAAGTTAATTATCTTGGCGTCCGCATGAGGTGATGCCGCTCGTTCAGGATCCTTCTCAGTATCCTGACCCTTATTCTTTTTCCTTCCCAGGAGATCCTTCAGATATCCTTTGCTCAGCAGATAGCTTATTTCTTTCCTCAGGGCAATGCAATCTTCTGTAACATGTCCAAAATCCTCATGGAAAGCACACCACTTGGATTTATCCTTCCAATCAACTTTCTGTTGTTTCTTCCTAGGCCACCTTGCTTTGTCTCCTAAACCTTGCATAGCATACATCAGTTCAGGTTTATTAACAGAAAAACAATATTCTGATAATTCAGGATACTCCCCAGGATCCTCGTCTTCAACATCATTCACTTTTTTGTTGTCATTCCTGCCATATGGCTTAGAGCGATATGGTTTATACGAGGATTCTGATTTCCTGTTGGTTGACTCATAGGTTGTGGATGAATTCATCCTCTCTTGCATCTTTTTGTCATCCTCCAGTCGAATATATCTTAAAGCCCTGTTCCGTGCTTCATCCAGATTCCTGCAGGGATTCATTACAAGATCCTGGTAAAATTGAGAATCTTTCTGCAATCCCATCTTGAAAGCCTGCACAGCTGTTGCAATATCAAGATGTGGGATATCTAAGGATTCCCGGCTAAACTTGTTCACATAATCTCTCAAGGATTCCTGAGGTCCTTGAGTTATCCTGTAGAGATCACTGGTTAGTTTTTCAAAACTTCGACTGCAAGAAAATTGACTATTAAATAATTTGACTAAATGAGCAAATGATGTAATCGAACGAGGAGGAACGTTTAAGAGCCATTTTAAGGCTGATCCTGTTAAGGTAGAACCAAAACCCTTGCAGAGGCATGCTTCCTTGAGATCTGGAGGGATAGGGTTGATTTCCATCCTTTCCCTATACTGGGCAATATGCTCTTCAGGATCCGTAGTTCCGTCATAGAGCTTCATGTTGGGGGTTTGAAATCTTTTTGGGATTTCAGCATCACAAATAGGATATGCAAACCAGGATATCATATCTTGGGATACTTCTGGAATTGGCTGGACCACCCCAGGTACACTGGATATCATGTCCTTCAATTTCTGAAGCTCCCTAGAAAATGCCGATGTCATACCTGCATCCTGCAAAGATCCAATACCATTAGTAGCAAGAGTATTATTATTATTAGACATGTTACCAGTCTGAGGGTTCTGGCCATATCCTGAAGCATATCCTGAACTTCTCACAGTTGACACTCTAACTGAAGAGGGTATCTCAGGAGTATGATTCTGGGAATGACTAGGCACAATATTGCCCCTGTTATCCTCGGTGTACACTGCTAAACTGAAGTTCAATGCTCTTGGCTGTAGGGGAGTGACAATATCCTCAGCAGGCCTACTCGGACCAGACTTCAAGAGTTGTATCTCCCTCATCAGCATTTGGTTGGTCTCCTGCTGTTGCTTCATCTGATCCTGTATACTACCAAATAAAGTCAGAATTTCATCATTAGAGGCCAAAACAGGAGCAGATCCCTGAATATTTCGAGTGGGGATAATATCCTGAGGCTGTGAAGAAGCTTGCGTCCTTGGAGGAGGTGGTGGAAGCACCGAACCAATCGTTGCAGATGATATAGCAGATACGGTAGAAAAGCTCATGTTTGATCTTGAGTTCATTGAAAATAGTGTAACAAAAAGTTTTGAAAATAGAAAACCAAGTAATGATTTTGCAAAAGATATAAGTAGAAATAGCACCACTTGCCCCACGGTGGGCGCTAAATTATTTTGGTCAAAAATTACCGAAGCAATTTAGTGATCAAATTAGTTAAGTGAGGTAGTGTGCTAAGAATGTGTATCAAAAATATGCTAATTTAGTTGTTTGCAAAAACAGTTTTCAGGATACGGCTCAGGATATCGAGCTGTATCTACAATCAAACAATGAGCAGAAATGTAAAGGGTGACACGGGATGTACGAGGAAAGCCCTTGATCAATCTAGATCGCCGGCACAAAACCTCGGGAGCTGACAATCGCAGCTGCCTTGTTCTTCTTATTGCTTCAAATATCAGGATACAGTGCAGGATATGATGCGGATCAACTAAGTGTTACAATGCGATTTCAATACAAGTGTAAGTGTGTTGTGAGTGTTTGCAGCTCGAGAGAAAGAGAGTTCGAGAGATTGTGTGTGTCCTTATCTGATCCGATCACTCCTATTTATAGTAAAACAAAGCTAACTAACTAGCCTATAAATCCGGGATATAACGAATATTCCCTTTGTGAACGTTGTAGTCCACGTCTTCCGGCTTCAACGTCCATAATCTAACAGATTTGCCAGAGTCTTTGGGAGAAGAAGTCCAATTGAACGTTATAGACTTGCACCATTAATCTGTACGTGAATTAATTAGTTACTACCAGGATACTGCATCAGGATGTTACCAATATCCTGATCCGGTATCCTGATCACAACAAAAGAAACACAGTCAGAATATTATTCAGGATATATGAGCAGAAAACTACCCATAACAGTTATTATATTTATATTCTTTTTAAGTGGAGACCCTATTTTTTTAAAAGGCTCTAGGCTCAAATCTAGGTTACTTGTACTATAAGTTCAACTCTGCAAAAGAAGTATATTCTGCAAATGAAATATATAATGTACCATAAATAAGACAAGATATTGGTTTCCAAAACCCTTAACGTCTCTAATATATCTTGTAATTAAATTCAAACATAAAGTAAATGAGGAGATTCTCTCTACTAATTATTTATTTTCTTTTTGACATGTAAGAAACGTTATCTTTTGCTTTTAATTAAATTAGGTTAGTTACCCGTGTGATACATAGGCTGGGATAATATGTTATGTTAATAGATGTTTTGAATTGAACCACATGAAATATTGATTAAAAAAATAACTAATACTTACAAAAGTAGAAATGTTATGTTTATAGATGTTTTGAATTAAACCACATGAAATAATGATTTAAAAATAATTAATACTTACAAAAGTAAAAATGTAATAGTAATTCATAACTCTCTAAATACTTCTTGTATACAATATTTGTTGTTTTATTTATCACAATAAAAAATAATTAATACTTACAAAAGTAAAAATGTACTAGTAATTCATAACTCTCTAAATACTTCTTTGTATACAATATTTGTTGTTTTATTTTTCACTAGGTCTGGCAAACAAAACCCAAATGTGTTATTTTGAGTAATTTTAAAAAATGAGACAAGTCATAGTGGGCTAGAAATAATAATGGATGGGTCAGGATGGGATTTTAGATATCAATTTAAAATGTGTAATGGGTCAGGATGGGTAATTTTAAAAGTTGCATGGTTGTGGGCCGCCAGGAGGTCTTTGAATGAGAAAAGGATCAGGTTCTGACTTTTGCTCCAACTACAAACAAAAGACGATACCATAGAAGCGAAACAGCAATCGGTGAACAGATGGTCGACCGTCTCGTCTTCTTCTCCGCACAAACTGCAGCTCAAATTTTCGATTCCTATATTCCGTTCTTTTAAGGCTGATAACGTTGCGATTCTACCCATTTCCGCTCGCCATATGAACGCGTTGCATTTAAGCGGAATCCAGTTACAATCTTCGATAACATAATTCCCAGTTTGAGACCTATGTTTGTTGAGAAGTCACTTAACCGCACTAACACTGAAGTCATCGTCATCGGTTCCAATCCATGACCAAACATCACGGGTCTGATTCAGTTGAATAGGGAACAGGAGACAGCATAAGGCCACCAGGTCATTAATTTCCGATTTGGTGGAGGGAGGCTTCTTCCAAAACTAAAGGTAACGCTGACCTTCAAACAGAGAGGGAATCCAATCCTTCACACGACATCCTTTAATCGATTCCAGTTTGAATAGATCGGGGAATTTATCTTTTAATGGAGCATTACAAATCCACGGATCTAACCAAAACGCAGTATCGGAGCCGTCCCCCACCGCTGCTTTAAAAAAATTCCTTAACGGGGATCCGTCGACCGTAGTTTTAGTCATCATTTGCACAATGTTGCACCAAAATCCACCGATAGCTTTCTTTGCCGGAATGAAATCCCAGCCAGATCTAGAGGAGTGAATAGCATTAATGACTTTCGCCCAGAGTTTTATCCCTGTAAATTAAGAATCTCCATCCCCATTTCGCGAGTAAAGAGATATTAGTATTTTTTAAGTTACTCAGACCGAGACTACCATTGTTTTTGGGAAGAGAGACACGTTCCCAAGCGACCCAGTGAAGTTTTTTGACAGAAGCATCCCTACCCCAAAGAAAGTTCCTAATTTTCGATTCCAAATCTTTGATAACTTTTACCGGCGCCTTATAGAGAGAGAGATAATGGCACGGCAAGCTATCCAAAACTGACTTGATAAGGGTAATTCTTCCACCAAAAGAAAGTAAAGAAGCTTTCCATTTAACAAGTCTAGCATCGAAGACGTCGTAAACCGGTTTCCAGTTAGCGATACGATTCATGTTACCACCAATAGAGAGACCAAGGTACCTGAAAGGAAGACTCCCCACTTGGCACCCAATAAGACCAGCCGTATTATTTAGATCCCCCGCTCCAATGCCGATAACGAAAATATTAGACTTAGCGATGTTTATTTTGAGCCTGGAGCAAATATGAAAAATCCGGAGGATACGAATCACGTTGAAGATATTCTCCCTCGACCATTCTCCAAGGATGATAGCATCATCCGCATAAAGGAGATGCGAAACACAGGGGCCATTGTTTGGCAATTGGATGCCTGAAAAATTCCCGGAGATTCTGGCTTTATCCAACATACAAGAAAAAACCTCTATTACAATGATGAAAAGGAACGGTGAGAGAGGATCTCCTTGCTAAAGCCCTTTATAACACTGGAATTCGAAGGTGGGAGCACCATTTACCAAAACCGACGATCTTGCGGATGCGAGAATACCTTTTATCCACTGACACCACTTCAAAGGGAAGCCCATTTGAACCATAGTCGATATCAAGAAATGCCTGTTAACATTATCGAAAGCTTTCTCAAAATCGATTTTCAAGAAGAACGCCTTTAACTTAGATTTTTCCCCAATTTGCTATTTCGTTGATTAACAAAGGACCATCAAGAATGTAATTATCTTTAATAAAAGCCGACTGAGATTCGGAAAGATCACTCCTTTAAGCCGGTTCGCCAAGACCTTAGAGACCACTTTACTGATGACTCCGATGAGATTAATCGGCCGGTAATTGTTTAGCTCGACCGGATCCTTCATTTTAGGAACCAAAGTTATGAAGGAGGAGCAGCAGCCAATATTAAATCCTTCGTTCTCAAAGAAGTAATCGAAAATATCTTTGAAGTCTTTCTCAAGATAATCCCAGAAAAGCTTGATGAATTTCATGTTGAAACCGTCTGGCCCCAGCGCTTTATCGTCACCACAATCCTGGACTGCTTGCTTGATTTCTCCCATAGAGAACTGCTCAATCAGCAACACTTTCTCGGGATCCGACATATTCCTAAGACCACCACAGGAGACCGATGGCCTAATCTTGATCTCTTCTTTAAAGCGCTCCCTGAAGAAACACATGACTTCTTTCTTAATCTGCGACGGCTTAGTAACCCATCTATCATTGATAACCAAACCAGGGGATTTGATTCGAGGCTTTCCGCATGTTGATATGCGAGTGAAAGAACTTAGTGTTTTCATCACCGTCCAAGGCCCATCTGGCCCTGGATCTTTGCTTCCATGTCTAGCCCAATTCTTTCAAGTATGTTGGTCTTCAATAAAGTCTTATCCCTCATCCTATATACCAATTCATAATGTACTATCACATCGATCAAAAACAAAAATAGTCCATTTATCAACTACCAATAAAGCCCACTCTTTAGACAACAATCGATGCAAAAAACTATACTTTTTTAGCACTAAGATGCAGCAAAAGTGGCATAACTGTAGGAATTCTGCCCTCATTTTGACAACAGCAAAACCAAGCAGATAATTAAGAGCTTAATCATCAAGGTGTGTTAGCTTTTGGATGTGCTATTTTAATTTTAGGTTGAACAAATGGGTTATGGAAATCAGCAATTTTTACGACTTAACCTTTTTCGAAATAGGAGTAGTTATTATATGACTTACCTTTTTTGATGACTTGCAACAAATAAGTGAGATGCAGAGCCGTCCCTAAGTTTTCGGAGGCCCTAATCGAACTACGAAGTGGTGGCCCTTTTGCAAAATTATCGTTTTCAACATATTTAGTAACAAAACCCTCCTCCTTTATCCGGGCTTGGGACCGTCAATTATAAACTAAAAAAAGTTTATAATTGGCGTAGTTAAATTTTTTTTTTTAAAGTCATATGTTTTCTATAATTATAGTATATGTTTAAATAAAATCTACTTTTCTAGCTTTAACCGAGGCAAATTCTTTGATGAAATTATCGTAATCAAGTTCTTCTAAAAAATCTTTTTCGATTGACATAATAGCTAAACCGTTTAATCTTTCTTGTGACATTGTAGATCTTAAGTAATTTTTTATTAGTTTTAATTTGGAAAAGCTACGTTCTGCAGTAGCAACGGTTACATGAATGGTTAACACAATTCTATAGACGATATATGCATTTGGAAAAGAATTAAAGTTTTTAATATAAGTTAATATATTGGTAAGTGTGTCAGATTCTACATGTATAATTTCTCTTAGCATTTTTAGTTCTTCAAATAAATCTAAACCATCAATATCAATATGATTATCATAGTTCCAAAACTTTTCCAGATAAATGCATTTCTCTTTTAAAATTTTTTGATCTAAAGATTTTAACTTTTTTATACTAAACAAAAAACCAAAAATTTGTTCGAACTCTTTAAACTGAGCAAATCTACTTTCGAGTGAAACACTAGCTTGATCTACTATGTATAAAAAGTAATCCGTTCTAAAACAATCAATAGGAGTTTTCAAAGTCTCATTATCAACATTTTCATCAAATCTTCTATTTCTACGAATAACACGTTTTTCACGAAAACTAGGTTCAATGCCCATCTTTAAAGCAAGTTCTTTAGCCTCAATCATAGCATTTTCAAATCCTTCATCCTTCATCCCTAAACTTTTTAAAATAAATAATAAGTCCATCTAGTTGTTTTATAGCAATATCAATACACATATCTTTTGATTGTAAGTTTTTACTAACTACATTAATAGCATGTAAAACCTCATACCAAATAACCATCGCTAATAAAAATTCAAATTTTTTCAATTCATTTTCAACTAAAGATTTAGCCTCACTTTTAACATTAGCCTCGGTACTATCACGATACAAATCCATTAATGCATCTCTTAGTTTTGGAGCTTGAAACCTAATTGCTTTAACACTTTCTAATCGACTTTCCCAACGTGTTTGTGATAATGATTTAAGAGTTAAATATGGTATATTATCTTGTAAAATTTTCCATCTTTTAGTGGATGATGCAAAAATAGAATAAATACGTTATATGGTTCCAAAAAAATCTTGAACTTTGTCACAAGTGCTAGCCATATCAGAAATAACTAAATTTAAACTATGACAACCACATGGAGCATAAAAGGCTCTAGGATTAACTTCTGACAATCGTTTTTGTACTCCCTTATGTTTTCCTTTCATATTTGAACCATTATCATAACCTTGACCTCTAATGTCATCCACATTAAGTCCTATTCTATTAAGTTCCTCCGTAATAGAATTAAAAAGACCTTTACCGGTTGTATCATTCACTATTAAAAATTCTAAAAAGTATTCTTTAACTTCTATTGAAGTTGGCGAAATATCTAAACATCGTAAGATAATGGACATTTGTTCTTTGTGGCTTATATCGGGTGTGCAATCAAGAATAATTGAAAAATATTTAGCTTCTTTAACCTTTTTAATAATTTTTGTTTTGGCCTCATTTGATAATAAATGTATTAGTTCATTTTGCATTCTGGGTCCAAGATAATGATTATGAATTTCTTTATTTTGTATGCGTCTAACATGTTCTTGCATTATCGGGTCAAATTCTGCAATCATCTCAATACCGGCTAAAAATAAACCATTGTTTTCTTCATACAATTGTTCATTTGTCCCACGAAATGCTAAATTATGTGTACCAAGACTCTTTACAAGGGCAATAATTCTTTTTAGCACATTTCTCCAATTTTCTTTTTCTTTATTTATTTGATTTTGATTTTGTTTATCGATTGTCTTATTTTTCGCCAATCTTATCTCTAATTCCATCCATGTTCTCATATTGTTAATATGTACTTTACTTTTTTCATGTTCTCACTGAGATGTATAGTTTTTTTTTTTTTTTTTTTTTTGAATAGCAAACGAAACTTTCATTAGAAAAAAACCACTCTACACAGTAAAAAAAACCCCCACCCAGGAGCTGGACAGCCAACTACAACACAAGCAAAAATAAAAGACACGATCAAACTACAACATTACATTAAAATCCCACAATTCCTGTCTTGATATCGAGCCGTGTTTTGACCTTAGATGTATAGTTATGTTATTAAGTTTCCATACAGTTTCTCTCTATTCATTCACCTTATTTTGTTTCATGAACTTAAGAATATGAAGCATGCATCATGTTTATTCATAACATAGAAATAGTAATGCCGGCATCCATTTTTTTATAAGTTGACCTAAAATTCTAAATACGTATTAACAAACCAATACTTTCATATACAGAGAAGGAAACCTAACCATAGGCAAAAGACATGAAATTTAAAATAAACTCGTAGGATTCTCCGTGCTTCGCGCGTGAATTTGATAGGCATTGGTCTCGTTTGCTATGGTACTAGTACTCGTTATAACAACCAAAAAAAAAGAAAAACAATTAAAGTCGTGATGCGTTTAATAGGATATTAACACATATTTTAGATTTGAAAAAAAAAAAAAAAAACAAAAACCAATAAGTACCGAGGTTTGATAAAAATCTACAATGGGCGAAATAAATAGCTACTTGTGGGCCAACATATCAAAATAGCGGCCCAAATTTGAAAAACAAGTCGCAATAAATTAGAGGATTTCACTTTGTCTTGACGTTTATCAATCGTTGCACCAGGGCCCTCCATCGGAAATTTAGCATGCCAAATTTGAAGACCAATCGTATATGCATTAAAAGATGAGCTACAATTTATCTTTGATCGATTAAGAACGCTCCTATTGGCTGTGAACTTGTTTCATCATAGTGTTCTTTCTAATAGCCATCCAATGAAAATGACTTGCATTGATTGTTGTGTTAAAAATCTCAACAATTCAAACCACACACATTTTTTCAAATGAGGCTATCGTGTATTGACTATAACCTTTTAATGTGGAGTTAATAGGTTTGACTTTTGAGTTTCGCGTAAGGTAAAAATGTTCTAGATTGATCTAGTGGTTTTACCAATGTGGACTTTCTCGAAATGGGTGACATTTTTTTTTTTTTGAACGGTAGGATTTCGAATCTTGGTTGGAACGAGTCCCACAGCCCCGAAGTCGGGAGCCCCAACCGCCCCACTGTGTCGAGGGCTCGCCTAAGCTGCCCCAGCCAGTGTGACTCGGCGTTCCTCGAGAAAATTTCCCACCCTCCACCACATGATGGGGGTTGCACCTCCACCTAGAGCGGACACTCTAGGCAAGTATGCGCGGAAATCTAAAACTCGGGCGGTCCTCCGTCTCGAACCCACGACCTCTCAGTCATGTTTCCGAAACATCATTGTTCCTGGCCACTGGGCTATACCATGTTGTTGAAATGGGTGACATTTTGCCATTGAGTTTACCCAAGTGATCGGGCTTTTGTTGGTTATTCAAAAAAGGTATAGTTGGGGCCAGTGGCGAAGCTTGAATTTTTTTACCGGGGGTCGAAAACGTATATACCCAGAAATTTCTATAGAACCGGGGGGTCGAAAACATATATACCCAAAAATTTCTATACGAAAACTACATATATAACACTACTTGCCGAAAAGTTCGGGAGGTCGGGCGCCCCTCCCGGCCCCTTCAAAGCATCGCCTCTGGTTGGGGCTGATCTTGCATTGGTTGTGTTAAAAATCTGTACAATTCAAATAAAACAAATGTATTCCAAAGACTTTATGGTGCATTGGTAGCCCATGACCTTCCAAAGTAGAGGTCATGGGTTTGGGTCTCGCCTGAAGCAAAAATAACTCTCTAGATTGAGTTGGGGATTCTACCATAGTGGCCCTTCGGGCGATATTTTTCCTCTAAAATAGTGGCGGGCTGGGTCACCAGCGTCATCTGCTTTTGAATGCGTGGGTGACCTTTTGCCATTGAGTTTACCTAGGGGGATCAGGCTTTTGTTGGCCGTTAACAAAAGGTATGTTAGGGGCTGATCATGTAGGAGCTTTAAAGATGACGTTTTGGTCCCTTGGCTGAGGTTGTCGAAGGTTAAAGCATTGCTGCTCCTTCCTCTCGCCGGTTTCCTATTCTTGTACACATCTTCATGTCAAGTGGTCTATTTCACATTGTGAGCGCGTTGTAGGATCGTGTTTGACTCCCGAACGATTGCAAAACGACACGTACGACTTGCGGAATCCGTGCACGTGTGTGAACCGAACACAAGAACTAATTAACAATGATTCAATATAGATTTGACAAAGTTTTACACCTTGAATCACAACCTTTTCTACTTTCTCTCTCTAGAATCCAAGAGCCCAAAATGTAGAGAATGGCAAAAGTCTTAAAAAGTTCTTAAAAGAAACATATCATGGGATATTTATAGGGAAGGGGTAAATGAAGGCTCCTCATTTAAGTTCTCTCCATCCGTCCGGATGGGACGCTATCCATCCGTCCGGATGGACTTCCCCTTTAATCTTTTTCATGTAATGTTTCCTGCTACGACGTATGATTGCCAGAGGTGATAGACATTCGTGCACTCACAGACTCCCCCTTGGATATTGTTGCAGTCAATCTCGTAGCATCTTGTCTTTTCTCTCTCTCTGAGTCTTCTCGAAGCTTTGACATCTTCAGCAACCACAGACTCCCTCTTCAAGCTTTACTTGATTCTGCGTTCTGAATCAGCTCCCCCCTTCGGTTAGACTCTTTCTTCAAGCTCCCCCTTTTGTAAAGCTTCTGTGCTTTTGGGATCGACACCTGGTTCTTCGGTTACAATCTCCCCCTTGCGATGAGCTCGTCTTCAGACTCCCCCTTAGACTTGGCTATCGGGATCGTAATGTGGCATAACATCTGCAAATCTCAAACCTTTTGTAAGATATTTGACAATTTAAGATTTAAACTTGTGAACCTGGCTCTAAACACAAGTATAACAATATGTAATTTCCAGGAATAACTTGGCTCTCTCCCCCTATCAAATGACTATATGAATTTGATAGTTTTAAGAATCCAAAACTTTTATCAAGTAATCATCCAAGTTCAACTTAATGACCTTGGAGATTTCACAAACTGTTTTTGATTTTTCATTTTAAACATTCAAATTTCAAATTAATAAACTTGTTTATTTTCAGAAACACGTTCAACATACTCAGATTTTGAAACTCAGCCTTCAGACATCGGTTGTCGAAAATAAAGTAGAAACAAAATCTTTTTGTATTTTTCTAAAACATAAAGCAGTAAACAAATATTTACAAACAATATTTTTGTTTGAGATCGTGTCAGATGATCATATCAGTTTATGACAAATCACTAGCACCGTTGAGCTATAAACACTTTAAGTTCTAAACGATTCACTTAGATTGTCAGTATACAAATCCACTTAAATTTTCACACAAAGTTAAACTGATTCGAGATACGATATTTAGTGTTTTAAGAACTTAACTTATTCGCGTGTCACACCTCAGAATATACTCCCGTATCAAAATTCCCTAGATTCAATATTACAGGTGAATATACTATATTGATATCTGTACTCTGGGTTAGTGCGAGGCCTTAAGATCTCAGGTATGAACTGCCGTTCAGTCAAAGAGATGAAGGCTCGACTTTAGGTGTGTCCCACTTAGGGATCTTCTTTACAGCTGCAATTGATTTATATCTTTCGATATTTTGCACTTTTTATGCAGAGGGTAAGCTTTAAGCGCGTAAAGTATTATATGAAGTCTAGGCCATTGCTTCTACAATATCAGAAGACTAGGTATAATACCCCAGATATCAAACAATACAAAGACCTAATATCTCAGAATCTGGCAATCTCTCAAACAAGATTTCGGGGGTTACCCATATATCCGAGAGATGTTCCCCACGAGATAAGTAAGTATTGATATTTAGGTTTATATCTCGAAAACAATCTACTAAGCGTGTAAAAACCTACTGGACCGTTTATCACATTTTAACTTTTAATTTCTTTAGCGTACTGTGATTGTCTACTGATGTACTATCATTTCCTCTTTTTACACAAAAACTCTTTTTCATTTTCTATTGTTTTTGGCTTTTTCAAATTTTCAAATGTTTTTGTATTTTCTGACAACATTGACTCCCCCTAAAATTCAAAACATTTAAGAAAATTTGACAACCCAATGTAGATAGCTTTGTCTCGCCATCCATTTTCTGCTTCTCATGCTCTGTTTTGCAGAAAATACCCCCATGCTTTACAACACACTGATATTTGACAGTTTGAAAACCGTTTTTCAATCTTTTGAAATTAATCATGTTTTTTTCGCCGTGAGGGTTTCGGCATATTCAATCAACATATTTTTGAAAATTTTTGATTTTTGACAAAATTTAAAACAAACATATTTTTTTTTCATTTTTCAACTTTTGACAGAATAATAAAAAAACATATTTTTGATTTTTAAATTTTTCAATTTTTAGGGTTTTTGAAATGTGGTTTATTTATGTACAGAAATGAACAAACTCCCTATTTCAGTTGCAGGGTTCCACAGCCTCCTGTGCCAGGTTGCTCTTTTGATCATTCTGACAATCTTCTGCTTTCCGGAGCACCTGCACATTCAATTTATTCAATTACTTGAACAATTTAGCCCATGTCTGTTTGACCTTAGGCATTTCAACACAATATGCTTCATTTAATTTCGGAAAATTTTTGTCGTTTGGTACAAACCACCTTTCATCCTTAATTTCAACTATTTTGATTGAGTTAGTTTTCTGTTCAAAAATAGATTGTTTCTTAACCACCCAGGTTTGTCCTTTTGAAACAGTTCTTTTGTAAAAATGTGAATCATTTTGAACATTTTGTTTTGACAAATTAACTTTGGTTTTCCAAAACTGAAGCGGTTTGGTCATATCAACCGATGTTCGCCAACTTTGTGTTGTTCTGAATCTGGGTGTGTGAGAATTCCAGGTTTGTCTTGAATTAAACCTTGTTGGGTTTGATTTCCAAGTTTGAATTGAAGCAAACTTGTTTGTGTTGTACCTCCAAGTTTGTTTTGAACCAAACATGGTTGACCTTTGTTTCATATCCTCAGATTTCTGTTTCTTAACATCAACAGGCTTTGGGTTTGGACACTTACGACCAACATGTCCAATTTTATTACATTTAAAGCATGTTTTCTTTGAAACATCTTTAACCTGTTGTTGTTGTTGTTATTGTTGTTGTTTCTGAGCATAGAACTCTTTATTAGACTATCGTCTAAATTGGAGTTCTTTCTCTTCTTCAGAAGTTTTCCCATGAACAAAATTCATTTCCAATTGATAATTTTGTTTTTCAAACTTTGTATTTTGATTTTATTTCTTCTTATAGCCCAACTCAGCCTTCATGTTTTTCTGTTTGTAACTAGGTTTGTTATAAAAAGTTTTCTTGCTTTTTCCAGCAAATTTTGAAATCTCGGATTTTTCAATTTCAATCAACTTGAACACTTTGTCAATCTTTTCTGAAATCACATTCTGAATCGGGACTTCATTATCTGAGAATAATTTGTCCATTCCAATCATGGTATAAACCAATCCTTTTGAATCATCATTCTCCTTTTTCTCAGATTTTGAGTTTTTCAGATAACCTTCATGAAAACTACCTTCATTTTCATCATGTGATTCGGATTTACCTGTTTCAACAGACTCTTCTTTCAAAACACTTTCAACGACCTTACCTACCACCTATGAATCACTAGAATCATCAGATTTGGAATAGGTTACGTCTATATTATCTGGAAATTGATGAACCATGTTGAAAGTTTTTTCCACCTTCTCATCATCATAGAATGTGAATTTTTCCTCAAATGGTGGTGGAACCTGATGATATTCTGAGCCAATTCCTTTCTTGTTTTGTTCAGAATCTTTATCATCCGGTTTTATGTTGAAAATACGTTCAAGAACATATGATGAAGCGTGATAACTATGTAACTTGTTGTTATCTTGTCCTAAATCAGCTATTTTACATTTAAGCTTAGCAACATCTTCAATGTAAGAATTAACAACTTGTTGTTTTATTTCATACTGTCGCTTAAGCGTATCAGATGTTTTAGAACAATGTTTCAATCTTGATTAAACAAATTTCATTTAACTTTTCACGTCTTCATGTGACTCTTTTGTAATATGGTATGCAAGTTTTATTGAATCATACTCTTTTTTCATTTCTTGAAAAGCATTTTCTTTCTGTAAACACTCTCCTGTCACTGTTGAACACTTTTCTTTCAAAATCTCATTTTTTTTTCTAAAATCTTGCATTTTGTGTCAGCTTTTCATCGTTATCTTTCAAAACTTTTTCGTTTTCTAACATTTCTTTGCATTTTTCTTTGAAATTTTTTTCAATTTTAGTGAATTATAAATCCCTTGTTCTGAATTTGTCATCTTTTTCAGTACAAGCACTGCACGTTTCCACGCATTTCTTGCACTGTTCAACATTTCTATCTAAGACTTCAGAAGATTCAGTCGTAAGATTTACCTCTGTAATTGGCACCTCGGCTTTTTCTGCCGTCTGTGTTTGATCAACTTCTCTCTTCTACTGTTCCTCACCAACAGCTTCACCAACATCACTTTCTTCGACCGATCTTTTCAACTTCACATCAGCTTCTTCTTTTTTCTTCATATCATCTTCATTCTGCTATTTTTCAGTAACAGCTTCTTCACCAACTGCTTCTTCTTCTTTTTCACCTTCCACTTTCTTCTCTTCTGCAACCTTCTTGAGTTCATCCACCAAACTTTCAACATTCTTCTTCATCCTCTCTTCATCTCTCTGTCTTAGACTTGTTCTCATGGCATCTCTGATGATTTTATCCAGCTTTTTCACATAATCTTTATCTTTCGTGACATTTGAATAGTACTCGCCGGATAGAGGGATTACTGTAAGAACGTCGTTATACACTACTTTGCTTCGATGAATAAGTGGTTCTCCTTTGCTGTTGATATAACACTCTCGCTTCTTGTCGTACCTTCCATAATTCCACGCTTCTTTATACTCTTGATCCATTTCTTGGATTCTATAATCAACAATACATCTTTCTCTGTATGTTTTTTCTTTCCGAATCTCTTCTTTTGTTTTCTCTTTCATGACATCTACAAATGCACTCTGTTTCACTTCAGCCACTAAAGCAGATTCTATCTGATCTTCATCTGGAAGAAAGTCATTCCAGTTGAAACCCTCATCATCTTGGATAACTGCTAGTGCTCTCGACTTCCCTTTCACCGGTTTGTCTTCAATTTTTCTCATCTTTGGTGGTTCCTCTCTGTTCCTGTGATATACCGTTTTACGATAGTAATCGTCTTGAAATGGATTAGCAGTTTCATCAACATCAGAGTTTCATCATTCTCTTTTAAAATGACTCTTTTGTTTGCACTTAAAGCAGGTCACTTTTGATTTGTCAAAGCCCAGCTTTGTTGATGGTCCACAGATTGACTGTCTCCCAGTAATTTCCATACATCGTTGAGCTCTATGAATGCAGCTAGCCAAACACCATCTAATATCAATGAGTTCCATTTCTTTCGAATCTATCTGGTCGTAATCTTCCTTTGTCAGCTCAGAATTTCCAATTCTCCCAGCCACCAGACTTTCGTATGATTCCAAAATCGACACCAGAAAACTCATTTGTTGTTTAGCAGCATTAATGCTCATTGCTGGAGAATTTTTCAGCTTTAAGACAATATTGCAGAAAATCTCATCGGGTTCTCCAGAGTTTGAAGCTATTGAAGATGAATGATACCCTGGATCGTAGTTAGATGTGCTTTTCTGAGAATCTTTTGACTTTTCAACACTGAAAGCAGTCTTTGGTGACTCCTTGACTGACACCAAAGGTGCACTGCCCTTGTAGTAAAGACCCACATTCTGTTGATTTGATGAACTGCTCATCTTGCTTTGCTTTTGCAGTTCAAGCTCGCGACTTTCGATCTTTTCAATCAAAACATCAAAAGTAATGTTATCATACAACAAATCATTTTTCAAAATAAAGACAAACGTTTGCCACTGATCAGCTCATGGTAAAGCTTCAATGATTCTATCAATTATTTCTTCACGGGTTTTTGTAATTCCAAATCTGTCGAGTTCAATTTTAAGGTGACAAAATCTTTCAATCATTTTTCTTACAGATTCAACTTTTATACCGTCAAACAAATCAAATTCCTTTTTTTAGTAATGCTATTTTATTCTTTTTGATTTATTTCCCACCCTCAGCTTTTACCCTTAAAGCTTCCCACACTGATTTAGATGACCCATCATGATTTAACAAAACAAATATGTCATCTCTGATCGATTGTTGAATCAAGGCAATCATTCGTTGTTCAGATGAGAAATTCTTTTTATCTTCTACTGATAAGCTTTTAAGAGGAATTTCTTCATTCTTATCATCAACAGGCCGACTATATCGGAACTCCAGACAAAACCAACTCTCGTGTGCGTAAGCTTTGGCCCAGTTAATAAATCGTTCTTTCCACCAAGTGTAATCCTCAATACTATCAAGTTTTGGTGGTTTCGAGTTAGTTCCGTAAAAATTATCATGATTAATATTTTCGGTTATAGCTTTCGAAATGCTTTTTGGTGTGACAGTCGATGTTTTGGAAGACTCTAAAGTATAAGCCTTGTAGAACGTGTTGTAAAACTCTTCAGCCATGACGTACGATTCTTCGTTTTTCTCTTTCGTGTATTGCTCCTTGATTTTTAACCTCTTCGTGTATCACACCTTGAGTTTCTCCTACAAATAAACAAACGAACACGTTTTAGTAAATTAAAAAAAAAATCAAACAACCAACCACTTCAAACGTGCGAATGATGGAAAAATGTAAGATCCCGAGTGAATGTAGTTTCCGAATAGATGTTCGAATAAACTCATTCGAATGAAGTATAGCACAAGGATGGACTTATGATGATATGTTGGGCCCGGATGAACACAGCTCTGGATGAGTAACTGACTTCGGATGACCAATCAAAAATTACACAGCGGACAACACTTTGACAATCTTCGGATGGCCGACCCCTTATTTTTAATGTTCGGATAAGTAAATCAAGCGAATGGATTAAATGCAAGTTAACCTCCGGATGAACACTTGAAAAATCTAAACGGATGGGCCTTCGAATGTCACAAGTCCGAATGGACTTACTTCAATGGTCCGGATGGTTAAGTGTCCGAATGGGCCAATGTTAACACGTAGTTCAGATGGATTATAGAGTCCGAATGATCACTTTTATTTTGTATGAACTAAAACACCAAAACACACTTCTAATTGAACTAGCGCATTGTCCAATAAGCTTCAAATAAGACCTCACGTGATATGTTTTCTTTTGCATTTAATGTCATTGAAACAAATCATGCTGATAGATGAATGATCATTGGACTGAATTATCTTCCTTCACGTGATACCTTTGAATTGTATTTTACCAAAAAACTCTTGAATCAAGCAATGTCAGATGTATTAATTGTAATTGATAATAATTGGACCGCTGAATTTATCTGTTGAAAGACAATTGGGCCGCTGATCGTTCAGCACATGGGCCGATCATACTTTTCATTAAATGTTCTTGAACATAATTGGGCTGTCAACAAATATGACTTCATATGATTGGGCCGCATAAAATGTCAGTAGTCCGAATGGGTTATGAGCGATGTATTTCGTCCGGATGATCATCCGAGCAAATGGATTTATTATGGTCCGGATGGTATGATTTTATGATTGGGCCGCATAAAATGTCAGTAGTCCGAATGGGTTATGAGCGATGTATTTCGTCCGGATGATCATCCGAGCAAACGGATTTATTATGGTCCGGATGGTATGATTTTCATCCGAATGGGTTTTCAATAGGTCCGAATGGGTTGAAAACTTGGTCCGGATGGGCTAAAAATTACCCATCGGGTGGCCAAGAACAGCAGCGAAAAAGCAATTTTTCGGACAAAAAAAACATCAATTTGAACCCTTAAAACTTCGAATTTTGTTATGAAAATTTGTAGGGTTGTAAAACAATGGTTTTCGCACAATATATCAAAAACTCAGCAATTTTTAACCGTGAAAACTTCGTTAATTTTGGATTTTTGTCTCAAAAAGTGAAGAAAATGAGTAGAAGAACAAAATTGACAAATCTGATGCAAATTTGACTCTGAAACTGATGAAATCACGTAGATTCTTGTAGATTTGATCTGTGCAATCGATCTCCTTCTCTGATACCACTTGTGAACGTGTTGTAGGATCGTGTTTGACTCCCGAACGATTGCGAAACGACACGTACGATATGCGGAATCTGTGCACGTGTGTGGACCGAACAGAAGAACTAATTAACAATGATTCAATATAGATTTGACAAAGTTTTACACCTTGAATCACAACCTTTGCTACTTTCTCTCTCTAGAATCCAAGAGCTCCAAATGTAGAGAATGACAAAAGTCTTAAAAAGTTCTAAAAAGAAACATAACATGGGGTATTTATAGGGAAGGGGTAAATGAAGGCTCCTCATTTAAGTTCTCTCCATCTGTTCGGATGGGACGCTATCCATCCGTCCGGATGGACTTCCCCTTTAATTTTTTTCATTAAACTTCGTCTTGTTATGTTTCCTTCTACGACGTACGATTGACAGAGGTGATAGACATTCGTGCACTCACATACATTTGGCTGGTGCTTAATCGAAGGTTGTAATGTTTATGGGCGCTCCCCCTATTTGTCTCGTCTATATTAATCGTTGGGTTCGTCGTCTATTTATGTAATGAAATCATCAAGATCGATCAATTATTTTAACCCTAGTTTTGCAATTTAGTCATTTTATCGGATTATATCCAATTCTATTATTTTTCTTCTTCATTGTAATTGAGCATAATCACCAAGACATTTTTATTTTTGACAAGTTGTGATTCCACAATAATAATTTTGAGTGATTATTAGTTATGTTCTCATTGATAGGATATTGGTAATAACTAGTAACCGATAAATAGTCTCATTTCCACGAAGCCTATATTACTTGTTGGTAATTTTTGAGTTTGTTGTGATTGTTTTAAAAACATTTGATTAAATGACTTAGTTAGGGGCTTTTTTTTAGCTCTTAATGAGGCTCTTAATGGTTCAGACCTTGTTACACCCCGATATTTACAGCTCAGCCCGGTGGGCCCGGTGCGGAGTATCGTGACGTAAGATTGGTATCGTCATGGACAAATTAATATTCTAGTATTTGCATTTTTTCGGTGTATGCCTACACCTTGTGCATAGGTCGTGGCCATTAGCAGTTTTAATGTGCCCTGGATATATCCAGGACATGGTTGCATTAACCCCCAATCTTTATGTTATCAAACAATACGGATTAAAACGGGTTATGCGGATTTATTAATCACAATCCGATTAAATGATCCCATACCCGACCAAGCGGTAATAATTTACCGTATCCCAAGCCCGTATAAGGGAAAATAAGTTAAAAGTATTTGCCTGAGCTAATACTCGATTCACAACAAGATTTAAATAACTCAGTCGTATCCAATCTAACTAAATGCAGGTAGCTTTTACCGAGAGGCTCTAGTCTGGAATGATGGTAATATATAACCAATTTAGAATGCTAACGTGTCTTAATTAAGTCAAAGACTTAGACCGACTAGCTTAGAGTATTAAAAACGGTACGATACGCTGGATTAAGCGATGACTGAAATAGAATGTAATTTAGACCCAACCAGTACGAAGACTTGTATAATATGGGTAAACTAAATGCATTCTTGATTTTGAAGTAAAAATGATAATGTTAAACCCGTTTCGGCAAACTTACGTAAACTAGTTACGTAAGTCTAACCGTACACGTATAAGTGGTAACGAGTAACCGGATGAGTCATGAACAAGTTCCATATGCCCATATACTTTAAATAAGTTATAATATCAGTAGGATATCAACTTTTATGCCCGTTAAGGTTTTAAAATCAAACTACGCCACATAAGGGTGTTTTGGTCATTTCACGATGTTTAAAAAGGATGTTGCGTATAGTCTGATGTTACGACCATAAACATTATTTGAAAACACTTTATATATGATATAATATCAGTAGGTTATCAAACATATGTGTGTTTTATAGTTTAAAACCAAACTATACTCAGTAGGGTCATTTTGGTAATTTCACACATAGTTTTGAAGGTTAATTTGGGAATCTGAGTTTATATCATATACCTACTGTAAAAATATTTAAAATGACTTATAAAATCAGTAGGTAACAAGTTTTGGTTGGTAGTTATGGTCTAAAACCATACTACGCGTCGAAACGGCGTTAAAACCGTTAAATGACGATATGTGCGATGTTTAAGGAAAACTGATGTTATGACCAAGTTTATATTATTTAAATATGTTAATTAATATAACATATCAGTGATCAAAAGGTTTTGTATGAAAATTATGCTTTAAAACTATTTTAGGTGCAAAAAGGACATTATCATCATTTAAGGACATAATTCAAGAACATATGCATAAACTCAGTTTGTAAGCTGAATAGATATCCTAAAATATCCCAATTAAGATATTATATCAGTAAGCAATGAGTTTGGTATGAGAAATTATGCTTAAAACCGATCTTCCCTAAATGGCGTTTCGGTCCATTAAAAGAGTAATTTACGATATTATATGAAAACTAGGTTTATGATCAGATTTATATCACCGAAATATGCTAAACATGATAACTTATCAGTACTGATATCATTTGCAAGTTCATTATGGTTTAAAACCTTATTTTTAACAAAAAGGGAATAACGGTCAAAGTATGGCATAATTACGGTTACTTGCCTAAAACTCATATTACTAGCATGATCATAAAATGTAACCTTATAGGGTAATGCTACATCATAATACGATCATAACGAGATCTTAAAATCAGAAGCATACTAGTCTAATTCGGTTCATAATCGAAAGTCAACGCAGAAGTCAAACTTCGCGACTTTCAGTTGCGAATCGACCCTAAAACTGAATTGACGAGCCGAACACGTTTACACATGTTCTAATAATTATTACTAATTTTTTTAAATAATAAAACATATTTTAGAACAATTCTAAACTCATATCGCAATTATTTCAAAAAATGACCCGTTGACTTTTAAAACAATATTATGTTGACTCGTCAATTGACCAAGCAAACGTGATTCTTAGGAGGTTCCCTTTTAAGGGATTAACTGTCACACCCTGACTTTTGCGGAAGTATGATTATGTGTGACTTGCTTAATATCATTGCATTCAACCATATTAAACAACTATATGATAAAACCAGAGATGTTAAAACATTACAAACAACGTTGTTTTAGAATCCAAACATAGACTTCAAATCCAAATTACAGACCATGCAAATTGTTTAGAGTTCCATAAGGACTCAACAAAAGACATTAATAAATACCAGGCTTTGAATGATGTGTCTTATCCAGGATAAGACACACTATCCAAACCCTTAGACACCGGATGACATCTTTTATTTCTAACATCACTTGAAACTTCCAAACGCCCGCCAGATCCACACTTAATTTCTTGAAATACATGTAGTATGAACACATCAATAAAAGTTGAGCGAGTTCATGTGCTTGTATGTGTGCACGAATAAACCTTTGAAGTCATTGTATGTATGTGTGTATTTGTAAATCTTGGTATGAAAGCAAACAAGGAAACACATCAATTAATGGTTTGCAAGGCCATTAACGTGTGTGCAACGGCGTAGGAAGGCTCAAACCTAGCAGATTTTGTACCGGGCTTCCGGCTGTAAGACATAGTCACCTGATCATGGGCCAAACCCCGGTCCACATGGGTGTGGGCTCGCTACACCCAAATAGATCTATCACTCATGTCCCTCGGTCCACCTACGAGGAATAATGGTCTTAAGAGTGCGCCTACCCATTCACATGATCTAACAGTACCTTCCTTAGCTAACCATACCAATTGTAATCGTTTAAAAACATTTTGTAACATGTAATTCACCCCCGAAGTTATAACACGAAAACAATTAAGAGAAAAGAGGGACATGAACTCACAATCCTGCGTTCTTCGTATCCAACTGTAACTCAAAGCTTCTTCTGGTGTATACGACTACCTACAACGTACTATGGTTTATTAGACGAGCGGGTCGTGCCTTGACTTAGTATTAATTAGTGTCTTTGAGTTACGTTTTATTGTGTCATCAAAATTATTCAAAGTTATATAATTATTTGTCAAAATAATAAATATTTTAACTTAAATTATATTTATCAAATTTTGGAATAATGATTAAAATAATATATTTTTAACTTGTCACACTTATGTATTTATACATGAATAATTCCCCAAGGATGGGTGTATTTATATTCGTATTCTTATACTTGTATATTTTTGCCAAGTTTCAATAGCGTATTCCGGTGTGTATTTATACGTACGAGAATACGTATTTTCTTGTAATTATTAAATATTCTTATACTTAATTTTTGTATTAACTTTTCCGGAATAATATTTCTAATAAAGGTTCATCAATATATATTCTCAAAATATATATTTTAAGAAATGTTACATAGAAAAATTACTTATAATTTTCCCTTGGCAAAATATTTATAAATTTCATATAAGTCTCAAAAATAATATATTTTCAAGTTTAACTTGGAAAATATATATAAACTTATTTCTCACCCAAAAATAATGTATTTCATGTCTATTCAAGAAAATATATATTTTCTCCCAAAAAAATATATCTTCTAATAATTTCCGAGGAAATATATATTTTTACTTACCAAAAATAATATATTTTCTCCTTGTAAAAAATATGATATATTTTGTAATAATTGTAAAAGTCATATTTTTGTTTTCTTGGTGTCCAAAATACTAATTACCAAAATACACTTATGAATTAATTTTCCGGAATATTTTTGTAAGTTATATTTCTTGCTTGGTTTCACCAATATTTTGGGTATAATTTGTATATTCATATTAATGGAATTTTGGTAATATTTTTGGATTGTAATTTTTGGTATTTTGGTGAGTTATATTATTTTAAGTCCTAAAATAATATAACTAATACACATAATATACAATTAATCACACACATTGTGACATCTAAATATATATTTTCCTAAATACATATTTAGTCATTTTTATTTACAAAAACCAACCTCCAATATTTATAATTTTTGTAACAAAAATTATGGCAAACTTTATATGAAAATTCATGGTTTAAAATATACTTGTAAATATTTGTTTAAAATATTTTTCTAAGTGTTAAATTTCTAGAAAATTTTTGCCATAGTTTCCCCTTAAAAATGGAGGTTTCCGTGTTTTCAAAGCATATCATTTTCTTTTATAAATCAACACAATCAACAATAAACCAATCAATACTTACCAATTTGCCAAAATCAAGCATAAATTACTACTTCATGAACTTGAAAGTTTACAAAAATTTGTAGTAACTTACTAGTGTGTTTAGTAGGCTTAGTTACCCTTTAAAGTGTTGTGGTTTATTTAAAAACTTCATTTTTGAAGAAATTAGTTCTTTACAACTTGTAATTAAATTTTCTAAAAATGTTTCTTCTTGAGTTTTTCTTGTTAGATATATATACTTCTACACTTGGTTAACCACTAAAAACATTGTCAATTTCTTTAAGAACCAAGCTTAAGTAAATCTTGTATTTTTAACTTGGTTTTTGAAAAATCATTCTTGAAATCATAGATTTACAAGGCCTTATGTTTACTTTGATCATCATTTAACAAGAAAAACAACTTTCACTTCAAGTTCATGATTTACATATGGATGATTACTTTGATCTTCAACATAATCATCCTCTCATCTTGCTAGATTATGTCTTTAATCACTATCTAGCAAGATCATATGATGATCAACATCATAATCATGAGCAATCAACAATCAACAAGCATAACAACACTTAAACAACTTGATTTCTTAAGATTTTAGTCTTATGTTCAAGTTTCATGTTCAAGATTCATAGTGTTCTTCATGATTAACAACTTGTATCATTCTTTAACCAACTTAAAGAGATGTAAAATGGAGTGTAGAGGATCTTACTACTAGTTCAAGGCTAGGGATGATCACTAGATGAAAATGAAGTGGATAAAAGCTTGTGTGAGAGGTCCTTTAGCTTCCAAGAGTTCCAAGCTTCCTTGTATGACTTCTAGCACCCTTATATATGTGTCGATTGTATGAAGAATGAAAGATGATGATGGATGTATGGGTGTGTGTGTTCGGCCGTAAGCAAGAAGAAGGGAAGAAGAAGAAGTGTGTGTTGTGTTTGTGAAGGAAATGAGATGGTTATGAACCTAAAGGTTCACTTATAATCTTCCAACATTATTTTAACTAGTGGTTTATATGTTTAAAAAGTTGAAACTTAATCTAATAAAATAACAAAAGAAAATCGCATGTGGGGGCCACATGTGACCATCCACAAAAGGGGGGGGGGGGGTCTTGGTTAAGATGTAATTGTTAGTTAGGTTTATTTAGTTGAAATCTAAGTATAATAGTTAGGTGTTTAGTTATTATGTGTTTATATAGTGTGGTATGATGTTTGGGGACCATAACTAGCTTGGTAATGTTAAAACAATGCTTCTAGTGAAAATTTGGTGTTTCAGGTAGTGTCCGATTGTTCGGTTGGTTACTGTTTCGTTAAGGTGCTAAATTATGCAGTTTAGTGTGCTTTATGTTACCTTTTGTGATAGTTTTGATTCCCGACACTTAGGAAAGCTTTCAGGACCATTTAACCATAATTCTGCATGATGTTAGAGTGTTTAAATGCTGAATTTTGCTGATTTCTGCAGAATTCTGCAGTTTATGTGAGTTTTAGGCACTTTCCGGCACTTAACCTATCTATAGGAAGGCAGTTTTGTGATCCTTACTTTCCTACACACTATACTAGTGTAATACTTGGTTTCTGGCTCATTCTGTGTCTCAATACAATGTCTGTCTATGTACTGAACTCCGTCAGCATTTTTCTGATTTATCTGATAACTGTGCTACCTTTGTTTCGTGCATCAATTGAGTCAATAAAGCTTGCATGCAATAATGATACGTCATTTGTAATATTGGATGCACATGTATGTGTGATAACAATAATCAGAAAGCAATTCAAGTCGTTAATTGAAATTCAGCACAGTCATTAAGCACTAATCATTGTTTAATAATTGTACGGATACCTGGAATTTTGACAGCTGTCACATTCTCCCCCTGTTAAGAAAATTTCGCCCCAAAATTTTAAGCTTTACTACTAGCTGCAGGGGAGTTGGGGAACAAATGCGGGTACTTTGCTTTCATTTGGTCTTCACGCTCCCAGGTGAATTCTGGGCTGTGACGTGCATTCCATCGAACCTTGACAAGTTTAACACTACTCCTCCGAGTCTTGTTAACCTTCCAATCTGTAACCTCAACGGGTTCTTTGGTGAAATGAAGCGTGTCGTCGATGTGAACTTCATCAGCAGGGATGACCACTGTCTCCTGCGTTGGACTTTTCTTCAGATTAGATACATGAAATGTATCATGAACACCATTAAGTTCTGCTAGTAGCTCCAACTTGTACACTACAGAACCAACCCTTTCCAAAATTCTAAATGGTCTGATAAATCATGGGTTTAACTTACCACGCTTCCCAAAGCGTGCCACACCTTTCCAAGGTGAGACTTTTAACAGAACCATATCACCCACTTCAAATTCCAAGTGTTTTCGTCTTTGGTCAGCATAACTCTTCTGTCGATCACGGGCCGCCTTGATGCGCTCTCAGATCTGCATGATCTCATCAGTTGTCTCTTGGACCAGTTCGGGACCAACCATCTGTCTGTCGCCTGCATCTGCCCAGCATAAGGGTGATCGACACTTCCGTCCGTAGAGAGCCTCGAACGGTGCAGCTTGGATGCTTGTATGGTAGCTGTTGTTATAGGAAAACTCAACCAAAGGCAGATAAGTATCCAAACTGCCACCTAAATCCATTACACAAGCACGTAGCATATCTTCTAGCGTCTGAATCGTTCTCTCGCTTTGACCGTCCGTCTGCGGGTGAAAAGCTGTACTCAGATTCAACTGAGAACCAAAAGCTTCCTAGAAGGATTGCCAAATTCTTGATACAAACCGTCCATCTCTGTCCGATATAATCGAGACAGTCACTCCATGACGTGCAACTATCACTCTTAGGTAAAGCTCGGCTAGCTTACCAGTGTTATCCTTTTATCTGATCGGCAAGAAGAGCGCAGACTTTGTCAATCGGTCCACGATTACTCAAATCGTATCATGAACTCTGGGAGTCTTGGGCAACTTCGTTATGAAATCCATAGAGATCTGCTCCCACTTCCACCTGGGTATCTCTGGTTGTTGCAGAAAGCCTGAAGGCTTCTGATACTCGGCCTTCACTTTGGCGCAAGTCAAACACTTCCCAACATAAGTAGCCACATCGCCCTTAAGTCTTGGCCACCAGTAATAATCTTTCAAATCTTGGTACATCTTGTTAGATCCTGGATGGATCGAGTACCTCGATTTATGAGCTTCATCGAAAATAACCTCTCTAAGACCTCCAATAAGCGGAACCCAAATTCGTCCCATAAAATACAAGGTTCTTTCCTCGTTGGATACCAACCTTTTCTCCATCCCACGGAGATATTCGGCCTTTAAGTTCTCTTTCTTAAGAGCTTCCCTTTGTGCAGCACGAATACGCAACGAGAGATCTGTCTGAATAATCATCTCTAAAGCCCTAACCCTTATGGGCTTAATCCTTTCTTTTCGACTTAAGGCGTCTGCCACCACATTCGCCTTTCCAGGATGGTATTTGATTTCGCAATCAAAATCATTTAACAACTCAACCCATCGTCGCTGTCTCAAGTTAAGCTCCTTCTGATCGAATATGTACTGAAGGCTCTTGTGATCTGTAAAGATAGTACAGCGAGTACCATTCAAATAATGCCGCCAAATCTTTAAAGCAAACACCGCTGCTCCTAATTCCAAATCATGTGTGGTGTAGTTCTTCTCATGGACCTTCAATTGGCGCGAAGCATAAGCGATGACGTTCTGGCGCTTCATTAGCACACAACCCAATCCCTGACGCGATGCGTCACAGTGTACCACAAAGTCGTCGGTGCCTTCGGGTAGGGATAATATAGGTGCATCACAAAGCTTGTTCTTAAGCAGCTGAAAAGCTTCTTCTTGCTTGTCTCCCCATTCATACTTCTTATCCTTTTGAGTAAGGGAGGTCAGCGGTTAAGCGATCTTGGAAAAATCCTCAATGAATCTGCGATAGTACCCAACTAAACCCAGAAACTGTCGGATCTCGGTTGGCGTCTTTGGAGTTTCCCAATTCTTGATGGCCTCGATCTTGGTGGGATCCACATGAATTCCATTTTCATTCACCACATGACCAAGGAACTGCACTTCGTGTAACCAAAATTCGCACTTCGAGAACTTAGCATAGAGTTTCTCCTTCTTTAGCAGCTCTAAAATGGCTCTGAGGTGCTGCTCATGATCTTCCTTTGTCCGCGAATAGATTAAAATATTGTCGATAAATACAATCACGAATTTATCGAGATATGGGTTGCAAACTCGATTCATCAAATCCATAAACATTGCCGTCGCGTTTGTCAAACCAAACGGCATTACTAGAAACTCGTAATGTCCATAACGAGTTCTAAAGGCAGTCTTCGGTATACTCTCTTCTTGAATCCGCAATTGGTGATAACCTGATCGAAGATCGAACTTGGAATAGTAACTCAAACCCTGAAGTTGATCGAATAGATCATCAATCCTCGGCAAGGGATACCGATTCTTGATGGTTAGCTTGTTCAGCTCTCGATAGTCGACGCACATTCGAAAACTACCATCCTTCTTCTTAACAAACAGCACTGGAGCTCCCCAAGGTGAGAATCTTGGTCTTATAAATCCCTTGTCCAGTAGCTCCTGAAGCTGCGTTGAGAACTCTTGCATCTCTGAAGGCGCAAGTCGATAAGGTGCCTTGGCCACACGTGCAGCGCCTGGAACCAAGTCAATATGGAATTCGACTTGTCGCTGAGATGGTAGTCCTGGTAAGTCTTCAGGGAAGACTTCATGATATTCCCTTACCACAGGGATGTACTCGATCTTTGGTTCTTCGGCCTATTTGTCCACGACATGAGCTAAGAAGGCAACGCATCCTTTACGCAAAAACCTCCGTGCCTTCAAACAACTAATAATTCGTAGAGGTGTATCCTGCTTCTCATGGCAAACAATCTCAGCTCGATTACTCGACAACCAATCCATTCCAACTACTACGTCGAAGCTTCCCAACTCAACTGGCAGAAGATCTATCACAAACTCCAGTTCTCCAAGCTCTATCACACAGCCTCTAATCACTTTACTAGCTTCTACTAGCTTCCCATTAGCTAGTTCTATTGAGTACAGGATATCTAACTTACTTGCAACTAACCCAAGTATATTCTTAAACCCTTGAGATACGAAGCTATAGTCGGCACCGGTATCAAATAGCACAGATGTAAAATGTTGATTAATAGGGAATGTACCAGTGACTACGTTCGAATCTTGGCGAGCTTCCCTAGCTCCAATGTTGAATACTCTTCCCTGAGCTTGGTTATTCTTTGGGCAATCCCGCTTGAAGTGCCCTACATCACCGCAACCAAAACAACCTTGGCCGCGCCCATTCCCATTTCCACCTTGATTGTTGTTATTATTCCCTCCGCGGTTTCCATTTCCCGCCTGGTTCCCATTTCCATTTTGGTTTCCATTACCTCCCTGATTATTGTTTCCTCCTTGATTCATATTCCCATAACCGTTTCCACCACGGTTGCCATTGCCATTACCATTTCCATTTCCTCTTTGACCACCATTTCCACGACCGGTTCCATACCAGCATGTCTTCTTGGAATGACCAACTTTTCCACATGTTTCACACTTTCCAACTCTGCATCGACCAGCATGATGAAACTGACATACATCACATTTAGGAAGGGTGCCCATATACCCTTTTCCTCTGCCCTCAGCATTGGCAGCACCAGTCTTGACCTCGGCTGGTGGGTTCACATCTCTCCGCTTATTAGCATTGTTGTTGTTTCCTTGGGTACCCTTCTTGAAATTCGAAAACTTCCTCTTGATTTCCCCAGACGACTACACATGAGTCTCTTTCTTCTTGGTCTCAGAAATTGAGAACTTCTCCAGTCTAATGGCTTCCTCTGTCAGTGCCACGCTCAAGTCGATCGCCTCAGTAATTGTTGGGGGCTTGGATGTCATCACCATGCTTAGAATCTGGGGCGCCAATCCCCAAATGAAACGTTCAATCCTCTTGAACTCTGGTATCTTAGGACCATCCATCTTCAGATTCCAAAAATTCAGTTTCCAATTTCTGAATTTCTGCCGTCGAACAATACTTCTTACGCATCAGCTCTTTCAACTCATCCCAAGTCATAGCATACGCTGCAGCCTCACCTAGAGTCTGAACCTGAAGGTTCCACCATAACAGAGCTCCATCGAGAAACAATCCAGAAATGTAAATGACTTGGTGCTCTGGCGCACATTTACTCATCCGCAACACAGAATCTGTCTTTTCAACCCATCTCACAAAAGCTACGGCGCCTCCAGTGTCGTCAAAGTTCAGAGGCTTGCAGTCCAGAAACTGCTTGTAAGTACAGCCTGTACAAGCAACATTATTCACAGAAAGCATTAGGAAAACGCACTTGGAAATGTCCAAACGTATTGTAATGTGTCTTAAGTGACTTAAACATTACCATTAATTGGGTTATTCCCTGAGGTACCTCCGCTGTGTTCGGAGCGAAGGGCCTCATGTTGTGCGATTGCCTTCGAAATGCGTTCCTGTAGTTTTGCCTCGGTTGTGGGCAACTGAGTGTTCCTTCGAGGAGGCATCTTTTAAGAAGAAGATCAGATAGGTCAGGCCTTATTCGTATAATAAATATATAGTACGTATATGTAATAGCATTCATTATAGCAAGCAATCAGGTAATCAACACAATTATAGCATAAACAAGTAATCCACAATATGTTTAATGAGAACATGATGATTGAGCTTTCATAAACCATCGACCACAGTTACATTGTTTACAAAGTATCACATCAAAAGGGACACAGGGTCACACTACCCTTGCCCAAAAAGTCTGTCACTACAGAAATGTCATATAATCAAAAGGTGGTCTACAAAAAGTCTTCACAACCTCTGCTTAATAGTAGTGCTCTCACTAAAAGTAATGCAATCTGCATAAAACCAAAAACCAACTATGCTGATGGTGGTGGTGGAGGAGGAGGTGGAGGGAAGAAAAGCAAGCTGCGCACATGCGCAAGCTCCTCCTCGAGCTCATATACATGACGCAGCAGATAACTGATATGCTACTCGACAGTGAGAAATCGAGCATCAAACTCTGGAAAAAGGAGTAAGAGGAGCAGGTGGATGTGAAAATGGAGACGGTGATGAACGAGGGGGAACAAAAGCAGGCTGACACGGACACGGTAAGGGACGCGGAGTCAGCTCAAGCTCCAAATTCATGCGACTCATAATCTTATACTGAAGCTAAAGTGATAAAAGTAACTCATCCCATGTATAGCCAACAAAATGAGAGGGATGGTAGGGATCTGAAATCGGCATAGAATACGGTGGGAACCACCGGAATGGCTCATCAAGTGGTGAAGAAGTAAAAGGAGTAAACGGTGTAGACTGAGGGATCTGTGGAAAAGCTGCTGAAACATAAGGATCGTGACTAGGCTACTGGCCTAAAGTACCTTCCCCTGGACGGGATGCGGGTATGTCCTGAAGGAAGACAATAGGTAAGTCAGTGCGATGGACATCGGACTCCATAGGGGGAAAAGGAGCAACATCAACGGGTGCGGGTGGAGGAACAACTGGCTCAAAAAAAGGAGGGTCAACAGGTGCAGGAACTGGGTCAGGAATAAGTGGTGCAATGTCAGGTATGCCAAAAGGAATAGGGTCATGATCAGGTATGGGCTCAGGATTAGCAGGTGCAACATCAGGCTGATCAACAGGATCAAGATCTAGCTCAGGATCAAGCTCGGGATCGTGTGGAGGAGTTGGTGCAGCTGACATCGCAGTATCATCATCAGAATCAGTGGCATAGCACTGTAATCCACCGCCTGCAAAGCTGAAGACGTCACAGACTCAATGGAGTCTGAAACGGAGTGTAAACTAGTATCAGAGGATAACTCAATGACAGGAATCTCAAGAGGTGGAATAGCAACGATATCTTTGTCTATCTTTCCATCACCATGGGCGTCATTAGGAGGACCATCAACAAACAGATCAACGTCATCATCAAACAAATCATCAAAAGGCCAATCCTCAGGAGGGATGACCACGAGAGGAACGGGAGCGAGGATCGGGGCCACAATATGCTCACCATCGGGATGACCGATGATGAGGTGATCATGGACTGGAATGGGAACAACAAAAGGATCCTCGTCTGGAATACCATCAGCAAGGGGTAAGTCATCGCCAAAGTCAGGCAACACGGATGGCTGAAAGTCGTCCTCATCGTCTGATAGCATGTCTGGGTCGCTCTCAGTATCTGATGTAAAAATCTCCGGCTCTGGTGCGATCTCGTCATTGGAGATGATAGCCATAGGGTTGTCGGTGTCGGATAATCCGCTCTCGGTCTCGGATGAGGACATAATGCCTGTAACATAACAATCATAACATATGCACATATATCAACCACTATTACGTAGTGTGCAATCAAGACAGTTTTCACTCAATCATGTATTCACATTATCTTTCACGATATCTTTCTATCCTTCCTAGTCTACCGGTTTGTCTGGGGTTTCTGTTTGCAATCGTGTTTCTTGTCTGTCCTTTTTGTAAAAATGTTTGTTCCATGGATCTGGGCGTTTTGTATATGCAATGAAAACATGTTGTAAAAATATTTTCGTGAGAGCCCTAATGATTGTAGTCTAGACTCGAGAAAGAATCCTAGTTCACTACAATAGAAGCTCTGATACCAAACTGTCACACCCTGACTTTTGCAGAAGCGTGATTATGTGCGACTTGCTTAATATCATTGCATTCAACCATATCAAACAACTATATCATAAAACCAGAGATGTTCATCCATTGATTAAGTTTTAAACATTACAAACAACGTTGTTATAGAATCCAAACATAGACTTCAAATCAAAATTACAAACCATGCAAATTGTTTAGAGTTCCATAAGGACTCAACAAATGACATTAATAAAAACCAGGCTTTGAATGATGTGTCTTATCCAGGATAAGACACACTATTCAAACCCTTAGACACCGGATGACATCTTTTATTTCCAAGATCACTTGAAACTTTCAAACGCCCACCAGATCCACACTTAATTTCCTGAAATACATGCTATTTGAAAACATCAACAAAAGTTGAGCGAGTTCATGTGTTTGTATGTGTGCACGAATAAACCTTTGAACTCATTGTATGTATGTGTGTATCTGTAAATCTTGGTATGAAAGCAAACAAGGAAACAGATCAATTAATGGTTTGCAAGGCCATTAACGTGTGTGCAATGGCGTAGGAAGGCTCAAACCTAGCAGATTTTGTACCGGGCTTCTGGCTGTAAGACATAGTCACCTCATGGGCCAAACCCCGGTCCACATGGGTGTGGGCTCGCTACACCCAAATAGATCTATCACTCATGTCCCTCGGTCCACCTACGAGGATTAATGGTCTTAAGAGTGCGCCTACCCATTCACATTATCTAACAGTACTTTCCTTAGCTAACCATACCAATTGTAATCGTTTGTAAACATTTTGTAACATGTACTTCACCCCCGAAGTTATAAAACGAAAACATTTAAGAGAAAAGGGGGACATGAACTTACAATCCTGCGTTCTTCGTATCCAACTGTAACTCAAAGCTTCTTCTGGTGTACACGACTACCTACAACGTACTACGGTTTATTAGACGAGCGGGTCGTGCATTGACTTAGTATTAATTAGTGTCTTTGAGTTACGTTTTATTGTTTCATCAAAATTATTCAAAGTTATATAATTATTTGTCAAAATAATAAATATTTTAACTTAAATTATATTTATCAAATTTTGGAATAATGGTTAAAATAATATATTTTTAACTTGTCACACTTAAGTATTTGTACATGAATAATTCCCCAAGGATGGGTGTATTTATATTCGTATTCTTATACTTGTATATTTTTGCCAAGTTTCAGTAGCGTATTCCGGTGTGTGTTTATACGTACGAGAATACGTATTTTCTTGTAATTATTAAGTATTCTTATACTTATTTTTTGTATTAACTTTTCCGTAATATTATTTCTAATAAAGATTTATCAATATATATTCTCAAAATATATATTTTAAGAAATGTTACATAGAAAAATTACTTATAATTTTCCCTTGGCAAAATATTTATAAATTTCATATAAGTCTAAAAAATAATATATTTTCAAGTTTAACTTGGAAAATATATATAAACTTATTTCTCACCCAAAAATAATGTATTTCATGTCTATTCAAGAAAATATATATTTTCTCTCAAGAATAATATATCTTCTAATAATTTCCAAGAAATTATATATTTTTATTTACAAAAAATAATGTATTTTCTCCTTGTAAAAAATATGATATATTTTGTAATAATTGTAAAAATCATATTTTTGTTTTCTTGGTGTCCAAAATACTAATTACCAAAATACACTTATGAATTAATTTTCCGGAATATTTTTGTAAGTTATATTTTTTGCTTGGTTTCACCAATATTTTGGGTATAATTTGTATATTCATATTCTTGGAATTTTGGTAATATTTTGGGATTGTAATTTTTGGTATTTTGGTGAGTTATATTATTTATAGTCCTTAAATAATATAACTAATACACATAATATACAATTAATCACACACATTGTGACATCTAAATATATATATTTTGCTAAATACATATTTAGTCATTTTTATTTACAAAAACCAACCTCCAATATTTATAATTTTTGTAACAAAAATTATGGCAAACTTTATATGAAAATTCATGGTTCAAAATATACTTGTAAATATTTGTTTAAAATATTTTTCTAAGTGTTAAATTTCTAGAAAAATTTTGCCATAGTTTCCCCTTAAAAATGGAGGTTTCAATGCTTTCAAAGCATATCATTTTCTTTTATAAATCAACACAATCAACAATAAACCAATCAACACTTACGAATTTGCCAAAATCAAGCATAAATTACTACTTCATGAACTTGAAAGTTTACAAAAATTTGTAGTAACTTACTAATATGTTTAGTAGGCTTAGTTACCCTTTAAAGTGTGGTTGTTTATTTAAAAACTTCATTTTTGAAGAAATTAGTTCTTTACAACTTGTAGTTAAATTTTCTAAAAATGTTTCTTCTTGAGTTTTTCTTGTTAGATATATACTTCTACACTTGTTTAACCACTAAAAACATGGTCAATTTCTTTAAGAACCAAGCTTAAGTAAATCTTGTATTTTTAACTTGGTTTCTTGAAAAATCATTCTTGAAATCAGAGATTTACAAGACCTTATGTTTACTTTGATCATCATTTAACAAGAAAAACAACTTTCACTTCAAGTTCATGATTTACATATGGATGATTACTTTGATCTTCAACATAATCATCCTCTTATCTTGCTAGATTATGTCTTTAATCACTATCTAGCAAGATCATATGATGATCAACATCATAATCATGAGCAATCAACAAGCATAACAACACTTAAACAACTTGATTTCTTATGATTTTAGTCTTATGTTCAAGTTTCATGTTCGAGATTCATAGTGTTCTTCATGATTAACAACTTGTATCATTCTTTAACCAATTTAAGAAGATGCAAAATGGAGTGTAGAGGATCTCACTACTAGCTCAAGGCTAGGGATGATCACTAGATGAAAATCAAGTGGATAAAAGCTTGTGTGAGAGGTCCTTTAGCTTCCAAGAGTTCCAAGCTTCCTTGGATGATTTCTAGCACCCTTGTATATGTGTAGATTGTATGAAGAATGAAAGATGATGATGGATGTATGGGTGTGTGTGTTCGGCCATAAGCAAGAGGAAGGGAAGAAGAAGAACCGTGTGTTGTGTTTGTGAAGGAAATGAGATGGTTATGAACCTAAAGGTTCTCTTATAATCTTCCAACATTATTTTAACTAGTGGTTTATATGTTTAAAAAGTTGAAACATAATATAATAAAATAACAAAAGAAAATCACATGTGGGGGCCACATGTGTCCGTCCACAAAAGGGGGGGGGGGGGGTCTTGGTTAAGATGTAATTGTTAGTTAGGTTTATTTAGTTGAAATCTAATTATAATAGTTAGGTGTTTAGTTATTATGTGTTTATATAGTGTGTTATGATGTTCGGGGACCATAACTAGCTTGGTAATGTTAAAACAATGCTTTTAGTGAAAATTTGGTGTTTCGGGTAGTGTCCGGTTGTTCGGTTGGTTACCGGTTCGTTAAGGTGATAAATTATGCAGTTTAGTGTGCTTTATGTTACCTTTTGTGACAGTTTTGATTCCCGACACTTAGGAAAGCATTCAGGACCATTTAACCATAATTCTGCATGATATTAGAGTGTTTAAATGCTGAATTTTGCTGATTTCTACAGAATTCTGCAGTTTATGTGAGTTTTAGGCACTTTTCGGCACTTAAACTATCTCTAGGAAGGCAGTTTTGTAATCCTTACTTTCCTACACACTATACTAGTGTAATATTTGGTTTCTGGCTCATTCTGTGTCTCAATACAACGTCTGTCTATGTACTGAACTCCGTCAGCATTTTTTGATTTATCTGATAACTGTGCTACCTTTGTTTCGTGCATCATTTGAGTCAATAAAGCTTGCATGCAATAATGATATGTCATTTGTAATATTGGATGCACATGTATGTGTGATAACAATAATCAGAAAGCAATTCAAGTCATTAATTGAAATTCAGCACAGTCATTAAGCACTAATCATTGTTTAATAATTGTATGGATACCTGGAATTTTGACAGTTGTCACATTAACACCTACCTAATTATGATCACATAGCCATGTTCGTTACGAACAATGGTTTGACTGTTTAAGGTCCAACTAAAAGTCAAAGCGTTTATCGTAAACGCTTGATTTTTGGCTTTAAAAGGCAAATAAATGAACTAGTCACGAAAGGATCACTTACAAGTGGTCCTAGGGACTGAAGAAAACTCAAAGAAAGTCCCCAATTGCTTAGGGTCCTCCAAGATTGAGAGAAAGAAGGAAAGAATTAATGAAGGTGTGAGTTTTAAATAAAGGATCATCACCTATTTATAATGTTCAAGAAACTCTAGGATCTTGCCAAGTGTTTAAGGAAATTATGAGATGAGTACAGGTGTTATACAAGGTTTTTAAAACCATTAACAAGTCCATAGGTTCATCAAATGGTTTAGAAGTCTTGTGTGGGCACCAAGGAAAACTTATAACAATACAAAGATAAAAAATATAGTTGTTGCTGTGTTGTAGCCTGGCGGCCCGCGATAACAGACCCAGGCCTGGTCGCGGCCCGTGACAAAGGTCAGGCCCAACTTACTAGTTTCATCTTTCAGCATATGACAACTTTGGTCCCTGACTTCTTTTATTCACATATTTAACTTTCAAAAGTTGACATTTATTGCATATTATTTTTTTCTTGTTTCATCTCTTTTGTCATTACAAGGTATGAAGGTGTTAGTGGCCAATCTTGGCACACCCAGGAGTATGGCCGAGCATCACGAAGTTCTTGGTTCATTCAAAAGGTCACTCAAAGGCGTAGTTTCACACGTTGATGCTTTTGGCCCTTTTAACGCACAAACTTGTGCGTATTATTGTTTAATGGCATCAAAGCCTTAAACAACCAATATTAGGCATTCCCGAGAGTATGATTGAACATCACGGTGCTCCGGGTTCATTAAAAGGTAACTCAGAGGCTTAGTATAAGCATGTTGACACTTTTAGTCCCTCTACATTTAAAGCTTTTGATTTTGACAAAGTTAGTCCCTCATAGTCAACGTTTGACTTCATTAGGGTATCTTACATGTGTCAACACATCATTAGACATGATTTTTTTCGAGGTGTTATAGAACTCTTACTAGTTCAGCACTTAATGGTTCCGACTGTTAGTTTCACAAGCAGATATCTGAATGGTTCTGTTGGTGCATTTATGTCTATCGCCTCCGTCAATACGATCCGTAGCAAGAAACCGAGAAAACTGTTCTAACTAGCCTTATATTGTTATATTTAGATAAGAAAGGCAAGGTGGTATTTCTGTAATAATGAGAACTCTCATTAAGCCCCTTGGCCTATAAATAGAAGAGTTAGGGTTAGAGTTAGACACTTTTAAAAACTTTTGCTACTTTTGCCATTTTGCACTTTGGAGAGCTCTAGTGTTAGAGAGAGAAGCTAGAGAGAGAAAGTGCTGTCCACGTGATTCAGGTGCTATACGATTTCAGATCTTTCAATAGAATTACAGTTTATAGTACGTTCTCGTGTGTTCGGTCACGTTCGTGTACGAATTCCGCACGTCACAAGTTCGGTTCGCAATCATTTCGGAGTCGAAAACCGGTCCTACAAGTGGTATCAGAGCAGGAGCTCGATTGCACGGATCAATCACTCGATTTCACACAGGATTACATCAAATTCAGATAAAAAATGGATCAGATTCAATCTATTTCTTCATCTTTTTCATATTTGTCACATTTTCAACTGAAAATTGCAAAATTAAACAGGATTTTACGGATAAAAATTGCTGATTTTCGGATATGTTGTGCAAAAACACATGATCTATAAGCCTACAAATTTTCAGAACTTAATTCTAAGCTATTTGGGAGAAATCTTAAATTTTCTGCTCGAAAAAGTTGTTAAAAATGATGAATGTTCTTGTTGCTGTTGTTCTTGGTGTTCACCGGTCGGATGGAAATCCGACCGGATGACCATCTGAATCAAGTTACACCTCATTGCATTTCATTAAAAGTGTTGACTATGTTGACTGTTCACCAGTCGGATGGCAATCCGACCGGATGACCATCCGACTCAAATATCATTCATTTCATCCCACTCGAGCGAGTCACTTGGTCAAACCTGTTTAAAAGCTTTAGTCAGTCAACTTTGTCAACAGTACATGTGAATCATTAATTGCAATCGGTGTGAACTATAAAGTCTATATCCATGTGTTTGTTTTGAACGGCCCAATGCATGTGTTGTGATTTATAGATTATCATTACAACAGACCCACATCTTATCGGCCCAATCATATTCTTTTAGCACTTGAAGTTGTCGGCCATTTTTAATAAAGAATCAAATTTATTTGTTCTATATATCTCGTCCCAAGATCCATAATTGTTAGAGGTCCAATGATAGCTAAGTAGTTTGTCGGCCATTACCATTGAATAAATTCAATTGTTTCATAGATTGCATTTGTTACATTGTCAGTTTATTAATTGTTTGCATGTGATTTTGCATTGATATTCAAAAGCTCATTCATTGAGGTCAAAGAAGTCAACAAGTAATCCGGTCGGACAATTCACTCATATCATTTGTGCTACCCGACCGGACAACAGTGCTACTCGGTCGAACAGCAAGTAATCCGGTCGGACAGCTTTTAATCCCATCCGGTCGGACAACTTTAATTCTCATCCGGTCGGACAGCAATTCTCATCCGGTCGGACAGCAATTCTCATTCGTTCGACCAGACACAAGCCCATCCGAAGAAGTCTATTTTTCGCCCATCTGATCCAAGTGTTTGATATTTTTGTTGTAACTAATCATTGTTATTTGATTGTTTCTGGTGACGTGATTCAGGTAATTCAAGGAATTAGCATCATGGCTGAAGAGTTCTACAACACGTTTTACAATGCGTTTACATCCGAATCGTCTGAGACATCAACTGTCACACCGAAATCCATTACAAAAGTGATCAATGAAAACATTAATCATGACAATTTTTATGGAACTCATTCAAAACCGCCCAAGCTTGAAAGTATTGAAGACTATACTTGGTGGAAGGAGCGTTTTATCAACTGGGCAAAAGCTTACGCTCATGAAAGTTGGTTTTGCTTGGAGTTTGGTTATGACAGACCAGTCGATGACAAAAACGAAGAAATCCCACTCAAAAGCTTATCCAAAGATAACAAAAAGGAGTTCTCATCTGAACAGAGAATGATTGCTTTAATCCAATCATCAATTAGAGATGATTTGTTTGCTTTACTTCAACATGACGGGTCTTCAAAATCTGTTTGGGAAGCTTTACGGGTTAAAGCTGAGGGGGGTAAACAAATAAAGAAAAATAAAATTGTGTTATTAAAGAAAGAATTTGATTTGTTTGATAGCTTGAAAGGTGAATCAGTTCGACAAATGATAGAAAGATTTGGTCATTTAAAAATTGAACTTGATCGTTTTGGAATTGTTAAAACTCGAGAAGAAATAATCGATAAAATCATAGAAGCGTTACCACGAGTTGATCAGTGGTAAACGTTTGTGTTCATATTGAAAAATGATGTGTTATATGATACAATTTCTCTTGATGTCTTGATAGAAAAAATTGAAAGTCATGAACTGGAGCTTCAAAAACAAAGCAAGATGAGCAGTTCTTCACATCATCAGAATGTTGGTCTTTACTACAAAGGTAACATACCTTCGGTGAAAGCTGGTGATTCACCAAAGACAACATTTAGTTATGAGAAGACAAAGGAAACACAGAAAAGCTCATCAAGCTACAATCCAGGATATCATTCATCTTCTTCAAAAGCAAACCCTGAAGAATCAGAAGAAGTTCTATGCAACATCGCTCTGAAATTAAAGAATTCTCTAGCTATGAGCATCAATTCTGCTAATCTGCAAATGAGCTTCCTTGCATCTGTTCTGGAATCATATGAAGGTCTAGTTGCAGGCAAAATTGGAAACTCTGAATTGACCAAAGAAGACTACGACCAGATAGACCCAGCAGAAATGGAACTCATTGATATTCGTTGGTGTCTAGCTAGTTGCATCCGAAGAGCTCAGAGGTATATGGAGATTACTGGGAAACAGTCAATTGGTGGTCCATCAACTAAGCTAGGATTTGATAAATCCAAAGTGACTTGTTTCAGATGCAAACAAAAAGGTCATTTCAAAAGAGAATGCAAAAACTCTGAAGTTGACGAAACTGAGAAACCTTTCAATGATGATTATTATCGAAAGGCGATTTACCACCGTAGCAAAGAAGAGCCGAAAATGATCGAAAATAATCCCAAAGAGAAATCAAGAGCATGTGCAGTAATCCACGATGACGAAGGGTTTGACTGGAGTGAAATTCTTCCAGTAGATGCTATTGTAGATGAACGGTTCAAAGCAAAAGCCAAATGGGAAGCATTGAACAAACATTATGCTTTTGTTGCTGAGGTAAAAGAGAAAAGCAGAGAAGAAATTTTGAAGGAGAAAACACCCAGAGAAAGAAGTATAGTTGGATACAGAATTGACGAAATGCAAGAAGAGTATGAAGATGCTGTCAGTTGTAAAAGATGGGACAAAAAGCGAGAGTGTTATGTCAACAGAGATGGTGAACCTGTTGTCCACAAGAGGGACATAGTTCATGATGATGTTCTTTTAGTAATTCCTCGATCCGGCGAATACTATTCAAATGTTGAAAAAGATAAAACATATGTGAAAAGGCTGGATAAAATCATAAGAGATGCCATGACATCAAGTTTGAGGAAGAGGGATGAAGAAAGAATGAAGAAGAATGTTGAGAATCTGGTTAATAATTTGAAGAAGGTCGCTGTGGAAGTCAAAGTTGAAGCTGTTAAAGAGGAAGATGTGAAGGTAGAAAAAGTTGTTGTGAAAGAAGCTGGTACTGAAGAACAGCAAGTTGTTAAAGTAGAAGGAGAAGTGAAGGATGAGATTTTGAAGGTTGCTGGTGATGTTGGTGTTGATGCTGGTGATGAGAAGAAGAGTGAAGCTGATCAGAAGCAAACGGAAGCAAACACCGAGGTGCCAATCACTGAGGTAAATTCTGATTCTGAAGTCTTAAACAAAAATGTTGAACCGTGCAAGAAATACATGGAAACATGCAGAGCCTGTACTAAAAAAGACGAAAAGTTCAGAACAAGAGATCTAGAATTCAATAAAATAGAAGAAGTTTTCAAAAACAAATGTAAAGAGATGTTAGAAAACGAAAAGGTTTTAAAAGATAATGACGAAAAGCTTTCTCAAAAATGTAAAAATTTAGAAAAAGAAAATGAAAATTTAAAAGAAAAGATTTCGAAAATGACAGAAGAATGTTCTCAAAAAGAAAATGAATGTCAGGAAATGAAAAAGGAATATGATTCAATAAAATTGGCTTATCACATTACTAAAAAGTCATATGAAGATGTGAAAGGTCAAATGAAACTTGTTCAATCGAGATTGAGATACTGTTATGAAACAACTGATACGCTTAAGCGACAGTATGAAATAAAGCAACAAGTTGTAAATTCTTACATTGAGGATGTTGCTAAGCTAAAGCATCAAATAGCTGATTTAGAACAGGATAACAACAAGTTAAAAAGTTATCATGTGTCATCATATGTGCTTGAACGTATTTTCAACATAAAATCGGGTGATGATGATTCTGAGAAAAACAAGAAAGGTATTGGCTCAGAGTTTCATCAAGTTCCTCCACCGGAAAAGTTTGCATTTTATGATGATGAAAAGGTCAAAAAAGCTTTCAACATGGTAGATCAATTGCCAGATAACATTGACGTAACCTATTCCAAATATAATGATTCAAGTGATTCAGAGGTGGTAGGTAAGGTCGTTGAAAGTGTGTTGAAAGAAGAGTCGGTTGAAACATGTAAATCTGAATCACAGGATGAAAATGAAGGTAGTTTTCATGAAGAATATCTGAAAAACTCAAAATCTGAGAAAAATTTGAATGAAGATTCAAAAGGATTGGTTTATACCATGATTGGATCAGACAAATTATTCTTAGATATTGTATTCCCGATTCAGAATGTGATTTCAGAAAAGATTGACAAAGTTTTCAAAATGATTGAGATTGAAAAGTCTGAGATTCCAAAGTTTGCTGGAAAGTGTCACAAAACTTTTTATAACAAACCTGGTTACAAGAAGAAAAACATGAAGGCTGGGTTGGGTTATAAAAAGAAACAAAGTTGGAATAAAAATGAAACGCCAAATTATCAGACAAAAATGAATTTTGTTCATGGAACAAGTTCCGAAGAAGAGAAAGAACTTAAATTTAGACGACAGTCTAATGAAGAGTTCTATGCTCAGAAGAAGCAACAACAACAGGTCAAGGATGTATCCAAGAGAACATGCTTTAAATGTGATCAAACTGGACATCTTGCACGCAAGTGTCCAAATTCGAAACCTGTTGATGTTGAGAAAAAGGAGTCTAATGTTGAAAAATCTGAGAATGTGAAACAAAGGTCAACCAGATTTGATTCAAAACAAACTTGGCGGTACAACACAAACAAGTTTGCTTCGAATCAAACTTGGAAATCAAACCCTAATAGGTTCGATTCAAGACAGACCTGGAATTCTCACACACCCAGACTTAGAACAACACAAAGTTGGAAAACAATTGTCGATGCAACAAAACCAAACGAGTTTTGTAAACCAACTGTTGTTCAGAACCAAAATGTTCAAAAAGATTCACATTTTTATAAAAGAGGGACTCCAAAAGGACAAACATGGTCTGTTAAGAAACAATTGACTTCGGCAAATGATGAAAAAGTGGAAGTGAAAATTAAAAAAGTCTTTGTACAAAATGACAGATTTTCCGAAGTTAAATGAAGCATATTGTGTTGAAATGCCTAAGGTCAAACAGACCTGGGCTAAATTGTTCAAGTGATTGAATGGTTGAATGTGCAGGTGCTCAAGAAAATTGAAGACTGTGAGAATGGAAATCGGAGCAGCCTGGCACAACGAGAAGAAGAGGCTGCTGATCCCTGCGACTGTTAATCAGGGAGTTTGTTTGTTTCTGTACATAAATAAACAATATTTCAAAAATCCTAAAAATTCAAAATTAAAAAAAAAAACAAAAATATATTTTTATTTTGTCAAAAATTTGAAAAATAAAAAATATGTTTGTTTTTAAATTTGTCAAAAATCCAAAAATTCAAAAATTTGTTACTTGAATACGCCGAAACCCTCACGGCTGAACAAACATAATTAATTTCACAAGATTGAAAAACGGTTTTCAAACTGTTAAATATCAATGTGTTGTAAATCATGGGGGTACATTATATTTTCTGCAAAATCAGTGCACGAAAAGCAGAAAATGGATGGCGAGACAAAGCTATCAGTGTCGGTTTGTCAAATTTTCTTTAATTGGTTTTGCATTTTAGGGGGAGTAAGAAATGAAATTGTCAGAAATTCCAAAAACATTAGAAAATTTGAAAAAGTCAAAAACATGATAAAATTCAAAAATGAGTTTTTTGTGTAAAAAGAGGAAATGATAGTACATCAGTAGACAATCACAGTACGCTAAAGAAATGGAATGTTAAAAAGTTATAAACGGTCTCACTAATGATATGCCAGTAGGTTTTTGCACGCTTAGTAGATTGTTTTTGAGATATAAACCTAAATATCATACTTACTTATTTCGTGGGGAACATCTCTCGGATATATAGGTAACCCCTGAAATCTTGTTTGAAGGGCTTTCTATTTCTGACATACTAGGTCTTTGTACGTGATGATATCTGGGGTATTATACCAGGACTTCTGATTTTGCGGGAGCAATAGCCTAGTCCTCGTATAATACTCTGCACTGCTTTAATCATAAAGCCCACCCTCAGCATAAAAAATGATGAAACATTGAAAAATGCTAATCATGTGCTGTTGAAGAAAAGATTCTCTACAGGGAACCCACCTAAAGTCAAGCCATGATCTCTCTGATTTTGCAGAAGCAATAGCCTGAGCTCTCATGGCCTCACATTCACCCCTTACAGATATCATTAGTGTATATTCACCTGTAAGACTGAATATAGGAGTCTGGATACGGGAGTATATTCTGAGGTGGGACACGCGAATAAGTTTAAGTCCTTAAAACACTAATCTCGTATCTCGAATCAATTGAACTTTGTGTGAAAATTTAAGTGGATCAGTATACTGACAATCTAAGTGAATCGTTTAGAACTTAAAGTGTTTAAAGCTCAACGGTGCTAGTGATTTGTCATAAACTGATATGATCCTCTGACACGAACTCAAACAAAAATATTGTCTGTAAATATGTTTGTAAATATTTCTTTACTGCTTTATATTTCAGAAAATCACAAAAAAGATTTTGATTTCTGCTTTATTTTCGACAACCGATGTCTGGGATGCTGAGTTTCAAAATCTAGTATGCTGATTGTGTTTCTGAAAATAAATCAAGTTCAATAATTTGAAACTTGTAGTCTTAAAATAAAAAATCAAAAACAGTTTGTGATATCTCCAAGGTCATTAAGTTGGACTTAGATGATTAACTATGAGGGATTTGGATGCTCAAATTGTTAAAATCTGATTATAAAGAACCAGTTTCCGATTCTGTTTGCTAAAATTGCCAAATCTTTGAAGATTGTTGATAGAAGGAGAAAATCAATTATTCCTGGATATATCCATATTATTGTAGGATCGTTGTTTGACCCGATTGAGTCGATCAGAAGAGCTTTATGTCCAGTTCAAAGGCGGAATCAGAGAACTAGACTCGAAAACAGCTTGATACTATAATATCTGTCAATTATATTGCTTTTAACAATGATTACAACCTTGACAGAGTTCGGCAGCACTTCGTTACAATTTCTGGATCCGTGCCAAATGAATCACCAAGTGCACTATTTATAGGGTGGAGGTTTAGCTTATATGGACATGTCCATATAAGCGAAACCTGTTGCTTATGGTTTCGCTTTTATGGACAATGTCCATATGAGCGAAACCTCTTGCTTAATCACTAACCTTCGACTCTCGAACCTCGTGCACTGGTTATCCTAACCTATCCTATTACGTTACATGATACAAGACGAAGTCAATAGACGTAATGCACTAACAGACTCCCCCTCGGATATTGACGAAGTCTTCAGTGATTAATCTATAATCGTTGTTTGACCCAATTGAGTCGATCAGAAGAGCTTTATGTCCAGTTCAAAGGCGGAATCAGAGAACTAGACGCGAAAACAGCTTGATACTCTAATATCTGTCACTTATATTGCTTTTAACAAAGATTACAACCTTGACAGATCTCGGCAGCACTTCGTTACAATTCTGGAAGTCGTGCCAAATGAACAAACATGTGCACTATTTATAGGGTGGAGGTTTAGCTTATATGGACATGTCCATATAAGCGAAACCTGTTGCTTATGGTTTCGCTTTTATGGACAATGTCCATATGAACGAAACCTCTTGCTTAATCACTAACCTTCGACTCTCGAACCTCGTGCACTGGTTATCCTAACCTATCCTATTACGTTACATGATACAAGACGAAGTCAATAGACGTAATGCACTAACAGACTCCCCCTCGGATATTGACGAAGTCTTCAGTGACTAATCTTCAATATGACACATCTTCAGTGTTGATCATTCTGTCTTTTCTTTCAAGTTGTAACATTGTAAGCATCCAACAATCTTTCTCTTCTCCTATCAGCTTCAGGCTCCCCCTTTCATCAAGCTTCCGTGCTTTGGGATCGACACCTAGCTTTCCATCTACAAGCTCCTCTTTGCTTCAAGCTTGTCTTCAGACTCCCCCTTAAACTCTGCTCTCGGGATCGTAGTCTGGAATATCTGCAATCACTCAAACATTTATAAATACAATGTTTTCATATTATCAATCAATCTTCTCTAATCCACTTCCCCTATCAACAAATTTCATTGATTTAGCAGCATTAAAGAATCCAACTCCCTCACAGTTTATCATCCAAGTTCAAATTAATGACCTTGGAGATATCACAAACTGTTTTTGAAATTTTTGATTTTAATTCAAGTTTCAAATTATTGAACTTGTTTTATTTTTCAGAAACACAATCAGCTTACTTAGATTTTTAAACTCAACATTTCAGATATCAGTTGTCGAAAATAAAGCAGAATCAAAATCTTTTTGTATTTTCCGAAATATAAAGCAGTAAAGAAATATGTACAAACATATTTACAGACAATATTTTTGTTTGAGTATGCGTCAGAGGATCATATCAGTTTCTGACAAGTCACAAGTACCGTTGAGCTTAGTTATCACATTAAGAATTAAACAATTCACTTAGATTGTCGATATACTGGTCCACTTAAATTTTCATACAAATTTCAACTGATTCAGGATACGAATTAGGTGTTTTAAAGACTTAAACTCATTCATGTGTCCCACCTCTTGAATATACTCCCGTATCCAGATCCCAATATTCAGTCTTACAGGTGAGTATACCTAGATGATATCTGTATGGGGTTAATAAATTATGAAGAATCATGAGAGCTCAGGTCAGAACTACCGTTCAGCAGAGAGATCATGACTCAACTTGGGTGTGTCCCCTTTAGAGGATCTTTTTTACAACAGCATTGCTAAGCAATTTTATTGTCTTATCATATATGCTGAGGGTGATGCTGTATTTCAAGCATTTGCGGAAAGTATTATTCGAGGACTAGGTCAGAACTTCCATTCAGCAGAAGTCCCGGAATAATACCCCAGATATCACTGAGTATAAAAACCTAGTATATCAGAAAAAGGAACCTTTCAAACGAGATTTCTGGGGTTACCTATATATCCAAGTAGTGTTCCCCATGAAATAAGCAAGTTTGAATTTAGGTTTATATCCCGAAAAAGTTTACTAAATGTATAAAAATCTATCGGCATATCATCAGTGAGACTGTTTAACGCTATTTAAACATTACATTTCTTTAGCATACTGTACTGTCTACTGATGTACTATCATTTCCTCTTTTTACACAAAACTCAATTTTTGAATTTTATCATGTTTTTGACTTTTTCAAATTTTCAAATGTTTTTTTTATTTTCTAACAACATTACTCCCCCTAAAATGCAAAATCATTTAAAGAAAATTTGACAACCAACACTGATAGCTTTGTCTCGCCATCCATTTTCTGCTAACTATGCACTGATTTGCAGAAAAATAATGTACCCCCATGATTTACAACACATTGATCTTAACAGTTTGAAAACCGTTTTTCAATCTGATGAAAGTAATCATGTTTGTTCAGCCATGAGGGTTTCGGCGTATTCAATCAACACATATTTTTGTATTTTTGAATATTTGACAGAAACTAAAAAACATATTTTTGGTTTTTAATTTTTCAATTTTTAGGATTTTTGAAAATATTATTTATTTATGTACAAAATGAAAATAAACTTCCTGCTTCAACCAACACAGGATCCAGCAGCCTCCTCTCCTCGTTGTGCCAGGCTACTCCAACCTCCATTCTCACAATCTTTGAATTCCATGAGCACCTGCACAAACAAACTACTCAATTACTTGAACAATTTAGCCCAGGTCTGTTGAACCTTAGGCATTTCAACACAATAATTTTCATTCAATGCTGGAAATTCTTTGTCATTTTTCACAAAAACTTTCTCAAATTTAACTTCAATTTTCTCATCTTTTACCAATTCAACATGTTTCTTAACACTCCATGTTTGACCTTTTGGTGTTCCTCGTTTGTAAAAATGTGAATCTTTTTGAACACTTTGATTTTGAACAACATTTTTTGGTTTCCAAAACTCTTGTGGTTTTGTTATATCAACAGTTGTTTTCCAACTTTGAGTTGTTCTTAATCTGGGTGTGTGAGAATTCCATGTCTGTCTTGAATCGAACCTGTTTAGGTTTGATTTCCAATTTTGATTCGAAGCAAACTTGTTTGTGTTGTACATCCAAGTTTGTTTTGAGTCAAATCTGGTTGACCTTTGTCTCACATTCTCAGATTTTTGTTTCTCAGCATCAATCTTCTTTTTGTCAACATCCACAGGTTTTAGATTAGGACACTTGCGTGCAAGATGTCCTGTTTGATCACATTTGAAACATGTTCTCATGGAAACATCTTTGACCTGTGGTTGTTGCTTTTTCTTTTTAGCAAAGAACTCATCATTAGACTGTCTCATTTTAAGTTCTTTTTCTTCTGCTAAACTGTTTCCCTGAACAAAACTCATTTTAGCTTGAAAATTTGGCGTCTCATGTTTGTTCCGATGTTGTTTCTTCTTATAACCCAACCCAGCCTTCATGTTCTTCTTTTTGAAACCAGGTTTGTTATACGAACCTTTATTACTCTTACCAACAAACTTTGAAATCTCAGACTTCTCAATCTCAACCATTTTGAAAACTTTGTCAACCTTTTCTGAAATCACATTCTGAATCGGGAATACAACATCTAAGAACAATTTGTCCGATCCAATCATGGTATAAACCAATCCTTTTGAATCATCATTCAAACTTTCCTCGGATTTTGTGTTTTTCAGATAACCATCATGAAGATTTCCTTCATCTTCATCCTGTGATTCAGATTAGCTGTAACAACTGACTCTTCTTTCAACACACTTTCAACGACTTTACCTACCACCTCTGAATCATGAGAATCATCAGATTTGGAATAGGTTATGTCAATGTTGTCTGGCAATTGGTCTACCATGTTGAAAGCTTTTTCGACCTTTTCCTCATCATAAAATGCAAATTTTCCCGGTGGTGGAACTTGATGAAACTCTGAGCCAATGCCTTTCTTGTTCTGCTCAGACTCACCATCAACTTGATGAAACTCTGAGCCAATGCGTTTCTTGTTCTGCTCAGACTCACCATCACCCGGTTTTATATTGAAAATTCGTTCAAGCACATATGACGACACGTGATAACTCTTTAACTTGTTATTATCATGTTCTAAATCAGCAATCTGTCGCTTTAACTTAGCAACATCTTCAATATAGGAATTAACAACATCTTGTTTTATAGCATACATTCGTTTAAGTTCTTTGGTTGTTTCAGAAAGATAATTCATTCTTGATTGAGCATATTTCATTTCGTCTTTTACTTTATCATATGACTCTTTTGTAATGTGATATGATAATTTCATTGAGTCATATTCCTTTTTCATTTCTTGACAAGCAATTTCTTTCTGTTCACATTCATTTGTTATTTTCAAAACATTTTCTTTCAAAACTTCATTTTCTTTCTCTAATTTGTTACATTTTTCTGAAAGTTTTTCATCATTTTCTTTAAAAACTTTTTCTTTTTCTAGCATTTCTTTGCATTTTTCTTTGAAAATCTTTTCAATTTTTGTGAACTCAAGATCTCTTGTTCTGAATTGCTCATCTTTTTCAGTACAAGCTCTGCACGGTTCCATGCATTTCTTGCACTGATCAATCAGTTTCAAGTTTTCAGAATCAGAATTTACCTCAGTGATTGGCACTTCAGTGTTTTCAGCAACCTCTGTCTGCTCAGCAACATTCTGCTTTTCTTCAACACCGACTTCATCACCAACATTATCAGCTTCCTCATTCTCATTCTTTTCTTCTTTTTCTTCTTTCTTCACCTCTTCTTCAATCTGCTGTTCTTCAGTAACAACTTTCTCAGCCTCTTCATTCACAACAACTTCTTCACTTTTGATTTCCTTCACAGCTTCAACTTCAACAGTTTCTGCTTTAACCTCTTCAGCAGCTTTCTTCAGATTGTTCACCATTTCTTCAACATTCTTTTTCATTCTCTCCTCATCCCTTTTTCTCAGACACGATAACATAGCATATCTGATCTCCTTTTCAAATCTTTTAGCGTATGTGTCATCTTTCAATACATTTCTATAATATTCAGCTCTCAACGGGACTTTGAGAAGAACATCATCAAAGATTATGTCTTTCTTGGGAACAACCGGTTCTCCTTCTCTGTTATAATAGCATTCTCTCTTTTTATCCCATCTTTTGCTACTGACAGCCATCTCATACTCCTCTTGCATATCCTCCATTCTGTTGTAGACCACGTTTCTTTCTCCGTAAGTCTTCTCACTTAAAATTTCTTCTCTAGTTTTCTCTTTAACCTCAGCAACAATATTTTCTTCTTTGTTTTCAGCCATGATGTAAACCTTGATATTCACACCTTGTAAATCACAACACAAGAAACAATCAAATAACAATGATTATTTTCAACAAGAATATCAACCAACTGAAACGGACGAGTATCCGATCGAGTGAGTCAACACAAGTCAACAGTGACAATAATCGCGTGACAACGCTGTCCGTTCGGGTGGGATTGGAGCTGTCTGAACGGATAACTTCTCAATGTATGGTACTAAACGACAAATGTGTTGTCCGTTTTGGGTGACGGCTGATTCTTTGACTTTAATGCAAAATCACATGCAAACTTGAATCAAACCACGTGCAATAACAATCTTCAATTAATGTAGCCGTCAATTAACAAATCAACTTTAATCCTATTTGACCTACAAAATCAAAGTCACATGGGCCGACACCTGTTCTGTTCACGTGATTCTTGGGCTTGCAATTCTGATTATGATTGGGCCGATAATATGATAAGACTCAATTTTATAGGACCTCAAAGTTCACTTAGTCAACAACAGCAATTGTTCAAATCAATCTGATTGGACCCTTTATAAATGTGGCCGACAAAGACTAAGATATTCACATTCACCAACACATGCAAACTGAAACGATAATAATCACTTTGTTCAAACTGACACAAAAGCGAAATCCCAAGATATGCGTGACACAAGAGCGAAATCAGGATGTTCACAAAAGCGAAATCAGGTTGACATATGAGCGAAACCTCTAGGTATTTTGGAGCGAAACCTTGATGATGTACACAAGAGCGAAACCTATGATGACCTTTTGAGCGAAACCTCAAGAAATTTTGTCACATAAGCGAAACCATGGTGACAAATAAGCGAAACCAGGGATCTTTGGTGTTCGTATGAGCGAAACTAGGTGTTCTTTGGAGCGAAACCTCAAGGAATGATGTTCACAAAAGCGAAATTACTCATTGTCCGTAAAAGCGAAACCTAGTCCGAACCACTTTTAGTCCATTTTTAATCCGAATTTCATTATGAAACTTTCCAGGGTTTATCTATGACCAATTATCTACAATCTGTGAAATTTTGAGCAACTTTCGACCGGTAAAACTTTCTGAACAGATGAAAGAAGGTGTAGAAGTCAGAATATGAGCGAAATCAAGCTAAACTCTTCTTCCTGAGCTCTGATACCACTTGTTGGATCGTTGTTTGACCCAATTGAGTCGATCAGAAGAGCTTTATGTCCAGTTCAAAGGCGGAATCAGAGAACTAGACGCGAAAACAGCTTGATACTCTAATATCTGTCACTTATATTGCTTTTAACAAAGATTACAACCTTGACAGATCTCGGCAGCACTTCGTTACAATTCTGGAAGTCGTGCCAAATGAACAAACATGTGCACTATTTATAGGGTGGAGGTTTAGCTTATATGGACATGTCCATATGAGCGAAACCTCTTGCTTAATCACTAACCTTCGACTCTCGAACCTCGTGCACTGGTTATCCTAACCTATCCTATTACGTTACATGATACAAGACGAAGTCAATAGACGTAATGCACTAACAATTATTATATCTTAGAGCCAGGATCTTGATTTAGAAAGTTTAAAAGAGCCAGGTTACGATACTTGGACAAAATGAAAATACTTTCACTGTTAAAAATATTTTAGCTTATGCTGAGAAAGCCAGGTAATCAATCCTGGATATTCAAAACGTTTGTTCTTATAAATGTTTGAGAGTTGCAGATGGAAGTACCAGACTACGATCCCGATAGCCAAGTCTAAGGGGGAGTCTGAAGACGAGCTCAACGCAAGGGGGAGTGTGCATGCAAGGAGCCACGTGACTATCCCGAAAGAGCTTGTAATCGGAAAGCCAAGTGTCGATCCCAAAAGCACGGAAGCTTGACGAAAGGGGGAGCCTGAAGAAAGAGTCTAACTGAAAGGGGGAGCTGAAGCTGAAGATAGGTCCACGGGGATTCTGTTAAAGCAAGAAGGGAGTCTGTGTTGCTGAAGATGATAAAGCTTCATGAAGACTCAGAGAAAGAGAAAGACACGACGCTACGAGTTTGACTACGGATTGACTGCGGCAATATCCAAGGGGGAGTCTGTTGGTGCATTTATGTCTATCGCCTCCGTCAATACGATCCGTAGCAAGAAACCGAGAAAACTGTTCTAACTAGCCTTATATTGTTATATTTAGATTAGAAAGGCAAGGTGGCATTTCTATAATAATGAGAACTCTCATTGAGCCCCTTGTCCTATAAATAGAAGAGTTAGGGTTAGAGTTAGACACTTTTAAAAACTTTTGCTACTTTTGCCATTTTGCACTTTGGAGAGCTCTAGTGTTAGAGAGAGAAGCTAGAGAGAGAAAGTGCTGTCCACGTGATTCAGGTGTTGTACGATTTCAGATCTTTCAATAGAATTACAGTTTATAGTACGTTCTCGTGTGTTCGGTCACGTTCGTGTACGGATTCCGCACGTCACACGTTCGGTTCGCAATCGTTTCGGAGTCGAAAACCGGTCCTACAGGTTCAGACATTTTCCTCTGAATGGTTAAGCATTATATAGAGTCTGAATGGTTAAGACCTCTAATATGAATTGGTCAGACATTTACCTCTGAACAATTAAGCATTATACTAGCTCTTAGTGGTTTAGACCTCTTACTGGTTCAACACTTAATGGTTCAGACCTCTTAATAGAGATGAGCATATTGGGTTTTTTTAATACCCAGAACCAGTTCCTAATCGTACTTGGTTCTTGAATGAGTGTGAATGGAACCGGTTCTTATAGGAACCGGTTCTAGTTCCTAGCTAGTTTTAGACCATTAATACTAAAATCGATACTAACCGATTCCAGGTAGGGTTGTAACCGGTTCCTCGAAAGAACCGGTTCCTTCGGGTAATTCAATGAAAAAGCTGCAAAAGCTGTAGGAATCGGTTTCAACAGCTATAATTCCGTTAGAAACCGATTAATGGCCATTATGATTGGTTTCTACTATATGTATTCGGTTTCTACTCCAAAAATACATAACTTATACCTTCAAATCTATATTTTCAAACCTCCACAATTAAAATGGCGTGCAACGATGAGGTCGTTATGGTTTTGGAAATAAAGAGAAACCCCGGAGTTTGGAAGCACTTTGATTTGTGCTTAATGACCGATAGCCACGAGATGGCACAGTGTAAAGCATGTGGCAAATTCATGAAGGCTACGGCCAACTCCACGTTAAAAAAACACACCGATCGTCATTGTCCGGTTACAAAGGCGAAGAGTTTGGTATGAGAAATTATGATTAAAACCGATCTACGCGCCTAAAGGGCGTTTCGGTCCATTAAAAGCGTAATTTACGATATTATATGAAAACTAGGTTTATGATCAGATTTATATCATCGAAATATGCTAAACATGTTATCAGTACTGATATCATTTGCAAGTTCATTATGGTTTGAAACCTTATTTTTAACAAAATGGGTATAACGGTTAAAGTATGGCATAATTACGGTAACTTGCCTAAAACTCAGATTACTAGCATGATCATATAATGTAACCTTATAGGGTTATGCTACATCATATTACGATTATAACGGGGCCTTAAAATCAGAAGCATACTAGTCTAATTTGGTTCATAATTGAAAGTCAACGTAGAAGTCAATATTCGCGACTTTCGGTTACGAACCGACCCTAAAACCGGAATTGACGAGCCAAACATGTTTACACATGTTCTAATAATTATTACTAAGTTGTTTAAATGATAAAACATATTTTAGAGCAATTCTAAACTCATATCGCAATTATTTCAAAAACTGACCCGTTGACTTTTTAAAACAATATTATGTTGATTCGTCAATTGACCAAGCAAACGTGATTCTTAGGAGGTGTCCTTTTGAGGGATCAACACCTACCTAATTACAATCATGTAGCCATGTTCGTTGTGAACAATGGCTTGACCGTTTAAGGTCCAACTAAAAGTCAAAGTGTTTATCATAAACGCTTGACTTTTCGGCTTTAAAAGCCAAATAAATGAACTAGTCACGAAAGGATCACTTACAAGTGATCCTAGGGACTAAAGAAAACTCAAAAGAAGTCCCCAATTGTCTAGGGTCCTCCAAGATTGAGAGAAAGAAGGAAAGAATGAATGAAGGTGTGTGTTTTGATTGAAGGATCATGTTAGGATCGGAGGCTCTCATGATTGTGCTTGTTTGTATAATTTGAACAAATCAAATAGAAATGAACAGAGTTTAAGTGCAGCGGAAATGAACAACAAACTTTGTAAACACAATCATAAAGAGAAATGGAAGAAAATAGTTTAGATAAACAAATGCTTTTCATCAGTCAAAAGATTACAAAGTAAATCAAAAGATTACAAGCATGCTTACAAACTAAACTCCCCCTCAGCCCGATACTCCATGGTTGGTTTGTACAAGATGAAAGGATTGAATTGAGGAGAAGAACTCACTCAAAACGATCAAATGTAACAACACAGAGTACTGTTCCATTTATAGACAATCCAAACCTCAGAGGCATCTCAGCTGACGTCACCATGAAAGCGACGTCTAACAATCTAACAACCTGTATCTACTGTTCTTATACAAAGACTGCTAAACCTAACCACTGACTATACATAAAATAGATGACATACTAAACTACTGCTCTCTCTTTACATCAGTGCTTTCCTCAAGGTTGATCAGTCCTTGATTGGGCAGTGCTTTGTCACCAGTAGATTGTACCAGCAGTGCTTAGTTCTCAGCAGTCTTATGGGCTTCATCAGTAATATTGAAGAACAATAGTAATTGTATCCGGGCAGTGGATATAAGACCATCAGCTGTTATAATCACTTTAAAGGGAGAAGACTTAGTGTAAACAGCTGCTTATTGTGAATCCACTGTTGTGAACCAGTTTTGGCTTTCATTATCTGTTCCTCTGGTAGGGTTCAATCCCAACAATCTCCCCCTGGAACAGATAATGCCAAAACCCTTCATTATTTTGGATCTTTATTCCTCATCAGAAGTTCCCTTGCTTGTCTTTTAAATTCTTCTTCAAATTCTTTGGAACTTGTGTCATCCTCATCCCTGCACAATGAAAGTTCAAGGAGATCCTGCAAATCTTCAACACTAAGGCCTAGTGCTTCTTTCCTTGATATGTACTTCATTTCACCATTGGATCTGACCAGGGTCAATACGTGGGTCTTTTGATCAGAGAGCCACTTTAGTACTTTTGAACCCAATGGGTTTCTTGGGAGAGATTTATTTTCTAATGAGCTTGGAGATTTTGGCCTTGAGAAAAATTGTAAAGCAGCATCCTGAACTTCAGACATTCGTTTAAAAGCCTCTTCTATGACTTCATTTGCTGCAGCTATGTCTTCTGCAGCTTCTTGTTCAATCAGCTCTTGTCTTTCTCTTTGTTCAAGTTCAGTGTCTGTGATATCTGCTGCAGGTTTGGTTAATACCCTTTTGAAAAGGTTTTGAAGTTTTACTGAGCTATCTTCTTTTAGATCCATTTTCTTGATGACATATGTGAAGCACTCAGCTTCCTTTTCTTTTTCTTCTTCACTGGTCAACAGTTTTCCTTCCTCTTGGTTTATCACAAGGCTCGGGTTATCTGCTGATGTGAGCAGTGTTTTAAGAGCATCCAGCTTTTGTTCCATCTTGTTGTAGTCTGGCTTTTTAGAAGTGCCTGAGACTGTTATCTTTCTTTTCTTCAGCTGTTCATAAGCCTCGTCGGTATACTGCTTTGTCCATTTTGCTATGGCTTCAGCAGTATCCACCTTAGCATCTATTAATTCCTGTTTCTTCTTTTTGTATTCAGAAGTAAGATCAGCAATTAGCTTTTTGTACTTGTTCCAATTTGGAGCTGTCTTCTTCTTACTTGGATCATTTTTAACCCTTTCAATCCTGTTTGCTTCATGCTTCAAGGCAACCAGTGGCCACTCTTCAAATTGGTTTTCTTCAGCTTGATAGAATTTTTCTTTCATTATATATGCAAGATATTCTTTTCTCATTGCTTTTCGTTGATCTGTCTTTTCTTTGATCAGATCTTGCGCATAGTCTTCCATCAGCTTGACTTTTGTGAGCAAAAATTCAATTTTTTCAGAAATGGCTTCATCACCTTGATCTTTGCATTCGAGTTTAGCTCTGATCTTTGCTTGCTTTGCTTTCATCTCGAGATATTCATCCATGTCTTCTGGGACTACGAAGCCTATGAGAGAAGGAAATCTTCTTTTTGAAGGATCATCCTCGGTGTAAAATTGTTTCATCTCATTTTTCACAGCCTCTAGTTCCAGTGGATATTTAGCAGCAACAGGATCATATTTTTCATCAGTTGGCTGAGTAGTTTCTCTTTTTCTTTTGTGAAGCTTTACGGATGAAGAGGGTTTTGGTTGTGATGTAGGGATGATGAGAGCAGTGGTAGATGGTTGACAAACAGCTGTTGAAACAACTGGTGTTTCAACCTTTGTTGTCATTACAACTACTGATGTGTTAGTAGATGTCTTCTACTTTTGAGCAGGGGTTGAAGGTGGTGACGTAGTTTTTGATGGTGGTGATGGTGGTGGTGAATCATCATCAGGAATGAAAACCCTTCTCCTTTTTATTGTAGGAGAGGCTGATGATGTCTTGAGTGGATCAGTGGTTATGGTTTGAGAAGTGGAAAGTGTCTGACAAACAGTTGTTGAAACAACTGGTGTTTCAACCACTGTTGCCATTACAACAGATGTTGTAACATCTGTTGTCTTCTGCTTTTTAGCAGGAGGAGATGATGATGATGGTAGGGCAGTGGTTTTGGTGGTGTGTGGTGAAGTTGTGTGTGTTGATGAGATGGCAGCTGTTTGGCTAGCAGTTTTTGAGACTACTGTTGTATCAGCTGTTTGGATGGTTTTGGTGGTGTGTGGTGAAATATGAGATTTTGTGGTTTGAGGTTTAGATGTCTGTTTTTCTTTTCCCGGTTCAATGTAAACACCATCCTCAATTCCCTTCATCTTCAACTGCTGGATTTTCTCCCCCTTTTTGGCATTATCTGGAAGGGGGTTATCCATGAAGAGGATAGTGGAAGGAACTTTTCCACCATGGGCAGTCCTTTGTATACTGGCCTTTATAGCCTTGATGTCTGCTTGAGTATCTTTGAATCTTGACTCCACCATGTTTGTCAGCATTTTTACATGCATTTCATGCTGCTGATCAGCTGTTTGTTTTTGTTTTTCTAATAAGGGTTGAAAAAGATTCCAGAGCTCATTTGCAGCAAGTGCTTGTGGTGGAGCAGGTGCTTGAGGTGGAACAGCAGTGGATTGTGCTTTTTGAGCTTTTAACAGCTGTTGCACCATGTCCTTTATTTCAGCAACTGATGTTTCAAGTTTTTCAACTCTGCCCGTCAATTCCTGGTATTTTGAATCATCACCCACTTTAATGGGATCATCTGAATCCCCACCTGCAGTGGTTGTATCAATGTGTGACTTAGGAACTGAGTCCCAAAAATCACCCATTGATGCCCCTTGTTCTTGGTGCTGGGGACTTCTTTCTTCAGCACTTGATAAACCTTTGATGGTACCAGTGGTTAGAACCAACTCACTGGTGGTTACCGATGGTGCTATGGAAGAAATTGCCTTCAAGGGAGTCTTATTAATGAAAAAACTGTCCAACTGAAGATCTGTTGATCCATCAGTTGTAGTTGCTGCTCCACTTGAACTACCACCGAGAGTTACTTGTAACTCAGTGTCACACCCCGACCACGTATAACATACAAGACGTGGCGGAAAACGTCGGGGAGTGTTGTAACAGAATTAATTGTTTCAAATCCATGGTAAACAAAGTTGTATTTTATTTATTAAACAAGAGTTACATTGTCTTAACACAGGAAATACAGAGTTTATAACATAATTAAACAAAGTCTATCATCGTTTTTAGTCTCTAAGGCACAGGTCCGCCCTAGTGTCCTGATCAACATCCTATGGAAAAGCTCCTGAAAAAACACATGTGAAAATAGGTACGTCAGCATAAAAATGCCTGTGAGATACATAGGTTTGTGAAAATAAGATTCATGACTTATGTTTAAGAAAATGTTTAGTCATGAACTTTGTAATTTGATTTGTTTTGTAAATCGCTTGAAAAACAATAAGTTCAGTTGATATGTATAAATAAGAGAATAATGTATGGTTAAATGAATAACCATGTAAAATGAGTTGTATAAAATAAACTGTATTGTAAACCAAAGTCTTATGAAAACATGTTACTTGTATAAAATGTATAAGTCCAACATGAATGATTTAAGTAACGCTATGATATGTAATATAATACAAACATTTATATATAGGAAGTACCAGCAGCGTATCCACCATGCTTGTATCATATTACTCACATATCGTCACTTAAGTCACTTAAACAAACCACCAATGTATAAAGTCTATGTCTAAACCAATAGTCAAAAGTCCTTGTATAAACCATATCAAATGTTTATAAGTCCAAAAGTAGTCAAGTAATGTATATCAAATGTTATGTATTATAAGTAAAGTATTGTCACATAGTCCAAATGTAGAAATGTACAAAACAAAGTATTTTGAATATATCAAAAAGTTATGTTTTGCAAAGTAATGCATGTTACATTGATACAAACATTTATGTGGTAAGTTAACGCATACATTCAAGCCTTGAGACAGTCGGATAACCCTTTCAGTCAAAGTTATCAAAAGAATTGTATTCGGATTCAGTCATTCCTTACATCCAAATAAACCCGGGATGTCAGGAATGGGATTTGTCAAGTCCTATGGTACCACTACTTACTCCCGAGCGGCGTAGCAAATGTTAATGAACGTAATAAAGACCCGTTTGTGCAAACCAAATGTTATAGCAGTTGTATACATGTCATATGAAAACAATGTACTAAGTATGCTAAGTTAACATACAAAGCAGAAAAGTCTTGTAAATCAATGTGCTAGCATGCTATCAGTCAACATACATAGCAGAAATGTAATGTAAAACAATGTACTAAGTATGCACACAATGGACATACATAGCATGAAATGTAATGAAATCATGTACTATAATGTACTAACAAACATAGCCGGTATATGATGAGAAAACAGGAAAGCATTAAAGTAACAAGTAGGCACATGTGTTTCACCCCAAAACAGTTTGGAAAACAGTGAAAGAGGGGTCTATGTACTCACATAAACACCTTGAAAACATGTAAAAAGAGGGGGGGTTCTATGTACTCACTTGAGATTGCTCAGAAGTCCTAAGATAACCACCAAGCAATGCTAGAGATCACGGAATATCAACCGGCACCTAATATAGGTAACTACATTAATAAACCGGACCTAAATCGGAAGATCGGATAGAATGAGGGTTCGTAAACCAAATGAGTATGGGAACTCATGTAGTATGGTTTAACAAAGCCTACATACTAAATGAAACCTATCCTAAGTGCTTGTGACCCATTACGACCCGTTTAGGTAGCTTATGCTACTTTAACGCGTCGCTCGCGTGAAACGCGTTCGGACCGCCTAACTAGTCCTATGACAAGTGTTATATGCCTAAACATGTTACATAATCAGTTAGGTGACAAAAGTTTAGGTTACATATGCTTAATTACCATTTATACATGAAAAGGATATCATGGTAATTTACCTAAGGCATATAAACTACCTATCATACAACTTACTTAAACGAAGCGACCATAAGGTATAACCTCGGAAGGTTATTCCCTATATACTATGGTCACCTAATGTATTTGGTCGGATCCTAATGATCGACCAAACTGGGTCGGGTTCGAAAGTATAAGCGATTTATCAGATCGCTTACCCTTACGACCCTAGACAACGTGGTAATCAGTAGGCATAGTCCCAAGGGACTATGACCATCGTGATTACAATCACGTTGCGAAGTTCAAACGAACTTCGCATTGACCATAAGCTGGTCAACGCTGAAAGTCAAACAAAGTTTGACTTTCGGACTCGAAAAACGATAAAAGAACGAAAGAATACTTACGAAGGGTCCCCGAATGCTAATCTAGATCGAAATAACTCAGGTATGAAACAAAGGTTCCAACTTAGAGTCTTTAAGATCAGATTCTAGTGGTTTTTGAAGCAATAGGGGTGGGGTATTTATAGTTTTCGGGTAACCGTTAAGATCGTTTCTTGGAAAATGTGATTGAATCTTGTGCGTACATTTGTTGGAAAGTTATGGTGGCTAAAAATGGCTTCTTATCAGCTGAAAGGTCAAGTGTGAACTTGTGGTTGTGGGTTAAACAGCTGGAATCAGATGACTAATCGATCTTATCTGATCTGGTTAGGCAGTCGCGTAGCGCGACGGTAAAGGCCTTAGTGCTCGCGCTACGCCACCATGCACCAGATTCAGAAAAGTTTCAAAAATGGCATAAATGGTCCCTGTTGTGTTTTAAGGCCTTTTTCGATGCGTTTGAACCCCGTTAACCTCATTTCAAAGCTCTAAAATGAAGTTAAAGTATAGGGAACTCAAAACATGCTCAAAAATATGCCGGATGTTGGTTCGTTTGGTCGTACGAACGCGATGTTCGCTTAATTACGACGGAATGCGCACAAGCGCGAAAAACGATCCAAATGACGCGACGAATGGAGTTTTGGCAAGCCAAACACTAAAGCATAATATAGTCATGCTTACATAAATTTTTGGATGTCCGGATGTATTCAGAACGTAAGTTATGCGTAAAAGTGCAAACTTGTGCACTTTTTGACACTTTTAGTCCCTGAATGACCCAAAAGTTTATTTTAGCACACCGAACCCTTCAAAGCCTATTTCTAAGTTATGTAAAGGATATTTAAGGTGTGTTTAACTTATGTTCATGTTCTGGAATGTCTGTTCCAGTACGAAACGTCATACTTTCGCAGTTTGTCAAGTTTAGTCCCTGTAAGCGAATTAACTTGTTTTTGCCATACCAAAGCCTTCAAAACTTATTTCTAAGTTATGTAAAGGTTATTTAAGGTATGTTGAGTATATGTTGCTATTCTGGAGTATTTGTCGCGTTAAACTGAGTACGTTTACGCACCAGTTTGCGTATAACTCTCCAGAAAGTGATATAGAGTTTGAAATTGAATAAAAGTCAAAACATGAAAAATGTAAAACATAACCAAACAAACATTGGGATCAAATGAAATTGTTTTATTGATAATGGTACTGTTCATAATGATTACAAGCACAGATGTTACAGTCTCCCCTACTTGTGGAAATTTCGTCCCGAAATTTATTTAGAGGAAACTCGTGGGAAAAGATGCGGATATTTCGCCTTCATTTGATCTTCGCGTTCCCAAGTAAACTCGGGTCCACGTTTAGCTTCCCAACGAACTTTGACCAAAGGAATGCGCTTGCGTTTGAGCCACTTGACTTCACGTTCCATGATTTCCACAGGTTTCTCAACAAATTTCAGTGTTTTACCAACACGAATTTCGTCAAGTGGTATGTGGAGGTTCTCATCAGCTAAACACCTCTTGAGATTGGACACGTGAAAAGTTGGATGAACATTTCCAAGTTCAGGAGGTAACTCAAGTCTGTAGGCTACCTTACCGATTCTTTCGACGATCTTGAATGGTCCAACGTATCTAGGTGCAAGTTTTCCTTTCTTTCCAAATCTGATCACACCTTTCCAAGGTGAGACCTTAAGTAATACTCGATCACCGACTTGAAATTCCAAGGGTTTGCGTTTTGGATCCGCGTAACTCTTCTGACGGCTCATAGCTGTCTGAAGGTTATCGCGAACTTTCTTGACCTTGTCAGTTGTCTCTAAAATGAGGGCAGGTCCAGTAAGTTGAGCCTCGCCGATCTCATTCCAGCAGACTGGTGAACGACATTTTCGACCATAGAGAGCCTCAAAAGGAGCCATTTTGATGCTGGTGTGATAACTGTTGTTGTAGGAGAATTCAATCAACTTAAGATGTGAATCCCAACTACCACCAAAATCGATCACACAAGCTCTAAGCATATCCTCCAAAGTCTGGATTGTTCTTTCAGATTGACCATCCTTTTGCGGATGATAAGCTGTGCTCAGATTAAGTTGGGTCCCCATAGCAGATTGCATGGTTCTCCAAAAATGAGAAGTGAAACGAGCATCTCTGTCAGAAATGATGTTCAAAGGAACACCATGTCGAGCTACAATTTCATCCACATAGATTTTAGCAAGTCTGTCAGCAGGAAAGTCTTCACGGATTGGCAAGAAATGCGCTGACTTAGTAAGACGATCAACAACTACCCAGATGGCATCATGACCTTTCTTAGTGCGTGGAAGTTTGGTAACGAGGTCCATAGTAATGTTTTCCCATTTCCAAACTGGGATCTCTGGTTGTACCAATAAACCAGAAGGACGCTGATGTTCAGCCTTAACCTTAAGACAAGTAAGGCATTTTGATACGTATAAGGCAATGTCTTTCTTCATACCAGGCCACCAATAGTGAATACGGAGATCCTTATACATCTTATCTGAGCCCGGATGAATAGAATAACGAGACTTATGGGCTTCATCCATAAGCAAGGTACGAAGATTATCTTGGCTTGGGACCCACAAACGGTCTATGAAGTAATATGATCCATTGTCCTTCAGTTCCAGATCAGGTGTTATGTGATAGGGAAATTCCTTATCCATCAAACCTTGTGAAACACAAGATTGTTGAGCCTGAGAAATGCGGGCTTGGATATCAGATCGAGCTTGAATAACAGATTGAACACGTACACAATGAAGCTTAGTACGTTCCTTACGACTCAATGCATCAGCTACGACATTCGCCTTACCAGGATGGTAGCGAATTTCGCAGTCATAGTCGTTTAGAAGCTCGACCCAACGTCGTTGCCTCATGTTGAGTTCTTTCTGATTGAAGATATGCTGAAGACTTTTGTGGTCCGTGAAAACCACACATTTTGTACCGTACAAATAGTGTCTCCAGATCTTTAGAGCGAAAACAACTGCACCCAACTCAAGATCATGAGTGGTGTAGTTCTTCTCATGTATCTTCAATTGCCTCGATGCATATGCTATGACTTTGTTCCTTTGCATCAGAACACAGCCAAGACCCAATTTAGATGCATCGCAATAAACGACGAAATCATCATTGCCCTCAGGCAAAGTTAGAACAGGCGCGTCGCAAAGCTTTTGTTTCAAAGTCAGAAACGCTTCCTCTTGGTTGAATCCCCAATCAAAGGGCTTGTTCTTCTGAGTTAGAGCAGTTAGAGGAACTGCAATCTTTGAGAAGTTCTCAATGAAGCGGCGGTAATAACCCGCTAGACCAAGAAAAGAACGAACCTCAGTGGGAGTAGTAGGCGTATCCCAATCCTTAATCGCACTGATCTTGGAGGGATCTACATGAATACCTTGTTCGTTGATGATATGTCCTAAGAATTGAACTTCTTTAAGCCAGAATTCACACTTGGAGAATTTGGCGAAAAGTTGCTCTTTCTTTAGGAGTTCCAAAGTAAGACGAAGATGTTGCTCGTGATCAGCTTGCGTCTTAGAGTAAATCAAGATGTCGTCAATAAAAACAATGACGAACTGATCCAAATAAGGTTTGCAGACCCTATTCATTAAGTCCATGAAAACAGCAGGAGCATTAGTCAAACCGAATGGCATGACTGTGAACTCATAATGCCCATATCGAGTGCGGAATGCTGTCTTGGGAATGTCTTCTTCATGCACCCGAAGTTGATGATATCCGGAACGTAGATCAATCTTCGAAAAATAAGAAGCGCCCTGTAACTGATCAAAGAGATCGTCTATGCGCGGTAGGGGATATCGATTCTTGATGGTAAGCTTGTTAAGCTCACGATAATCGATACACATCCTAAAGGATCCATCCTTCTTCTTAACAAAAAGAATGGGAGCACCCCAAGGTGAAAAGCTGGGACGGATAAAACCTTTGTCTGAGAGCTCCTGAAGCTGCTTAGACAACTCTTGCATCTCAGACGGTGCAAGACGATATGGAGCTCTGGCAATGGGATTTACACCAGGTACGAGATCAATGCGGAACTCGACTAGGCGTGCTGGGGGTAGACCAGGTAAATCTTCAGGGAATACTTCGGAATAATCCCGAACGACAGGAATATCTGAAATAGTCTTACCATTGCCTTTATCTTCTGTAACATGTGCTAAGAAAGCCACATAGTTCTTCCGCAGATACTTCCGAGCTTTAAAACAAGACATGAGCTTGAGACCACCAGACGGTTTCTCACCTTGAACATGTAGGATCTCGCCTGTCGAAAGCGGCACACGAACAATCTTCTCAGAACAAATTATCTTTGCGTGATGCTTGGATAACCAATCCATACCCACTATGACGTCGAAGCTTCCAAGTTGCATAGGCGTGAGGTCAATAGGAAAAAGATGGTCGTTAAGGTTCAACTGGCAGTTGTGAAGAACAGAATCAAGAATAATGGGTTCACCACTAGCAACCTCTACTGTCAAAGATTTACTTAGTTTTGTTCTAGACACGCGAAGCATCGGCTCAAAAGACAATGACACAAAACTCTTATCGGCACCCGAATCAAAGAGAACAGATGCAGACTGATTATTAATAAAGAACGTACCGGTCACCACATTATCGTCCGCCTGTGCCTCTTGGGCATTCATGTTAAAGGCTCGGCCTCGAGCCGGAGCCTGATTCGGATTCTGGTTGGCTAGCCTTGGGCACCGGTTCCTGTAGTGGGTCAGATCCCCACAATTGTAGCACGAACCAGGAGGAAAATGAGGTCGTGCAGCTTGGCCTTGTTGCTGAGCAAGAGGCTGAGCAACTTGTTGAGCTTGGTTCTGAACTGCCTGGTTCTGGTTAACAGGAATGCGGCAGTTGACAGCAAGATGACCAGATCTTCCGCAGTTGGTGCACTGACGACACTGGAGATGTGGTTGGTGATGGCCGTTACACTTGTTGCACAAAGGTGCATTGCCAAAATAAGGCTTCTTGGCTATTGGCTGCGCAAGCTGATTTGGTGCAGCTTGGGCCTGTGCAGTAACGGCATAGTTTTGGGAAGCCTTTCGCTTCCTAGAATTCTTTGAGGAACCAGAATTCTTCCCATTCTTGTTTCCACCCTTCTTACCATCCCCTTTGTCAGATGCCTGCTTCTTACCCTTGTCACCCTTCTTATGCAGCTTTCCCTTACGAACCTGCGACTCAGTCAGTGTCGCTGATAACTCGATCGCCTGACGGAGTGTGGCAGGGTCACTACTAGTAAGGGTATCTTGTACTGAGTCAGGTAGGCCGTCGATGTACCTTTCGATAGCCTTGTCGAGTGGGGTAACCATAGTTGGGCAAAGCAGACTCAACTCCTCAAACCTGTCAGTATATGCCCTGTGCTCACCACTATCTTGCTTCAAATTATCAAACTCTTTCTCCAAGGCTCGCTGCTCATGACGAGGACAGAATTCCCTCATCATAAGGGCTCTAAGTTCAGCCCATGTCTATGCGAGAGCAACTTCTGCTCCTTGGTCCCTCATAACCCCGTTCCACCATGCCAAAGCCCTCTTCTAAAATACGCTAGAAGCAAACTCGACTTTGCGATTTTCAAGACACTGCACGTGGCGAAAAGTATTCTCTATGCTCTCAAACCACTGAAGAAGCCCAGTTGCTCCCTCAGAACCACTAAACTTGAGTGGTTTAGCTGAGTTAAAATCCTTGTATTTGCATGGAGCATTGTTGTTGTTGTTGGCTTGTTGCCATTGAGCAAAGAGATTTGGGAATTGGGCAGCCATCTGCTGCGCAATAATTTCTGCCAGCTCGGCAGTAGCTATCTGGTTCTCGCGTCGAGGAGGCATTCTAAAAGAGGAAAATATGAAAAGAACGAGTGAGATGATTGGATGAAGAGAAATGAGATGAAACGAAATCAACAAAAGCAAAGATGGTGGTCATTTGTCCATATCACAAAGTAAACAAACGACACACAGTGACTAATCAAAGTAAATGGATCAAAAATAATGTATTTTGAAGACATGCTCGCCTATAAGTGAACACTCATCCCAAGAATTCCCAGGTAAGCACAACTGGTCTCGCGTCTGGTTGAGATGTATACGAAGTGCTTGCCTAGACAGAAAACCCAGAATACAGGCATTCACCCTTCCAGTTTGCACATGTTCTCATTATTTAAGACCCAAAACGTTGACGAGATTTTGAAAATTTGAAGGCACAAGGCCAAAAATTTAATCAAACTAGAAGGGTTCAAAACCATATAATAAATCATCCAAAAACAGATGATTGTTTTTCAAAAATCGTTTCGAAAAATTTGGTTTCTTGTTTTGATAATCACCTAAGGATAGGTGATGTACATGTTTTAAGATCTAAACACAAGATAACTTGTGTTAGGGTCCTAGAAAAGTTATAGTCTAGGTCAAAGCATTACTAATAACCTAATTCCCTATAACCATTGGCTCTGATACCAACTCTTCTGTCACACCCCGACCACGTATAACATACAAGACGTGGCGGAAAACGTCGGGGAGTGTTGTAACAGAATTAATTGTTTCAAATCCATGGTAAACAAAGTTGTATTTTATTTATTAAACAAGAGTTACATTGTCTTAACACAGGAAATACAGAGTTTATAACATAATTAAACAAAGTCTATCATCGTTTTTAGTCTCTAAGGCACATGTCTGCCCTAGTGTCCTGATCAACATCCTATGGAAAAGCTCCTGAAAACACATGTGAAAATAGGTACGTCAGCATAAAAATGCCTGTGAGATACATAGGTTTGTGAAAATAAGATTCATGACTTATGTTTAAGAAAATGTTTAGTCATGAACTTTGTAATTTGATTTGTTTTGTAAATCGCTTGAAAAACAATAAGTTCAGTTGATATGTATAAATAAGAGAATAATGTATGGTTAAATGAATAACCATGTAAAATGAGTTGTATAAAATAAACTGTATTGTAAACCAAAGTCTTGTGAAAACATGTTACTTGTATAAAATGTATAAGTCCAACATGAATGATTTAAGTAACGCTATGATATGTAATATAATACAAACATTTATATATAGGAAGTACCAGCGGCGTATCCACCATGCTTGTATCATATTACTCACATATCGTCACTTAAGTCACTTAAACAAACCACCAATGTATAAAGTCTATGTCTAAACCAATAGTCAAAAGTCCTTGTATAAATCATATCAAATGTTTATAAGTCCAAAAGTAGTCAAGTAATGTATATCAAATGTTATGTATTATAAGTAAAGTATTGTCACATAGTCCAAATGTAGAAATGTACAAAACAAAGTATTTTGAATATATCAAAAAGTTATGTTTTGCAAAGTAATGCATGTTACATTGATACAAACATTTATGTGGTAAGTTAACGCATACATTGAAGCCTTGAGACAGTCGGATAACCCTTTCAGTCAAAGTTATCAAAAGAATTGTATTCGGATTCAGTCATTCCTTACATCCAAATAAACCCGGGATGTCAGGAATGGGATTTGTCAAGTCCTATGGTACCACTACTTACTCCCGAGCGGCGTAGCAAATGTTAATGAACGTAATAAAGACCCGTTTGTGCAAACCAAATGTTATAGCAGTTGTATACATGTCATATGAAAACAATGTACTAAGTATGCTAAGTTAACATACAAAGCAGAAAAGTCTTGTAAATCAATGTGCTAGCATGCTATCAGTCAACATACATAGCAGAAATGTAATGTAAAACAATGTACTAAGTATGCACACAATGGACATACATAGCATGAAATGTAATGAAATCATGTACTATAATGTACTAACAAACATAGCCGGTATATGATGAGAAAACAGGAAAGCATGAAAGTAACAAGTAGGCACATGTGTTTCACCCCAAAACAGTTTGGAAAACAGTGAAAGAGGGGTCTATGTACTCACATAAACACCTTGAAAACATGTAAAAAGAGGGGGGGGGGGGTTCTATGTACTCACTTGAGATTGCTCAGAAGTCCTAAGATAACCACCAAGCAATGCTAGAGATCACGGAATATCAACCGGCACCTAATATAGGTAACTACATTAATAAACCGGACCTAAATCGGAAGATCGGATAGAATGAGGGTTCGTAAACCAAATGAGTATGTGAACTCATGTAGTATGGTTTAACAAAGCCTACATACTAAATGAAACCTATCCTAAGTGCTTGTGACCCATTACGACCCGTTTAGGTAGCTTATGCTACTTTAACGCGTCGCTCGCGTGAAACGCGTTCGGACCGCCTAACTAGTCCTATGACAAGTGTTATATGCCTAAACATGTTACATAATCAGTTATGTGACAAAAGTTTAGGTTACATATGCTTAATTACCATTTATACATGAAAAGGGTATTCTGGTAATTTACCTAAGGCATATAAACTACCTATCATACAACTTACTTAAACGAAGCGACCATAAGGTATAACCTCGGAAGGTTATTCCCTATATACTATGGTCACCTAATGTATTTGGTCGGATCCTAATGATCGACCAAACTGGGTCGGGTTCGAAAGTATAAGCGATTTATCAGATCGCTTACCCTTACGACCCTAGACAACGTGGTAATCAGTAGGCATAGTCCCAAGGGACTATGACCATCGTGATTACAATCACATTGCAAAGTTCAAACGAACTTCGCATTGACCATAAGCTGGTCAACGCTGAAAGTCAAACAAAGTTTGACTTTCGGACTCGAAAAACGATAAAAGAACGAAAGAATACTTACGAAGGGTCCCCGAATGCTAATCTAGATCGAAATAACTCAGGTATGAAACAAAGGTTCCAACTTAGAGTCTTTAAGATCAGATTCTAGTGGTTTTTGAAGCAATGGGGGTGGGGTATTTATAGTTTTCGGGTAACCGTTAAGATCGTTTCTTGGAAAATGTGATCGAATCTTGTGCGTACATTTGTTGGAAAGTTATGGTGGCTAAAAATGGCTTCTTATCAGCTGAAAGGTCAAGTGTGAACTTGTGGTTGTGGGTTAAACAGCTGGAATCAGATGATTAATCGATCTTATCTGATCTGGTTAGGCAGTCGCGTAGCGCGACGGTAAAGGCCTTAGTGCTCGCGCTACGCCACCATGCACCAGATTCAGAAAAGTTTCAAAAATGGCATAAATGGTCCCTGTTGTGTTTTAAGGCCTTTTTCGATGCGTTTGAACCCCGTTAACCTCATTTCAAAGCTCTAAAATGAAGTTAAAGTATAGGGAACTCAAAACATGCTAAAAAATATGCCGGATGTTGGTTCGTTTGGTCGTACGAACGCGATGTTCGCTTAATTACGACGGAATGCGCACAAGCGCGAAAAACGATCCAAATGACGCGACGAATGGATTTTTGGCAAGCCAAACACTAAAGCATAATATAGTCATGCTTACATAAATTTTTGGATGTCCGGATGTATTCAGAACGTAAGTTATGCGTAAAAGTGCAAACTTGTGCACTTTTTGACACTTTTAGTCCCTGAATGACCCAAAAGTTTATTTTAGCACACCGAACCCTTCAAAGCCTATTTCTAAGTTATGTAAAGGATATTTAAGGTGTGTTTAACTTATGGTCATGTTCCGGAATGTCTGTTCCAGTACGAAACGTCATACTTTCGCAGTTTGTCAAGTTTAGTCCCTGTAAGCGAATTAACTTGTTTTTGCCATACCAAAGCCTTCAAAACTTATTTCTAAGTTATGTAAAGGTTATTTAAGGTATGTTGAGTATATGTTGCTGTTCCGGAGTATTTTTCGCGTTAAACTGAGTACGTTTACGCACCAGTTTGCGTATAACTCTCCAGAAAGTGATATAGAGTTTGAAATTGAATAAAAGTCAAAACATGAAAAATGTAAAACATAACCAAACAAACATTGGGATCAAATGACATTGTTTTATTGATAATGGTACTGTTCATAATGATTACAAGCACAGATGTTACACTCAGGGGGTGTAACCTCCTCAATTGTTGCTGGGATAGCAGGAGTAGTAGCATCAGACCCAGTCACTTGTGGGAGTATACTCTCAGTGACAGGTGATAGAGAGGAACTAGTTTGTGTCTGAGCTATAGCAACTGCATGCAACAAAGGTATTATTGATTGTGGCATTATGATTGGTGAGGGTATGGGTGTTGAAAGAGACATGTCCTTGGGATCAGGACTGAGGAAGATGGATCCGATTGGGTCCAGAGCTTCATATTGTGGGGTCCCTGTGCTTACAACCTGATCCTTTTGTGAGGATGCAGGAGGAGTTTGAGGTAAGGGTGGAGATCTTTCTTCCAACTGCTATGAGGAAGTAGCAGCAGTGGTTTGTGGTGACATTTGTTTTGTCACTGGCAGTTGCTCTGGGATCTCATCTTCCAGAGTTGCCTTTTTCTTGGGTTTGGTGGGCTTTTTGTAAGACTTCTTTTTGGTCTTTTTGGTGATGTCAGGTGTGGGTTTCAAAGCAGTGGTTGTGCTGCTATGATCACCTGGAGCAGTGGGCTCAGCAGCAGATGTCTGAGGAGCAGTAGTAACTGCTAAATTCTGCTCAGGCACCTCTGCTTTTGTTTTTATTGGTGCCATCATTCTAGAAAATGTTTTAGTTGTTAAACCTTTTATTTGAAAATAGACACCCTGTTTGAGCAAATTTTCATTTTCCTTTTCAAATTTTTGTTTAAAATAGTAACTTAAAAATCTTGGAAAAAGTAGAAATGATTTGCTACCAACATTTTTTACCAAGTCATTAAAGATCTCCTGGGAATAGTTGTAATTTTCATTCTTTAAAATAGCATAACCCAGACATTGAATCTTTAATGGTATTTCGTTAAACGCTGTTGTTTTATTTGAAACACACATCAAAAGTGTGTGAAATAAGAACCTTGATGCAGAAGGGAAGTAACCTTTTTGTAAGGTATCTACCTTTGATTGTTCTGCATATCCCCTTTTCAGAAAATCAGCTTTCAACTCGTTTTTATCAAATGACGTTTTACCTTTCTGATCATCGAGTTTGAAGACTTCTGAGATTGATTGCGGAGTAATTTGAATCGCTTTACCCTGTATCGAGGAGTTGATGGCTACTACTTTACTGTCTTGTTTTTCAAGCGTAGTATTTTTCCAGAACTCTCTCTAGGTTTGCAAATAAATGGGAGCATCTGCTATCAACAAAGTTTTGTACTTTGATTCAGATAATGTGTCGATGATGGAGTCAAAGGTGTGGTTGTTTGTGGGCTTTGTGAGTAGACCCAAATAGTTGTGTGGAGATTTGTACTGGATTTCAATGGGTTCTTCGGCCGTTTGAACGACCTCTTTGGAAGCAGAGGATGATGATGATTTTGGTTTTGATTTCGATTTTGATTTCGTCATTTTTGATGAAGAAGATCGAAGAATGCTTTGAGAAGGAAGGTTGGAAACCGCTTTGAGAAGAGAATTTTAGAATTCAATTCGACAGTGTAAAACCCTGTTTGGGGGTTTTGATCAGGGTTTTATTTAGGGAAAAGAAAAATGAATGCTGATGTGGCAGCGGTTACAAAGATCTGAGGGCTAAAAACTGACCACGTGTCAACCTCTAATGAAATGGATGAATAACGGAGAACAGTTGTTTTGAGAGCCACTGATGAAACAAACATCAGTGGTTACAACGGTAATAATGTGATAGTGGATGATTTTCACTATCAGTGGATAAGACACTGATTTTGAACATCAGTGCTTGCCAAGAAAATGAAGGATCAGTGGCTGACTTTCAGTAGTGGACAGAATTTAGGAAACAGATGTTTGAGCAAAACAGTGGTTAAGGGTAAGGTAATGGTAATGATTTGAAAGACTAGTATGTCAGCAACTGTTTTGAGAATTTTCATTCAAGGTTTTGCCACATGTCAATTACACATTTTGAAACTTTTATAGATTCCTGACAGTGGTTTAGTACCCCAGATGATGTAAACTTTTTACCAAGGCTACTCATTCTTGTTATAATATTTGAATTAAAACAAGAGTACCCCAGTATTTCAAAGTCTTTTGGTTATCAATCTTTGATCAGTTTTAAGACAAACTTGAGTTAGATATGACCTTGATACATGTACCAATATCCTTTTGATCTGTTTTGAGGATAGTATAACAAAAAAACAAAGGTTATATATATCCTGACAGGAGATTGAAACTTTTACTATAAAAAACCAGTAAAAGTTCAAAATATATTATTCTTAAAAAAATGAAGAATGATATATCCTGCTTTATTTGAGAAAATCCTTTTTTCAGAAAAATAAATAAAGAATTTTCTAAAAACAACATCAAAAAGGATCTGGTATAATTTTCACTAAAAACTCCTAATCATATCAAACTCAAGCTTATGAAAATGGTCAGTGGTTTGACAACAGTGGTATGAAATTTCAAATACGTTTTGACCACTGTTTGGTACCATTCTCTTGTTGATTGATTGACAACAGAAAAATGAGGACACAAGATCACATGAGTTTTCGAAACCCTTGTGTAGACTTTGTTACCATGTGAAGATCCTGAAAATTTGTCTAGTCCTCTTTTAAATTCATTTACTGGGAACACTCTTGTAACTTGAACTTTCCTGAACCAATGGTTGCACATAGTTGCTTAATGACCACTGTTACACCAAACTTTGACTCTTACGTGTTTTATGTTTATACTCTTTTCTTCTGACTTCAAAAGTTTTGAGATAAACACACTTCTGAGTTTTTGTGAATTTTCTTCTTCCCTTTTTGCCCTTCCCATTCATAAGTAATGAAATACTTACTGGGAGGTTTTATTGAAGGAATACTTAATCCAGAATCATTTTGCAGTAATGCTTGAAGAGGATTTGCCATATTTGTACAAATTTTTGCCCAATCTCACATTACGTATGATACGGACTATCCTGTTTTCTTAATGTATTTCAACATAGTTGATTTGTTCCTTTTGAGGATCTCAACCTGTTTTCAACACATAAGTTCTTGTGACTAAAGTTTTAATTTCCCTTTTTTTACGTTAGCAAAAACACTAATGTTTTTATGAACATAGGCTTTTGTTAATCTGAGGTTCAACTTTAACATTTATTATAGTGACATCACAAGTTTCATAACAACAGGTGAAATCAATTTTGAAAATAAGAAATAATCCCATAGTTTAACAGATATGTTTTTAGATCTAGAAACCATGAGTGTCTTGTGCATGATATCACTTGTTGTGTGAAATTTGTGTGTCTTATGACATCTTGGTTGTTTTACAGAGTATTTGAACAATAGCTTTAAGCGTGATCATTTGTTACTCTATTTTTCAACTAAATACAACCAACCTTAGTATCAATGAATTTTGAGCTGAACTGTTATGTCAAATTGATTGTTAGATCAAATTTGACTGTCCAAGCTCTGATACCAATTGTTAGGATCGGAGGCTGTCATGATTGTGCTTGTTTGTATAATTTGAACAAATCAAATAGAAATTAACAGAGTTTAAGTGCAGCGGAAATGAACAACAAACTTTGTAAACACAATCATAAAGAGAAATGGAAGAAAATAGTTTAGATAAACAAATGCTTTTCATCAGTCAAAAGATTACAAAGTAAATCAAAAGATTACAAGCATGCTTACAAACTAAACTCCCCCTCAGCCTGATACTCCATGGTTGGTTTGTACAAGATGAAAGGATTGAATTGAGGAGAAGAACTCACTCAAAACGATCAAATGTAACAGCACAGAGTACTGTTCCATTTATAGACAATCCAAACCTCTGAGGCATCTCAGCTGACGTCACCATGAAAGCGACGTCTAACAATCTAACAACCTGTATCTACTGTTCTTATACAAACACTGCTAAACCTAACCACTGACTATACATAAAATAGATGACATACTAAACTACTGCTCTCTCTTTACATCAGTGCTTTCCTCAAGGTTGATCAGTCCTTGATTGGGCAGTGCTTTGTCACCAGTAGATTGTACCAGCAGTGCTTAGTTCTCAGCAGTCTTATGGGCTTCATCAGTAGTATTGAAGAACAGCAGTAATTGTATCCGGGCAGTGGATATAAGACCATCAGCTGTTATAATCACTTTCAAGGGAGAAGACTTAGTGTAAACAGCTGCTTATTGTGAATCCACTGTTGTGAACCAGTTTTGGCTTTCATTATCTGTTCCTCTGGTAGGGTTCAATCCCAACAGATCATCACCTATTTATAATGTTCAAGAAACTCTAGGATCTTGCCAAGTGTTTAGGGAAATTATGAGATGAGTACAAGTGTTATACCAGGTTTTTAAAACCATTAACAAGTCCATAGGTTCATCAAATGGTTTAGAAGTCTTGTGTGGGCACCAAGGAAAACTTATAACAATACAAAGATAATAAAAATATAGTTGTTGCTGTGTTGCAGCCTGGCGGCCCGCGAGAAAAGACCCAGGCCGGGTCGCGGCCCGTGACAAAGGTCAGGCCCATCTTACCAGTTTCATCTTTTAGCATATGACAACTTTGGTCCCTGACTTCTTTTATTCATATATTTAACTTTCAAAGTTGACATTTATGGCATATTATCTTTTTCTATTTTCATCTATTATGTCATTATAAGGTATGAAGGTGTTAGTGGCCAATCTTGGCACACCCGGGAGTACAACCGAGCATCACGGAGTTCCGGTTCATTCAAGAGGTCACTCAAAGGCATATTTTCACACGTTGATGCTTTTGGCCCTTTTAACGTACAAACTTGTGCGTATTATTGTTTAATGGAATCAAAGCGATAAACGGCCAATATTAGGCATTCCCGAGAGTATGATTGAACATCACGATGCTCCGGGTTCGTTAAAAGGTCACTCAGAGGCTTAGTTTAAGCATGTTGACACTTTTAGTTCCTCTACATTCAAAGCTTTTGATTTTGACAAAGTTAGTCCCTCATAGTCAATGTTTCACTTCATTAGGGTTTCTTACACGTGTCAACACATCATTGGTGTGACAACTGTGCTCTGTAAACGATGTACGATGTAAAACAATATCATTTATCAATGAAACTATGTGTTTTGGTGTTAATATATGTGTATTTGTGTTTGATGATTTTACGATTTGATTCTAGTTCGATTTCAAGCTTTAAATTGCTTTCTAGAAAGTTATACGCAAACTGATGCATAAACGTAATCAGTTTAACGCAAAAAACACTCCGGAATAGTGACATAGGCTTAACATACCTTAAATTGTTGGTGCATTCATCTGTCGTCTTCGTCTTATGTCAAGTCTCTGTCTCGTTGCGGATATGAAAGAGGATGATGTCACCATCTTTGATGATGACATCATAATGATAAAGTCATCATTGCATCATTATAATGAGACAAAATAGGATTGCATGTGTCAATTCTGATTTCGTTTTTGTGTAAATTAGGTGATTTCGCTCATATGTCATATTTTAGGTTCGCTTATGTGTCAAGTGATAGGTTTCGCTCTTATATCATGTATACATAAGCGAAACCTGATCACATATATATAGGGGGTATGAGCGAAACCTCACACATAGTTCTAGGTGATTGTTTTCCGGTAAGCCACGAAGTGCTGCCGAAGTGCTGTCAGAGTCTGTAAACGTTATCAAGATCAATACAACAGCAATTAATAGTGAATCCGGCTGAAATTGCACCAAATCATTAGTTTCCGCCTCTTGTTTTGGATAGGAATTATTCTGATCGACTCAAACAGGTCCGAATACGATCCTACAAGTGGTATCAGAGCTCAGGAGGAAGAGTTCTTGCCATTTCAGCTGCATTTCTTCTGATTTTCTACACTTTCTTCAAAATTTTAAAATTTTTCACGGTAAAACCAGCTCAAATTCACACACAGCACTCGTAATCATGTATTAGTAAACCCTTGAAAATTTCAAAGCTAAAATCGACTTAGATCTTAGGATTTTTGTGGTTTTGCTCGTATGGACTCGTGCAAAAAGTGACGTCATCACCTGGTTTCGCTCATCTGATCACCTGGTTTCGCTCATTTGAACACTTAAGGTTTCGCTCATTTGAACACTTAAGGTTTCGCTTATTTGGTCAATTAAGGTTTCGCTTATTGTTACACCAAGTATTTTCGCTCATAGTGACATTAGAGATTCCGCTCTAAGTGCTCAAAAGTTCTTTCCACAGGTGTCTTATCAGAATTGCATGTGTTGTCTGCCGAGTTTGCATGTGAACACATTTAAAGGACCAATGTTGTCAGCTATTAGTTAATAAGTTTGCACATGTGATCTGATAAAAGATGAAGACATATGTGACATAGTTGCAGCCCACCAAATGATAATTTGAGGTCCAATGGGAATTCAATGGTCTTAATGGTGTCGGCCATTTACATTGGTGTGTGTGAAAAGTAAAAAGAAAGTGTCGGTTTGCAGTGTGTCATTTTGGTTTCATTCGAGATTTGCATGTAATATTGTTTTGATAGTTAAGCATCTTCATGAGAATGTGAGTATGTGTCAGGCGCATGTGATATTGGTGCACTAGATTTGATAAAGTGTCTCGTTCTAATCAAAGTTTGCATGTGATTTTGGGTTGTCAACAATCAAAGTTCTTCATCAGACGTAAATTGAAAAAGTTCGGCCCAACTTGACAATGTATTAAAATTGTTGTCTTGAATATTGTTGTCAGTCACACTTGAAGTTCATAAATAGGTCCATTTCACCGGCCCATGTGATTTGGATTAGTGTCAGATACACAAAGTTGGTTTCGGCTCATTCACTCAGTTTGCGCAATTTGAATTTTAGTCAGTTCGCAAATCTTCGACACGAGTCCTAGATCAATTCAATCGTCATACATTTTTACATATTTTTTCTGGTTAAACTGATTGTTTGTTTGTTTTTGTCAGGTATTTTTACAAGGTGGTACAACTCATTTGAAAATCCGAATCATGGACAACGATTTTTACAACGCATTTGCTACTCCGACTACTCCGGTTTCTATTGCTCAGAATATGAACTTGGAAAATGAAACAGGAACATCACAGAAACCACCAAAGCTCTTGGATATTGATGATTACAATGCATGGTCCGAACGGTTTGGAAACTGGGTTGAGGCATATCATTTGGATGCATGGGAACACACTGAGGAACCATATGGTAGACCCACAACAAATGGTGTGCAGTTAACAATTCGAGAAATGAGTACGGAAGATAAAAAGAAATATCGAGATGAGAAACTGATGGTGAGTCTGCTTCAGCAAGCGATAAAAGAAGACATTTTGATACTGCTTCAACATGATGGAACTGCTTACTCAATCTTGACAGAATTGGAAGCAAAATTTGTTGGAAGTGATGATATGCTCAAAAACAAAATGTCTCTCATGAAGAAAGAATTTGATTTATTCCGTGGTTTGAAATCTGAAAACACCAAGCAAATAATTGATAGATATTGTAACTTGGTGAGAAATATGACAAAACTTGGTATTAAAAAGGATACTGATGAATTGATTGAAAAACTTGCAGATGCACTACCTCATGAAACTTGGGGAACATTTCTGATGATGCTGAGATCCAACAGAAAAGATTATAAAAATATTTCACTGGGAGATTTCATCAAACATCTGGAAGCTCAAGAGATGGAGCAAAGGAAGATAGCCAGGATGAAGAACTACGATGGAGAACAGGACATCAGCTTGTACTACAAGAGTGGTGTTACTGGAACAACAAATTATTCTCCAAAAATTGAAACTGCTTACAGTGTGAAAGATTCTTCTAAAAAGAAATCATCCCAGGGATCAAGCAGCACAAGATTTTCATCATTCGATCCAAACATTTCTGCAACAAAGAACGGAAGAAAACTTCAATGCAATATTGTATTAAGTCTTGAAAATGATCAAGATTATACTGAAGAGGTTGCTAAAAATCAAATGTCTTTGTTGGGAATGGTGTTGGAATCCTATAGTAGTTTTGTGGCCGGAAAGATCGGTAATCCAATGCTCACGAAAGAGGATTACGATCAAATCGATGCTGAGGAAATGGAATTAATGGACATTAAATGGTGCATGGCTAGTGTGTTGCGAAGAGCTGAGAAGTTTAAACAAATTACGGGAAGAGATGATTTTCGTGAGGCTCATGTTTCAACTTTAGGCTTTGATAAATCTAAAGTTACATGTTTTCGTTGCAGGGAAAAGGGGCATTTCAAGAGGGAGTGTAAAAATCGTGAAGCTACTGGAGCCCAGAATCCTTTTGGAAACAACGATTATCACAAAAAGGCGATTTATCATCAAGTCACACCACCAGTACCGCATCAGGCACAAACTGCTCACGGAAGAGATGTGATTGAAGGGTCAAAAAGTGCATGTATAGTTAATCAGGGCAAGTATGATAATTTTACTTGGGATAAATATCTTCCAACAAACAGCAAAGTGTGTTTGGCAGAACAAGATGATGAAAAATTGGCTGAAGGTTTCAGTTGGAACGATTTTTGCTCAGATCAAGAACTTATGGCCAAAGATGCTAAAGCTTTCATTGCAAATGCCTATGATTTGAAATGAGCCGAAAAGTGCAGAAAAGTAATGGAAGCTGCTGAAGCAAGACGGAGAAAGCTTGAAGAAGAGGAAGAAGAGGAAGAGAGATTAAAAGCTGAGGCAGAAGCTGAGAAAAAGAGAAGAGCTGAATTTTTACGATCAAACAGAACAGTCAAAGAGGTTCCTGAATTTGAAGTCAAAGTTGATGCAGAACCTGTCAAAGTTCCTGAAAAGTGCATGAACTGTGATTCTTTAATCAAGCAAAACAATGAGTTGCTGCATAACATAAACAGATTGAAAGAATCCTATGATACATTGAACAGAGAAATTAACAAGTATACTGATTCAAACGGTGAATAAGTTGTGGCAATGAATACGCTGAAGAAAGCGTACCTGAGACAGCTTGATGATGTCAACTTTCACATAAAGAAGTGTGCTGATTTGGAGTTGAAGTTGGCAACACAAAAGATAGAAAGTGAAAGAGTCAACAAGTTATTAGAAAGTTACTCATGTTCTACTTTTGTTGTTGACAGGATTTATCCGGTTGTGGAGAATTTGAAGACTTTTGAAGAATTAAAGACTTCAGAAGAAGAGAAATCTGTGATAGAAGACAAAGATAAAGTGAAGATTTCTGGTAAGAAACAAAGTGTGGTCTACACTAGATGTCCGCCCCCGGTCAAAAATGGATTTTTACCTCGAAATCCAAATTCCGAAAGAGTAAAAAAGGCAATAAACTTACAATGGGAGTCTGGGTCGTCGGATAACTTTCCAGAAAATATTGATGTTACGTACACGTCGTCTGACACTGATCATGAGTCAAAGTTGATAAAAAGTGTGGTCGATCAGGTGTCAGATAAAGATGATTGTGAGGAGTCAAAACCGGAGTCCAAATCCAAGTCAAAATCTGAGTCCGATGCGTCAAAGTCAACAATCATAAAGGACAAACGGGTTTATGATAAAGAGTTTTTGATATCAAAATCTAGTTTGAATAATGAATCATTCAAAGTAGCATATACTTTGAAAGATTCTGACAAATTATATTCTGATGAGATGTTTCCAATAAGAAGTGTCAGATTTGAAATGATTCAAAAGGTTTTCAAAATCACAGAAATTAATATTTCTGAAATAAAAGATTTAAATCTTATCGGAAAACCTAAACAATACACTTCAAGAGATCAACAAAGATTTAACAAGAAAATGGGTTACAATTGTGGTTATAGTTTCCAAAAGAAACCAAACCATAATCGTAATTTCAAAAACAAAGGATTAGGTTTTATTCAACCGAAAAATTATACTAATGAAAAAGTTTATAAACCAAAAACTGTGTTTGTTTCAGGGAAAACGACAGAGGCTGAGAAAGAACAAGTATTCAGAAAACAGACGAATTAGGAATTCCTTGCCAAGAAGCAAGAAGAACTAAAGAAGAATGCTGTTCCAAAGAGGATTGAAAAGAGAACCTGTTTTCAGTGTAAAACTGTTGGTCATGTTGCTAGGGATTGTCCGAAGACATTCAAACCAAAACAGGAAGTCTCTGGTAAACTGAAAGAAAAAGTGGTTGAGAAAACTGAACTAACAACTAGAAAATTTACAGGCTTTGAAAATTCAACCTTTGAAATTGGTGAATGTTCAAAGAATGTGGTTAAAAGAAAAGAAAATCTGATAAATCAAAAATGGGTTGTTAAGGGTTCAAGGAACAGTTCTGGTGATGAATCTGATTCCACAAAATCAGTGGAACCAAAAGTTGTTAAAGAAAAGGTTGAGAAAATAGTTCCAAAAGTGGATGATGTGAATTTTCCACCTTTGCGTGCTGAAAATTTTAAAAGGAAAGTTGGAAATGTTGAAATTTCAAATCAATTTTATTTTGATAAGAAGAAATTTGATGTTGATAAGGCTTTCAATGGAACTGTGAAACACATTTTTGGAAAAATGGTCAATGGTAAGGCCAAAGGAGTGAAAGAATTTTATGCTTCTAAAAGACGTGTTCACAAGTCTGTTGAAAGAAAAGAAGAAGAAGAGGTTGTTTCACCCAAGGAAAGTCAGGCTTGGGTGGATATATTTTTCAAACAGTAAAAACCTGACTTGCCGGAGATCCCAAGTTGGTAATCGTGGATCATGAATCGGCATCCTTCTTAATTTGTGTTTGAGAAATTTTGCAGGACTTGCCGGAACTCCCAGGTTGTTAAGCGAGGAGTAGGAATCGGCACCTTGAGAATTCAACCAACAGATGATGATTGGTTGAAAATGATTGATTGGTTTGATCTTATAAGTGGTAAATCAGGGACATTAAGTTGTTTCTGATTTTCTACAAGTGGTTGAGAAACAAAATGATGAGTTTATCCCCTAACCTACTAATGGTTTTACAATATCAACAAAACTAATTTTCTGGAAAAACCATTTGATTAAAACAAACTTAAGTGTTTTGAAATCAATGGGAAAATAGTTTGTTGTGAGGGGGAGTTCTGATTGTTTATGCCAAGTGGATGGAGAATTGAGGCAATTCGATATCAGTTGTCAAGTTACTTGTACAGTTTGTTTTCAATTTTCTTTAGATGTATTTGTATTTTAGGGGGAGTATATTTTTTTTCAGAAAATCCAAAAACATTAGAAAATTTGAAAAAGCCAAAAACATGATAAAATGAAAAATGAGTTTTTGTTGCATAAAAGAGGAAATGATAGTACATCAGTGGACGATCACAACATGCTAAAGAAATGGAAAGTTAAATGTGATAAACGGTCTCACTGATGATGTGCCAGTAGGTTTTTGCACATTTAGTAGATTGTGACGAGATATAAACCTAAATTTCAAACTTGCTTATATCGTGGGGAAACATCTCTCGGATATATGGGTAACCCCTGAAATCTCGTTTGAAAGATTCCTTTTTCTGATATACAAAGTCTTTATACTCAGTGATATCTGGGGTATTATTCTTGGACTTCTGCTGAATGGAAGTTCTGACCTAGTCCTCGAATAATACTTTCTGCAATGCTTGAAACATAGCATCACCCTCAACATATATGATAAGACAATAAAATTGCTTAGCAATGCTGTTGTAAAAAAGATCCTCTAAAGGGGACATACCCAAAAGTTGAGTCATGATATCTCTGCTGAACGGTAGTTCTGACCTGAGCTCTCATGATTCTTCATAATTTATTAACCCCTACAGATATCATTTGTGTCATAATTACCTGTAAGACTGAATATTGGGATCTGGATACGGGAGTATATTCTGAGGTGGGACACGCGATTGAGTTTAAGTACTTAAAACATTAATATCATATCTCGAAACAGTTGAACTTTGTGTGAGAATTTAAGTGGACCAATATACTGACAATCTAAGTGAATCGTTTAAAACTTAAAATGAAATGAAGCTTAACGGTGTTGGTGATTTGTCTCAAAAACTGATATGATCCTTTTGCATGAACTCACAAAAACATTGTTTGTATATATTTCATTTCTGCATTTTCTTGATTCTACAATTGGTGTCAGTTATTTTCTTTCAGAAAATCTAAAAAGATTTTAGTGTGTTTTAGCATAAATTTTGAAAAATCCAAAAAGATTTTCGACAACTGGTGTTGGAGAGCTGATTTTCAAAAATTCTGAGTGCTAAACATGATGAACAAATGGTTTGGGTGAAAGTGTTTGAATAATGTTGTAATGAAATGAGAAAATGTTTTGCAATAAAAACGTTATTCCTGCAAGTGGTAAATTAGATTTAAAATCTTATCCACAAATTGTTATCAGAAAATTTATTTTTGGGTAGAGTTTTTGCAGGTTGGCCAGGTTTCGATCCAGAGCAGGATGAAAGCCAGGTTATGATCTTGTGAATTCCAGACTACGATCCCAGCAGATGGAGAGGGGGAGTCTGAAGACACCATGATATTCAACATTTGAGAGAGAGGAGTTTGTTGAAGATAAAGATAGAGAATGAGGATTCTTGCAATGACAAATACTTCAGAGGAAGATCGAAGACTGATAAAGACTGAAGATGCAAAGACTTGACACTTAAGACTCGTCAACATCTGAGGGGGAGTCTGTTGGTGCATTCATCTGTCGTCTTCGTCTTATGTCGAGTCTCAGTCTCGTTGCGGATATGAAAGAGGATGATGTCACCATCTTTGATGATGACATCATAATGATAAAGTCATCATTGCATCATTATAATGAGACAAAATAGGATTGCATGTGTCAATTCTGATTTCGTTTATGTGTAAATTAGGTGATTCCGCTCATATGTCATATTTTAGGTTCGCTTATGTGTCAAGTGATAGGTTTCGCTCTTATGTCATGTATACATAAGCGAAACCTGATCACATATATATAGGGGTATGAGCGAAACCTCACTCATAGTTCTAGGTGATTGTCTTCCGGTAAGCCACGAAGTGCTGCTGAAGTGCTGTCAGAGTCTGTAAACGTTATCAAGATCAATACAACAGCAATTAATGGTGAATCCGGCTGAAATTGCACCAAATCATTAGTTTCCGCCTCTTGTTTTGGATAAGAATTCTTCTGATCGACTCAAACAGGTCCGAATACGATCCTACATAAATAACCTTTACATAACTTAGAAATAAGTTTTGGAGGGTTTGGTGTGTCGAAAACAAGTTTATTCGATCGTAGGGACTATTTACGACAAACTGCGAAAGTATGCCGATTTGTATGGCAACGAACATTCCGGAACTTGATCTTAAGCTAAACGTACCCTAAATATCCTTTACATAGCTTAGAAATAGGCTTTGAGGGGTTCGGTATGCGAAAATATGCTTATTTGATCAATAGGGACTAAAAGCGTCAAAAAGTGCATAAGTTTGCATTTACGCGCATATCTTATGTTCTGAACATATCCGGGCATCCAAAAGTTTTTGTAATCATTAAAATATTTTACTTTAGTGATCGGAATGCAAAAATACCATTCGTCGTGTAATTTGGATCGTTATCGCTTCTGTTCGAGTTTTCGTCGTAATTAACCGAATAACGTGACCGTACGACCAAACGTACCGACATTCAAGATGTTTTTAAGCATATTTCATGTTCCCTATACTTTAACTTCATTGTAAAGCCTTGAAATGGGGTTAACGGGGCTTGAAAACACCAAAAAACCAAGTTTATAGCTTACAAGGGCCAAAAGTGTCATTCTGTCAAACATACCTCGCGGGGCGCGTAAGCCTTAGAAGGCTTCTACGTGGGGCACGACCGACTACCATATCAAAAACATTGAACTTGCCTACAACAGTTGTTTTCGTGCAATTTTACCATGGTTTTGGGATACCATTTGCTTGTTTTTGAGTTCCCATTGTATTGTAATCTATGTCTTAGATCAAGCTTTGATACTTGCAAAAACACTTGTAAAGATCCTAAGAAATCAAGACTTCCTATAAATACCCACCAAGTTTGCATTTGTTCCTTGCTTAAATTGATTTAATCTGCTCTAAGTTGAAGCTAAGACTTCATACCTGAGTATTTTTGATCAATTCTTCCTAGCTTGGACCCTTTGTAAGCTTCTTTCATGCTTGTTTATGCTTTTCAAGTGTGAAAGTCAAACAGTGTTTGACTTTCTGCTTTGACCATGAATTGGTCAACACAAAGTTCGTTTGAACTTTGCAACGTGAGCGTAATCACGATGGTTATAGTCCCTTGTGACTATACCTACTGATTACCACGTTGATTAGTCGAAGTGACGAGTCAAAGTTTCGGTCAAAATACGTATTTACGTGTATTTTGCAACGAAACTATTTTTGGGTATCAAAACACTTTGTTTTGATATCAAACCTGTTTTCTAACTTAGTTAAACATGTTTTAACATGTTTAACTCGTCACTTTTAGTCTAGTGCTTGTTTAGTGTCGTAAGCCAAGCGGTCTAAACCACTGGTTAGACTTTCGAACCCGACCCGTTTGGTCGATCGTTAGGATCCGACCAAACATATATTGTGACCATAGTTATATAGAGAATAACCTTCCGAGGTTATACCTTATGGTCACTTGGTATAATTAGTTGTATGATAGGTAGTTTATATGACTTAGGAAAATGACCAAAATGCCCTTTTCATGCATAATTTGACTTTAAGCATATGTAACTTAATTTTGTCACTTAAACTGATCATAAAACATATTTAAACATGTTAGGGCATATAATACTTGTCATAAGACTAGTTAGGGGTCTCGAACGCGCATTTGCGCGAACGACGCGTGAAAGTAGTGTAAGCTACCTTAATGGGTCGTAACGGGTCGTAAGCACTTAGGATAGGTTCCGATTTAGAATATAGGCTTTGTTAAACCATATCACATGAGTTCCAATACTCATTTTACGAGACCTCATTCTACCCGATCTTCCGATTTAGGTGTCGATTTATTAACATAGCGATCCGATTACTAGGTACTACTTGATTTCCTTGGTTTGCCCGAGCTTTATTAAGTCATTTAATTGAAGATACTTCGCATTTCAATGTGAGTACATAGTTCCCCTATTTTACAGTTTTCGATTGTTTTGGGGTGATTCATATGTGTTAAACGAATTTGATGCTTTCAATGATGATTTCAAAAATAAATACTATGGTTTATATTAAACATAACGATTTTGATAATGTGAATGAACTTGTTGGGACGTAATTACATAACGAATGACATTCATTAGCTTTGGCCAAGCCAACCAGTAGTATGTTATGGTACCGTAGGATCTGACAAATCCCATTATCGGACTGCCACCATGGTTATGTATGAGGGTTATGTGGGTAACGACTGAACCTGATGATTGTTAACTTACCCTTTGGTGGTTTGTTAATACGAGTTGTACGATGGACGAGTTACGAAGGTTTGAATGTATTCACGAGATGACCAAAAGTTAGTTTTCACAATTAAAACAAGAACGATTTGAACGATTTGAATGATTGAACGGTTGAAACGATAGAACGATTTGAATGATTTAAACGATTTGAACAAGTTAAACAAATTGAACGAACGATTGGTTTTTGGTATGTGATTAAATAACGGGATGGGTACAATGTGATAAAAGCATGGTAGATACGCCATTAGTACTTCTTATATATAAGTGCTTTTATCGTATTATATTCCGTGGCGTTATTTAGTTCACTGGGACGAACAATTTTAGACGATGACACGTAAAGATGTTTTCTATATGATATAAACCATACGAGTTTTATTACGAGAACGATTTACAATTGGGTTTACTTAAACAAATGTTTTGGGTTAAGATTCATGGCAACGAGATTTTATAAACTATAACCAACTTATTTTGAGCGGGTTATTCAAATTGCAATACTAAACTCTTTTTAAAACAATGTTTTCAAATATCGACTCTTGTAGTCAAACGAGGTATTGCAACATGTAAACGAGCCATGAATCCGACACTCTCACAAAACCTATGTGCTCGCCGGCACTTCTTTGCTGACTTTATTTTTACATATGTTTCAGGTGGTGTTGAATAATGTTGAATGTGACTAGGATGCTTGCTCTCTTAGGACCGGACAAGGCCTTAGTGACTTAATAACAATGATAGTCGATATGTGAACTTGTTTGTTTTAACTTTAAGACAATGTAAATATTTAATAATTCAATAAAACGAAACTTTTTGATCCATGTGTTGTGAAACAATAATTCTGTCGTTCCACTCCCCGACGTTTCCAAAACGATTTTGAAAATAATCACCCACCCTCGGATGATTCGTTTTTGGCTTACTGCCTTCTGAATTTTCAAAATCTCGTCAAAGTTTGGGTCTAGATAATGTGAACACGTGCAATCTGGAAGGGTGGATGCCTGTATCCTGAGTTTTCTGTCTAAGGCTAGAGTGTTCGTACAAATCCTCATAATCGGACCAAAAACTCTTACCTGGGAACTCTTGAGGTGAGTGTCCACTTATAGGCTAAAGCATGTCTTCCCGATACATTATATTGACCCATTTACTTTGATTAGTCAATGTGTGTCGTTTGTTTGTTCGAGGTAACGAACGATTGATCGCCTTCCTTATGTTTTGTCGATGTTTTTAATACCTCTTTTGTTTATCCAATTGTCGATCTCACTCGTTTCTCATGTTTCCTTGTTTTTTTTAGAATATGCCTCCTCGACGAGATGCACAGCCACAATCTAACGCCAAACTCGCAGCTATTATCACTCAGCAGATCGGTACTATGATTCCGAACCTAATAACTCATATTAATCAAGCAAACAACAATAACAACAATGCTTAGTGTAGTTTCAAAACGTTTAATTCGGCTAAACCACTAAAGTTTTCTGGGTCTCAAGGAGCAACTGCGCTCCTACAATGGTTCGAGAGTCTGGAGAGCACATTTAGACATGTTCAGTGTCCGAATGAGCGAAAGGTTGAGTTTGCATCCAGTGTTTTTGAGAAGCGTGCTCTAACATGGTGGAACGGGGTGATGAGAGATAGGGGTTCCGATGTTGCTCTGGCACAAACCTGGGAAGAGCTACGAGCTCTCATGATGAAAGAGTTCTGCCCCCGTCACAAAATAAGGGCTTTGGAACGAGAGTTCGGCGATCTAAAACAAGATGGGGGAGAACACCGTGCTTACACGGATCGTTATGAGGAGTTGAGTTTGTTGTGTCCTACTATGGTTACCCCGTTGGAGAAAGCGATCGAGAGGTATATAGATGGTTTGCCTGATTATGTGCAAGACATAGTTACTGGTAGTAACCCTACCACTGTGCGTCAGACTATTGAATTGGCTGCAACCCTGACTGAGTCACAAGTCAGGAAAGGTAAGCTGACCCGCAAGGGTGACAAAAATCAGTCAGCTGATGCCACACAAGACAAGGGAAAGGGGAAGAAAAGGGCGAGTCATCAAGGAGGTCGAGGAAGCGCAAGGCTTCCCAGAATTTTGCTGTTACTGCACAAAACGCTCAGAACCCACCAGCACAACCTCCTGCCAAGAAACCGTATGCTGGCACTGCACCTCACTGCAATCGGTGCAACGGTCATCATGCTGCTCAACAAGCTTGTAAAAAGTGCACCACTTATGGTAAACTTGGGCATACGACCAACATTTGTCGTTTGGGCCAGAATCAAGCTGCTCAGAATCAAGCTCCAGCTCAGGGAAACGCTTCTAGATTCCTACTTGGCTCATGTTATAATTGCGGAGAAATGGGTCATTTCCGCAACAATTGTCTGAGGCTTGCAAACCCGAATGCCAACGCAAATGCTAATCCCGCTCGTGGACGATCATACAACTTGAACGCCAATGAGGCGCGTGCTGACAACGAGGTTGTTAACGGTACGTTCCTTGTTAACCATCAACCTACATCTGTTCTTTTTTATTCTGGTGCCGATAGAAGCATTGTATCGTTATCATTTGAGCCTTTACTTATGATACCTAGAACTAAATAGAGGAAACCCTTATCTGTCGAATTTGCTACTGGTGAAACTTTCATACTCGATTCTGTTATTCGCGATTGTCAATTGAACCTCGATAACCATCTTTTTCCTAGTGACCTCACACCGATGCAACTGGGAAGTTTCGATATTATCGTAGGAATGGATTGGTTAACCAAACATCATGCTGAGGTGGTTTGTTTCGATAAGATTGTCCGTATTCCTCTTCCGTCTGGTGAAATTCTAGAAGTTCGTGGCGAGAAACCTTCGAATGGTTTGAAGCTCATGTCATGTACGAAAGCCCAAAGTTACTTACGAAAAGGATATGTGACTTTCCTGGCACATGTCATAGAGGAGAAAGGCAAGAGCAAGCGTATTCAAGATATTCCGATTGTTCGAGATTACCCAGAGGTGTTTCCTGATGAACTGCCTGGTTTGCCTCTAGTTCGTCAAGTCGAATTTCATATTGATCTTGTACCCAATGCTAACCCGATTGCGAAACCACCTTATCGTCTTGCACCGTCAGAGATGCAAGAGTTATCTAAACAGCTTCAAGAGTTATCTGACAAAGGATTCATCCGTCTGAGTTATTCACCTTGGGGCACTCTAGTCCTGTTTGTGAAAAAGAAAGATGGGTCTTTCATTATGTGTATCGATTATCGTGAGCTTAATAAGCTTACCATCAAGAATCGATATCCCCTACCACAAATTGATGATCTCTTTGATCAGCTGCAAGGTGCTACATGTTTTTCCAAGATCGATCTGCGTTCTGGGTATCATCAGCTTCGTGTACCCGAAGAAGATATTCCCAAAACTGCTTTCCGTACGAGATATGGTCACTACGAGTTCAATGTCATGCCTTTTGGTTTGACGAATGCCCCAACTGTTTTCATGGAATTAATGAATAGGGTTTGTAAACCTTATTTGGACAAGTTCATCATTGTATTCTTTGACGACATTCTTATTTATTCGAAGTCTCGAGCCGATTACGAACAACATCTTCGTCTGACGATGGAACTCCTGAAGAAGGAGCAACTTTTCGCCAAATTCTCCAAGTGTGAATTTTGGCTCAAGGAAGTTCAATTTTTGGGTCATATAGTGAACGAGTAGGGTATTCATGTGGATCCTTCCAAAATAGCTGCTATTAAGGATTGGAACACACCTACAACACCCACAAAAGTTCGTTCTTTTCTTGGTCTTGCTGGTTACTATCGATGATTTATTTCGAACTTCTCGAAGATTGCGGTTCCTCTTACTTCTTTGACTCAAAAGAATAAACCTTTTGAGTGGGGACCCAAATAAGAAGAAGCTTTTCAAATGCTGAAATGAAAACTCTGTGATGCTCCTGTTTTATCTTTGCCTGATGGAAACGATGATTTCGTTGTCTATTGTGACGCGTCAAATCTAGGCCTTGGTTGTGTTCTGTTGCAACGAGGTAAAGTTATAGCTTATGCGTCGAGACACTTGAAAATTCACGAGAAGAACTACACCACTCATGATCTTGAGTTGGGAGCTGTGGTTTTTGCACTCAAAATCTGGAGACACTATCTTTATGGTACAAAATGTGTGGTTTTCACAGACCACAAAAGTCTCCAACACATTTTCAATCAGAAGGAGCTAAACATGAGACAACTGATTATGCAACATATTTAAACATGTTAGGGCATCTAATACTTGTCATAGGACTAGTTAGGGGTCTCAAACGCGCATTTGCGCGAACGACGCGTTAACGTAGCGTAAGCTACCTTAATGGGTCGTAACGGGTCGTAAGCACTTAGGATAGGTTCCGATTTAGAATATAGGCTTTGTTAAACCATATCACATGAGTTCCAATACTCATTTGGTTTACGAGACCTCATTCTACCCGATCTTCCGATTTATGTGTCGATTTATTAACATAGCGATCCGATTACTAAGTACCACTTGATTTCCTTGGTTTGCCCGAGCTTTATTAAGTTCATTTAATCGAGGATACTTTGCATTTCAATGTGAGTACATAGTTCCCCTATTTTACTATTTTCGATTGTTTTGGGGTGATTCATATATGTTAAACGAATTCGATGCTTTCAACGATGATTTCAAAAACAAATACTATGGTTTATATTAAACATAACGATTTCGATAATGTGAACGAAGTTATTGGGACGTAATTACATAACAAATGACATTCATTAGCTTTGGCCGAGCCAACCAGTAGTGTGTTATGGTACCATAGGATCTGACAAATCCCGTTATTAGACTGCCACCATGGTTATGTATGGGGGTTATGAGGGTAACAACTGAACCTGATGATTGTTAACTTACCCTTTGGTGGTTTGTTAATATGAGTAGAACGATGGACGAGTTACGAAGGTTTGAATGTATTCACGAGATGACCAAAAGTTAGTTTTCACAATTAAAACAAGAACTATTTGAACGATTAAACGATTTGAACGATTAAACGATTGAAACGATAGAACGATTTGAACGATTTAAACGATTTGAACAAGTTAAACAAACTGAACGAACGATTGGTTTTTGGTATGTGATTAAATAACGGGACGGGTACAATGTGATAAAAGCATGGTAGATATGCCACTGGTACTTCTTATATATAAGTGCTTTTATCGTATTATATTCCGTGGCGTTATTTAGTTCACTGGGACGAACAATTTTAGACGATGACACGTAAAGATGTTTTCTATATGATATAAACCATACGAGTTTTATTACGAGAACGATTTACAATTTGGTTTACTTAAACAAATGTTTTGGGTTAAGATTCATGGCAACGAGATTTTATAAACTATAACCAACTTATTTTGAGCGGGTTATTCATATTGCAATACTAAACTCTTTTTAAAACAAGGTTTTCAAATATCGACTCTTGTAGTCAAACGAGGTATTGCAACATGTAAACGAGCCATGAATCCGACACTCTCACAAAACCTATGTGCTCGCCGGCATTTGTTTGCTGAATTTATTTTTACATATGTTTCAGGTGGTGTTGAATGATGTTGAATGTGACTAGGATGCTTGCTCACTTAGGACCGGACGAGGCCTTAGTGACTTAATAACGATGATAGTCTATATGTGAACTTGTTTGTTTTAACTTTAAGACAATGTAAATATTTAATAATTCAATAAAACGAAACTTTTTGATCCATGTGTTGTGCAACAATAATTCTGTCGCTCCACTCCCCGACGTTTCCACCGCGGTTTGTTGTTTTATGCGGTCGGGGTGTGACAATTGGACATGATTTTTTTCGAGGTGTTACATCCTCACCACCTTAAAAGAAATCTCGACCTTGAGATTTGCTCAAAAGATGGGGGTACTTCTGTCACATAATGGACTTACCTCCCATGTATATTCGGGGCATCTACGGGCATACCTCTTAACCTTTATAATAGGTATATGCTTTCGTCAGAGCTTCTTAACCTTATCGATCCTTGATCGATACCGGTTTCTCAACAAACCATAGGTTTATATTAATCTGCACATCAATATTTGACAATGCTAGTAGCTCATTGGCTAGACATTTCTTTAAATTACAATTGTGGAACACATTTTAAATTTTACTGAGCTCCTTAGGTAAGTTTAGCTAATAGGCTACCGATCCGACGTATTCGATCTTCTCGAATGGTCCTATATATTCAGGGCTCGACTCGCCCTTTATACTGAAACGTATCACACCCTTTCCAGGATGGTACTTCCAGTAGGACTTGTCCCTTAATTGGAACCTTAAGAGGTTTGCGCCTCTTGTTATCATTGCTCTTCTGTCGATTGCTGGCAATTTTCAGGCGATTACGGATTCATATTATCTTATCTGTCGTCTTTGGGACAATCTCAGGTCCTGTTAGTTGGGCCTTCCCAACTTTTGCCCAATCCAACGGGTGTTTAATAATTTCTCCCATGCAAGGCCTCTAGAGGAGCAGCCTTAACGCTTATATAATAACTATTAGTCGTAGGAGATCTTATTTAAGGTGTGATGGTCATTCCAACTATTACCCAAATTCATCTTAAGGGATAGCTACTCTTATGGTTAGTCGAACAAATCGACGGTCCTGGGCAGTGGATAACGATTCTTCATCGTTACCTATTAATCTTACGGTAGTTAATGCACAACCGCATTGAACTATCTTTCTTAAATAACAACATCGGAACCGTTAGAATGATGAGCTAGGCTTTACAAAACTTTCTCCAAAAGCTAATCTGATTGGCTCTTAGTTCTTCTATTTTCGTCGGTGCTAACCTATATGGAGCTTCTTCAACAGGTGCAGCCCTAGGTGGGATGTTAATCCTAACTCCACTTGCCTCTCAGGAGGTAATCAGGGTAGTTCTTCAGAGAAGACAATCAAGATAAATAGAGATATTATAAATCTCACGTTTTAGTTCATCTATCGTCACCAGCGCCATATGAACGACACATTTTCTTTACGAATGCATGAATGCCTTAAGTAGAGACACTTACTCATACATTTCTATACTGGATATATTCTTTGAATACCATTAGCTGAATTTAGTACAATATGGCCATTGGGATATCTCAGTGGTTCCATGAATTAAACCTCCATACTGATCATGCATGGAAGCAATCTATGGGACACACTAGGATACGCCAATCATCATATGGCGCTTTTATCAAACATAGTTTTGCATTCGCAGTTAATAGAAATCAATGAGATAATAAATAAAATAACATATATTGTCGTACTCTATCTGGAGAGAGAGTACTCTAGATTTTATAGATGAGGATTATTCGATGAGAATAGAAGGAACGGTTTCTATGATTTCGTTGGTAAGTTCTACCCTTTACCTAATATTTGGAGTTCTTATGGGTAATTTAAAAGTTTGCTAAGCTTATGATCTATGAAAGATTTATTAATACCTGAATTAAAACAGAATTCTTAGCAAAATATCTTTGATTCATGGTAAGGAATGTACCTGATGACATTATTGATATGTACTGCCTCTTGGCATTCATCAGGAGAGTTCAGGCATTTCCTTTCTTAGCCTCTCTATACTTAGATATACCTTCTTTGACAGTTTTAGGGCAGTTAGTCCTGATGTGGCCTTTCTCGCAACAGCTGAAACATACCGCATTCTTTAGGTTTCTACATTCATGGGACTGATGACCAGTTCTTTTGCAGACGCCACACTGCTTTGGTCTTTAGTCCGTTCGACACTGTCCCCGGTGCCTTTTGTCGCAGGTCTTGCATACAGGCTTCTTATTGGATTTTTGTTGGTTCTTATTAAGCCCAGACTTGCCATTTTTCTTAGATTTCTGGGAGTTATCCTCGTCCCTTTTTTCCGTCAGTCTCAGTTTTGACTGACTTACTTCTTAACCCATCTAGTGTGAGTGGCTGAGATAGATCCCTAGTGTATTTATAAGAACAGGCTTTGAAGCCTTAAAATGCCCTTTTATCTTCGGTGCTAAACCACCAATATATTGTGCATTACGCTTAGATCCTGGGTTAATTGAATAGGGCATTATCCTAGATAATGAATTGATCGAAGTCGGTAACATACTGTCGACAGTCTAGATTTTTCATGTTGAGAGTCAGAAAATCTGATTCCGTCTTTTCCATTTCATGTCGTGGACAGTGAGTTTTTCTGATAAGGTCCATAAACTTGGACCATCCCATATTGTATAGGGGTATATTCCCCGTGGACTTTATTAATTTCTTCCACCAAGTAAGGGCATCGCCCTTGAACGACTGTGATACATACTTCACAGTGTCTTCCTTAGCACAACCGCTGATATCCACAATGGTTTCCATTTCATCCAACCATTTCATGCAATCAATGGCCCCTTTTTTGCCATTGAAGTCTCTTGGCTTGCAAGAGAGAAAGTACTCGTAAGTACATCCTTTAGAGGAATGGAGCTCCTCATTATACATTATCTTCTTTGGTTCACTCTTCACATTCAAAGCATGAATAAAGTTCTCCTAACGAGCAGATGAATGTGGTTTTGAATGGGATTTGGAGGGAGTAGCATTCAGCTCTTTGAACTTTTTCATGGCCTTTCCAACAGCTGCGTCAATCACAGCTTGGAGATTAACTCCATTAACATTAAGGTTCATATTTTTAGCATCATTAGCATTTGTCGCATTATTAGTGTCGCGACTATAGTTTGCCTCATCCGAGGTTGCCATACTCGAAGCTTGGCAGTCAACACCATTTTAAACAATTGCTTAGTTGCATTACAATAGCAAGTCATCAATCCGGACAACTTAACGTACGTTAGCCATGGTATCATTAAACCATATAGGCTGTTAGGATATGAATATTCCTAATGAATGTTATTTGAATGTACATCAATTACATCTAGCTTAGGTCATAAAAGGACCATTAATGGCATTTAGGGTTTGGGCCGAGTCCATTACCTTTTTGACAGGGGATCAAAATGTCACAACTGTCTTTGTCATATTGACGATTTTGGATAGCTCGATGGCTCACCACAAGGATTTTTAAATATGGAATCATAAGCTCGTCACGAAGGACATATAAATGTAGCACATAGGCTTGTTGCGAAGGACATTAAGGTGTTGGCACAAAGTTCGTCTCGAAAGATATTAACCTATGGCATATAGGTCTGTCACGAAGGACATAACGATCATATGGCATGAAGGCCTCATCGTAAAGGACATATAAGTATGGAACAAGAGGCCTCGCCACAAGGGCATTTTTAAGATATGGCATAATAGGCCTGCTACAGAGGATTTTATAATATGGTGCAGAGGCCTGTCCCGGAGGACATTAAACGATATATGGCACAGAGGCCTTATCATGAAGGACTTTAAACAATATGGCACAAAGGCCTTGCCATGAAGGACAAATGTATGTGGCACAAAAAGCCTGATCACAAAGGACGTTAAATATATAAGTCGCAATCTTATTTGATCAAGGACTTTAAGTCTTGAACATAGTTCTTCACCTTTGGGCAGAGAGTCATATACTACATATGTCATTGCTTGAAAGACGATTTATTTTGGCACTTAGGCAAATAAATGAACATCACTAATGGATGTTTATATATATATGTATATATATACATATACATATATATAAAATCATCATAATTGATGATATTAGTCATGATCTTATCGATCTTATAGATTATAAGGCTTAGGCACTGCCCATCACCTTGGACAATTAACCATAACGGTCACAATTGTCAATGTCACTAGTGGACAATATAATATATAGCCCGTAGGCGAAACATCACTAAAGGATGTTAAATAAGGTGATCATCGTGTTGATGATGTTAATCCTGATCTCACTGATCATATAGACTGTTAAGCTTGAGCATAGCTCACCGCCTTTGACATGGAATCATAAAAGATTACAACTGTCTTTGTCACAAATGGACAATATAATATGGCCCGCAGGCACTTCATCACTAATGGATGTTTGTATTATGATCATCACATTGATGATACTTGCCATGATCTAATTTGATCATATCGGCTTTAAGGCTTGGACGTAGTCCAATTACCTTGATGACTGGTGTGGTTTCTCAAGTCACACTGCTAGGAGTGTTAACATTTTCTGAATGTCAACAAAGATTAATTGTCTTAAGAGGGTTTTAATACATAGCCATGTTCATGTTGACATATAGGCTAGCTTATACCATTAATAGGATCTTTTAAGATTATTTAGCAGATCAATAAAGTTCGAATAAAATGAAGACGATCGCTTGAAAAATGGATATAATGAATACATATATAATAAATTTCAAAATACTTTCCATTTAAACGATAGGAAATTACTACATGCCCTTAAATAGAACTTTAGTTATCCTAAATTAGCTCATCCACGTAGGGACTAAAAGTAACACAAGTCCATTCAGGGACTAAAAGGAAATATAAGTCCACATAAGGACTACAAGATATTTTAAGTCCATATAGGGACTATATTGAAACAATATACCCATGAAGGGATTATAAGGAAATATTATGTCCATGAAGGGACTATAATGAAGTAACATGTCCACAAAGGGACTATGAAATAGTATATCCAAAAAGGGATTTTAGTGAAATAACACGTCCATGAAAGGAATGTATTGAAACATCATGCCCACAAAAGGGACTTTGCTGAACAGATGTCCTCACAGGGACTTAAGTCGAAAGATATGTCCATTTGGGGATTATGATAAACAAATGTCCACACAGGGACTATACAGAAGAGATAGGTCCTTATAGGGACTTTGAAGCAATAATAGTCCACGCGGGGACGGAAAGGAAAATATAAGTCCATATAGGGACTATAAGATATGTCAACATTGGGACTATAGTGAAACAATATGTCCTTGAAAGGACTATGATGAAATATTATGTCCGCCAGGGGATTTTAATGAAATAACATGTCTACAAAAAGATTTTAATGAAATAACATGTCCATGAAAGGACTATAATGTAATATAATGTCCACGAAAGGACTATAATGAAATATCATGTCCACAAGAGACTTTAATGAAATAATATGTCCATGAAAGGACTATTGTGGAGTATAATGTCCACGAGGGGATTATATTGGAACATAATATCCACGGAGGGACTATATTGAAATATAATGTCCACGAAGGGACTATATTGAAATATAATGTCCATAAAGGGACTATATTGAAATATAATGTCCACGAAGGAACTATATTGAAATATAATGTCCACAAAGGGACTATATTGAAATATAATGTCCACGAAGGGACTATATTGAAATATAATGTCCACAAAGGGACTATATTGAAATATAATGACCACGAAGAGACTATTTTGAAATATAATATCCACAAAGGGACTATATTGAAATATAATGTCCACAAAGGGGCTATATTGAAATATAATGTCCAAAAAGGACTACAATAATCAAGTGCCTATGCAGGAACTTAAAGGAAAATGAAATACAATGAAAGATAGATTTTCTAATGCCTTCCTTGCTTCATTCCGATTGTTTCTCTTCTTTGTTTACCATACGCGGTATTAACACTGAAGATCTCAGTGAATAAAGTAAACATTCCAATCAGGATCCATTGTAAAAGTAGAATCCAAGATTCAATGGTTAAAAATAAATTGGATCACGGATTGGAGTTTGATAAGCATAGTCCAAGTTCGGGATTCCAAGACTTGGAGGTAAGAAATAGGGATCATTAGCATCCATAGATATTATCTTCAAAAATGGGAGGCTTAGGGAACTCTGGCATGGACTCCACTTGTACAAACTTCAAAATTTGAGCCTCAGGGACCTCCGCTATGGACTCTGAAGTCTAGTTAAAGGTTTCAATAGGTTTGGTTTTTTGAATGAGTCCATATAGGTCTTCCTCCAAACCGGTCGCATGCTTATCCTAGCCATGATACAGAGCTTCCATCAATGGCTTCTTTGCTTGGCGTCATATTCAAAATACATAAATTCGAAAACAATCTTTACCTAATAGGGATGAGAGCATTCCTATGTTAAGTCTAGACTCAGAAGGTCTAAGGAATATGCTACTGTGTCATTTAAGATTAAACACCAAAGGCTAGTGTTTAATTCACTCAAAAGCTGGCTCTGATACCAACCTGTCACACCTCGATATTTACAGCTCAGCCCGGTAGGCCCGGTGGGGAGTATCGTGATGTAAGATTGGTATCGTCATGGTCAAACATACACAGAATAACACAGCGGAAGTCTTGGAATATAAAATATTGTTACAAACCCAATTGTCTGAAATTACCAAAGTAATAGTTACAGACGAGCTTGTAATATCAAATCCACAGGCGGATCGTTATAAAATGTTCAAAGTGAAGTTTAACAGACTTTAAGGCATCTTTAAGGACTTGCAAGATCCTCTATTTCGACACCGAGCAGCTCTCAGCCTATTACGAGTAGTACCTGCCACTTAGTCTTTTGAAAATACGTCAGTTTATACTAGTAAATACAATTAACTGACTCATTTGAAAAATGTTTATGAAAATTGGTTTAGGTGCACCAGGCACAAAAATCTTTTATAACTTGGGATAATTATACTTATAATCTTGTATACAGAATTACATGTTTGTCATACATATGGGGCCCAGTATAAAGATCGAGACATGATTAACCGAACACCACTTATAAACCCATAAAGGAGTTATCCCCAACCATATGGGTAATTATATAACAACCCTCCAACAACCCTTTAACACAACCCTAAACATTCAGATTATACCCCGTATACTCGTTAACGGGCCTAAAATACCTTTATATTAATAAAAACCAAATAAAAACAAATATTAGGGCCGCTCGCGGGGAGCGACCCAGTTAAGGGATCGGTTCACGGGGCGCGACCACCGATGACTTGCCGGGCACCTGTGAAGCCACATGTCCTAACGTGTGTCGAGGCTAGTCTGCTGACTAGTCAAAGCTAGGGCCTAATCTGTCACACCCCAACCGATGGAGGACAGTATACAAGTTTTGATTCGATGTAGACTGTGACTAAACCTGCAACATACGTTAAAACAACGTCAATAAAAAAGTATTGGCGAGTATACAAGTTTTGATAGAGTAGCGTAAAATAGCTAAAAGTGCTGCGAATTACCAAATACATAAACGAGATACCTCAACATACATGCATATAAGACAGATACTACCAGCTAATTCACTCGAGCTGCGATTGCGATTGCTATTCATCCTAACTAGATCCCGTCGGGTTCTATAGTACTATACTAGTTAAGGCGGGACCTCGCGAGTATAAGTCCTAACACATATGTAACTAGCGTTACGTGTAAATATGCATAACAGTTATTCGCAAGTGTTAAGTAGTTTAAGCATTTGATTAGTTTGATTTGATAGAAACGTATGTTACACCCAAAATGCGATAAAAAGGGTTCGAGTATACTCACAGTCGGTGTTCAGTAAGTAAACACAACTTGGTTGGATTGAAGGGAGCGCGTCTGAGATTTTCCTGATTACAGATTGATAGCGTAAGCGTCGAACAGTGCGTTAAATGATGAGATGCGACTGAGTGTCGAATGGCAACCTGATCGGATGGCAATCCAATTGGATGGCCAGTCGATTCGGTGGCAATCCGTTCGGATGGTCATCCGATCGGATTGTCACCTCGTTTGGTATGGACGTGTTTGTGTATGATGGTTTTCCTTTTGAAGTTTTCGTTGTAGCATTTCGAAAATAGAGAAATATCTCTACCCTTTAGGTCGATCGATCGAACGGCGGCTCGGTCGGGTGACGATCCGATTAGTAGGACACTTAGTGAGAACAAGTACACAGCAGGTTGTCACTCGATCGGATTGCATTCCGATCGGGTGGCAATCCGTTTGGAACTAACTCTGCATTGAACATGTTGAAAATTGTTTAAGTGTTGAAGTTCAAAACATCACATGGTCGGATGGTCGTTCGATCGGACGGCAATCCGATCGGACGACAACCCGTTCGACATTCAAACTTTTGAAGAGTTGAAATATGGTTTAAGTGTGGAACCAAGTGCAAGCTGATCGGACGTTAATCCGATCGGGTGGCAATCCAATCGGGTGGCAATCCGATCGGATGGAAATCCGTTCCGGGGGCCTAAGTCGTCTTGACACTTGTTTGTTTTGAAAGTTTTGCGGTTTTCTCGAGACGGTATGACAACGTGTCAAACAACAGAACCCTATCAACACCCAGGTTACCCGATTGGGCAGGAATCACCCTAGTCCGATCAGTCCACTGTTTGAGACGGTTGCTCATGTTTAACCCGAAATCAGTAGTCTCTTTGATAGAACTCAGATCTTGAACCAATGCTTCACTAAGAATGAGTAGGAGATCAGAACAAGCTCCAATTCTATCGGTTTTGAGTGCATTGATTGTAAAAGAGTTGAAAAAAGGTTAGAAAACCATTCATCAATCCTTTTATCCATGAATATGTGTAGATCTATGCGAAAATGTTGTTTATTCTTGTGGAAATCCTTCAGATCTGAGTGGTTCTTGGTGGAATGAGGCCAACACTTGAAATTCACAAGAACTCCATGATGACATCACCCTAGAACATCTCAAATCCATCGATTTCACGGTTAAAAGTTAAGATTCCAAGGAGAAAATGATGAAGAAGTGCGTGTAGATCATAGAAGTACAAGATTTGAGGTAGAAACTTATAAGAATTTGCGAGAAATCAAGAGAAAAGGCCCAAAAGCGTGCTTGTTGAGTGGGAGCTGTCACATCACTATTCAAGTGATGTGACAAGCGCTATTTATAGGTGAAGTGGAGTGAAGGGGAAGAAGCGCAACGGATTGGATGGCAATCCGATCGGGTGGTTGTCCGATTGGGTGGCAATCCGACCGGCGGGGCAATCCGATTGGGTGGCAACTCGATCGATCAGTCACTCGATCGGCAGTCTCCGGCGTGTTGCGTTTCGATGTTTCGTTTTGTTCTTTAAGCTTTAGCGATAGTTTGGTCACACCTTTTCATACCCACATTCATATATTTAGTATAATTAGTCACATAGGGTCGTATAAATATCCACATTTCAAAGTTGCGATATAATAACCGAGTTTCGTTTTGAATAGGCGTTATTTTGCGACACTTCACGGCTTTCGAGGAGGGTAGAATAGGTCCTCACTCAACGTCATCGTGAGCGTTGGTGTGTGTGATGTGATGTGTTATAGCGATAAAGTATGCATCATATGCGAAAATACTGCGAAATAGCGATGTTGTTACAGTGCGGGTTGTTACAGTCCCCCCTGCTTTAGGCGTAACGAGTAGTAACAATGCACGAACGAGTAGTAACAACGCACGAACGTGCGGGTTGTTACAGTCCCCCCTGCTTTAGGAAATTTCGTCCCGAAATTAATCCACAAGAAGGGTCGCGGGGGTCGATGCGAGTGGGAGTAGCGATTTAAAAGCGTCAAAATAAGCGAGTGATTGATTGAAATTCGACGAGCGAGAGTGTTGCGATGACTGGCGATGGTAGTGATTAAGGCGATTCGTATACAAAAGATGGCAACACACAAATAGCGATCCAAAAGTGTTTTGAATTCTCGAAAAGTTGAATAATTCGAAAAGGTTTGAAGAAACTTGTTTATGAAAAATCTTCCCACAGTGCGGTGTTAACTGTTTCGATGTTCCCACCAGCGTTATGAGTGGGGTTTTATTAGGTTACTAAAAGATTTTAGGGTGTTTAAAACTCGTTTTACGAAATTTTCTCGTCACGCGACAGTAACTTGAGTCGATTGTCACGCCAACATTACAAGTAATTCTCGTTTTGTGCAAAGGTTTGATTAAATTTTCTTAGAAAAAGTTTGTAGGAAAAAGCTTTGTTTACACAAAGGTTTTAATAACATCAAAAAGTTTTAAATTTAAAGTCGGCCCCGCATGGCACTTTCCCACGAAAGTTCGACAATATGGCTAAAACACTTATATATAGGAGGTACTAGTGGCGTATCCACCATGTTTTAGCCATATGGCTTTCGTCCCGTGAGACGGTGTCATGTGTATCGACATAGTACTGATAGATTTTGATCCCCTCAGTCCAAGCGAAAGATGCTCGGGCCAAGTGTAAGAGAAAGATTGAGCAAACTGAGCGATGAAGTCGTTTTCGAACTCAGTTTAGCGATATGGTGAAATCGATAAGCGATAAGCGGTATGTGATAATTGATAGCACAAGACAATCATAATAAGTGAAGGCGACGGCGATAAGCGAAAAGCGATGAGCGATAGCGACAACCGTCGAGCGATAGGCGACGATCGATGCGTTGCAAGTGATGGGAATATGCGATTTGATTAGATTAAACGACACCGCAAATTTCTAGCTAATCATTAAGCCCCACATGGCCTTTTTCCATGAAAATCTGCTGATATGGCTAAAACATTTATATATAGGATGTACCAGCGGCGTATCCACCATGTTTTATCCTTATCAGTTTCGTCTCGTGAAGCGAGGTCATGTGTGCTAACATAACACAGATAACACAAATAACGGTAAGAGATAGTGATGGCGATAAACGTTAAGCGATAAACGATAAGCGATGGAGCAATACAAAAGCGATAGAGCGATACACAAGCGATAGGGCGATACCCACGATACACGATAGTACGATGCACATAATAAGCGATTGAGCGAACACACTATAAGCGATTGAGATTGCGAGATAGATTCTAGCGATAATGCGATTGCGAGCGTGTTGTCTTACGAAAAGTCTAGCGATTACACGCTTTGAGTTGCGATTGAGATTGTTACGCCTTGCGATGTAGTGTAGTGTGTTGAAAATAGATTCAATAGTATACTTGGTCTAATAACGTTCAACTTGTATGGCACTTTCTTCACAAGACATTGGTTGGTATGGCGAAGCACTTATATATAGGAAGTACCAGCGGCGTATCCACCATGCTTCCACCACACGCCTCTGCCCCGTGAATAGGTATCACACTGTGTCGACATGGTCAAGACGCTTATATATAGGAAGTACCAGCAGCGTATCCACCACGCTTAACCATGCTTTTAACGTTATGGCATCATTGAAACTCATTACGATCTCCGTGCACTGATCATAGTAATCTCGTGTGCACCCGTGATTAATTTGATCCTTGCACGTTTATCGTACTTTATCTCAAGAACGAATAGTAGGGGTAAAACGCATTATATAGTACATAGTGCTAGCATATAATCCGTGCGCAAATGCGAGGGAGAGCGAGAAATAAATAGAATCCACATTGCGTCGAGAAATAGAACAAGTTCAACATATAAAAGAAATTGACGGTGAAAATTGTAGCATTACAACCACATTGGAAGGATAATTTATGTTGCTGTGGAGGTCTTCTGCGGAGTCTGCGTTCGTTGAAATTCCTCAAGTCTACGGCCCCGTGCGGCAGTGTTGGGTAAGATGACCATACCCGTTGCAATTTGCGCAATAACGGCAGTTAGCTTCCGGCGGGTGATGATACGTACACGTGAGACACAGGGGATGAGTTACATCGTAGGCGCACTTTGAGTGAACTGGAATGGCTTGGAGAGGTTCTGGTTGCGACAGTTCAGTTGTTGAAGAGTTTGGGCTCATGGTCTTTCGTTTGCGGCTGTGCTGAGCTTCCGGAAGCGGTGCATTGTCGTCGGAGGATTCATCCGAGGACTTATCTGAAGCTTCGTCGGTAGAATCGTCGGAGGAATCGTCAGAAGAATCGATGACGATTGCTTGCTGAGCTTGTTTGACAGGATTTCTTGGAGAAGAATCCGTCCAAGACTCGTTTGTCGTTGATTTCTGCGGCTAAGCGGTAGGTTTCTTCGAGGGTTGCAGGTCTTGCAGCTTCAACAAAATCTCCCACACACTCAGGCAAGCCGCGAATATACTTCGTGATGGCTTTTTCTGAAGTGTTGACTTGACTTGGGCAGATTATGCTAAGCTGTTTGAACCTTGCGGTGTAGCCAATATTGTAACCTTCGACTTGCTTGATTTCCCAAAATTCATTTTCTAGCTTCTGAATTTCGTGGGGAGGGCAGTACTGTTTCTTCATAAGCTCTTTCAGCTCATCCCAAGAGAGAGCGTAAGCTGTGGAGATCCCACGTTTGTTACATTCGGCTGTCCACCAGTCGAGTGCTTGCAATTGAAATACCCCGGTAGCACAAGTAGTACGGAAACCATCGGGACACCCACTCTGATGAAGGGTAACTTCGATAGAATCGAACCACTGGAGTAGCTGGGACACACCTCCTTCACCCGTGAACTCCATTAGGTCACATGCTTTGAAGTGTTTGTAGAGGAAAGCTGATTGCGGCGCCTCAGTCTTAATGTCTTCCGAGGTTCGAGAGTTGCTGAGAGAGTGCACTTGAGCGACAATTTGAGGAATGACCTTGGCCACCTCCCTGGCCACAAGCGAGGCAATCCTCTTTTCGGCGCTTCGTTTTGCTCTTCTCCTAGCTGTTTGTCTCGAGGTAGAGTCGTTGGAAGGCATCTAGACAGAGAGAGATTTGGAGTGAGATTCGATCATAATGATTTTTGAGTTTTGCGATGCGATTGAGCGCGATCAAAACTTGTTGCGAGTAATATAACAGATAACACGTAGGAGCCACATAGGAGACACGAGATTCCTAAGTTCTCACACAATTGATTCGTTTTGTACATATAAATAGTTGTAGCTTATACTTACAAGCATACACGTCGGTGTAGAATACGTGAGGACGTGATAAAGAGGGAGAGAGAGAGAGAGCGAAAACGAGTAATTAGACATTAATTTTGTTTTGGATATTCGGTTTTCATTTTAGATTGCGATGGCTGTGCGAGTTGTGCGTTTATAAAAGTAGGGAGCGAAAATCGATAAATCGATAAAGCGTAAAGTCTTAAATCGTAGCCACATAAGCATAAATAGGTTCAACAAAGCGTAAAATCGGCAAGTCGTATGCTAGAAAAATAGATAGAGTGCCTCGGGTGTTTAGGCGTCGACTACCCAAGGTAACCCAACAAGTTCGTGCACGCGCGTTGCCCTAGAAGGCTTATGCTTCCACTGGGATGCAGCTCATGGCATTCGTCTTCCTGGTCATCACGTGGCTCGAGTTTTTGTTATACCCGAGTCCTTGGTGAGAGCTTTTGAAAACCATTTTATAGAGAGCGGAACGTTTTATAAAGATACAGGTTTCACCCCTGACTTAATAACTTCGCTCCTAGCTGTGGTTGTGATCTTCGAATAGATTCGGGAGTTCCACTAGATTTTGAAATGGAGACTTTCGTTGAGTTATGGATGTCACTCCTAGCTCAACGGAAAGTTCTCGTGCTAGAAAAATGCGCTGAGTGAGCGATCGTATCGAGAGTTCTTGGTTTTCATGCCTGATCTCGACTGGATCACTCGGTTGTGTCATGCGAGTATTTTCAAAAATGTGTGTATTGTGTTGGCCTTAGGAAAGGCTAAGTAACATTCCAGCCTTAGGAAAGGCTCTTCGTGTGAAGTTGTAGTATCCGTTGTTCACACAAAGTCGTAGTTTTAACGAATTCGAACGAGAGTATAGAGTAGGCCCATGCAAATCCTACTGGGTTCGCATGAGTCGGCCCGTTGGTACCTAGACTATAGACTAGGTCGTTTCTAAGACATTGACCCAGACTAGGTCAAGTCTGGCCTAATTCCCTATAGTTATGGCTCTGATACCAATCTGTCACACCCCAACCGATGGCGGAATCATCGGGGCGCGACACTAGGCAAATCAGATGGCTCAAGAGAATCCATAACAACTAAATTGTGACAGTATTTAATGCGTTCATTATCCCATACTAATAAACAATACAATCACATAAGTCATCTCAGATTTCTTGTCCTCTCGAACAATACAAATTTGAAAACCTAGATTTTAGGTGAGTTTCTAGACTTCCTAGCTTGATTCGATGTAGACTGCGACTAAACCTGCAACATACGTTAAAACAACGTCAATACAAAAGTATTGGCGAGTATACAAGTTTTGATAGAGTAGCGTAAAATAGCTAAAAGTGCTGCGAATTACCAAATACATAAACGAGATACCTCAACATACATGCATATAAGACAGATACTACCAGCGAAGTCACTCGAGCTGCGATTGCGATTGCTATTCATCCTAACTAGATCCCGTCGGGTTCTATAGTACCATACTAGTTAAGGCGGGACCTCGCGAGTATAAGTCCTAACACATATGTAACTAGCATCACGTGTAAATATGCATAACAGTTATTCGCAAGTGTTAAGTAGTTTAAGCATTTGATTAGTTTGATTTGATAGAAACGTATGTTACACCCAAAATGTGATAAAAAGGGTTCGAGTATACTCACAGTCGGTGTTTAGCAAGTAAACACAACTTGGTTGGATTGAAGGAAGCGCGTCTAAGATTTGCCTGATTACAGATTGATAGCGTAAGCGTCGAACAGTGCGTTAAACGATGAGATGCGACTGAGTGTCGAATGGCAACCCGATCGGATGGCAATCCGATCGGATGGCCAGTCGATCGGGTGGCAATCCGTTCGGATGGTCATCCGATCGTATGGCCATTCAATTGGATTGTCACCTCGTTTGGTATGGACGTGTTTGTGTATGATCGTTTGCCTTTTGAAGTTTTCGTTGTAGCATTTTGAAAATAGGGAAGTATCTCTACCCTTTAGGTCGATCGATCGAACGGCGGCTTCGTCGGGTGACGATCCGATTAGTAGGACACTTAGTGAGAACAAGTTCACAGCAGTTTGTCACTCGATTGGACGGTCAAAACATCACACTGGACATGTTGAAAATTGTTTAAGTGTTGAAGTTCAAAACATCACATGGTCGGATGGTCGTTCGATCGGACGGCAACCCGTTCGACATTCAAACTTTTAAAGAGTTAAAATATGGTTTAAGTGTGGAACCAAGTGTAAGCCGATCGGACGGCAATGCGATCGGGTGGCAATCTGATCGAACGACAATCCGATCGGGTGGCAATCCATTCATCAATCCTTTTATCCATGAATATGTGTAGATCTATGCGAAAATGTTGTTTATTCTTGTGGAAATCCTTCAGATCTGAGTGGTTCTTGATGGAATGAGGCCAACACTTGAAATTCACAAGAACTCCATGATGACATCACCCTAGAACACCTCAAATCCATCGATTTCACGGTTAAAAGTTAAGATTCCAAGGAGAAAATGATGAAGAAGTGCGTGTAGATCATAGAAGTACAAGATTTTAGGTAGAAACTTACAATAATTTGCGAGAAATCGAGAGAAAAGGCCCAAAAGCGTGCTGGTCAAGTGGGAGCTGTCACATCACTGTTCAAGTGATCTGACAAGTGCTATTTATAGGTGAAGTGGAGTGAAGGGGAAGAAGCGCAATGGATCGGATGGCAATCCAATCGGGTGGCTGTCCGATCGGGTGGCAATCCGATCGGGGGCAATCCGATCGAGTGGCCACTCGATCGATCAGTCACTCGATTGGCAATCTCCGACGTATTGCGTTTCGATGTTTTGCTTTGTTCTTTAAGCTTTAGCGATAGTTTGGTCACACCTTTTCATACCCACATTCATATATTTAGTATAATTAGTCACATAGGGTCGTATAAATTTCCACATTTCAAAGTTGCGATATAATAACCGAGTTTCGTTTTGAATAGGCGTTATTTTGCGATACTTTACCGCCTTCGAGGAGGGTAGAATAGGTCTTCACTCAATGTCATCGTGAGCGTTGGTGTGTGTGATGCGATGTGTTATAGCGATAAAGTATGCGTCATATGCGAAAATACTGCGAAATAGCGATGTTGGCGATATAGCTACATTATGATCCGAATCTCTGGTGCTAGGCGTAACGAGCAGTAACAACGCACGAACGTGCGGGTTGTTACATAATCTACCCTTCTCGCGGGCCGCGAAGGAGATAGGGGTGGGCTTCGCGGGCGAGAGCCGCCTCTCGTTAGGCCTATAAAAGGGGCTTCAAGCCTCAGTTGTTCGACGTTCAGAATTCTCTTTCTCTCTCAAATCTCTAGTGATATTATACGGGGAATAATACCCCTAAAAAGTGAAGTTCTACGTCGTTATAAGTATTATAACCCTGATTACGTATTTGATACCCTACCCGATTGATCTAGGGCTCCGTAACGCATGTCGAGGCTCTGCCTGACTCGATTCGTTGGAGTTCTGTCTCGGTAGTATGGCTAATGTGAATTTGGGTTATCTTACTAACACGTGTGCATTGTTTAATTTTTAATAGATAATAACCAGGAGAAAAACTAGGAAGCTATAGTATTATCTAAGTCAGCAAATGTGAGTACATTCTCTTTTTTAAACTGTTTTTACAAAACCTCAAATGTTTTCAAATATAATTAACAGTGATTAAGTATATGTATTCTTCAATTACTGCTGGTATGTTGGGGTTTTGTATACATTACTTGACACTCGTTTCTATTGCGACTAATAGCATGACCACAAGTCAGGATTGACAATACCAAATGAGTAATTGGGCAGATATAAACATTGTAATCACGGATGCTCTCAATACTGTAAAGTTATAAAACTGTTTTGATTAAACTGGGATGCACTTGCTAGTATTTCTTGCTGATAAAACCTTTTTAAAACACGTTTCAGGTAACTTAATATGAAGCTAATTGAAGCCAGCTGGAGAGCACTTAAGGCTTAAAGACGTGGCTATAAAAGTTACCTAAATAAAAAGGAGTTTATGTTTTAAATAATTGGGTTTTATCCCTACAAATGCATTGTCAATGAACTTGGGTTTTATCCTATTTATTATTTATAAAATTTGGTGTTTAGACTCTGATAAAATATTTCCTAACTACGGTCCTGAGGTTTAAAATTCCGCTGCCAAATTAATAAACACCGATACCACCCGCTCTGAGTAACCGCGTGTCACGCCCCGACCACGTAAAACAACAAATCGTGGCGGAAACGTCGGGGAGTGTTGTAACAGAAACATTGTTTCATAACACATGGATTGAAGTTCTATTTTATTAAATTAAATGTATTACAATACATTGGAATTAGAAACAAAACATGAACAAATAGACTTTAATTGTTATTAAGTCACTAAGGCCTCGTCCGTTCCTATGTGAGCATGCATCAATATCATCATCAAACATCACCAACTATGGTACCTGAAACACATGTGAAAATACGTCAGCATAAAAATGCCAGCGAGTACTGATGCGTGTGAAGTGTTATATATATTAGGTGTATATTTTAAGCCCCTTTAACACTTATTTTTAGCCAAGTTTTAAATTTATAAAACACGATATTTCACTAACACTAAACACACATATGGGCAAGTGTACCCATCGTGAGCGTAGTATAGTGTTGGTAAGATACCGAGGTCGTCCAAGGACACAAGAGCTTTTAGTACCGGTTTATCCTCAACGTCTAATCAAAATAAAAAGTTTAGAAAAAATGTTTTAAACTAAGAAAAATAAAAACTAACTAAAAATGCTGAAAATAAAATAAAAAGAAAAACAGATAGACAAGATGAATCACTTGGTTCCGACTCGTATCTAGTGTAACCTTTGATTATTTCCGCACTTTTGCACTTATTTAAGAGATTATCTTAGTTATTGTAGTAGGCCCCTCTTTTGAAGGTGACGTTACCCTCACCCCAGTAGTTTGAGTCAACAAGGATACAATCCTAAAAGGGTGGATTATTGGAAGATAATTAATTAAGTTATTAATGCAAATTATGGTAGGCCCCTCTTTTGGAGGTGACGTTACCCTCGACTAAGTAGTCTGAGTCAGCAGGGATACAGTCCTAAATAGCCGGGTTATAGTATTAATAGTAGTTAACTCATGAGGGGATCAAAGAGTTTGGACCCCCGCCATCCAATACCGTTAAGTATTGAAGGAGGTCCTACTAAATTTAACCCAGGTCCATTGCAGGACCTCTAAACGCTGAACAATGGCAAGACCTTTACCAAACCGTTCCCTTAACCCCCGACCAGGTAGCCAACATACCTCCATATAGACCGTGGAGATATGAATGGTGAAAATCTTTTATTTTATATAGACAGTAAAATAATGCCAAGACACCACGGACAAACGATAAGGAAAGATCACCTTCAACATAAGCAACTAGTTATTAAAGTCATTAATACAAAACCAAGTAAAAAGTGCGAAAAGATTAGAAATAAAAAGTATTACACTAGACACTTTGTCTTCACCAAGTGATGTAAGAGACTTAGGCAAACATGGCCTTGATTGTCAAGAACTCTTACGATCAATCTTGGATCCCGAGACGACTCACACACTCTACGATGGACAATGGATGATGGTGGTGGGTGATGGTGTTATGGTGGTGGTGGGTGGTGGGTGAAGTGTGAGAGAGGTGGTGTGTCAAGGGATGGTTTGAGCTTAAGCCAAGCACTCCTATTTATAGGCTGAACAAAAGCTCGGGCACGGCCCCGTGTCCAGTGGGCACGACCCCGTGTCCACATCCTTCTCTTTCTTCATTTATTGCAGCTTGTCTTATTAGTTGACCACGCCCCCGTGTCCGCTGAGCACGACCCCGTGTGCAGAAGAATCTTTGTACTATGAAGATTTGCCTGGATTGTTCGAATCTTATAGTTGACCACGGCCCCGTGTCCGCTGAGCACGGCCCCGTGGTGGGCAATAGAAGCTTCTACCACTTTGCCAAAAATGATTTATTACTTATTAGGGCATAACATGCCTCTTTAAAATTCTATTTATATACAAGTTCACATACCTCACGGGGATCACTCAACACTCGGCCGAAAATGTATTTTTGTGGATTACTCGAGAGCGGCATGGAACTTACTCCTACCATAGGCTTGCCAAGCAATCAATCCTCCTCCTTTTTAACTTATATACCTTTATAAATATCAAGAGGACTTTGTGGGTGAAGGGTTAGGCTTGGGTTAAAGGTAGGTGAGGCGAAAAGCGTAACAAGTGTCGGTTTTCGTAAGACTTTCTATTTTTGTAACTTTTATTTTGATGAAGCTATTATTCAAACAAAGTTATTTTTGATGAACTTGTTTGTTTATTTTCTTTTGCTTCATCATCAACACATTTTTTTTTTTTTGAAAAGTCATACGAAAAACCGAACTTGTTACTAAAACAAAGGGTTAAAAATAAAAAGGTTTTGGTGGGTAAAAGGGTGTTTGGTTTGGGTTATGAAATGAAAAGGGTTAGGCTCAAAGGGGCTAACTAGGGGGATTTTGGGTAGGTGGTAAAAAAAAAAGAAAAATAATGGTGTAGAAATAAAAAGGGGTTAGTCCTAATGCCTCCATCATTTACTTACTCGGGTTTAAGTTGGTAAGGACCGGGAATGTATCGTCATGGCAAGTTCTAGAGTCGTAAGAACCAAGCGGCTATTCACACAAGAAACGAAAAATGAGCATTTAGTCTAATGATATGTAATTGTATGCTCAATAAAGGCTCAAAACTCACTTTTGTGGGAATGGGTTTTTATGTGATCAAGTATATATAATCAAATTTTAACTAAGTTTGTCATGCCTTTTCATAATTTTCTTATGTTGGTTCTTTTTATCACGACGCTATCGGTTGTAAATTCGTAAAAATATAACCTTTTTGAGAACTTGAATTTCCCGAGTTGAACCTAGACAAGTAAAAAAATGAAAATTTTTGAATAAAATTTGGGGTGATTAGCGGTTCCAATAGAGTTTTGTGTAAGGCTTGTATTTAGGACTTGCAAGATTCAAGGTTTTAGCATCCCCCCCCACACTTAAATTACACATTGTCCTCAATGTGTCCCAAAAATAAGTTTTCAGGTTGATTGAATGTGTAAAAAAATGTAAAAAGCAAAATTTTTGTGTTACTAGTTACCTGGGCACGACCCCGTGTTTAGTGGACACGACCTCGTGCTCAGGTGCCAGTAACGAAAACTTACAGAAGGTGAACACGGGGGCGTGTTGGTTGAACACGACCCCGTGTCTGTCAAGGTCTGCAGAATTAAAACAATCAGTAGGTTCAGGGGAGTGAGCACGGGGGCGTGTCGGCTGGACATGACCCCGTGTGGACAGTCTGCAAAGTTGAAAAACAGGTTTCTTTCTTCGGTTTTCCTGTCCCGGCTTTAGTAGTACTCATGTTTAGCACTCTAAGCCTCGTATGTACCTGCTTAATCAATAAACACCATACCATACCATAGCAAACATCCTACTTTTACCAAAGTTAACATCCATGTCAAAGTTAAAAGGAAAATAAATGCAGAAAATAAAAGAAGTTAAGGAAAGTAAATTGTTCAACACTTGGCACGTAGGCCATCAATTGTTCAAGATTAGAAAAGGGTTAACCTGGGGAATCATCAAACAACCGCTTTTTCCTCCGCTCCTCCCGCCTAATCCATGTCTTCATCATCATCATCATCATCATCCCCTCCATGGCGCGCAATGTGGTCTCGAATATATCCAATATCATCTTGGATATCGGATATGTTTCTCTCGATAGCTCCAACCCGGTGGTAGGTGTTGCTTGCCATGTTGTAGGTGTTCCTGGTGCACATAAGGTTTTCCTGCAACAAATCATGCAAACTTTGGAAATTAGGAAAACCGCCTCCGGAGGAGGATTGGCCCGGATCACCTTGGGGCTGATACTGATAGTGATGATGTTGTGGAGCTTGAAGGACAAGTGCTTCTTGCGGGTTCCATGCATGACCTTGCATCCTTTGAAAGCTTACCGTCCCGTCTTCCGCCTCATAAATCAGGTTCATTGAGCGGCATATGTGTATATCCACCATACCCGACCATGGGCTCCTCTCAAATGACCTAGGTATGTGGGTGAAGTGCCTGAAGAGACGGTACACCCATCCCCCAAAGAAGATAGGAGTCGGTGCACTAGCAAGGCGGTTATGGTGCATGTTTCGGAGCATGAGGAACGGAACATCGAGCGGCCTGCGGTTGTGGATGCAGTGGAGGACAACCAAATCTCTTAACCCAACGACGCCACTACTATCATGCCTTTGGCTAAGAGAGTAGCCGAGGAGCCTATGGATGTATCTGTAGAGCGGATCCCTCAGCTTCGTACTCTTAGTGCTGCTCGGATTGTAGTACCCTTCACCAATCTGAGCCCAAATGGCTTGGCGTTCGTTTTCACCTATCTCTCGCATTCCTCCAGTATTTTCCTCATTTCCCGCATCCTCTTCTGCATACAACCCGACAATCGACCCAAATTGTGCCATAGAGATCAAATACCTCGTTCCACCACATCGGAATGCTACCCCGTCATTGTCGAACGGGTCGCACCTTGAGTTGAATGTGAAGGTGCTATAGAATTCCAAAGTACATTCGTGGACGGAACGGAGTCGAGTTATTAGAGCGACTCTGAGTGGTCCCGTGACAATGTTGTTGAAACGGTCGATTTGATTCACTACAGTTAATAGTTCCGTGCATGCTTGCCTCGGGTATTCCTCCGGCCTTGTTTGAAGTATCTCGTATCTAGCTCTAGCATCGAGCTCATTGGCGTTAAATCTTGTGAACTTCCTAGCCATCTGAAAGAATACACCAAAAGTTAGCACGAAACAGAAGTATTTTCGGACAAAACTGCAAACAGTGGGCTGGACACGACCCCGTGCTCAGCGGACACGGCCTCGTGTCCAGGCGTCTGTTACTCAAAAATTCCATTTTTCGACCCGATTTCGAAAACTTGAAAATTTTTGGTCCAATAGGTGCGGTTTCCCCCGAAAATGAAACCCTAAGTGCCGTTTTTCCCAAAATAACCCGTTTACCCTATCAATTTTATCTTTTTCGGTTCAAGAACAAGGGTTTGGGGTTTTTGTGAGAAATCGGGTGAATCTATGAACAATACAAGTGTATTTACTTCCCATAACACTAATCTAACTAAATGCAAACAGATCTAAACAAAAATTTGAGGCTCGATCCGGATGAACTTCAAGAACCCTAGATTTTTCCCCAAATTTTTTGTGTTTTAACTACATGCAAGTAACTAATCTAACTACTAAAAGTGATAGAATCATACCTTGATGTTGTTAGAGTGATAGGAGACGTCGAAAATCTGCGAAAAATCGCCTGGAACCAGAGCTTTTTCGGGGAAACGGGGCGTGTGGAATGAAGTAACTGTTTTGAAAAAGGGGATATATCCCGTCTGCGGCGCGGACACGGCCCCGTGTCCAGCGGACATGGCCTCGTGCCGAGCAAAGTTTTGAAATTTTTTTTTATTTTTTTATTTTTTTATTTCTCGTGTGAGTGCCCTCGCTTCCCATAAGCTTCGGTTAGAAAACTTACCGCTTTAGATGTCGTCCCAATCGTTCGTAACTTACCAGGTATGATGTTGATGTTTTCATTCTTCCACCGTTTGAAACGAGATCTCTTCTTCTTCATCCTCAATGAATCCTTGATAGAGTTTCAGCTGTTGGCCATTGACTTTGAATGGAGGCCCATTTCGAGATTTAATTTCTACTGCACCGTGTGGGAAAATATGGGTGATGGAAAAAGGTCCTGACCACCTAGACTTTAATTTAACAGGAAATAATCGAAGTCGTGAATTAAACAAAAGAACTAAATCTCCTACTCGAAATTCATTAGGTTTAATATGTTTGTCATGCAAATTTTTCATTCTTTCCTTATAAATTTCAGAGTTTGAGTATGCATAATTCCTAAGCTCGTCTAATTCATTTAATTGACAAAATCGATTTTTACCAGCAAATTCTAAATCTAAGTTTACATTTTTGATTGCCCAGTAGGCCTTGTGTGCAATTTCTACTGGCAAGTGACAACTTTTTCCATAGACTAGCTTATATGGGGTTGTGCCTATTGTTGTTTTATAAGCAGTTCGAAAGGCCCATAAAGCATCATCTAATTTATCTGCCCATTCCTTTTTATTTAACCCTACGGTTTTTTCAAGTATTCGTTTTAAACCTCTATTAGTCACTTCGGCTTGTCCGTTTGTTTGAGAGTGATATGCTGTTGAGACCCAATGATAGACCCCATATCTTGTTAAAAAAAATTCAAGTTGATGGTTGCAAAAATGGGTACCTCTATCACTTATTTGTTGGAAGTGCCTCGGCCTCGGCCCATTTAGACAAGTAGTCTACTGCCACAAGTATATATTTGTTTCCTTTCGATGGTGGGAAAGGTCCCATAAAGTCGAGTCCCCACACATCAAAAATTTCACAAACAAGAATGCCATTTTGTGGCATTTCGTTTTTGGAAGAAATATTACCTGTTCTTTGGCAAGCATCACATGTCTTGACAAGACTTTGGGCGTCTTTGTAAATGGTTGGCCAATAAAATCCTGAATCAAATACCTTTCGTGCGGTACTAGCGGCACCATGATGTCCTCCGTATGGACCTTCATGACAATGGCGGAGAATTCTTCGGGCTTCGCTACCATGTACGCATCGTCAGACGAGTTGGTCGGCACACATTTTGAAAAGATATGGATCTTCCCAAAAATAGTGTTTCACATTGGCAAAGAATTTTTTTCTTTGATGATGTTGCCAACCTTTTGCGACTATACCGCTAGCTAAGTAGTTAGCATAGTCGGCATACCATGGTTCTTCCTTGTATTCCACCATTTCTAGGGACTCAGTTGGAAATTTTTCGTTGATTTGCTCATCCCTGGTCGCTTCTAAAGCTGGGTCTTCTAAGCGCGAAAGATGATCTGCTGCAGTGTTTTCTGCTCCTCTTTTGTCTTTGATTTCAATGTCAAATTCTTGGAGGAGTAGAATCCACCGAATCAAACGTGGTTTTGCGTCCTGCTTTTTGAAGAGATATCGAATGGCTGCATGATCTGTATAGACTATAGTTTTAGAAAGAACAAGATAAGAACGAAATTTATCAAAAGCAAATACCACAGCTAGCAATTCTTTTTCAGTTGTTGTGTAATTTTCTTGTGCATCATTTAATGTTTTACTAGCATAATAAATTAGGTGGAAGTGCTTTTCTTTTCTTTATCCCAAGACAGCTCCAACTGCAAAGTCACTGGCATCACACATGATTTCGAAAGGAAATTTCCAATCAGGCGCTATCATGATAGGTGCATTGACTAACATTTCCTTTAGGGTTAGAAATGCCTGATTGCAATCCTTGTCAAAGATGAAAGGGGCATCTTTTTCAAGTAATTTTGTTAGAGGCCTTGAGATTTTTGAAAAGTCTTTGATAAACTGCCTATAAAATCCGGCATGCCCTAGGAAACTTCTGATAGCTCTAACGGAGGACGGAGGTGGTAATTTAGAAATGGTATCTATTTTAGCTTGATCCACCTCCATTCCTTCGCTTGAGATCTTGTGACCGAGCACTATACCCTCTGTTACCATGAAATGGCATTTTTCCCAATTAAGGGCGAGGTTAGTTTCCTCACATCGGGATAGCATTCGTTCAAGGTTATCGAGGCATTGGTCGTATGAATCCCCAAAGATAGAAAAGTCGTCCATGAAGACTTCCATTGTCTTTTCTATCATGTCATGGAAAATGGCTACCATGCAACGTTGGAAGGTTGCGGGGGCATTGCATAGACCAAACGGCATGCGTCGATAAGCAAAAGTTCCGTAGGGACATGTGAAAGTTGTCTTTTCTTGGTCTTCGGGTGCTATCGGTATTTGAAAGTAACCTGAAAAACCATCTAAGAAACAATAAAATTTATGACCGGATAATCTTTCTAACATTTGATCAATGAAGGGTAAAGGAAAGTGATCTTTTCTTGTTGCTTCATTTAATCGTCTATAATCTATACATACTCTCCATCCTGTGACGGTTCTTGTTGGTATTAGTTCATTCTTTTCATTAGTTATCACCGTCATACCTCCTTTCTTTGGAACTACTTGGACGGGACTCACCCAAGGGCTATTGGAGATAGGATAGATAAGTCCGGCGTCAAGTAATTTGGTGACTTCGTTTTTAACCACTTCTTGAACATTTGGATTTACTCGACGTTGTGGTTGTATTACCGATTTGTAGTCATCATTCATCAAAATTTTGTGTGTGCACATGGAAGGACTAATCCCTTTTATGTCTACAAGTTTCCAAGCTATTGCGTTTTTGTGTTTTTTCAAAAGACTTATTAATTTTTCTTTTTCTAAGCTATCTAATTTAGACGAAATAATTACAGGTAAATTACCATCTTTGTCTAGAAAAGCATATTCCAAACCTTTTGGAAGTTCTTTGAGCTCAAGTGGTGGGTCTTTAGGAGACTCCTTATTTGGTTGCTCATTTCGATCAAGAACTTTAAAAGTTTGTTCTATGGCGACCTCTTCTTCAACAAAGTGGTCAATCTCTTCACTTGTATCGGGTGGTTCATCTTCATCTTCAATTAGGGGGTCATTATTGCCGAAAGGATATTTCATTGACCGTTCGAGATCGACACTTCTTTTAAATGCCACTAATTGAACAGGTAGATTGTTGAACTTCCGGTTTTTCAAAGCTTCGTGAGTTTTTACAAATGGTCGTCCCAACATTAGAGGAGCGTCATCGAGGATGACAAAGTCGGTCGGTATTACCATTTGATTTGTTTGAACCAATACATCTTCAACTACACCGATTGATTTTATTACTTTCCGATTGGATAGAAAAATGGGTATTTGAAGTGGAGAAAAATCACTAATACTTAATTTTTCGAAAATGTAGTTAGGCATTATGTTAACACAAAGATCTTTATCGATTGTGACATTACTAATAAACGAATTTTGAAAGAAACATGGAACCGGTGTAATGTTAATTTCAAATGGGTCTTCTTTTGTTAGCGAAGTTTGATCATTAGTTAACTTAACGCTTACTGTTTCGTCAATTTTAGTGTTAGTGTTTAACTCTTTTAAAAACTTAGCATGAGTGGGTATTAAACAATGATTTTCAAAAGAAGGTGACAAGAGATTAATTTCTTCAAAATTAGACTCTTCTTGAATTTTAACGTTGTCGGACTCACCTTTTTCGTTGTTTAACTCATGTGTCGGTTTTTCACTTATTTGTTCTTCCATTTTTATACTTTCAGTTATCTCTTCATTTTTTAATTCTTCTCTTGCGCGGGACTCCTCTTCCCTTGCGCGAGATTCTTTTATACAGCGATCGATAACTCTAATGTGTTCTAATATCCTATCGGTTACTTCGGCTATAGAAAAAGAATCGGGATTTTCTAAGCTTGAATCCGGTTGTTCGACCCTTTGTTCCTCATAATACCCATGTGAAGTAGATGGTTCGCACCATTGTTCTTCATTGTAAGCATATGATGGATAAGGTTCGTAATTTTGTTCTTCATAATACTCATATGAGGTGGGTTGTTCACGCCATGGTTCCTCATAATAAGCATATGAAGGTGGTGGCTCATATCTTGGTTCCTCAAAGTATGAGTAAGAAGGCTCATACCTTGGTTCATCAAAATATGAGTATGAGGGAGGAGGTTCATACCTTTGGTCTTCATAGGATGTGTATGAAGTTGATGGCTCGTACCTGGGCTCCTCATAGTAGGTGTATGAATTGGATGGTTGATATGAGTGACTATTTTGAACCGAGTGTGTGTTACGACAATTAGTGCAATAATTACTCCTATAATCATCCTCCTCATAGGTGTAGTTGTAACCTCCTGAGTATTGATCCATAAGAATCACTCAGCAGACCACAACCAAGTCTCGAGATCAGAAAACAAAAATAAAAACGGAAACAGAGGCTGGACACGGCCCCGTGTTCAGAATCTGTATCTGGGCGTTTTAATTAAATTTACTGATTTCGTTGAGCACGGGGCGTGTTCAGTGAGCACGGCCCGTGTTCAAGCTACTGTTACTGGGTGTTTTTATGAAAATGTGCAGCACGGCCCAGTGTTCAGTGAACACGGCCCCGTGTACAGGTTACTGTAAATGCAAAACTAAACTAAAATGCAGAAAAATGTGCACGCGTTTTAAAAAGGTTTTGAAAAACTGATTAGGCCGTCGATTTTAAACTTTCTTAAAATCCTTGTGTCCCCGGCAACGGCGCCAAAAACTTGATGCGTGTGAAGTGTTATATATATTAGGTGTATATTTTAAGCCCCTTTAACACTTATTTTTAGCCAAGTTTTAAATTTATAAAACACGATATTTCACTAACACTAAACACACATATGGGCAAGTGCACCCATCGTGAGCGTAGTATAGTGATGGTAAGATACCGAGGTCGTCCAAGGACACAAGAGCTTTTAGTACCGGTTTATCCTCAACGTCTAATCAAAATAAAAAGTTTAGAAAAAATGTTTTAAACTAAGAAAAATTAAAACTAACTAAAAATGTTGAAAAAAAATAAAAAGAAAAACAGATAGACAAGATGAATCACTTGGTTCCGACTCATATCTAGTGTAACCTTTGATTATTTCCGCACTTTTGCACTTATTTAAGAGATTATCTTAGTTATTGTAGTAGGCCCCTCTTTTGAAGGTGACGTTACCCTCACCCCAGTAGTTTGAGTCAGCAAGGATACAATCCTAAAAGGGTGGATTATTGGAAGATAATTAATTAAGTTATTAATGCAAATTATGGTAGGCCCCTCTTTTGGAGGTGACGTTACCCTCGACTAAGTAGTCTGAGTCAGCAGGGATACAGTCCTAAATAGCCGGGTTATAGTATTAATAGTAGTTAACTCATGAGGGGATCAAAGAGTTTGGACCCCCGCCATCCAATACCGTTAAGTATTGAAGGAGGTCCTACTAAATTTGACCCAGGTCCATTGCAGGACCTCTAAACGCTGAACAATGGCAAGACCTTTACCAAACCGTTCCCTTAACCCCCGACCAGGTAGCCAACATACCTCCATATAGACCGTGGAGATATGAATGGTGAAAATCTTTTATTTTATATAGACAGTAAAATAATGCCAAGACACCACGGATAAACGATAAGGAAAGATCACCTTCAACATAAGCAACTAGTTATTAAAGTCATTAATACAAAACCAAGTAAAAAGTGCGAAAAGATTAGAAATAAAAAGTATTACATTAGACACTTTGTCTTCACCAAGTGATGTAAGAGACTTAGGCAAACATGGCCTTGATTGTCAAGAACTCTTACGATCAATCTTGGATCCCGAGACGACTCACACACTCTACGATGGACAATGGATGATGGTGGTGGGTGATGGTGTTATGGTGGTGGTGGGTGGTGGGTGAAGTGTGAGAGAGGTGGTGTGTCAAGGGATGGTTTGATCTTAAGCCAAGCACTCCTATTTATAGGCTGAACAGAAGCTCGGGCACGGCCCCGTGTCCACATCCTTCTATTTCTTCATTTATTGCAGCTTGTCTTATTAGTTGACCACGCCCCCGTGTCCGCTGAGCACGACTCCGTGTGCAGAAGATTCTTTGTACTATGAAGATTTGCCTGGATTGTGTGAATCTTATAGTTGACCACGGCCCCGTGTCTGCTGAGCACGGCCCCGTGGTGGGCAACAAAAGCTTCTACCACTTTGTCTTTTCTGCTGACACTTGGGCACGCCCCCGTGCTGGGTGAGCACGGGGCGTGTTCAGTCCTCTGTTGTCTTGTTTTGCTTGGGAAGATGCTGTCGTGGGGTCGGGCATGTCACGTCTTGTTCCTTTTCTTGTATTTATGTTAGATTTTGATGTCTTTTTGCTTCTTTTGTTAATTTGAGCTCATTTATTCCTGAAAATACAAAAGGAAGACAAAAGAACACTTTTTCCAACATCAGTACTAGAAAAGGGTTAGTTTTATGCCACAATTGATGTAATTTATATGTTGCATTTTGCACACATCAAGTACGTAGGTTTTATGTGAGTGTCAGACTCATGGCTCGTTTACATTTTGAAAATAACTTGAACACCTTTGTTAATTGATAATTAGAAAACCAATTTTGTAAAATGCTTGTAATGTAAATTGAAATAACTATGTCAAAACATATTTGTTTTATAAAACCTCGATACCATGAATCTTACTCAAAACATTTGTTTAAGTAAACCCAAATTGTAAATCGTTTTTGAAATAAAGCCCGAATGTTTTATATTGTTAGAAAAACCTTGTAATATAACTTTGTTTTGATAACCTTGCCCAAGTGATCTAAATAACGCAATGATATATAATGTGTTAAAAGCACTTATATATAGGATGTACCAGCGGCGTATCCACCATGCTTTTAACACATTACACCCGCCCCGGTTACCTAATCACTTCCCTAACCCAACGGTTCAAACAGTTTCAAACGGTTCATATAATCAATCAGTTTCAAACGGTTCACACAATCAATCAGTTTCAAACGGTTCATATAATCAATCAGTTTCAAATGGTTCACACAATCAATCAGTTTCAAACGGTTCATATAAATCAACAGTTTCAAACGGTTCACATAAATCAATCAATTCCAATGGTTCAAACAGTTCAAAATGTAAAACAATGTGTCCATATGCTGGATGAACATATGCAACAAAATGTAATATATAAAAATCAATGTGCTAGCACGCTAAGAGAACATACATAGCAAAACATAATGAAATCATGTACTATATACGTACTAATAAACATAGCAAGTGTATAATATAAAAGCATGAAAAACATGAAAGTAACAAGTAGGCACATGTGTATCACCCCAAAATGTTTGAAAAACAGTAAAAGAGGGGACTATGTACTCACTTGAGGATGCTTAGAAGTCTTGAACAACAACCAAGCAAAGCTAGAGGGATCACGGAAATCAAACAGCACCTAATATGGGTAACTATATTAATAACCGGACCTAAATCGGAAGATCGGATAGGATAAGGTTTTGTAAACCAAATGAGTGTTGGAACTCATACGATATGGTTTGACAAAGCCTACATACTAAATCGAAACCTAACCTAAGTGCTTACGACCCATCACGACCCGTTTAGGTAGCTTACCCTACTTTAACGCGTCGTTCGCGCAAAGCGCGTTCGGACCGCCTAACTAGTCCTATGACAAGTATTATATGCCTAAACATGTTTAAATATGTTGCATAATCAGTTAAGTGACAAAATTTTGAGTTACATATGCTTAAATACCAATTATGCATGAAAAATGCATTTTGGTCATTTTACCTAAGGCATATAAACTACCTATCATACAACTACTTAAGCGAAGTGACCATAAGGTATAACCTCGGAAGGTTATTCCCTATACAACAATGGTCACTAAACATGCTTGGTCGAATCCTAATGATCGACCAAAGGGGCCGGGTTCAAAAGTCTAAGCGGTCGTTTAGACCGCTTATCTTACGACCCTATACAAGCACTAATCTAAAAGTGACGAGTTAAACATGTTTAACGAAGTTTGTAAACAAGTTTGATATCAAGACAAAGGGTCTTGATACCCAAGAATAGTTTGGTTGCAAAATACGCGTAAACGCACATTTTGACCGAAACTATGACTCGTCACTACACCTAAATAACGTGGTACTTAGTAGGTATAGTCACACGGGACTATAACCATCGTGATTACGCTCACGTTACGAAGTTCAAACGAACTTCGTGTTGACCATTGACTGGTCAAAGCAGAAAGTCAAACACTGTTTTACTGTTACGCTTAAAACGCATAAAAGCACGAAAGAATACTTACAAAGGGTCCAAGCAAGGAAATCTTGATCAAACTACTCAGGTATGAAGTTCTTGAACTCCAACTTAGAGTAATTCAATCAGATTTGTGAGTTGCAAGGAATGAAAGTGTGGGTATTTATAGATTTCAGTCCACCGTTAAGATCGTTCCTCGATTCCCGAGCTTCAATCTCAACCATCCATGTGTGCCCACTGAATTAGAATACCATGGGTGCCCAAAACAAGCCCCTGGAGTTGAGAAACCATGTTCACAAACCCAGAAACAAGCTGCTTAATGCAGAAACTGATTTTGCTGATCTGGGGAGTTTACACTGGCCGCATAAGAAACATGACTAGGCTTACGCGCCCCTCCTGAGCTATCTTTGACAGATTGTCAATTTAGGTCCCTGCAGCCCAGAAACTTGGTTTTCGATGCATTTTTGGCACGTTTAAGCCCCGTTAACCCCATTTCAAAGATCTAAAATGAAGTTAAAGTATAGGGAACATGAAACATGCTCAAAAACATCTCGGATGTCGGTTCGTTTGGCCGTACGGTCGCGTTGTTTGGTTAATTACGATGAAACACGAACGGACGCGAAAAACGATCCAAATTACGCGACGAATGGAATTTTATCACACCAATCACTAAAATAAAATATTTTAATGATTACATAAATTTTGGATGTCCGGATATATTCAGAACGTAAGATATGCGCAAAAATGCAAACTTATGCACTTCTTGACGCTTTTAGTCCCTATTGATCAAGAAAGTTTATTTTTGCGCACCAAAGACCTCAAAGCCTATTTCTAAGCTATGTAAAGGATATCTAGGGCATGTTTAACTTATGATCAAGTTCCAGAATGTTCGTCACAGTAAGAATCGGCATACTTTCGCAGTTTGTCAAAATTAGTCCCTGTGATCGAATAAACTTGATTTCGGCATACCAAACCCTCCAAAACTTATTTCTAAGTTATGTAAAGGTTATTTAAGGTATGTTAAGCCTATGTCACTGTTCCAGAGTGTTTGTTGCATTAAACTAGTTATATTTACGCATCAGATCGCGTATAACCTTCCAGAAAGCGATTTAAAGCTCGAAATCGAACATGAATTGATATGTGCACATGATACACATATTTATACAAATCCCAAGGATGAAACACAAAATTTCATTGATTTGGTATTTTTTTGATGGTCGTGGAGGCATAACTGTCAAACCGCGGCCGCCCTCACTCGGGGCAAGGGGTCGGGGCTGCAACAGAAGGTGGTATCAGAGCTATAGCTACTGGTTTAAGCCAATGAAGTGTCCTGCTGACACTTAAATTCAAAATAAACTATGTTAGGAAATAATTTATGTGATTATGTGTAAATATGTATATTATTGTTTTGTGTTATTTGACAATTTGTTAGTTTACAATATGAGTGAGCAAGGTACATCCTACTCTTATCGTCAATTAACTAGTTCCCCAAAAGATGAAGGAACCTCATCTCAGCCAAATCCCTCAGGATACTCAGCTGATACTGAGGAAGGAATATTTATCTTTAAGGCACAGTCTGAGGAGCCATTCCTTTCTAAAAAGAGAGGATGGTTTAGTAGAGGAGCGCATGAGAGAAGAAAGAGAATGAAGTAATTACAACAAAAAAGAGCGATAGCAAAAGCCAATAAGGAAGTGAATGCCCAAACTTAGGAAGTAGTCAATAGACCATTGTGGGAAGAGGAACTAGATAGACAGTTAGCCGACTTCCATATGCTAGCCACTACAGCAGTAGACTCTAACTTAAACCAAATAGCTAAACCGCCACTATTACCCTTATTCCCAGACCAACAAATGCTAGAACCAAACCAGGAAAACCAATTCCCGATACCTTCATTTGACCCTAATAAATTACCTAGAGTCCCAACCCCAAACTCTTTAGAATATGATCCATAGTTTGATGACAATAGGTCATATTCGGCATTATATACACCCAAAGAACCAATGCCAACTCCACTAGTAAACCCACCCATGAGCCAAGAATGTGTGTAGGAACTCCGCCAGTACGGCGAAAATTTAGTAAATTAAGGGAATAGAATTCGACAGATAGGGGAAAAACTCGTTTGGAAATACGACGAGCATGAGATTCAATAATGGATACATGACACCTAGAATAATACATAGATATGTGTGTAATTTTGTATTAAAAATATATACATATATAATATATAACCAACTAAGATAGATATACTAAAATAGATATCGATGCATAACTAGTAGTGTGTTTAATTTTCAGTTGTAATATGTAATCGATGCATTGATATATAAAAAGAGTAAAGTCGCAATGTTCGACGATTTTGATCAATCTGTTTGTGTGATTGTTTGTATTAAATTTTATTTTGTGATAATTAATACCTGATAAATGTTTCCAATTCAGATGGACAACGAAGTAAATCAGGAAAACCAGAATAATGAGAATAACGGAATCCAAATAGATAACAGTGCCATCCAACATATAGTAGCACAAGGAATTATAGATGCTCTGCCATATATTCCCAAGACTGTTAAAGAAGCAGAAAAAAATAAATCTGTAATTGGAAGTAAACGTCCACCACTGAACAAAGTCACAGTGTGAATGAAAATAATGGACCACTGATCCAAGTACCTATTCCTAAAAAAGAAGAACTGTTTCATATGGTTGTTCTTATAAAGAATTCTGGTCTTGCAAACCAATAGAATTCTCAGGCAATGAAGGAGCCATTGCAGCCTTACGATGGATAGAAAAGACAGAAGCAGTCTTAAAAATAAGTAAATGTGCAGATGAAGATAAGATTATGTTTGCTTCTAATCTTTTAAAAAATGCAGCCTTAGAATGGTGGAATACTATTCTCCAGTCTAGAGGAAGTGATAGAGTTTATAACATGGAATGGACTAACTTTAAAGAGATAGTCGAAAGAAAATTTTGTCCTCCTCATGAAAAAGAACAAATCGCCAATAAGTTCTTAAATCTTAGAATGACTGAAATAGACTGCAAAGGTTACACTACCATATTCTTTGAATATGCTAGAATAGTACCAACCTTAGCTTCACCAGAACCCGTATTAATCTCCTGTTACATCTGGGGATTAATTAGTGAAAATAGACACGTAGTCAAGGCAGCTAGGCCACAAACCATAGAAGAAGCAGTAGAACTAGCCAATACCTTGACTATTGAATTAGTACACACGCAAGAGGAAAACCATAGAAAGAACCTAGCCCAAAGGCTTACCCAAGAATTTCGCTATGGTAATTCCAACCGTGGGAAAGATACAGGTTCTTCTTCTGCACCTTACTGCAAGTCTTGTAAAAAGAAGCATTATGGAAAATGTGCAAGGTATTGTAATTTCTGCATGAAACCCGGGCACAAGGAAGAAGAATGCCAGAGCATTTGTTCTGACAGCTGAAGAGGCCAAGATGATTCTGGATGTGATTGCCGGTACATTTTTAGTTAATGATATTTTTGCTAAAGTATTATTTGACTCTCGTGCAAACCAAAGTTTTATCAATACTTCTTTCTGCAAACTTCTCAACCAACCATTAACTAAACTTCAACAAGATTGTGTGGTAGAGACGACAAATGGAGAATCCATTAAGATAAGTAAAATCCTGCAGGGAGCAAGGATAGAAATTTTAAACCATGATTGTATTGCTAACCTGTACCCAATGAATATGGCTGCATTTGATATCGTCTTAGGAATGGATTGGTTGGTAGCCAATCATGCCAGTATTTTATGTGATCACAATTAAAGGAGACAAGATAACCAGATTAAGAAAATTCATCTCTGTGATGAAAGCTGCAAGCTATGCAAGGAAAGGAGGAATAGTGTATATGATTTCCATAATCATCAACACTAAAGGAAAAGAATTAAAAGATATTCCCGTAGTATCTAAATTCTCAGACGTATTTCTAGAAGAATTACCTGGATTACCGCCAGATAGAAAAGTTGAATTTCGGATTCACCTAATACCAGGAACGGCAACGATTGCCAAGGCGCCATATTATTTAGCACTGACGGAAACGCAAGAAATGAAGTAACAGGTGGACGAACTTCTGGAGAAAGGTTTCATACAACCTAGTTCATCCCCATGGGGAGCTCCAGTTTTGTTTGTCATAAAGAAGGACGGACCGATGCGTATGTGCATTGATTATCAGGAATTGAACAAGGTTACGATTTAAAATTAGTACCCATTACCGAGAATCGATGATCTGTTCGATCAACTTCAAGGAGCTCGATTCTTTTCTAAGATCGACTTACGCTCAGGATATCGTCAGTTGAAAGTACAGGAAGCGGACATTCCTAAAACTGCTTTCAGAACAAGGTATAGTCATTATGAATTTACCGTCATGCCATTTGGGTTAACCAATTCCCCAGCTGCATTTATGGACATGATGAACAAGATATGTAAGCCATATCTGGATAAATTCATAATTGTCTTTATAGATGATATTCTAATTTACTCTAAGAGTAAAGAGGAACATGCAGCGCATCTGCATACACTTCTGACATTATTGAGAAAAGAGAAGCTTTATGCTAAATTCTCAAAATGTGAATTTTGGTTACAAGAAGTGCAATTCCTTGGACGTCTGGTTAATCATGAAGGAATTCATGTGGATCCCACAAAAATCGAGGCGATTACCAAATGGAAAGTCACTGAATCGCCAACAGAAGTAAGAAGTTTTCTTGGACAGGCAGGTTATTATAGACATTTTATTTAGGATTTCTCTAGAATAGTCTTTCCATTAACCAAACTGACCTGCAAATCAGTTAAGTTTGAATGGGGACCAAAACAGGTAGGAGCCTTTAGGATTCTTAAGCAAAGGTTAACCAACGCACCCATACTCGCGTTACTAGAAGGAACTGAAGATTTGATAGTCTATTGTGATGCATCTAAGTTAGGATATGGATGTGTGTTGATGCAACGTCAAAAGGTTATAGCCTATGCCTCTAGAAAACTTAAGAAACATGAAGAGAATTACATAACCCATGATCTAGAATTAGGAGCCATAATTTTTGCCCTTAAGATTTGGAGACACTATCTTTACGGTAGTAACTTTATTGTGTTCACAGATCATAAGAGTCTAAGACATGTTTTGGGCAAAAAGAATTAAATATGAGATAGAGACGCTGGATGCAAATTCTTAGTGATTATGATTGTGATATCTAGTATCATGCTGGAAAAGCTAATGTAGTAGTTGATGCTTTAAGTCGAAAGTATCATGAAAAGCTAAAGCGAGCACGTTCTCTCAGATTAAATCTACTGATAGATTTAAATGAGAAACTTAGAGATGTACAGGAAATAGTAATCAAGGATGATACTAAAAGATTAAAAGGAATGACAAAGGAATTAGAACAAGGAACAGATGGAATTTGGAGATTCCATAAGAAATGAATCTGGATATCTAAACAAGGAAACCAATGCCACATAATTCTAGAAGAAGCCCATAAGTCTAAGTATACGATACATCCCGGAAATGATAAGATGTATTAAGATTTAAGGAAAATTTTCTGGTGGATAAGAATGAAAAAGGATATAGCCAATTATGTTGCTAAATGTCTAACCTATTCACAAGTTAAAGCTGAACATCAGAAACCCTCAGGGTTATTACATCAACTAGAAATGCCAATATGGAAATTGGAATTGATAACAATGGACTTTGTTACTAAATTACCCAAGACAGGAAAAGGTAATGATACAATCTGGGTGATTGTAGACAGATTAACCAAATCTGCTCATTTCTTACCTACGAAGGAAAATTTCTGTATGAAACAATTAGCCAAGTTATATGTGAATGAAATAGTTTCATTACATGGAATTCCTTTATCTATTGTTTCTGATAGAGATAGCTGTTTTACTTCTCATTTTTGGACAAGTCTTCAAAAAGCAATGGGAACCAGGTTGAATCTAAGCACCGCTTATAATCCTCAAACAGACGGACAAAGCAAAAGGACAATTCAGACAATGGAAGATATGCTTAGAGCCTGTGTAATTGATTTCGGCGGAAATTGGGACAATCATTTACCACTAATAGAATTTTCATACAATAACAGTTACCATACCAGTATCAATACTGCAGCATTTGAAGCACTTTATGGACGAAAGTGCCGAACTCCAGTCTGTTGGGCAGAAATTGGAGAAAAGCAACTATCTGGTCTAGAGATAGTGCAAGAAACAACGGAAAAGATAATTCAAGTCAAAGAAAGACTGAAAACAACACGAGATCGTCAAAAGAGTTATACAGATAACAGACGAAAACCCTTAGAATTTCAAGTTGGAGATAAGGTATTGTTAAAAGTTTCTCCATGGAAAGGAGTAGTCAGATTCGTTAAAAGAGGAAAGCTAAGCCCCAGGTATATTGGACCTTTTGAGATTATCAAAAGAATAGGACCAGTAGCTTATCAACTACAACTACCAGAGGAAATGGCAGGAATACATGATGTGTTTCATGTATGTAACCTCAAAAAGTGCTTAGGAGACGAATCATTAGTGAGACCTCTTCAAGACAGAGAGGTAAACGAGAAACTTAAATTTATAGAGAAACCCATTCAGATTGAAGATAGGAAGATCAAGAATCTCAAACATAAGAGATTAGTTCTGGTCAAAGTGAAATGGGATTCCAAGAGAGGAACATAATACACTTGGGAGCTCGAGTAAAAAATGCAAAGGAAATATCCACACCTGTTCCAGTAGACCTCGAGGATGAGATCTAAAACAAGGTGGGGAGGATATAACAACCCTCCAACAACCCTTTATTACAACCGTAAACATTCCGATTATAGACCGTATACTCGGTAACGGACCTAAAATACCTTTATATTAATAAAAACCAAATGAAAAAAAATTTAGGGCCCCTCGCGGGGCGCGACCCAGTCAAGGGATCGGTTCGCGGGGCGCGACCACCGATGACTTGCCGGGCACCTGTGAAGCCACGTGTCCTAACGCGTGTCGAGGCTAGTTTGCTGACTAGTCAAAGCTAAGGCCTAATCTACCTTTCTCGGAGGCCGCGAAGGAGATAGGGGTGGGCTTTGTATACATTACTTGACACTCGTTACTATTGCGAATAGTAGCATGACCACAAGTCAGGATTGATAGTACCAAATGAGTAATTTGGTAGATATAAACATTGTAATCACGGATGCTCTTAATACTGTAAAGTTATAAAACTGTTTTGATTAAACTGGGATGCACTTGTCATTATTTCTTGCTGATAAAACCTTTTTAAAACGCGTTTCAGGTAACTTAATATGAAGCTAATAGAAGCCAGCTGGAGAGCACTGAAGGCTTAAAGATGTGGCTATAAAAGTTACCTAAATAAAAAGGAGTTTATGTTTTAAATAATTGGGTTTTATCCCTACAAATGAATTTTTCATTGAACTTGGGTTTTTTCCTGTTTATTATTTATAAAAGTTTGGTGTTTAGACTATGATAAAATATTTCTTAACTACGGTCCTGATGTTTAAAATTCCGTTGCCAAATTAATGAACACCGATTCCACCCGCTCTGAGTAACCGCGGCCGCCCGCCCTCGGGGCAAGGGGTCGGGGGTTGCGACAAATTAATATTCTTGTATTTGCATCTTTCCGGTGTATGCCTACACCTTGTGCATAGGTCATGGCCATTAGCAGTTTTAATGAGCCGAGGATATATCCAACACATGGTCGCATTAACCCCCAATGTTTATGTTATCAAACAATACATATTAAAACGGGTTATGCGGATTTATTAATCACAATCCGACTAAATGATCCCATACCCGACCAAGCGGTAATAATTTACTGTATCCCAAGCCCGTATAAGGAAAAATAAGTTAAAAGTATTTACCTTAGCTAATACTCGATTCACAGCAAGATTTGAAAAACTCAGTCGTATCTAATCTAACTAAATGCAGGTAGCTTTTACCAGGAGGCTCTAGTCTGGAATGATGGTAATATATAACCAGTTTAGAATGCTAACGGGTCTTAATTAAGTGAGAGACTTAGACCGGCTAGCTTAAAGTATTAAAAATGGTACGATACGCTGGATTAAGCGATGACTGAAATAGAATGTAATTTAGACCCAACAAGTACGAAGACTTGTATAATATGGGTAAACTAAATACATTCTGGATTTTGAAGTAAAAATGATAAGGTTAAACCCGTTTCGGCAAACTTACGTAAAGTAGTTACGTAAGTCTAATCGTACACGTATAAGTGGTAACTAGTAACCAGATGAGTCATGAACAAGTTCCATATGCCCATATACTTTAAATAAGTTATAATATCAGTAGGATATCAACTTTTATGCACGTAAAGGTTTTAAAATCAAACTATGCCACATAAGGGTGTTTTAGTCATTTCGCGATGTTTAAAAAGGATGTTGTGTATAATATGATGTTACGACCATAAACATTATTTGAAAACACTTTATATATGATATAATATCAGTAGGTTATCAAACATATGTGTGTTTTATAGTTTAAAACCAAACTATGCTCAGTAGGGGCATTTTGGTAATTTCACACATAGTTTTGAAGGTTAATTTGGGAATATGAGTGTATATCATATACCTACTATAAAAATATTTAAAATGATTTATCAAATCAGTAGGTAACAAGTTTTGGTTGGTAGTTATGGTCTAAAACCATACTACGCGCCGAAACGGCGTTAAAACCGTTAAATGACGATATGTGCGATATTTAAGGAAAACTGATGTTATGACCAGGTTTATATTATTTAAATATGTTAATTAACATAACATATCAGTGGTCAAAAGGTTTTGTATGAAAATTATGCTTTAAAACTATTTTAGGTGCAAAAAGGGCATTATCATCATTTAAGGACATAATTCAAGAACATATGCATAAACTAAGTTTGTAAACTGAATAGGTATCCCAAAATATCCTAATTAAGATATTATATCAGTAAGCAATGAGTTTGGTATGAGAAATTATGCTTAAAACTGATCTACGCGCCTAAAGGGCGTTTCGGTCCATTAAAAGAGTAATTTACAATATTATATGAAAACTAGGTTTATGATCAGATTTATATCACAGAAATATGCTAAACATGTTAACTTATCAGTACTGATATCATTTGCAAGTTCATTATGGTTTAAAACCTTATTTTTAACAAAAAGGGAATAACGGTCAAAGTATGGCATAATTACGGTAATTTACCTAAAACTCATATTACGAGAATGATTATATAATGTAACCTTATAGGGTAATGTTACATCATAATACAATCATAACGAGACCTTAAAATCAGAAACAGACTAGTCTAATTCGGTTCATAATCGAAAGTCAACGCAGAAGTCAAACTTCGCGACTTTCGGTTACGAACCGACCCTAAAACTGAATTGACGAGCCGAACACGTTTACACATGTTCTAATAAATATTACTAAGTTTTTTAAATGATAAAACATATTTTAGAACAACTCTAAACTCATATCGCAATTATTTCAAAAACTGACCCGTTGACTTTTAAAAACAATATTATGTTGACTCGTCAATTGACCAAGCAAACGTGATTCTTAGGAGGTGCCCTTTTGAGGGATTAACACCTACCTAATTATGATCACATAGCCATGTTCGTTACGAACAATGGCTTGACCGTTTAAGGTCCAACTAAAAGTCAAAGCGTTTATCGTAAACGCTTGACTTTTCGGCTTTAAAAGCCAAATAAATGAACTAGTCACGAAAGGATCACTTACAAGTGGTCCTAGCGACTGAAGAAAACTCAAAGAAATTCCCAATTGCTCAGGGTCCTCCAATATTGAGAGAAAGAAGGAAAGAATGAATGAAGGTGTGAGTTTTGAATGAAGGATCATCACCTATTTATAATGTTCAAGAAACTCTAGGATCTTGCCAAGTGTTTAGGGAAATTATGAGATGAGTACAAGTGTTATACCAGGTTTTTAAAACCATTAACAAGTCCATAGGTTCATCAAATGGTTTAGAAGTCTTGTGTGGGCACCAAGGAAAACTTATAACAATACAAAGATAAAAAAAAATATAGTTGTTGCTGTGCTGTAGCCTGGCGGCCCGCGATAACAGACCCTGGCCTGGTCGTGGCCCGTGACAAAGGTTAGGCCCAGCTTACCAGTTTCATCTTTCACCATATGACAACTTGGGTCCCTGACTTCTTTTATTCACATATTTAACTTTCAAAAGTTGACATTTATTGCATACTATTTTTTTCTAGTTTCATCTATTATGTCATTACAAGGTATGAACGTGTTAGTGGCCAATCTTGGCACACCCAGGAGTACGGCCGAGCATCACAAAGTTCCCGGTTCATTCAAGAGGTCACTCAAAGGCGTAGTTTCACACGTTGATGCTTTTGGCCCTTTTAACGCACAAAGTTGTGCGTATTATTGTTTAATGGCATCAAAGCCTTAAACAGCCAATATTAGGCATTCCCGAGAGTATGATTGAACATCACGATGCTCCAGGTTCATTAAAAGGTCACTCAGAGGCTTAGTATAAGCATGTTGACACTTTTAGTCCCTCTACATTCAAAGCTTTTGATTTTGACAAAGTTAGTCCCTCATAGTCAACATTTGACTTCATTAGGGTTTTTTACATGTGTTAACACATCATTGGACATGATTTTTTTCGAGGTGTTATAGACCTCTTACTGGTTCAGCACTTAATGGTTCCGACTATTAGTTTCACGAGCAGATATCTAAATGGTTCAGACATTTGCCTCTGAATGGTTAAGCATTATACTCAGTCTGAATGGTTAAGACCTCTAATATGAATTGGTCAGACATTTACCTGTGAACAATTAAGCATTATACTAGATCTTAGTGGTTCAGACCTCTTACTGGTTCAGCACTTAATGGTTCAGACCTCTTACTAGAGATGAGCATATTGGGTTTTTTTTATACCCGGAACCAGTTCCTAATCGTACCTGGTTCTTGAATGAGTGTGAATGGAACCGGTTCTTATAGGAACCGGTTCCAGTTCCTACTCAGTTTTAGACCATTAATACTAGAATCGATACTAACCGATTCCGGGTAGGGTTGTAACTGGTTCCTCGAAAGAACCGGTTCCTTCGGGTAATTCAATGAAAAAGCTGCAAAAGCTATAGGAATCGGTTTCAATGGCTATAATGCCGTTAGAAACCGATTAATGGCCATTATGATTGGTTTCTACTATATATATTCGGTTTCTACTCCAAAAATACATAACTTATACCTTCAAATCTATATTTTCAAACCTCCACAATTAAAATGGCGTGCAACGATGAGGTCGTTAAGGTTTTGGAAATAAAGAGAAATCCCGAAGTTTGGAAGCACTTTGATTTGTGCTTAATGACCGATAGCCACGAGATGGCACAGTGTAAAGCATGTGGAAAATTCATGAAGGCTACGGCAAACTCCATGTTAAAAAAACACACCGATCGTCATTGTCCGGTTACAAAGGCGAAGAGTTTGGTATGAGAAATTATGCTTAAAACCGATCTACGCGCCTAAAGGGCGTTTCGGTCCATTAAAAGCGTAATTTACGATATTATATGAAAACTAGGTTTATGATTAGATTTATATCATCGAAATAAGATAAACATGTTATCAGTACTGATATCATTTGCAAGTTCATTATGGTTTGAAACCTTATTTTAACAAAATGGGTATAACGGTCAAAGTATGGCATAATTACGGTAACTTGCCTAAAACTCAGATTACTAGCATGACCATATAATGTAACCTTATAGGGTTATGCTACATCATAATAAGATCATAACGGGACTTTAAATCAGAAGCATACTAGTCTAATTCGGTTCATAATCGAAAGTCAACGCAGAAGTCAAACTTCGCGTCTTTCAGTTGCGAAACGACCCTAAAACCGGAATTGACGAGCCAAACATGTTTTACACATGTTCTAATAATTATTAGAAATTTGTTTAAATGATAAAACATATTTTAGAACAATTCTAAACTCATATCGCAATTATTTCAAAAACTGACCCGTTGACTTTTTAAAACAATATTATGTTGATTCATCAATTGACAAAGCAAACGTGATTCTTAGGAGGTGTCCTTTTGAGGGATCAACACCTACCTAATTACAATCATGTAGCCATGTTCGTTGCAAACAATGGCTTGACCGTTTAAGGTCCAACTAAAAGTCAAAGTGCTTATCATAAACGCTTGACTTTTCGGCTTTAAAAGCCAAATAAATGAACTACTCACGAAAGGATCACTTACAAGTGATCCTAGGGAATAAAGAAAACTCAAAGGAAGTCCCTAATTGCCCTGGGTCCTCCAAGATTGATAGAAAGAAGGAAAGAATGAATGAAGGTGTGAGTTTTCAACACCTATTTATAATGTTCAAGAAACTCTAGGATCTTTCCAAGTGTTTAGGGAAATTATGAGATGAGTACAAGTGTTATACCAGGTTTTTAAAACCATTTACAAGTCCATTGGTTCATCAAATGGTTTAGAAGTCTTGTGTGGGCACCAAGGAAAACTTATAACAATACAAATATAATAAAAATATAGTTGTTGTTGTGCTGAAGCCTGGCGGCCCGCGAGAAAAGACCCAGGCCGGATCGCGGCCCGTGACAAAGGTCAGGCCTAGCTTACCAGTTTCATCTTTTAACATATGACAACTTTGGTCCCTGACTTCTTTTATTCACATATTTAACTTTCAAAGTTGACAATTATTGCATATTATCTTTTTCTAGTTTCATCTATTATGTCATTATAAGGTATGAAGGTGTTACTGGTCAATCTTGGCACAACCGGGAGTACGACCGAGCATCACGGAGTTCCCGGTTCATTCAAGAGGTCACTCAAAGGCATATTTTCACACGTTGATGCTTTTGGCCCTTTTAACGGACAAACTTGTGCGTATTATTGTTTAATGGCATCAAAGCCATAAACAGCCAATATTAAGCATTCCCGAGAGTATGATTGAACATCACGATGCTCCGAGTTTGTTAAAAGGTCACTCAGAGGCTTAGTTTAAGCATGTTGACACTTTTAGTTCCTCTACATTCAAAGCTTTTGATTTTGACAAAGTTAGTCCCTCATAGTCAATGTTTCACTTCATTAGGGTTTCTTACACGTGTCAACACATCATTGGACATGATTTTTTTCGAGGTGTTACATCCTCACCCCTTAAAAGAAATCTCGACCTCGAGATTTGCTCAAAAGATGGGGGTACCTCTATCGCATAATGGACTTGACCTCCCATGTATATTCGGGGCCTCTACGGGCATCCCTCTTAACCTTTATAATAGGTATATGCTTTCGTCGGAGCTTCTTAACCTTGTCGATCCTTGATTGATACCGATTTCTCAACAAACCGCTGGATTTTTTTAATCTGCACATCTACATTTGACAATGCTAGTAGCTCATTAGCTAGACATTTCTTTAAATTACAATTGTGGAACACATTGTGAATTTTACTGAGCTCCTTAGGTAAGTTTAGCTTATAGGGTACAGATCCGACGTATTCGATCTTCTCGAATGGTTCTATATATTCAGGGCTCGACTCGCCCTTCATACTGAAACGTATCACACCCTTTCCAGGATGGTACTTCCAGTAGGAATTATCCCTTAATTGGAACCTTAAGAGCTTTGCGCCTCTTGTTATCATTGCACTTCTGTCGATTGCTGGCAATTTTCAGGCGATTACGGATTCATATTATCTTATCTGTCGTCTTTGGGACAATCTTAGGTCCTGTTAGTTGGGCCTTCCCAACTTTTGCCCAATCCAATGGGCGTTTAATATTTTCTCCCATACAAGGCCTCTAGAGGAGCAGCCTTAACGCTTATATAATAACTATTAGTCGTGGGAGATCTTATTTAAGGTGTGATGGTCATTCCAAATATTACCCAAATTCATCTTAAGGGATAGCTACTCTTATGGTTAGTCGAACAAATAGACGGTCCTGGGCAGCGGATAACGATTCTTCATCGTTACCTATTAATCTTACGGTAGTTAATGCACAACCGCATTGAACTGTCTTTCTTAAATAACGACATCAGAACCCTCAGAATGATGAGCTAGTCTTTACAAAACTTTCTCCAAAAGCTCATCTGATTTGCTCTTAGTTCTTCTATTTTCGTCAGTGCTAACCTATATGGAGCTTCTGCAACAGGTGCAACCCTAGGTGGGATGTTAATCTTAACTCCACTTGCCTCTCAGGAGGTAAACAGGGTAGTTCTTCAGAGAAGACAATCAAGATAAATAGAGATATTTCAAATCTCAGGCTTTAGTTCATCTATCGTCACCTGTGTCATATGAACGACACATTTTCTTTACGAATGCATGGATGCCTTAAGTAGAGACACTTACTCAGACATTTCTATACTGGATATCTTCTTTGAATACCATTAGGTGACTTTAGTACAATATGACCATTGGGATATCTCAGTGGTTCCATGAATTAAACCTCCATACTGATCAGGCATAGAAGCAATCTATGGGACACACTAGGATACGCCAATCATAGTTTGGCATTCGCAGTTGATAGAAATCAATGAGATAATAAATAAAATAACATATATTGTCGTACTCTATCTAGAGAGAGAGAGTACTCTAGATTTTATAGATGAGGATTATTCGACGAGAATAGAAGGAACGGTTTCTATGATTTCGTTGGTAAGTTCTACCCTTTACCTAATATTTGTAGTTCTTATGGGTAATTTAAAAGTTTGCTAAGCCTATGATCTATGAAAGATTTATTAATACCTGAATTAAAACAGAATTCTTAGCAAAATATCTTTGATTCATGGTAAGGAATGTACCTGATGACATTATTGATATGTACTGCCTCTTGGCATTCATCAGGAGAGTTCAGGCATTTCCTTTCTTAGCCTCTCTATACTTAGTTATACCTTCTTTGACAGTTTTAGGGCAGTTAGTCCTGATGTGGCCTTTCTCGCCACAGCTGAAAAAGACTGCATTCTTTAGGTTTCTACATTCATGGGACTGATGACCAGTTCTTTTGCAGACGCCACACTGCTTTGGTCTTTGGTCCGTTCGACATTGTCCCCGGTGCCTTTTATCGCAGGTCTTGCATACAGGTTTCTTATTGGATTTTTGTTGGTTCTTATTAAGCTCGGACTTGCCCTTTTTCTTAGATTTCTGGGAGTTATCCTCTTCCCTTTTCCTTTTTCCGTCAGTCTCAGTTTTGACTGACTTACTTCTTAACCCATCTAGTGTGAGTGGCTGAGATAGATCCCTAGTGGATTTATAAGAAGCAGGCTTTGAAGCCTTAAAATGCCCTTTTATCTTTGGTGCTAAACCACCAATATATTGTGCATTACGCTTAGATCCTGTAATCGAATAGGGCACTATCCTAGACAATGAATTGAAGTCAGTAACATACTGTCGACAGTCTAGATTTTTCATGTTGACAGTCAGAAAATCTGATTCCATCTTTTCCATTTCATGTCATGGACAGTGAGTTTTTCTGATAAGGTCCATCAACTTGGACCATCCCATATTGTATAAGGGTATCTTCCCCGTGGACTTTATTAATTTCTTCCACCAAGTAAGGGCATCGCCCTTGAACGACTGTGATACATACTTCACAGTGTCTTCCTTAGCACAACCGCTGATATCCACAATGGTTTCCATTTCATCCAACCATTTCATGCAATCAATGGCCCCTTTTTCGCCATTGAAGTCTCTTGGCTTGCAAGAGAGAAAGTACTCGTAAGTACATCCTTTAGAGGAACAGAGATCCTCATTATACATTATCTTCTTTGGTTCACTCTTCGCATTCGAAGCATGAATAAAGTTCTCCTCACGAGCAGATGATTGTGGTTTTGAATAGGATTTGGAGCGAGTAGCATTAAGCTCTTTGAACTTTTTCATGGCCTTTCCAACAGCTGCGTCAATCACAGCTTGGAGATTAGCTCCATTAACATTAAGGTTCACATTTGTAGCATCATTAGCATTTGTCTCATTATTAGTGTCGCGACTATAGTTTGCCTCATCCGAGGTTGCCATACTCGAAGCTTGGTAGTAAACACCATTTTAAACAATTGCTTAGTTGCATTACAATAGCTAGTCATCAACCCGGACAACTTAACGTACGTTAGCCATGGTATCATTAAACCATATAGGCTATTAGGATATGAATATTCCTAATGAATGTTATTTGAATGTACATCAATTACATCTAGCCTAGGTCATAAAAGGACCATTAATGGCATTTAGGGTTTGGGCCGAGTCCATTACTATTTTGACAGGGGATCAAAATGTCACAACTGTCTTTGTCATATTGACGATTTTGGATAGCTCGATGGCTCGCCACCAGGATTTTTAAATATGGAATCATAAGCCCGTCACGAAGGACATATAAATAGAGCACATAGGTTTGTTGCGAAGGACATTAAGGTGCTGGCACAAAGGTCGCCTCGAAAGATATTAACCTATGGCATATAGGTCCGTCACGAAGGACATAACGATCATATGGCATGAAGGCCTCGTCGTAAAGGACGTATAAGTATGGCACAAGTGGCCTCGCCACAAGGACATTTTTAAGATATGGCATAATAGGCTTGCTACAGAGGATTTTATAATATGGCACAGAGGCCTATCCCCGAGGACATTAAACGATATATGGCACAGAGGCCTTGTCACGAAGGACTTTAAACGATATGGCACAAAGGCCTTGCCATGAAGGACAAATGTATATGGCACAAAAAGCCTGATCATAAAGGACGTTAAATATATAAGTCGCAATCTTATTTGATCAGGGACTTTAAGGCTTGAACATAGTTTTTCACCTTTGGGTAGAGAATCATAGACTACATCTATCATTACTTGAAAGATGATTTATTTTGGCACTTAGGCAAATCAATGAACATCACTAATGGATGTTTATATATAAATATATATGTATATATATATACATATATATATAATCATCGTAATTGATGATCTTAGTCATGATCCTATTGATCTTATAGATTATAAGGCTTGGGCACTGCCCATCACCTTTGACAGTGAACCATAACAGTCACAATTGTCAATGTCACTAGTGGACAATATAATATATAGCCCGTAGGAGAAACATCACTAAAGGATGTTAAATATGGTGATCATCGTATTAATGATGTTAATCATGATCTCACTAATCGTATAGACTATTAAGCTTGAGCATAGCTCACCGCCTTTGACATGGAATCATAAAAGATTACAATTGTCTTTGTCACAAATGGACAATATAATATGGCCCACAGGCACTTCATCACTAATGGATGTTTGTATTATGGTCATCACATTCATGATACTTTCCATGATCTAATTTGATCATATAGGCTCTAAGGCTTGGACGTAGTCCAATTACCTTGACGACTGGTGTGGTTTCTTAAGTCACACTGCTAGGAGTGTTAACATTTTCTGAATGTCAACAAAGATTAATTGTCTTAAGAGGGTTGTAATATCATAGCCATGTTCATGTTGACATATAGGCTAGGTTATACCATTAAGAGGATCTTTTGAGATTATTTAGCGGATCAATAAAGTTCGAATAAAATCAAGACGATCGCTGGAAAAATGGATATAATGAATACATATATAATAAATTTCAAAATACTTTTCATTTAAACGGTAGGAAATTAATACATGCCCTTAAATAGAACTTTAGTTATCCTAAATTAGCTCGTCCACGCAGGGACTAAAAGTAACACAAGTCAATTCAGGGACTAAAAGGAAATATAAGTCCACATAAGGACTACAAGATATTTTAAGTCCATATAGGGACTATATTGAAACAATATGCCCATGAAGGGATTATAAGGAAATATTATGTCTACGAAGGGACTATAATGAAGTAACATGTCCACGAAGGGACTATTTTGAAATAGTCTATCCAAAAAGGGATTTTAGTGAAATAACACGTCCATAAAAGGACTGTATTGAAAAATCATGCCCACAAAAGGGACTTTGCCGAACAGATGTCCTCACAGGGACTTAAGTTGAAAGATATGTCCATTTAGGGATTATGATAAACAAATGTCCACACAGGGACTATACAGAAGAGATAGGTCCTTATAGGGACTTTGAAGCAATACTAGTCCACGCGGGGACGGAAAGGATAATATAAGTCCATATACGGACTATAAGATATGTCAACATTGGGACTATAGTGAAACAATTTGTCCTCGAAAGGACTATGATGAAATATTATGTCCGCCAGGGGACTTTAATGAAACAACATGTCTACAAAAAGATTTTAAAGAAATAACATGTCCATGAAAGGACTATAATGTAATATAATGTCCACGAAAGGACTATAATGAAATATCATGTCCACAAGGGACTTTAATGAAATAATATGTCCATGAAAGGACTATAGTGGAGTATATTGTCCACGAAGGGATTATATTGGAACATAATATCCACGGAGGGACTATATTGATATATAATGTCCACGAAGGGACTATATTGAAATATAATATCCATAAAGGGAGTATATTGAAATATAATATCCACGAAGGAACTATATTGAAATATAATGTCCACAAAGGGACTATATTGAAATATAATGTCCACGAAGGGACTATATTGAAATATAATGTCCACAAAGGGACTATATTGAAATATAATGACCACGAAGGGACTATATTGAAATATAATGTCCACAAAGGGACTATATTGAAATATAATGTCCACGAAGGGGATTATATTGGAACATAATATCCACGGAGGGACTATATTTAAATATAATGTCCACGAAGGGACTATATTGAAATATAATGTCCATAAAAGGGACTATATTGAAATATAATGTCCACGAAGGGACCATATTGAAATATAATCTCCACGAAGGGACTATATTGAAATATAATGTCCACAAAGGGATTATATTGAAATATAATGACCACGAAGGGACTATATTGAAATATAATGTCCACAAAAGGACTATATTGAAATATAATGTCCACAAAGGACTACAATAATCAAGTGCCTATACAGGAACTTAAAGGAAAATGAAATACAATGAAAGATAGATTTTCTAATGCCTTCCTTGCTTCATTCCGATTGTTTCTCTTCTTTGTTTACCATACGCGGTATTAACACTGAAGACCTCAGTGAATAAAGTAAACATTCCAATCAGGATCCATTGTAAAAGTAGAATCCAAGATTCAATGGTTAAAAATAAATCGGATCACGGATTGGAGTTTGACAAGCATAGTCTAAGTTCGGGATTCCAAGACTTGGAGGTAAGAAATAGGGATCATTAGCATCCATAGATATTATCTTCAAAAATGGGAGGCTTAGGGAACTCTGGCATGGACTCCACTAGTACAAACTTCAAAATTTGAGCCTCAGGGACCTCCAGTATGGACTCTGAAGTCTAGTTAAAGGTTTCAATAAGTTTGGTTTTTTGAATGAGTCCATATAGGTCTTCCTCCAAACCGGTCGCACGCTTATCCTAGCCGTGATACGGAGCTTCCATCAACGGCTTCTTTGCTTGGCGTCATATTCAAAATACATAAATTCGAAAACAATATTTACTTAATAGGGATGAGAGCATTCCTATGTTAAGTCTAGATTCAGAAGGTCTAAGGAATATGCCACTGTGTCATTTGAGATTAAACACCAAAGGCTAGTGTTTAATTCACTCAAAAGTTGGCTTTGATACCAACCTGTCACACCTAGATATTTACAGCTCAGCCCGGTAGGCCCGGTGGGGAGTATCATGACGTAAGATTGGTATCGTCATGGTCAAACATACACAGAATAGCACAGAGGAAGTCTTGGAATATAAAATATTGTTACAAACCCAATTGTCTGAAATTACCAAAGTAATAGTTACAAACGAGCTTGTAATATCAAATCCACAGGAGGATAGTTATAAAATGTTCAAAGTGAAGTTTAACAGACTTTAAGGCATCTTTAAGGACTTGCAAGATCCTCTATTTACACTGGTAAATACAATTAACTGACTCATTTGAAAAATGTTTATGAAAATTGGTTTAGGTGCACCAGGCATGAAAATCTTTTATAACTTGGGATAATTACACTTATAATCTTGTATATAGAATTACATGTTTGTCATACATATGGGGCCCAGTACAAAGACCGAGACATGATTAACCGAACACCACTTATAAACCCATAAAGAAGTTATCCCCAACCTTAAGGGTAATTATATAACAACCCTCCAACAACCCTTTAACAAAACCCTAAACATTCCGATTATACCCCGTATACTCGTTAACGGACCTAAAATACCTTTATATTAATAAAAACCAAATAAAAACAAATATTAGTGCCGCTCGCGGGGAGCGACCCAGTTAAGGGATCGGTTCACGGGGCGCGACCACCGATGACTTGCCGGGCACCTGTGAAGACACGTGTCCTAACGTGTGTCGAGGCTAGTCTGCTGACTAGTCAAAGCTAGGGCTTAATCTACCCTTCTCGCAGGCCGCGAAGGAGATAGGGGCGGGCTTCGCGGGCGCGAGCCGCCTCTCGTCGGGCCTATAAAAGGGGCTTCAAGCCTCAGTTGTTCGACATTCAGAATTCTCTTTCTCTCTCTAATCTTTAGTCATATTATACGGGGAATAATACCCCTAAGAAGTGAAGCTCTGCCTTGTTGTAAGTATTATAACCCCGCTCACGTATTTGATACCCTACCCGATTGATCTAGGGCTCTGTAACGCATGTCGAGGCTCTGCATGACTCAGTTCGTTGGAGTTCTGTCTCGGTAGTATGGCTAATGTGAATTTGGGTTATCTTACTAACACGTGTGCATTGTTTAATTTTTAATAGATAATAACCAGGAGAAAAACTAGAAAGTTATAGTATTATCTAAGTCAGCAATGTGAGTACATTCTCTTTTGTAAACTGTTTTTACAAAACCTCAAATGTATTCAAATATAATTAACAGTGATTGAGTATATGTATTCTACAATTACTGATAGTATGTTGGGGTTTTGTAGACATTAGTTGACACTCGTTACTATTGCGAATAATAGCATGACCACAAGTCAGGATTGACAATACCAAATGAGTAATTGGGCAGATATAAACATTGTAATCGCGGATGCTCTCAATATTGTAAAGTTATAAAACTGTTTTGATTAAACTGGGATGCAGTTGCCAGTATTTCTTGCTGATAAAACCTTTTTAAAACGCGTTTTAGGTAACTTAATATGAAGCTAATCGAAGCCAGCTGGAGACCATTTAAGGCTTAAAGATGTGGCTATAAAAGTTACCTAAATAAAACGGAGTTTATGTTTTAAATAATTGGGTTTTATCCCTACAAATGCATTGTCAATGAACTTGGGTTTTATCCTATTTATTGTTTATAAAAGTTTGGTGTTTAGACTCTGATAAAATATTTCCTAACTACGGTCTTGATGTTTAAAATTCCGCTGCCAAATTAATAAACACCGATATTACCCACTCTGAGTAACCGCTGCCGCCCTACCTCGAGGTAAGGGGTCGGGGCTGCAACAGAAGGTGGTATCAGAGCTACAACCACTGGTTTAAGCAAATGAAGTGTCCTGCTGACACTTAAATTCTAAATAAACTATGTTAGGAAATAATTTATGTGATTATGTGTAAATATGTATATTATTGTTTTGTGTTATTTGACAATTTGTTAGTTTACAGTATGAGTGAGCAAGGTACATCCGATGCTTATCGTCAATTAGTTAGTTCCCCAAAAGATGAAGGAACCTAATCTCAGCCAAATTCCTCAGGATACTCAGCTGATACTGAGGAAGGAATATTTATCTTTAAGGCACAGTCTGAGGATTCATTCCTTTCTAAAAAGAGAGGATGGTTTAGTAGAGGAGCGCATGAGAGAAGAAAGAGGATGAAGAAATTACAACAACAAAGAGCAATAGCAAAAGCCAATAGGGAAGTGAATGCCCAAACTCAGGAAGTAGTCAATAGACCACTGTGGGAAGAGGAACTAGATAGACAGTTAGCCGACTTCCATATGCTAGCCACTACAGCAGTAGACTCTAACCTAAACCAAATAGCTGAACCGCCACTATTACCCTTATTCCCAGTCCAACAAATGCTAGAACCAAACCAGGAAAACCAATTCCCGATACTTGCATTTGACCCTAATGAATTACCTAGAGTCCCAACCCCAAACTCTTTAGAATATGATCCATAGTTTGATGACAATATGTCATATTCGACATATATACTCCCGAAGAACCAATGCCAACTCCACCAGTAAACCCACCCTTGAGCCAAGAATGTGTGTAGGAACTCCGCCAGTACCGCGAAAATTTAGTAAATGAAGGGAATAGAATTCGACAGATAGGGGAAAAACTTGTTTGGAAATACGACGAGCATGAGATGCAATATTGGATATACGACACCTAGAATAATACAAAGATATGTGTGTAATTTTGTATTAAAAATATATACATATATAATATATAACCAACTAAGATAGATATACAAAACTAGATATCGATGCATAACTACTAGTGTGTTTAATTTTCAGTTGTAATATGTAATCGATGCATAGATATATAAAAAGAGTGAAGTCGCAATGTTCGACGATTTTGATCAATCTGTTTGTGTGATTGTTTGTATTAAATTTTATTTTGTGGTAATTAATACCTGATAAATATTTCCAATTCAGATGGACAATGAAGTAAATCAGGAAAACCAGAATAATGAGAATAATGGAAACCAAATAGATAACAGTGCCATCCAACATATAGTAGAAAAAGAAATTATAGATGCTATCCCATATATTCCCAAGACTGTTAAAGAAAATAAATCTTTAATTGGAAGTAAACGTCCACCCACTGAACAAAGTCACAATGTGAACGAAAATAATGGACCACTGATCCAAGTACCTATTCCAAAAAGAAGAAGAACCGTTTCATATGGTTGTTCTTATAAAGAATTCTGGTCTTGCAAACTAATATAATTCTCAGGCAATGAAGGAGCCATTGCAGCCTTACGCTGGATAGAAAAGACAGAAACAGTCTTAAAAATACGTAAATGTGCAGATAAAGATATGATTATGTTTGCTTCTAATCTTTTCAAAAATGCAGCCTTAGAATGGTGGAATACGATTCTCCAGTCTAGAGGAAGTGATAGAGTTTATAATATGGAATGGACTAACTTTAAAGAGATAGTCAAAAGAAAATTTTTTCCTCCTCATGAAAAAGAACAAATCGCCAATAAGTTCTTAAATCTTAGAATGAATGGAATACACTGCAAAGGTTACACTACCATATTCTTTGAATATGCTAGAATAGTACCAACCTTAGCCTCACCAGAACCCGTATTAATCTCCCGTTACATCTGGGGATTAATTAGTGAAATTAGACACGTAGTCAAGGCAGCTAGGCTACAAACCATAGAAGAATCAATAGAACTAGCCAATACCTTGACTGATGAATTAGTACGCACGCAAGAGGAAAACCAGAGAAAGAACCTAGTCCAAAGGTTTACCCAAGAATTTTCTCTATAGTAATTCCAACCGTGGTAAAGATACAGGTTCTTCTTCTGCACCTTACTGCAAGTCTTGTAAAAAGAAGAATTATGGAAAATGTGCAAGGTATTGTAATTTCTGCAAGAAACCCGAGCATAAGGAAGAAGAATGCCAGAGCATTTGTTCTGACAGCTGAAGAAGCCAAGATGATTCTGGATGTGATTGCCGGTACGTTTTTAGTTAATGATATTTTTTGCTAAAGTATTATTTGACTCTCGTGCAAACCAAAGTTTATCAATACTTCTTTCTGCAAACTTCTCAACCAACCATTAACTAAACTTCAACAAGATTGTCTGGGAGAGACGACAAATGGAGAATCCATTAAGATAAGTGAAATCCTGCAGGGAGCAAGGATAGAAATTTTAAACCATGATTTTATTGCTAACTTGTACCCAATGAATATGGCTGGATTTGATATTGTCTTAGGAATGGATTGGTTGGTAGCCAATCATGCCAGTATTTTATGCGATCAAAAGTCAGTGCAAGTAAGTACATCAAAGGGTGAAAAGATCACAATTAAAGGAGACAAGCCAACCAGATTAACAAAATTCATCTCTGTGATGAAAGCTGCAAGCTATGCAAGGAAAGAAGGAGTAGATTTCCATAATCATCAACACTAAAGGAAAAGAATTAAAAGATATTCATGTAGTATCTAAATTCGTAGACGTCTTTCCAGAAGAATTACTTGGATTACCGCCAGATAGAAAAGTTGAATTTAGGATTCACCTAATACCAGGAACGACAACGATTGCCAAGGTGCCATATCATTTAGCACTGACGGAAACGCAAGAAATGAAGAAACAGTTGGACGAACTTCTGGAGAAAGGTTTCATACAACCTAGTTCAACCCCATGGGGAGCACCAGTTTTGTTTGTCAATAAGAAGGACAGATCGATGCGTATGCGCATTGATTATCAGAAATTGAACAAGGTTACAATTTAAAATCGGTACCCATTACCGAGAATCGATGATCTGTTCGATCAACTTCAAGTAGCTCGATTCTTTTCTAAGATCGACTTACGCTCAGGATATCATCAATTGAAAGTACAGGAAGATGACATTCCTAAACTGCTTTCAGAACAAGGTATGGTCATTATGAATTTACCGTCATGCCATTTGGGTTAACCAATTCCCCAGCTGCATTTATGGACATGATGAACATGATATGTAAGCCATACTTGGATAAATTCATAGTTGTCTTTATAGATGATATTCTAATTTACTCTAAGAGTAAAGAGGAACATGCAGAGCATCTGCATACACTTCTGACATTATTGAGAAAAGAAAAGCTTTATGTTAAATTCTCAAAATGTGAATTTTGGTTACAAGAAGTGAAATTCCTTGGACGTCTGGTTAATCATGAAGGAATTCATGTGGATCCAACAAAAATCGAGGCGATTACCAAATGGAAAGTCCCTGAATCGCCAACAGAAGTAAGAAGTTTTCTTGGACTGGCAGGTTATTATAGACGTTTTATTCCGGATTTCTCTAGAATAGTCATTCCATTAACCAAACTGACCTGCAAATCAGTTAAGTTTGAATGAGGACCAAAACATGAAGAAGCCTTTAGGCTTATTAAGCAAAGGTTAACCAACGCACCCATACCCGCGTTACCAGAAGGAATTAAAGATTTGATAGTCTATTGTCATGCATCTAAGTTAGGATATGGATGTGTGTTGATGCAACGTCAAAAGATTATAGCCTATGCCTCTAGACAACTTAAGAAACATGAAGAGAATTACACAACCCATGATCTAGAATTAGGAGCCATATTTTTTGCCCTTAAGATTTGGAGACACTATCTTTACGGTAGTAAGTTTATTGTGTTCACAGATCATAAGAGTCTAAGACATGTTTTGGGCAAAAAGAATTAAATATGAGACAGCGACGCTGGATGGAAATTCTTAGTGATTATGATTGTGATATCTAGTATCATGCTGGAAAAGCTAACGTAGTCGCTGATAATTTAAGTCGAAAGTATCATGAAAAGTTAAAACGAGCACGTTCTCTTAGATTAAATCTACAGATAGATTTAAATGAGCAAGTTAGAGATGTACAGGAAATAGTAATCAAGGATGATACTGAAAGATTAAAAGGAATGATTAAGGAATTAGAACAAGGAACAGATGGAATTTGGAGATTCCATAAGAAAAGAATCTGGATACCTAAATAAGGAAACCTATGCCACAGAATTCTAGAAGAAGCCCGTAAGTCAAAGTATACGATACATCCCGGAAATGATCAGATGTATCAATATTTAAGGAAAAATTTCTGGTGGATAAGAATGAAAAAGGATATAGCCAATTATGTTGCTAAATGTCTAACCTGTTCATAAGTTAAAGCTGAACATCAGAAACCCTCAGGGTTATTACAGCAATTAGAAATGCCAATATGGAAATTGGAATTGATAACAATGGACTTTGTTACTAAATTACCCAAGACATGAAAAGGTAATGATACAATCTGGGTGATTGTAGACAGATTAACCAAATCTGCTCATTTCTTACCTATGAAGGAAAATTTTAGTATGAAACAATTAGCCAAGTTATATGTGAATGAAATAGTTTCATTACATGGAATTCCTTTATCTATTGTTTCTGATAGAGATAGCCGATTTACTTCTCATTTTTGGACAAGTTTCCAAAAAGCAATGGGAACTAGGTTGAATCTAAGCACCGCTTATAATCCTCAAACAGACGGACAAAGCGAAAGGACAATTCAGACAATGGAAGATATGCTTAGAGTTTGTGTAATCGATTTCGGCAGAAATTGGGACAATCATTTACCATTAATAGAATTTTCAAACAATAACAGTTACCATACCAGTATCAATACTGCACCATTTGAAGCACTTTATGGACGAAAGTGCCGAACTCCAGTCTGTTGGGCAGAAATTGGAGAAAAGCAACTATCTAGGCCAGAGATAGTGCAAGAAACAACGGACAAGATAATTCAAGTCAAAGAAAGACTGAAAACAGCACAAGATCTTCAAAAGAGTTATATAGATAACAGACGAAAACCCTTAAAATTTCAAGTTGGAGATAAGGTATTGTTAAAAGTTTCTCCATGGAAAGGAGTAGTCATATTCGTTAAAAGAGGAAAGCTAAGCCATAGGTGTTTTGGTCAAAAATTACCGAAGCAATTAAGTGATCAAATTAGTTAAGTGAGGTAGTGTGCTAAAAATATGTGTTAAAAATATGCTAATTAAGTTGTTTGCAAAAACAATTTTCAGGATACGGCTCAGGATAATGAACTGTATCTACGATCAAACAATGAGCAAAAATGTAAAGGGTGACACAGTATGTACGAGGAAAGCCCTTGATCAATCTAGATCGCCGGCACAAAACCTCAGGAGCTGACAATCGCAGCTGCCTTGTTCTTCTTATTGCTTCAAATGTCAGGATACAGTGCAGGATATGATGCGGATCAACTAAGTGTTACAATGTAATTCGAATACAAGTGTAAGTGTGTAGTGATTGTTTGCAACTAGAGAGAAAGAGTGTGTGAAAGATTGTGTCCCCCTAATCTGATCCGATCAATCCCTTTTATAGTAAAAGAAACTAACTAACTATCCTATTATTCTGGGATTTAGCGAATATTCCACAAGTGAACGTTGCAGTCCACGTCTTCCGGCTTCAACGTCTATAATCCAACTGATTTGCCCGAGTCTTGAGGAGAAGAAGTCCAGCTGAACGTTAGAGACTTGCACTCCTTAATCTGCACGTGGTTAATTAGTTACTACCAGGATATCGCATCAGGATGTTACCAATACCCTGATCCAGCATCCTGGTCACAAACAAAGTCAGAATATCAGTCAGGATATATGAGCAGAAAATCACCCATAACAATTGTCCCCAAATATATCTGTTGGTATACCAATTTCAACGGATATATTTTTAATCTTATCTCTTAAATCGAGGTTAATAAACCGAAACGTCGCTTGATGTGACTTGGTGCAACTTCCAACGTGATATTTACTCTTTACCCCCTACACTCAGCCCCTTATTGAGCTGATTTATTCAGCATCATTATCATCACTTTCCAAGCCATTTTCTAGGTATTTCCTTTGTTGGTGCACTGATGTCTATTAACTTCGTCTTTATCAAGTCTTGTAATGTATTAGATAGATCAGGGCACGCAAAACGAGAAATCAAGTATTATAGGTAATTCCGCTTGAAATATAATTCCGCTTGGAATTGTATTTCCGCTTGAATTGTTAATATCGCTTGATATGGAATTTCATTTGAACCGTTTCAAACGGAATTAGGTAATTTCGTTTGAAATGTGATTTTGTTTGTACCGTTCAAGCGGAATTAGCTTTGCCTATAAATACTGATGTGCCATGTTTATTTGAAATGGAATTAGAAGTCATTGTTTGAGAGCCGAGGTGCTGCCGAATTGTTATCAGAATTGTAAAAGCTCAGGAAATCAATAAAAGAAGATAATTAAAGGAAAACAAGCTGTTTTACATCAATTACACTGATTCCGCCTTTGTTTTTGATGTTGAACTCTTCATATTGACTCGTTAGGGTCACACGACGATCCAACAAGTGGTATCAGAGCTCAGGACGAGGAGTTCATACCAATTCAGCTTGATTTCATCGGATTCTTTCACTTCTACTCATTCTTTTCTGATTTGAACAAGATTGAACGGATAAAATGGCCTGATTTTCACATATTATAAGCGAAACATAGTTTTATCTAATCCTTGAAAGAATTGGACTAAAATTCGACTTAAAACTAATAAAACTGATAAGTCCGCTTGAAAAATTGATCAAAAATGCTGACGTCATCTTAATTCCTCACGGGATTAACCACACTGTTCTTAATTTCGCTTAAAAAGTCACACGGAATCAAATTCCGTTTGAAGAGTTAAAACGGAATTACTAATTCCGCTTCAAAGATCTTATTTCCGTTTCAGTTGGCCTAATTTCATTTGAAATTAACCTAATTCCACACGGAATTAAAATATGCTTGATAATTCCGTTTGAAAACCATATTTCGTTTGAGTGGTAATTTCGTTTGAAGCAATTCCGCTTCAACTGATTCCGTTTGAAAACTGCTTTTCAAAATTCCAAAATTTTTTCTAAGTGTTTGTTGACTGTTTCAGGTACTTGAAAGATGGACGAGTTTATGAATCCTTTCAGTGATATGTTTGCCTTTGCGGGAAACACCGGAGATGATAATTCAAACAACACCAATGAGAACACTCCGAGTGCAAAGAAAACTTTATCCGATGCTTTAAGTGTGGAGAGTGCATACGGCACATACAACAAACCTCCAAAGTTGATGGCGATTGAAGAGTACAATAGGTGGGCCAAAAGATTTGAAGAGTGCTTGAAAGCGTTTGCGTATCCAAGCTGGAAAAGTTTAAAGAATGGATTCAATAATGGAGGAAAAGATGGTGAAAATCTGACACAAACTGAAGATATAGAGAATTTTGTTGCTGAACAAAAGTGCATTGCATTGCTTCATCAGTCTGTCAGAGACGACATAATATCTCTGATCGAGTACACAAATGCTCAAGATCTTTGGGAAAAATTAAAAGTGAAATGTGTGGGTAGTGCTGAGATAGTAAAAAAACAAAAAGAAACTGTTAGGAAAAGAGTTTGATTTATTTGGTTGTTTAAAAAATGAATCTGTTTCTAAGATGATTGAGAGATTTGGACACTTGAAGTTGGAGCTGGCAAGACATGGGGTTGTATATTCTCGAGAAGAATTAGTTGACAAATTGTTTGACTCGTTGCCGGATGAGATGGATTGGCAATACTTTGCCTTGATGTTGAAGAATACAATCAAGTCCGAGGATGTGACGGTTGATTTGTTAATTGAAAGACTGGAGAGTCACGAGCTGGAGATAAAGAAATCAAACAAAGTCAATCATTCTTCATATCAGCAGAATGTGGAGCTGTACTATCCAAAAAGTATGATTCCCAAGAATGTGTCTCCCAAGACAGCTTTTTCTGCTGAAAATTCTAATACATCAAGTAAAGAGAGTTCAAGCAGTGGTTTTCACAATGGTTCTTCGTCAACTTCAAGCCAATCAGCTTCAAAGAACTTGTTTTAATGCAACATTGCTGTGGATTTAAAGAATGCTCAAAATTTCAGCTAAGAATCCGCAAAACAGCAGATGGTGTTCTTAGCTTCTGTGCTAGAGTCATATGAGAGCCTTGTGGCAGGCAAGATTGGAAACACTAACCTCACCAACGAGGATTACGATCAGATCGACCCGGAAGAGATGGAATTGATCGACAATAGGTGGTGTATGGCTAGTGCAGTCCGACGAGCACAACGGTTCATGGAGATTACTGGTAGACATTCTATCGGAGGGCCATCCACAAAACTTGGCTTTGACAAATCAAAAGTCACGTGCTTCAGGTGCAAACAAAAAGGACATTTCAAAAGAGAATGTCGTAACACACCAGCTGATGATACTACAAATCCATTTCGAGAAGATTACTACAAAAGAGCGATCTATCATCAGAATAAATAAGAACCGCCCAGAATGAAGCAGCTTGAAGATACCCCCAAAGAAAAATCCAGAGCTCTTGCTGTTATTCATGACGATGAAGGTTTTGACTGGAGCGAATTACTACCAGAGGAGGATGCGGTAGGATATGCGTTTATGGCAAAGCCTGTTCCATTTAAAGACAACAGAACAGAAAAAGAAAAGTTTGTCAACAGAAAGATGAAAGCTCATAGCAGGATGATCAGAATGTCTTCTACATTCAATGAAGATAAAAAGGCAAAAAGATGGGATGCTGATAGAGAATGTTATCTTGATCCCATAGGAAACATTGCTGTTGATCCAAAATCCATTATTCTTGATACTATGATTCAACAAATTGCTGAAGAAGAAGAAGGTTGGCAAAAATTATGGTGGGGAGGTGGAGAAGAGAAAGTAGAAGAAAAAGAGATAGAAAAAGAGCAGCAGACAAAGAAGATTGATGATGGGATCATTGATACATCACAAGAATTTACCGCTGAAAACTTGAAGGAGATGGCTGAAAAAGTTCTTGCTGCAAAAGAACTAGAGGTAGATTCTGATTCTGGAACTGAGTCCAAAGATAAGGTCAGTTCAAATGATACACATGAGTCAGGTAAGAAAGTTAAATCTGAGAACGACTGCAAAAATTGCATGAAAGAGTGCAAAGTTTGTAGTACAATCACTTACCTCAGTGGTAAGAAAGTTGAAGAACTGACTGGTAGAGTCAGAAGTGTTGAAGATCAGATCTTAAACCGTGATAAATTGTTGAAAGCTTCAAACGACAGATTAAAAGAATTAACTGAGAAAATCGAAAATGATAAAAATGACATAGAAAGAGTTAGGAAAGAAAACGAAAAGTTAGTTCTTGAAAATCGTCAGATTTCAGAAAAATTTGAGAAGCTAAAACTAACGGTTAAAGATTCTGATGAAAGAAATGGTAAGACTACAAAGGAAAATCTTCAACTGTCAGGAGTTCTTAGAGTGAAAGAAGAGTTAATCAACCAGCAACTGGATGAAATTGCTAAGATGAAGCTTCCATTTCAAGAAGCCAAAATTGAAAATGAACGTATCCAGTTGAAACTGAATAGTTACAACTCCGCAAGCTTTGTTTTGCAACACATTGTTCCCAAACCCATCAGGAAAAATAAAGCAGGCGAAGATGTCTTTTCGGATGGAACAGGGGTGGGGTATCATCAAGTTCCACCACCAGTTCTAAACAATTATTCAAAGAAACAATCAGGGTTGGTTAATGATGAAGATGTTAATGAAGTGAAACTTCCGGACACAATTGATGTCACATTCACTTCATCTTCCGATGAGGATAGTGTTCAGTCTGAAATTGTTAAAAGCATGGCTAAAAATGTTTTGAAGTCTGAAAGTGATTCAGCTGAGGATGAAGAATGTTTCTTGAACAATTACATTCCGAAACCAAAATCCAAAAACAACTTAAATGAAGAACCTACTCTTGTCATGTACAAGATGTCGGGATCGGATAAGTTGTATTCGGATTCTTAGTTTCCACTGGAGAATGTTAATGTTGCCAAATTGAAAAATGTGTTCAAATTGGTTGAAATTGATCTGTCTGAGATAGATGGTTTGAAACAGACAAAGAGGCAATTGAATTTTGAAAAAGATAAAGCTTATTATAAAAAACCTGTTGTACCACCACGTTTTTCTAACAACAATCAAAACAGATGGTCGGGTGGTTATAAGGGTGGTAAGAATTATCCAAGAAGGAATTTTCAAAATAAAAAGTTTGCTGAGAAAAAGGTGTTTGTAAAAAGCTCGAGTTCTCATTCCGAGCAAGAGTTTGAGATTTTTTCAAAATCAAATGAAGAGTTCTTTGAGGAGAAGGCTTCACAACCTCAGACTGAAGGCACAAGTCGAGTAGTTGATACTCGTACATGTTTCAAGTGCAACAAAGTTGGACATATTGCACGAAAGTGCACCAACTTTAAGCCTAGGTTTGAAGTTGTTGAAAGTTCGAAAAAGAAAACTGATGCAAAAGGTAAAGCACCAATGGTTGTTGAGAAAATTTTGAAAAATGAGAACACAAAATTCAAAATTGAACCTGTTAAGAATGTGGTAACTAAAATTGACAAATTTTACAAACGAGTTGCTTTATCTCAACAAACATGGAAACCAAAATCAGAGAAACAAGTTTCAACTCCACAAGAGAAGAAGGTTGTTCCTAAAAAGATTCTTCAAAATGAAACTCAAAAAGAAAACATTCCAATTTCTTATGAAGATTTTGCTAAGAAGAATATTACATTGGCAAAAGAGGATAAAGTTGACATAAAAGAGGCTATTGATAACAAACTGGAAATGAATGATAAAAACTTTCCACCTCTTAAATCGGTTGTAAAGTGTATAGATGAGATAAAGTTACCTGAGTCTGATGAGGCTTGGGCAGCTTATTTCAACTAATCATATTCTATTTGGTGCTGGAGCTTCCAAGATCCGTTTCACGTTGGATTATGGATAGTGGAGCTTCTCGGCACATGACAGGGAAGAAAACCCTTCTGTACGATGTTAGAGGGTTTAATGGAGGTTACGTAGGATTCGCAGGAAATCAAGGTGGTCGAATAGTTGGAGAAGGAACTCTATCTAATGGCATTGTAACGTTTGAATGAGTTAACTACATCGCCGAGCTTGAAAACAATCTTCTGAGTATTTCTCAGATTTGTGATTGTATGTATACAACGCACTTTACAGACAAAGAGTGTTTGATCTTGAAACCAGGATTTGTTGTTCCCGAAGAATGGGTTATCATGAGAGCACCTAGAGTGAATGATCTGTACGTGTTGGACATGAGTGTAGCAACTACTACCACGGGTCAGGCTCATTGTTTTATGTCAAGAGCAACAGAAAAAGAGTCACAGTTATGGCATCGAAAGATGGGCCATATTCACCTGAGGAAAATGAATCACCTAGTGCATAACGACTTAGTTACTGGTGTTCATGTGAAAGGATTTCATCTTGAAGGAGAGTGCATTAGCTGCATCAAAGGCTAGCAAAAGAAGAAATCACATCCTCAAAAGAAAGTCAACTCAGTCTCAAGACCGCTAGAGAGACTCCATATGGATCTGTTTGGTCCTGTAAACGTCAAAAGTATTACAGGAGATCTCTACTGTCTAGTAGTAACAGATAGTCAACTCAAGATTTTCATGGGTATCATTTCTGAAGTCAAAAGATGAGACATTTGATAGTTTGATGCCATTATTCAGAAAAATTGAAAATTGTACCAAACTCGAATCAGAAGAATCAGGAGTGACAACGGTACAAAGTTCAAGAATAACAAGATGGAAGAGTATTGTGATGAGAGAGGTATACTGCAAGAATTTAGTGCTCCTTACACTCCGCAGCAGAATGGAGTAGCTGAAAGAAAGAATAGGACGCTAATTGAAACGGCTAGGACGATGCTTGCTGATTCAAAGCTACCAGTCAACTTCTGGGCAGAAGCAGTGTCAGCCGCTTGCTATACACTCAATCGGGTTCTCACAGTGAAGAAATTCAACAAAACATGTTTTGAGCTGATCAATAACCGCAAACCGAACCTGAAGTATTTAGAACCGTTTGGGTCTCCCTGCACAGTTCTAGAGCCTTTTGGAAAGTTTGGTGCAAAGAGCATTGAAGGAATTTTCGTGGGTTACTCAAGTCCATTGAAACGAGTCTTTGTTCCAAGCTTGAAGCGGATCATCGAAGCACATAATGTTGAGTGTCAAGGTTATACCATGCCACCGCAGAATCCAGGCGACTCATGGCGTTTTAATTACGATAAACTATGGGATTCGTTTGACATTGAAGAAGAACAAGATTTCTTTGACGAGTTAGATATTTTGAGAGAATATGAAGAATCGCAGGAAAGATTTCCAGCAGAAACTTACATTCGTCAACGACAAACTTCAAATGATGATGAAGCAGGTCCAAGTAATGCTGGAGAACATGATGATATTCAACAATCTCTTGACAATCAGACGGCAGTCAATGATAATCTAGAATCTGATGACAGACCTGTATTTGATCATGGTGATTCAGATATTGAGGGGGAGCAAATCCAGATATCAAGTCAAACAATTCCAGTCAATGAACAAGGTGCAAATCAGAATGTCACAAATTTGGAAGGCGAGGTAGATGTTCCAGGCGAGGTGATGCCGAGAACTCTTTCATACCATCCAGAAGAGCTGATTATTGGAGAATTACAATCAGGCGTTCGCACTAGGCGACAAATTGACCAAGGCCTTACTTGTTTTTATTCTACAGTTGCTCCTTTACAAACTGAGTTTTCACTTAATTGTTTTATTTCGCAGATCGAACCGCGAACATACAAGGAAGCATTAACTGAAGATTCTTGGGTCAACGCGATGCAAGAAGAGTTGAGTCAGTTTGAGAAGTTAGGAGTATGGAAATTAGTAGATTTGCCAGATGGTCAGAGGAAGATAAACACCAAGTGGGTGTTCAAGTGTAAGAGAGATGATCGAGGGGTTATTATTCGTAACAAAGCTCGACTCGTAGTCCAGGGTTTCAGTTAGCAGGAGGGTATAGATTTCACTGAAGTATATGCTCCGGTTGCTAGACTTGAAGCGATCAGAATCCTTCTAGCATTTGCATCTTGGAAAAATTTCAAAGTTTATCAGCTAGATGTTAAATCAGCGTTTCTCTATGGGAAGGTAAAAGAGGAGGTATATGTCGGACAGCCACCGGGCTTCACCGATCCAATCCACAAAGACAAGTTCTATTTGCTGGATAAAGCGCTGTATGGTTTACACCAGGCCCCGAGAGCTTGGTACGAGACATTGTCTCAACACCTGGTAGCCAACAGCTTCATCCGAGGAAAAGTGGATGCCACTCTCTTCACCAAAGAAGTCGACGGACATCTTCTGATAGTTCAAATTTACGTGGACGACATCATATTTGGGTCAACAAATGAAAATCTGTGCAAAGATTTCGAAAGAGTTATGAAGCAGAAATTTGAAATGTCATCGATGGGTGAGATGAAATTCTTTTTGGGACTACAGGTTGATCAACTGCCTAAGGGAATTTTAATACATCAAACGAAGTACGTTCATGATATCTTAGAGAAATTTAGGATGTCAAGTTCTACTCTAGCTTCCACCCCATTATAAACGAACCATGGGATAAACCCTGATCTCACCGGAGAGAAGGTAGACGAAATGTTGTATCGTTCCATGATCGGATCGCTGATGTACTTGACAGCTTCAAGACCCGATATCATGTATCCAACCTGCCTCGCAGCAAGATTTTAATCTAACCTGAGAGCTTCGCATATGGTTAGTGTCAAAAGGATATTACGCTACCTGAAAGGAACTCCATCACTGGGGTTGTGGTATCCAAAAGATGGCGAATTCATGCTTGAAGGTTATTCCGATTTCGGATGCTGCAAAGTTAACGCTAAATCAACAACAGCGGGGTGCCAGTTTTTCAGTTCACGATTGGTTACCTGGCAATGCAAGAAGCAAACCTTTGTGGCTTTATCCACATGTGAAGCGGAGTATGTATCTGCTAGCAGTTGTTGCTCTCAGATCTTGTGGATCCAGCAACAGATGCGTGACTACGGTTTGCAATTTCTTAACACCCCTATCTTTGTTAATAATGAGGCAGCGATAAACATTACGAAAAATCATGTTCATCATGCTAAAACGAAACACATAGAAATTCGTCATCACTTCATCCGAGATTGTTTCGAGAAGAAGTTGATACGAATTGAGAAAATCCACACTGACGAACAAAAAGCTGATTTACATACCAAAGCTTTTGACAAAACTCGTTTTCAATACTTGTTAAAATTGAACGGTATGAAGCTTTTTTCGGTGTTGGAGGAGATTCTTGGCATTGATGAAGGTACCACTGTAGATGATGATGTTGAGAAGCAATCTGCAATGGTTTGTCGATTTTTTATTTGTTTTGGTATTTAGGGGGAGATAGGGTAATATTTTCAGAAAATACAAAAACAGTAAAAAAAATTTCAAAAATTCAAAAACATGAGATATTTTCAAAATACAAAAACAATAGAAAATCTGAAAAAGAGCTTGTGTAAAAGGGAAAATGATAGTACATTGGCTTGATAGTTACAGTATGCTAAAGATATGTAAAGTTTAAAAAGTTTTAAACAGTCTCGCTGATGATGTGCCGATAGGTTTTTGCACATTTAGTAGGTTTGTTCGGGATATAAACTTAAATCTTTACTTGCTTATTTCGTGGGGAACACTACTTGGATATATAGGTAACCCCTGAAATCTCGTTTGAAAGATACCTCTTTCTGAAATACTAGGTCTTTATACTCAGTGATATCTGGGGTATTATCCCGGGACTTCTGATTTTGCGGAAGCAATGGCCTGGTCCCCGTATAATACTTTACGCTTGCTTCAAATATAGCATCTCCCTCAGCATAAAAAATGATGAAACATTGAATAATGCTAATCATGTGCTGTTGAAGAAAAGATCCTCTAAAGGGGACACACCTAAAGTCGAAGCCGTCATCTCTCTGCTGAACGGAAGTTCTGACCTGAGCTCTCACGGTCTTTGCAATTTAACCCCTTACAGATATCATCTGTGGTATACTCACCTGTAAGACTGAATATTGGGATTTGGATACGGGAGTATATTCAAGAGGTAGGGCACATGAATAAGTTTAAGTCTTTAATTCACCTAATTCGTATCCTGGACAGATTGAAAATTGTGTGAGAATTTAAGTGGACCAGTATATCGACAATCTAAGTGAATTGTATAATTCTGAGTATGTAATTAAAGCTTAACGGTACTTGTGACTTGTCAGAAAAGCTGATATGATTCCCTAACACGCTCACCAAAAATATGTTTGTAAATAGTTTACTTTACTGCATTTTATTTCTGTATTTCATTTCTAGTTTAGAAACTTTATTAAAAATCCAAAAAGATTTTACATTTCTGCTTTATTTTCCGACAAACCAAAGTGGAAAGCTGATCTTCAGATTCGAATTTGAAGCAAGATGCAGGAAGTTTCTGAGCTGGAGGATGAGTTTGGAGCTAATTATGTTAAACTTGGAAAATTGAAAAGTCAAAACAAGTTCATTAAATTGAAACTTGTAAATTTCAAAAAATTGTTTGAACAAAATTTTTATAATTTGTCAGTGTGATTTGTCTCTGATCAACCAAGGTCATTAAGTTGGACTTGGTAGATAAATTAAGTAATCAAGGTCATTAATTTGGACCTGAATACTTAAGTGGATTTCTAATTCTGACAAAACCAACAAATGTTGTCAAATGGTAAGTTTGGATTGAAATTGTTATAATCATAAATCTTATATTTAGGTAGAGATTGTGTAGGAAACAGGAACCAAGATCCCTATGGTAAAGAAAATGTCAAAGCTTGAACCAGAATTCGAGTCCCAGCATATCGAGAGGGGGAGTTTACATTCTGAATCAGCATTTAAAGGGGAGATTGAAAGTTAAAGTTTAAAGATAGAAGATTGAAGGATGCTAAAGACTTCGTCAACATCCAAGGGGGAGTCTGTTGGTGCACTGATGTCTGTTAACTTCGTCTTTATCAAGTCTTGTGATGTATTAGATAGATCAGGGCACGCAAAACGAGAAATCAAGTATTATAGGTAATTCCGCTTGAAATATAATTCTGCTTGGAATTGTATTTCCGCTTGAATTGTTAATATCGCTTGATACGGAATTTCGTTTGAACCGTTTCAAACGGAATTAGGTAATTCCGTTTGAAATGTGATTCTGTTTGTACCGTTCAAGCGGAATTAGCTTTGCCTATAAATACTGATGTGCCATGTTCATTTGAAATGGAATTAGAAGTCATTGTTTGAGAGCCGAGGTGTTGCCGAATTGTTATCAGAATTGTAAAAGCTCAAGAAATCAATAAAAGAGGATAATCAAAGGAAAACAAGCTGTTTTACATCAATTACACTGATTCCGCCTTTGTTTTTGATGTTGAACTCTTCATATTGACTCGTTAGGGTCACACGACGATCCAACATCCTTTCCCTCTTCTCTGTTTTTCTTTTCTTGAATTTCTTGTTTCTTGGTCGATACCTCTCATGGCATCATGAACAAGATCACGTTCAAAAGAGCCGGTCCCAACCCTCATGAGTCAAAACCTTATCCGAGAACCAGAAAAAGAGATCTGTTCTTTCAATAATGCTGACATCGCCGCTTTGAAGGATTCCGGTGCCTTTTCTGCCGGAGTGGTCATTCGCCCTTTCGATTGGGAGGTCGGATCAGACGCAGCATCAAACGAGTAGGTCTGCTTTTTCGCCTATCCCTTTTCCTTGGGACTCCGGTATACATTTCCACCCTTCATCTCCCGTTTCTTCGAACTTACCGACCTCAGTTATGCTCAAACTATGCCAATGGTGTGGCGAGTTTTAATGGTGTTAAACCAAATTAAATCTCGTCATTGCCCTGACGTATGCATCGAAGACCTTCCCATAGTATATCGACTGAGATCCCATGGCAACAGCCACTTTCTTTTGTTCTCCACCTCCAAGAACCCCCTAATTCTCAAGGCCACTAAGAATGAATATCAGTGGCAACGAAAGTTCTTTTTCGTTAAAAGGGAGTCTATTGACAAGGGTTTTGACCTGCCAGTTAGATGGTTCACCTCGGGTAGGATTTAGGGTTTTAGGAATATCCCCAAATATATCCTTAAACTATATCCTTGACCGATATCCTAATATTTTGTGCAGTGAATTTCAGAGACCTAGCACCCCCAAGCGCAGAATCGGAGCCCTGGATCAAAGAGATCTATCAACTTCCTGCCAGTGAAAGAACCTTCTCCCTGTCTCTCATAAGCTCAAGTCAAAAATCAAATTCAGAAATGTCTGGTAAGTATATGATTAGATTGATTATAGAGTATAAGTGTTAAGAATTAAACATTTCTCCCTTTGTACAGTGCCGGCCATCAATCTTGAAGGCTTCCAGCTCGATGAGTTGGACAGTTATTCTAGCCTTGCCCCTGCTAAGCAAGAGACCAATCCGAAGCCAGCTGTTACTCCCAAGCCTACCAGTTCGAAAACCGCCACTGCACCCAAGGCTCCCCCAGCATCCAGAACCCGAGCCTCCAGCTCCCGAAAAAGGAAAGAAGCAGACTACCCTGCTGCACCCCATGTATTCTCGTTTGAGAACTATGGGTTTACAGAATCCAGCAAGTTCATGACCGGCTTCCTCAACCAGGTTCGTATCCTTGACCTATATCTTGCACCATATGCTGGTTATAAATGTTTATTAAGGTTAATACCTGTTTTCTTATTTTGCAGGGTCTCGAACGTCTGGTATTCCTCTATGAAGACGCATGTGGCTCGAGCGTCATGCTAGAGAGTAAGATGAAAAAGGCTGAAGCCACCATTGCGGACCAAGCAGCGGTTGCCACCACTAAATCGGAGCATTACGAAGCTAAATACATGGCAATGGTCCAAGAGCACCAGTCTGCCATCCAGAAGATCACCCACGAGGCTCAAGCCAAGTCCAATGCTGCCCAAGTTCAACATGAGCAGGACATGGCTTCATACGGGAAAGCCTCAAGAATTCTGTTGTCATCTCCCTCCTCCATGCCAGACTGAAAATGGCTTATGAAGCTATGGCTATGGGCTTTGAATGTCCTTCATGGAATATCAAGGCTTGGGAGATGAAGCTGAAAGATCTTGGTGGTAATCCTGTGGAACCCCCTGTGAAGTCCACAGCGGAGGAGCCTGTAACACCCCGTGTTTTCACAAGTCAAAGTCAAAGTCAAGGTCAAAGTCAACGACCGATTTTCGCGCAACTTGACTCGTAGAAATGTTCTTATTTTATTTATATTATATGGAGTAAGTGTTGTTACTTGCAATAATCGAATCATGTTAATCATATTTCAATCGACCTACGACTGTGAACTACAGGAAGTAACAATGCGATAAAGTTAATCAACTAATAATCAAGCCATGCTAATCGAATCGACACCAAATCGCAACTCGAACTGTGTATTTTACTTGTTGTTTATACGTGTGTGTGAGCCTTACGTGTTACCTGTGCATGTTTATTTATATTATGTAATGTTGTGGTAATCAAGCGAACTTAATCGAACTCGAAATCTAACTCGAATGCTATTGAACTCAAGCTCAAATCACAATCGAACCATGATAGGTAGTGGGAAAGAGATTTCACTAGATACGAAGTAGTTGAGACTGAAAGTAATTTGACTAGGAAACCCTATCGTATCGAACCGCTCGCAATCGAAACCGAAATACCAGAAATCACCGCGCAAAACACTCGAAAGGGGCAACCGATCGATCAGGCTTCCCAGCCGATCGAACAGCCAGCCGAACGGACTGCTGTCCGATCGAGGTGCCAGCCGATCGGCTAGCCCTTTCCTCTTTTGTCTTCCTATAAATACCCCTGTCATTGTCACTCTTTCCACTTTTGGAAACCCTTGTTCGACCAGCACGCTCAATTTTCCTTTTCTCGGATTTCTCTCGATTCCGGTAAGTTTTTCGTCCTAAATCTTGTACTTTCTTGATCTATACACACTCCTACACCTTTCTATCTTTCGAATCTAAACTTTTAACCGTGAAATCATCAAGAATCAAGTGTTCTAGGATGATGTCATCATGGGTTCTTGAAGAACTTCATGTTTTGGCCTCAATCCACCAAGAATGACTTGGATCTAGCCGATTTCCACATAAACAAACAAGGATCTCTTGTAAATCTAAACATATACGTGGTGAAAAGGATTGAAGGATGGATTTTCCCAACTTCCTTCAACTCTTTTCACTCGAACCAGTAGAAACAGAACCCGAGCCGGTTTACTGACCACTTCGGTGGTTATACGACTCCAGATCTGGGTTCTATCCACGAGGTTAACCGACTTCAGGTTAAATGTTAAACTTCGTTCTGAACAGACCACCGACCGGATTTGGGTGATTCCTGTCCGACCCGGGAGACCAAGTAAGAACGAGGCATTTATGTTTTTACCCGCTGTCAAAGTACCTCGATAAAACGACAAACAAACGGAACGACCAAGGTGTTAGATGCAAGGCTGATCAGGTCAGGATGCTGACCGATCGGACTGCTGTCCGAACGGACAGCCAGCCGATCGGATAAACCAGCCGATCGACTTGCCAGCCGATTGGCTAGCACATGGTCCCACACAGACAACTTGATTTGAAGAATGGTATTGAACGAACTCTTGTTCGATCGAACTATTGTCCGATCGGATTACTCTTCGGATCATGAGATACTATGCTTCAACACCTAATCAATTTTCAACATGTTCAATGCACTAGAAGTGCCACCCGATCGAACTGCCGTCCGATCAGGTGACACCTCGTTGTCCGATCGAACAGCAATTATGCTGCTCGATCGAACAACCATCCGATCCACTGAACAACATCTTGCAATTCATTAAAGTCTTTGACTTGTTGACTTGCCAACCGATCGAACACCTGTCCGATCGAACGCCTGTCCGATCGAACACCTGTCCGATTCAAAGGCTAAAACTTGAAATTATGTTGAATGCCTAACCGATCGGGCTGCCGGCCGATCGAACAGCCGTCCGATCGACCAACCTGAAAGGAAAAGGTACTTCAATGTTTTCAAAATGCTACAACGAAAACTTCAAAGGTCAAGCCATCATACACAAACACATCTTTCCCAAAGGAAGAAACAATCCACTCGAACAGCCATCCGATCGGCTTACCAACCGACCGGACAGCCGTCCGAGCAGACTGTCAACCGAACGATCAGCCGTCCGATCGAACTGCCGTCCGATCGACCAGCTGTCCGACCCCCCCCCAGCACTTGTTTCCCTGTTTTACGTTTCTCATATCGTTATACAATCGAATCTATTCAGGCTAACCGTATTCGCTAAGCGCTCCCTTCAATCCATAAATCACTGTGAGTATACTCGACCCCTTTTTGCTTTAAGCACTTTTGGGTGTTACATACGTTACGAATATTCAAACTACAATTATCACACTACTCAAACCATTTGAACGCTAACCGTTAATGCATGTTATACGTGGCTCATGAATGCTTGTTTGTTATGTTTACACATGGAAATGCTGTCTACCTGCCTTAGCAACGATAGTACTATAGTTTGGACTCAGCACCCGTTCACACGGGGGTTGTTAAGGATCTTTTACTTGCATGGATTACGGTGGTAATCCTGTATTGCGAACTACTTCAGGCAGTCAACCCGCAGTCATTGGTATCGATGGATCTATGTCGATAACTAACGTGCTTCATTTCACTATGTGTACGTGCTGGTTATGCGTAAACGAATTCGACTCTATATGCTATTATCAAACTTGTATGCTCACCTTTACATTATATGTATTGACTTTTATTTTAACGTATGTGACAGGTGCTTAGGATGCATGTGTGGTAGGAAATGGAAGCTAGAATAAAGCTTTAGAGCCCAACAAATAGTTGTCTGTAGATAACGAATTAGGGGTCTCTAGAAGCAGATAAACAATTGCTACTTATTTAAAATCTGAGTTGTCGGAACAGAATATTTGTCTTGATGCTTGTCTGTAATAATTATTTGACTGTTTGAGGTACGGTATGGGACGTATTATTTAAATTGAATAGTTATGATAATTGTTGTGGAAACTTCTGGACAATCTGTTTCGCTCAGTGCCATGCCCCGATGACTCCGCCATCGGTTGGGGTGTGACAGATTGGTATCAGAGCCATAACTATAGGGAATTAGGCAAGACTCGACCTAGTCTGGGTCGAAGTCTTAGAGACCTAGACTATAGCTAAGAACCAGCAGACCGACTTGTGCGTATCCGTTGGGGATTTCGTATGAGCTACTATCACTCGCTCTTTTCGCTTATTCTACACCATCATTGCACTCGAATTTTCAACTATGAATGGGCAATGAGGTCGGGAATAGGTGTGAAAACCACAAACTCTCGACTAAAGTTGTCTAATCAACCTGCATTTTAACTACAATCAAGGAGAATTATGCCAAACTAGGAGTGAAATCCATATTTTGATGAATAATCTCCTCTATTTTACCAAAACAGGGACGAAGTTGTTAAGCCAGGGGTGAAACCCTAACCTTGACGACTTGTTCCGCGCATTTTACAAAACTCTCACCAAGGTCTCAACAGACGATCTGTAGTCACAATAAAACTAACGGGAACCACGCCAAACGCCCAAGAATCGAGGCCAAGGCACGATCCTGAAGGTCGAAAGTGCATAACAGATCCCCTGTGAATAAATGAACCACCTTGGTTAGTCGAAGCCTCCTAGCCGCAGACAATCCACTTCTCGAATTTCATGTGTTTCGATTTTGAGTCCGCAACAGCTGACTCTGATGTTTCGCCGATTTTATGTGCTTATTTATATGCTTTCCTGCTTGTGTGTTTAAACGTTGGGAATTACCCGATTTTACTTTCATTTCGATCGACACGCACGACTCGCACTGCATTTTTATCTCAAATCGCTAACAAATCGCTCGCACTATACTATATTCGAACACTCGCGAGCTTTGAATGATAGGTTTCTGTATTCTGGCTGCCTCTTGTGTGAAAACGCTTCTTTGCTCTACGTGCCTAGGAATTTTGTGATTATGTGCCCTATGTGCTATGTGATTATGTGTTTTCGTGATAAGTACCCACATTAGTATACGTGTTCCTGAGCTTTAGTAGGTAGTAAACATGTGAGGTGAGATTCGAATACAATGTGATGAGTCCTGTGACAATGTCTGTTGCAGACTATGTCGTCTGGATACCGTCATGCACTCTCTCGTCAGGAAAAGAGAGACAAACGCCTTGCTTCCATCATCACCAAGAGTGTGGCAAAGGCCGTGAGTGATGCTTACGAGAATGCCAGCAAGTCATCTGAGGAGTCGAGGGCCAAAGGTCCTAAAGCTGCCGCAAGACCTTTCAGTTTCAAGCAATTCAAGTCGTGTGGGCCAAAAGAATTCACCGGCGAGGGAGGTCCTACTGCACTATTTCACTGGTTTGACTCCATTGAGGTTACTCTGCGACAGAGTGGTTGCCCTGATGACCTTCGTACTCTGAATGCTACCGGCGTTTTCCAGTCCCGAGCACTAGACTGGTGGACGGCCGAGAGGAACAAGCGAGGGAACGATGCAGCCTACGGTCTGTCGTGGGACGAGCTCCAGGAAGTCATGCTGGAGGAATTCTGCCCTCCTCACGAACGTCAAAAGCTTGAAGATGAATTTTGGCACATACACCAGCACGAGGGTGAAAACGCTGCTCTCACTGCTCGATTCAAACAGCTCAGCATTATCTGTCCCGATCAGGTCAAGACTCCTGAGATCACCATCAAGAAGTACATCCGAGCTTTGCCCGACTGTGATGCCGATTTCGTGCAAGCGGCTAAGACTACAACGATCGAGGAAACCTATCTGTTAGCCGCTGAAATCAACGACAAAAGGGTCAAGGCTGGTGTTTGGGATAAGACTTCAAAGCATCTACATCAAGCTACCGCTACCGCACCAACTGCTGAACCCACCTCATCCAGCAACAAGAGAAAGAACAGCTCCACCAATAAGAACTGTGCGATTACTGCTGCACCGATTCAAGCTGTACCTGCCCAACAGCGTCAAGTAGCGGCGCCTGTGGCCAATGCACCGCCTGCAAAGCGTGCATATACTAGGCCACACCCGCTCTGCCCTACTTACACCTACCACCACCCGACTGCTATTCAATGCCGCTTCTGTGCTCATTGCAATGTGTACGGCCACTTTACTGCCAACTGCCGTATTCGTCAAGCTCCTGCCAATCAAGCTCTACTCACTGCCCCACAGGGTCAACAAGCCCCTCCGGCACCCGCAGTCAAAGCCAGAGCTTGCTTCGCGTGTGGCGACCCGAACCATTTCGCCAACGTGTGCCCAAACAGGGTTGTGAAACAAGAGCCTCAGCAACAGCAGCCACAGCAACAACAACAGCAGCAACAACAACAAGCTGCACGCGCCAGAACTTTCAACCTCAATGTGCGTCAAGCCCAGGCCGACAACAACGTGGTCAATGGTACGTTCCTTGTGAATGGTATTTATGCTTCATGTTTGTTTGATACTGGAGCCGATAATTGCTTTGTGTCGCTCGAATTTGAGAAACTCCTTAGTCGTAAACGTTCCCAACTCTCCTCGAAGTTCGATGTAGAAGTCGCTACCGGAAGAACTGTCACACCCCGACCACGTAGAACATACAAAACGTGGCGGAAACGTCAGGGAGTGTTGTAACAGAATTAATTGTTTCAAATCCATGGCAATTGAAGTTTCGTTTTATTAATCAAACATTAGAGTTTACATTGTTTTAAACAAGAAACAAAGAGTACATAACATAAATTAACTAGTTCTTGTCTTGTTTTAAGTCACTAAGGCACAGGTCCGCCTAAGTATGTCTTGATAAGTCCTATGCATCATCTCCTGAAAACACATGTGAAAATAGGTACGTCAGCATAAAAATGCCTGTGAGATACATAGGTTTTGTGAAAACAGAATTCATGACTTATGTTTGAGAAAGATGTTTAGTCATGAACCTTGTAATTTGCTTTGTCTTGTAAATCATTTGGAAAACGATAAGATCAGATGATATGTGTAAATAAGAGAATAATGTATGGTTAAATAAATAACCATGAAAAATGAGTTTGTATAAGATAAGTTGTTTGTAAATCAATGTCTTGTGAAAAGTATGTTATTTGTATAAAATGTTATATGTTTCAAATTGAAATAATTCAAATAACGCTACGATATGTAATACCATACAAACACTTATATATAGGAAGTACCAGCGGCGTATCCACCATGCTTGTATCATATTACACACGCATCGTTACTTAATCACTTAATCAAACCAAACCACCAAAGTAATGTTTAACAATTGTAGAAATGTTTATGTAAATGTCAAATGTCTATTGTCAAATGTAAATCCTGTCAACAGATACAAATGGTTCACACGGTTCAATAGTTACAAACGGTTCATATAATCACATGGTTACGACGGTTCACATAGTCAAAAGGTTACAACGGTTTAAAATGTAGTATAATGTGTTCACATGCTGGATGAGCATATGCAACAGAAATGCAATGTAAAACAATGTACTAAGCATGCACACAATGGACATACATAGCATAAGTGTAATGTAAAACAATGTACTAAGTATGAACTAAATGGGCATACATAGCATAAAATGTAATGTAAAACGATGTACTAAGTACGCACACAATGGGCATACATAGCATGAAATGTAATGAAATCATGTACTATAATGTACTAACGAACATAGCAGGTATATGATGTGAAAACATGGAAAGCATGAAAGTAACAAGTAGGCACATGTGTTCCACCCCAAAAAAGTTTGGAAAACAGTAAAAGAGGGGTCTATGTACTCACTTGAGATTGCTCAGAAGTCCTAAGATAACCACCAAGCAATGCTAGAGATCACGGAATCAAACGGCACCTAGTATAGGTAACTATGTTAATAAACCGGACCTATATCGGAGGATGGGATAGAATGAGGGTTTGTAAACCAAACGAGTATGGGAACTCGTGTAATATGGTTTAACAAAGCCTACATACTAAATGAAACCTAACATAAGTGTTTACGACCCATTACGACCCGTTTAGGCAGCTTATGCTACTTTAACGCGTCGTTCGCGTAAAACGCGTTCGGACCGCCTAACTAGTCCTATGACAAGTAAAATATGCCTTAACATGTCTAATATTGTTGCCGAATCAGTTTAGATACCAAAAGTTATGTTACATATGCTTAAAATGAATTTTGGCGTAAAAAGGGCATTTTGGTAATTTACCTAAGGCATATAAACTACCTATCATACAACTACTTAAACGAAGCGACCATAAGGTATAACCTCGGAGGGTTATTCCCTATATACTATGGTCACCTAATGCGTTTGGTCGGATCCTAATGATCGACCAAATGGGTCGGGTTCGAAGGTATAAGCGATTTATTAGATCGCTTACCCTTACGACCCTAGACAACGTGGTAATCAGTAGGCATAGTCCCAAAGGACTATAACCATCGTGATTACAATCACGTTGCGAAGTTCAAACGAACTTCGCATTGACCATAAACTGGTCAACGCAGAAAGTCAAACAAAGTTTGACTTTCGGACTCGAAAAGCAATAAAAGAACGAAAGAATACTTACGAAGGGTCCCCGAATGCTAATCGTGATTCAAGTAGCTCAGGTATGAAACAATGGTTTCAACTTAGAGCTTCTCAAATCAGATTCTAGTGAGTTTAGAAGCAAATGGGGGTGGGGTATTTATAGGATTTCCCGAACTGTTAAGATCGTTTCTTGGAAACCGTGCTTTGATCTTGGCCATACACCTCAAGATAATGGTTTTACAAAACCATGTGAGCCCATGGTATTGCCCAAAACCATTTGCACATCAAAACCAGCCCATAGATTCCCCAAAACCATTTGCAACAAGTGGAATGGACCAGATTCGATGTATCAGCAAACATCCTTCAGAAATGACAGTTTTGGTCCCTGTTGTGTGTTTAAGCCATTCCCGGCATGTTTAAGGCCCGTTAAGCCAACTTTAAGGCCCTAAGATGATGAATAAACATTGTGGACATGAAACATGCTCAAAAATATGTCGGATGTCGGTTCGTTTGGTCGTACGATCGCGATGTTCGGTTAATTACGACGGAATGCACATAAGCGTGAGAAACGATCTAAATTGCGCGACGAATGGGTTTTTCTCATGCCAAACACTAAAATAAAGTATTTTAGTGCTTACATAAATTTTGGATGTCCGGAGGTATTCAGAACGTAAGTTATGCGCGAAAATGCAAACTTGTGCACTTTTTGACACTTTTAGTCCCTGAATGACTCAAAGGTTTATTTTAGCACACCGAACCCCTCAAAGCCTATTTCTAAGCTATATAAAGGATATTTATGGTGTGTTTAACTTATGGTCAAGTTCCGGAATGTTCATTATAGTTCAAATTGGCATACTTTTGCAGTTTGTCAATTTTAGTCCCTGTAAGCGATTTAACTTGTTTTTTGCCATACCAAAGCCTTCACAACTTATTTCTAAGTTATGTAAAGGTTATTTAAGGTATGTTAAGCCTATTTCACTATTCCGGAGTGTTCGTTGCGTTAAACTGGTTATATTTACGCATCAGCGCGCGTATAACCTTCCAGAAAGTGATTTAGAGCTTGAAATCGAACAAGAGTTGATATGTGCAAAAGATGCACATATTTATACAAGTCCAAAGTATGAAATACAATATTTCATTGGTTTGGTATTTTTTTGATGGTCGTAGTGACACAGGTGTCACAGTCTCCCCTACTTTAGGAAATTTCGTCCCGAAATTAATTCGTAGGAGTCTATTTGTGACTTTGGGTCAAATAACCACCAGAGATATGTAAGGCACAATCCTGTCATTTCCTTAACGGACATTCTTCAGAACGAAAATGAACAGACAGAGTCATTTTCCTCAATGAGTATTCTTCAGAAGCGGAAATGAAGGAATAAACAAACGGGGATTCATTTCCTCAACGGGAAATCTTCAGAAACTTAAAATGAACTTACGGAGTCATTTTCAACGGGTGCTTCATCAGAAATGGAAATGAAAAGGAGAAACAAACGGATATTCATTTCCTCAACGGACAAATCTTCAGAAACGATGATGAACAAACGGAGTCATTTTCAACGGGTGCTTCATCAGAAATGGAAATGAAAAGGAGAAACAAACGGATATTCATTTCCTCAACGGACAAACCTTCAGAAACGAAAATGAACAAACGGAGTCATTTTCAACGGGTGCTTCCTCAGAAATGGAAATGAAAATGATAGACAAATGGATATCCATTTCCTCAACGGACAATCTTCAGAAACGAAAATGAACAAACGGAGTCATTTTCAACGGGTGCTTCCTCAGAAACGGAAATGGAAATGATAGACAAACGGATATTCATTTCCTCAACGGACAATCTTCAGAAACGAAAATGAACAAACGGAGTCATTTTCAACGGGTGCTTCCTCAGAAATGGAAATGAATAGAGTTAACTTCTAGGCACATGACAAAACTCGCTGTGGTTTCTGTGCACTAAATTCCATAATTATGTATGCATCTATAATTACGTAATTCTTTGCACAGTCCACACAGTTTGTCTTGTAATGTTCATAAGCACATAATCACATAGTTGTTTAACTTGGTTAATAATTTGTTATTAATTTGTTATCGATTGAGAACGGATATGGAAACCAGTCGATGGACTTCAATGTCCTCTGGGATCTATCTGAAGAGATAGGAAGATCTCCCAAAAATTCGATTTTGTTTTCAAAGAAATGTAATATTCGAATTAAGGAGCACAAAAATTTTAGGATTTACGGAAATACCCTTAGGTACCCTATTAAGGATTTATAGTGGTACTTTGGGTATTCGTCCAGTGTTGTAGCTTGCGACTTGTACTTCGTTTCCTTAGAAGAAACGGGTACTTAGGAATTTCGTGGAAAATGCAAGAGATCATAAAGTGGAAGAAAGTTTGGGGGTAGTCTATCCTTCAAGGAATACGGTTCCTTGATTGTCGGTATTGTAAGAGATATGTTGTTTATACATAAAACCACATAAATACATTGCAATGTAAATAAAAGATTTATTTATAAACAATGATAACAACTGTTTCATGGACCATGACAACAAAAGAAAATAATACATAAGACGTAATTATTTCTAAACGATGTTGTCGGTCAGATGCTCATCCCTGTGCTGGATTTGCATTTGCAAGCTTTGGGCAATTTCTTCGGAAATGACCCATCTCGCCACAGTTGAAGCAAGAACCTGGTAGAAAACGACCTTGAGCAGTATTGTTGCCAGCTTGGTTTGGTGCAGCTGCAGCTGGGCAGACTCTTGTTGTATGGCCTATAAGTCCACAAGTTTGGCATTTGCGGCACTTTACATTGGCATGATGATGGAGGCTACATTGGTTGCACAAGGGTGCAGTTCCATTGTATGGCTTCCTAGCAGGGGGTTGAGCTGGTTGGTTGGGGACGGCTTGATCATTGTGAGTAACCATGGCGAAGTTCTGAGAAGCCTTTCGCTTCTTTGACTTCTTAGGGGATCCAGTCTGTTCATCCATGGTCTTTGATTCCTCGATTGGGTTCGATTCCTCGACCGGTTTCTTGTCACCTTTTCGAAAAAGCTTACGTTTCCTGATCTAAGATTCAGTCAAGGTTGCAGCTAGCTCAATGGTCTGCCTAACTGTAGTAGGGTTGCTACCAGTCACAATGTCTTGTATTGAGTCAGGGAGGCCATCAATGTACTTTTCGATTGCCTTATCCAACGGCGTGACCATGTTTGGGCATAACAGACTTAACTCCTCATAACGGTCCGTGTAGGCTCGATGCTCACCGCTATCTTGCTTCAAACCATCAAACTCTCTTTCCAATGCTCGCAGTTCATGACGAGGACAAAACTCCCTCATCATAAGAGCTCTAAGTTCAGCCCATGTCTGTGCTAGAGCAACTTCTGCACCACGGTCTCTCATAACCCCGTTCCACCATGTAAGAGCCCTCTTCTGAAACACACTTGAAGAAAACTCGACCTTGCGATTGTCCGGACACTGCACGTGGCGGAAAGTATTCTCAATGCTCTCGAACCATTGAAGAAGCCCAGTCGCTCCCTCAGAACCACTAAACTTGAGTGGTTTAGCCGAGTTGAAACTCTTGAAATTGCATGGACCATTGTTGTTGTTGTTGGCTTGGTTCCATTGAGCAAAGAGGTTTAGGAATTGAGCAGCCATTTGCTGCACAATAATTTCTGCCAGTTCGGCAGTTGCTATCTGGTTTTCGTGTCGAGGAGGCATTCTAAAAGAGGAAACACGAAATGAAACGAGTGAGAGAATTAGACGAAAAGAATGAGATGAATAAATCTGATGAAAGCAAGGATAGTGGTCATTTGTTTGTTACTACAAAGCAACAAATGACCCCGGTGGTTAATCAAAGTAAATAGGTCAAAAATAATGTATTGCGAAGACATGCTCGCCTATAAGTGAACACTCATCCCAAGAATTCCCAGGTAAGCACAACTGGTCTCGCGTCTGATGAGATATATACGAAGTGCTTGCCTAGACAGAAAACCCAGAATACAGGCATTCACCCTTCCAGTTTGCACGTGTTCACATTATTTAACACCCAAAACCTAGACGAGATTTTGAAAACTCAAAGGGGTTCAAAACCATATAACAGAGGGTTCAAAACCTTACAATAGAGGGTTCAAAACCTAGTAATCAATCATCCTAGAACAGATGATTAGTTTTCAAAGCGGTTTTGAAATTTATGTTCTTGTTGTGGTCGTCACCTAAGGATAGGTGACGGTATTGTTTTATGACTAAACGCAAGTAAACTCACGTTAGGGTCCTAGAAAGGTTATAGACTAGGTCAAAGCATTACTAATAACCTAATTCCCTATAACCATTGGCTCTGACACCATCTTTTCTGTCACACCCCGACCACGTAGAACATACAAAACGTGGCGGAAACGTCGGGGAGTGTTGTAACAGAATTAATTGTTTCAAATCCATGGCAATTGAAGTTTCGTTTTATTAATCAAACATGAGAGTTTACATTGTTTTAAACAAGAAACAAAGAGTACATAACATAAATTAACTAGTTCTTGTCTTGTTTTAAGTCACTAAGGCACAGGTCCGCCTAAGTATGTCTTGATAAGTCCTATGCATCATCTCCTGAAAACACATGTGAAAATAGGTACGTCAGCATAAAAATGCCTGTGAGATACATAGGTTTTGTGAAAACAGAATTCATGACTTATGTTTGAGAAAGATCTTTAGTCATGAACCTTGTAATTTGCTTTGTCTTGTAAATCATTTGGAAAACGATAAGATCAGATGATATGTGTAAATAAGAGAATAATGTATGGTTAAATAAATAACCATGAAAAATGAGTTTGTATAAGATAAGTTGTTTGTAAATCAATGTCTTGTGAAAAGTATGTTATTTGTATAAAATGTTATATGTTTCAAATTGAAATGATTCAAATAACGCTACGATATGTAATACCATACAAACACTTATATATAGGAAGTACCAGCGGCGTATCCACCATGCTTGTATCATATTACACACGCATCATTACTTAATCACTTAATCAAACCAAACCACCAAAGTAATGTTTAACAATTGTAGAAATGTTTATGTAAATGTCAAATGTCTATTGTCAAATGTAAATCCTGTCAACAGATACAAATGGTTCACACGGTTCAATAGTTACAAACGGTTCATATAATCACATGGTTACGACGGTTCACATAGTCAAAAGGTTACAACGGTTTAAAATGTAGTATAATGTGTTCACATGCTGGATGAGCATATGCAACAGAAATGCAATGTAAAACAATGTACTAAGCATGCACACAATGGACATACATAGCATAAGTGTAATGTAAAACAATGTACTAAGTATGAACTAAATGGGCATACATAGCATAAAATGTAATGTAAAACGATGTACTAAGTACGCACACAATGGGCATACATAGCATGAAATGTAATGAAATCATGTACTATAATGTACTAACGAACATAGCAGGTATATGATGTGAAAACATGGAAAGCATGAAAGTAACAAGTAGGCACATGTGTTCCACCCCAAAACAGTTTGGAAAACAGTAAAAGAGGGGTCTATGTACTCACTTGAGATTGCTCAGAAGTCCTAAGATAACCACCAAGCAATGCTAGAGATCACGGAATCAAACGGCACCTAGTATAGGTAACTATGTTAATAAACCGGACCTATATCGGAGGATGGGATAGAATGAGGGTTTGTAAACCAAACGAGTATGGGAACTCGTGTAATATGGTTTAACAAAGCCTACATACTAAATGAAACCTAACATAAGTGTTTACGACCCATTACGACCCGTTTAGGCAGCTTATGCTACTTTAACGCGTCGTTCGCGTAAAACGCGTTCGGACCGCCTAACTAGTCCTATGACAAGTAAAATATGCCTTAACATGTCTAATATTGTTGCCGAATCAGTTTAGATACCAAAAGTTATGTTACATATGCTTAAAATGAATTTTGGCGTAAAAAGGGCATTTTGGTAATTTACCTAAGGCATATAAACTACCAATCATACAACTACTTAAACGAAGCGACCATAAGGTATAACCTCGGAGGGTTATTCCCTATATACTATGGTCACCTAATGCGTTTGGTCGGATCCTAATGATCGACCAAATGGGTCGGGTTCGAAGGTATAAGCGATTTATTAGATCGCTTACCCTTACGACCCTAGACAACGTGGTAATCAGTAGGCATAGTCCCAAAGGACTATAACCATCGTGATTACAATCATGTTGCGAAGTTCAAACGAACTTCGCATTGACCATAAACTGGTCAACGCAGAAAGTCAAACAAAGTTTGACTTTCGGACTCGAAAAGCAATAAAAGAACGAAAGAATACTTACGAAGGGTCCCCGAATGCTAATCGTGATTCAAGTAGCTCAGGTATGAAACAATGGTTTCAACTTAGAGCTTCTCAAATCAGATTCTAGTGAGTTTAGAAGCAAATGGGGGTGGGGTATTTATAGGATTTCCCGAACCGTTAAGATCGTTTCTTGGAAACCGTGCTTTGATCTTGGCCATACACCTCAAGATAATGGTTTTACAAAACCATGTGAGCCCATGGTATTGCCCAAAACCATGTGCACATCAAAACCAGCCCATAGATTCCCCAAAACCATTTGCAACAAGTGGAATGGACCAGATTCGATGTATCAGCAAACATCCTTCAGAAATGACAGTTTTGGTCCCTGTTGTGTGTTTAAGCCATTCCCGGCATGTTTAAGGCCCGTTAAGCCAACTTTAAGGCCCTAAGATGATGAATAAACATTTTGGACATGAAAAATGCTCAAAAATATGTCGGATGTTGGTTCGTTTGGTCGTACGATCGCGATGTTCGGTTAATTACGACGGAATGCGCATAAGCGCGAGAAACGATCTAAATTGCGCGACGAATGGGTTTTTCTCATGCCAAACACTAAAATAAAGTATTTTAGTGCTTACATAAATTTTTGGATGTCCGGAGGTATTCAGAACGTAAGTTATGCGCGAAAATGAAAACTTGTGCACTTTTTGACACTTTTAGTCCCTGAATGACTCAAAGGTTTATTTTAGCACACCGAACCCCTCAAAGCCTATTTCTAAGCTATATAAAGGATATTTATGGTGTGTTTAACTTATGGTCAAGTTCCGGAATGTTCATTATAGTTCAAATTGGCATACTTTCGCAGTTTGTCAATTTTAGTCCCTGTAAGCGATTTAACTTGTTTTTTGCCATACCAAAGCCTTCACAACTTATTTCTAAGTTATGTAAAGGTTATTTAAGGTATGTTAAGCCTATTTCACTATTCCGGAGTGTTCTTTGCGTTAAACTGGTTATATTTACGCATCAGCGCGCGTATAACCTTCCAGAAAGTGATTTAGAGCTTGAAATCGAACAAGAGTTGATATGTGCAAAAGATGCACATATTTATACAAGTCCAAAGTATGAAATACAATATTTCATTGGTTTGGTATTTGTTTGATGGTCGTAGTGACACAGGTGTCACAAGAACCGTCGCTGTTAATTCTGTTATCCGTGATTGTACTCTCGAGCTCAACAATCACATCTTCCCAGTCGACCTTATTCCAATGCGACTCGGAAGCTTTGACGTCATACTAGGCATGGACTTTCTTCGAGAAAACCATGCTGAAGTTGTATGCTTCGACAAGATGATTCGATTTTCGCTCGCGAACGGTGACTTATTGTGTGTTTATGGTGATACTACTTCGAAAGGTCTAAAACTTATGTCATGCCTCCAAGCCAACAAGTATCTCCGCAAGGAATACAGGGCTTTCTTGGCGAACATTGTGGTAGCGGAGAAGGAAAAGAAAGAGAAGAAGGAAGTGAAAGACGTCCCCGTGGTTCGCGAATTTCCTAATGTTTTTCCAGAGGATCTTCCCGGACTACCGCCAAGCCGTGATATCGACTTTCGTATTGACCTCATTCTTGGAGCAAATCCTATTGCCAAAGCTCCTTATCGACTCGCGCCGTCGGAAATGCGCGAACTCTCGACCCAACTCCAGGAACTACTTGATAAAGGCTTTATTCGCCCGAGCACCTCTCCTTGGGGCGCGCCAGTCCTTTTCGTCAAAAAGAAGGATGGGTCGTTCCGGATGTGCATCGACTATCGGGAATTGAATAAGTTAACTCTCAAAAACCGCTACCCTCTGCCTCGTATCGACGATTTGTTTGATCAACTACAAGGCGCTACGTGTTTCTCGAAGATCGATCTACGTTCAGGTTACCATCAGCTACGCATTCAAGAGGAGGATATACCCAAAACCGTATTTCGAACTCGTTATAGCCACTACGAATTCGTTGTCATGCCTTTTGGTCTAACCAACGCACCAGCGGTTTTCATGGATCTGATGAATCGCGTGTGCAAACCATATCTTGACCGTTTCGTCATTGTATTCATCGACGATGTCTTGATCTATTCCAAATCGAAAACCGAACATGCGCAACATCTACGATTGGTTCTCGAGTTACTCCAGGGGAACCAACTCTACGCCAAATTCTCCAAGTGTGAATTTTGGTTGGGGGAGGTTCAGTTTCTGGGTCACATCGTGAATAGTCAAGGCATTCACGTCGACCCTGCAAAGATTGAAGCTGTCAAGAGCTGGGTTACACCTAAGAATCCGTCGGAAGTCCGCTCTTTTCTCGGACTAGCGGGTTATTACCGACGATTTATTGAAGGATTCTCGAAGATTTCTGTACCGCTTACCTCTCTTACGCATAAAGACCAGCCTTTTGTCTAGGGAACCAAACAAGAGTCTGCCTTTCGAACCCTTAAACACATGCTTTGCAATGCTCCTGTTCTCACATTGCCTGACGAAAACAATGATTTCATTGTCTACTGTGATGCTTCCAACCTTGGTCTCGGGTGTGTCCTTATGCAACGAGACAAGGTCGTAGCTTACGCATCTCGTCAGCTCAAAATCCACGAGAAGAACTATACAACCCATGATCTCGAGCTAGGCGCGGTTGTTTTTGCATTAAAGATTTGGCGACACTACCTGTATGGTACTAAGTGTACGTTCTTCACCGATCATAGGAGCCTACAACATATCTTTAATCAGAAGGAACTTAATATGCGTCAACGCCGATGGGTAGAACTTCTCAACGATTACGACTGTGAGATTCGTTATCACCCAGGCAAAGCAAATGTTGTTGCCGACGCACTTAGCAGACGGAGTTACCTGCTTAGCACTCGTAATATTCAAGCCCAGCACAACCTCGAAACCCTCATCCGCGACGCCCAGCATGCGTGTTTCAACGAACGCACTTTGAAGAAGGAAAGAATCTACCACGATGGAGCCCAGCTTGTGAGCAAATCGAATGGGATATTTCACTTTTTAGACCGAATTTGGATTCCCAAACGAACCAATTTGTGACAGATTATCATGGACGAAGCCCATAAATCCCGCTACTCTGTTCATCCCGGTGCTGACAAAATGTACCAAGATCTTCGTTACAAGTACTGGTGGCCGGGTATGAAAAGGGATATCGCTCTCTACGTCGGAAGATGCCTAACTTGTGCTAGAGTCAAGGCTGAACATCAAAGACCCTCTGGCTTGCTCGAACAACCACCAATTCCCATGTGGAAGTGGGAGAGCATAGCTATGGATTTCGTAACCAAGCTTCCACCCACGTCATCAGGTCACGACAGCATATGGGTTGTGGTTGACCGATTGACTAAATTAGCTCACTTTCTGCCTATACGAGAAGACTACAAGGTGGAACGATTAGCCCGAATCTACACCGACGAGATCATTTGTAATCATGGGACGCCTCGTGACATCATCTCTGATCGTGATGCTCGGTTTACTTCACGATTGTGGGAAACGTTTCAAACGGCACTCGGTACAACGCTTAATCTAAGTACCGCTTTCCACCCACAAACCGACGATCAGACTGAAAGAACGATTCGTTCTCTTGAAGACATGCTCCGTTCGTGTGTTCTAGACTTCGGTGGTAATTGGGATAAACACCTGCCGTTGGTCGAATTCTCGTATAACAACAGCTACCAGGCTAGCAACCAGATGGCACCTTTCGAGGCCTTATACGGAAGAAGATGTCGACCGCCTATTGTGTGGCACGAGATCGGTCACTCGCAACTAACCGGTCCGGAGCTGCTACAAGAAACGACAGACAAAATTTTCCAAATTCGAGACAACCTGGCGAAAGCTCGGGATCGACAGAAAGTCTACGCCGATAAAAAGCGTAAGCCCCGTGAATTTGGCATTGGTGACTACGTACTCCTAAAGGTATCACCTTGGAAGGGTGTAGTCCGATTCGGCAAGAAAGGGAAACTCGCGCCTCGATATGTTGGGCCTTTTAAGATTCTGGAAAGGATCGGAAAAGTCGCCTACAGACTCGAATTACCGGAGGAACTTAACAACGTCCACCCGACTTTCCACGTGTCAAACCTCCGAAAGTGCGTCGCCGACCACGATTTACATGTCTCTCTAGACGATCTGCAAGTGAACGAAACATTACACTTCGTGGAAAAGCCTGTCGAAATCATGGATCGCCAAACCAAGCAGCTCAGGCGCTCGCGCATTCCTATTGTGAAGGTCCGATGGGAAGGAAAACGAGGCGCGGAGTTCACTTGGGAACTCGAAAGCGATATGAAGGCTAAGTACCCGCAGTTGTTTAAAGAGTGAGGATAGAGAGAGAAAGTAGTAATGTGACTCTAGTGTTTTGTACGGTTTCATATCAATCTATAGAACCACCAAATTATAGTACGAATCTGCGCGTTTGACCTTCGCAACCGAGAACCTGCTCAAATACCACTTGTAGGTCCCAGTTTTCAACTCCGTCACGATTGCATATGACACGTTACACGTTCGGTTCGCAATCGTTTCAGAGTCAAGATCGGTCCAAACAAAAAGTTCTCACACGTGATTCACGGCTTTGTTACGGCTTTCAGCTTAATTTCGGGACGAAATTCCCTAAACAAGGGGAGGCTGTAACACGCCGTGTTTTCACAAGTCAAAGTCAAAGTCAAGGTCAAAGTCAACGACCGATTTTCGCGCAACTTGACTCGTAGAAATGTTCTTATTTTATTTATATTATGTGGAGTAAGTGTTGTTACTTGCAATAATCGAATCATGTTAATCATATTTCAATCGACCTACGACTGTGAACTACAGGAAGTAACAATGCGATAAAGTTAATCAACTAATAATCAAGCCATGCTAATCGAATCGACACCAAATCGCAACTCGAACTGTGTATTTTACGTGTTGTTTATACGTGTGTGTGAGCCTTACGTGTTACCTGTGCATGTTTATTTATATTATGTAATGTTGTGGTTATCAAGCGAACTCAATCGAACTCGAAATCTAACTCGAATGCTATCGAACTCAAGCTCAAATCACAATCGAACCATGATAGGTAGTGGGAAAGAGATTTCGCTAGATACGAAGTAGTTGAGACTGAAAGTAATTTGACTAGGAAACCCTATCGTATCGAACCGCTTGCAATCGAAACCGAAATACCAGAAATCGCCGCGCAAAACACTCGAAAGGGGCAACCGATCGATCAGGCTTCCCAGCCGATCGAACAGCCAGCCGAACGGACTGCTGTCCGATCGGACAGGCTGTCCGATCGAGGTGCCAGCCGATCGGCTAGCCCTTTCCTCTTTTGTCTTCCTATAAATACCCCTGTCATTGTCACTCTTTCCACTTTTGGAAACCCTTGTTCGACCAGCACGCTCAACTTGCCTTTTCTCAGATCTCTCTCGATTCCGGTAAGTTTTTCGTCCTAAATCTTGTACTTTCTTGATCTATACACACTCCTACACCTTTCTATCTTTCGAATCTAAACTTTTAACCGTGAAATCATCAAGAATCAAGTGTTCTAGGATGATGTCATCATGGGTTCTTGAAGAACTTCATGTTTTGGCCTCAATCCACCAAGAATGACTTGGATCTAGCCGATTTCCACATAAACAAACAAGGATCTCTTGTAAATCTAAACATATGCGTGGTGAAAAGGATTGAAGGATGGATTTTCCTAACTTCCTTCAACTCTTTTCACTTGAACCAGTAGAAACAGAACCCGAGCCGGTTTATTGACCACTTCGGTGGTTATACGACTCCAGATCTGGGTTCTATCCACGAGGTTAACCGACTTCGGGTTAAATGTTAAACTTCGTTCCGAACAGACCACCGACCGGATTTGGGTGATTCCTGTCCGACCCGGGAGACCAAGTAAGAACGAGGCATCTATGTTTTTACCCGCTGTCAAAGTACCTTGATAAAACGACAAACAAACGGAACGACCAAGGTGTTAGACGCAAGGCTGATCAGGTCAGGATGCTGACCGATCGGACTGCTGTCCGAATGGACAGCCAGCCGATCGACTTGCCAGCCGATTGGCTAGCACATGGTCCCACACAGACAACTTGATTTGAAGAATGGTATTTAACGAACTGTTGTTCGATCGAACTATTGTCCGATCGGATTACTCTTCGGATCATGAGATACTATGCTTCAACACCTAATCAATTTTCAACATGTTCAATGCACTAGAAGTGCCACCCGATCGAACAGCCGTCCGATCGACCGACCTGAAAGGCAAAGGTACTTCAATGTTTTCAAAATGCTACAACGAAAACTTCAAAGGTCAAGCCATCATAAACAAACATATCTTTCCCAAAGGAAGAAACAATCCACTCGAACAGCCATCCGATCGGCTTACCAACCGACCGGACAGCCGTCCGAGCAGACTGTCAACCGAACGATCAGCCGTCCGATCGAACTGCCGTCCGACCCCCCCCCAGCACTTGTTTCCCTGTTTTACGTTTCTCATATCGTTATACTATCGAATCTATTCAGGCTAACCGTATTCGCTAAGCGCTCCCTTCAATCCATAAATCACTGTGAGTATACTCGACCCCTTTTTGCTTTAAGCACTTTTGGGTGTTACATACGTTACGAATATTCAAACTACAATTATCACACTACTCAAACCATTTGAACGCTAACCGTTAATGCATGTTATACGTGGCTCATGAATGCTTGTTTGTTATGTTTACACATGGAAATGCTGTCTACCTGCCTTAGCAACGATAGTACTATAGTTTGGACTCAGCACCCGTTCACACGGGGGTTGTTAAGGATCTTTTACTTGCATGGATTACGGTGGTAATCCTGTATTGCGAACTGCTTCAGGCAGTCAACCCGCAGTCATTGGTATCGATGGATCTATGTCGATAACTAACGTGCTTCATTTCACTATGTGTACGTGCTGGTTATGCGTAAACGAATTCGACTCTATATGCTATTATGAAACTTGTATGCTCACCTTTACATTATATGTGTTGACTTTTATGTTAACGTATGTGACAGGTGCTTAGGATGCATGTGTGGTAGGAAATGTAAGCTAGAATAAAGCTTTAGAGCCCAACAAATAGTTGTCTGTAGATAACTAATTAGGGGTCTCTAGAAGCAGATAAACAATTGCTACTTATTTAAAATCTGAGTTGTCGGAACAGAATATTTGTCTTGATGCTTGTCTGTAATAATTATTTGACTGTTTGAGGTACGGTATGGGACGTATTATTTAAATTGAATAGTTATGATAATTGTTGTGGAAACTTCTGGACAATCTGTTTCGCTCAGTGCCATGCCCCGATGACTCCGCCATCGGTTGGGGTGTGACAGAGCCTGTTGAGGTGGCCGAGAAGGTAGATGATGCTGATGTTCCGAGGGATGCTGGTGGTGATGCTGGTGGGAATGCTGGGAAGGATGCTGCCGAAGAGGTCATGATGGAAGAAGGAGCTGCCCCTTAGAGGCAGCGAAGTGGGCGATGATGGGTGTATGTGCCAAGGCCGGAGCCCACTTTTTTTAGATCTGATGGTTGTGGTCTGTTAAACAATTTACTTTTCCCGTCTTTGAACAATTTACTTTCCTGCATTAAGACAATATGATGACCAAAGGTGGATGGGTCCTGGGTTTCAGGATGAAGTCCTTGGTCATCAATTAGTATAACCTGTTTTGAACAATATAACAGTTGGAGGCAGATAGGTCTCGGTTTGAGACGAAACCTTCAACTGTTAAGTAAATATGGTAAGGAACTAATCATGCTTTTGGTGGATGGGCCCCGGTTTGAGGTGAAACCAAAAGTACAACTTTTGATGTGTTAATAATACAACCTCCTTTTGACTTATTTGCTGTTGCCTTTCAATTTTTTGTTATGCATTGCTTAGTTTAAATTTCAACTTTCCAAAATTAGTACGAATATTTGTTGAAAATATCCTGATTAATATACTCACAAATATCCTATAAAGACTTTCATCAAATAGGGTTTTTACAACTCAAATAAATTAGATAGAGTTTTTAAAGAAAAAGGGACAGTTTATTTTACAAAGTTCGTTTTGATAATACGTGTTTGACCAGAGTTTTAGTTTTCAACCCAAGTATTATATCCCAAATATTCCAACCAAATATCCTGAAACATATTTCGAAAGCACATTTTGAGAATATATCCTAATCAGGATATTTAAGCCTTTTTCAAACATAGTTTCAAAAGTTCAAATGACTTATATAAGGTTTACAAAGGAAAGATCATACCAGGAATAGAGTGTAACCCTATTTTCGAGCTTCAATCCTTTTGCATTTTTTTCCACTAAGATGTCCCCAGTCCGAGATACTTAATACACTAAGTCCAAATTTGATCCTTTGAGCTTTACACAATCACCTCAGAAGGAATGTCCCCTGTGCATAAAGTCTTCGAACACTTAGAAATTTTCTGAACATTAGTTCCAACTGTTTGAACAGTTCTTGTGTTACAGGGGGTAAACCCTAAAATGTACTGGAGATAAATCCTTAGTATCCTGGGGATAAACCCATAAGTATCCTTGGGAAAATCCCAAATTTTCATGCACTACAGGCGGGAGTGTATAAATTCCAAGACTTAGAAAGGTGATAACCTTTAAACCTTAGAGAGTATGAAAATACCCTTCTGTGAGAGAGGGTGATCAATCCTCATATACCTTTAGGATCCAGGATATAGCCAACAATAACGAAATTGTCAGCCACTTTTACATGGACTGGTCCCGCTATCTCGAACTATCCCTGGATAACTTACGCTCCAGGCGGGGTGTTTAAACCCAATTCGAGAGAAAGGTGAATACCTTTAAACTAGTGAAGGGATCAGAATCCCTTAAACGTAAGAGAGGGGGCCAATCCTCTAATATTTCGAAGTATCCTGAGTGTGTATCCTAGAGCTATATCCCGAAGCATATACTGCAAAACAATTGTAAACTAAGGTGGGTGTTAGCCTGGCTAACACCCCTCCGATGCTTAAGTCAGTATTTAGTGCAAAAGAAAAAACAATATCAAACATATTAAAAGAGATAGAATTCATACCATCCTGAGTTTGAAATTAAATTCTAAACTCACTTGAAATAAAACTTTAGGTGTATAGCATTCCAGGACCTTGGTAGCATATCCCCCTCCATATTCTTGAGTCGGTATACTCCTTTTCCTGATTCTGATTCAATCTCATAGGGTCCTTCCCACTTCGGAGCCAACTTTCCATCAGCAGGATTAGTAGTATTCTGAAAAGCCTTTCTCAATACCCAATCTCCAACCTGGAACCTTCTAGTCCTTATATTCTTGTTATATGCTCTAGATATCCTCTGTTGATATGCTGCCATTCTTAGCTTTGCCGCATCTCTTGTTTCATCAATAGTATCCAATTCCTGGCAAAGGGCTTCAGGATTCTGCTCAGGATCTCGAAGATTGGATCTTGCCGTAGGTATCACCATTTCTGTCGGGATCACCGCTTCTGCTCCAAATACCAAGGAAAACGGGGTTTGGCTAGTTGCACTTTCACCGTCGTTCTATCAGCCCATAAAACAAAGGGTAATTCTTCTGCCCATATTCCCTTCTTAGCTCAAAGCCTTTTCTTCAAATTGTTGACAATTATCTTGTTTGAGGATTCTGCTTGGCCATTTGCTTAGGGATGTACCGGTGTGGATGTGATCATTTTGATTCCCCAACTCTTGCAAAAGTCAGTAGTCCTCTTACTTATAAACTGAGATCCATTGTCACAAATTATCTCAGCTGGTACTCCAAACCTGGTCAGGATATTCCTTTTTATGAAGGATACTACTTCTTGGTCTCTAACTTGAACAAATGCTTCAGCTTCAACCCACTTAGAGAAATAATCAGTCATTGCCAGCATGAAGACCTTTCCTCCTAGAGCCTTTGGCAATTTTCCTACTATATCCATTCCCCACTTCATGAATGGCCAAGGGGAAGTGATAGGATAAAGTGGCTCAGCATGTTGATGTAATATATTACTGTGTCTTTGACACGTATCACATCTTCGAGCATATTCTGCAGCATCTTTTCTCATTGTCGGCCAATAGTATCCTGTTCTTAATACCTTTGAGAATAACGACCTGCCCCCAGTATGGTTACCACAATCCCCTTCGTGTATATCCTGAAGCACTTCTTTAGTTTCGGGATCCTCTAAGCACCTCAGATATGGTCCTGCAAGAGATTTCTTATACAAAACATTATTTATAATAGTGAATCGTGATACCTTCATTTTAAATGCCTTAGGATTTTCATCCTTTGGGATGTGTCCTTCCTTGAGATATCTCATGATTGGAGCCATCTAGGACTTAGGATCCTCCTCGGGATACTCATCATCAGGATCCTGAACACTTACTACTTCCTTATCCTGAGGATCCATCGTAGGGTACAGGATATGTAATATTGGTATTTGGGTCCCCTCTGGTATCCTGACTGATGATCCTAGATTTGCCAAGGCATCAGCTTCAGCATTATCCTCTCTTGGTACCTGTTCAAGTGTAAAAATATCGAAATATGCTACTAATTTTTTGAGAATTTCGAGATACTCGATCAACTTCTCACCTTTAACTGCATAGGTCCCATTAAAATGATTAGTAATTAACAAGAAATCAACAAATACTTGTAAACCCTTGATATTCATGCTCTTAGCTAATTCTAATCCTGCAATTAAAGCTTCATATTCTGCTTCATTATTAGTGGCAGGAAACTCACATCTAATAGCCTAGGGTAATATGTCCCCCTGTGGCGATTTTAGTAGTATACCCAAACCTACATCTCTTACATTAGATGCACCATCAGTATATAGTGTCCAAGATTCTATATTTTCTCCTAGTTGTTGCACTTCTAGGTCTACTTCATTTTGAATATCACTACTGAAATCAGCCACAAATTCAGCTAAAGCCTGAGACTTTATGGCATTTCTAGGTTCATATACTAGATCATATGCACTTAATTTTACTGACCACTTAGCCATCCTACCTGACATCTCAGGTTTCTTAAGCACATTTTTTACAGGATAGTTGGTTTTAACATGAATCCTATGTGTTTCAAAATAATGTCTAAGTTTCGTTGATGCCATAACTAGGGCTAATATTAATTTCTCTAAATGAGATTATCTAGTTTCAGCATTTAATAAACTTTTACTAACATAATAAACAGGATACTGCTGACCTTCATGATCCTTTACAAGGACATCACTTACTGCATTCCCTGATACTGCAAGATAGAGGGATAATGGTTCACCATCCTCAGGCTTCATCAATAATGGCGCAGTTGAAAGATAGTGCTTCTAATCCTGCAAGGCCGCTTCATGCTTCTCTCCCCATTCGAATTTCTTATTCTTCTTCAGGATATCATAAAATTCCTTGCATTTTCTGAGGATCTTGAGATCTTTCATATTTGAAGGTGATTTGATATCCAGGATAGCTTTAATCTGCTCTGGGCTAGCCTCTATCCCCCTTTTCGTCACCATGTATCCTAGAAACTTTCCTGCTCCTACTCCGAAATGGCATTTAGCAGGATTTAATTTCATGTTGTACTGGTCCAGGATATCAAATGCTCCCTTAATATCCTGGAGATTATCCACGGCCTTCTTGTATTTTACTACCATATCATCGATGTACACCTACATGGTGTCCCCCAGTTTGTCTTTAAACATCCTGTTCACCAATCTCTGGTATGTTGCACCTACATTTTTCAAACCAAAAGGCATCGTAGTATAACAATAAATACCTGTTGGTGTCATAAAAGCAATATCCTCCTGATCCGAGGGTTCCATTTGGATCTATTGGAATCCTGAGGAGGCATCCATGAAGGTTAGCATCTCGTGACCAGCAGTAGCATCCACCATTGAATCGATATGAGGTAGAGGGAACGGGTCTTTGGGACAAGCTTTGTTCAAGTCTATGTAATCTACACAGAATCTCCATTTCCCGTTTTTCTTTTGCACCACAACTACATTTTCCAGCCATTTAGGAAACTTCACTTCCCTAATCATCTTGCTCTTTAATACTCTTTCAACTGCCTCCTGAATGATAGCGTTCCATTCTGGAGCAAATTTTCTTCGTTTCTGCTGGACAGGCTTGAAAGACCTATCAATTCCAAGCTTGTGAGTTATAATATCCTTGGAAATTCCTGTCATATCCTCGTGTTTCTACGCGAATGTTGACATCCTGCATTTCAAAAAGTTAGTCAATTGGTTTTCAATATCTTGAGGGATAATGGTTCCTACGAGCACCGAGATATCCGGATTATCCTGATCCAGGGTAACTTTCTTTACATCCTGTTCTGAAGCCTCCATGATATCCTGGCCTCGCATCTTTAATTGCTATGCTGCACTAGGCTTTGTTGAGGATTTCATCGAAGAAGAATAACACTCCTTTGCTTCCTGTTGATCACTTTCCACCTTGACTACTCCCCAAGGGGTAGGGATCTTGATACAATGATGATAAGTTGACGGCATGGCTTTCATATCATGGATCCAAGGCCTACCTAATATAATATTATAGCAGGATAAGGAGTCCATGACACAAAAGCGCTGCATTGAGTTGACCCCTTCAACATACACGGGCAACTTTATCTCTCCTACGGTATTCCTAGCTTCTCCACTGAAACCAACGAGCACAGTGGACTTCGAAGTAATATCCATCGGGGATACATTCATCCTCTTCAACGTTTCTAGCTGAATTATGTTGACGGGGCTGCCATTATCCACTAATATCATGCGCACAAAATGGTTAGCAACATATAACGTTATTACTAAAGCATCATGATGAGGATCCTGGACAGTATCCCTGTCATCGTTATCGAACGTGATCACTTTGTCAGTTGTGAGGGTTGACATCATGGTTGGTTTATCTCCCCTTTCTGCTTTGGCTTCCTTCGCGTGCCTTTTCGCCACAGAATATGATGTGCCGCAGATGTCAGATCCTCCTTAAATAAAGTTAATTATTTTGGCATCCGCAGGAGGTGATGCCGCTCGTTCAGGGTCCTTCTCAGGATCCTGACCCTTATTCTTCTTTCTTCCCAAGAGATCCTTCAGATATCCCTTGCTCAAGAGATAGCTTATTTCTTTCCTCAAAGCGATGCAATCCTCAGTAACATGTCCGAAATCCTCATGGATGGCACACCATTTGGACTTATCCTTCCAATCAGCTTTTTGTTGATTTTTCTGGGGCCATCTTGCTTTGTCTCCTAAACCCTGCATAGCATACATTAGTTCAGGTATATTAACAGAAAAACAATATTCAGACAACTCAGGATACTCCTCAGGATCCTCGTCTTCAACAACATTCACTTTTTTGTTGTCATTTCTGTCATATGGCTTAGAGCGATATGGTTTATACGAGGATTCTGATTTCCTGTTGGTTGACTCATAGGTTGTGGACGAATTCATCCTCTCTTGCATCTTTTTGTCATCCTCCAGCCGAATGTATCTTAAAGCCCTGTTACGAGCTTCGTCCAGATTCCTGCAGGGATTCATTACAAGATCCTGATAAAATTGAGAATCTTTTTGTAATCCCATCTTGAAAGCCTGCATGGCTGTTGCAACATCAAGATGTGGGATATCCAAGGATTCCTAACTAAACTTGTTCACATAATCCCTCAAGGATTCGTGAGGTCCTTGAGTTATCCTGTAAAGATCACTGGTTAGTTTCTCAAAACTTCGACTGCAAGAAAATTGACTATTAAATAAATTCACTAAATGAGCAAACGATGTAATTGAGTGGGGAGGAACATTTTAGAGCCATTTTACGGCTGATCCTGTTAAGGTAGAACCAAAACCCTTGCACAGGCATGCTTCTTTGAGATCCGGAGGGATAGGGTTGATTTCCATCCTTTCCCTATACTGGGCAATATGCTCCTCAGGATCCGTAGTTCCGTCATAGAGTTTCATGTTGGGGGTCTGAAATCTTTTTGGGATTTTTGCATCACAGATGGGATACGCGAACCATGATATCTTGTGGCTGTCCTAGGACACTTCTGGAATTGGCTGGTCCACCCCAGGTATACTGGATATCATGTCATTTAGTTTTTGAAGCTCCCTGGAAAATGCTGATGTCATACCTGCATCCTGCAAAGATCCAACACCATTAGTAGCAAGAGTATTATTATTATTAGATACATTACCAGTCTGAGGATTCTAGACATATCCTGAAGCATATCCTGAGCTTCTCACAGTTGACACTCTTACTAAAGAGGGTATCTCAGGAGTATGATTCTGGGAATGGCTAGGCACAATATACCCCCGGTTATCCTCAGTATAAACTGCAGAACTGAAGTTCAAAGCCCTAGGTTGCAAGGGAGTGACAGTATCTTCAGCAGGCCTGCTTGAGCTGGATTTTAAGAGTTGTATCTCTGTCATCTGTTCCTGTACACTACCAAACAAATTTAGAATTTCTTCATTAGAAGCCAAAACAGGACCAGATCCCTGGATATTGCGAGCGGGGATAACATCCCGAGCCACATGAATTTCAGTTCCTTGTGAAGAGGCTTGCGTTCTTGGAGGAGGTGGTGGAAGCACCGAACCAATTGTTGCAGAGGTTGTAGCAGACACGGTGGAAGAGCTCACGTTTGATCTTGAGGCCATTGAAAATAGTGTAGCAAAAAGTTTTGAAAACAGAAAACCAAGTAGCGATTTTGCAAAAACTTTTAGTAGAAATAGCACCACTTACCCCACGGTGGGCGCCAAATTGTTTTGGTCAAAAATTACCGAAGCAATTAAGTGATCAAATTAGTTAAGTGAGGTAGTGTGCAAAAATATGTTTTAAAAATGTGCTAATTAAGTTGTTTGCAAAAACAGTTTTCAGGATACGGCTTAGGATATTGAACTGTATCTACGATCAAACAATGAGCGAAAATGTAAAGGGTGACACAGGATATACGAGGAAAGCCCTTGATCAATCTAGATCACCGGAACAAAAACTCGGGAGCTGACAATCGCAGCTGCCTTGTTCTTCTTATTGCTTCAAATGTCAGGATACAGTGCAGGATATGATGCAGATCAACTAAGTGTTACAATGTAATTCGAATACAAGTGTAGGTGTGTGGTGATTGTTTGCAACTAGAGAGAAAGAGTGTGTGAAAGATTGTATCCCCCTAATCTGATCCGATCAATCCCTTTTATAGTAAAAGAAACTAACTAACTTTCCTGTTATTCTGGGACTCAGCGAATATTCCACAAGTGAACGTTGCAGTCCACGTCTTCCGGCTTCAACGTCTATAATCCAACTGATTTGCCCGAGTCTTGAGGAGAAGAAGTCCAGCTGAACGTTAGAGACTTGCACTCCTTAATCTGCACGTGGTTAATTAGTTACTACCAGGATATCGCATCAGGATGTTACCAATACCTTGATCCAGCATCCTGGTCACAAACAAAGTCAGAATATCAGTCAGGATATATGAGCAGAAAATCACCCATAACAATAGGTATATTGGACCTTTTGAGATTATCAAAAGAATAGGATCAGTAGCTTATCAGCTACAACTGCCAGAGGAAATGGCAGGAATACATGATGTGTTTCATGTATGTAACCTCAAAAAGTGCTTAGGAGACGAATCATTAGTGACACCTCTTCAAGACAAAGAGGTAAACGAGAAACTTTAATTTATAGAGAAACTCATTCAGATTGAAGATAGGAAGATCAAGAATCTCAAACACAAGAGATTAGTTCTGGTCAAAGTGAAATGGGATTCCAAGAGAGGACCAGAATACACTTGGGAGCTCGAGTCAGAAATGCAGAGGGAATATCCATACCTGTTCCAGTAGACCAAGAGGATGAGTTCTAAAACAAGGTGGGGAGGATATAACAACCCTCCAACAACCCTTTAATACAACCCTAAACATTCTGATTATAGACCGTATACTCGTTAACGGACCTAAAATACCTTTATATTAATAAAAACCAAATGAAAAAAAATTAGGGCCGCTCGCGGGGCGCGACCCAGTCAAGGGATCGGTTCGCGCGGCGCGACTACCGATGACTTGTCGGGCACCTGTGAAGCCATGTGTCCTAACGCGTGTCGAGGCTAGTCTGCTGACTAGTCAAAGCTAAGGCCTAATCTACCCTTCTCGGGGGCTGCGAAGGAGATAGGGGTGGGCTTCACGGGGCAGGAGCCGCGTCTCGTCTGGCCTATAAAAGGGGCTTCAAGCCTCAGTTGTTCGACGTTCAGAATTCTCTTTCTCTCTCAAATCTCTAGTTATATTATACCGGGAATAATAAACCTAAAACGCGAAGCTCTGTCTCGTTGTAAGTATTATAACCTCGATCATGTATTTGTTACCCTACCCGATTGATCTAGGGCTCTGTAACGCATGTCGAGGCTCTGCCTAACTCAGTTCGTTGGAGTTCTGTCTCGGTAGTATGGCTAATGTGAATTTGGGTTATCTTACTAACACGTGTGCATTTTTTAAATTTTAATAGATAATAACCAGGAGAAAAACCAGGAAGCTATAGTATTATCTAAGTCAGCAATGTGAGTACATTCATTTTTGTAAACTGCTTTTACAAAACCTCAAATGTTTTCAAATATAATTAACAGTGATTGAGTATATGTATTCTACAATTACTGCTGGTATGTTAGGGTTTTGTATACATTACTTGACACTCGTTACTATTGCGAATTGTTGCATGACCACAAGTCAGGATTGACAGTACCAAATGAGTAATTGGGTAGATATAAACATTGTAATCGCGGATGCTCTTAATACTGTAAAGTTATAAAACTTTTTGATTAAACTGGGATGCACTTGCTAGTATTTCTTGCTGATAAAACCTTTTTAAAACGCGATTCAGGTAACTTAATATGAATCTAATAGAAGCCAGCTTGGGAGCACTGAAGGCTTAAAGATGTGGCTATAAAAGTTACCTAAATAAAAAAAGAGTTTATGTTTTAAACAATTGGGTTTTATCCCTACAAATGCATTGTCAATGAACTTGGGTTTTTCCTATTTATTATTTATAAAAGTTTGGTGTTTAGACTCTGATAAAATATTTCTTAACTACGGTCCTGATGTTTAAAATTCCGCTGCCAAATTAATGAACACCGATTCCACCCGCTCTGAGTAACCGCGGCCGCCCGCCCTCGGGGCAAGGGGTCGGGGGCTGCGACAAATTAATATTCTAGTATTTGCATAATTCCGGTGTATGCCTACACCTTGTGCATAGGTCATGGCCATTAGCAATTTTAATGAGCCGAGGATATATCCAAGACATGGTCGCATTAACCCCCAATGTTTATGTTATCAAACAATACAGATTAAAACGTGTTATGCAGATTTATTAATCACAATCCGACTAAATGATCCCATACCCGACCAAGCGGTAATAATTTACTGTATCCCAAGCCCGTATAAGGAAAAATAAGTTAAAAGTATTTACCTGAGCTAATACTCGATTCACAGCAGGATTTAAATAACTCGGTCGTATACAATCTAACTAAATGCAGGTAGCTTTTACCGGGAGGCTCTATTCTGGAATGATGATAATATATAAACAATTTAGAATGTTAACGGGTCTTAATTAAGTCAGAGACTTAGACCGGCTAGCTTAAAGTATTAAAAACGGTACGATACACTGGTGTTAGGAAACTTTATTTGTAAGTATTGAAGAAAATCAGATCCAACTTGAAGAAAAACGGTACAACAGTCCTGAAGATCACAACAAGAAGAAGAAGATCGGATAGGACAACTGAAATGAACAACATCTACTTCAAAGAATCACAAGTTGATCAAGAGCTGAAGAAGATTATCAGAAAATGTCATTTCTGATGGATCTGATGATATTTCTGATGAAATATCATCAGTTTCTGACGATTCTGATCATCAGATTTTCTGATGATTTGTTCACCAGAATTTCTGATGAAGTGGTTTATCAGAAATTCTGATGAATACCCCACTTGTCTAAAAATCAGCTCTATCCTGCCACACTAACCGAAGCAAGTTGACATTATGGGATCTTATGATGACAAAGGCAACTTAAATGTTGGATTCAATGAATATGTCAAATTGTTACTTTTTGCAGGACCTTTTACATGAATAAACAAATGTTTATTCATCTATCCAGCCTTCTATAAATAGAAGGCTCACCAAGCGGAAGACAATTGAGTTAAGCTTAGCATTCAATGCATACTACAAACTCCATTGCCCTCTCACCCGCAGAACTCAAGTATTCATTTGTATTAGATAATAATCTTTCAATCACCTTGTAAACCATTTTGTTTCAAAGTGATATAAACTTGATAATTCCATTTCCGCACACTTTTTCACATCTACTGAAATCACTTGCCATATTACGTGAAAAGAAGTTTTTAAGTCCATACTGGGACCAACAATTGGTATCAGAGCAGATTGAATAAATCATTTTCAAACGATCAATCGCTCATCTTCTTTTCTCTAAATATGGCCAGCTTTCAATCATGGAATAATTCTCTTAACATTGGTTCTATGTCCAAACATCTGACTCTGGTCAGAGAGGAATACCCCCAATGGAAAATCAGGATGGTTAATTTCCTTAATGGTCATGACCGATGACTGAAATACCAGCTATTCCAGCAACTGACCAATCACTTGCAATCCCTGCCTCCCCAAAAGTGAAATAAACTGGAGCACGAAAGACAAGGAAAAGGTGGTTCGGGGTGAAAGGGCAAAATCACTTTTAATAATGGCTATCCCCAATGACATATTTTCACAAGTTGATGCATGTGCATCAGCTAAGGAAATATGGGATCAGTTGGAAAATCTTTGTTGTCACACCCCGACCGCGTTAAAACAACCAAACCGCGGTGGAAACGTCAGGGAGTGTCGTGGCAGATTCATTGTTTCACAACCATGGATTCAAAAAGTTCTGTTTTATTAAATATTAAACATTTACATTGTCCTGAAATTTAAACAAACAAGTTAAACATAGTCTATCATTGTTATTAAGTCACTAAGGCCTCGTCCAGTCGTAAGTGAGCATGCATCCTAGCAATCAACATCATTCAACAACACCTGAAACATATGTAAAAACAAAGTCAGCAAAGAAATGCTGGCGAGCACATAGGTTTTCTGAGAGTGTCGGATTCATGGCTAGTTTACATGTTGCAATACCTCATTAGACTACAAGAGTCAAAAGTAAAAACCTTCTTTTGAAAAGTATAGTATTGCAACAAGATTAACCAACTTAAATCAAGATGGTTATAACTTATAAAATCTCGTAGCCATGATTCTTAACCCAAAACATTTATTTAAGAAAACCAAATTGTAAAACATCTTGTAAAAAACTCGTTAATAAAACTCGTATGGTTTATATTATTTGGAAAACATCGTTGTGTGACATCGTTTCAAAATCGTTTACCCAAGTGAACTAAATAACGCCACGGTATGTAATATGATGAAAACACTTATATATAAGAAGTACCAGCGGCATATCTACCATGTTTTCATCACATTACACACATCCCGTTATCTAAACACTAACAAAAAAACCAATCGTTTACCCAAATCATTTAAATCGTTAAAATCGATTTAGCCGTTTAAATCATTCTCATTTTAATTGTGAAAACTACTTTTGGTCGCCTCGCTAATAACATCCAAACCTTCGTAACTCGACTATCTCTAAACTCGCATTAATAAACCACCAAAGGGTAAATTAACAATAAAAGATTCAGTCGTTACCCACCTAACCCACACATAACCATGGGTGCAGTCTGATAACGGGATTTGTCAGATCCTATAGTACCATAACCTAATACGGGTCGGTTCGGCCAAAACTAATGAATGTTATTTGGTATGTAATTACAACCAACAAGTTTATCCACATTATCGAAATCGTTATTAATTTAATATAAACCATTTTATTCATTTTCAAAACCATCGTTAAAAACATTGAAATCAATTAACACATATGAATCACCCCAAAACAATCGAAAATAGTAAAATAAGAGAACTATGTACTCACTTGAGAATGCTTAGAAGTCTTGAATAACAACCAAGCAAAGCTAGAGGGATCACGGAAATCAATCGGCACCTAATATAAGTGACTATGTAAATAAACCAGACCTAAATCGGAACATCGGATAGGATGAGGTTTCGTAAACCAAATGAGTATTGGAACTCATATGACATGGTTTAACAAAGCCTACATACTAAATCGAAACCTAAACTAAGTTCTTACGACCCATCACGACTCGTTTAGGTAGCTTATGCTACCTTAATGCGTCGTTCGCGTAAAACGCACTCGGACCGCCTAACTAGTCCTATGATAAGTATTATATGCCTTATCATGTCTAATAATGTTACCTAATTAGTTTTGATATGCAAATTTAGGTTACATATGCTTAAAATGAATTTATGCGTAAAAAGGGCATTTTGGTCATTTTCCTAAGGCATATAAATCACCTATCATACAACTAACTAAACGAAGTGACCATAAGGTATAACCTCGGAAGATTATTCCCTATACAACTATGGTCACAAAACATGTTTGGTCGGATCTTAATGATCGACCAAACAGGTCGGGTTCAAAAGTCTAAGCGGTTGTTTAGACCGCTTATCTTACGACCCTATATAAGCACTAAACTAAATGTTTAATGAAGTTAGAAAACAAGTTTGATATCAAAACAAACGGTTTTGATACCCAAGAATAATTTGGTTGTAAAATACGCTTGAATACGCATTTTGACCGAAACTATGACTCGTTACTATACCTAATCAACATGGTAATCAGTAGGTATAGTCACAAGGGACTATAACCATCGTGATTACGCTCACGTTGCGAAGTTTAAACGAACTTCGTGTTGACCAAAGACTGGTCAAAGCAGAAAGTCAAACACGGTTTGACATTCATGCTTAAAAACTTATAAAAGATAAAAGAATACTTACAAAAGGTCCAAGCCTTGAAGATTTGAACTCAAATTACTTAGGTATGAAGCTTGAGAGCTTCAACTTAGAGCAAAATGAGAACAAATGTGTGAATGAAGGTGATGAAGATGGTGGGTATTTATAGATTTCTCAAAACCGTTAGGATCATTCCTCGATAATTGAGCTTCGATCTGGACCTTACACATAAGGCACATGGTTTTGGAATACTAGGGGTGTCCCAAAACCATCAAACGGTATTGCAAATGTTACAAAAAGGGCCCTGAATTTCAAGTCGTTTGCTGAAAATTGCTGAAAGTTGCTGAAATTGGATTTTTCTGCCTAGATGAGGCCATGGCGTCGCGCCACGGAAAAACCATATAGTGGTGGCATGACGCCACCATATGCCAGATCCAGAAACTTTCAAAAATTGTCAGTTTTGGTCCCTGCAACTCATTTAGGCCATTTTGACGCGTTTAAACCCCGTTAACCCATTTTCAAGGCTCAAAAATGAAGTTTAAGCATAGGGAACATGAAATATGCTCAAAAAAATCTCGGATGTCGGTTCGTTTGGTCGTACGGTTGCGTTGTTCGGTTAATTACGATGAAAACTCGAACGGACGCAAAAACGATCCAAATTACACGACGAATGGAGTTTTTGCATTCCAATCACTAAAATAGAATATTTTAATGATTACATAAATTTTTGGATGTTCGGATATATTCAGAACGTAAGATAGGCGCGAAAATGCAAACTTATGCACTTTTTGACGCTTTTAGTCCCTGTTGATCAAATAAGTTTATTTTTGCGCACCAAACACCTCAAAGCCTATTTCTAAGCTATGTAAAGGATATTTAGGGCATGTTTAACTTATGATCAAGTTCCGGAATGTTCGTTACAGTACGAATCGGCATACTTTCGCAGTTTGTCGAAATTAGTCCCTGTAAGCGAATAAACTTGATTTCGACACACCAAACCTTCCAAAACTTATTTCTAAGTTATGTAAAGGTTATTTAAAGTATGTTAAGCCTATGTCACTATCCCGGAGTGTTTGTTGCATTAAACTAATTATGTTTACGCATCAGTTTGCGTATAACTTTCCAGAAAGCGATTTAGAGCTCGAAATCGAACGAGAATTGATATGTGCAAATGATACACATATTTATACAAATCCCAAGTATGAAACACAATATTTCATTAATTTGGTATTTGTTTGATGGCCGTGGAGGCACAGATGTCACAGTCTCCCCTACTTCAGGAAATTTTGTCTCAAAATTTATTTAGAGGAAACTTGTGAGAGCTCGAAACATGAAGTCAAAAAGATAAAACAACACTGGTTAGGGTTCTGAACTTCTAGTAACTTTAAATAACATTATGCTTGCAATGTAAGAGGGACACTTCTATACAAGTATATGAAGCGCCATTGGTGCGTCCACCATACCTCAATTACATTGTTCATGTTTCGTTATTGTTGCCACTATAGGTTCTTACACATGATAAATCTTACTGCGGTTCCTATGCACTGAATTTCATAATTATGTACGCGTCCATAATTACGTAATTCCTTGCATAGTCCGCACAGTGTATTTTTAAAATGTGTAGGAAAAAACCAAATGAACAAACCCGTGATGAGTATTACTAGACCACCCTAGGGTCCCTTTAATTAAATCAATAAATGATTTCTTTAAATAGACCACCAAGGAGTCCCTTTAATTATATCATCACATGCCATTCTTAACCAGATTCTGAATCAATCTTTTTTTAACTAGACCACCCAAAGGGTCTCTTTCGAATTATGGAATGGTACTATATAATCCAAGGGTCTTAACTATCACGTAGAAGCCCATTAAGGATTTAAGGTAGTACCTTTGGATATCCTACTATGAATCCCTCATATGAAGATATGGAAGATTCTACGAGCATTTGGATAACTAAAATTCGGATCACACAAAAAACATAAAAGAAACACATAATCACATAATCGTTTAACTTGACTTTTAATTTGTTATCTTTGGACATGGGTATTTAAAGCACACCAGGAATCCAATCCGTGGATTTCATTTGGCACTTTAAACATCTTCAAGAATCTAACTATGAAAAATAGGAAGATCTTAATAAGAATTCGGCTTTGTCCTTATTGAATCGTAATATACATATTAAAGCGTACAAGGAATCCAATGTAGGGCTCCAATTTGAGCGATAATCATCCACAAGGATCTAATTGTGAAGATAAGAAGATCCTATATGGATTTCAGAATTTGAAAAGCGGGAGATGCTTCGAAACCTTGCACTAGACGTGCTTAAGTCGATACACGAGGTAGAATGCTCATGAAGTTGAGGTGCTAGATATACCAAGGCGACATATGAAGCAGAATTTGAAAGTTGGGTAATACGAGTAGAATTCTTTTCGAAAGCTATGCATGGGGTTCTGTAGAAATATGTTTAATGATTTTGAAATCTTACATAATACTTTTGAAATCGTAAGGTAGGTGAATTAGGTAAGTATATTTATAAAATGTTTTAAAATCATGTGAGATGAATTTTGTAATCATGTATAAGGTTTTTTGAAAACATGAATAATGCTTTTTGAAATCATGCACTTGATATATTAAGTAAATATATGGTGTAAAAATTGTTTTCAAACTATATGAAATATTTTGAAATCATGAAGGTTGTGTTTTGAAAAAAAAACATATACTATCAAACCAAGGATTTAAAGTGATTACTCAAAATGTCACTTATTTTCTGTACTTCGTTTCTTAGAATGAAACGAGCACTTAGAATTTTCGAGGAAATCATGAGCGATTACATGAACGAGAGAACTACAAATATGGTTCTTTGGTGTACGTATCGTAGGGGTATGCCATACACACATGTAACTACATTTGTACATCAGAATTGTGAACAACGATTTATTTATAAACAAAACTGATTGTTTCGGAGTTCAAGAAAAACAAAAGAAACATAAGCATAAGATTCAGATTATTCCAAGCAGCAGTATCTTCTAATCAGCCAAATGCTCATCCGTGGGTCAGATTTGCATTGACAATATTTGGGTATTTGTCCCTGACATAACCCGTCTCGCCATAGGTGTAGCAAGCACCAGAAGGAAAACGAGCTTGTGCTGGAACTGCTTGAATTTGAACAGGGTTCTGAAAAGCTTGGTTTAGTACAACGACTGAACGACAAACTCTTGCCGTATGGCCAATAAGTCCACAATTGAAACATCTTAGGCATTTGACACTGGCATGGTGGTGGAGGTTACATTGATTGCACAAAGGAGCAGTTCCCAAGTACGGCTTCTTGGCTGGTGGTGCTGCCACCAGGCTAGGTTCTGCTTGATTTGGTGCAACGGCTACGGGACCCTTTGAAGCTTTACACTTCTTTGACCTTTTCGAAGGCTCGGCTTCTGCTTCCTTGGATGTTTCTTGGGTGGCTTCATCATTGAGACGAGACATGGCGACGGCTAATTCAGCAGTCTTCAGGATTACTTCGCCTATTCGACGGGCAAATTTGGTAGTCTACTCGGACATTTGAGTGTCGCTGCGATGAAGAGACATTCTGGAAGAAATGAAAGACATAGGAAGAAACAAGTGAAATGTTATCAGATAATTAAAACAGAATGACAATGCATAGAAATTGTGATCATTTGTTTGTTACCTAAGGCAAACAAATGAGACGGTGACTAATCAAAGTAAGAAGGTCATATTAATGTATCGCGAAGATATGCTTTAGCCTATAAGTGGACACTCACCCCAAGAGTTCCCAGGTAAGAGTGACTGGTCCGATTATGTGGATTTGTAAGAACACTCTAGCCTTAGACAGAAAACTCAGAGTACAGGAATTCACTCTTCCAGATTGCACATGTTCACATTATAAGACCCAACTTTGACAGGATTTTGAAAACTTGAAGGTTCAAAACCTTATAATAAATCATCCTATAAAAGATGATTGGTTTTCAAAGCGGATTTGAAATTTGTGTTCTTGTTGTGGTTGTCACCTAAGGATAAGTGACAGTATTGTTTTAAGATCTAAACACAAGAATCTTGTGTTAGGGTCCTAGGAAGGTTATAGACTAGGTCAAAGCATTACTAATAACCTAATTCCCTATAACCATGAGCTCTGATACCAACTTTTATGTCACACCCCGATTGCGTTAAAACAACCAAACCGCGGTGGAAACGTCGGGGAGTGTCGTGGCAGAATCATTGTTTCACAACCATGGATTCAAAAAGTTTTGTTTTATTAAATATTAAACATTTACAATGTCCTGAAATTTAAACAAACAAGTTAAACATAGTCTATCATTGTTATTAAGTCACTAAGGCCTCGTCCATTCCTAAGTGAGCATGCATCCTAGCAATCAACATCATTCAACAACACCTGAAACATATGTAAAAATAAAGTCAGCAAAGAAATCCTGGCGAGCACATAGGTTTTATGAGAGTGTCGAATTCATGGCTAGTTTACATGTTGCAATACCTCATTAGACTACAAGAGTCAAAAGTAAAAACCTTGTTTTGAAAAGTATAGTATTGCAACAAGATTAACCAACTTAAATCAAGATGGTTATAACTTATAAAATCCCGTAGCCATGATTCTTAACCCAAAACATTTATTTAAGAAAACCAAATTGTAAAACATCTCGTAAAAAAACTCGTTAATAAAACTCGTATGGTTTATATTATTTGGAAAACATCGTTGTGTGACATCGTTTCAAAATCGTTTACCCAAGTGAACTAAGTAACGCCACGATATGTAATATGATGAAAACACTTATATATAAGAAGTACCAGCGGCGTATCTACCATGTTTTCATCACATTACACCCGTCCCGTTATCTAAACACTAACAAAAAATCAATCGTTTACCCAAATCGTTTAACTCGTTAAAATCGCTTTAGTCGTTTAAATCATTCTCGTTTTAATTGTGAAAACTACTTTTGGTCGCCTCGCTAATAACATCCAAACCTTCGTAACTCGACTATCTCGAAACTCGCATTAATAAACCACCAAAGGGTAAATTAACAATAACAGATTCAGTCATTACCCACCTAACCCACACATAACCATGGGTGCAGTCTGATAACGGGATTTGTCAGATCCTATGGTACCATAACCTAATACTGGTCGGTTCCGCCAAAACTAATGAATGTTATTTGTTATGTAATTACAACCAACAAGTTTATCCACATTATCGAAATCATTTATTAATTTAATATAAACCATTTTATTCATTTTCGAAACCATCATTAAAACATCGAAATCATTTAACACATATAAATCACCCCAAAACAATCGAAAATAGTAAAATAGGGGAACTATGTACTCACTTGAGAATGCTTAGAAGTCTTGAATAACAACCAAGCAAAGCTAGAGGGATCACGGAAATCAATCGGCACCTAATATAAGTAACTATGTAAATAAACCGGACCTAAATCGGAAGATCGGATAGGATGAGGTTTCGTAAACCAAATGAGTATTGGAACTCATATGACATGGTTTAACAAAGCCTACATACTAAATCGAAACCTAAACAAAGTGCTTACGACCCATCACGACTCGTTTAGGTAGCTTATGCTACTTTAATGCGTCGTTCACGTAAAACGCGCTCGGACCGCCTAATTAGTCCTATGACAAGTATTAAATGCCTTATCATGTCTAATAATGTTACCTAATTAGTTTAGATGTGAAAATTTAGGTTACATATGCTTAAAATTAATTTATGCGTAAAAAAGGGCATTTTGATCATTTTCCTAAGGCATATAAATCACCTATCATACAACTAACTAAACGAAGTGACCACAAGGTATAACCTCGGAAGGTTATTCCTTATACAACTATGGTCACAAAACATGTTTGGTCGGATCTTAATGATCGATCAAACGGGTCGGGTTCAAAAGTCTAAGCGGTTGTTTAGACCACTTATCTTACGACCCTATATAAGCACTAAACTAAAAGTGACGAGTTAAACATGTTAAAACATGTTTAACGAAGTTAGAAAACAAGTTTGAAATCAAAACAAACGGTTTTGATACCCAAGAATAGTTTGGTTGCAAAATACGCTTGAATACGCATTTTGACCGAAACTATGACTCGTTACCATACCTAATCAACGTGGTAATCGTGATTACGCTCACGTTGCGAAGTTTAAACAAACTTCGTGTTGACCAAAGACTGGTCAAAGCAGAAAGTCAAACACGGTTTGACTTTCGTGCTTAAAAACGCATAAAAGACGAAAGAATACTTACAAAAGGTCCAAGCCTTGAATATTTGAACTCAAATTACTCAGGTATGAAGCTTGATAGCTTCAACTTAGAGCAAAATGAGAACAAATGTGTGAATGAAGGTGATGAAGATGGTGGGTAATTATAGATTTCTCAAAACCCTTAGGATCGTTCCTTGATAATTGAGCTTCGATCTGGACCTTACACATAAGGCACATTGTTTTGGAATACTAGAGGTGTCCCAAAACTATCAAACGGTATTGCCAATGTTATAAAAAGGGCCCTGAATTTCAATTCGTTTGCTGAAAATTGCTGAAAGTTGCTAAAAATGGATTTTTCTGCCCAGATGAGGCCGTGGCGTCGCGCCACGGCAAAACCATATAGTGGTGACGTGACCCCACCATATGCCAGATCCAGAAACTTTCGAAAATTGTCAGTTTTGGTCCCTGAAACTCATTTAGGCCATTTTGACGCGTTTAAACCCCGTTAACCCATTTTCAAGGCTCAAAAATGAATTTTAAGCATAGGGAACATGAAATATGCTCAAAAACATCTCGGATGTTGGTTCGTTTGGTCGTACGGTTTCGTTGTTCGGTTAATTACGATGAAAACTCGAACGGACGCAAAAACGATCCAAATTACACGACGAATGTAGTTTTTGCATTCCAATGTCTAAAATAGAATATTTTAATGACTACATAAATTTTTGGATGTCCGGATATATTCAGAACGTAAGATAGGAGCGAAAATGCAAACTTATGCACTTTTTGACGCTTTTGGTCCCTGTTGATCAAATAAGTTTATTTTTGCGTATCAAACACCTCAGAGCCTATTTCTAAGCTATGTAAAGGATATTTAGGGCATGTTTAACTTATGATCAAGTTTCGGAATGTTCGTTACAGTACGAATCGGCATACTTTCGCAGTTTGTTGAAATTAGTCCGTGTAAGCGAATAAACTTGATTTCGACACACCAAACCTTCCAAAACTTATTTCTAAGTTTTGTAAAGTTTCTTTTAGGTATGTTAAGCCTATGTCACTATCCTGGAGTGTTTGTTGCACTAAACTGATTACGTTTACGCATTAGTTTGCGTATAAGTTTCTAGAAAGCGATTTAGAGCTCGAAATCGAATGAGAATTGATATGTGCAAATGATACACATATTTATACAAATCCCAAGTATGAAACACAATATTTCATTAATTTGGTATTTGTTTGATGGCCGTGGAGGCACAGATGTCACATTTGTGAAGGAGGAGAAATGATGAAGAGAAACAAGAGAACAAACAATGTTTCCTCATATGAGAGGTTCAAAAGTTTACCTAATGAAAGGTTAAATGAAACATATCAAAGATTTACAAAACTTTTGAACGAGCTAAAGAAATTTGGTATAACAAAATCAAAAGATGAAAGAAACATAAAATTTCTAGATGCTTTACCTAGAGAATGGAAAAGTCTAACCATGACTTTGTCCTCAACCTTAGAAATAGGAAATATGAGTTTTCATGACTTATACAGCATCTTGGTCCCCAGAGAGGAAGAAATATTTGAAGAAACCATTCAAAGAGGGGGATCTTTAGCTCTTATCTCAAACTCACAAAGAACACCACCTACCAATGATCCACAACCATCAAACAGCCAAAATCTTGAAATTTCTGATACATCATCAGTTTTTTCAGCTTTTGCTGAGGCAATAGCACTGCTCACCAAAACATTTGAGGAAAGGTTGAGGGGAGGAGGCCAAAGATACCAGAGAAGTGACAAAGGGAGGATGGATGTTAGATCTAAGGAAGAAGGTAGATCTAAGGATAAAGGGAAGGCTGAAGTTGTGTGTTACAAGTGCAAGCAGAGAGGTCACTATGCAACAGAATGCAAGAAAAAGAAGCTCAAGGATTTTGCTTATTATGAGAAGAAGCTAGAAGAGGCAAAGAAGTAGCAACAGGTCAGCTTAATTGCTGGGACACATACATGGCTATCTGATGATTCTTCTGTGACAACTGTGCTCTGTAATCGATGAACAATGTAGAACAATGTTAATTATCAATAAAACAATGTGTTTTGGTGTTATTATGTGTGTATTTGTGTTTGATGATTTTACGATTTGATTCGATTCCGATTTCAAGCTTTAAATCGCTTTCTTGAAAGTTATACGCAAACTGGTGCGTAAACGCAGTCAGTTTAACGCGAAAAACACTCTGGAATAGTGACATAGGCTTAACATACCTTAAATAACCTTTACATAACTTAGAAATAAGTTTTGGATGGTTTGGTGTGTTGAAAACAAGTCTATTCGATCGCAGGGACTATTTGTGTCAAACTGCGAAACTATGCCGATTCGTATGATATCGAACAGTCCGGAACTTGATCATAAGCTAAAAATACCATAAATAACCTAAAAATAGCTTATAAATAAGGTTTAAGGGGTTCGGTGTGCGAAAACATGCTTATTTGATCTTACAGGGACTAAAAGCGTCAAAAAGTGCATAAGTTTGCATTTTCGCGCATATCTTACGTTCTGAATACATCCGGACATCCAAAAATTTATGTAACCATTAAAATATTTTATTTTAGTGATTGGCATGATAAAATTCCATTCGTCGCTTAAGTTGGATCGTTTTTGCGTTCGTTACGACTTCCGTCGTAATTAACCGAACAACGCAATCGTACGACCAAACGAGCCGATATCCGAGATTTTTTTTAGCAAATTTTAAGTTCCCTATACTTTAACTTCATTTTAGAGCTTTGAAATGGGGTTAACGGGGCTTAAACGTGTCAAAAATGCAACGAAAATCAAGTTTGGAGCTTCAGGGACTAAATCTGCCATTTTTGAAAGTTGCTGGTCTGCAAGGTCCTTACGGACCATATGGACACATGCTTACGGTCCGTAAGCAGCACCCAACACATCAGAAATGCAAAAACATTGAATCTAGTCATTTCCACTTGTTCCAATGGCTTTGATCCCTGGTTTTTCATGCTATGGGCTGGTTTGTGTGGTGATCAAGTTCCCCAATCATTCCCCAACAATTGTAAGGCCAAGATCATTCCCTCTTTACCAAGAAATGATCCTAACGGTTTTGCGAAAACTATATATAGCATGGCCCTCATTCCATTTTCCTCACATTTGATATGAGATTTCTCTAAGTTGATGTGATTATTCACTTCATACCTGAGAAAACTTGGAATCAAATCTATTTGGACCCTTTGTAAGTCCTCTTTCATTCTTTTATTGCTTTCCTAACTTAAAAGTCAAACAGTGTTTGACTTTCAGCTTTGACCAGTCAATGGTCAACGAGAAGTTCGTTTGAACTTCGCAACATGAGCGTAATCACGATGGTTATAGTCCTTAGTGACTATACCAACTGATTACCACGTTGACTAGGCGTAGTGACGAGTCGTAGTTTCGGTCAAAATGCGCATTTAAGCGTATTTTGCAACCAAGCTACTCTTGGTATCAAAACACTTTGTTTTGATATCAAAACTTGTTTTCTAACTTAGTTAAGCATGTTCTAACATGCTTAGCTCGTCACTTTTAGTTTAGTGCTTGTTTTGAGTCGTAAGTCAGGCGGTCTAACCCACCGCTTAGACTTTCGAACTCGACCTGTTTGTTCGATCATTAGGATCCGACCAAGCATGTTTAGTGACCATAGATGCATAGGGAATAACCTTCCGAGGTTATACCATATGGTCACCTAGTTTAAGTAGTTATATGATAGGTAGATTATATGCCTTAGGTAAATTACCAAAATGCCCTTTTTATGCATAATTGGATTTTAAGCATATGTAACCTAAACATTTGTCACCTAACTGATTATACAACATAAATAAACATGTTAGGGCATATAATACTTGTCATAGGACTAGTTAGACATCTCAAACGTGTTTTACGCGAACGACGCGTTAAAGTAGCGTAGGCTACCTAAACGGGTCGTAACGGGTCGAAAGCACTTAGGTTAGGTTCCGATTTAGAATGTAGGATTTGTTAAACCATATCACATGAGTTCCTACACTCATTTGGTTTACAAGACCTCATTCTGTCCGATCTTTCGATTTAGGTGTCAATTTATTTACTAGTGATTCGATTACTAGGTACTACTTGAATTTCCTTGTTTTGCCTGAGCTTCGCTAAGTTCTTTAGATCAAGGATACCCTTCTATTCTATGTGAGTACATAGATCCCCTATTTTTACATGTTTTGTGGTAACTATCTGAGTACATAGTTCCCCTATTTTACTGTTTTCAATTGTTTTGGGGTGATTCATATGTATTAAAACGATTTCGATATATAAACGATGGTTTCAAAAACGATTAAGATGGTTTATATTAAACTAATAACGATTTCGATAATGTGAACAAACTTGTTGGATGTATTTACATAACGAATGACATTCATTAGCATTGATCAAGCCGACCAATATTAGGTTATGGTACCATAGGATTTGACAAATCCCCTTATCAGACTACACCCATGGTTATGTGTGGGGGTTATGTAGGTAACGACCGAATTTGATGATTTTTAACTTACCCTTTGGTGGTTTGTTAATGCGAGAAACGAGTTAGACGAGTCACGAAGGTTTGAATGTTATTAGCGAGACGACCATAAGTAGTTTCACAATTTAAAACGAATACGATTTTGGGACGAGTTAAACGATTTGATACGACTTAAACGAGATAAACGATTTGGATAAACGATTGGTTTTAGGTGGTGATTAGATAATGGGACGGGTGTAGTATGATAGAATCATGGTAGATACGCCGCTGATACATCTTATATATAAGTGCTTCTATCATATTACATTGCGTGTCATTATTTAGTTCACTTAGGAAACGATTTGAAACGATGTCACACAATGAGGTTTTCAAAATGATATAAACCATACGAGTTTTATTAACGAGTTTTTACGAGATGTTTTACTAATTGGTTTACTAAAACAAATGTTTTGGACTTAAGAATCATGGCTACAAGATTTTATAAACTATAACCAATTTGATTTGAGTTGGTTAATTATGTTGCAATACACTTTTCAAAACAAGGTTTGTACTTTTGACTATTGTAGTCTAATGAGGTACTGCAACATATAAACGAGCCATGAACCCGATACTCTTATAAAACCTATGTGCTCGCCAGCATTTCTTTGCTGACTTTGTTTTTTTACTTATGTTTCAGGTGGTGTTGCGTGATATCGATTGCTAGGATGCATGAGTCACATAGTGTGACACCCCAGGAAAACCAGTAAACTATACAACACAACTAGCTTCCTCAGTAACCACGTGCTAAATTTCGGGACGAAATTTCTTTCAAGTTAGGGATAATGTGACAACTCGAGTTTCCAAGATTCCATCTTCGCATTAATTGCACGTTAATTGTTTGAGTTGTTTGTTTACACGACTTGTTTGTTTCACAACTGTATACGTTTGAAATATGTTAAATCGTATTGTGACTGATATGTTATATATGGTGTGTATTAAGTGTGTTATTAAGTGTGTTTTACATAATTGGTGTGCACTATAATGGAGTGTAAGTTAATAATATAATTGGTATTAATATTGACTGTTTAACATGGAACCTTGCTAAACACCCCCTACGAAAACACCCAATGACCGAAAACACCTCATGTGTTTCCGTCCATTATGTGGCCGGCGAAAAGCATATGGGCTTCGGCCCAGTAGTTGTTGATTTTGGAGTTTAGTTATTTAATCTTCACGCATACAAAAACTAGGAAAAACCCTACTCCCACATCTCTTGTGCGACGGCAAGTAGGCCCCTTCCTTCCAATCGATAATTTTGAGGTAAACCCTTTTTTACTATTGTTGATGTTAAGCATGTGCAGCCAAATAAATAAGGATCATATGGTAGGCTACTAGGTTCATACTTACATGTGGGTTTGTCAGTGACACGTGATGCTTCACATGTGTGTGCAATTTATAAATATCATACATGTATAATTAGTTTGAAGGTAATCAGTTAGGTACTCACGTGAATCGATGATCTCATGATTTTGTTTATTAATTGATTTCAGAATATGTTGTTCGAATATGTAGATGATTAGCAGATAATGGTTTTATTGTATGCATACATTGAATGATCATATCAACCTGCTAATATTGAAAACTGGATGATTTCAATGACTTGCTAATGATTGATCGATGATTAAATGATAATCTGTTAATCTAAGATGTGGCGCTATAGTTGTTGGTTTGATTGTTGAGCAATTGTTTGATGTAGTTAGGTAACTGTTAGATATATTATTAGAGTTTTAGGCTGTGTAACTGTTGTCGATGATGATGATGATTAGGGTTACCAGATGATCTTGCTTAACTGTTACCTCATCTAACGAAAATACAGGGACCAACGAAAAACACAGAACCGGACGAAAACACTAAGTGTTTTCGTCACACTCTAAGCCCGACGAAAACCCTTGGATTTCGTCGCCTGGGGTTTTCGTCCAAAGTGATTTCGTTGATTTGTTTTGATACAGTAAACTCTGTTAGTATGTAACTCTGTTAAAGTTGTGCATTTAACCCTGTTGGGAATGTTATCTCAGTTAAGTTAACTCTGTTAAGCCTAGCAACTCTGTTAAGTATGTTAAATCTGTTGAGCATGATAACTTAGTTAAGGAACTTGCAAGTAACTTTGAACCTTGTATGATTTACAAACTGTTTATGTGTTACTTGATGTTAACTGCCAAATCACTCTGTAATATTGATTGCATGTGAAATCTTTACGAACTTGAATCTGACTGAGTATACGTGCATACTATAGGACGTGATTGATTACTTGCGAACACATAGTTTAGCATACCGAGCAAACCAAGGTGAGTTCACACTCTTTCCAAGGCATGGGATTCCCAACGGTTGGGAATGGGATGGAATAACTACTCGTACTATCATTACTATTAAACTACTTTTTACTATCCTCGGATTGAAGGGCACGTACGTAAAACCTACGTACACAACGTTAACTACAAACTTGTGTATTCCCCATACAACAGGATACGTACGACCATAAGACCATCACTCTATCACTTTAAGTCCCTCATTTATCGACTTAATCGCCGAGGCCTATGGCGAGCGGGTCATTAGTAGATAGCGCTATTAGGTTTAACAAACCTCACACCGTGTCGTCCGAACGGGCGTGTACTAATGGACTATGGGCAAAGGGTCAATGCTGATAGACATTGACTTAGGGCACCTCTTACATTTTCATAGCAGTCGATACGCGTGGTCTAGTAACACATGGGAAACCCCCACCAATCTTCGCAAACATGTCTGGGAGACCGCGATACGAATTAATATGATACATGGTTTACAAAACGAACATACGATTTACGAAACGAATGCTATAACAAAACAACCAACTGTGAACTCGCTCAACTTTGTTGTTGATTCGTTGCTACATGCCTTGCAGGTCGTTAGGTACTCATGGAGCTTGCACAGGGAGGCGTAGTCGTTGTGGGACATGGCAGTGTGTGCCATGCTAAAAACATTTCTTTATTTCGTACTAAATACTTACTTTGGGTTTTACAATTATGCTTCCGCTAACCACTTAACTACGTTTTTTATTTGCAACACCTTTCATATTGTGTGGTTGAATTCTACTTATTACGTGTTATGTTCAATATGATTGGTGGCTTGATCCGGGTCAGTCACGCCTCCAAGCGGTGATACTCCGCGTGTGGATTTTGGGGGTGTGACAGATTGGTATCAGAGCCGTTGGTTATAGTGAACTTGGTTTTAATAAGGGAAAAAGTTTTTATTAAAACCAGACTATAACCTGTACAGTGCTCAACGATCCACAACGACGCTTCGCTCCACGTGCAAGACTCAACATTCTAGGTGATACGAATTATGTTTACATTGCCTACTTGCTAGTTACATAGAACTTTGCTCATGGTATGCTTAGATAAACGTAACAACTATTGTTTGAAAACACATGTGTGCTTACACTCTTCTGTCATCGCACTTACGCGAACCCTTCTCACTCATGTTTCCTTTGATATGAAGATCATGAGTGGACGCGTTAACCTAACTCAAGCCCAGTTGGCGGCTTTGATCACTGAACAAGTTACTGCAGCGCTCGCAGCTGCACAGGCAGGAGGTATAACCTGCCATCACAACTTACTCTAGGATCTTTAGATCCTACTCTCGTAAACCAACTCTTGTGTTTAACCTTGTCCTGCTCTTATACGCAATAGGTCAGAACGCTCAGCCACCTGTATGCACATTCAAGACTTTTATGGACTGTCGTCCTACTACTTTCAGTGGCACTGAAGGGGCCGTTGGACTCCTCCACTGGTTCGAGAAGCTCGAGTCAGTCTTCGAAATGTGTGAATGCCCCGAGGCTCGTAGGGTGAAATATGCCACTGGTACTCTCGAAGGCACTGCGCTAACTTGGTGGAACGCGCAAGTTCAGATGCTGGGACTGGCGGCTGCTAATGCCACCCCATGGAATGATTTTAAGGAACTGATCAAACGTGAATACTATAACCGTGATGACATCCACAAACTGGAAGTGGAATTCTTTAACTTGAAGATGACGGGGTCAGAGATAGAGGCGTATACGAAACGATCTAACGAACTGGCAATTTTGTGCCCAACTATGGTGGATCCTCCCATCAAGTGCATTGAGCTGTACCTCAAAGGCTTAGTACCAAAGATTCAAATCCATGTGACTGCTGCTAACCTTGCTACTATCCAGGACGTTACTCGTCTTGCTCATCGTCTCACAGACCAGGCAGTGGAACAGAACAGACTGCCTAAGCGTATCGGTGCTACTACTACTACTACTTCTGCTACTCCTAGTGACAACAAGCGAAAATGGGATGGAACCTCCAGCAAGGGTTCGACTACGGTTCAGTCCCAGGCACAGCAGCGAAAGATCGATGACTACCAGAGTCCGGGTCAGCAGTCTTCTGGTAGTCAAGAGCAGGGTGGATATCGAGGAAACCTCCCATAGTGCAACACATGCAACAGGCACCACAGTGGTCAGTGCAACAGGGGTCGTTGCCAGAGGTGTCTCAAGATGGGTCATGAAGCTAAGGATTGCAGGAGCTCGCGACCTGCGAATCAAAACCAACAACAACAACCACCAGCTCCACAGAACCAGCAGCGACAACGTGGTAACAGGGGATGCTTTCAGTGTGGTGCTGAAGGCCACTTCAAACGGGATTGCCCCCAGTTAAATCAAAATCCGAACAACAACAACAACAACAATAATCAGGGCAATGGAAACAACAACGGGGGAAACAATGATGGAAACAATGGCGCCCGGGGTCGCGTGTTCGTGCTTGGTCAGGGTGACGCAAGGAATGATCCTAACGTGGTGATGGTAAGTTTCTTCTCGACGACTTTTATGTTACTGTCTTATTTGATTCGGGTGCCGATACCAGTTACGTGTCTCTAAAAGTTAGTCAAATGTTAAAGCGCACACCAACACTTTTGAACACCAAGCATGTTGTAGAGTTAGCAAATGGTAAAAGTCTAGAGGCCACACACATAGTTAAGGGTTGTAATCTTATCCTCGCTGGTCAGACTTTCTCTATCGATCTCATTCCTATAGTTTTGGGTAGTTTCGACATCGTCATTGGGATGGATTGGTTATCCCAACAGCAAGCAGAGATCTTATGCAAAGAGAAGATTGTTCGTATTCCCCGTTCTGGCAAAGAACCTCTCGAAATTCAAGGCGACAAGAGTGGTGCTGTAGTGGGCATCATCTCTTTCCTTAAGGCCCAAACGTGTTTGCAAAAGGGCCACACTGCTATTTTAGCACTTGTTACTGACGCATCAACAAAAGAGAAGAAGATTGAGGATATTCCAGTTGTACGCGACTTTCCTCAAGTGTTTCCTGAAGATTTACCTGGGCTACCGCCTCATCGCCAGGTCGAATTTCAGATCGAGCTAGCTCCTGGAGCAGCACCCAAGCTCAAGCACCTTATCGCTTAGCTCCAACCGAACTGGAAGAACTGTCTAAACAATTGCAAGAACTCTTGGAAAAGGGTTTCATTCGTCCTAGCTCTTCGCCCTGGGGAGCTCCAGTATTATTTGTGAAGAAGAAAGACGGTACCTTCCGCATGTGCATAGATTACCGCGAACTGAACAAGGTGACCGTGAAGAATCGCTATCCCCTCCCACGCATTGACGACTTGTTCGATTAGCTGCAAGGGTCGAGCTACTATTCAAAGATTGATCTGAGGTCAGGCTACCATCAACTGAGAGTCCGGGATGAGGACGTCTCCAAAACAGCATTCAGAACACGCTACGGCCATTACGAGTTTCTGGTCATGCCATTCGGGTTAACAAACGCGCCTGCGGTCTTCATGGATCTTATGAACAGAGTGTGCAAGCCTTACTTGGATAAGTTCGTGATTGTATTCATCGACGACATTTTGATCTACTCCAAGAGTCAGGAGGAACACGAGCAACATTTACGACTCATTCTGGAACTCCTTCGAGCAGAACAGCTATACGCCAAGTTTTCAAAATGCGACTTCTGGCTTCGTGAAGTCCACTTTCTAGGCCACGTGGTAAACAAGGATGGGATTCATGTTGATCCATCTAAGGTAGACTCGATTAAGAACTGGCCTGCTCCCCGTACACCAACAGAAATCCGTCAATTCTTGGGTTTGGCGGGCTACTATAGAAGGTTCATCAAGGACTTCTCCAAGATTGCACAACCCCTCACCTCACTAACTCAGAAAGGCGTTATCTATCGTTGGGGTAATACACAGGAAACAGCGTTTCAGCACTTAAAGGATAGACTTTGTAGCACACCTATTCTTTCATTGCCAGAGGGCACAGACGATTTCGTAATTTATTGTGACGCATCAATTCAGGGTCTTGGTTGTGTATTGATGCAACGGGATAAAGTCATTGCTTACGCCTCACGCCAACTTAAAGTTCATGAAAGGAACTACACCACACACAATTTGGAGCTGGGAGCTGTTGTTTTCGCACTTAAGATATGGAGACATTACTTGTACGGTACCAAGTGCACTATCTACACCGATCACAGGAGTCTCGAGCATATCTTCAAGCAAAAGGAATTGAACATGCGACAACGTCGATGGGTTGAGCTATTGAACGATTACGAATGTGCTATAAAGTACCATCCGGGCAAAGCCAATGTGGTGGCCGACGCCCTCAGTCGAAAGGATACTACACCTAGGCGTGTACGAGCGTTGCAACTCACGATTCAATCTAGTCTTCCTTCACAGATATGAGATGCTCAGGTAGAAGCATTGAAACCAAAAAACGTCAAGGCTGAAGCCCTACGCGGCTCAAGGCAGCGATTAGAACAAAAGGAAGACGGTGCCTATTACGTAACAGGACGCATTTGGGTCCCACACTATGGAAACTTACGCGAGCTGGTGATGGATGAAGCACATAAGTCTCGCTACGCAGTACAGCCGGGTTTGGATAAGATGTACCACGATCTCAGAACTACGTATTGGTGGCCTAGCATGAAAGCTCACATAGCAACTTACGTTAGCAAGTGTTTGACTTGTGCGAGAGTCAAGACTGAATATCAGAAACCATCGGGCCTACTCCAACAACCAGAGATACCACAATGGAAATGGGAGCAAATTTCCATGGATTTTGTTACTGGCCTGCCTAGATCTCAACGTGGGAATGATACTATTTGGGTGATCGTAGATCGACTCACAAAGTCTGCACACTTCTTGGCTATCAAGGAAACGGATAAGTTCTCCACTCTAGCAGACGTCTATCTTAAGGAAGTGGTTTCGAGGCACGGAGTGCCAACCTCTATTATCTCTGATCGTGATGCACGCTTTACTTCAGAACTGTGGCAGGCAATGCACAAATCTTTTGGCTCTCGATTAGACATGAGCACCGCTTACCATCCGCAAACATATGGGCAGTCTGAACGCACCATCCAAACTCTAGAAGACATGCTTCGGGCATGTGTAATAGATTTCGGCAACGGCTGGGAAAAACATCTCCCGTTAGTGGAGTTTTCGTATAACAACAATTACCACACCAGGATTCAAGCCACTCCATTTGAGGCATTGTACGGGCGTAAATGCCGATCACCTCTTTGTTGGGCAGAGGTGGGTGATAGTCAGATCACGGGTCCAGAACTTGTAGTAGACGCAACAGAAAGGATTGCTCAGATACGACAACGCATGGCGGCAGCTCGCGGCCGTCAGAAAGCCTACGCTAATAAGCGTAGGAAACCTCTAGAATTCCAGGTCGGGGACCGGGTTCTACTCAAAGTCTCACCCTGGAAGGGTGTGGTTCGTTTTGGCAAAAGGGGTAAACTCAATCCGTGTTACGTCGGACCGTTCGAAATCATTGAGAAGATAGGCAAAGTGGCCTACAAACTAAACCTACCCGCATAACTCAGTGCAGTTCACAATGTTTTTCACGTGTCAAATCTGAAGAAGTGTCTGTCAGATGAGACCCTCATAGTTCCTTTGAAGGAGCTCACTATCGACGATCAGTTGCGATTCGTCGAGGAACCAGTTGAAATCACGGACCGAGACGTTAAGGTCCTCAAGCACACCAGAATACCTCTTGTTCGAGTTTGTTGGAACTCCCGTCGTGGCCCAGAGTTTACCTGGGAACGAGAAGATCAAATGAAACACAAGTATCCCCAGTTATTCGGAAACAGTGCAACCACTACTGAGGCTGAAGCTACTATAGAATTTCAGGACGAAATTCCAAATCAACCGGGGGATGATGTGACACCCCAGGAAAACCAGTAAACTACACAACACAACTAGCTTCCTCAGTAACCACGTGCTAAATTTCGGGACGAAATTTCTTTCAAGTTGGGGATAATGAGACAACTCGAGTTTCCAAGATTCCATCTTCGCATTAATTGCACGTTAATTGTTTGAGTTGTTTGTTTACAAGACTTGTTTGTTTCACAACTGTATACGTTTGAAATATGTTAAATCGTATTGTGACTGATATGTTATATATGGTGTGTATTAAGTGTGTTTTACATAATTGGTGTGCACTATAATGGAGTGTAAGTTAATAATATAATTGGTATTAATATTGACTGTTTAACATGGAACCTTGCTAAACACCCCCCCCCCCTACGAAAACACCCAATGACCGAAAACACCTCATGTGTTTTCGTCCATTATGTGGCCGGCGAAAAGCATATGGGCTTCGGCCCAGTAGTTGTTGATTTTGGAGTTTAGTTATTTAATCTTCATGCATACAAAAACTAGGAAAAACCCTACTCCCACATCTCTTGTGCGACGGCAAGTAGGCCCCTTCCTTCCAATCGATAATTTTGAGGTAAACCCTTTTTGACTATTGTTGATGTTAAGCATGTGCAGCCAAATAAATAAGGATCATATGGTAGGCTACTAGGTTCATACTTGCATGTGGGTTTGTCAGTGACACGTGATGCTTCACATGTGTGTGCAATTTATAAATATCATACATGTATAATTAGTTTGAAGGTAATCAGTTAGGTACTCACGTTGTAACACCCCAAATATGGGTTTGGTAATTTAAACCCGGTTAATATAAAGGAACGGGTAAAAATACCGTTAGGGGTAAAAGTGAACCCGTAAATGAATATTAACTAGGAATAATTAACATAGTTGAATGTTAGTATCGTTGGTATTAAACGAAGGGTTGTATCCTTATTTAATTAAAACAAAACATGAGGGACCAAAGTAAACAACTTGAAAGTTGTTTTATTAAAAGAAAACAACACACACACATACACACACATCGTGTGTGTGTGTTCATCATCGAGCAAGGAAGGCTCCCATGGAGCCAAAACCCTAAACTTCATCAAATTCTCCAAAATGAAAGGCTAAACGAAGCCCAAATTCACAACCGAACATGAATTAACGATCACCTTCATAAGGGGATCATAAGGTATGTCTTAAAACTTAGATTTGATGATCTTGTTTGAAGTGGGTTATGATCAATCCATGAATTTGTATGAAATTAAGCATGTAGAGGTGTTAGAAACACCAAATAGAACTTGTGTTATGAATAATTTCAAGTAATTTGGTGATTTAGAATGAAACCCATTGCATGAGTGTGAAGATGATGATCATGATGAACTTGTAGATGTCATAAGTGTGATCTTGTGATGTATAAGGTGTTATATGGTAGACTGAGATAGATAAACTTGATGTGGAAATTATGATTATGAGATTTTGCTTGAATGTGATGGTTCATAAGATGAAATAGGGAAGAACATGCTTAAAGCACTTGTACATTATGCTTAGAAAGTGATATGCGCACCAAGTGTTTGATGAAATGCTTAGGAGAAAATGATAAGTGAGATTGTATGCTAATAATGAATAAATGTTTGTAGAATGTGTTGATGATGTATTAGACAATAGATTTGTATAAGGAATGTGTTTTGAATGGATTACAAGTGGGAAATTAGTTTGATAAGATGATATGGCAAGAAACCTTCATTAAAAGGTATGTATGCTCATGTATGCTAATCATGTTATGATGAATGTGATGACATGTACGGATAGGAGTTATGTCAACATGGACACAAGCATGGAAGGGCAACGGGCCAAGGATAAACACGGAAGCTATGCTTGAACTCGGACGCACGAGGTAAGTGAACTCCGAACTTACCCTTTTGTTTGGTAATGTATTTATGATATATGGTAATTATTGAATGTAATGTAAAAAGATATGAATCGTTGTTATTACTAAGTTAAGTTTTAGTGGAAATGGGTCGGAAGTGGTTAAGAAAGAGATTCGATTAAGTTTGGGTAAGAAAGGGAACTTACATAATGAATTATGCATAAAGGTGAATTAAGGAGTTATACATGTAGGATGTAAATTGTAAGTACGTGTATGAATAGAAAGTGAATACATGCTTGAGTGGGTATTTAATTATATGCTTGAATGAATAAGATGAGTTATGTGTATTCGAGGACATGTTCATATGAAGGGACGCTAATGATACTAACCGTTTTTCTATTGAGAATTAATGTGAAGTGTAGGCATGTTAACAATGGAGGTGAAGGTTGACTCCGCAATCCGATGCGAGTGATCGAATGGATGGATGAAGGGGCTAGTAATAGAGAAAGCATGATATGTTGTCGCCTTATTATGCATATGTTAAGATTTTGTATTTTGTCACCGGTTGCTAATGATGTGATTGAATGTGGTGACTGCAGGCTGTATAGGTTTATGGATGTTTCATCAAGAAGTGTACACGGTTGAAGATCGAGTCAAGTCATGGATTGTACGTGGGTGTGTATGTGGTCACTTAATTTGATATAAGTATGTTAGTTTTTGATTAATTTATAAAAAGGGATTAATGTATTTAAGTGAAAGAAAGAATATCATGAAAGAAAATTTTTAAGTTCGTATTTCCGCTGCGACTTTCGGTTAAAACGTGTTAGGGCGTTACACACGTGAATCGATGATCACATGATTTTGTTTATTAATTGATTTCAGAATATGTTGTTCAAATATGTAGATGATTAGCAGATAATGGTTTTATTGTATGCATACATTGAATGATCATATCAACCTGCTAATATTGAAAACTGGATGATTTCAACGACTTGCTAATGATTGATCGATGATTAAATGATAATCTGTTAATCTAAGATGTGGCGCTATAGTTGTTGGTTTGATTGTTGAGCAATTGTTTGATGTAGTTAGGTAACTGTTAGATATATTATTAGAGTTTTAGGCTGTGTAACGGTTGTCGATGATGATGATTAGGGTTACCAGATGATCTTGCTTAACTGTTACCTCATCTAACGAAAATACAGGGACCAACGAAAAACACAGAACCGGACGAAAACACTAAGTGTTTTCGTCACACTCTAAGCCCGACAAAAACCCTTGGATTTCGTCGCCTGGGGTTTTCGTCCAAAGTGATTTCGTTGATTTGTTTTGATACAGTAAACTCTGTTAGTATGTAACTCTATTAAAGTTGTGCATTTAACCCTGTTGGGAATGTTATCTCAGTTAACTTAACTCTGTTAAGCCTAGCAACTCTGTTAAGTATGTTAAATCTGTTGAGCATGATAACTTAGTTAAGGAACTTGCAAGTAACTTTGAACCTTGTATGATTGACAAATTGTTTATGTGTTACTTGATGTTAACTGCCAAATCACTCTGTAATATTGATTGCATGTGAAATCTTTACGACCTTGAAACTGACTGAGTATACGTGCATACTATAGGACGTGACTGATTACTTGCGAACACATAGTTTAGCATACCGAGCAAACCAAGGTGAGTTCACACTCTTTCCAAGGCATGGGATTCCCAAGGGTTGGGAATGGGATGGAATAACTACTCGTACTATCATTACTATTAAACTACTTTTTACTGTCCTCGGATTGAAGGGCAAGTACGTAAAACCTACGTACACAACGGTAACTACAAACTTGCGTATTCCCCATACAACAGGATACGTACGACCATAAGACCATCACTCTATCACTTTAAGTCCCTCATTTATCGACTTAATCGCCGAGGCCTATGGCGAGCGGGTCATTAGTAGATAGCGCTATTAGGTTTAACAAACCTCACACCGTGTCGTCCGAACAGGCGTGTACTAATGGACTATTGGCAAAGGGTCAATGCTGATAGACATTGACTTAGGGCACCTCTTACATTTTCATAGCAGTCGATACGCGTGGTCTAGTAACACATGGGAAGCCCCCACCAATCTTCGCAAACATGTCTGGGAGACCGCGATACGAATTAATAAGATACATGGTTTACAAAACGAACATACGATTTACGAAACGAATGCTATAACCAAACAACCAACTGTGAACTCGCTCAACTTTGTTGTTGATTCATTGCTACATGCCTTGCAGGTCGTTAGGTACTCATGGAGCTTGCACAGGGAGGCGCAGTCGTTGTGGGACATGGCAGTGTGTGCCATGCTAAAAACATTTCTTTATTTCGTACTAAATACTTACTTTGGGTTTTACAATTATGCTTCCGCTAACCACTTAACTACGTTTTTGATTTGCAACACCTTTCATATTGTGTGGTTGAATTCTACTTATTACGTGTTATGTTCAATATGATTGGTGGCTTGATCCGGGTCAGTCACGCTTCCAAGCGGTGATACTCCGCGTGTGGATTTTGGGGGTGTGACACATAGGATCTGGACGAGGCCTTAGTGACTTAATAACGATAATAGACGATGTTTAATTTATTTGTTTGGTTAAAGACACTGTACATTACTAAATGAATCAATAAAACGAAACTTTTAATTACCATGGTTGTGAAACGATGATTCTGTAACAACACTCCCTGACGTTTCCGCCACGGTTTGTTGTTTTACGTGGTCGGGGTGTGACAGAAGAGTTGGTATCAGAGCCAATGGTTATAGGGAATTAGGTTATTAGTAATGCTTTGACCTAGACTATAACTTTCTAGGACCCTAACACAAGTCTACTTGTGTTTAGATTTTAAAACAATACCGTCACCTATCCTTAGGTGATAACCACAACAAGAACACAATAACAAATCCGCTTCAACAATTAATCATCTATCCTTGGATGATTGATTGTAAGGTTTTGAACCCTTCCAGTTTGATTCATTTTCGGCTTTATGCCCTCTGAATTTTCAAAATCTCGTCAAAGTTTGGGTCTAAATAATGTGAACACGTGCAAACTGGAAGAGTGAATGCCTGTACCCTGAGTTTTCTGTCTAAGGCTAGAGTGTTCGTACAAATCCGCAGTATCGGACCAGTCACTCTTACCTGGGAACTCTTGGGGTGAGTGTTCACTTATAGGCGAGCATGTCTTCGGTGATACATTATTATGACCTATTTACTTTGATTAGTCACTGCGTGTCCTTTGTTTATTCGAGGTAACGAACGAATGATCGCCTCCCTTATGTTTTGTCGATGTTTTCAATACCTCTTTTGTTTTTCCAATTGTCAACCTCACTCGTTTCCCATGTTTCCTTATTAGAAAATGCCTCCTCGACGTGATGCTCAATCTTTTACTGCTGAAGAAGTCCCAGCCCTTGTCGCTCAGCAAATGGCTGCTGTACTTCCAGGCGTAGTGACCCAGATCCACGAGTTATACAATAACAACAACAATAATGCACAATGTAGTTTCAAGAATTTTAATTCTGCTAAGCCATTGAAGTTTTCTGGGTCGCAAGGAGCAACTGCGCTCCTTCAATGGTTCGAAAGTTTGGAAAGCACATTCAGACATGTGCAATGTCCGAATGAGCGTAAGGTTGAGTTTGCATCTAGTGTGTTCGAAAAGCGTGCTCTCACATGGTGGAACGGAGGGATGCGTGATAGGGGTGCCGATGTGGCGATGGCACAAACATGGGAAGAGCTCTGAGCTCTCATGATGAGAGAGTTCTGTCCCCGTCATGAGATTCGAGCTTTAGAACGAGAATTCGATGATTTGAAACAAGATGGGGGAGAACACCGTGCTTATACGGATCGATTTGAGGAGCTCAGTTTGTTGTGTCCTACGATGGTTACCCCGTTGGAGAAAGCAATCGAGAGATATATCGATGGTTTACCCGATTCCATACAGGATATTGTGACCGGCGTTAATCCTACTACCGTTCGTCACGCGATCGAGTTGTCTGCTACCCTGGTAAACTTACCCGCAAGGGTGATAAGAAGAAGTCGACCGATTCTGTCAAGGAAAAGGGTAAGGGTAAGAAGCAGGGTGAGTCTTCTAAGAAGTCAAGGAAGCGTAAGGCTTCCCAGAACTTTGCTGTCACCAACCAGAACCCTCAGAACCCACCGACTCAACCTCCTGCAAAGAAACAATATGCTGGTACCGCACCTCACTGTGTTCGATGCAACGGTCATCATGTTGCCCAACAGGCCTGTAAGCAATGCACTACGTGTGGTAGACTTGGGCATTTGGCCAAAATTTGTCGTTTTGGCCAAAATCAGGCTGCTCAGGTTCCAGCACAAGCTCAAGGGAATGCTGCGAGATTCCCACCTGGTTCGTGTTTTAATTGTGGAGAAATGGGTCATTTCCGCAACAACTGCCCGAGGTTGGTAAATGCAAATGCGAATCCGAACATGAATGCCAACGCGAATGTGAATTCCGCTCGGGGACGAGCATTCAATCTGAACACAAACGAGGCGAGAGCGGACAACGAGGTTGTTAACGGTACGTTCCTTGTTAACAATCAACTTGCATCTGTTCTTTTCAATTCTGGTGCCGATAGAAGTTTTGTTTCATTATCTTTTGAGCCTTTACTTGCGATACCTAGAACTAAACTGAGGAAACCCTTATATGTCGAAGTTGCTACTGGTAAACCACTCGTACTCGATTCTGTTCTTCGTGGTTGTCAATTGAACCTCGCTAACCATCTTTTTCCTATTGACCTCACGCCGATGCAACTTGGGAGTTTCGACATTATCGTGGGGATGGACTGGTTAACCAAACATCATGCTGAAGTTATTTGTTTCAACAAAATCGTCCGTATTCCTCTTTCGTCTAACGATGTCCTAGAGGTTCGTGGCGAGAAACCATCTGTTGGTTTGAAACTCATGTCGTGTACGAAAGCCCAGAGTTATTTACGAAAAGGATATGTTGCCTTCCTGGCACATGTCACCGAGGAGAAAGGCAAGAGCAAGAGTATTCAGGATATTCCGATTGTTCGGGATTGTCCAGAGGTGTTTCCTGATGAACTGCCTGGTTTGCCTCCAGTTCGTCAAGTCGAGTTTCATATTGATCTTATACCCAATGCCAACCCGATTGCGAAAGCACCTTATCCTCTTGCACCGTCTGAGATGCAAGAATTATCGAAACAGCTTCAAGAGTTATCTGATAAAGGATTCATTCGACCGAGTTATTCACCTTGGGGAGCTCCTGTCCTCTTTGTGAAAAAGAAAGATGGATCTTTTCGAATGTGTATCGATTATCGTGAGCTTAACAAGCTTACCATCAAGAATCGATATCCCCTACCTCGAATTGATGACCCCTTTGATCAGTTGCAAGGTGCTACATGTTTCTCCAAGATCGATCTGCGTTCTGGGTATCATCAGCTTCGTGTATTCGAAGAAGATATTCCCAAAACTGCATTCCGCACGAGATATGGGCATTACGAGTTTACTGTCATGCCTTTTGGTTTGACAAATGCTCCAGCCATCTTCATGGACTTAATGAATAGGGTCTGTAAACCTTATTTGGACAAGTTCACCATTGTGTTCATCGACGATATTCTCATTTATTCGAAGTCTCGAGCCGATCACGAGCAACACCTTCGTTTGACATTGGAACTCATGAAGAAGGAACAACTTTTTTTCTAAATTCTCTAAGTGTTAATTTTGGCTTAAAGAAGTTCAGTTTTTGGGACATATTGTCAACGAGCAAGGTATTCATGTGGATCCATCCAAGATTGTTGCAATCAAGGATTGGAATACACCAACGACACCCACAGAGATTAGATCTTTTCTGGGTCTTGCTGGATATTATCGTCGTTTCATTTCAAATTTCTCGAAGATTGCGGTTTCACTCACTGCTTTGACTCAGAATAATAAGCCTTTTGAGTGGGGACCCAAGCAAGAAGAAGCGTTCCAAACGCTGAAACAGAAGCTCTGCGATGCTCCTGTTCTATCTCTGCCCGAGGGAAACGATGATTTCGTTGTCTATTGCGATGCATCCAACTTAGGCCTTGGTTGTGTTCTCATGCAACGAGGCAAAGTTATAGCATATGCGTCTAGACAATTGAAAGTTCACGAGAAGAACTACACGACTCATGATCTTGAGTTAGGAGTTGTGGTTTTCGCACTTAAAATCTGGAGACACTATCTTTATGGCACAAAGTGTGTGGTTTTCACAGACCACAAAAGTCTCCAGCATATTCTTAATCAGAAGGAGCTGAACATGAGGCAACGACGTTGGGTTGAACTCTTAAACGATTACGATTGCGAAATTCACTACCATCCTGGTAAGGCGAATGTCGTAGCATGCGCTTAGTCGAAAAGAGCGAGTCAAGCTTCATTCTGTTCGAACTCTATCTGATATTCAAACTCGTGTTCTTCAAGCTCAACAATTTTGTGTTTCACAAAATTTGATGGGAAAGGAATTACCACGTCAACTTGAGCTTAAGCTCGAAGCGAAGGACGATGGTTTACTCTATTTCAAGGATCGTTTGTGGATTCCGAAACAAGACGACCTTCGCACATTAGTGATGGACGAATCTCATAAGTCTCGATATTCTATCCATCCTGGTGCTGATAAAATGTACAAGGATCTTCGTACTCAGTACTGGTGGCCTGGTATGAAGAAAGATGTTTCCTTGTATGTGTCGAAATGCCTAACTTGCCTCAAAGTTAAGGCTGAACATCAACGACCATCTGGTTTGCTTGTACAACCAGAGATACCGGTTTGGAAGTGGGAGAACATTGCGATGGATCTCATCACTAAATTACCGCGTACTTCTAAAGGTCATGATGCTATTTGGGTTGTCATCGATCGATTAACGAAATCAGCTCATTTTATTCCGATTCGCGAGGATCTATCTACTGATAAACTTGCAAAGATTTATGTTGATGAGATTGTATCACGACATGGTGTTCCTTTGGATATCATTGCCGATCATGATGCTTGGTTTTCATCTCATTTCTGGAAGACCATGCAATCTGCTATGGGAACCCAACTAAATCTAAGCACTGCTTATCATCCCCAAACAGATGGACAATCTGAGAGGACGATTCAAACTTTGGAGGATATGCTTAGAGCGTGCGTGATTGACTTTGGCGGTAATTGGGATTCTCATCTTCCATTGATAGAGTTCTCTTACAACAATAGTTATCATGCTAGCATCAATATGGCACCGTTCGAAGCTCTCTACGGTCGAAAATGTCGTTCACCTGTCTGTTGGAATGAGATCGGTGAAGCTCAGCTTACTGGACCTGAGCTCATTCTGGAAACAACAGACAAAATCAAGAAGATCCGCGATAATCTTATGACAGCTAGAAGCCGTCAAAAGAGTTATGCGGATATGCGACGCAAGCCCTTAGAATTTCAAGTCGGAGATCATGTCCTACTCAAGGTGTCACCTTGGAAGGGAGTGGTGAGATTTGGAAAGAAAGGAAAACTTGCACCACGATATGTTGGACCATTTAAGATTGTTGAAAGAATTGGAAAGGTTGCCTATCGACTAGAGCTACCTCCAGAGCTTGGAAATATTCATCTGACTTTTCACGTGTCCAATTTGCGAAAGTGTTTAGCTAACGCTGATCTTCACATTACACTCGACGAAATCCAAGTTGATGAAACAATGCACTTTGTCGAGAAACCTGTGGAGATAGTGGACCGTACATTCAAATAGTTGAAGAACAAACAGATTCGTTTGGTCAAGGTTCGTTGGGAATCTAAACGTGGCCCAGAGTTTACTTGGGAACGTGAGGACCAAATGAAGGCGAAATATCCGCAATTGTTCTCACAAGTTTCCTCTAGTTAAAATTTCGGGACGAAATTTCCTAAAATAGGGGAGACTGTGACAACTGTGCTCTGTAATCGATGAACAATGTAGAACAATGTTAATTATCAATAAAACAATGTGTTTTGGTGTTATTATGTGTGTATTTGTGTTTGAAAATTTTACAATTTGATTCGATTCCGATTTCAAGCTTTAAATCGCTTTCTGGAAAGTTATACGCAAATTGGTGCGTAAACGCAGGCAGTTTAATGCGACAAACACTCCGGAATAGTGACATAGGCTTAACATACTTTAAATAACCTTTACATAACTTAGAAATAAGTTTTGGATGGTTTGGTGTGTTGAAAACAAGTCTATTCGATCGCAGGGACTATTTGTGTCAAACTGCGAACCTATGCCGATTCGTATGATATCGAACAGTCTGGAACTTGAACATAAGCTAAACATACCAGAAATAACCTAAAAATAGCTTAGAAATAAGCTTTGAGGGGTTCGGTGTGCGAAAACATGCTTATTTGATCCCACAGGGAATAAAAGCGTCAAAAAGTGCATAAGTTTGCATTTTCGCGCATATCTTACGTTCTGAATACATCCGGACATCCAAAAATTTATGTAATCATTAAAATATTTTATTTTAGTGATTGGCATTCATCGCTTAATTTGGATCGTTTTTGCGTTCGTTACGACTTCCGTCGTAATTAACCGAACAACGCAATCGTACGACCAAACGAGCCGACATCCGAGATGTTTTTGAGCACAGTTTAAGTTCCCTATACCTTAACTTCATTTTAGAGCTTTGAAATGGGGTTAACGGGGCTTAAACGTGTCAAAAATGCAACGAAAATCAAGTTTGGGGCTTCAGGGACTAAATCTGCCATTTTTGAAAGTTGCTGGTCTGCAAGGTCCTTACGGACCGTATGGACATATGCTTACGGTCCGTAAGCAGTGCCGAACACATCAGAAATGCAGAAACATTGAATCTGGTCATTTCCACTTGTTCCAATGGTTTTGATCCCTGGTTTTTCATGCTATGGGCTGGTTTGTGTGGTGATCAAGTTCCCCAATCATTCCCCAACAATTGTAAGGCCAAGATCATTCCCTCTTTACCAAGAAATGATCCTAACAGTTTTGCAAAAACTATATATAGCATGGCCGTCATTCCATTTTCCTCACATTTGATCTGAGATTTCTCTAAGTTGATGTGATTATTCACTTCATACCTGAGAAAACTTGGAATCAAATCTATTTGGACCCTTTGTAAGTCCTCTTTCATTCTTTTATTGCTTTCCTAGCTTAAAAGTCAAACAGTGTTTGACTTTCAGCTTTGACCAGTCAATGGTCAACGAGAAGTTCGTTTGAACTTTGCAACGTGAGCGTAATCACGATGGTTATAGTCCTTAGTGACTATACCTACTGATTACCACGTTGGCTAGGCATAGTGACTAGTTGTAGTTTCGTTCAAAATGCGCATTTAAGCGTATTTTGCAACCAAACTACTCTTGGTATCAAAACAATTTGTTTTGATATCAAAACTTGTTTTCTAACTTAGTTAAGCACGTTCTAACATGCTTAGCTCATCACTTTTAGTTTAGTGCTTGTTTAGAGTCGTAAGTCAAGCGGTCTAACCCACCGCTTAGACTTTCGAACTCGACCCGTTTGGTCGATCATTAGGATCTGACCAAGCATGTTTAGTGACCATAGTTGCATAGGGAATAACCTTCCGAGGTTATACCTTATGGTCACCTAGTTTAAGTAGTTATATGATAGGTAGATTATATGCCTTAGGTAAATTACCAAAATGCCCTTTTATGCATAATTGGATTTTAAGCATATGTAACCAAAACATTTGTCACCTAACTGATTATACAACATAAATAAACATGTTAGGGCATATAATACTTGTCATAGGACTAGTTAGACGTCTCAAACGCGTTTTACGTGAACGACTCGTTAAAGTAGCGTAAGCTACCTAAACGGGTCGTAACGGGTCGAAAGCACTTAGGTTAGGTTCCGATTTAGAATGTAGGCTTTGTTAAACCATATCACATGAGTTCCTACACTCATTTGGTTTACAAGACCTCATTCTGTCCGATCTTCCGATTTAGGTGTCAATTTATTTACTAGTGATTCGATTACTAGGTACTACTTGAATTTCCTTGGTTTTCCTGAGCTTCGCTAAGTTCTTTAGATCAAGGATACCCTTCTATTCTATGTGAGTACATAGATCCCCTCTTTTTATATGTTTTGTGGTAACTATGTGAGTACATAGTTCCCCTATTTTACTGTTTTCAATTGTTTTGGGGTGATTCATATGTATTAAAATGATTTCGATATTTAAACGATGGTTTCAAAACGATTAAGGTGGTTTATATTAAACTAATAACGATTTTGATAATGTGAACAAACTTTTTGGACGTATTTACATAACGAATGACATTCATTAGCATTGATCAAGCCGACCAGTATTAGGTTATGGTACCATAGGATCTGACAAATCCCGTTATCAGACTACACCCTTGGTTATGTGTGGGGGTTATGTAGGTAACGACCGAATCTGATGATTGTTAACTTACCCTTTGGTGGTTTGTTAATGCGAGAAATGAGTTAGACGAGTCACGAAGGTTTGAATGTTATTAGCGAGACGACCATAAGTAGTTTCACAATTTAAAACGAATACGATTTTGGGACGAGTTAAACGATTTGATACGACTTAAACGATTTGGATAAACGATTGGTTTTAGGTGGTGATTAGATAATGGGACGGGTGTAGTATGATAGAATCATGGTAGATACGCCGCTGGTACATCTTTTATACAAGTGCTTCTATCATATTACATTGCGTGTCATTATTTAGTTCACTTGGGTAACGATTTGAAACGATGTCACACAACGAGGTTTTCAAAATGATATAAACCATACGAGTTTTATTAACGAGTTTTTACGAGATGTTTTACGAATTGGTTTACTAAAACAAATGTTTTGGAGTTAAGAATCATGGCTACAAGATTTTATAAACTATAACCAATTTGATTTGAGTTGGTTAATTATGTTGCAATACACTTTTCAAAACAAGGTTTGTACTTTTGACACTTGTAGTCTAATGAGGTACTGCAACATATAAACGAGCCATGAACCCGATACTCTTATAAAACCTATGTGCTCGCCAGCATTTCTTTGCTGACTTTGTTTTTTTACATATGTTTCAGGTGGTGTTGCGTGATATCGATTGCTAGGATGCATGAGTCACATAGGATCTGGACGAGGCCTTAGTGGCTTAATAACGATAATAGACGATGTTTACTTTATTTGTTTGGTTAAAGACAATGTACATTACTAAATGAATCAATAAAACGAAACTTTTAATTACCATGGTTGTGAAACGATGATTCTGTTACAACACTCCCCGACGTTTCCGCCACGGTTTGTTGTTTTACGTGGTCGGGGTGTGACATCTTCTGATGAAGAAGAAGAAGAAGAAATGGCTAACTTCTGTCTTATGGCACTTTTTGATAACCTACCAGAAACTTCAGGACAAAAGGTAAATTTAGATAATCTTGATCTTGAACACAAGCTAAACAAGCTCATGTCAGATTTTCTAAATCTGCAAGAAAAACAACAATCAGATAGTAGAAAATCTGATGAGTTGCAAAGGACCATGAATAAAATCATACTTGAAAAGCAATTACTCGTAGAAGAAAGTTTAGATCACAGAGCTAAAATTGAGTTCTATGAAAGTGAAAGAAAAGATCTTTACAAGAAAATCAATGATAAAGAAATTAATGTAAAAGGTTTTCAACAAGCTAAAGAATTCATAAACTTCATTGAGTCCACACCAAAAAACAAAGGAGAGGGTTTGGGATATGTAAAAACAAGAGAAAGTAAACCCACTGTCTTTGTAAAAGCAACCCATCAGATTTCTGATAAATTTTCATCAGAATCTGATTCTGAATCTTGCAAGTCAACCTGTTCTGAATACTCTTTTGAAAACCCTAACTTCAAAGCAAAAATAAGTGAATGCAATAAAAAATCCTTAAATAATCTAGAAGCAGTTCACTCATCTTTTCAAAATTATCCACTCATTCCATTACAAGAAAAAATATCAGAAAATTCTAATAAAGAATCTTGTATGTGTGTTGACATACTGAAGCTTGTTCAACACCATCTCCAAAAGAAAAACGAAAAATCTGTTGATAGCTCAGCATTTAACAGATATTCTGATGAAAGGCCATCAAGAAAAAATAATCTGATTAAGATCTCATCAGAAAGAGTACCCGAGCAAGCCTGGATACCAAAAACCCTCTAATTTTTCCATTTCAGGACCATCATGTGCAGCAGATCTGGTACTGCAACTCAGGAAGCTCCAAGCACATGACTGGGGACAGGAGCTTACTCAGCAACGTTGTTTCAAAGCTGGGTAAAATGGTAAATTTTGGAAATGGAGTAAAAGGGAGGATCATGGGATATGGATGCATAAGGTATGGATGTTTGACCATAGAGAAAGTAGCCTATGTTGAAGGCTTAAAGTACAATATGCTAAGTTGTGGTCAATTCTGTGATAAAGGTTTTCAGGTAACCTTCTTACCAGAAAAACGCTTGTTAATAGGTATGGATGATAATAAAATTTATTTAAGTGGAAAAAGGATAAGACAATCAATTTACTACTTTGACTTCAAAGAAGAAAATGAACATCCAAAATTATGTTTATTTTCAAAAATCAACAAGGGTAGTAGTTGGCTATGGCATAAGAGGTTAGCCCACTTAAATTTCAAAAACCTAAGCAAATTAGCAAGCAAGGGTCTGGTAAAAGGATTACCTTTTATATCCTCAAAGAAGGATAAAATTTGTGAAGATTGTGAGATGGGAAAATCCAAAAGAAGCTCACACAAATCAATTTCTGAGTCTTCTACTACACAAAATTTGGAACTTTTACATATGGATTTGTGTGGACCCATAAGTACAGAAAGCTTTTCTGGAAAGAAATACATACTAGTAATAGTAGATGATTTTTCCAGGTACACATGGGTAGAATTTTTAAGGAAGAAAAGTGAAACTCCTGATCTGATCATTAATTTTATCAGAAAATTTGAAAATCTGTTGAAACTAACAGTCAGAAGGATCAGATCAGACAATGGGACATAATTTAAGAATTCAAAAATTGAGTGCTTCCTTGTAAGTAAAGGAATCTCTCATGATTTTTCTGCTCCTAGAACACCTCAACAGAATGGGGTGGTTGAAAGAAAAAATAGAACCTTAGTGGAAGCTGCCAGAACAATGCTTACTTATGCTAAAATGCCCACTCATTTTTGGGCAGAAGCAATAGCAAATGCCTGTTTTACCCAAAACAGAACCATAATCAACAAAAGGCACAACAAAACATCATACAACATTATAAATGGAAGGATTCCAAGTGTAAAATTTTTGCATACATTTGGTTGTAGATGTTTTATTTTCAATGATTTTGAAAGCCTTGAAAAATTTGACAGAAAAGCAGAGAAAGGTATTTTTCTTGGTTATTCTTTGTCCTCAAAAGCTTATAGAATTTTTATTCTAAACACAAGGACAATCAGAGAAAGTCTGTATGTTTCTTTTGATGACTCATCAGAAACAGAAGTTTCTAATGAATACATGAAAGAAATAAATTTTTCTGACAAACAAGAAAATTATGAACATCTCTTTGAAATGATAACAGAAGATTTCCAAGAATATGGCAAATCTTTCAAAAACAAATCAATAGATATTTCATGTACTAATCCTGCAGAACAAATGAGTAGTGCATCAGAAATCGTGAATTAAAATTCTGATACATTACATACAACTAAGGCAACTGTTCAGGGGGAAACTTCAAATCCATCAGAACCAACAACTGTTCACAACAGGTTAAGATGGATTAAAGGACATGTTCATTCTGACATCATTGGCAATCCAGCAGATGGTGTGAGAACAAGATCTGCAACAGCACATGAGTGTGCATTTGCTGGGTTCTTAAGCAAGATAGAACCCAAGTCTGTCAAAGAAGCTCTAAATGACCCAGACTGGATTCAAGCTATGCAAGAAGAGCTTGATCTGTTTGAAAAGAGCAAGGTATGGGATCTGGTTCCCAAGCTAAATGACAAATCTGTCATAGGCTCAAAATGGCTATTCAGGAATAAATCAGACGAAAATGGCATAATCACCAGGAATAAAGCAAGGTTAGTGGTCAAAGGCTATTGTCAACAAGAAGGTATTGATTATGATGAAACTTTTGCACCAGTAGCTAGATTAGAAGCAGTAAAAAATTTTCTTGCTTATGCTGCATACAAAGATTTCAAAGTTTATCAAAAGGATGTAAAATCTGCTTTCCTGAATGGTAAAATTGAGGAAGAAGTTTATGTGCATCAACCAGAAGGCTTTGTTGATCCAAAATTTTAAAATCATGTTTACAGATTAAACAAAGCCTTGTATGGTTTGAAGCAAGCTCCAAGGGCCTGGTATGAAACACTCTCAAACTTCTTACTTAATTCTGGGTTTACTAAAGGGACTATTGACACAACACTTTTCCTCAAAACATACAAAGGTCATACTTTGTTGGTCCAGATATATGTTGATGACATTATATTTGGATCAACAAATGAAAAATTCTGTAAAAAGTTTCAAAAGTTAATGACCAGCCACTTAGAAATGAGTATGATGGGTGAGTTAACCTTTTTCTTGGGGTTACAAGTAAAACAAAGAATTGATGGAATATTTTTTAGTCAGTCAAAATATGTGAAAACAATTCTACAAAAATACTCACTTGAAAACTGCTCTGTTTCAAAAACTCCCATGGCAACAGGGAATAAATTAGATTCTGATAAAGATGGAATAAGTGTAGATATTAAAACCTATAGGGGGATTATAGGATCATTGCTATATTTAACTGCAAGTAGACCATATATTATGTTTGCAACATGCTTTCTGCCCAGGTATCAATGTGATCCTAAAGAATCCCACCTAAAAGCTATAAAAAGGGTTTTCAAATATCTAAAAGGCACATCAGATCTTGGTCTCTGGTATCCTAAGGATACAAACCTTGAACTAATTGCATATACAGATACAGATTATGCAGGGTGCAAGATTGACAGAAAAAGCACATCTGGTGCATGTCAAATCTTGGGAGAAAAATTGGTATGTTGGGCAAGTAAGAAACAAAACTGTGTTGCCACATCAACAGTAGAATTAGAATATGTAGCAGCAGCAAGTTGTTGTTCACAAGTGCTGTGGATGCAAACTCAACTGAGAGACTATGGAGTAAATCTGACAAAAATACCAATCCTATGTGATTCAAAGAGTGCAATTGCAATAACATAAAATCCAGTTCATCACTCAAAAACGAAACACATAGATGTCAGATATCACTTCATAAAGGATCATGTTGAGAAAGGTAACATAGAAATGTATTTTGTTCCAACTGAAAACCAAATTGCTGATATCTTTACAAAACCTCTTGATGAAAAGAGACACAATTTTTTAATCAGCAAACTGGGCATGGTCAATATAAAAGATGAAGATTTTTCTGAAAACAAAAGGACACAAATTGAAAACCAAATTGATGAAATTTCTGATAATCAAAAGACAAGTCAACAGGTTTCTGACAAAGAAATCCATCAATCTGATGGAATATCAGAAGATCTGATAAATCATCAATAAATGTGATGATTTATCAGAAAATCTGAAGAAGTATCAGAAAATCTGAGAAAATTATCAGAAATTTTGATACAACATCAGAAACTTTGCTGAAAAATCAGAATGATCACAGATCATCAAAAATTTCCATCTTCATACATATCTCATATGTGTATAAATTCATATCTGTGTATATTATGTTTTTGTATTTTTTTTAAATTAAAAAAAAACAACAAAAAGGGGGAAAGGTAACATGCATTAAGATAAATATCACTGCAAAGAAAATCAACCGTCACAAGAGAAATTTTTGCAGAAAATTGAATTTTTCTTATACTACCAATGCATGCAATGTCATTTTTCATAAGAAGTTTGAGAGACATGTAAGCACAAAAATGATTAGGGGCTATAAACATAGCCGCCTAGCTATTCAATGCTGTCTCACACGCGGGGCTTAAGTAGACTGTCATTTTCACTGTCATATTCTCACTGCAACAAATATCGTCTTAAATGAAGATATTGAAATAAAAATGAAAATCTTTGGCTGTTAATATCATTTATGTTATAACCATCACTTTCATCTATAAATATTAACTTCCAGAAAAAGACTTTCTTCACCAAACTGTCATCTCTTCAAAAGCTCCTTATCAGAAAATCTCTTAGTTTTGAAAAATGGCATACCCAAAAATGATGAAGAAATCCCTCTTTCCTCTCCCACTTCACAGACATCATAACCTTAGACTTAGGTCTAATTTGGAAGGGCCTGCATGGGAAGATTGCAGGTATGTGTATAACATGATCATGCGAAGTCCCTTGGGCTTTGTTGTGTCTACACATGTCACCATCTATCCAGATCTTCTTCAAGAGTTCTGGTGGAATGCTGAAATCATCCTCAGTGGCACTTCCATGTGGATTGAAAGTAAGGTTATGGGGGTTAGAATAACCCTAAAGGAGGAGACTCTTAGAGAAGTCCTCCAGTTGGGTGATGATCAGGAAAACACCTTCCTGGATAAGGAAACAGTGCAACAAACCCTGACGGAGATGGGCTACCATTCATACAACGTGTCAAGGCAAATCAGCAAGTCTGGTTTTATACCACCTTTCCAGTACCTGGTGACACAGCTCAGTGTCTGCTTCTCTTAGAAGATACAACACTTCAACGAGCTCTCATACAGGATGATGGAAGTGATTCATGCAGTTGTACAGGAAAAACCTTACAACTTTTCTAAGTTTCTCATGAGAGACTTAGTAGCTAACATTCACGACCGTCAACCTTTTCTGATCTACCCTCGATTTGTAACCAAAGTGATTACCAGTCAGCTAGACTTCAAAGGAGTAAGAAGATGGTATCCAAGGGTTGAACTAGCGCTACAACAGAACATCAGCGATCCTACTCTTGTCCCATCAAATAATCACACTGGTCATATAACCGGTCTCTGGTTATATGTGAAGGCCATGTTCAACGTACTCAAGGAGGAGTAGCTGTTGTTTGCTTGTTTTTTTTTTTGTGTGTTTAATGACATATTCGTATCTTTATTTATTTGTTTTTCTTCTTTTCTTCTAACTTAAAAAAACAAAAACATGTCAATAGATCATGGGGGAACTAAAACAACATTTTTGATAAAAACAAGGAAAATCTAATGTAACTCAAATAAAATCTGATAAATTTAGGGAAACTCAGAAAATCTGATGATCAATCAGAAAATCTAATAACTTTTCAAAAAAAATCCGATAAATCATCAGAATCTGTTTAACATCAGAAAACTGACCAGAAAATCTGATAATGAATCAGAAGATCAAAATTTTATCAAAAAAGTCTCTTGACAACCGGGAAGTCTGACAAATCATCAGAAAGAAACATCAGGAAACATTGCTTTAAACCAGATTCAAAGAAACTTATAACCAACTAAATTTTTGAAATAAGTTTCCCAAACGGATTAGAAACATCACTAAGGTGTCATTAACCACCTTGAATGCAAACAACCCATGAAAAACACTCAATCATCTCTGTCACAAAACACTATAAATACCTCATCCAAAACAGAGACATCCATCTTAAACCTTCGAACTCAAAACCCTAAAAACCCTTTTGCGAAGCAAAAACCCAAATTCTCAATGGCTGCCATCAACATCAATATGCCACCAGTTGAGCACTCTGTTCCCTTCATTACCGAAGCACAATTTCTTCCATTAAAGAGCAACAATGAAGCGATGAATGATAATATTGAACAATATGATACAAAGTGTCAAATCCTGATTGAATTTCTAACCAGATGCCCAATAGCTCATGCTCTCACAAAGACCAGAGAAGTACTAGAAAAACTTATACAACAAGTTGTAAAGACTCTCAAACTCTCAAATCAAACTGAGCTTACTACACATGTGTGGGGAGATATCTTCATTACAATCTCACCGAAGAAAATAAGGGAAAGTTTGGAACTACCCTTAAGTCAAAGCTATGAAGATACACCAGAGAAGGAAGATATGTTTTCACTACTTGATGCAGTAATGGGCTACAAAACAAAGATATCAAAAAATCAATGAATTCAAGAGGAATCAGCTACCTGCCTTCTGGCAAGTATTAATGGAAATTCTGAACAAGTGTTTATCATCAAAAATTGGAGGTACAGATCAGATTAATTTGAATGTTCTGACAATCATGTTCAGTCTCATTAGTGGATTGAATATTGATTTTGGAACATAAATATTTAATTTGATCAGAAGAACAATTCTGACTAACACTGGAAGGATAGACTCTCATCTACCTTTTCCCAGATTTCTGTCAGTCATAATTTCTGATGCATTTTCTGAAAGGAACCTAGAAATTCCAGCATCAGAAAATATGTGGAGTACAGAAGTCATGAGACCTTGGACTGCAGGAGGGTCTTGGAAGTCAGATCATGATGTGCCTGTACTATCAGAAAGAATGATGAATCTCATACCAGAAGATTCACCTTACAGAGCAGAATATCTAAGGATGTTGAGCAAAAAGCCAGAGAACAGGGAAGTCTTTGATAGTGTGTACCCCATGGAGCATGATGCACAAGAGTCAAGCACACCAACAATGGAACAGCAAGGTGAATCAGAAGCTCACCCAGCTGATAAAGATGTGAACATGAGTCCTATGACAGAAGAACATCATGCTGAAACCTCACATACGGGAGAAATAGGTGCACAACACTCTAAACTCAATATATTTCATAATTCTGAAAGTGATTCTGATGATTCAATTCAAGGAAATTATGAAATTTTACAATGAGGCACTGTTTCTAAAAGACAAAATGTGAGTGGAACCAAAGACCCATTTTTTGAATCAGATTCTGAGGAAGAAAATGTGGTGGAAACAGGTGGAGATCAGTCTACTGATCAAGGAAACCTGGATGAGAAAACTAAGAGTTTCTCTACAACTCATGGAGAACCTGAAAAGGTTCAAGGATATGAGGAAAACCAGAAATTGATTGTGTTTCAATTTTCTAGTTAGGGTATAGAGAATGTTGAATATTTCAATCCTCTTAACCTCAGAACAGCAGAGAATGTGTTTTCTGCTGGTATTAGAGGTGGAACATCTGTTGTTCCTCCTATTTTCCAAGGACATCAATCCATGTCAGCTGAACAACTGCATAAGGAACTTGAAGAAACAACTGTTGTTTGTACTGGGAAAACAGCCACAGAAGATAAGCATGATCTGATATTGGAAGAGATCAGAAATCAAAGATCAGACATCAAAGTCTTATCAGAAACTGTCAAAGCTGTGCAGAAGCAAACAGAAGACAACTCTGTTGCCCTCAACAAACTACAAAATTCATCAGAAAACAGAGAGAGCTCACCAAAATTCAATGAAGCTCTCAATGAATTGAAAGAAATCAAGAAACATATGGCTGAGGTTGCAAGTGCTTGGGAAAGCTCAAGTTTAGGAAAAATCCTTGAAGAAATTCATCTCCTCAGAGCCAACAACAGCAGCATGGCTGAGACTCTTGAGAAGCTGATAGTGGAATTGGTCTGCACAGAAAAATCAGAATAAATTGGAATTTCAGAGAATGAAGAAACTAGAAGAATCAAATACTCAAGCTCTTGCTGATTTATCTGTTGGTAAAGAGGTTAGAGTACAATGCTGCCAGACTGGCAAAAGTTGATGTTCATGAACTGAAAGCCCCAATTCCACAAGAAAAACAAGCAGAAGTACCAAAAACTTCTCAACAACAACTCAAACAACCAGAAATCATTCAACAAGGTCAAACCAAACAATCAGAAACACCAACAACTCAAAAACAGAAGCAACTCATGGGTCCTCCTCCTAGTAAGCCAAAGTTACTCATGGGTCCTCCACCAAACATCCCAAAGCCAGACACTTCAAGGGTCCAACAGAAAGAACATGTTCCAGTTCAACCATCTTCCACAGCTCTCACAGGAGAAACAGAATTCAGCATAAAAATAGATGCAAAAGAGAAGAAAAGAATGGACCATGACGTAACCTCTTCAAAAAGGCCAAGAAAAGTGATTAGAGAAGATTCATATGCAAACTTCAAAGAAGTAGAAGTGCTGAAAGGTGATTTACACACAATCATGTACCCTGAAGAACACCTGAAGCATTACTAGTGGAATGGTAATGAAGACAACCCAAGAAGGCCACTCTCTCCAATGAGCAAAAATATTGTTCAAGTCAGAAATAATGGAAGCTGGGAAGTTCTGCACAAACCAGTGACCAACCCAATAGTCTCTATTGATAGAATCGTCACTTTAACCACTGGAGGAGGTGTCTTAGGGAATGAAGGACAGAACAAATACACCTTGATCAGAAAAGATAACAGTGAACAAAAGGTTACTGATGGAAATCTGGTTGATTATATTCACTCACTGGGAATCGTCAAGATGAAGTATATCATTGATAATGAGAAAAGTGGTTCAGTTGTGATTAGAAGAGCACTTGACAGCATCAAAAGTGCAGGAGCAAAGTTATATAAAAGGGCTACACTGGCAGACTTTGATTTATGTATCAATTTTGAGTATAGCAACAAGGTGCTAATACCTCCTCCCAACAACACAATTCCAGCTGAAATTCCTTCTAAACTAGTGAGAATTGGAGCAATCTTTGACAAACCAGAAATGTGTGTGGTCTTCAAGGATGCTCATAATGAGAAAGCTCTGTTCAGAATCAGTGAAATATGCAGGTATTCAAATCAAACTCTGAAATATATAAAAAACTGCATGAATGAGAAAAAAGAGCAGCTCAAGAAGAAAGGAAAGAACAATAAACAGCTGAGAAAAACAATTGAAGATTACATAGAAAAGTGGATGGAATCCAGAGGATGGTACAAAGAACTTTACAAGGAAACTCAAAAGGCAATTGATCATAAGAAAAGGCTGAAACCAGGAGACAAATACAGAAGTGGAGTGAAGATCAATTAATGAATTGATGAGATTAAAATTCTGTTTTTGAGAACAATATTTTATTTCTGTCTGTTTTGAACAATGGTTGGTTTGATTATGTTTCTGAACTTAGTTGTCTGAAATTTTGTTTCAAGGATTAGTTGAAAGTTGTTTATGTTAGAATAGAGATAGTTCATTTTCTTACAATACTTAGGGGGAAACTGTTAGGAAACTTTATTTGTAAGTATTGAAGAAAATCAGATCCAACTTGATCTATGAAGAAGACAACAGTCCTGAAGATCACAACAAGAATAAGAAGATCGGATAGGACAACTGAAATGAACAACATCTACTTCAAAGAATCACAAGTTGATCAAGAGCTGAAGAAGATCATCAGTTTCTGATGATTCTGATCATCAGTTTTTCTGATGATTTGTTCACCAGAATTTCTGATGAAGTGGTTTATCAGAAATTCTGATGAATACCCCACGTGTCTAAAAATCAGCTCTATCCTGCCACACTAACCGAAGCAAGTTGATATTATTGGATCTCATGATCACAAAGGCAACTTGAATGTTGGATTCAATGAATATGTCAAATTGTTACTTTTTGCAGGACCTTTTACATGAATAAACAAATATTTATTCATGTATCCAGCCTTCTATAAATAGAAGGCTCACCAAGCAGAAGACAATTGAGTTAAGCTTAGCGTTCAATACATACTACAAACTCCATTGCCCTCTCACCCGCATAACTCAAGTATTCATTTGTATTAGATAATAATCTTTCAATCACCTTGTAAACCATTTTGTTTCAAAGTGATATAAACTTGATAATTCTGTAGGTCTTGTTTCTTGAAAGTCTGATTTCCATTTCCGCACACTTTTTCACATCTACTGAAATCACTTGCCATATTACGTGGAAAGAAGTTTTTAAGTCCATACTGGGACCAACAGCTGGATTAAGCGATGACTGAAATAGAATGTAATTTAGACCCAACAAGTACGAATACTTGTATAATATGGGTAAACTAAATACATTCTGGAATTTGAAGTAAAAATGATAAGGTTAAACCTGTTTCGGCAAACTTATGTAAACTAGTTACGTAAGTCTAACCGTACACGTATAATTGGAAACTAGTAACCGGATGAGTCATGAACAAGTTCCATATGCCCATATACTTTAAATAAGTTATAATATCAGTAGGATATCAACTTTTATGCCCGTTAAGGTTTTAAAATCAAACTACGACACATAAGGGTGTTTTGGTCATTTCGCGATGTTTAAAAAGGATGTTGTGTATAATCTGATGTTACGACCATAAAAATTATTTGAAAACACTTTATATACGATATAATATCAGTAGGTTATCAAACATATGTGTGTTTTATAGTTTAAAACCATACTATGCTCAGTAGGGGCATTTTGGTAATTTCACACATAGTTTTGAAGGTTAATTTGGGAATCTGAGTTTATATCATATACCTACTATAAAATATTTAAAATGATTTATAAAATCAGTAGGTAACAATTTTTGGTTGGTAGTTATGGTCTAAAACCATACTACGCGCCGAAACGACGTTAAAACCGTTAAATGACGATATGTGCGATGTTTAAGGAAAACTGATGTTATGACTAGGTTTATATTATTTAAATATGTTAATTAATATAACATATCAGTGGTCAAAAGGTTTTGTATGAAAATTATGCTTTAAAACTATTTTAGGTGCAAAAAGGGCATTATCATCATTTAAGGACATAATTCAAGAACATATGCATAAACTCCATTTGTAAGCAAAATAGATATCCCCAAAATATCCTAATTAAGATATTATATCAATAAGCAATGAGTTTGGTATGAGAAATTATGCTTAAAACCGATCTACGCGCCTAAAGGGCGTTCGGTCCATTAAAAGCGTAATTTACGATATTATATGAAAACTAGGTTTATGATCAGATTTATATTCGAAATATGCAAAACATGTTAACTTATCAGTACTGATATCATTTGCAAGTTCATTATGGTTTAAAACTTTATTTTTAACAAAAAGGGAATAATGGTCAAAGTATGGCATAATTACGGTAACTTGCCTAAAACTCATATTACTAGCATGATCATATAATGTAACCTTATAGGATTATTCTAAATCATAATACGATCATAACGAGGCCTTAAAATCAGATGCATACTAGTCTAATTCGGTTCATAATCGAAAGTCAACGTAGAAGTCAAACTTCGCGACTTTCGGTTGCGAACCGACCCTAAAACTGAATTGACGAGCCTAACACGTTTACACATGTTCTAATAATTATTACTAAGTTGTTTAAATGATAAAACATATTTTAGAACAATTCTAAACTCATATCACAATTATTTCAAAAACTGACCCGTTGACTTTTTAAAACAATATTATGTTGACTCATCAATTGACCAAGCAAACATGATTCTTAGGAGGTGCCTTTTTGAGGGATTAACACCTACCTAATTATGATCACAAAGCCATGTTCGTTACGAAAAATGGCTTGACCATTTAAGGTCCAACTAAAAGTCAAAGCGTTTATCGTAAACGCTTGGCTTTTCGGCTTTAAAAGCCAAATAAATGAACTAGTCACGAAAGGATCACTTACAAGTGGTCCTAGGGATTGAAGAAAAGTCAAAGAAAGTCCCCAATTGCTCAGGGTCCTCCAAGATTGAGAGAAAGAAGGAAAGAATAAATGAAGGTGTGAGTTTTGAATGAAGGATCATCACCTATTTATAATGTTCAAGAAACTCTAGGATCTTGCCAAGTGTTTAGGGAAATTATGAGATGAGTACAAGTGTTATACCAGGTTTTTAAAACCATTAACAAGTCCATAGGTTCATCAAATGGTTTAGAAGTCTTGTGTGGGCACCAAGGAAAACTTATAACAATACAAAGATAAAAAAAAATATAGTTGTTGCTGTGCTGCAGCCTGGCGGCCCGCGAGAACAGACCCTGGCCGGGTCGAGACCCTGGCCGGGTCGCGACCCGTGACAAAGGTCAAGCCCAGCTTACCAGTTTCATCTTTCAGCATATGACAACTTTGGTCCATGACTTATTTTGTTAACATATTTAACTTTCAAAAGTTGACATTTATTGCATATTATTTTTTTCTAGTTTCATCTATTATGTCATTATAAGGTATGAAGGTGTTAGTAACCAATTTTGGCACACCCGTGAGTACGACCGAGTATCACGAAGTTCCCGGTTCGTTCAAGAAGTCACTCAAAGGCGTAGTTTCACACGTTGACGCTTTTGACCCTTTTAACGCACAAACTTGTGCGTATTATTGTCTAATGGAATCAAAGCCTTAAACGGCCAATATTAGGCATTCCCGAGAATATGATTGAACATCACGATGCTCCGGGTTCATTAAAAGGTAACTCAGAGGCTTAGTTTAAGCATGTTGACACTTTTAGTCCCTCTACATTCAAAGCTATTGATTTTGACAAAGTTAGTCCCTCATAGTCAACATTTGACTTCATTAGGGTTTCTTACACGTGTCAACACATCATTGGACATGACTTTTTTCGAGGTGTTATAGACCTTTTACTGGTTCAGCAATTAATGGTTCAGAGTGTTAGTTTCACAAGCTAATATCTGAATGCTTCAGACATTTGCCTCTGAATGGTTAAGCATTATACTGAGTCTGAATGGTTAAGACCTCTAATATGAATTGGTCAGACATTTTTCTCTGAACAATTAAGCATTATACTAGCTCTTAGTGGTTCAGACCTCTTACTGGTTCAGCACTTAATGGTTCAGACCTCTTACTAGAGATGAGCATATTGGGTTTTTTTTATACCTGGAACCAGTTCCTAATCGTACCTGGTTCTTGAATGAGTGTGAATGGAACCGGTTCTTGTAGGAACGGGTTCCTGTTCCTACCCGGGTTTTAGACCCTTAATACTAGAATCGATACTAACCGATTCTGGGTAGGGTGGTAACCGGTTCCTCGAAAGAACCGGTTCCTTTGGGTAATTCAATGAAAAAGTTGCAAAAGTTGTAGCAATCGGTTTCAACGGCTATAATCCCACTTCACAGACATCATAACCTTAGACTTAGGTCTAATTTGGAAGGACCTGCATGGGAAGATTGCAGGTATGTGTATAACATGATCATGCGAAGTCCCTTGGGCTTTGTTGTGTCTACACATGTCACCATCTATCCAAATCTTCTTCAAGAGTTCTGGTGGAATGCTGAAATCATCCTCAGTGGCACTTCCATGTGGATTGAAAGTAAGGTTATGGGGGTTAGAATAACCCTAAAGGAGGAGACTCTTAGAGAAGTCCTCCAGTTGGGTGATGATCAGGAAAACACCTTCCTGGATAAGGAAACAGTGCAACAAACCCTGACGGAGATGGGCTACCATTCATACAACGTGTCAAGGCAAATCAGCAAGTCTGGTTTTATACCACCTTTCCAGTACCTGGTGACACAGCTCAGTGTCTGCTTCTCTTAGAAGATAGGACACTTCAACGAGCTCTCATACAGGATGATGGAAGTGATTCATGCAGTTGTACAGGAAAAACCTTACAACTTTTCTAAGTTTCTCATGAGAGACTTAGTAGCTAACATTCACGACCGTCAACCTTTTCTGATCTACCCTCGATTTGTAACCAAAGTGATTACCAGTCAGCTGGACTTCGAAGGAGTAAGAAGATGGTATCCAAGGGTTGAACTAGCGCTACAACAGAACATCAGCGATCCTACTCTTGTCCCATCAAATAATCACACTGGTCATATAACCGGTCTCTGGTTATATGTGAAGGCCATGTTCAACGTACTCAAGGAGGAGTAGCTGTTGTTTGCTTGTTTTTTTTTTTTTGTGTGTTTAATGACATATTCGTATCTTTATTTATTTGTTTTTCTTCTTTTCTTCTAACTTAAAAAAACAAAAACATGTCAATAGATCATGGGGGAACTAAAACAACATTTTTGATAAAAACAAGGAAAATCTAATGTAACTCAAATAAAATCTGATAAATTTAGGGAAACTCAGAAAATCTGATGATCAATCAGAAAATCTAATAACTTTTCAAAAAAAATCCGATAAATCATCAGAATCTGTTTAACATCAGAAAACTGACCAGAAAATCTGATAATGAATCAGAAGATCAAAATTTTATCAAAAAAGTCTCTTGACAACCGGGAAGTCTGACAAATCATCAGAAAGAAACATCAGGAAACATTGCTTTAAACCAGATTCAAAGAAACTTATAACCAACTAAATTTTTGAAATAAGTTTCCCAAACGGATTAGAAACATCACTAAGGTGTCATTAACCACCTTGAATGCAAACAACCCATGAAAAACACTCAATCATCTCTGTCACAAAACACTATAAATACCTCATCCAAAACAGAGACATCCATCTTAAACCTTCGAACTCAAAACCCTAAAAACCCTTTTGCGAAGCAAAAACCCAAATTCTCAATGGCTGCCATCAACATCAATATGCCACCAGTTTAACACTTCGTTCCCTTCATTACCGAAGCACAATTTCTTCCCTTAAAGAGCAACAATGAAGCGATGAATGATAATATTGAACAATATGATACAAAGTGTCAAATCCTGATTGAATTTCTAACCAGATGCCCAATAGCTCATGCTCTCACAAAGACCAGAGAAGTACCAGAAAAACTTATACAACAAGTTGTAAAGACTCTCAAACTCTCAAATCAAACTGAGCTTACTACACATGTGTGGGGAGATATCTTCATTACAATCTCACCGAAGAAAATAAGGGAAAGTTTGGAACTACCCTTAAGTCAAGGCTATGAAGATACACCAGAGAAGGAAGATATGTTTTCACTACTTGATGCAGTAATGGGCTACAAAACAAAGATCTCAAAAATCAATGAATTCAAGAGGAATCAGCTACCTGCCTTCTGGCAAGTATTAATGGAAATTCTGAACAAGTGTTTATCATCAAAAATTGGAGGTACAGATCAGATAAATTTGAATGTTCTGAAAATCATGTTCAGTCTCATTAGTGGATTGAATATTGATTTTGGAACAGAAATATTTAATTTGATCAGAAGAACAATTCTGACTAACACTGGAAGGATAGACTCTCATCTACCTTTTCCCAGATTTCTGTCAGTCATAATTTCTGATGCATTTTCTGAAAGGAACCTAGAAATTCCAGCATCAGAAAATATGTGGAGTACAGAAGTCATGAGACCTTGGACTGCAGGAGGGTCTTGGAATTCAGATCATGATGTGCCTGTACTATCAGAAAGAATGATGAATCTCATACCAGAAGATTCACCTTACAGAGCAGAATATCTAAGGATGTTGAGCAAAAAGCCAGAGAACAGGGAAGTCTTTGATAGTGTGTACCCCATGGAGCATGATGCACAAGAGTCAAGCACACCAACAATGGAACAGCAAGGTGAATCAGAAGCTCACCCAGCTGATAAAGATGTGAACATGAGTCCTATGACAGAAGAACATCATGCTGAAACCTCACATACGGGAGAAACAGGTGCACAACACTCTAAACTCAATATATTTCATAATTCTGAGAGTGATTCTGATGATTCAATTCAAGGAAATTATGAAATTTTACAAAGAGGCACTGTTTCTAAAAGACAAAATGTGAGTGGAACCAAAGACCCATTTTTTGTATCAGAATCTGAGGACGAAAATGTGGTGGAAACAGGTGGAGATCAGTCTACTGATCAAGGAAACCTGGATGAGAAAACTAAGAGTTTCTCTACAACTCATGGAGAACCTGAAAAGGTTCAAGGATATGAGGAAAACCAGAAATTGATTGTGTTTCAATTTTCTAGTTAGGGTATAGAGAATGTTGAATATTTCAATCCTCTTAACCTCAGAACAGCAGAGAATGTGTTTTCTGCTGGTATTAGAGGTGGAACATCTGTTGTTCCTCCTATTTTCCAAGGACATCAATCCATGTCAGCTGAACAACTGCATAAGGAACTTGAAGAAACAACTGTTGTTTGTACTGGGAAAACAGCCACAGAAGATAAGCATGATCTGATATTGGAAGAGATCAGAAATCAAAGATCAGACATCAAAGTCTTATCAGAAACTGTCAAAGCTGTGCAGAAGCAAACAGAAGACAACTCTGTTGCCCACAACAAACTACAAAATTCATCAGAAAACAGAGAGAGCTCACCAAAATTCAATGAAGCTCTCAATGAATTGAAAGAAATCAAGAAACATATGGCTGAGGTTGCAAGTGCTTGGGAAAGGTCAAGTTCAGGAAAAATCCTTGAAGAAATTCATCTCCTCAGAGCCAACAACAGCAGCATGGCTGAGGCTCTTGAGAAGCTGATAGTGGAATTGGTCTGCATAGAAAAATCAGAATAAATTGGAATTTCAAAGAATGAAGAAACAAGAAGAATCAAATACTCAAGCTCTTGCTGATGTTCATCTGTTGGTAAAGAGGTTAGAGTACAATGTTGCCAGACTGGCAAAGTTGATGTTCATGAACTGAAAGCCCCAATTCCACAAGAAAAACAAGCAGAAGTACCAAAAACTTCTCAACAACAACTCAAACAACCAGAAATCATTCAACAAGATCAAACCAAACAATCAGACACACCAACAACTCAAAAACAAAAGCAACTCATGGGTCCTCCTCCTAGTAAGCCAAAGTTACTCATGGGTCCTCCACCAAACATCCCAAAGCCAGACACTTCAAGGGTCCAACAGAAAGAACATGTTCCAGTTCAACCATCTTCCACAGCTCTCACAGGAGAAACAGAATTCAGCATAAAAATAGATGCAAAAGAGAAGAAAAGAATGGACCATGACGTAACCTCTTCAAAAAGGCCAAGAAAAGTGATTAGAGAAGATTCATATGCAAACTTCAAAGAAGTAGAAGTGCTGAAAGGTGATTTACACACAATCATGTACCCTGAAGAACACCTGAAGCATTACTAGTGGAATGGTAATGAAGACAACCCAAGAAGGCCACTCTCTCCAATGAGCAAAAATATTGTTCAAGTCAGAAATAATGGAAGCTGGGAAGTTCTGCACAAACCAGTGACCAACCCAATAGTCTCTATTGATAGAATCGTCACTTTAACCACTGGAGGAGGTGTCTTAGGGAATGAAGGACAGAACAAATACACCTTGATCAGAAAAGATAACAGTGAACAAAAGGTTACTGATGGAAATCTGGTTGATTATATTCACTCACTGGGAATCGTCAAGATGAAGTATATCATTGATAATGAGAAAAGTGGTTCAGTTGTGATTAGAAGAGCACTTGACAGCATCAAAAGTGCAGGAGCAAAGTTATATAAAAGGGCTACACTGGCAGACTTTGATTTATGTATCAATTTTGAGTATAGCAACAAGGTGCTAATACCTCCTCCCAACAACACAATTCCAGCTGAAATTCCTTCTAAACTAGTGAGAATTGGAGCAATCTTTGACAAACCAGAAATGTGTGTGGTCTTCAAGGATGCTCATAATGAGAAAGCTCTGTTCAGAATCAGTGAAATATGCAGGTATTCAAATCAAACTCTGAAATATATAAAAAACTGCATGAATGAGAAAAAAGAGCAGCTCAAGAAGAAAGGAAAGAACAATAAACAGCTGAGAAAAACAATTGAAGATTACATAGAAAAGTGGATGGAATCCAGAGGATGGTACAAAGAACTTTACAAGGAAACTCAAAAGGCAATTGATCATAAGAAAAGGCTGAAACCAGGAGACAAATACATAAGTGGAGTGAAGATCAATTAATGAATTGATGAGATTAAAATTCTGTTTTTGAGAACAATATTTTATTTCTGTCTGTTTTGAACAATGGTTGGTTTGATTATGTTTCTGAACTTAGTTGTCTGAAATTTTGTTTCAAGGATTAGTCGAAAGTTGTTTATGTTAGACATAGAGATAGTTCATTTTCTTACAATACTTAGGGGGAAACTGTTAGGAAACTTTATTTGTAAGTATTGAAGAAAATCAGATCCAACTTGATCTATGAAGAAGACAACAGTCCTAAAGATCACAACAAGAATAAGAAGATCGGATAGGACAACTGAAATGAACAACATCTACTTCAAAGAATCACAAGTTGATCAAGAGCTGAAGAAGATCATCAGTTTCTGATGATTCTGATCATCAGTTTTTCTGATGATTTGTTCACCAGAATTTCTGATGAAGTGGTTTATCAGAAATTCTGATGAATACCCCACGTGTCTAAAAATCAGCTCTATCCTGCCACACTAACCGAAGCAAGTTGACATTATTGGATCTCATGATGACAAAGGCAACTTGAATGTTGGATTCATTGAATATGTCAAATTGTTACTTTTTGCAGGACCTTTTACATGAATAAACAAATGTTTATTCATGTATCCAGCCTTTTATAAATAGAAGGCTCACCAAGCAGAAGACAATTGAGTTAAGCTTAGCATTCAATACATACTACAAACTCCATTGCCCTCTCAACCGCATAACTCAAGTATTCATTTGTATTAGATAATAATCTTTCATACACCTTGTAAAGCATTTTGTTTCAAAGTGATATAAACTTGATAATTCTGTAGGTCTTGTTTCTTGAAAGTCTGATTTCCATTTCCGCACACTTTTTCACATCTACTGAAATCACTTGCCATATTACGTGGAAAGAAGTTTTTAAGCCCATACTGGGACCAACAGCTGGATTAAGCGATGACTGAAATAGAATGTAATTTAGACCCAAAAAGTACGAAGACTTGTATAATATGGGTAAACTAAATACATTCTGGAATTTGAAGTAAAAATGATAAGGTTAAACCTGTTTCGGCAAACTTATGTAAACTAGTTACGTAAGTCTAACCGTACACGTATAAGTGGTAACTAGTAACCGGATGAGTCATGAACAAGTTCCATATGCCCATATACTTTAAATAAGTTATAATATCAGTAGGATATCAACTTTTATGCCCGTTAAGGTTTTAAAATCAAACTACGACACATAAGGGTGTTTTGGTCATTTCGCGATGTTTAAAAAGGATGTTGTGTATAATCTGATGTTATGACCATAAACATTATTTGAAAACACTTTATATATGATATAATATCAGTAGGTTATCAAACATATGTGTGTTTTATAGTTTAAAACCAAACTATGCTCAGTAGGGGCATTTTGGTAATTTCACACATAGTTTTGAAGGTTAATTTGGGAATCTGAGTTTATATCATATACCTACTATAAAATATTTAAAATGATTTATAAAATCAGTAGGTAACAATTTTTGGTTGGTAGTTATGGTCTAAAACCATACTACGCGCCGAAACGACGTTAAAACCGTTAAATGAAGATATGTGTGATGTTTAAGGAAAACTGATGTTATGACCAGGTTTATATTATTTAAATGTGTTAATTAATATAACATATCAGTGGTCAAAAGGTGTTGTATGAAAATTATGCTTTAAAACTATTTTAGGTGCAAAAAGGGCATTATCATCATTTAAGGACATAATTCAAGAACATATGCATAAACTCCATTTGTAAGCAAAATAGATATCCCCAAAATATCCTAATTAAGATATTATATCAATAAGCAATGAGTTTGGTATGAGAAATTATGCTTAAAACCGATCTACGCGCCTAAAGGGCGTTCGGTCCATTAAAAGCGTAATTTACGATATTATATGAAAACTAGGTTTATGATCAGATTTATATTCAAAATATGCTAAACATGTTAACTTATCAGTACTGATATCATTTGCAAGTTCATCATGGTTTAAAACTTTATTTTTAACAAAAAGGGAATAATGGTCAAAGTATGGCATAATTACGGTAACTTGCCTAAAACTCATATTACTAGCATGATTATATAATGTAACCTTATAGGATTATGCTAAATCATAATACGATCATAACGAGGCCTTAAAATCAGAAGCATACTAGTCTAATTCGGTTCATAATCGAAAGTCAACGTAGAAGTCAAACTTCGCGACTTTCGGTTGCGAACCGACCCTAAAACTGAATTGACGAGCCGAACACGTTTACACATGTTCTAATAATTATTACTAAGTTGTTTAAATGATAAAACATATTTTAGAACAATTCTAAACTCATATCACAATTATTTCAAAAACTGACCCGTTGACTTTTTAAAACAATATTATGTTGACTCATCAATTGACCAAGCAAACATGATTCTTAGGATGTGCCCTTTTGAGGGATTAACACCTACATAATTATGATCACATAGCCATGTTCGTTACGAACAATGGCTTGACCATTTAAGGTCCAACTAAAAGTCAAAGCGTTTATCGTAAACGCTTGGCTTTTCGGCTTTAAAAGCCAAATAAATGAACTAGTCACGAAAGGATCACTTACAAGTGGTCCTAGGGAGTGAAGAAAAGTCAAAGAAAGTCCCCAATTGCTCAGGGTCCTCCAAGATTGAGAGAAAGAAGGAAAGAATAAATGAAGGTGTGAGTTTTGAATGAAGGATCATCACCTATTTATAATGTTCAAGAAACTCTAGGATCTTGCCAAGTGTTTAGGGAAATTATGAGATGAGTACAAGTGTTATACCAGGTTTTTAAAACCATTAACAAGTCCATATGTTCATCAAATGGTTTAGAAGTCTTGTGTGGGCACCAAGGAAAACTTATAACAATACAAAGATTAAAAAAATATAGTTGCTGCTGTGCTGCAGCCTGGCGGCCCGCGAGAACAGACCCTGGCCGGGTCGCGACCCGTGACAAAGGTCAGGGCCAGCTTACCAGTTTCATCTTTCAGCATATGACAACTTTGGTCCATGACTTATTTTATTAACATATTTAACTTTCAAAAGTTGACATTTATTGCATATTATTTTTTTCTAGTTTCATCTATTATGTCATTATAAGGTATGAAGGTGTTAGTGGCCAATTTTGGCACACCCGTGAGTACGACCAAGCATCACGAAGTTCTCGGTTCGTTCAAGAAGTCACTCAAAGGCGTAGTTTCACACGTTGACGCTTTTAACCCTTTTAACGCACAAACGTGTGCGTATTATTGTCTAATGGCATCAAAGCCTTAAACGGCCAATATTAGGCATTCCCGAGAGTATGATTGAACATCACGATGCTCCGGGTTCATTAAAAGGTCACTCAGAGGCTTAGTTTAAGCATGTTGACACTTTTAGTCCCTCTACATTCAAAGCTATTGATTTTGACAAAGTTAGTCCCTCATAGTCAACATTTGACTTCATTAGGGTTTCTTACACGTGTCAACACATCATTGGACATGACTTTTTTCGAGGTGTTATAGACCTTTTACTGGTTCAGCACTTAATGGTTCAGACTGTTAGTTTCACAAGCAAATATCTGAATGCTTCAGACATTTGCCTCTGAATGGTTAAGCATTATACTGAGTCTGAATGGTTAAGACCTCTAATATGAATTGGTCAGACATTTTTCTCTGAACAATTAAGCATTATACTAGCTCTTAGTGGTTCAGACCTCTTACTGGTTCAGCACTTAATGGTTCAGACCTCTTACTAGAGATGAGCATATTGGGTTTTTTTTATACCTGGAACCAGTTCCTAATCGTACCTGGTTCTTGAATGAGTGTGAATGGAACCGGTTCTTGTAGGAACGGGTTCCTGTTCCTACCCGGGTTTTAGACCCTTAATACTAGAATCGATACTAACCGATTCTGGGTAGGGTGGTAACCGGTTCCTCGAAAGAACCGGTTCCTTTGGGTAATTCAATGAAAAAGTTGCAAAAGTTGTAGCAATCGGTTTCAACGGCTATAATGCCGTTAGAAACTAATTAATGGCCATTATGATCGGTTTCTACTATATATATTCCGTTTCTACACCAAAAATACATAACTTATACCTTCAAATCTATATTTTCAAAGCACCACAGTTAAAATGGCGTGTAACGATGAGGTCATTATGGTTTTGGAAACAAAGAGAAACCCCGGAGTGTGGAAGCACTTAGATTTGTGCTTAATGACCAATAGCCACGAGATGGCACAGTGCAAAGCATGTGGCAAATTCATGAAGGCTACGGCCAACTCCACGTTAAAAAAAAAACACACCGAGCTTCATTGTCTGGTTACAAAGGCGAAGAAAAATGAAGTCGGTGAAGCATCTGGAATCGGTTCTTCGAATGTATAGTGTGTTTTATCTAACCGGTTACTATCCAGGATTTTAGGAGTTAAGTTATATTTAGTTGTTAAATAAATTTTTAGTGTTTTATGTAATGTAGGATTTGTAGGATTTAACTTTTCTTTAAAATGTCTTGTAATGTAACCGGTTCTAATAAACATTTATGTTTTATATATGTTTTATGTAATGGGCACGTCGTCGTCGGTTATTTTTGTACCTTGTAACCGGTTCTAAAAAAACTTACATTAATAAAAACGTAATATAATAAAAAAAGACAAACACTAATACTTGGTTACGGAGGAACCAGTTCCAGGTAGAAACCGGGTACGGACCGATTTTTTTTTTATAAAAAGTGGAATCGGGTAAGAACCTACGGGTTTCTTGAACCCGGAACCGGTTATTCAATAAAGCGGGTAGGAACTGGAACTGGTTCTAGGTCGGGTCTACCGGGTCGGGTTTGGAACCGGTTATTATGCTCATCTCTACCTCTTACTGGTTCAGCAATCAATCATTCAGAAGTAAGGATGGCAATGGGTCGGGTTTGGGGCGGTTATTGGTAATCCCATACCCATACCCATACCCAATTGTAAAATTGTGTCCCATACCCGACCCAATACCCGTCGGGTATTTGTCGGGTAATTACCCGTCGGGTTTCAGATTTACCGTGGGTATCGGGTATACCCATTAGTTTGTTAAAAGATATACGTTAGGATTTTTAAATACATTTTTTACTATTATAATTTTTATACAATTTTATTTATACAACAATTATAATAAATTAATAATAATTTTATAATACATATACACTTATATATTTATACACTTCACAACATACAACATACAATATATAAATACTATTATCAAATACATATACTAAAAGAAATTTTACTTTTTAACATTATGAACATACTAAAATATATCAGTAATATACAACGGTTAATGGAAAATAAAAATATAAATTAAAAAATTCGGGTATATAGTTCAGGTAAACGGGTATGTCGTTTCGGGTAATCGGGTCGGGTATCTCCTAATCCCATACCCGACCCATACCCGCGAAAATTTATAAAACTAATCCCATACCTGGCCCAATACCCATCGGGTATCGGGTATACCCGTCCCATTTGTGTCGGGTTTCGGTTATACCAATCGGGCTCGGGTATTTTTGCCATTCCTATTCAGAAGTTGCCAAGCAACCTCTTAGTGTTTTGTATGCATAATGAGAGACGGAATAAAATGGACCATTCTAAGGGAATAAAAAAATGATGATTAATTGGTCAATGAAATAAAATCACCTATTACCTCATCTATTCCATTCTCTCTAAAACACTCCAAATTCCTTTCATCCACCCCTATGTTTTTTTTCTTCATTTCATTTCCTCTTTCACCATATATCACCTTCTCATGTTTAATATGTTAAAATCCATTTGTTCAATGTTCCAATGATTTCATCCGTGGGATCGAGTCCACTTCACATATAATTTTTGCCGGTTCACCCTTAGTTCCAGTTATTTAGTTTTTCTTGTTATTTTATTAATTTTTTCTTATACTTATTATAGAGTCTACTCCTACTTTCGTATTCACATTTCAACACTGAGATTCAAACTTTCTAAAGGTTTTTGTTTTCTCTTTTATTACTAACTAGGTTTTTTTCCCAGTGCGCGTTGCCGCGGAGTTTTTCATTTATGTTTTAACATTTCCATGTAGGGACATGTATAAGGCCTATGGACATTGTAGATAATAACATTGCAGCCAAATTGAATGCAGTTCAATATCACAAATTTCGATGAATGTAGCATCACAAATTTGGTTTATTATGATACAATGTATAATACATTGACATATCTATGACAATGCAACATCTTTTTCCTTTGAAGCGAAGCTACAATAAGAACGGAACAACTCATAACTTACATACCCAAAAACGTGCCGATTAGATTAACTGGCGAAACTCAAAACTTTAACTGCAAACAAAACATGTCAGGTGAATCAAGTGAGAAAAGAGTGGTTCAACTTTTTTACTTAAACCATGATAACACTTTATTAAATCTTAAAGAAATTGCCAAATACAATATATGATCTCTACTCCATCCATATGAGAATACAATCTAAAACTAATTTAACCAAAACAACTTGACTAAAGGCTCCAGTGACATAGAATGGACCCAAGTAATTTGTAGCAAAAGTCATCTAAAAAATTATCTTCCAAAAACTCCAGCTTCCATGAAAATTTCCCTGCGTTATATCTAATAAAAAAATATAGTCATCGTAAGTAACTTAAGTAACTTACCTGGATAATTAAATTTGAGAAATTATAAGAGCGATGGAATTATATCTTTTTAACTTTCTAGTGAGTAAAACACGGTTGTATTCGATATCCCTTTTAAAAAAAAATAGCTTGGTGGAGGGTCAACAGATCCTTTCCTACGAAACCCTCCGGTTCCGTCAATGCTTATCCAAACACATACAAAAGAAAATGAAACCAAGGTAAAGCTTACATGAGAATATTAAGTGGCATGTCTAATGACAAAAACTCAAGAGCAAAATTTCCTCTGATTGAAGCAAATGAACCGTGGCCGTAGATCCCTTGCAGGAATTACAATCCTCACCCCCACTCTTTGCTAACACACATGGGGTCTTTGCCCCGATTTCTGATGTAGCCCCTTAAAAATGATTAAATTATAGAGATAATTAGTACGGAAGTCATTACATATATGCAAACAAATTCGTAGAGGTGACTCAACGGATAGACTGTTTGGTAGGGTAAAGGGTCAACTTTAATGTATGTTGAAACGGATCAGTTGGACAGTTTAAGATTTCGAATCTTTTTTTAGTTTTATATATTATATATGAATGTAACAGCTTTGTAAGTATAATATATTTTCAAGGATTTTTCAAAATAGAATTCAGAAAGTTTGGCATACAGTTATAGATTTGAGATCAAGTATAAGCCGCCAATATTCTCACCCCTACACAATACTTATAAGCTATAATGTTTAAACAAAGAAATCGACATTCATAAACCAAACTAAAACTCACCACCAAGAGGATACTTGATAGCGCCAAACTGGCCATCTATGCATTGGTCACAAAAAACAGTGCCGGTGACTATCGTATCTCCATGAGCACCATCAATGGCGGCGACAGCCACCAACACAAAAGTTGACAACACCCAATCTGTCACCATTCACGCATAGACACATTCATTCACAAGCTACCATCACAGTTAATATAGAAGAAAACAGGGTGAGGCTGATGTCCCAACCGCCCATAAATAATTAAAATGGTTCATAGTAAACTTATAGATTCATAATCTTTGTGAGTGTTCTCAAAAGATTCTATAGCCAGACAATATGAACAATACATACATGGATCAGGTCCAGTCATGGTTAAATGATGCATGAAACTCCACATGATTAGTAGATACACATTCTATATATCTCGTAATGGTATATAGTTGGATACATGCAGACTAAAGAAACCAAAATAAAAACAAACCAGAGATCAAAATAACATAATTATGCCTTTAATCCTACAAAATTACTCTCCTCATCAAAACTTGCAATAGCACCAACAAAAACAGAACACAAAACTTTGCCATTGCTCATCATTTCAGTTCAAATCCTCGAATCTTTAAAAATAAATCATATTTGAACTTACAACCAATTAAGTAATTCGACTTTTCCTGTAAACATAGATATTGTAGCGGTCTGCTTCTGCTATCAACAACATTAACTGTAACAATCAACAAATTTCAATTTCAAAATAATCATCAACCTATAAACGTATATGTCACACCCCGACCGCGTAAAAAAACAAACCGCGGCGGAAACGTCGGGGAGTGTCGTAACAGAATCATTGTTTCACAACACACGGTGATTAAAGATATGTTTTATGCCATTAATGAACTCATTGTTTTATTACAAATCAGATAAATACAAATAATTGTCTTTCAGGTTTTAAAGTCGCTAAGGCACGAGTCCATCCTATGTGTAGCATGCATCAACAAACATCACATAGGAGCACCTGAAACATATGTGAAAATAAAACGTCAGCATAAAAATGCCTGTGAGTAACATAGGTTTTGTGAATTTGATTCACGGCTTTGGTTAACATAAGAAAAGATTTTATGTTTACGAAAAAAATAGCCATGAATCCTTGTAAAAGTTTTGTTTCAAAAATGTATTTCTTTGATAAAAGGTTTGTAGTATATACAAAGATATACTTTGACTTTGAGAAATCGGATAAGTAGGGTAACAAAATATACTTTAGTTTTGAAATAGTTAAACATACAGTATATCAAAATATGCTTTGGTCACTGAAATAATAGATTTGGTAGTATATCACAAATATACTTTAGATTAAGAATGAAATCATCGGTAGTATATCAAATTATAGTTTGGTATGAAAGTAGCATATCAAACTATGCTTTGGTTTGAAAATAGCATATCAACTATGCTTTGGTAGTATTTCAAAATATACTTTAGTTTGTGAAATAACAAAGTCGGTAGTATATCAAACTTATACTTTGGTTTCGTAAATAGCATATCAAACTATGCTTTGGTAAACAATATCACATTAGGAGCACATCAAAATATGCTTTGGAGGTATATCAAAATATACTTAAATTGTGACTTAGTAGTATATCAAACTATACTTTAGAAAAACAGTATCACGTTGGTAACATATCGAAATACGCCTTAGCAGTATACCGAAATATACCGTATATCGTGACTTGGCAACACATTCAACCCTAGTGTATCAAACTACACTTTGGAGACTATAGAAATACCACAAAGGCAATTCTATTTGGTTAAAATTTTGGTTTCTTACATTCCATACAACAGGAATGGGGTGTCTAGTCCTATAGCGCTATATCGTACTACCAATCGGCTTGATCATTGTTAATGAATGTATGTGTAACAATATGAACCAACAAATAGTCTAACAAACTTTGAAAATCAGTGTTTAAGCCATGGACAATAGTTAAATTCGTCAAAAGATAAGTATTATGCATGTGACATCATTTAGTCTGAAATCATGAAAATAATGAATAGGCACGTATGTTTAACCCCAAAACATTTGAAAACGTAAAAGAGGGGACTATGTACTCACTTGAGATTGCAAGTATCCTTGATTAAGTGTCCTAACAAAGCTTGGAAATCAAGGAATCAAGTGGCACCTAGTATGGAATCACTATGTTAAATAATCGGTACCTAAATCGGGAGATCGGGTAGAATGAGGTCTCGTACCAAATGAGTATTGGAACTCATGTGATATGATTTAAAAAAGCCTAGATTCTGATTCGGAACATATCCTAAGTGCTTATGACCTGTTATGACTCGTTAAGGTAGTCTACACTACTTTAACGCCTCATTTGCGCAAAAGCGCAAACGAATAGCCTAACTAGTACTATGACAAGTATTATACGCCCTAACATGCTTAACTATGTTGCATAATCAGTTTAAGTGTCAAAAATTAAGTTACATATGCTTAAATTCAAATTATGTATAAAAAGGGCATTTTGGTCATTTTCCTAAGGCATATAAACTACCTATCATACAACTAATTAAACTAAGTGACCATAAGGTATAACCTCGGAAGGTTATTCCCTATACAACTATGGTCACAAATATGTTTGCTCGGATCCTAATGATCGACCAAACGGGTCGGGTTCGAAAGTCTAAGCGGTTGTTTAGATCGCTTGACTTACGACTCTATACAAGCACTAAACTAAAAGTGACGAGTTAAACATGTTAAAACATGTTTAACTAAGTTAGAAAACTGATTTGATATCAAAACAAAGTGTTTTGATACCCGAAAATAGCTTCGTCGCAAAATGCACATAATCGTGCATTTTGACCGAAACTTTGACTCGTCACTTCACCTAATCAACGTGGTAATCAGTAGGTATAGTCACAAGGAACTATAACCATCGTGATTACGCTCACGTTGCAAAGTTCAAACGAACTTTTTCTTGACCAATTCATGGTCAAAGAAGAAAGTCAAACACTATTTGACTTTCTTGCTTGAATACATAACCAAGCATGAAAGACCACTTACAAAGGGTCCAAGCTTGGAAGAAAACAAAGAAAACTCAGGTATGAAGCCTTCAACAAGTGTGAGAGCCTCAACTTAGAGCAGATTTGTGAAGAAACTGAAATGGGCAAGGAAAAATGGTTGAAACCCATGCCTATTTATAGCAATCATGAAGCCATAAGATCATTCCATGTGTTTCTAAACAAGATCTTGGCCTTACACTTTTTAATCATTGATTGGGGAACTTGATAAACACACAAACCAGCCCACAACATGAAGAAACCAGGGATTAAAACCAAGAAAGCAGCTGAATTAGAAGTTTCTGAATTCTGTGGAGTTGGCACTAGCTTACGGACTGTAAGCAATACTCCATACCGTCTGTATGGACCTTGCAGACCAGCCAACTTTGCAAAAATGACAGTTTAGTCCCTGCACTTCGTTTTTTCGCGTTTTGGCACTACTAACACCCATCAAGCCCATTTTCAAGCTCCATGATGAAGTTAAAGTATATTTAACTTGAATTGTGCTCAAAAATGTCACGGATGTCAGTTCGTTTGGCCGTACGGTTGCGGTTTTCGGTTATTTACGACGGAATCATAACGAACGCGTAAACGACCCAAATTGCGAAACGAATGGTATTTTTTGCATTCCCATCACTAAAATTCAATATTATAGTGATTACAAAAATTTTTGGATGTTCGGATATAGTCAGAACGCAAGATGTGCACGCATATGCAACTTTCGCAGTTTGGACGCTTTTAGTCCCTGTGATCAAATAAGCGTATTTTCGCATACCGAACCCCTCAAAACTGATTTCTAAGCTATGTAAAGGATATTTAGGGTATGTTTAGCTTATGATCATGTTTCGGAGTGTGCGTTGCTATACGAATCGGCAGACTTTTGCAGTTTATCGCAAATAGTCCCTGTGATCGAATAAACTTGTTTTTGACACACCAAACCCTCCAAAACTTATTTCTAAGTTATGTAAAGGTTATTTAAGGTATTTTAAGCTTATGTCACTATACCTGAGTGTTTGTCGCGTTAAACTGATTACGTTTACATAATTATTTGCGTATAACTTCCCAGAAAGCGATTTAGAGCTTGAAATTGAACAAGGATCGATATGTGCAAAAGTCACATGTAATTGTACAAATCCCAAGAATGAAACACAAGATTTCATTGGATATGCATTTGTATGATGGTCGTAGAGGCACAGATGTCACAGTATATTATAAGTGATGGGTTGCCGGCGCGTCGGAACCCTAGCCGCCGCTATCAACCACCATGTCTCGCCACAAACCACCCTTAAACCCAGCGTTGAACCACTTCCCCTTCCATCCCTAATGAACCATTAGCACCCCTTCTAACCCTAAGCCGGTTAACCTTCTAGGTTAGCGACGTATGTTGTTCGGTTTTGGCGATTGTCAAAGAATATAACTTAGGGTTTTGGATCTGTGTGGTGGTGGGTGATTAATTTCATGAAGAAGGAGTTGGGCAATATGGGAACTGGGAAGCCATGCCTCTTAATGCATATGTGTCTCAACCATCAGATGCCACCACTTGACACACGTGAGAACTGCCTAAATAGCCAATCACAGTACACCACCATCTCAAAACACTATTCATTCACTTTCTGTATTATCATATTTAGATTATATATTATATAAATATTATTAAAATACAATGAATATTAACTTTATTTTTATAATAATATTTGTTTTTTATTCAATATCTTATAATAGTTATTTACTTTTAATAACATATTTTTAATTTTTTTGTCTTTTTTTTAAAACCATATATTTTCTATACGTTTTTTAATAATTATTTTTTTCTTTTTTTAGAAAATATATTAATTTATCAATTAATTTGATACTTCTTTAATAATTTACATTTATAAGTTTTTTTCTAAAAACTTAAGTATGTAATTGTGCTTGATTTTTTCCTCGACAATCTTTTATAAGTATTGTTAAAATCGAAGTTGTATTCTAAATAAAGTATTTACTTGGTATCTGTTGATGAAGGACGATGAATAGTAACTTTATTTTTTTAAGTATATATAGTTTGTTGGTTTTTCTTTTATTTAATATAGAGTTAATTACACTGTTAGTCCCTGTGATTTATAGAAAGTAACAACCTCAGGTACTAATAGTTGAAAGTAACAATCTAAGGTTTTAACTTTTGATTTTGTAACATCCTAGGGTCTTAAGGCTAACCGCCGTTAAAAACTAACTGAGACCTTAGTACCCAACCTTGAACTTTGGAGAAACTAGAGGGACTAACCACAAAATTTAACTATTGTCATCTATAAAACTCATTTTTTCTTTTTCTCTTATTATTTAATTAAACCTTTTTAATTGTGTATTTAAACCCTTTTTTAAATAATTATACACAATTGACGTATTAACGCTAATTTAAAGCCACTTCAGTAATCAGCTTACATGTAAATTAACGGGAATATTTCACAAAATGATAACCAAGTTTTAGGAGTGTTTCAATTAGGTCACTGATAAATAAATTGTTCTAATTAATTAATTAGAGTTTATTTTATTTGCTAATCCTATATAATTAACCTGAATGGTAGATAAACTATCTTTGGGGACATTTATTTTTTATTAAATATGTCGAGATAATTTTTTTTAATAAAAGAGAAAAATAAAGTTAATCAAATAAAAAAAAATAGATACACATTGTGATCATACAGTATTGCCGCACCACCACCTAACCATTAAACCACCACCACCGTGCCATCGAACCATCGCACCACCCAATCGTTTCCCAACATACATCTAACCGTCACACCACCGAATTGTTGCACCACCCAACACCGTCGCATCATCATGTCGTACCACCATCGTACTGTGGAACCACCACCGACACCGTGTCGTGGAACCACCATCGGCATCGTGCCTTGGAACCATCCAACCATTTTTTGGTGACCACCACGCACATGATAATTTAGTTCTTGATAGATATAAAGTGATGAATTGATGAGAATAAAGATATGCTAAACTTTTTAGGAATTTAGTTCAAACTAAATTGTGATGGATATAAACTTAATTTTTTTTTTTACTAAAATTGAATTATGTGTAAAAAGGCTTAGAATTAAAAGTGACTTATTCCATGGTTTCGAGAAGTTTTTTTATAACTCATATTGACCATTTTGGGTTTTATAAATTAGCGTGCTTTGGTTTGTTCTCATTTTTTATATTTTTTAGTTAAATAAATAAAAAAAAATTGGTTAAAGAAAATGAGAAAAAAAAAATTTGTGTTTTAAATGCTATCAGAGTTAGTTGTGAGGTTAGTCCATGTGGTTTATCCAAAGTAACATGGTCGGGTACTAAGTTCTTAATTGACAAAAATACCCTAAATTTTCAGTTAGTATTTAACACCCGTGATATAACAACCCTCGTAAACGCCCTAAAAATACACCGTATGTCCGAAAACGAACCCGTATAACCTTAATTTAATTAAAAAAACAAATAAAATCATAACTTCACTCGGTCGCGGGCCGCGACAGGTTTGCCCGGGTGTGTCGCTGGGAGCGACAACCCTTGTCTAGTCGGTTCCTCCTTGTGCCACGTGTCATAACATGTGGCGAACCTATAGGGCCACCCGGCAACCCTAGCCGTAGCTAGGGTGCCCTCGCGGGGCGCGAGAGACCCCCGAAACTTGTATAAATGGACGATCCGTCTGCATTTCAATTCTTTAACTTCTTTTTCTTTCTCTCTCAATATAATCCGAAAATCCAAGTTTAAAATACCCCCTAAATCACGAAGCTCTGCCCCGTTGTAAGTATTTTAACCCCCGATCACTAAGTCGATACCCTGTCCGATTGATCTGGAACCAAGAAACACATGTCAAGGCTCTGCTTGACTAACTACGTTGGGGTTCTATCTTGGATGTATTGATAAATTAAATTGGGTTACTATACTAACGCGCGTGCATTTTATGTTTTTAATAGAAACTCAAGAATTTTAGCAGAAAATATTTCAAGAAAGCCCGTAGAAAAACCTAAGTTTGCAAAGTGAGTCATTCTCTTTTCTCACCATTTGTGAATTTGTTTTTCAACATGTTTTCAATTATAATTACAGTGATTAAGTCTTTGTATTCTACAATTACTGCCGGTATGTGGGGTTTTGTATACACTAATAAAGCGTTACTATTAGACAAAGAGTTAGCCAATAGCAATATGACCACGGTCATTGTAATTGCCAACGTGACAAATACTGAATGAGTAATTGGGTAGATATAAATATTGTAATCTCTCTTAATACTGTAAAGTTATAAAAGCTTATTTTTACAAACTGGGATGTACTCGCCAATATTTATTGCTGATAAAATATTTTTAAAACGCGTTTCAGGTAACTTGATGGGAAGTCATTAGAAGGCAGCTATGGAGCACTGAAAGCTTAAAGAAAGTGGCTATAAAGTTAACTAAATAAACGAATAAATTATATTTTCAGCAACTAAGGTTTATCCCAATAAAAATGTTATAAATGAAATATGGGGTTTTATCCCATTTGTTTAATATAAAACTTTGGTGTTTTAAAACTCTGAATTTATTTCTTAACTATGATCCTGATGTCTTATTTCCGCTGTCAAATTAATCAACACCGATACCACCTGCTCTCTTGTTCACGGCGCCCGCTCACGGGGTGGGGTCGGGGGTTGCGACACGTTAGCCTTAAGGCCCTAGGATGTCACAAAATCAAAAGAAAAAACCTTAGATTGTTATTTTAAACTATTAGTACCTGAAGTTGTTACTTTTCATAAACCACAAAGACTAACGGTGTAATTAACTCTTTAATATATTATAATAGTTTGTTATTATATTTACTTTTAATAACATATTTTAAATTTTTTCCCCTTTTTAACCATATATTTCTTATACCATTTTTTAATAACTCTTTTTTTTTTTCCATTTAGAACATATATTAATTTATTGATTAATTTGATACTTATTTAATAATTTACATTTATAACCTTTTTTTAAACTTAATTACGTAATTGTGCTTGATTTTTTCCAAACATTATGTTATAAGTTTTGTTAAAAACGAAGTTGTACTATGAATAAAGTATTTATTTGGTGATGTGTGCAAAATGCAACATATAAATTACATCAATTGTGGCATAAAACTAACCCTTTTTTAGTACTAATGTTGGAAAAAGTGTGTTTTGTCTTCCTTTTGTATTTTCAGGATTAAATGAGCTCAAATTAACAAAAGAAGCAAAAAGGCAGCTAAATCTAACATAAATCCAAGAAAAGGAACAAGCGTGGCATGCCCGACCTCCCCGAAAGCATCTTCCCAAGCAAAACAAGAGATCAGAAGGCTGAACACGCCCCGTGCTCAGTGAGCACGGGGGCGTGCCCAAGTTTCAGCATAAAAGACAAAGTTGTAGAAGCTTCCATCGCCCACCACGGGGCCGTGCTCAGCGGACACGGGGTCGTGGTCAACTATAAGATTCGCAGAATCTAGGCAAATCTTGATAGTACAGATATGCTTCTGCACACGGGGTCGTGCCCAGCGGACACGGGGCCGTGGTCAACTAATAAAGACAAGAGCAATTAATGAAGAAAGAGAAGGATGTGGACACGGGGCCGTGCCCACTGGACACGGGGCCGTGCCCGAGCTTCTGTTCAGCCTATAAATAGGAGTGCTTGGCTCAAGCTCAAACCATCCCTTGGCACACCACCTCTCTCACACTTCACCCACCACCCACCACCACCATAACACCATCATTCACCACTATCATCCATTGTCCATCATAGAGTGTGTGAGTCGTCTCGGGATCCAAGATTGATCGTAAGAGTTCTTGACAATCAAGGCCATGTTTGCCTAAGTCTCTTACATCACTTGGTGAAGACAAAGTGTCTAGTGTAATACTTTTTATTTTTAATCTTTTCGCACTTTTTAATTGGTTATGTATTAATGACTTTAATAACTAGTTTCTTATGTTGAAGGTGATTCTTCCTTATCGTTTGTCCGTGGTGTCTTGGCATTATTTTACTGTCTATATAAAATAAAAGATTTTCACCATTCATATCTCCACGGTCTATATGGAGGTATGTTGGCTACCTGGTCGGGGGTTAACGGAACGGTTTGGTAAGAGTCTTGCCATTGTTTAGTGTATAGATCCTGCAAAGGACCTGGGTCAAATTTAGTAGGACCTCCTTCAATACTTAACGGTATTGGATGGGGGGGGGTCCAAACTCTTTGACCCCCTCATAAGCTAAACTACTATTAATACTTTAACCCGGCTACTTAGGAGTGTATCCCTGCTGACTCAGACTACTTAGCCGAGGGTAACGTCGCCTTCAAAAGAGGGGCCTACTACAATAACTAAGATAATCTCTTAAATAGTGCAAAAGTTCGAAAATAATCAAAGGTTACACTAAACACGAGTCGGAGCCAAGTGATTCATCTTGTCTATCTGTTTTTTCTTTTATTTTTAATTTTCAGCATTTTAGTTAGTTTTTATTTTTCTTAGTTTAAAACATTTTTCTAAACTTTTGATTTGATTAGACGTTGAGGATAAACCGGTACTAAAAGCTCTTGTGTCCTTGGACGACCTCGGTATCTTACCAACACTATACTACGCTCACGATGGGTGCACTTGCCCATATGTGTGTTTAGTGTTAGTAAATATCTTGTTTTATAAATTTAAAACTTGGCTTAAGAAAGTGTAAAGGGGCTTAAAATATACGTAAACCTATATATACACCTAACGCACATCAAGTTTTTGGCGCCGTTGCCGTGGATACAAGGATTTTATGAAAGCTTAAAATCGACGGCCTAATCAGTTTTTCAAAATCTTTTCAAAACGCGCGCCCATTTTTCTGCATTTTAGTTTAGTTTTGCATTTACAGTAACCTGAACACGGGCCGTGTTCACTGAACACGGGGCCGTGCTGCATATTTTCATAAAACACCCAGTAACAGTAGCTTGAACACGGGCCGTGCTCACTGAACACGCCCCGTGCTCAACGAAATCAGTAAATTTAATTAAAACGCCCAGATACAGATTCTGTACACGGGGCCGTGTCCACTGAACACGGGGCCGTGTCCAGCCTCTGTTTCCGTTTTTATTTTTGTTTTCTGATCTCGAGACTTGGTTGTGGTCTGCTGAGTGATTCTTATGGATCAATACTCAGGAGGTTACAACTACACCTATGAGGAGGATAATTATAGGAGTAACTATTGCACTAATTGTAGTAATCCGCACTCGGTTCAATATAGTCACTCATATCAACCATCCAATTCATACACCTATTAAGAGGAGCCCAGGTACGAGCCATCAACTTCATACACATCCTATGAAGACCAAAGGTATGAACCTGCTCCCTCATACTCATATTTTGATGAACCAAGGTATGAGCCTTCTTACTCATACTTTGAGGAACCAAGATATGAGCCACCACCTTCGTATGCTTATTATGAGGAACCATGGCGTGAACAACCCACCTCATATGAGTATTATGAAGAACAAAATTATGACCCTTATCCATCATATACTTACAATGAAGAACAATGGTGTGAACCTTCTACTTCATATGGGTATTATGAGGAACAAAGGATCGAACAACCGGATTCAAGCTCTGAAAATCCCGATCCTTTTTCTATAACCGAAGTTACCGATAGGATATTAGAACACCTTAGAGTTATCGATCGCTATATAAAAGAATCTCGCGCAAAGGAAAAGGAGTCCCTTGCAAGAGAAGAATTAAATAAAGAAGAGATAAATGAAAATGTAAAAATGGAAGAACAAACAAGTGAAAAACCGACACATGAGTTAGACAACGAAAAAGGTGAGTCCGTTAACGATAAAATTCAAGAAGAGTCTAATTTTGAAGAAATTAATCTCTTGTCACCATCTTTTGAAAATCATTGTTTAGTCCCAACTCATGCTAAGTTTTTAAAAGAGTTAAACACTAACACTAAGATTGGCGAAACGGTAAGTGTTAAGTTAACTACTGATCAAACCTCACTAATAAAAGAAGACCCATTTGAAATTAACATTACACCGGTTCCATGTTTCTTTCAAAATTCATTTATTAGTAATGTCACAATCGATAAAGATCTTTGTGTTAACATAATGCCTAACTACATTTTCGAAAAATTAAGTATTAGTGATTTTTCTCCACTTCAAATACCCATTTTTCTATCCAATCGAAAAGTAATAAAATCAATCGGTATAGTTGAGGATGTCTTGGTTCAAACAAATCAAATGGTAGTCCCCACCGATTTTGTCATCCTCGATGACGCTCCTCTAGTGTTGGGACGACCATTTGTAAAAACTCACGAAGCTTTGAAAAACCGGAAGTTCAACAAACTACCTCTTCAATTAGGGGCATTTAAAAAAAGTGTCGATATTGAACGGTCAATTAAATATCCATTCGGCAATAATGACCCCCTAATTGAAGATGAAGATGAACCACCCGATACAAGTGAAAAGTTTGACCACTTTGTTGAAGAAGAGGTCGCCATAGAACAAACTTTTAAGGTTCTTGATCAAAATGAGCAACCAAATAAGGAGTCTCCTAAAGACCCACCTCTTGAGCTCAAAGAACTTCCAAAAAGTTTGGAATATGCTTTTCTAGACAAAGATGGTAAGTTACCTGTAATTATTTCGTCTAAATTAGATAAATTAGAAAAAGAAAAACTAATCAGTCTTTTGAAAAAACATAAAAATAAATCGCTTGGAAGCTTGTAGATATCAAAGGAATAAGTCCTTCCATGTGTACGCACAAAATTTTAATGAATGATGACTACAAAACGGTAATACAACCACAACGTTGAGTAAATCCCAATGTTCAAGAAGTGGTTAAAAACGAAGTCATCAAATTACTTGACACCGGACTTATTTATCCTATCTCCGATAGTCCTTGGGTAAGTCCCGTCCAAGTAGTTCCAAAGAAAGGAGGTATAACGGTAATAACTAATGAAAAGAATGAACTAATACCAACGAGAACCATCACAGGATGGAGAGTATGTATAGATTATAGACGATTAAATGAAGCAACAAGAAAAGATCACTTTCCTTTACCCTTCATTGATCAAATGTTAGAAAGATTATCCGGTCATAAATTTTATTGTTTCTTGGATGGTTTTTCAGGTTACTTTCAAATCCCGATAGCACCCGAAGACCAAGAAAAGACAACCTTCACATGTCCCTATGGAACTTTTGCTTATCGACGCATGCCGTTTGGTCTATGTAATGCCCCCGCAACATTCCAACGTTGCATGGTAGCCATCTTCCATGACATGATAGAAAAGACAATGGAAGTCTTCATGGACGACTTTTCTATCTTAGGGGATTCATACGATCAATGCCTCGATAACCTTGAACGAATGCTATCCCGATGTGAGGAAACTAACCTCGCCCTTAACTGGGAAAAATGTCATTTCATGGTAACAGAGGGAATAGTACTCGGTCACAAAATCTCAAGCGAAGGAATGGAGGTGGATCGAGCCAAAATAGATACCATTTCTAAACTACCACCCCCATCCTCCGTTAGAGCTATCAGAAGTTTCCTAGGGCATGCCGGATTTTATAGGCGGTTTATCAAAGACTTTTCTAAAATCTCAAGGCCTCTAACAAAATTACTTGAAAAAGATGCTCCTTTCATCTTTGACGAGGATTGCAATCAAGCATTTCTAACCTTAAAGGAAATGCTAGTCAATGCACCTATCATGATAGCGCCTGATTGGAAATTTCCTTTCGAAATCATGTGTGATGCTAGTGACTTTGCAGTTGGAGCTGTCTTGGGACAAAGAAAAGAAAAGCATTTTCACCCAATTTATTATGCTAGTAAAACACTTAACGATGCACAAGAAAATTACACAACAACTGAAAAAAAGAATTACTAGCTGTGGTATTTGCTTTTGATAAATTTCATTCTTATCTTGTTCTTTCTAAAACTATAGTCTATACAGATCATGCAGCCATTCGATATCTCTTCAAAAAGCAGGACGCAAAACCACGTTTGATTCGGTGGATTCTACTCCTCCAAGAATTGGATATTGAAATCAAAGACAAAAGAGGAGCAGAAAATACCGCAGCAGATCATCTTTCGCGCTTAGAAGACCCAGCTTTGGAGGCAACCAGGGACGAGCAAATCAATGAAAAATTTCCAACGGAGTCCCTAGAAATGGTGGAATACAAGGAAGAACCATGGTACGCCGACTATGCTAACTACCTGGCTAGCGGTATAGTCACTAAGGGTTGGCCACATCATCAAAGAAAAAAATTCTTTGCCAATGTGAAACACTATTTTTGGGAAGATCCATATCTTTTCAAAATGTGTGCCGACCAACTCATCCGACGATGCGTACATGGTAGTGAAGCACGAAGAATTCTCCGCCATTGTCATGAAGGTCCTTGCGGAGGACATCATGGTGCCGCTAGTACCGCACGAAAGGTATTTGATTCAGGATTTTATTGGCCAACCATTTACAAAGACGCCCAAAGTCTTGTCAAGACTTGTGATGCGTGCCAAAGAACAGGTAATATTTCTTCCAAAAACGAAATGCCACAAAATGGCATTCTTGTTTGTGAGATTTTTGATGTGTGGGGACTCGACTTTATGGGACCTTTCCCACCGTTAAAAGGAAACAAATATATACTTGTGGCAGAAGACTACTTGTCTAAATGAGCCGAGGCCGAGGCACTTCCAACAAATGATGGAAGAGTCGTGGTAAGATTTCTGAAAAAAAATTTCTCTCGATTTGGCACACCTAAAGCATTAATAAGTGATAGAGGTACCCATTTTTGCAACCATCAACTTGAATTTTTTTTAACAAGATATGGGGACTATCACCGGGTCTCAACAGCATATCACCCTCAAACAAACGGACAAGCCGAAGTGACTAATAGAGGTTTAAAACGAATACTCGAAAAAACCGTAGGGTTAAATAAAAAGGAATGGGCAGATAAGTTAGATGATGCTTTATGGGCTTTTCGAACTGCTTATAAAACAACAATAGGTACAACCCCATATAAGCTAGTCTATGGAAAAAGCTGTCACTTGCCAGTAGAAATTGCACACAAAGCCTACTGGGCAATTAAAAATGTAAACTTAGATTTAGAATTTGCTGGTAAAAATCCATTTTGTCAATTAAATGAATTAGACGAGCTTAGAAATTATGCATACTCAAACTCTGAAATTTACAAGGAAAGAATGAAAAACTTTCATGACAAACATATTAAACCTAATGAATTTCGAGTAGGAGATCTAGTTCTTTTGTTCAATTCACGACTTCGATTATTTCCTGGTAAATTAAAGTCTAGGTGGTCAGGACCTTTTTCCATCACCCATATTTTCCCACACGGTGCAGTAGAAATTAAATCTCGGAATGGACCTCCATTCAAAGTCAATGGCCAACGGCTGAAACTCTATCAAGGATTTATTGAGGATGAAGAGGAAGAAATCTCGCTTCAAACGGTGGATGAGTAAAGGCAACAACATCATACCTAGTAAGTTACGAACGATTGGGACGACATCTAAATCGGTAAGTCTTCTAACCAAGTTTTGGGAAACAAAGGGCACTCACACGAGCACAAAAAAAAAATTCAAAAACTTTGCTCGGCACGAGGCCGTGTCCGCTGGACACGGGGCCGTGTCCGCGCTACTGTCGGGATATATTCCCCTTTTCATAACAGTTACTTCATTCCACACGCCCCGTTTCCTCGAAAACGCTCTGGTTTCAGGCGATTTTCCTCAGATTTTCGACGTCTCCTATCATTCTAACAACATCAAGGTATGATTCTATCACTATCATTAGTTAGATTTAGCATTTGCATGTAGTTAAAACTTCAAAAATTTGGGGAAAAATCTAGGGTTCTTGAACTACACCTGGATCGAACCTCAAATTTTTGCTTTAATCTGTTAGCATTTAGTTAGATTAGTGTTATAGGAAGTAAACCCACTTGTATTGTTCAAAGATTCGCCCGATTTCTCACAAAAACCCCAAACCCTTGTTCTTGAACCGAAAAAGATAAAATTGAATGGGTAAACGGGTTGTTTTGGGAAAAACGGCACTTAGGGTTTCATTTTCGGGGGAAACCGCACCTATTGGACCAAAAATTTTCAAGTTTTCGAAACCGGGTCGAAAAATGATATTTTTGTGTAACAGACGCCTGGACACGGGGCCGTGTCCGCTGAACACGGGGTCATGTCCAGCATACTGTTTGCAGTTTTGTCCGAAAATGCTAATGTTTCATGCTAACTTTTGGTGTATTCTTTCAGATGGCTAGGAAGTTCACGAGGTTTACTGCAAATGAGCTCGATGCTAGGGCTAGATATGAAGTACTTCAAACAAGACCGAAAGAATACCCGAGACAAGCATGCATGGATTTGTTAGCATTGGTTAACCAACTTGATCGCTTCAACAACCTTGTCACAGGACCACTAAGAGTCGCTTTAACAACTCGACTCCGTTCTGTCCACGAATGCACTTTGGAATTCTATAGCACCTTCACATTCAACTCAAGGTGCGACCCATTCGACAACGATGGGGTAGCATTCAGATGTGGTGGAACTAGATATTCGATCTCTATGGCACAATTTGGGTCGATTGTCGGGTTGTATGCGGAAGAAGATGCAGGTAACGAGGAAAATACTGGAGGGATGCGAGAGATAGATGAGAACGATCGCCAAGCCGCGTGGGCTCAGATTGGTGAAGGGCACTACAATCCGAGCAGCACAAAGAGCACTAAGTTGAGGGATCTGCTCTACCGATACATCCATAGGCTCCTCGGTTACTCTCTTAGCCAAAAGCATGATAGCGGTGGCGTCGTTGGGTTAAGAGATTTGGTTGTCCTCCACTGCATCCATAACCGTAGGCACCTAGATGTTCCGTTCCTCATGCTCCGAAACATGCATCATAACCGCCTTGCTACTGCACCAACCCCTATCTTCTTTGGGGGATGGGTATACCGTCTCTTCAAGCACTTCACCAACATACCTAGGTCATTCGGAAGGAGCCCATGGTCGGGTAGGGTAGACATACACATCTGCCGCTCAATGAACCTAATCTATGAGGTTGAAGACGGGACGGTTAGTTTCCAAAGGATGCAAGGGTATGCATGGAACCCGCAAGAGGCACTTATCCTTCACGCTCCACAACATCATCAGTACCAATACCAGCCCCATGGTGATCCAGGCCAGTCCTCCTTAGGAGGCGGTTTTCCTAACTTCCAAAGTTTACATGATTTATTGCAGGAAAACCTCATGTGCACCAGGAACACCTACAATATGGCAAGCAACACGTACAACCGGGTTGGGGCGATCGAGAGAAACATATCCGATATCCAAGATGATATTGGAAATATCCGGGAGTACATTGCTGGGCATGGTGGAGATGATGATGATGATGAGGACGAGGACATGGATTAGGCGGGGGGAGTGGAGGAAGAAGCGGTTGGTTGGTGATTCCCCAGGTTAACCTTTTATCTTGAACAATTTCCGGCCTGCGTGCCGTGTGTCGAACAATTTACTTTCCTTTAACTCTTTCATTTTCTGCATTTTTTTTTCTTTTTCTAACTTTGTGATGGATGGGATGCTGAACACTGGTAATCTAGGATGTTTTCTATGTTTTGGTGGAGTGTTTATTGATAAAACAGGTACATACGAGGCTTAGAGCACTAAACCTTAGTGCTACTAAAGCCGGGACAGGAAAACCAGAACCAGAAACCTGTTTCTCAACCTTGCAGACTGTCTACACGGGGTCGTGTCCAGCCGACACTCCCCCGTGCCCACTACCCCAGACCTGCTGTTTGTCTAACTATGCAGACTTTTGACAGACACAGGGACGTGTCCAACCAACACGCCCCCGTGCCCACCTTCTATAAGTTTTCGTTACTGGCACCTGAACACGGGGTCGTGCCCACCAGGCACGGGGCCGTGTCCAGCGCCCAGTAACACAAATTTTTGCTTAATTCACACCTTTTACACATTCAATCAACCTAAAAACTTATTTTTGGGACACATTGAGGACAATGTGTAATTTAAGTGTGGGGGGGAAGCTAAAACTTTGAATCTTGCAAGTCCTAATAACAAGCCTTACACAAATTTTTGCTTAATTCACACCTTTTACACATTCAATCAACCTAAAAACTTATTTTTGGGACACATTGAGGACAATGTGTAATTTAAGTGTGGGGGGGGAAGCTAAAACTTTGAATCTTGCAAGTCCTAATAACAAGCCTTACACAAAACTCTATTGGAACCGCTAATCACCCCAAATTTTTTTTTCAAAAATTTTCATTTTTTTACTTGTCTAGGTTTAATTTGGGAATTTCAAAATTCTAAAAAGGTTATATTTTTATGAATTTACAACCGATAGCGTCGTGATAAAAAGAACCAACATAAGAAAATTATGAAAAGGCATGACAAGCTTAGTTAAAATTTGATTATATATACTTGATCACATAAAAAACTCATTCCCACAAAAGTGAGTTTTGAGCCTTTATTGAGCATACAAATACATATCTTTAAACTAAATGCTCATTTTTCGTTTCTTTTGTGAATAGCCGCTTGGTTCTTACAACTCTAGAACTTGCCACGACGATACATTCCCGGTCCTTACCAACTTAAACCCGAGTAAGTATATGATAGAGGCATTAGGACTAACCCTTTTTATTTCTACACCATTATTTTTTTTCTTTTTACCACCTACCCAAAATCCCCCTAGTTTAACCCCTTTGAGCCTAAACCTTTTCATTTCATAACCCAAACCAAACACCCTTTCACCCACCAAAAACCTTTTTATTTTTAACCCTTTGTTTTAGTAACAAGTTCGGTTTTCCGTATGACTTTCAAAAAAAAAAAATGTGTGTTGATGATGAAGCAAAAGAAATAAACAAGCAAGTTCATCAAAAATAACTTTGTTTGGAATAATGTCTTCATCAAAATAAAAAGTTGAAAATAGAAAGTCTTACGAAAACCGATGCTTTTTACGCTTTTTACCCCTTTTCTACTAACCACTAACCCAACCACCTACCTTGAACCAAGCCTAACCCTTCACCCAAAAAGTCCTCTTGATATTTACAAAGGTATATAGTTAAAAAGAAGGAGGATTGATTGTTTGGCAAGCCTATGGTAGGAGTAAGTTCTATGCCGCTCTCGAGTGATTCACTAAAATACATCTTCGACCGAGTGTTGAGTGATCCCCCGTGAGGTATGTGAACTTGTATATAAATAGAATTTTAAAGAGGCATGTTATGCCCTATTAAGTAATTTATCTTATGAAAAGTTTTAAATAAATCATGACGAATAGGATTGTAAATAAATAAAAATAAAACTAAATAAAGAATCTTGGAAATCCCGACACTCTATGACAAGCCCAAAAACCTTCTTTTCTACCAATTCCATTTGGGAGTGTAAAGCCATATTATAAAGAGGTTTGCTTGAGGACAAGCAAAGATTCAAGTGTGGGGGTATTTGATGTGTGCAAAATGCAACATATAAATTACATCAATTGTGGCATAAAACTAACCCTTTTTAGTACTAATGTTGGAAAAAGTGTGTTTTTGTCTTCCTTTTGTATTTTCAGGATTAAATGAGCTCAAATTAAGAAAAGAAGCAAAAAGGCAGCTAAATCTAACATAAATACAAGAAAAGGAACAAGCGTGGCATGCCCGACCTCCCCGAAAGCATCTTCCCAAGCAAAACAAGAGTTTAGAAGGCTGAACACGCCCCGTGCTCAGTGAGCACGGGGGCGTGCCCAAGTGTCAGCATAAAAGACATAGTTGTAGAAGCTTCCATCGCCCACCACGGGGCCGTGCTCAGCGGAGACGGGGTCGTGGTCAACTATAAGATTCGCAGAATCTAGGCAAATCTTGATAGTACAGATATGCTTCTGCACACGGGGTCGTGCCCAACGGACACGGGGCCGTGGTCAACTAATAAAGACAAGAGCAATTAATGAAGAAAGAGAAGGATGTGGACACGGGGCCGTGCCCACTGGACACGGGGTCATGCCCGAGCTTCTGTTCAGCCTATAAATAGGAGTCCTTGGCTCAAGCTCAAACCATCCCTTGGCACACCACCTTTCTCACACTTCACCCACCACCCACCACCACCATAACACCATCATTCACCACCATCATCCATTGTCCATCATAGAGTGTGTGAGTCGTCTCGGGATCCAAGATTGATCGTAAGAGTTCTTGACAATCAAGGCCATGTTTTCCTAAGTCTCTTACATCACTTGGTGAAGACAAAGTGTCTAATGTAATACTTTTTATTTTTAATCTTTTCGCACTTTTTAATTGGTTATGTATTAATGACTTTAATAAATAGTTTCTTATGTTGAAGGTGATTCTTCCTTATCGTTTGTCCGTGGTGTCTTGGCATTATTTTACTGTCTATATAAAATAAAAGATTTTCACCATTCATATCTCCACGGTCTATATGGAGGTATGTTGGCTACCTGGTCGGGGGTTAACGGAACGGTTTGGTAAGAGTCTTGCCATTGTTCAGTGTATAGATCCTGCAAAGGACCTGAGTCAAATTTAGTAGGACCTCCTTCAATACTTAACGGTATTGGATGGCGGGGGTCCAAACTCTTTGACCCCCTCATAAGTTAAACTACTATTAATACTTTAACCCGGCTACTTAGGGCTGTATCCCTGCTGACTCAGACTACTTAGCCGAGGGTAACGTCGCCTTCAAAAGAGGGGCCTACCACATTATGCATTAATAACTTAATTAATTATCTTTCAATAATCCGACCCTTTAGGATTATATCATTGCTGACTCAAACTACTGGGTTGAGGGTAACGTCACCTCCAAAAGAGGGGCCTACTACAATAACTAAGATAATCTCTTAAATAGTGCAAAAGTGCGAAAATAATCAAAGGTTACACTAAACACGAGTCGGAGCCAAGTGATTCATCTTGTCTATCTGTTTTTTCTTTTATTTTTATTTTTCAGCATTTTAGTTAGTTTTTATTTTTCTTAGTTTAAAACATTTTTCTAAACTTTTGATTTGATTAGACGTTGAGGATAAACCGGTACTAAAAGCTCTTGTGTCCTTGGACGACCTCGGTATCTTACCAACACTATACTACGCTCACGATGGGTGCACTTGCCCATATGTGTGTTTAGTGTTAGTAAATATCGTGTTTTATAAATTTAAAACTTGGCTAAAGAAAGTGTAAAAGGGCTTAAAATATACTTAAACCTATATATACACCTAACGCACATCATTTGGTATCATAAAACGTTACCACGATAAACTTAACCGTTCTAATGGGTTGGATTTCTAAACAACATGCTTATTTTCAAGTAAAGTTTGTTTTACATTATAATTTCCTTGGTTTCGTCGCAATGCGACATAAAAAAACTAGTTTATACATTAAATTTCAAATAATAGCGTCACGCGTGGATGTTTTACAGTTTAATAAGACTAAATTGTGTGCACTAGGTAATGATGGAGTGGTTAGGGAAAGACTTGGTGCTCCTTGTGACACAGGTTCGACTCACACTCTCTCCATTATTTTCTGTGGCATCCAGGTGAATGGAGAATACGGGTGGTACCTGTTCGTCTTGAATGGGAGGCGAGGTTTTACCGATTATTTCACTGTTATACCTTTGGGCGGGTGGAGTTCGGGTTTCCGCGCATCCGAGAGAGCCAAGCTGCCGGTAGCGGTCGAGTAGTCGACCTTGGCTACAGCACCCGGTGTCTCGGTGGTTGATACATCATTTCTTGCCGTTAAAAAAAAAGATTGTGTACACTAATTTTGTCGTTGGTTCACATGGGATATTTATGATTTAGGGGAATGGGGGTGGTTACAAGTGATTGAATTCTATCACTCACAAGCATCCAATCATGTTCCGCCATTTCATTAACCACTATTCTATCACTCACAAGCATTTTTCAGTGACGGTGGTCATCACTAGTGATGGAATTCCATCACTCACAATTTTTTTTATTTTTTAAATTAGAAATTAACAATAAAACACTAAATTATAAATTTCATTAAAATTAAAAAATAAATTACATAGCAAAATAAAAAACAAGTAAACATTGAAAAAAAACTTAAATTAAATGGGTGGCATCTCCCAACCCCACCTTTCGAACGGATGACGGGACAATTTTTTTCGAACGGATGACCGGACAATTTTTTTCGAACGGATGACGGGACAATCTCCCAACCCCAAGGCAACTTCCTCCTCGCTCGTCCAATGTTTTCGAACAGATGACGGGACAATTTCTTGAACGTCATCGTTTTCTTCTTCTTCTTCTTCCTCTTCTTCTTTTTCTTCCTCTTCTTCTTTTTCTTCTTCTTCTTCTTGAACGTAATCATCATCCTCATCGTCGTCGAAACTTGGTTGTGGTTCACGATACGCATTTGCAAATTGACGGATAAGGGTGTTATCTTCTAGTAGTGGGTCGAGTTGGTGGGGTTGGGTTTGAAAGTGTGGAAACGATTGGGGTTGAAATTGGTGAGGTTGAAACGGTGGAACGAACAGTTGGTTTTGATACGTTTGAGATTGAAATGGTGGATATTGTTGGGTTTGAAATGGTGGATATTGTTGGGTTTGAAAATGTGGGACTTGGTCGGGTTCGTCTTGCAACCTAAAGCGCGTCGGCTCACCAAGATTCGCTCGAACCTTGGGTCTTACGGGATTTTTCTTCGTACACGAACCTCTTTTTTTCGAACCCGCACCTCTCTTGCTTGAACCTTCCATGTTTGTTGTAAAAATATTTTTGAAATCAAATGGAGAATTGTTTGATTTTTTGAAGTGAGTTGGAGTAATTTTTTATATGAAATGAATTGAGTTTGATGGATTTTATAAAAAAAACATTCAAAAAAATACCCCCAATGTTCAAAAATCCCCCCCAAACGGTCACAACCAACGTTCACTTTTTGATTTATCAACGCGTGATTGTTTCAACGCGTTGATTATTTCACGCGTGATATAATAGGTGGCGGCAGTGTGCAAAAAAAAAAAAAAAGAACGAGTGATTGGGGTGCCATCACAGACCACCCCCACTCCCCTTATAACACATGTGACTATTGCATACCTAAAAACATTATCATGAAATATGTTATTTAAAAATACAATAATTATGTTGCTACTTAATTTACTTTTTACTTTTTAATTATGGAGTTAGACTATTAGAGACGGAATTACGTACGTTTTTTTTTTTCTTTTTTTAAGAAATTTAAGGACAAAAATTCTAGACGGATTAGTTACATATATTTTTTAGCGTAACTTTAATGACATAGTTAGAGACAAAGATTTTCGCTTAGTAGTGTCAAGTATATAGTTTTTGTTTATATTTTTTTAGGTATACGTTTTCGACCCCCGATTTATAATTTTTTTATGTATATATTTTTTCGACCCCTTGGTCGGAAACCTCAAGCTTCACCACTGAGGAGTAGTAAACTCTCTTCCCAGCAATCACCTCATGCATATCAAGTCTTCTCTCTAAGAGCATTCACATCCATTTCACCATATTTTCACCTAAATTACACTAAAAAACACTACATTTTCTCTCTCATTTTCAATTAAATAATATTTTTTATACCTTTATCATTACATTTTCTCTCTCCTTCACTCACAACCACTTTCAAAATATATTAAAAAAATTATAGGGGGTGAACAGTGTCCCCCCAAATATACAGATGAACAGTAACATTTTCTCTCTCCTCCACTCACAACCACTTTTTATACTTTTTATATTTTAAAAACACCACACACACAATTTGATTATTTGGGTGTGAATGCTCTAACTGACCCTTGCACTCAAACATAAGGGGTGGTCCACTCGTGAGGAGTCTATTATTTTTCTATAAAGGCAAATTGGAAATAAATATTCTCACGTAACTCAAGTTGTCCGGTAATAATCACAAGTTAGTTATTGGTTGATAATAATCCGAACTGATCAATTTTTTTTCGTAAAATAGTCTGCCGTTAAAATAGCTTAACGGAGTTAAGTTTTTTTTCCGAATTACAAACTGATGTTTTAGGGCTTTTGCAAAACGAGGATACGAGTCGATTGATGTAAAACTTATCTCGAAATACTCCCCAACCTACGAAAACGGTGCTTGAATTCGGGTGTTTAAACTTCCGATTAACAAAAATCAAGTCATTTCGAGCTAAGTTTTACATCAATCGACTCATATCCTCATTCTGATCAAAAGCCCTAAAACATCGGTTTGTAAAAAATTAACTCCGTTAAGCTATTTTAACGGCGGAATAGTTTACAAAAAAAATTAACGATTTCGGATTATTATCGGCCAATAACTGGCTTGGGATTATTATCAGCCAAATTGAGTTAGGTGAGATTATTTATTTCCAATTCGCCTTCTATAACTTATGCATTAAATAATTAAAAATATTTTGAACCAAATAAAATCACATTAAATTATAAAAAGAAATTACATTAAATTAAAATTTAAAACACATTACATTAAACTAAAATTAAAAAAAGATAAATACATAAAATTAAAAGTAGGAAAATAAAACTAATAATTAGAAATTGCATGGCAAATTATATATTTTGGCGATTTCGCGTTTTCGAGTTAGAGTGATTGGCAACATCTCTGATGGAACATTGTCGTGTCGCTTAGTAAACGTCTCCAAATCCCGAACATACAAAAGTGTTCTCATCGCATCGCGTTGTTCCGACACCAACGCAACTTCCTTTCGTTTCCTTCTTATGTTCACCAACTCCAACTTTTTTATTTGTTTTGCTTCTTTCATAAGTATGTATTTTTCGAGCTTCTCGGACAAACTTGTTGAGCTATCGGTCGTCTTTGCGGGTCTGTTATCTTTCTTTTGTGGTTTTCTCGATGATGGGTCTTCGTTTATATCGGGTATATAACTAGTGAATTGAGTTCCCGGTGTACCCGCATAGTAGTTACGCGAATCCGATGACTATTTTTTTATGGCCCAAACTACTACTATCTTCAACCAACAATGGTATCGGAGCCCATTTGTCATGTTTTCTGACCACCTCCCACGACTCAACATGATGAATATCACCCGGATATTTGATTGGTAATATTTTAAGGCTTGTTTCATGACCGCTGCATCGTCACTCCCGCTAGGACATAAATGATCTTACAAAAATAAAAATTATATAAGGGTATAAAATAAAAAAGTTACATTAATTAACAAAATAAAATTATGTAAAGTTTAAAATTAAAAAAATTAACGCTTGATGCCAAAGACCGTTGAAGTAGTTTAACTTAGTCATCATTGGTTTCCATTTTGAACGTACTTGAATAGTGGTTCGGGCACTTCCGCCATCCGTTTCGTTGTAATGTTTTAGATTTTTTCTCCAAAACCCTCCAATTTTTGTTGGTTGCATTGTTTATTGTTTACCAAACAATGAACCCATGCCTTTGCTAAGGCATCTTCTTGTTTTTTTGTCCAAGTTTGACGCTCCGTATTTCCTCCTTTCATTTCATGTCACTTGCTTCACCATCATCTTCGACTTCCATTTCATTTTCTTCTTCGTCTTCGCCAAGATCTTCATCTTCATCCATGTTTTGCGTCTCGGGGCAATATCTTCGTCTTCATTATCATTGTAGATCGGAAGCACGCATTCAACATTCTCTCTTGGTGATTGAATTGGTGGGCTCCTACAAGCAAACGCATCGAATGAGTTTTGGGCATCCATGGAATATTCGTACCGGCCGGTGCGACCATTGTGGGAGTGAAAATAATTGTGGCGGATAATTAGATTGTGGTCGGGTGTTGTAAAAACTCGGTTGTGGAGTTTGGGGGTAATAAAGTGGAGGTTGAGAGTGTGATGAATAACCGAGTGTGGGTTGAAATGTTGCACTCGGACCACTCGAACCGCCTTGCCTACTTTGCGAGCCACGTCCCCTCGGTTTCGAGCCGGATCTCGAACCTTTTTTCTTAGCATCACTCTTGTTTTGTTTATCCATGGTGTATGAGAAGTTTTTAGTTTGTAATTTTGAGTTATGAGAAAAATGAAAAGTAAATGTGGTATTTAAATAAGAAATCACTTTTTTAATCATCAATGGCATTATAGCCGTTACCACCTCCAACATACAAAAAAAGCATGTGACAGTCACATAACAAAGGCGGTAACCAGTCACCGGGTTTTATGGTTCACCACGGGAAATGGGGGGTCGGCGGAGTGTTACCGCGTGGTGACTCCACTTAACCCACCCACTCCCTGCTTCCACCGGCTCACCCTAAGTTCGTTTTGGAACCTTAATTTGGGACGGAACTACGTAATGCATTTTCTTTTCTGTTTTTTTAATTAGTTTTGTTAGGGAAAATGCCAAAACATGGCAAAACAAAGCCATCGAAATCCAATCTCAAATTGAGAACAAAAACTAGTGGTTAAGAATTGTTCACAGAACTTGACGGCTACAAATACAGAGACTAAGCTTTAGTCGTTAAAGTCGGTCGTAGTATAACTTCGGTTGCAATCAAAGATCTACCAGAAGGCATAAGGTTTATGCAGTAATCAACGCTTATCCCAAATATATGTTGGCGGCAATTGATTTTAGGCCCAAAGGACTCGGCCCATCCCGAGTTCTCTAAGGGGGCATTGGCTCTAAGTGAGGATTAGCGTAAATTACTTGTTCACCAAGTTAGGTGATTAGTATAAATACACTAGCCAACTTTAGGGTTAATCTATCAAGAGTGTTTATTGTATTAAGGTTTTGAGCCTATTTTTCGTAGTATAATAAAAAGTGAGTTCTCTTAAATTATGTGTTTGTTCTTTCGATTAACTATTGGGACTTGAATTGATATTAGAATTGGTTCAAGAACCCGAATCAATTAGAATAAAAGAAGAAGACAATCGCGAAGGAGAATTATGTAGCCCCTGTCGCCAAACTTCTCAAGCCGCAAGAAGACCCTCTGTTGTCTAGTAGCTGATGTTAAGTTCTACGAACTATTCAATTTGGTCGATGAGAATGAAAATTGTAATGCGTCTAAACAAAGCCTAGGAAGCCACTGATCCATGTAGTACTGATGTGGAAAAGAACGACTTGGCCATGGGTCTCATGTTCCAATCTATTCCTAAATACTTAAGTTTACAAGTAGGAAATCAGGAGAGCGCAAAGGCGTTACTTGGGTGCTGATCGAGTTAGAGAAGCAAAGCTCCAAATCTTATCAACCGATTTTGACAAGTTGAAGATGAAAGAAACGGAAACAATGGATGGCTTCACCGGCAAGTTAGCTTCCATAGCCACGAAGTCGGCATATCTAAAAAAGTTATTGAAGACTCGATTTTAGTAAGAAAATTTCTAAAGGAACTTCTGAGATACACGTACATCCAAATTGTTGCTTCACTTGAGCAAGTCTTGGATCTAGATAAATCGACTTTCGAAGATGTAGTAAGTCGAATCAAGACGTACGAGGAGCGTCTAATGGATGAGGAAGAATAATTATCTCAAAAATCAAAGAAAGTTGTTATTTTCTAATGCCGACTCATCAAGAAATCTTGCCTATGAGTCAAAGGGGCGTGGTAGGCAATGTGGTCGCGACTGAGGCAAGGGTCGTGGTCAAGGCCAGGACCGAGGTTCAATTGGACCTGATCAAAATCGAAACGAAGGTCAGAAATCGACTAAGAAAGTTCGTTCTCAATTCTTATGTTTCAGATGTGATAAATATGGTCACTTTGCTTTTGGATGCCACGAATGAAAACAAAAGCAGGAATAAGCTTATCGGAATGAGACGGAGGAGGATGATCCGACTTTAATCATGCATGAGGCGGTATTTCTGAATGAAGAAAATCTTATCCCAAATAGGTACGAAAATGAGTCTAATAGTAATGTTTAGTACTTTAACAACGGGGCAAGTAATCATACGACCGGGAACAAAAGTTTTTTCTCGGAATTAAATGAACAGATTATCATCGGTAGACTTAGGTTTGGTGACGGTTCATGTGTAGGAATTGGTGGTAAAGGTTCTATATTGCTTGAAGGAAAAACCGGTAAGCAACGTCCACTACTAGAAAATACAGATATCTTGACACGCGAACAATGACACACGCTTATTTTATGACATTCGAAAGCGTGTGTCGAGAAAAAAAAATGTCATGGTTTACAAAGTTCAATAAATTTATGACATTCTTTTTTGTGTGTCATATTTTTAGTGTCATTAGAGAAAACAAGATCTATCTTGACACGCAAACAATGACACGCGCTCATTTTATAACATTCGAAAGCGTGTGTCAAGAAAAAAATGTCATGATTTTACAAAACACAATAAATTTATGACACTCTTTTTGTGTGTCATCATGTTAGCGTCATAAAAAAACACCATAACACTGTTTTTTTCATGTCATCTTACGTTAATAAATTTATATTTTCATTCCCTCCCATATGAAAATTTTAAGACTCCCGCCTCTGCCATAAGCCTACCCGCACAACACATTCCCCAGAAGAAACACACAGATCTCGGTTATAAAGAAAGAAAGAGCAGAACCAAGAGAGAGGGAGAGAGTGGAGCCCTAGTCGATTGGCAACCCGCCGCCAAAGGTGGTGGTTCATTTTGACAAGCGCAGGGACTAGTCTTTATGTTTAACCCTAGTACCTTCCCCAAATCAGAATGGCACTAAACCCAATGGTTCGGGCATTGCAGTGGCCAACCACCATCAATACTCCATCTATGTTCTTCATCCTATCATTTTGGATCTGTGTGGATGTAAGTTATACCAAACTCATGACAGGCTTTTTTTTCTTTAAAAAATTCGACTTTTGGCAAGCATTTCGCATGCAGAATCAATTTTCTTGGTGAGTTAGTTGATTCAATGTTTTGGATTTGAGTGTATTAGTTTAGATATTTGATAAATTGGAACTGAATCTTGTTGTTTGGGTGTTTAGATTGGTCACTAAATTGTATATGAGTCGTTTATTCAACCATTCGGTGATAATTTTGCAACTGTAGAGTCTGAATCGAATTAATTAACTCTTTGGTATTACTTTTACTACTTTAATCATGTGTGCGTTTGAATTGTTTGGGGAGAGTCTGGTCATTTAGTGTATGGCATAATAGTTTTCTAGGGTTAGGAAGATCAAGGTTTGGGAGTTTATTTGATGGCCCTTTAATCGGATGGATTGAACAACTATAACTGAAATCAAGATAGCATATATATGCTATTGGAATACCTAATTAACTGAATGTTATTGTTTTGTGTTTGGTGTTGGTTTTAGGTTAGAGGTGATGGTGAAACTCTTAGCCAAGTTGTATCGTCTCAGGTATAAGGTTTATAAATGATTATTAATTTGTGAATAGATGATATGATTTGTAATTTATATATTCATTCACTTCAAAGAATTTTGTATGTGGGTTACGGGGCATTATGTTAAAAGGGGGTATAAATATAATTAATAAAAAAAACCTTTAAAAAATGCTATTGGCCAATTCTCCTTCATACAATACCATTTCAGCGTGATTCAAAACACGCGGCCGGACTTTTTTTTGAAAGAAAACACCCAAACACCTTGGCGGGTGTTGGGGCGGTGGCGTTTTTGGGCGTATTTGGAGGGAGAAGACGCCCACTATAGGTGGTCTTAAGATGCTTTGAGTTTCGATAACTTATTCAATTGTTATCCTGTCCAGGGGAAGAAATGTTTATGTTTAGTTTTCATCTCATCAAGAGCTAACCACAATGTAGCAAAATACTCAAGGACGAGTAGACTAGGTTTGTATATTTAACTTTAAGTTTACTGTTACAGAATATGGATGCTTAGTTTAGAATGTTTGAAAGCATGGTGTATATAATGAGCGATAAAGGCAGTTACTTGTAGTACTGAAACTACCTTTTACAGTTCCGTTTTGTATTATTCTAATTGATGTTATGTGGTCTGTTTGTGTGTAGGAGGTTGACATATTTTAAAGAAGGGATCTTTTTGGAGCTCAGAGCATTGTCATTAACAAGCCTCTTTTCCGGTAATCTAATCGTTACTTCTAGTGGTGGAAAATGGGCTAGGTTAAGTGGACCGGGTAACGGGTCAAAATGAGTAATTTTTTGTACAAATTACAACAGATGGGGTCGGCTCGACTCACTTTTTGTTCAGAAGTGTTAGTTTTTTTAATAATAGTTAACGTGTCAAGTATGATCACCAAAGTTATATTGTTAAAAAAATAATAAAAAAAACTTGACTCGACTCGACCCGAAACCTGTTCTGACCCGGTCCCGTTCCGACCCGGACCTGTTTTGACCCGAACCAAAACAACCTTTTTTTTATAATTGACCCGTTTTGTCCCATTACCCGACCCGACCCGTTTGCCAGGTCTAGAAATATTAAAGTAGGAACACATACTATCTTATAAGTCAATTTCATATAAAAAGAGGACCATTTTTATGAGGTGTCTGCACCATTAGATTTGTTTGCATTGTTTATCAATTAGATTTGTTTGCATTGTTTATCTGCTTGGTTTTGACTTGGGTTAGAATGGTTCCGAGTCAGAACGGGTTTGGGTCAGAATGGGTTCAATTGGGTTCGGGTCAAAATGGGTCGCAATCAAAATAAGTTTCGGTCAAGATGGATTCTAGCAAAAATAGGTATGGGTCAAAATGGATCAACTTTAACTATATTAAACTACCATAAGATAATCCCTTATGTATTAACGCTAGGGTAAGCACTTAATCCCTTATGTAAATTGTGGTTGTAATGATATTGTAAATATTGACACCCTTTAGTTTAAACTTAAATCGCAATGGTTTCACATTTCTTGATATTTTTAATTGTGGTAGTGTCCACGTCAGCCCGGAGGTACTGAATGCGGCTACTATGTGATGAAGTTATTGAAGGAGATAGCTTACGAAGGAGTTGAAATACTTGACAATGATAATGTAAGTTTAGGCATATTTTAGTCTGTATATTAGAGAAATATGTACTTATATATCCAAACAAATGCTTAAATTCATATATTAGGATTAAATTCTGATTTTTAAGATTTATTTTATTTAATTGTTGTCTCAGGTTGGGAAAGGAGTAGAAGAATACTTGGCTGCGGATATGGATGACATTCGTGAAGATTGGTCGACTTATGCGGTTAACTCTATTTTTAAGTTATAAATCGTATTTTAGGTGTTGATAATGTATTGACAAACAATTCTTTTTTTGTTAATGAAAAATATTTGTAGTATACTTGGCAAATGATTATGTAATGGATTGTTTTAGTATATATATATGTGTATTTGTTTTATGAAAAAGATTTATTGTTTTTGTTATTATACATGTATCCAGGGCAAATTAGTAATTTTATAAAAAAAATTTATACAATTAAAAACATGACACACGTAAATGAATGTCATACGTATGTGTCATAAATGCTTGTCATGAACGTGTGTCATTAAAAAGTGTCATTAAATGAGTGTCATGAATGTGTGTCATGAATGCGTGTCATTAAATGTGTGTCATTAAATGTGTGTCATGAATGCGTGTCATTAAATGTGTGTCATAAAAACATGACACACAAATGCATGTCAGGTTAATTTTATGACTCCTCAATCAACGACTCGCATTTGCGTGTCATAAAGACCCTTTTATGACACGCAATGCATGTCAAGAAAGGTGTTTTTTCTAGTAGTGGTCATATGACGGACATTTATTTTATACTGAACTTTCTTAGACATATCATTAGTTTGGGTCAAGCAACCGAGCACGGATGTGATAATCATATGGGGTGAATACTTGACTATGTGTGGTAGAACCAGAAAGATATGTATGAAAGTTCTAAGAATGAAGAATCGTCTATACAAAATTATATGTAAAATAGGAAATTCCGCTTGTTTACATGCTAGGCTAGAGGATAATGCTTGGTTGTGGCATGCACGACTCAGACACATCAATTTCGAATCAATGAAGATGATGGCATCTATAGGGTATGTGAAGGAATTACCGATTCTTAATCAATAGAACCAGTTATGTGAATCTTGCTTGGTTGGTAAGCAATCACAATTACCTTTCACGGTGGCAAGCAACTTCAGAGCTAGGTACGTGTTTGTTTTGATCAATGACTATTCATGATACATGTGGAGTTTTATGTTGAAACAGAAAGGTGGAACCTTTGTTCAAGAATTTTAAAGCTATGGTGGAAAAACAAACTGGGAGAAAGATTAAAGTATTACGAACTGACCGCGAAACTGAATACATCTCCGGTGTGTTCAGTTCTTTTTTTGTGCAACGGAAGGCATAGTCAGACACTTAACCACTCCATACACACTACAACAAAATGTTGTGGTGGAATGACGAAACAGAACCCTAATAGTGATGACGCAGAGCTTGATGAAAGTGAATGGGGTACCGAATTATTTATGGGGTGAAGGAGCAAGGCATGTTACTTATCTCATCAACTGAACTCGGATACGAGCATTGAAGAACCAAACTTCGTATGAAGCTTACAAGGGCCAAAATCCAAGCATAAGTAACCTCAGAGTATTAGGTTGCCTAGCCTATGCGAAAGTCATCGAGCCCCAAGTAAAGCTTGATGATCGCTCAAGAAAGTTAGTTCATCTTGGAGTGGATCCGGCCTCTAAAGCATACCGGTTACATGAGTTGGAGTAACTTTTCTCACAAAAAATGCCCAAGTAAAATCATTTGAAACTGGTACTTTTGATGTCTTTTATGATATTTCTGGTGCTGCGATAATTCAGCAATTTCAGTGACCAGCTCAACTTTTCCTGACAACAGTCACTTTGGCGCTTCAGATTCATCGACAGTTTCAGCAAGTGGTAAAGTTACAGTGACAACAACAACACGTGTCACAAATATAATGAATAATTTAGTGACAGCTTTAGCGACATAATCAACATCAAATTTGAATTCCGAGCACCAAGATGAAAATCCACCCTTAAGGGGGGCCACAAGACCTCGAGTGCAACCACAATTCCTCAAAGGTTATTACGTTGAAGGAACTTCAAACCAAGATGTTGGATATTTGGAGTTACTTTTGATCCAAGATGACGAACCAAGAACTTTTCAAAAAGCTAAAAAGAATAAAGATTGGGTTAAAGTTATGCAAGCAGAAATTGATTCAATTGAAAAGAATGGTACGTAGTATTTCATGGATCCTCCAAAGAATGTGAAAACTATAGGCTCAAGTGGGTTTTTAAGATAAAAAGGAACTATGATGGTACCATTAACAAGTACAAGGCACGCTAGGTTGCGAAGGGATATGTGAAAGAGCAAGGAGTTGACTTTGACGAAGTTTTGATCCGGTTGACCGACTTGAAATGGTACGTTTAATTGTCGTTTTAGTAGATTTTAATAGGTGGGGATTGCACCAGCTCGATGTAAAAGCCGCCTTTCTGACCAGAGAGTTACAAGAAGATGTTTATGTTGAGCAACCAAAAGGTTACAAAAAGCCGGGGCATGAACACAAGATTTAAAAGTAGCTACATATGGTCTACGTCAAGCCCTAAGGGCTTGGAATACAAAGTTGGATAAGATCTTGAAGAATATGAAATTCACCCGATGTTCACAAGAACAAGCCGTATCAGGGCCGCCTTCGAAATTCTTGAAAATTTTTTGGGTCTAGGGCGAGAAAAAAACCCGGGGCCCTAGAATATAACGCCAATAACTCATGTGTTAAAAGTCTCTAGACTATAATGCGACAAAAATTGTTATGAACCTAAAGACAAAACAAATACAATGTATAGATATGAAAATGTCTCTTATATAGGTTCAACCAGTTCTTTTAGAAAACATCAAATATTAAGAAGTAACATTAAAAAAATAATAAGTTATAATTTAATCAAATCAAGTTCAGAAGAAAATTGGTAATTTATAATAGATTTAATGCATATAATAGAATTACTTTTTGGCATGGATCAAATGATATGATTGTTTATCTGGTTGAGGGTTCGATTTCGGCTGGAGTCATATAAGAAGGCTTGTTTTATTTATACCATTTCACTCGTTTACGGTATTCTTATTAGTTAATTCATTCAATAAGTATATATATAATAAAATTTTAATGGTCCTCGGGAAGATTAGGCCCTAGGCCGCCGCCCACCCCGCACTCCCTCAAAGACGGCCCTGAGCCGTATACAAAATGAGTACATCGAAATCCTTGTGGATAATATGTGTCTATGTAGATGATATGATAGTGACGGGAAACAAGACTGACAAGATTATCGAGTTCAAGAAACAAATGTCAAAGGTGTTCAAAATGAGTGACCTCAGTTTATTACTTACTATTTGGGTATAGAAATATACCAAGGGCTGAAGGGGATTAGTCTCAAACAAGACGGTTATGCAATGAAATTACGAAAGGACACAAGCATGCAAGACTGTAACTTAATGCACTGCCCTCTTGATCCAAGCTTGAAAATTACAAAGGATGCTAATGGTCAATCTATGGATGTTAAACATTATAGAAGATGAGTTCGTTGCTTGAGGTACTTGCTTCACACTCGACCGGATCTTGCTTGAGGTATTTACTTCATATGCAGTCTCCTAAGGAGTCTTACTATCTTTCCATCAAACACATATTGAGGTACATCGAGTCACAATTGCTTATGGTATACACTATGATCGAGGTGGAGATTTGGCACTAAAGGGTTCCAGCGATAATAGCCACAATATCGATCTTGATGATGGTCGAAGTACGACAGGTCGTGTGTTTTATCTTATGTGTTAAGAGTCTCTAGACTATAATGCGACAATAATTGTTATGAACCTAAAGACAAAACAAATACTATGTATAGATATGAAAATGTCTCTTATATAGGTTCAACTAGTTCTTTTAGAAAACATCAAATATTAAGAAGTAACATTAAAAAAATAATAAGTTATAATTTAATCAAATCAAGTTCAGAAGAAAAATTGGTAATTTATAATAGATTTAATGCATATAATAGAATTACTTTTTGTCATGGATCAAATGATATGATTGTTTATCTGGTTGAGGGTTGGATTTGGGCTGGAGTCATATAAGAAGGCTTGTTTTATTTATACCATTTCACTCGTTTACGGTATTCTTATTAGTTAATTCATTCATTCAGTATATATATAATAAAATTTTATTGGCCCTCGGGAAGATTAGGCCCTAGGCCGCCGCCCACCCCGCACTCCCTCAAAGACGGCCCTCAGCCGTATACAAAATGAGTACATCGAAATCCTTGTGGATAATATGTGTCTACGTAGATGATTTGATAGTGACGGGAAACAATGTTGGTGCACTTGTGTCTGTACTTTGTCTGTATTTTGTCATGATACAAAACGATGTCTTGTGTTAGTCTGAGTTACGTCTTAGGTTTGTTATTTTGGGTGTTCGATGTAAGTTTGACCAAGTCAACCATCCTCCTGGTTTGACTTGGTCAAACAGTTAGAACATAGCTTGTAAGATGTTTGTGTCGAAGGATGAGTCATCGAAGGATTGTTTATATCCTTCGATGAGCTCGAAGGATAAACCTTCGATGCATATAGATGGACCTCGAAGGATATCATCCTTCGAGGTATATGTGGATCCTTCGATAGGTTTCAGGTCGATAGATGATCTTTCGATCAGTCTATCTGATCCTTCGACCAGACGAGCTGTGCCGGGTATATATACCCATGTAATGTGTTCACTTCAGAGAGAGACAGAAAAACAGAGAAGTGTGAGAAGTGAGTGAACTAAGTCTTGTAGAGAGCGTATTTTCAGTTGGGGTCAAGGGCTGTAACCGTGTCCACTGAAATACAAGAGAAAACTTTGATATCTCGTGTGTCTACCTTTCTCTTTGTGGCTTGTGTTCTCATATAAACTCCGGTTTGCATGCTAGCTTGGATTCCGCACTTGCTAGTGTGTTAGATATAACAAGGATAAGGTTTGACCTCATCCTCCGAGGGACCTACAAGTGGTATCAGAGCCGTGGCTCTTTTCCTTGTTAAAAACCGAGTTTATACAAGACTTTGGAGTGTTTTTGGACAAAAACTCACATGGTTTAGCAACTGTTTTTAGTGTTTTTCTTGCATTTCTTGACGTAAAAAACGTGTTCTAAACTAACCGGGTGTGTTAAAGGACGGGTTGGGTAACTTAAAACCTAGTTTTTAAGAAGTTTGGTCATCTCCGGCCAAATTCCGGCTTACACCGGTGACCGGTTTCTGGATAAGATCCTTCGATTTTTATTATATTTTATTGTTCAAAATCTTGGTTTGCTAAAAGGCAGGGTCTGACCATACCTTTCTGCCGAAAGCTTTCTTCCAACCCATCACCTTTTTCACCAACCTGTCACTTCTTTTGTCAACTGTGTCAGTGCAGATCGAAGGATATCCTTCGAAGTCGAAAGATCATCTTTCGATCAAAGGAAGTTCGATAGATAATCATCCTTCGAACATCCTTCGAAGTCTGTGACTTATCCTTCGATCTAAGGAATCTTTTCGAAGCTTACATCTTTCGGTCTACAGTTCTTTTTCGAAAGATAAGTATCCTTCGATTGGAGAATCTTTCGAAATCATTGTTCGAAATTCAACAGTGATCTTTCGAACACTGTTGATCCTTCGAACAAGTATTGATCTTTCGATCCTAGTCTGTTTAAGTTTAACAGTTTGTGTTTTTCAGGTCTTTCGATCAGGGATCCTTCAGCTGGTTGTTATCATTCGAGATATTAACATAGTTTGTGAAAATTAATTTTTTTTAAAATCAATTTTCACTTAATATATTAATTTTTATAAAATGGGAACAAACGGTCAGTGGGATCCAACCGCGTGGACTTTGACTCCACAATCATCAGCTACGCAATCTGCGTCAGATTTCGACAAAACTGCATGGATGCGAGCTATTGCTCCACCTCAAGCTGCTATGATAACTGCAAATCAATGGGCCTTGGTCACAAATCAAAGCAGCAGCATTCAATCAATGATGCAGAACGACAGTGAAGCTGGTACAAGCACAAAACCGCCAAAGCTAAATCACATCAATGATTGGGGATGGTGGAAAGAAAGGCTGAGAACTTATGTTCAGGGGCAAGGTCAAGATCTATGGATGTGCTTCTTCACCGCATTTGACAATGATTTGGAAGTTGCAGGATCTAATCCACAAACTTACAGCACTCTGTCTGATGATGATAAGAAGAAATTTGAGTTAGAAAAGAAAGCATTCATGATTCTCACACAAGCTCTTCACAGAGACATTTACCACCAGTTTGTTTACTGCACGACTACTAAAAGCTTGTGGGATATGCTCACGTTACGATGTGAAGGAAATGCTCAATCTAGAAAGATCAAGCAAGAATTACTGAAGAAAGAGTTTGAAGGATTCACGTGTATGGAGAATGAGACTTTGGCAGAGTTATCTACAAGGTTCCATCACTTGTTGAGCGAGATGTTTGCTTTTAGAGTCACTGCCACTCCACAAGAAATGGTGAAGAGATTCGCTGATAGCTTACCATCAAAGTGGAGCAGTTTTCTTGAAATTCTCAAAGAAAATGGTGTTCTAGACACAATCAACGTTTATGAGTTAATTCAAAAATTGGAGAACAAGGATGTAGAAGAAAAGCTTAAGGCAAAAAGAATACTAACTCCTCAAAATCCAGAGATGTACTTTGGGATTGCAGGAGGTATCAGTGGAGAAAAACCAGCTTCTCAACACGCGAGGCTTCAAACAGCTTTCATCTCAAACACCGGACCTTCCACAACAGATCAGTTTGATCCTTCAGCATACACGATGTATTCAAGACCAGATTCTTCTTCTCAAAAACAGTATGTGCAACCGACAGCTCAGCAATTCACACCACCGCCTTTCTTAGACCCAAGCAGAGCTCAGCAGCAACAACCGCAACAGCAAGGGTTTTATGGAAGCTCCTCAAACTTTCAAGCCACTTCCAATCCAAACACAGTCAGATTAGACACTTCCAACTTTTCCAAAGTCAATGTCGAAATAGCCAAGGAGCATATGGAGATGTTGAACACCTTGGTGAGTGCTTATTGTGGATTGGTCGCAGGTCAGATTGGGAATATCAATCTAACCAATGAAGATTATCAGCAAGTGGATAGAGAAGAGTTTGAAATGATGGATATCAAATGGGCTCTTGCTAGTGCAATTCGAAGAGCAAAGGAGTTTATGGAAAGGACGGGGAGAACCAACTTGGATAGCAACAACAACACCAAGTATGGTTTTGATAAGAATGCTGTCACTTGCTTCAATTGTGGTGAAAAGGGTCACTTCAAGCGGGAGTGTCAGAAACCACCTAAGCAAGGAAATCAGAATCCCTTCAGGAATCAAGGACAACCACAACAGCAACTGAACAACAATTCTGTCAGATCAATAGTTTCCGTTGGAGGAAATGCATCTGGATCCACAAACACTAATTCCCACAGAGGATTGGTTGTTCAAGCTGATGAAGGCTGCAACTGGAACATTCAGCTTGGAGAAGGAGGAAATGGTGGAACAGCATGTTATGCTAAAGTGATTGAGAAGGTAGTAGAACCCGTGTCTGCTGGTGAATCTTCAGAAGATGAAGATAGTTCGGGTTATAGTGGGAGCATGGATGGGGAATCACTTGATGCTGGTAATTTATCAAGTGATGCTTTAGATTTGGAGGTTGATGAGCTTTTGGCTGAAGCTGAAGCATTATGCAAGAGGAGATCTATTCTCTGCCAGAAATCTGCTGGAACTTCCGAGAAGCTTGCTCAGTTCTTCTCTGAAGATGGATCTTTTTCTTTTCATACAGCCTTTATGGCTCACGTAGAAGGTCAAACTTCTCAGGTATGTGATACTAATTCTGACTCTATTTCTGTTTCTATTGAATGTGCTAAGTGCTTAAAATATGCTGAAAAGGAAAGTCAGTTTGAAATCACACACAAACACAATCAAGAATTGATTGTAGATCTTTCTAAAGCAACCGAAGCTAACTTGTTTTTAACCAGAAATGAAAAGGAATTTAAAGCAACAATTGTGTCATTAAGACATGATGTTTCAGAATTACAAAAGGCTGTTTTGCGAAAACAACATGCTAACAATAATCTTATTGACACAATTGAAAAGCAAATGGTAGAGTTGGCAACAGCTCGATGTGAATGTGAGACAATTAAGCAGAAACTGGAAAGCTATTCCAATTCCCGCTATGTATTGGATCACATCATTGACGTTCAAAAGAAAAAGGGGGATGCAAAATGTATTGGATTCAAATCATGTCCTCCCCCAATGAATCACAATTACTCCAAATTGCCTGATGACGAGGATATGCCCCGTTTTGAACCTACTGTGCCACTCGGTCTAGATGACTTTGCAGCAGGCCTCGGGTTCACAACTGGTACATCATCCTCGGGTCAATCAGAATCTGAGAATGTGACAGATTTATCGTGTGTTAAGGAACAGAGTCCTCCCATTGTTGAGGATGCTGATTCTTCGGACGATGAATCTGAAGAAATTGTGAAACAACAGTCTAACTCGGTTACAACAGATATTCCAATCGAGAATCACATCTTGTGTGATCCACCAGTGAAACCGAGTAAGACTGAAATGTCAAAAGCTATGGAGTCCATTGTATCTAGCTTTGAAGGGAATAATCTGTTGTACACGCTCAAAGGAGATAGCAAAATCTACTCTAACAAAGATTTTCCAATTAAAAATGTAAATCAAGATTTAATTGAGCAAATTTTTGAAGGATGCACTGATAAGTTTTTGGGGAACAAAAGTGGCAAAGTTACCGTCACTCAATGTGATCCAATTCCGTGTGAACAAATTAGAAAACAATACGGAAACCAAAAAGTACCAATTGAGCGAAAACAACAAGTCAATTCCGGAAAAGGTAAGGTACAGGGAAAGAAGGCTCAGAACAAGAATGTTCAAGCACCTAAGGTTCAACAACAAAAGGTGCAAAACAAAAGAGCTCCTGTTAAGAAACGAGAACCGAAAATGAACTTTGTTGGATCCACGGGTTCAGACAAACTTGAAACATTTCAGGATAAATCTAACATTGATTTTGTAAAACAAGTTAGAATTTTAAAACGAAATGATCAGAATAATTACACCCAACACACCAACGGATGTGATTTAGGTCCAAGCACGTCTAGATCACAAGGTTCATTGTCTGGTTCTCCGTCTGGTCATCAACGTGTCTCTCCGAAGTTTGTAGAGCGGAGAACATGTTTTGAATGTGGGACAGTTGGGCATATTGTAAGATATTGCCCACACGTGCAAAAGCTGAAGTCAAAAACGAGTGCTCCCCAAGAAATCGATTACCGAAAACGATCAGTTTCCCCGAAACCAGACCCACGTGTCTTGAAAGAAAGGGAAAATAAGTTAAAGCAAAAGAATCAAAAGGTAATTGAAAAGGCCTTAAAATCAGAGGTCAAAGAAGAAAAACCTGTACAAGCAAAATCTGAAACTGTAAAACCAGTAAATGCTAAAACAATAAATTCAAATACTGGTAAAGGACAAACAGCTTGGAAGCAAAAGCAGGTAATTCAATCAGGGGGAGCACCACAGGTTCTTTTTCCTAATCATCAAGTGATTGAAATCACTTTCCTTGATGATCAAGGACGACCCAAGTCCACAAAGGCTTGGGTCCCCCTCTCCAACTAATCTCTAAGCGAGTGTGTAGGATATTCCAGGAGGAACTTTCGATAGTCATAAGATTGTTGATAGTGGAGCGTCCTTGCACAAAATAGGCGACAGAAGAAATTGCTGCCTTTGATGGAGAGAAAACAAAAAGGGAAACAGAGTTGTCTGTTGAAAGAAATTGATAACTTCGACAAAATGCAAATCATTTCAAAGTTTGATTGTTCAAGGCTTTAATCGGGTCCCAGGGATAGATTCACGTAAAATGTACGCACCTGCAGCACGTCTGAAGTTCAAACTCAACAAGATAAACGTGTAGTGTACATTTCTTCGTGGTGTGATTGAAGAAAATGTGTTTGTTGAACAAACTAACCGGGTGTGCGGATGCCTTGGCATGGATTGAACAACCGCACACTACTTCTGAAAGAGAAAGACAAAGACCTTCGCTGGTGCAATGTGGAAGACCAGCCGGACCCAAAGGTTTATGATCTTCTTGCTGTCAAGAGACTTCTCAGTAGCTACAAAAACCGACTTTGAAGTCCACACCGGGTGGATATCCAGTTTGGGAGAGCACTCAGATTCTTTGCAATGCACGAAGCAGTTGCAGGATACGGTTTTAAATTTCTAATCTCTCCTTTACTTGTCGATATTTAAGCTGCTTTATGAATTATTATTATCTCGTACAGCACTCTTTGGCCAGACAATGTTGTCATGGTCCGCACCGCTTACCGACGTGCCAACTCATTTTTCCAAAATTCGAGAAATCTTTTCTGATTAAAAATTAATTTTGGTAAACGGCATTGAGGTAAAACATGAGTTAACCGACATCGGGAAATCGTTTTTGTAAATACCTTTGTGTTTTAAATTTATCTTAGTTTATTGATTTTAGGGGGAGTAAATCCAAAATTTGAAAATCCAAAAACATCGAAAAATTTCTATAACACAAAAACAATAGAAAAACAAAAATGAGTTTCCTGGCGAGAAAAAGAGAATATGATAGTACATCAGTGGTCTGTTCAAACCTCTTTAAACCTTAAATGAAAAACGATAAGCAGCTCTATATAAGATGTATCGGTAGGCTCACAATCATTTTAAAGTGTGCAGGGTGATATAAACCTTAAATCGACTGAAGACCAGGTGGGAACCATTCATTGGCATATGGTCTTAGTACCGAAATTTCGTTTGAGAGATTGCCGAGGTTCTGAGATATTCGGTCTTTATGCTGCTTATCATCTGGGTATCATGGTTGTTTCTATAAAAGGCTAAGTCTAGTTCTTCCATGATACCATACATACGTGTACATATTGCATTCGACCTCAATAAGTGATCAACAATCACATGTCCAAACAAATAAGTGATAAAATATCACAAATTCTTTGCGGGAGTCAAGTTCGTCTCTCTGCTGTACGAAAGTACTGACCTGTTCACGGACTTGCTCCTGTGCCCTCATGCATATGAAAATCAAGTTCCTCATCAATAAGTGATTTTATCACATAGGGCTTGTTTTCAAATCAAAATAAGTGAGAATCTCACATCATATACGGTCAAACAGATGATAATCGGTATACTCACCGGTAAGATGAACCCTCGTGCATACCTTGATACGGGAATGTGTCGTGATGTGGATGAACACCGATCGGTAAGTATAAATCATATGATAAGTTGAGCTTAAGTGGACAACAATACCGATAATTGTTATAGGATGCTTATCTAATTGTTAACTAATTGAACAAAAAGAGCGTTTTGGCATGACCGTACACTGATATGATTCTCTTACCCTCGAAACTCGCAAAAAGAATGTCTGTAGATATTTATTTACTGTTTTCAGTTTATGCATCTTTGTATATATTTATTTATTGCTTTCCGTCTTTACTTTTGAAAAATGAAAAATTCCAAAAAGATTTTAGGTGTGTTTTAATTTAAACTTTATAAAAGCCAAAAAGATTTTGCTTCTAGTTTATTTTTGATTGACTGATGTTGGAACTCGAGTCTATCCTACCCAAAATCCTGATCGTAAGCCGGAAAACAATTGCATCTTCATAAACAGTCGAAGTTAACAAGTTTTGAAAGTTAAAGGATTAAAATTGAATATTTTTCTAAACTTTCAAAATATTGTCGGTCGGTGTTTGATTGAGATTTGATCTCATATGTGTCGTTTGTTTAAATGTTAACTATATTCCAAGCGGTTGTTCTCATTATGCGTTTAGCTTTCTTGCATGTGCAGATGCTAAAGGCGAGGAGAACATGTTCGATGACAAGCTTTGGAATGAAGACACGAAGTGGAGGCACTCAAAGGATAAAATGATCGAGTTGCCGCTGACCCTTCATCAACTCCACAAGGATCTGAAGATTTGACAAGTCAAAAGATTCACGAGCATGACTCAATGGAGAGTTCAATCTAAGGGGGAGTTTATTGACACACTACCTAAATGAAAAGGGGAGTTTGTTGATACACTTTCTACTTACGACGCGTGAAGACTTTGAAGATCCTCCGACGTGGAAGACATCGAAGTTGAACCTCACGAGTAGCGTCCAAGGGGGAGTTTGTTGATACATATTTTGTGGACACGACTCGGCTCGGTTCGACTCAGCTCAGTTCGACTTGGTTTCGACTCGGTTGAAAGGACGTCAGAGACTTGAAGACACGAAGATCGAGACAAAGCTACAGCCAAGGGGGAGTTTGTTGGTGCACTTGTGTCTGTACTTTGTCTGTATTTTGTCATGATACAAAACGATGTCTTGTGTTAGTCTGAGTTACATCTTAGGTTTGTTATTTTGGGTGTTCGATGTAAGTTTGACCAAGTCAACCATCCTCCTGGTTTGACTTGGTCAAACAGTTAGAACATAGCTTGTAAGATGTTTGTGTCGAAGGATGAGTCATCAAAGGATTGTTTATATCCTTCGATGAGCTCGAAGGATAAACCTTCGATGGATATAGATGGACCTCGAAGGATATCATCCTTCGAGGTATATGTGGATCCTTCGATAGGTTTCAGGTCGATAGATGATCTTTCGATCAGTCTATCTGATCCTTCGACCAGACGAGCTGTGCCGGGTATATATACCCATGTAATGTGTTCACTTCAGAGAGAGACAGAAAAACAGAGAAGTGTGAGAAGTGAGTGAACTAAGTCTTGTAGAGAGCGTATTTTCAGTTGGGGTGAAGGGCTGTAACCGTGTCCACTGAAATACAAGAGAAAACTTTGATATCTCGTGTGTCTACCTTTCTCTTTGTGGCTTGTGTTCTCATATAAACTCCGGTTTGCATGCTAGCTTGGATTCCGCACTTGCTAGTGTGTTAGATATAACAAGGATAAGGTTTGACCTCATCCTCCGAGGGACCTACAAACAAGACGGTTTATTACTTACTATTTTGGTATAGAAATATACCAAGGGCTAAAGGGGATTAGTCTCAAACGTGACGGTTATGCAATGAAATTACGAAAGGACACAAGCATGCAAGACTGTAACTTAACGCACTGCCCTCTTGATCCAAGCTTGAAAATTACAAAGGATGCTAATGGTCAATCTATGGATGTTAAACATTATAGAAGATGAGTTCGTTGCTTGAGGTATTTGCTTCACACTCGACCGGATCTTGCTTGAGGTATTTACTTCATATGCAGTCTCCTAAGGAGTCTTACTATCTTTCCATCAAACACATATTAAGGTACATCGAGGCACAAATTGCTTATGGTATACACTATGATCGAGGTGGAGATTTGGCACTAAAGGGTTCCAGCGATAATAGCCACAATATCGATCCTGATGATGGTCGAAGTACGACAGGTCGTGTGTTTTATCTTATGTGTTAAAAGTGTCTAGACTATAATGCGACAATAATTGTTATGAACCTAAAGACAAAACAAATACTATGTATAGATATGAAAATGTCTCTTATATATGTTCAACCAGTTCTTTTAGAAAACATCAAATATTAAGAAGTAACATTAAAAAAAATAATAAGTTATAATTTAATCAAATCAAGTTCAGAAGAAAATTGGTAATTTATAACAGATTTAACGCATATAATAGAATTACTTTTTGTCATGGATTAAATGATATGATTGTTTATCTGGTTGAGGGTTGGATTTGGGCTGGAGTCATATAAGAAGGCTTGTTTTATTTATACCATTTCACTCGTTTACGGTATTCTTATTAGTTAATTCATTCATTCAGTATATATATAATAAAATTTTAATGGCCCTCGGGAAGATTAGGCCCTAGGCCGCCGCCCATCCCGCACTCCCTCAAAGACGGCCCTGAGCCGTATACAAAATGAGTACATCGAAATCCTTGTGGATAATATGTGTCTATGTAGATGATATGATAGTGACGGGAAACAAGACTGACGAGATTATCGAGTTCAAGAAACAAATGTCAAAGGTGTTCGAAATGAGTGACCTCAGTTTATTACTTACTATTTGGGTATAGAAATATACCAAGGGCTGAAGGGGATTAGTCTCAAACAAGACGGTTATGCAATGAAATTACGAAAGGATACAAGCATGCAAGACTGTAACTTAACGCACTGCCCTCTTGATCCAAGCTTGAAAATTACAAAGGATGCTAATGGTCAATCTATGGATGTTAAACATTATAGAAGATGAGTTCGTTGCTTGAGGTATTTGCTTCACACTCGACCGGATCTTGCTTGAGGTATTTACTTCATATGCAGTCTCCTAAGGAGTCTTACTATCTTTCCATCAAACACATATTGAGGTACATCGAGGCACAATTGCTTATGGTATACACTATGATCGAGGTGGAGATTTGGCACTAAAGGGTTCCAGCGATAATAGCCACAATATCGATCCTGATGATGGTCGAAGTACGACAGGTCGTGTGTTTTATCTTGGAGGCGCATCAGTTATTTGGTGTTCACGAAAGCAGTCAACCATTGCACTTTCATCATGCGAGGAAGAGTTTAATGCAGCCACCTCCGCGGTGTGTCAAGCGGTATGGTTACGAGGGCTTGTAAGCAAGATCACCGGAAGAAAGGAAGAAATTGTTGCTTTGTGGGTTGATAATAAGTCCGCTATTGCTTTGATGACGGAATTACTACATCCCTTGCAAGTTCAATTGTACGCCCCATAAACCTTTAACAATAAGTCCACAAAAAGCTCATGTGTTAAATTCCTCTTTTACATTTTTAGACAAAAGGAAATTGAAGCACGTTTCCTGTATCACAAAGTAACATACATTTATTCCCTATTATCACAAAGTAAAACACGTTTCCAATTTATTGCAAATTTGTATGACTATCAAGAAATATAGCTGCTACAAATCAATAGAGCCTACGTAGTGTGTTTTAAGCTTTTTCGTTATAAAGTAAGACCAATCCTTATTTAAACCAAACAAAATTCATATAAGAAAAAATCACCAAAGAATGGAAATTCTTCTTATCTACGTCTCCCTCTTGTTACTTGTAGTTTCATATCTCATCACAACCCACGTTCATTGGAAAGTTTCCAATCTCCCGCCAACCATCTTCCCAACCCTACCCATAATCGGTCACCTCTACCTTCTAAAGGCCCCAATCTATCGAACCTTCGTCAGGATATCTGCTAAAGATGGTCCGATCATCCTTCTCCAGTTCGGCTCACGACGTGTACTCTTGGTCTCATCCCCTTCTATTGCTGAAGAATGTTTCACAAAGAATGACATAGTCTTTGCCAACCGTCCTAATTTAGTCTTTGGCAAGATCCTGGGCGACAACTTCACGAGCCTAGTTTGGGCTCCCTACGGAGATCATTGGCGCAACCTTCGTCGCATTGCATCAACTGAGATTCTATCTACTCAGCGTCTCAATGAATTCCAAGACATTCGGGCTGATGAAGGCTTGCTACTGATTCGTAAGTTGTTGTCGAATTCTTCTCCGGTTAATATGAAGTCGGCTTTCTATGAGCTTACGCTTAATATCATGATGAGGATGATATCCGGGAAGCGGTACTTTGGTGGTGATATTGTTGAGGTGGAGGAGGAAGGGAGAAGATTTAGGAAGATACTAGACGAGGCGTTTTCGCTTGCGGGTGCTTCGAACTTGGGGGATTACTTGCCAATTTTGAGCTGGTTTGGAGTGAAAGGATTGGAGAAGAAATTACTTTTATTGAGGGAGAAGAAGGATGTGTTTTTCCAAGGGTTGATAGAGCAACTTAGAGAAAAGCAAGTGAATGAGGAGAAAACTAATAATAATAATAAGAAGAAGAAGACCATGATTGAAGTGTTGTTATCACTACAAGAATCAGATCCCGAGTACTACACTGATAAAATGATCCGAAGCTTTGTGTTGGTAAGATTCTCTTCTGTCGGTAATTACTCAAGGATTTTAAACAAAATCCTTTTAAAATAGTTAAAATAAGTTTATGCGTCCGAAATTTTTTGGAAGAAAAAATCGGAAAACAAAATCATCCACGGACATATTTTCGTCAGAGTATCATCAAAGATCCCCATCGTTAACCCATTTCAGCGACGGTTTTCTGACGAAAAAGTAAGCAGACGATAGTCATCTGTCTAATGTTGTTTGATGACGATTAGTAATTGATTACTTAATATAAGATTGAATAACTTTTAGGCCACAACAATTTATTCTAAATAGTTATATACTTCAATTAAGTGACAACATTAAAGTCTAAAGACTTTGTAGAAAATGTAAAGTTTACTACACAAAGTTTCACTAGTGGACTAATGGTTACACAGTGTTGTTAAATATTCGTAAATATCCTTAAGTATCTCGTACAACTCTCATTTTCATAAGTACTCTTAAATGTCCATTAGTATCTCGTACAACTCTCATTTTCATATCATGTAAACTTCCATATATTCTTAACTAGATTATAAACTCGTGTGAAGTTAAAGATAAAAATCATGTAACTTTACAATGTCTATACAAATTTATAAAAGTTAATTATTTTTATATATACAACAATTTACATAACTTATGTATTCTTTTTCTTTGTCGGGAAGCACAATGAAAGTAGGCCATCATTTACATTACGTACAACTTCGTTCGTAGCACGTATGGCTCTGTTATTAAAATATTCAGATATTTTGAAATATTGAAGAATAATACTGGTAGTATAAATAAATTTATATACTTTAATAATTAGATACCCATTAGAATTATTGTAGAACTAATTATTATATTAGTAAATATATTTAACGCATATTAGAGTCGAATATTATTATTAAATTAAAGGAGAGAATAACATGTGTCATTCTTTGAAATCATTTATGATTAGATTTAGAGAGAAAAGTAAATCAACTAAAAAAGTTTAGAGGGAAAGCAGAAAATGTAAAAAAAGTAGAAAATTAATAAAATTATATAAATTTCATAAAATAAAGTTATATAATTTTGGGATGATCAAAATATAATACGAAGATAATCATAGTTTTAGGATTTTGTGGAATTCCAAGAAATATTCTATAATCTTCTAATACTAAGGGAGGAGTGGTGGTCACTAGTGATAGAATTCTATCACTCCCAATATCCAATCAACTCATGCCATGTCATCACCTAATATTCTATCACTAGTGATAGAAATGAAGTGGGGGGTGGTCATCACTAGTGATGGGATTCCAATGTACAAGTATTAATACACAATGTACAAGTCATACACATGCATTCAACAAACTTCAACGCGTGATATTATCAACGAGTTAAACTATCACTCGTGATAGAGTATGGTGGCGGCGGTGTTCGTGATTGTTTCACGAGTGATGGAGTGTCCATCACGGACCACCCCTCCTCCCCTAATAAATGAAAAACTTTTTTGACACATGTCACTTCGTGTTGTTTTCTCATCTTATTTTTCTATTAATCTTTTATATCAAATAATAATAATTTAAAAAAAATTAGATAAGAATAAATATTTAGATAATGATAAACGTTTGTTTTTATTATGATCATATTTAATAATAATAATAATTTTAAACAAATAACTAGATATTTGATAAAAATATAAACATTTATTTTTATTATGATCATAATAAATAATAATAATTTTAATAAAAAAAAATAGATAAGAATAAATATTTGTTTTTCTATAAATAATTTTAAACAAAAATATAGATAAGCATAAACGTTTGTTTTTATTATGAGTAGATACATATACTTTTGAGTTCAGTGATTGAAACTATGGTAAATTAGGAATCAAAGATTTCGTAAACTCTCTTGAATACAATTTAAGACGAGTGTTTTACGAATTAAATAAATAAATAAGCATAAAGATGTATAAAACTAATTAAAATATTATAATACGAACGGGATTCAACGCCATGTAATACATGTGTTTTTAACATAATAATAAATAAAAAAACAAAGTAAAATGTTATAATAAGTAATTAGTACATCAAAGTTCATTTTTAGAAGATAAATATTGACGACTATATGTGTTAACATATGACCTTATATTTTATTTAACACGTACAATATACGAGTTTTTTAAAGATATATCTTTTTTATTGTTTATTACGTAAAATTACATTTATGCAAAATAAAAAAAAAAAACAAAGTAAAAAATGCTATAATACCTAAATAGTACATCAACGCTCATTTTTAAAAGATAAATCTAGATAACTATTTGTGTTAACATATGACATAATATCTTATTCAAGACGTGCAATATACGAGTTTTATATATATATATATATATATATATATATTTTATTAGAGAAATTGGCATCTAATAATCTCTACTAGACGTCATTGGTCATTGGCAGTACCACCTTTGAATATTCACCCTGCCAGTCCAACCCTTCATCTATTTTTCCTCCAACGGTCCCCCGTTAAAAAAAACTTAACTCTGTTAAGTTTTTTTTTTAACAGATGTTTTAGAGCTTTTTATCAGAACGACGATACGAGTCGATTGATGTAAAACTTACCACGAAACGGTGCTCCAAATGACTTGATTTTGTTAATTGGAAGTTTAAACACCCGAATTGAAGCACCATTTTCGTCGTTTGGGACCAAGAAAAATATATGCCATCATATTGTGTATAACCTGTTCTTAATTATGCCTGTAAACACAAGTATAATTCTTCCAATATTGTGACTGGTCATTTCCCTATGAGATCTAATAGAATTTTAATGGTGTTTAGATCCTATTATCAGCTGGAACTGAAACTTCTTTGGGAACCATGGAATGGGCTTTGAGTCTTCTTCTAAACAATCCAGATGTTCTAAAAAAGGCACAAAATGAGATAGACATTCATGTGGGAAACAACCGTCTCATTAAAGAATCAGACATATCAGATTTACCATACCTGCGTTGTATCTTAAACGAGACACTGCGATTGTACCCTGCTGGCCCACTACTAACTCCTCGCAGCTCATCCAAAGAATGTGTCGTCGGCGGCTATCACATCCCAGGTGGAACAATGCTGCTAGTCAATCAATGGGCCATACATCATGACCCCAACTTGTGGACAGACCCTGAAAGTTTCAATCCGGAAAGATTTGAAGGGCTTGAAGGATGGAGAGATGGGTTTAAGCTAATGCCATTTGGGTCCGGAAGGAGGAATTGTCCTGGAGAAGGCTTGGCATTGCGTGTAGTTGGGTTAAATTTGGGGTTGCTTATCCAATGTTTTGACTGGGAAAGGATCAGTGAAGATATGGTTGACATGACCGAGGCTCCTGGGCTAACCATGCCGAAGCTCAAACCATTGGTAGCCAAGTGTAGACCTCGTGTATTGATGCAGAATCTACTCTTCCAACTCTAAGTCATTATTCTACACCAGGTTTCCTTACAAATTAAGTGGTTCATGTGTTGATCTGCCTCATTCAGTTTCCTTGTGCTAATGTCGATAATTCTATTGTATGTCTATCTTTTATAACTAATAGGTATGTGGTATCTTTTATAACTAAAGTTTAATGTTTGCCAACTAATTCAACTAGTGGTACAGCTAGCAATTTATATAATACATACGTTACATACACACAGCCACCCTACATTAAAACAGAAATCCTGAACATACCTGGCTAAACAATGCGGGTCGGATCGGACAGGGTAGCCGGCAAGAATAGGTCGTTTTAGAAATGCTCATTTTGGTTTAGGTCAGAACGGGTGATGTAGCGTGTGTTACGATAACGAAGAGCAAAACACGTTGATTCTGCGAATACCCGTGTTGATCTTCCCCAAACCCCCCAAAATTCAACCCAAAGGGCACAAAATTTGAAGTGAAAATTGAGTAATTTTAAAATTGATGTCTCATCTTTAAACTTACAAGAGAAACATATAAATAATGACAGAAATTCGAAATGGGCCACAAAAAGGCCATGGGCCAAACACAAGCCCAAAAACAAAATGCCCAAAACACCGAAAAAACATAAAAAGGTAATTAACTAATATAAATAAGCGTTTTTTTTGGCCCGGACGATGACCCAAACCGCCGTAGGCCATTTGCAGCAAGATGGAGCTCGTTCTCACGATCGTTTCGCCTGGTCGCACGCCCAAAACGGACACCCGTAGCACAAGTTAGGGTCATTTTAGTGAAGCCCTTTTTGTCACACGATCTTGGGCCTCCAAATACAAGATGGCCCGCTGCTCCACACTTGGACTCGCATCAACGGGTATGTTAGAAATGGGTACATGTCGAATTAGTCAATTTTGTTTTAAAAGTAGCGTGTAGCTAGAAATAATAACTACAATAACTATAACTATTATTGACAAAACGAGTGGGAAGGATCGGGTTGAATAGCCGGTCAACATGCAATCTTAGGTTTTTCAATATCGGTATATTAGTCTCATACCCGAATGTAAAATCATGTTAGACACCCGGGCCAATCATTTTGTGTAAAAACACACAACATATAAACTATTTTTTAAGTAAATGACCCGGCTCGACGAGCCACAAGCGAGCTCAAGCTTGTGTTAGTTCCCAGCATTTTATACCTCTTAATAAAAGCCTTTTGATCCAATTATACTGCTAGAATGATTAATTGGTGAACCCCCTATAAGTAAGTTTTACTATAGGTAGTAAAAGTTCAAACTGTATAGTCATAAAAAGGTGGTATTAATTAGAACTGCAAGTAGCATATAGTAATCTCAAAAACTAGAACACACAAGTAGAATATGTTCACCCACTCTGTAAAGTTTGGTAAAAATCAACCTCAATGATTTTGAGGATTGAGGGAATATTATATATAAACAATAATTACAATAATTTCTCCTGTGATTAAGGAGAGATAGACAAATACAAGGAAATAGTACAATTTACAATAAATACAAATTATTTCCTAATACCCCCCTTCAATCGAAACGGTGGTGGTCCAAGACGAAGCATCTTGCGAAATACATCAAATTGAGCGCGCGGAAGACTCTTAGTGAAAATATCAGCCACCTGAAGATTGGTTGGAACAAACTTGGTATAAAGTTTGCCAGAGTTGACTAACTCACGAATGAAGTGATAGTCCAAGTCAATGTGTTTAGCACGTTTGTGTGAAATAGGGTTCTGAGTCATAAACAAAGCACTCTTGTTATCACACAACAAAGTAGGACGATCCGGTGGTAAAGCATGCAACTCCCGTAAGAGATGAGTTAGCCAGACTAGTTCAGCAGCAGTGTTCGCCATGGCACGATACTCCGATTCACAGCTAGATCTTGACACAGTAGGCTGCTTCTTAGCACTCCAAGAGACAAGATTACCCCCCAAAAAAATAGAATATCCATATGTGGAGCGTCGTGTGTCAAGACACCGAGCCCAGTCAGCATCAGAGTAGCCAATGATAGATGACTTGTTGGATCGACTATACGTAAGCCCAAATGAGAGCGTGCCTTTGACATAACGTAATAGACGTTTCACAGCGCGAAAGTGATCAATAGTGGGACTATGGAGGAACGGTGAAAGCTGATTAACCGCGTAAGATAAATCAGGCCGGGTAATTGTCAAGTATTGCAAAGCACCAACTAAGGAAAGATAGAAAGTAGGATCTGAATAGGGCTCACCCGTAGCAATGAAAGACTCATGAGGTGAGAGAGGTGTGTCAACAGGTTTAGAGTCCAACATAGTCGCCCGTAGAAGAATATCCTTAGCATACTTGGCTTGTGTAAGAAAAAGACCCGTAGTGGTGTGAATAACCTCTAAGCCCAAAAAACAATTTAAGTCCCCAAGGTCTTTAATGGCAAACTCACAGTGGAGACGAGAAACAAATGTCTGAATGATGTTTTCATTATTTCCTGTGAGAATAAGATCATCCACGTAGACCAAAAGATACATAATATGAGAGTCCCTTCGAAGAACGAAGAGAGATGTATCGGCCCGGCTGCAAGTGAACCCATAAGATAAAAGAAAAGTGCTTAGTCGTTGAAACGAAGCACGAGGAGCCTGTTTAAGTCCATAAAGAGCCTTGGACAATTTGCAAACATAGTTAGGAAATTGAGTACTCACGAATCCAGGTGGTTGCTCCATGAAGACAGTCTCATTCAAATTTACATTTAGGAAAGCATTTTTGACATCGAGCTGATGCAGTTTCCAGTTGTTTAGAACCGCAAGTGATAGCACTATCCTGACAGTGGATGCTTTTACGACCGGACTGAACGTATGAGAGTAATCTAATCCGGGAATTTGAGTGAAGCCTTGAGCAAGCAAGCGAGCTTTATAGCGTTCAATGGATCCATCCGCATGATACTTAACTCGAAACACCCATTTAGAGCCTACAACATTTAAAGAAGTAGGACGGCGCACAAGAATCCATGTATCATTTTGTTTGAGGGCCTCGATTTCATCCAACATGGCTGCCATCCATTTTGGGTCCTTGGATGCCGACTTAAAACCTCGTGGTTCGAGCACAGTCGATAATGCAACATGTAAAGCATGGGAATTTAAAGAAGCGAGGTCGGCTTGGTGCTTGGGTTTAAAGACGCCGGCCTTAGCACGGGTCGTCATGGGGTGAAGGTTGGATATGGTGGGTGCAGACGAGGGTCTAGGATGGACTGAGGTGGGCTCGATGGTTAGCGGGTCAAGTGTTGCAGTTGGGCCGAGGATTGGTGGATCAAAGATTGGTGGGGCGGGTGAGAAAGGAGGAGTGAGATCGTTTTGTGTAGATGGGCCGATAGGTGTGGTGGGCTCAGTGGGAGAGGAGGTTTGGTGTGAGGGGCCTGGTGAGGAGGTTTGGTGTACGGTTTGGTGTGAGGGGCCGGTTTGGAAAGGAGAGGATGGGGTATTTGGTGAGGTGGGCTCCTGAGGTGAAGAGGAAGTGGGATGTAATGAAATGTGGGGTGGATCACATAATGGGCAGGGAAAATTTGGGCCTGTAGAGGAAGTGGAACGACAATTAGGTGAAGGTGAAGACAAAGTGTTTGGAGGTTGGGATAAAGATAAGTCTTCACAGAAGGTAGTAAGTATCAATTTTTGAGAATCTATGTTGACATTATGGTTGATGAATGGATAGACAGACTCATTAAAACGAGCATGGCGTGAGATAAAAATGCGATTTGTAGATGGTTCCAAGCACCGAAAACCCTTATGAGAGGGACTATACCCAATAAAAATACACGGGAGACTCCGTGGTTCGAGTTTGTGCTTAGCATAATCGCGTAGATAAGGAAAAACTTGGCATCCATAGACCCGAAAATTTGAGTAATTTGGTACTTGTCCAAATAAAAGCTCAAATGGAGATTTGTGATCAAGAAGCGGTGATGGCACACGATTAATAATGTATGTAGCCGAAGTAAAGGCGTCGACCCAATATTGAGCGGGAACATGAGCATTGAATAGCATAGCAAGTCCGGTTTCCACAATATGGCGATGTTTCCTTTCGGCACGCCCATTTTTGCTGAGGCGAGTATGGACAAGAAAACCTATGGAAAGTTCCGTTTTCTTCAAAAAAAATTGAACAGTATGGTTGACAAATTCGGTGCCGCCATCGCTTTGAAAGATTTTTATTTTCCGCGAGCATTGATTTTGAACAAGTTTAATAAAGGCGGATAGAACCGAGTAGAAACCTGTTTTTGTCTTGAGTGGATAAAACCACGTAAATCTGGAAAAATCATCAATAAAGATAACATAGTAGCGTAACCCTTCTGTAGAAGTCATAGATGCAGGACCCCACAAATCACAATGAACCAAATCCAAAGGGAATAAAGAACGCTTTTCATTCAAATTAAAAGATAAACGATGACCTTTTGCAAGTTGGCACGAAGTGCAAATATCTGGTTTAGGTAATAACGAAGTAACAGACAAAACACCACATTTATTCAATTTTGAAATAACATCAAAAGAAATATGCCCTAAACGAGCATGCCAAAGTTCATAAGACGCTTTATTCGAAACATCAGCAACAAAAGCTTGTGGTCCATTCTTGAGCACATAAAGTCCATCAATGCATGAGCCACGAGCAAGAACCTGTTTAGTTTTCCGATCCTGAATATCAAAGTGGTGTTGAGAAAACAATACGTCAACCGGATGTTCTGCAGTTAGCTTACTAATAGACAATAATTTTTTAGTGAGATTCGGAACTACAAGTACGTTACGAAGATTAATATTATTGCACAGTTTGTGAGTGCCTGTGTGAGTGATTGGAAGATGCTTTCCATCACCAATAATAACCTTATTATTACCTTTGTAGGGAGCCGAATGATGAAGACATTCCTTGGCGGGAGTCATGTGATCAGTGGCGCCCGAATCACCAGTCCAATCTGGAGAGTCATCTGTAACATGACACTTAGCATGAAAAGCCTTAGCTAAAGCTTCATCGGTGGATGGAGCCTGACTAGCAAAGGTGTGCAAATTCGGACAAGCAGAGGCATAATGACCGTTGGTACGGCAAAGCTGACAGTGAGGAGGGCGACGCGTGGTGCCACGGCCCCTGCCATAAAATCCGCGGGAAGAATTTCCACGTGAAGAACCATGGCCCTTGCTAGACGTTGAGGATTCACGCTGTTGTTGAGCATGAAACGCAGCAGGAGGAGTGACAACCCCATGAATTGACTGAAGAAAGAGTTCATGACTCTCGGCCTGAGCGACAAGATCACGAAACAAAGGAGCCGGTTTCGTGGCCCGTAAGGCTGTAGAAAAAACCTCGTAGGAGGGACCAAGTCCGCATAAAAACCAATGAAGCTTGTCAATGTCGGCAACAGGATGGCCAATAGCCGCAAGCTGTTCACAAATAAGTTTAAAACGACGTGCGAAAACGGTAACGGAGGATGTACCTTTGGACAGTTGCCGAAGAGAGTCCCGAAGGGACTGAACACGTTCCACAGATGCGTTACTGTACGCCGCTTCGAGAGCACACCAAATCTGTCTCGCATTAGTTAATCCGAGAACCTCTGCCGCGGCTTCTTCGGTTAAAGCAGAGAGAAGAAGAAGAGAGGCCTTACGATCATTCTGGAGCCAGGAGAGATATTTAGGATTCGGAATATCTTTATCTTCGGATTTGATAGTTTCTGACGGCGAAGAGGACGAGCCGTCAATATGGTGCGACAGTTGATGGAGGCCGACAAGAATGGTCATGTGGTTACGCCATACCAAATAATTATCGGCTGAGAGTTTGATGGGAGATAGGTGTGGAACAGAGGTAAGATTGCTAAGAGAATCAGAGGCCATGAGGATAAACACAAAGATGAATCGGCTGAGAAAAAAAAATTGATCGACTGGAGAAGAAAGGGGAACGAGTGGGAAGGGAGAGCAGGTCGCAGGAAAGAGAGAGAGTTCTTAGGCTGATACCATGTAAAGTTTGGTAAAAATCAACCTCAATGATTTTGAGGATTGAGGGAATATTATATATAAACAATAATTACAATAATTTCTCCTGTGATTAAGGAGAGATAGACAAATACAAGGAAATAGTACATAGTACAATTTACAATAAATACAAATTATTTCCTAATACACTCCAAGCTGAGCGTCACCTCACTTTCGTTTTCCACCTTATCCCTCTTCCCCCATCCAACTGCTTTACCATCAAAATCCACTCGGTGAGGTCGGGAGGAATTCCCCGTTGCCACCGAAACCAAAGAGGGGGGATGGGGGTGTTCCCCTCGGCGCCGATCCTCCACCTCATCTCCCCCGAAGCCCACACAACCCACATCCTTATATATAACAAAAATATTTTTGACAAAAGAAATTCATTTTTAATTTACATTGGCTTTGAATATTGTAAAACTAATTAAAACAACATAAATTCATTTCATTAAATCTTACTTCTTTATATTATTATTTTTAATATAAAAAATATAAACTGAAACATAGAAAGTTTACTATGTCCATTCGAGTTTTTTAAGTGTTGTGATTAACCAAAACATCTATTACATATTTATACTAACATATGCGTACAAAAATGCAATAAAAGGCGGTTAAAGTGGACTTATAAACCGCTATTTTCGATCTCTAACAGTAATACCCGGTTTGGATAGGGTATGATACCCGCTTTCGAGCAAAGACCAACCTACACTATTGAAGATCCAAAAAGTGGCCGGACTCTGAATTACCAAGATTAGACCTTGAACAACTTGGAAAATCTGAACCTGCACAACTTACAAACCGTTATGCTCGTTGCAGAGGTGGGAGGGCCACTCTGCGACCACCCTCCGGCGTGAGGATAAGTATTTTGCTAGAGACAGAAAGTAGAGAGAGAGAGTAAGGACAAAGGTTCAGAAAATCGTAATTGTGGTGTACTTGGTAGAGGTATTTATACTAGTTGACTTTGACGACGTCATTCGGTGGGACACATTTTGGGATGTGCGTCCATTATTGTGGTAAAGAGGACGGACCTTAAGATATGCTTTCCTTTTGTTGCGGTCCGGCCTCTTGAGGGAGGTCCGGACTCGGTTATGCATCTAGAAGTCCCCTAGTTTATCAAGTTCAAGTCTGGACTTGATAAAGTTTTTGTTTTGCTGTCCTAAGCCGATGACGTGGCATTTGTAAGTTTCGAACTGGTGACGTGGAGAATGCCAGTCAGACACCGCTGTGTTCCTGTAGTGTTCCCTTCTTGGGAATTATTAACGGTTTCCAGAAGTGACGTTTGGTTGGATGGGTGTCAGTCCAGCTGTCTTCCATCACCCCCCTATAAAGAGGGTAAAAAATTTCACCTTTTCACTTTCTTCCTCTTAAATCTCTGCTTCTTTTTATCCTCTTTTTACTGTGATTCTTTCAGTTCCGGTGATCTTTATATCATATAAGGTGCGTTTTTGTTTTCTTCCTTCTTTAGACCATGGCTCCGGGGAAAGAGAACTTATCTGCAAGCTTCAGTGTCTTAACGCAAAAGTAGTTGTATAAGTTTATTAGGGAATACTAGATTCCGACCTTTTTAAACCCGGAACTTCCGGCATGAAACAAGGCAGTTTATCCCTTCTTAGCTGGGAAGTTTCCTTTTTACACGCGTGTTTGCAATTTTGCAAATTACCGTGTTCCCTTTACCAAGTTTTTGATAAAATTCCTCTGGTTTTTCCGAGTCCACCTCTCTCAGGTCAACCCTTTCGGCCTTAGCCGGATAAACCACTTCGAGCTTTCTTGTAGGGCCTTGAATCGTAATCCAGACCTAAATGTCTTTCGGTATTTTTACGAATTCATTATGGCCGAAGACTGGTAAACCTTTGCCCATAGGAAATCCGTCCCTAGCCCCTCATCGGAGGATAAGTCAAGCTTAAAGAATTGGAAAGAGCATTTTTTCTTGTCACTGATTACTAAAGTGTTGTTGATGCTATCATCTGATGGGCTCAATCGCTAATGAAGCTTTAGTAGTGCTTTCGACATAGGTTGATCAGTCCTTTGACTTCCAGCAGATCTTTGACTTCTTTAGTGCATTGCTCTTCAACGGTCTTTACACTTCATCAGAGCTTTGTACTTAAACAACCTTAGAGACCTTGACAACTTTTGTATATAGATGACAACTTTTTTGTAATTTAAATTATTTTATTTGTAAGAAGTATTAAAATAATAGGTTTTAGAGTAAATTGCCAGAATCGCCCCTGAGGTTTGGGCATTTTTGTCATTTTCATCTAGAACAACTTTTTTACACAATATAGTCCTTCACCTTTGTGATTTTTTGTCATCTTCATCCAAACGTCTTACTTTTTTGCCAAAATTATGGCAAAAAATCTCAAAGTGAAGGACTATATTGTACAAAAGAATTGTTTTGGATTAAAATGACAAATATGCCCGAACCTCAGGGATGATTTTGGCAATTTACTCTAGGTTTTAACTATAGATTATTAATGTATTTACTTAATTATAAATTAGAATTAGATATTACAGTATATAACAACAATTAATATATTATTAAAGAATTATACCAGAGAATGTCATGTGCCATTTATTGGATTCTATTAAATAAGAAAATGCAATGTGGATTTTATTGTATTCCTTTATTAGTATAGATTGTAATGGATCATGTACAAGACAGATTATCCATGTGAAGTGTACGTCACAATCCAGTCTTGACACGTGGCTTTTTTTAATTTATGTGGGTAAGGGTATTATTGTAACACCCCGTGTTACGAAAGTCAAAGTCAAAGTCAAGATTGGAGTCAAAGGAAGAAAAGATTGCTAATTGCGATCTGACACTCGTTGCTTAATTACTGATTTGACTTCTTTGACTTGTAATCGAATCTTTTATTTTATTTTGTTTTAGTTGTATTATGTGGAGTATCTATTAATAATCGAGGATTTATCGCATGTTTTATCGCATTATCGCTAATCGCATCGCTAACCGCATTCGCAACTCGAATTATGCGTTCTGGATATTGTTTTACATGTGTGTGCCATTTATGTGTTACTTGTGCATGTTTACTTTATGTTTGTGGTGATTAATCGAAACGCAATCGCAACTTCATCGCAACGCAATTGAATCCCAAACGCTAAACGCAGGATAGTTAGGATGATTGTATGTTAGATATAGTATTTGTGTGGTTAATATTAATCTATCACATCGTTACTCGTTTAAACGCATCGCAACACCCAACACGCAAAACGAAACGCCGAAACTCAAATCGCCAAGCCACTCGATCGAATGACCATTCGATCGAATGGCCATCCGATTGGATGGCCATCCGATTCGAAGCTTGTGCCCTCCTTTCCCTTTTTGGCAACCTATAAATACCCCCACCTGTTACATCACTTGATGTGACAGCTCTCTCTTCCTCGACCAGCGCACTCAGGCCTTTTTCTCTTGATTTCTCGCGATTCTTGTAAGTTTCAACTCAATCCTTGTACTTCTATGATCTACACGCACTTCTTCATCTTTTTCACATTTGAATCTCAACTTTTAACCGTGAAATCAGTGGATTTGAGGTGTTCTAGGATGATGTCATCATGGAGTTCTTATGAACTTCAAGTTTTGGCATCATTCCACCAAGAACAACTCAGATCTGAAGGATTTCCATAAGATTTAACAATGTTTTCGCATAGATCTACACCTTTTCAAAGTTAAAAGGAATGAAAGATGGATTTTCAACTTTCTTTCAACTCTTTTACACTCAATGCACTCAAAACCGATAGAATCGGTGCTCGTTCTGATCTTCTACTCATTCTTAGTGATGTGTCGGCAGGATCCGACTTCTATCTAAGAGACAACTGACTTCGGGTTAAACATGAACATCCGTCTCGAACAATTAACTAATCGGATTAGGGTGATTTCCGTTCGATCAGATAACTTGGGTCATGATGGGGTTCCTGTTGTTTAGCATGTTGTCAAACCGTCTCAATCAAACCACAAAACTTTCAAAATAATCAAGTGCCAAGAAGATCAGACCGTTGGGACGGATTGCACTTGGACCTCAACACTTAACAATTTCCAACATGTTCAACGCATTTTCAGTTCTGACGGATTGCCATCCAATCGGTAGACCATCCGATCGAGTGACAATCCTGCTGTGAACTTGTTCTCCAAAGAAAGGTCTCACCGAACGGATCGTCATCCGATCGAACTGCCGTTCGATCGAACGACCTGAAAGGTAGAGATACTTCTCTGTTTTCAAAATGCTACAACGAAAACTTCAAAAGTCAAACCATCATACACAAACACATCCTTACCAAACGAATGTCAATCCGACCGAATGGTCATCCGATGACCATCCGAACGGATTGACATCCGATCGAATGGCCAACCGATCAGATTGCCATCCGATCGGATTACCGTTCGACACTTGGTACTCTTGCATCGTTTTACGCGCCGTTCTTCGCTTATTCTATCGTCAACTGTTCAGGCTAATCTCACCCTGCGCTCCCTTCAATCCAAGAGAGTGTTTACTTGTTAAACACAATCTGTGAGTATGCTCGATCCCTTTTTACCTTACGCACTTTTGGGTGTTACATACGTTACTTATATTCAATTCACATCGAACACACAACGCAAACACTTTAACGCTAACCGCTATTGCATGTTATACGTGACTCGATGAATGCCTGTTTGTTATGTTTACACATTGATTGCTGTCTACCTACCTTAGCAATGATAGTATTATAGTTTGGACTCAGCACCTGTTCACTCAGGGGTTGTTAAGGATATTACTTCACGTGTTCGCAGTGGTGAACATGTGTTGCGCACTCGCTACTCGCAGTCAAATCGCAGTCATTGGTATTGATAGGATCTTTGTCGATAACTTACATGCTTCACATTATACGTTGTACATGTTGGTTATGCGTAAACGATTTCGAACTCTATTATACTATCAAACTTGTATGCTCACCTTTACACTATGTGTATTGACTTTATTTTAACTTATGTGACAGGTGCTTAAGATGCTAGGAATTGTTGTGTTATGGTGAATCAAGCTAGGGCTCTAGTTATGTCACGCTTAAATCTGAGTCGTCGGAACAATATTTGTTTTTGAGACAATTATTTGTAATAACTGTTTTTATTTGGATATGTTGTGGTATGGGACATGACGTTTAATTATCTGGTAATGAATAGTTGTTATGGATACTCATGGACAATCTGTTTCGCTCAGTGTCATGCCCCGATGTTTCCGCCATCGGTTGGGGTGTGACAATTATGGTCATTTCTCCCTTTAACCTACTTCACTCTCGATTTTCAAACGTTTATAACTTTTTAATATGATAATATTTTTTAATTTACACCGTATTAACGGGCATATCATTCTCTTTAATTTAAGTAGGGTATTTCTATAGTTTTTTCAATTTTAAAAATTTTTATTTTACAACCAACAAAGTTATGTTATTGTGTAACGTTACGTTATTATGTTCCAGTACGTACATTACGTTATTATGTTCCAGTACGTAATTACGTATCATATGTGCAAGTAGTAACAAATGCTTAATGTGACCCTACACCTACAATCACGTACTATATGTAACAATTGTAATGTATTTGATTGTTTATCAGTACGTAATTACATCATTATAGTTTTATTGATTGTATAATGTTTTTTATTTACTAAAGTTATGCGTATTACGTAATTATACATTAGAACTTAATTGTTTTATGCTATTATGTGAATTGATCTGTAATATAAGTCGTTACCTGATTATACATGTAATTTTTGCACACATCTTACGTAATTATTATATTAAGTATTTATTACTACTTTAGCACACATGGTACGTGACTATAAATTCAGGTATACATTTTAGTATTTGGTACGTGATTAGGCATTTATTGATTATGTTCGAGGACCTTATTACGTACTGTAACATAATCACGTAACGTTACATAATTACATAACTTTATACCTTGTAAAATAAAAACAATTAAAAATTAAGAACACTATAGCAATAACATACTCAAATTAAAGGAAATAATATGCTCATTAATATGGTATAATTTTTTTTTAAAATATTATCCTATGAAAAATTTGTAATTGTTTGAAAATCATGGGAGTAGTTCAAGGGAGTAAAGACTATAATACCCTTTTTCTATTTGTTTTTTTACATTCTAGAATCATGTTCTTTACAAAATTGTCACCGTGTCATTTAGAATATTGATCTTTGGAAATCTATGACTGAGATTCTAACATACACTTCGTACGTGAAATCTCTCTTGTAGAGTATCAAGAACCATATTATAAAATCTAATGCATAAAAAAAGTAATTCATTTGTTATAGTATATTTTATAACAATTATCAGAGTAAAAACAAGTTGGTTTTATCAAAATGAAAAAAACATTATAACGTGGTTAATAAAAAGAGTTGTTTCTTTAATGAATGAAGAAAATATCATGTTGTTTTCTTGATCAATTTAGGTCAACGCACCCAGTCCCTCATCAACTCTACATTACATGCTACAGCCAAAATCGACCATTACATACTTCGGTTGTATCTATATATTCGTTGCACGAAACAAACAAGATTCCATTAAACTTAAGACAAATTATAAAAATATACATATTATAATTCTTTTATCAGATTTTAAACAAGATAATAATTGAAGGTTAATAACATAAAACCAATCTTCTTTCTTCTTTATAAACAAAATCCATCATCAACAAAAACACCAAAAAGCTTAAAAAATGGAGGTTTCTTATCTATACATCTCCCTCCTCCTACTACTTCTAGCTTCATATCTCTTCCGTCACAAATCCTCCAACCACCCGCCGACCGTCTTCCCGACCCTCCCTATAATCGGCCATCTCTACCTCTTGAAACCACCTGTCTACCGAACCCTAGCCAAACTCTCTACCAAATACGGCCCCATACTCCTTCTCCGCCTCGGGTTCCGCCGTGTGCTCTTGATCTCTTCCCCTTCGGCTGCCGAGGAATGCTTCACCAAGAATGACATTATTTTCGCAAACCGCCCTCACATGTTATTCGGTAAGATCATCGGCAACAACTACACCACTCTCATCTGGTCTTCCTACGGCGAAAACTGGCGCAACCTACGCCGCATCGCTTCAACCGAGATCTTATCAACTCACCGCCTCAACGAGTTTCACCACATACGCATTGAGGAAGGCCACCTTCTTGTCCGTAAATTATTTACCATTAATTCACCAGTGAATATGAAGTCAGTTTTTTATGAATTCACGTTGAATGTGATGATGCGGATGATATCCGGAAAGAGGTATTTCGGGGGAGATATTTCTGCCGCCGAGGAAGAAGGAAAACGACTCAGGGAGATAATGGATGAGATGTTTTTGCTCGCTAGTGCGACTAATATGGCCGATTACTTACCGATGTTAAGTTGGTTGGGAAACCGGTTGGAGAAGAAGTTGATTACGTTGAACCAAAAGAGGGTTCGGTTCTTTCAAGGATTGATTGAGCAACTTAGAGGATCAAAAGAGGAAACAAAAAAGACGATGATTGAAGTGTTGTTATCGCTACAAGAATCAGATCCTGAATACTATAGTGATCAAATGATTAGAAGCTTTGTGCAGGCAAGATCCTCTTTCTCATCTTCGGTTTCAATTTTACTTAGTTATAGTTTGTTTTCGGTTTATGGATTTATAACTAAAATACAAGATTAATGAAAAATGAATACGTTAATACGAGCTACAATTAAAATTAGCACCTAGGAAGAATAGTGTAGAAGCATCAGAGCGACAATCAACTAAGATTCTCCCTTAGTTTTATCGTTCAAAACCAACTAGATACTCCTTAAAATTAACTCCGTGCTTTTATTGATCTCACAAGAGTGTACGTTCACGCACGTCCTAGCCCGTGTCTCCGGTCTCCAGACCTGCCCGCGAGCGCCACACTGTAATTTGGATGCCCGACTTGGTTGCACGCTAAATGAGCGTTCCCCCGCCCGCAAGGCTGTTATGTACCATTTGCGCGCCACACAAAAGCAACCAGTAACACACCACGCGTGCTTGCACCTCGTATCCAAACCACATGAGCACGCAACACACGCTATGATGAACCTGCACCTGCCCAATAGGCAATAGCCGGATGACCCTCAAAACCAACACGGCGTGCTCATGCGTGCACGACACTTACTCCAAAATCCACACCACACCCCCACACTCCGGACCTCGCCGACACGGCCACACAGTAAAAAAAAAATATACAGGCATACAAAGGTGATCTCAAGTAGGCAAATTGCAAGCGCGGCAACAGATCACCACATTGAACCTATCACTCACCGCCTCACCCCACATGTGCGAGTGCGAGTGTAAGTTTAGGGACCTTAGGGTTCCCACTAGTATATCCCTCTAATAAAATTAAATAATGAGTGCTTCTTCTTATAAATTACACTTACTTTGTTTTAGTCTTATACGGGACAAGTTTCTACCCAGTCTCTTCCAATTTCTTCCAGCTTTTTTCACTACTTACACATTTCAAAGACACAAAATCGATATCTTATTTATCTTAGCTTCGTTTTGTACACCGTTTGATTTTACTTTCAGATTTCTTTTTCATAACCGGATATTATTTTGATTCGAGTTCACTTAAAAAATAAATACTTTGATTCGAGTGATTAGAAAAGATTCGATGAACACCCATTAACAAAATCATATATAACAGGATTGCTTGCATCAATATATAAAAGGAGTTTCTCTTGTAGGAAGTGATTTCACTTATTTTAATTTTTTGTGGACGGTAGGAAGTGATTGCTTGCATAAATTTGGTCCAATCTAGAACATAATTGTTGTTAAAATATTATAATAAAAAAATTACTACAACAAAACCAGAGAATAGCGGCCACAAATGTCTATAGACCATTAAATATGATGTAACAAATTGCATTTCTGTTAGAATAAATTACGATTTTGGCCCTTATGGTTATATCACTTTTACTCTTTTAGCACAAAAAGAAATCTTTTAACATCTGAGCCCCCAACGTCTTTTTTCTAACCCTTTTAGCCCCTAACACTAACCCTATTCATTTACTTTTAGGGCAAAAGGGTTAGGAAAAAAGACGTTGTGGGCTCATATGTTAAAAGATTCCTTATTAGGCTAAAAGCGTAAAAATGATATAATCATAGTGGCCAAAATCGTAATTTAGGCTTTCTGTTAAAATTAAATTAAGAATAGTTGCCATCAGATTTTATAATATTAAATACATTTTAACATACTTGTAAAAATCCTTATACCAGAAATCCATTTTATATAACTTAAAAAAATTTACATTTTAACGTGGTTTGCTGAACTATTACAATGGTAAATCAACTCATGTAAAATTATTAAAAAGTATTAAAAATTACTAAAATATATAAATAATTAAAAAAAAATATCATTAGATTAAACCAAAGTACAATAGTAGATAAAAAAAAAAAAAAACTTAAAACAAACTGCAATACAAGACAAAAACTAGCCGGCTAGATGAATTATTGTGGGTGTTTGTAATGTGCACCGCAAGATCCACTCAAATGGCATGGTGGGTATCTTAGCAACGAAGTTCCATAAGAATACCATTGAAGCATTGATTACATTTTGTTTAGGACCGACTTTATCTTTCAACATCATGTTGGCATATATTACATTTCTAATCATGTTTACATGCATTGCCATCAACTTGTTTAGATATACCCCCAACGAACTTTTAAGGCACCAAAAGCTCTTTCCACGTCCTTCTCTGTCGCTTCCTGCAAAACCTTGAACCTAATTTGTTTATCATCTGAAGGATAACCAAATAATTTATACAAAAGTGGCATGACTGGGTTATATATTATCATCATAATAAAACACATACTTGTATTATACCTGATTTTCCTCAAATGCCATCTTTGATGTGGGCATGTGTTCGACAGCATTGAGGAATGGTGAATGGTAGAGTACGTGTAGGTCGTTATTTCAACCAGAGACCCCTAAGAAAGGATGCCAAAATCGGAAATCTTATGATGCTACCGTTTCGAGCATAATCATCATGGATGCGTCTAGATAGCATTTAAACCGATAGTGGGCCATCAAGTCCCCTTTCGCGTCTATTTCCTGTAGTGGGTAATAGTCTTTAGGTGTGGCTCGATTTAAATCCTTGAAATCTATGCAGATTTGCCATGAGTTATATGTTTTTCTTACCCTGATCGAGTTAGAGATCCAAGAGGGGTAACGTATCTCCGTCAGGATTATCCCTGTTGTTGTTAACTTATGTACTTCTTCTGGCACAACATCATTTCGTTCATTGGCCAACGGTCGTTTCTATTGTGCCACTACTCTTGCCTCTAGATTGACCTTCAGATAGTGCTCGATTATATCTCTTGGAATACCTGTCATATCGCTTGATGTCCATGCGAATACCTCGAGGTTATTCGTTAGCAGGTTTAGTAGCCTCCGACTGTATTCTTATAACAAGGTCGTTCCAATTGTTACTGTATGTTTTGGGTACGTTTCATTAATTACCCACTGCACCGCTGATAGGGGTCGAATACCTGGTCACCGATTCTGGCATGGGTACACATCCTTTGTGACATGACGGCTCCTACTCTCCATATCGTGGGGAACTTCAAGACGCCTGTAAGACGCCATGTATGGTAGATGCTATTGCCCTGAAGGCCCTCATCCCCCGGTCGGCCGAGGAAGATGTTGTGCGACAATGGTTCTGATACCACCACGAATGACAAGGACTCTAACCGTCTCTTGGGTCCATCATATAGTTCTACCCAGGCTTAGATTATTTCTGCAGAAGTACTCTTTCTCCTGAGAACATGGTTAGGGTGTACTGTACAGGGGTCAGGGTTTTCTTAACGGACTCTGGCATTTGCTCAAAATAGTGGTTATACATGATGTCGGATGAGCTTCCTCCGTCTACTAGTACCCTGTGAACTATGCCTTCCTCTATCTTGAATTGGATAAAACCGGGTCTTCTAACATTTCTTCCTTCAACAAAGGAGGGAAATTCAGTACCGATTTGCTCCATATTAGTCCTTCCAAGACTAGGGGTTGACGAATGTGTTGTCTCTTGTGTGCCACTGCCGGATGAACCATGAGTATCTGGGCTTCCTTCCTCTTGTCAACCGCACTATTCCTTCTTGCCTTGATGTCTTTAACCAAGTGAGTCAATTCTCTTGTCTTGATTGCTAGCTCTGTCTGTTTTTTTGACTAAAAACATTCCTCCGTGTCATGTCCCTTGGCCATGTGGAAGTCATATTACTTTTTGGAGTTCTGCTGTGTGGGTGTTTTGTTAAACAGGTTATGGGGTTTGAACTTTAAGCGAACCCCTTCTATTGCTAAAATTTCCCTTGGGGTTATAGTCAACTCTGTAAAAGGCCTCTTTTCTCTATCGTATGGCTTATCTTGCCGAGGGGAATGGGTTTCGTCCCCTTTTCGTCATTTCTGCCTTTTTGTAAGTCTCGTTCCCCTCGGAAACCAACCATGAGACGGGCCTGCCGGTACGGGTTGTTGTTTAGAGGAATGCAAGAGGGACAGGTCCATCTCCCTCGAGGTTTTTTTTCCAATAAATTGCTTTTTCCCATCTCAAGAAGGCTTCAACCCTCTACTTGGTTCATTCCATGGTTGTGTGGATTCTAGCATTAGGTTCTTATATTGTCTGGTCTTGATACAATGTATGAAGCTTGAAATCCTCATTTGTTCATCAACACTAGCGATCTGCAGAGATTCCTCTTTATACCTAGCCATGAAAGTCCTCAAATTGTCACCGTCATGTTGCTTGACGTGGTGCAGTTGTACTGGGTTTTTGATATGCCTTCTTTGTTACGTGAAGTGATCCAATAACCGACCCCTTAATTCTTCGAATATCGATCGATCCGGGCGGTAAGTTGTTATACCACAACCATCTAGAACCCACTAATGGTTGGATGAATATTTGCCACCACACAGGCATAGACCATCCATCCATAAGGGCCACCCCCATCGAATAGTAGGAGATGATCCTCCGGATCTGTCGTTCCATCATGCGTTCACATATTAGGGGGCATCTTGGTCTTGGCTGGGCATGCAAAGTCGTTAATTGTTTGCGTGAACTTGCTTTGGTATCGTGGTTGTAAGGTGCTGATAGATCTTCCCATTCGCCATCAATGACCCTTTGTTCCGTGTGCATGATTGATCCATGGGCGATGTGCATTTGATTATACAAACCTGACCCCAAATGGCTCCTTGGGGGTGGGTTTATGTTTGTAAGGTTTGCCAGTATTGAAGCCGAGGTCATGGAAGGTAATGCCAAGAATGAAGGAGGCCTAAACTGAGTTGGCTCCCTTCTATTCGTCCTCACGATGGAGGAGTAACATATGATAGGTGTTCCCGTAGGGGGTGTGACGAAGTATGGCTTATGGGTGGTGCGCTAGAAATCGGAGAGACCACTCATGGTTCTTCGTCATAAGACAATTGCAGCCTAAGCCCTTTGGCCAGTTCCGCCCGGACGTACTCATTCATCTAGAGTGTCGTAGTTGTAGGAAATTGGTTCACCCCAATTCAGGGGTTAACTTGACATGCTGAGTTGTCCCTAGAGTTGGTGGTCCAGGTAGGACCGTCGATGTTATACTTTGACGCACCACGGCCCCACAGTGACCGCCAAAATGTTTAGATATTAGGTCCGGGAACCGAAAGGGCTTCTGGTAGATGCTCCTTTAGAGGGATTAACTAAAAGCATGCTCTTCAATGTGGACCTGTGTTCGGCGGCTTTGAATAATGGCGATTGGTAGACTACGTGTAGGTCATTATTTGAACCGGAGACCCCGAAGAAATCACGCCAAAATCAGAAATCTTACGATGCTACCGTTTCGAGCATAATCATCAGGGATGCGTCTAGAAAGCATTTAAACCGATAGTGGGCAACCGAGTCCACTTTCGCGTCTGTTTCTAGTAGTGGGTAATAGTCTTTGGGTGTGGCTCGATTTAAATCCTTGAAATCTATACAGATTCGCCACGAGTTATATGTTTTTCTTACCATGATCGAGTTAGAGATCCAGGAGGGATAACGTATCTCCTTTAGGATCATCCATGTTGTTAACCTATACAGATTCGCCACGAGTTATATGTTTTTCTTACCATGTACTTCTTCTGGCACTGCATCACCTATTAATTATCTTATCTCTCGTTAATTAAACAAAAACATTTTAGCCTACACATTTCAAACTTTATCCTACACCTATCAAAATTTATCATACATATATCCTACACATATCGAAATTTATCCAACACTTTATCCTATACATATCAAAATTTATCCTACACTTTATCCTACATATATCAAAATTTATCTTACACTTTATCCTACACATATTAAATATTTTTGTATACCGTAAATTAAGTTGTCTTGAAAGAGTATATTTTAAAAATGAGTTACAAGTTCAATTAGTTAGCTAATTTAGGGGAATATAATAAATTAATTAAAATTGTAAATTTACATATATGGCGTTACAATGATGTTAATTACACAAAATGAAGCATTTTTATTGGTTTAAAACATATTATTTTTGTTCTTACAAAAAAAAAATTCTACTCTTTTTAGCGACCATTGTTAACCATTGTGACCCCAACCCCACACCACCTAAGACCCGCCACATGATAACCACATACTACTCTTCCAAGAAACTCAGAAAACGCCTCCTTTTTCATACCCAAAACACACATAGTCCAAGTAATCGGCTCGACACGATTTTAAAACCAGACGAGCTCGAACCCACCCTTGCTCGGCTTGACTTAGCTCATTTACAACCCTAGCTTATGGTTGTTTACTTGTTTATGAGATGAGCCAAACCAAGCTCAAGTCAACTTGAAATCATCAACTTAGTTGAAGTATAAGCTAGAACTTGACTAGTACACAATTCAAGACATCTCGGCTTGCTCGGTTTCTACAAAACAATCATATTTTTGAACTAATAATGTATATTGTGAGTTATAGATAATATAAAATAGTAAGTATATACACACTTAAAACCACAATAAGAAAAAGGTCTAGAAGGCCGAGTACTTGCAAAGTAATCGCAACAAGGTATGTTGTCGAGGTGATTTTCTTCAACTCAGGCTAATTACTTGGAATCAATCAAAGACGGTTAACCTGAGCTAGAATCGAATTTAATTAGTTTACTCGGGACGATTTTGACTTAAAAAAACAAAATATAATATTTGTGTATATAATATTAATGAAAGATTATCAATTTTTGAAATGATTTAGTGACATCTATCCTTTTCATTTATACTGATATTCACGTATTTTGTTATAGATATTAGTGAAATTATGATATTTCACATATATATAATTTCCTAAAAATTAACTTCAATATAATGTATCATGTACGAGTACTCTCTGCCTAGTCCAATTACTCACAACTCACCAGTTGACTGACTTGAAAGCGCCTAGCGAATTTTGTAACCATGAAAAATAGTTAAATAGAGCTTGATCTAAATGTACCTCCCTCCTCACTAGTTGTACACCCTTGTGAGAGAAAAAGTGTGAATCGCACCTGTAAGGATGGGTGGGTATATTTAATATCACCCTCAAAAAATTACCTAATAAAAAATAGCGAGACTCATGCTTGTTAAATCTTTCACGAGCCAACCTTTAGTTTTAGATATAAAGCTTAAAACGAGTGAAGTTTAAAATTTCTTCTTCAGGTACTTTGAAATGGTAAGTTACTATATCTTCCTCTGAAAATCCCAAAGAAACAGGCATATCATTCATAATAATAACCGAAAACAAATCAAAGTTCACCTTGTCAATGTAAGATACATAACCCCCTTATACTTAATGTCTGGAAATTCAGTAAAACTTCCACCATGATGAAACTTTAGACTGAAACAATATGGGTGTTTAACTGAAATCATCAAATCACAAAGAAGATTAGAACATTATACAAATCAGTGGCTTAGGGTTTAATCAAACAATGGGAATCAACATATCGTACTCTACAGTTGGATTAAAAGGAGACTATCATCTCGAACACGCCAGCAGCTCCAATTATCATTCATCTTTGTATGAATTCGATTAGGGTAGATTGATTAAGGTTCTGGGAATAAGAAGTGTGTTTGTGTTTGTGTGGGAGACGATTCAGTAGAGAGATAATATAGAAGAAATATGTAAATGTCAACTTTACCCTTACATTAACGGAAGCTTTGAACGGCGTCTATTTTTTGGACTGTATTAGCAAAACAAAACAACGCTAATGACTGTTTTAGCAACAAATCTTGATTTTGGACTGATCTAGCAATTTGTGTAAACCCTCAGGGACGAATTTAGCAATTTTCTCTTAATTAAACAAGCGTGGCTTGAGGTTGACTCTACTTGCTAAACTTTTGGTTGAACTACATAAATTAATATTTTCCATCAATATATGTTCTTCTCTTATGCTTGAAAACTTGTGATTAGGTCTTGTTGTTGGCTGGCACTGATTCTTCGGCTGGAACCATGGAATGGTGTTTCTCGCTTTTAGTAAACCATCCACAGTTTCTACGAAAGGCGCAAAAAGAGATACATAGAAAAGTTGGAAAAGAACGTCTTGTTGAGGAGTCAGATATAGTTGACATACCTTACATTCGTTGGATTATAAATGAGACATTACGATTATCCCCTACGGCTCCTTTACTAGTGCCTCACGAGTCATCACAGGACTGTATTATTGAGGGTTACAACGTCCCGCGTGGGACCATGTTGCTTGTTAATATATGGGCCATACATCACGACCCTAAGTTGTGGACCGACCCTGAAAGGTTCAATCCTGAAAGGTTTGAAGGGCTTGAAGGAGCGGAGAATGAGTTTAAGTTAATGCCATTTGGGGCTGGAAGGAGGGGTTGTCCAGGGGAAGGTTTGGCAGTTCGTATGATTGGGTCAACTCTAGGATTGCTAATTCAATGCTTTGATTGGGAACGATTAAGTGATACGATGGTTGATATGACAGAAGGTCCCGGAGTCACCATGCCCAAGGCCGAACCATTGCTTGCTAAATGCCAACCGCGGCTAGAGATGCGATATCTACTTGCCCAACTTTGAATCCTTTTTGTAACTTATATTTTAATTAGCATACGAGTTAATGAATTTGTGTACTTGTTAAAAGAAGGTTAAAGTTTCAGTTAGTTATTTCTCTTAAAATCGTAACATAACTAATACGTAACAGGGAGCAATAGAAAAGTAATAAATTATTGGTCATTTGAGTTAGTTAAAATCCGTTAAATACATTAACTGTAACAGAGTAGGTGTTTAATTAAAATCACTCAACTTTTATGTTGCCCCTTCATATGATTTTTTAAACTCTTTTGATTTTCGGGAAGTCCGACCGTTTCTTTCACGAGCAACCTTGGGCATTTCAAGTTTCTCCGATTTTTGATTGCCACATAAATCATTTCCTCAAGTTTGTTTCAGTTAGAAGAGAACTCAAGTTTGAAAAATCACAGTCTGCTCCTTGGAATCTTGTGTCATAAACAAAAAAAGTTTCAAAATCATCCACAATCCAAGGTTTAAGTTATGCTACACATTCTCTTAAATTTAGGATTGGTACAAAGACACAATGGGTCGTAAGTGTCTATTGATATAAGCAGCGATTGAAGGAACAAGTTAATCGCAAAGTGAGCCTTTTCTTATTTCAATGAGTTGCAGTACAAAAACGAAGAAGGAGCATTCTCCTTTAAATAGCATAAAGAAACAAACGGGTATATGCATGAACTTTGCATAACCCAACAAACTTATTCAGCGAAAAATTCAAAAGATAATAACGTAAACTTCAGATAAAGGCTCAACAAACTTTCTTTGAAATCTTCTACCCACGTGCAGATAACTTTTCTTTGCATGCTTCCACATCAGACTTCATGCATGGGAGTGTAGTGTCACTTTTTGATTGCCACATAAATCATTTCCTCAAGTTTGTTTCAGTTAGAAGAGAACTCAAGTTTGAAAAATCACAGTCTGCTCCTTGGAATCTTGTGTCATAAACAAAAAAAGTTTCAAAATCATCCACAATCCAAGGTTTAAGTTATGCTACACATTCTCTTAAATTTAGGATTGGTACAAAGACACAATGGGTCGTAAGTGTCTATTGATATAAGCAGCGATTGAAGGAACAAGTTAATCGCAAAGTGAGCCTTTTCTTATTTCAATGAGTTGCAGTACAAAAACGAAGAAGGAGCATTCTCCTTTAAATAGCATAAAGAAACAAACGGGTATATGCATGAACTTTGCATAACCCAACAAACTTATTCAGCGAAAAATTCAAAAGATAATAACGTAAACTTCAGATAAAGGCTCAACAAACTTTCTTTGAAATCTTCTACCCACGTGCAGATAACTTTTCTTTGCATGCTTCCACATCAGACTTCATGCATGGGAGTGTAGTGTCACTTTCAACATCCCCCCCCCCCCCCCCCCCCCCCCCCCCCCCCCTTGATGCACACTCCTGCACTCCAATCTTAAACGTTAGATGAACTAACTTTTCTCTTGGAACTGCCTTGGTCATAAGGTCTGCAAGCTGCTCATTAGTACCACAAAACTCTAGCTTCATCTGCCCTTGATTTACCATGTCACGAATTAAATGGTATTTGAGTTCTATATGTTTTGACCGGCTATTCATAATTGGATTTTTTGACAAATTGTTTGCAGACTTGTTATCACAAAATGTGATAGATTCATTATGTTGACTTATAACAAGGTCATGTAGTATTCTCCTAAGGCAAATGGCTTGACAGCCTCCTATAGTAGCTGAGATATACTCGGCTTCAGTACTTGAACGAGCAATTGTCTTCTGCTTTTTCGAGCACCGTGAAACTGCTCCATTCCTGAGTAAAATTACATTAGTTGATACACTTTTCCTATATCCATGCATCCTGCCTAGTCACTATCGGTATAACCAACAAGTTGCAAATCATTTCTTCGCTCATACCTTAAACCAAGATCCACCGTTCCACAATGTAGTGTAATACTTTCTTTGTTGCAGCTAAGTGTTGCTTGGATGGAGATTGCATGATACTAGCAAGTACTCTAACTGAGAATGCCACATCAGGTTTGGTGTGAGTAAGGTACATGAGACCACCCACTATATAGTGTCTCATTAACCTTATCCTCTCCATCTTCTGAAGGAGGCTTATCACCTGGACTCATTAGAATTGCTTCAACCTTACTACCCTTCATTTGAAACTTGTCAAGAAGACTTCTAGCATACTGTCGTTGACTCACACAAATTCCATCAGTTGACTATTTTACTTCAAGCCCAAGAAAATATTGCAGCAATCCCATGTCGGTCATACTCGAAAACCTCCTGCATACCTTGTTTAAATTCTTAAATGAGTGACTCACAAGAGCTAGTCTAGTCTGTTTTATATACAAGATTGGCTCGTTAAGACTTCAGTTGTACCCATTATTGGTGAAGTACCCATCTATTTAGGAGCTTGTTTAAGACCATACAGAGCCTTTTTCAGTTTATACACTTTGTCTTCAGAGTTTTTCAGCTTCTATCCTTCCGGTTGCTCCACATAAATATCTTCATCGAGTTCCCCATTTAGGAATGCTGACTTTACATCCAATTGGTGTACAAGCCAACCCCTCTGTGCCGCAACAGCAAGTACTACTCTGATTGTTTCAAACCTTGCTTCTGAAGCAAAGGTTTCTTCAAAATCTACACCCTTTCCTATGAGTAACCCTTGGCAACTAATCTAGCCCTATGTCTGATTACCTATCCATTAGCATCAAGTTTAGACTTAAATAGCCACTTAAGGCCAACAATATTCTTACCGGCCGGAAAAGGGACAAGCTCCCATGTGTTATACTTTTCAATTGCTGCAATTTCTTTAGCCATGGCAGCTTGCCATACTTTCTTGTGTGCATCATCATCAAAGCACAAAGGATCACATATACTTAGTGCAAATTGTAAATGAATGTACACCTCTGGTTCAAGAGCCTAAGTTGAAGCATAAATATCTGAGAGAGGTCGAATATTTAATGGGGTCTGCATGCTTTGACTTGAGAAAGCATCAAGGGTAGTACCCACTAAACTTGAGGGTTGCATTTCATGAGATAATGTCTACGGCATATTAGAACTAGTTGTTGTTGACCCTGCATTGGATTCTTCTTGTGTGGGACCACCTTCTTCGTAAGATTAAGACAAGTCTTCTACCGAAAAGTTATCATCAAAAGCCACATCAAAATTACCTTTGTCACTTTCGCTTTTCTCTTTCCAATTTCGCTTCTTCAATGATTGTAACATCTCTACTTGCTTCAAACTTTCGTGTAACAGGGTCTATATCGCAGCCCCCGTCCCCACCCTGGGAGTGGGTGCCGTGAGCCTGGTGGGTGATATCGGTGTTTATTAAATTTGCAGCGGAATTAAAACATCAGGATCGTAGTTAGGATATAATTTCAGAGTTTGTAAAACACCAAACGTTTTATATTAAACAAATGGGCTAAAACCCATATTTCATTTATAATGTATTTATAGGGATAAAACCTAATTGCTGAAAACATAAACTTCTTCTTTTTTTAGGTAACTTATAGCCACTTTATTTAAGCATTCAGTGCTCCATAGCTGGCTTCTAATAGCTTTACAACAAGTTGCCTGAAACGCGTTTTGAAAACATTTTATCAGCAAGAAATACTGACGAGTACATTCCATTTTTACAAAATGGCACATTGTTATAACTTTACAGTATTAAGGGTAATTACAATGTTTTTATCTAACAAAAACTCCAAAGTATTTGTCACTTGACGGATCTGTGACTATGGTCATATCACTCATGGCAAACCCATTACCCAATTGTGAAGATTATCAAGTACTGTATACAAACCACATAATACTGGCAGTAATTGTAGAATACAAAAACTTAATCCCTGTAAGTATAACTTTGAAAAACATTTATGGTTTTGTAAATAAATTTGATGAAAAGAAGAATGAATCACTTCGTAAACTTAGGTTTTTACTATAAGCTTCCTGGTAATATTTTCGGATGATTTTCCTAAGTTCCTAATAAAAATATACAATGCACGTGTGTTAGTATAATAACCCAATTCAACTTTATCAATACATCACGAGATCAGAACCCCAACATAGTTTACAAAGCATAACATTTATCAGGCAGCGCTTTGGCATCCGTTGTTGGGTTCAAGATCGATCAGACAGGGTATCGAATCAGTGACCAGGGGTTAAAACACTTACAACGGAGCAGAGCTTCGTGAAATTAGGGGGATTGGGTATTATATTTTTGTTCATAAAGTTTGAGAAAGAAAGAGATTTTGAACGAATTTGAACCGCAGACTGAAAGCTATATTTATAGCTGAAATCTGATACTCTCGCTCCCCGCGACATGCCCAAGCCAAATCCTCTCGCGCCCGCGAGACACCCTAGCTAGGGCTTAGGTGTGACTAGTCAGCAGTGAAGGTGTGACACGTGGACGACACGTGTTCCAAGGCGTGTCCGGAAAGGTACAATCATCTTGCTCCCCACGAAAGGTTTCTTCGTATGTTGCGGCCCGCGACAGACATAAAATTATTATTTTATTCATTTTTCAAACCAAATAACGTTACGCGTGTTCGATTTTTCAATTACGGAGTGTTTTTAGGACATTTTTAGGGTTGTTATAGTCTAACAATCGGTAACTTGAAGGACTTTGAGCAGAATATCCATTCATCACCATTCTCTTTGATCTATCATCCAACTTTTTTCTTCGATGTCATTACACATGTTTGTATGCAATACTTCCAAAAATCCAAAGCTTGGACACATCAGGTGTTTCTCCAGACCATGCCGTGCCTGAAGTGGAGTTTTTCCTTTGAATGCAGTTGTAGGGGATCGGTTAAGGATGTATATAGTTGTAGCCACTGCTTCAGCCCAAAGAAAGTTTGTCATCTCCTTTTCTTTAAGCATACTTCTCACCATCCCATAATAGTGCGGTTCTTCTGCTCCACCACACCATTAAGTTGAGGTGTGTGTGGAGTAGTTAGTTCCCTTCGAATTCCTTGCTCATCACAAAAACTGTTAAATTCTTTAGAAAACTATTCCACTCCCTTGTCAGTACGCAACACTTTTATAGAACTTTCACACTGCTTTTCAACCAATTGTTTGAACACTTTAAATTTGTCAAATGCCTCTGATTTGTTTGAGATAAAGTAAACCCATGACATCCTTGTGAGATCATCAACCAGAAGAAAGTAATACAAGCTAAGTCCAAGACTTTGGACTTGCATGGGACCATAAAGGTCTGCATGAACAAGTTCAAGTCTTGCCTTAGCTCTCCATGAATGAGATGTGAAGGGGTTCGAGTATGTTTACCAAGTAAACACCCTTCACATTTGGCCCGTTCTTCTGATTCTAGGAATGCCCTTTACCATATTTTTATCATGCAAAAGCCTCATACTATCAAAAATTAAATGTGCAAACCTCTTATGCCATAGCTAGGAACTTGAGTCACCACCGGTTGTTGTTACTTCAGGGGAGGAAGCATCCAGTAGGAACATATTGTTAGTAAGGATGTGAATCTTCATAATAACCACACCATTGCTTTTAATGGTGCATTCATCATGCTTAAAAAGCAGTGAGTAACCCTTCTTCATGTGTTTTCCTACACTAAGTTTGTTATACTCCAAAGAAGGGAATAATACACATCATCGAGGAGCCTTGAACCATTTGAACCAACATTAATTCGAACTGTTCCCTTGCCTTAAATAGCCAGTTTCCTCTTGTTTCCCAATTGTACATCAACTTTGAAGGTTTCATCAAGATGAATAAAGCTAGGTCTTGAACCTGTCATATGATTGGAACACCCAGAATCTAAAAACCACAGGTTATTGTGTAGGTCCATTTTCGGAGGATCGATCATGAAACCAAATCACTTGTTTATCACAAACACGGTCACGAGTGCGGAATCCCCGTGATGATGCCAAACCAAACACAGAATATATAACAAAAACACGAAGTAACCAACGATTCACAGTCTATTGATTAAAACGGATGAGAACAAGCATCAAACACATACACACAATGTATGAAGGTAAACTCACAGTAGGGGTATGCTCTCATGGTTTCACATAGAAACCAAGTGGTGTTTATATAGGCAGCCCAGCCCAATGTCAACGAAACATATAAATGGGCCTGACGAAATACCAAAGACGACGAAAGACAAGGTCTTTTGTCACTGTTCATGACAAAACATAGAGGGATGACCATCAAGGTTTTTCGTCACACCTGAGTTCGACGAAAGACAGTCTTTTGTCGAGGGCTGCAAAACAGGTATGCTGCAAACTGTCAAACAGTTTGCAGCAGACTGAATAAACACACAAGACATAAAATACCCAACATATGCAACATGCATCAGTATTTAAACATTACAAACCAACGAGACAAACTGTCGAACCAAATTAGAATAGGAGGATATCCAACTTGGTCGACTAACGGACATACAGACTCGATAATTAAAAGACCGTAAAATACAACACTTATAAAGAACAAGTTACAGACACAAAATATGCATCAACAAACTCCCCCTTGTCTGTTACTTGGTCTTCGGTCTTCGGTCTTCAATCTTCAGTGCTTCAGTGACTAGGTGCTTCCGGCGTGAATCCCTCGGTAAAAACAGAAACAAGCGACGCATTGAAATTGTAGCGCTTGATCTAGCATCCGAAAGTTCTCTCGATCACCCTTGAACACAATAACCACGTCATGAGTATCCGAATCGTAACACCACAATGCCATATCGTCAAGAAAGTTCTGTTCCATGGGCATCAACGGAATCTTGTTCATGACCTTCGCCGACTGATATATGAGCTTGTAACGAGCCGTGTTGGTCGATGGGTCCAACGTGAACTTGATTTTTTGATATACCGGAAACTATGGTTTATACGATTCATCCTTCCACCCTTTCTTCCGTTCGAACTTGATTTTCCTTGCAAATAATGTTGCGCCAAAATAATTTGAACGATTGATTATTTCCAGCTTCGATAAGGCGGCAACATCATAGAACGGCAGAGATAAGATGCTCAGCATTGAATTGAAATACTGGATTCCATGTTCGCGCTTGATTGCAACACAATGAATTTCCTTCACGAACATCTAGCTCAGAATCTTCCCATGTGGCTTAACTTTTTCAAATTACAGAAAATCAACTTGTGCTTCAGGAGGCGTAGGCTTTTCGACCTTTGACAAGAACCTTTTTCTCCATTCTTGGAATGAATCCATCGGATTATCTGAAGACGTACGATTCTTTAACTGCTCGTCAATATCTTCCTGATTTTCTTTCATCCATTCTTCATCAAACGGATCCATTATACGGTTTTTGAACTCATCCATTATACGGTTTTTGAACTCAGTGCCATTGTCTCTTCGGATCCTCTTCACTTTCAACGAGTACAAATTTTCTAGCAAAGTAAGAAGATTCTTGAGGATTTCAGGAGTTTCACTCTTGTGCGCCATAATAGATTCCCAAGAAAATCTAGAGTAGTCATCAGTAACCACCAGACAATAAGCATCCCCAAAGGTTGTCTTGTGTTTCATAGGTCCAAAGAGGTCCATATGAAGACGTTCGAGAGGCATGCTAACATTGTTGACTTTCTTAATCGGGTGAGACTTCTTCGTTTGCTTTCCCTTCTGGCACGAAACACAGACATCTTGTAGATGAAAATTCTTCACAGGCACACCATTCACAAGATTGTTTTTCACCAAATGGTTCATTTTTCTTAAGTGAATGTGCCCCATTCGTCTGTGCCAAGATATAGACTCCTTTTCTGTGGCTTTCGAGACAAAACATGTCACTTGTGCAGATGTCGTAATTGCTTGGCTCATAACAAGAATATAAAGATCATCAACCCTTGGAGCCGATAAGAGAATCCATTCTTTAGGAATTTTGAAACCAGGCTTCAGCACAAAAAAACCGGCATCATCAAAATGCACGGTGAATTTCTTATCACAGATTTGCGAAACACTCAGAAGATTGTGATCAATTTGACGAACATAATTGATCTTATCGAAACACACAACACCATTGGAGATCATTCCTTCTCCAGTGATATATCCGCCTTTGTCTCCAGCAAATGCGACCTAACCTCCTCTAATGTTTTTCACATCATACAGAAGTCGTAAGTCGCCTGTCGTGTGCCTAGATGCTCCACTGTCAACAATCCAATGACTATTAACAGTTCCTCCTAGAACATCCTGCACATTTCATTTGACGATTAGTTGAGGATGGGGACCCAAGCCTTAGTGGTCTTGGGTCGTCCCTGAGCATCACGAAATGTGATCTCGATTTCTTGATGATTTTCAAATACAACACCTCCCCCTGAACTTTCACCCGTTTTAGGTTTCCAACTCTGATTTTGTTTACCAGATTGAGTCTTATGAAAAGATTTTGAAATTTCTGGTTTTAACGGTTGTGATGAACTTGATTCCTTTTTAACAGATTTGACTTTAGATTTTAAAGCCTTTTATATTGTCTTGACGTTTTGACGTCATTTTTTTTTATTCTTGTTCTTTAATAGTTCGTTTATCATGTTTTGGTGAAACAGAACGACGTTGTTGGTGACCTTTTTCAGGAGGGGCTCTCTCAACAAATTTTTCTTTGGGAGTATTTGTACAGTTTTTAATGATATGTCCAAACTCCCCACATTTAAAACAAGTTCTCCTTTCAACAAACTTAGGAGAATCCGATTGACGGACAGATGTCGAACCTGTAGATCCAGAGGTACTTGCTCTTTCATCACACCCATTTGTGTGTTGAGTGTAGTTGTTTTGACTGTTGCGTTTTAAAATTTTCACTTGTTGGACAAAATCGGTGTTTGATTTATTTTCAAAAGTCTCAATTTTATCAGTACCCTTTGATGCTACAAATTTGACATCACTGCTTTTCTTCTTGTAACGAGCTCCTTTTGTTTTAAACTTTGATTGAGGAACTTTAGGCTTTTGAGCTCGTTGTTCTTGCTGTTTACCCTTAGAAGCAATAGGTTGTTGCTTTGTCGGTAATCTTTGATTTCCAAATTGTTTTCTAATTTCAGATTTTGGAATAGGATCACATTGAGTTACAACAACTCCCGGGATTGTCTTTCCCAAAAACTTGCTGGTATTATCTTCAAAAACTTTATCAATCGAAGATGGATTGACATTTTTAATTGGAAAATCATGGTCTGAATAAATTTTAGCATCACCGACCAAAGTATACAACACATTATTACTCTTAACGGTAGACATAGATTCCTTGTCATCCTTGACAGGATCTATCACTTGTTTGGCAAAAGGTTGTACAGCAGGAGTAGGAGGATCACAAAGAATATGATTCTCAATTGGAATTTCTACTCCTTTCATCTTATCAAGTGATGTATCCTGATCACTCACATATGATTCATCATCAGACGAATCATAGTCCTCAATAATTGGAGCACTTTGATGCGTCGATGTTGAAGTTTCTGTTTCTACAGATGAGGTACTCGAGGAACTGTCCGATTTGAACCCTAATCCTGTAGTAACTTCCTCATAATTGAGAGGCACACTTGGTTCAAAACAAGGCATTTCCTCTTCATCGGGCATTCGAGTATAGCTGTGTCTCAAAGGGGGCGGACACGACTTATACCCAACGCCTTTCTTGTTCCCTTTCAGTTGTTGAACGTCTATGATGTGATCAAGCACATATCAGGAGTTAGAATAACTCTCCAATTTGAGCTTGATTGCATCATGCTCGCATTTTTCTATGGCTAGCTCTTTCTTTGTTTCCTCAATGATATTAATGTAGTTATTAATACCAATTTGTTTGTTGAAAACAGTTTTTGTCAATTCGGAAACATTTTTCTTTAAAGTTTCGATTACTAATTTAAAATCTTTTTCATTTCGAGCTAAAGCCATGTTTGCCTCTTTACACTTAGACAGCTCAATAACCAAACTTTGATTATGACTATGAATCTTTTAGGATTCCAGTTTCAAATCTGCACACATGTTACATACACTAGGAGTAGGAGTGTCGGAATTTACCTGACTCGTCGAGGCTGAGACATTTGCCATAAAGGCAGTCTGATAAGAAAAAGATCCATCTTCAGAGAAGAACTTCTCCATTTTGTTTGATGCGACAGCAGCCTTCTTGATCAAAATAGATTTCTGATACTTTAAATCCTCAGCTTCATTTGATAAGTCTTCAACATCAGAATTCATCCCTTCTTTCACATCTGATTCTGAATTATAACCTCCTGCATTCGAGCTTTCTTCATCCGAACTACCGCTATAACCAGAATATCATCACTTTCAGAAAATTCTTCCTTGTGAACATGCTTGATGTTATTGATGATTTTTGCATAACATGCGGTTCCTCCTCCTTCTTGATCACCATCCCCAAACTGTACTGACCAGTTACACCCTTCATCAGCTTGAACGACTAATGCTCGGTTGGTGTTTAAAGGTCCATACTTGTTTTGGTTGGTCGTGTTGTTCACAGCTACCATCCTTCTTTCACGGTTTTCTTGATTTGTGTTGGAGGTACTCGTCTGATTTCGAAAGGGATTTTGATTGGCTTGTTTTCTCGGTCGAGTGCACTCACATTTGAAGTGACCCTTTTCGCCGCAATTAAAACATGTAACAGTATCCTTATCGAAACCGTACTTCGTATCCTTCTTGCTTTCCAAGGAAGTTCTTCCTGTACGACTCATATAATCTTTAGCCCTTCTAACAGCACTTGCGAACGCCCACTTGATGTCCATTAACTCCATTTCATCACGGTCTATCTGTTGATAATCTTTATTGGTCAAATTAATGTTTCCAATTTGACCTGCGACCAATCCGCAATAGGCACTGACCATTGTATTGATAAGTTCCATATGCTCCTTTGCCACTTCGATGCTAACTTTCAAAAGGTTTGAAGTATTAACTCTGACTGTGTTGGGGTTTTGGGGTGGAGGGTTGTTACTGTAACATGCTTGCTGTTGTTGTGGTTGGACTTGTTGTGGTGAGGGAGGAAGATAAGCACTTGGATCAAATTGAGGTTGAGTAGTGGAAACTTCAGGTGGAGGTTGGGGTGTAGGTAGCCAGGCACTCGGATCGAGTTGAGGTTTTGAAAAAGTGTGAGCTTGAGCAATAACATGCACTGGTGGAAGATAGGCACTCGGATCGAAAACCTGAGGTGCAGCTGACTGGGGAAAAGGAAAGGAGCTTGTATTGGACATAAACGCCGTTTGTATCTTTGGTTGCTGACTGGAACTGGAACTAGCTGCAGGATTAAACCCTCCAAGATACATTTCCGTATTTTGAGGAACTGCAATCCTTTTAGCTTTCCGGATTTCCTCTTCATTCTTGTGTTCCAGCTTCTGAACGAACTCATAGATACTGACAGTATCTAAAACACCCTATGCTTTAGCAGTTCAATGAATGGACTCCACTTTGGGGGTAGAGCATCAGCAAACCTTGCAACCATTTCTTGTTGAGTTGCAAGAACAACATAAGAATACATTTCACTAATCAAATGATAAAAACGAGTTGTCATATCTTTTAAAGTTTCGTTCTCCATGAATTGAAATGCTTCAAATTCCTTCTTCAACAAATCGTGGCGTGCCTTTCTAGTAGCCGCATTCCCTTCTCCTCTTGCTACCAAGGCATCCCATAAGGCTTTTGTGCTAGTACAATAAGCGAATTGATGATAAATTTCTTTGTGGAGTGCTTGTGTAAGAATAGCAAACGCCTTCTTTTCCAGATCATATGCCTTTTTGTCATTTTCTTGCATATTTGCCAAGGTTGTCGCATTTGATCCTGCTTCTTCAAGAGTTGTGTTATATGGCGAAGTGAAGTACGTCCATAACTCGGTGTTTTGCCCTAGAACATAAGTGTGAAAACTAACTTTCCATGACCGATAGTCGTTCATATGATTCAGCTTTGGCGGGCGATTGTTGCTACCCGTTTCATTCTCACTTAACAACAGATTTTGAATGCTTTGATTCTGATTCGTCACGCATGCCCATTGACTTGCACTAATAGATTGTTGTGGCATAACATTCCTTAACCAAGCGGCTGCGGAGGTCTGATCTTGACCTGGACTTGGACCCGTGCTCCAATCCCAAGGACTCGTACTCATGATTGAAGTATAAATGAGAATACCTAGTCACACACTTGAAAACAAACTGTTAAGATACTTTTGCAAAGCCTCTGTTGAAAAATTGACAAGTATCCCCACGAAAAACTAGGTATTTGGTGAAAAACCAATTCAGATGAAAAATGGCTTTTCGTCAAAAACACTTGTTACAAAAAACAAGTTTTTCGTCAACAGTACCTTTGACGAAACACTAGGTAATTTGTTGAAGTTGCTTTTGATTAAACACTAGGTATTTCGTCGCTTGGGTTTTTCGTCAATGATGGTCACAGACACAGACGGAAAGTTGGTGAGATTTTTCAAAAGGAAATCTTATCTTTTTCTCTGACAAGGACACCCGATTCAACTTACCAACATACCCATCTTACCAACCCAACATGGTCTTGCCAATATTTTAATCAATTTATCAATTTTCTTTTAATTTTAAAAGTTCAAGAACACTATGAAGGTTTGAAGATAATATGAAGAACACTGATGATCCCTTGAAGATCTGAAGATTCCGGCCAAGTTTTTCAAAGGAGAAATTTTCCGAATCACAAATTTGCTTAAAACTTTCAATGAAAACCCAGTTTTTCCATGAAAACGTGCAATTTAACAAGGTTTTTGATAAAACTTTTAGCAAACAACAAGATCTAAACAGATTTATTTAAGAAACTTTTTCAGAAAATTATGAGTTTTTCAAGAACACAGTTTTAGAAAATCACAAATAACACTTTAAACACTTGATAAAATCACAACTATGTTTGGTTTTAAACAAGGATAAGAGCCAATGCTCTGATACCACTTGTAGGTCCGTTTTCGGAGGATCGATCACGAAACCAAATAACTTGTTTATCACAAACACGGTCATGAGTGCGGAATCCCCGTGACGATGCCAAACCAAACACAGAATATATAACAAGAACACGAAGTAACCAACGATTCACAGTCTATTGATTAAAACAAATGAGAACAAGCATCAAACACATACACATAATGTTTGAAGGTAAACTCACAGTAGGGGTATGCTCTCATGGTTTCACACAGAAACCAAGTGGTGTTTATATAGGCAGCCCAGCCCAATGTCGACGAAACATATAAATGGGCCTGAAGAAATACCAAAGATGACGAAAGACAAGGTTTTTCATCACTGTTCATGACGAAACATAGAGGGATGACCATCAAGGTTTTTCGTCACACCTACGTTCGACGAAAGACGGTCTTTCGTCGAGGGCTGCAAAACAGGTATGCTGCAAACTATCAAACAGTTTGTAGCAGACTGAATAAACACACAAGACATAAAATACGCAACATATGCAACATGCATCAGTCTTTAAACATTACAAACCAACGAGACAAACTGTCAGACCAAAGTAGAATAGGAGGATATCCAACTTAGTCGAATAACGGACATACAGACTCGATAATTAAAAGACCGTAAAATACAACACGTATAAAAAACAAGTTACAGACACAAAATATGCATCAACATATTGTTGTCTACCTGATGTGATTTTATCATTAGTCAGAACTTGTCATCTTATATGCATGCCATGAACAGGTGCGCCTCATCACATGTTTCTTCCTTGTCATTTTTTTCAGTCATGGTTGTAAAACTCCCGACTAGGCTCTGAGTACTCCCCGAGTACTCGCTACAAGGTAGGCTGCCGAGGCACGAGTACTATTCTCCCAGGCCAATTACTCCCCGAGTAATCTCCGCCTAAGCCGAGTATTCCCCGAGTACTCCCGAATCCGACTAGGGAGCGCCTAGCGACTTTTGCAACCACTTTCAGCCACATTTACTTGAGTGTCTTCGTTATACCAGCATTCTTTTGAGGTATGTCTGTACTTTTTACAAACATAGCACTGGGGTACCTTGCTCCGGTCCATGTTTCTCCCCACCCACGACCTCTCATAGTACCACGTCCACATCCACGGCCACGGAAGCCACTCGTATTTAGAGGTCGATTATTATCTTGAATAACTTGAAGTGCATGTTCTTCGGCTTTTCAGCATTTTAGTTTTCACTTTAACGACTTAGCATTCGTTGTTCATGGGACAATATGGAACCTACTAGTTAAACAGGAGAAAGATTTGACAAATCATAAGCTACCTCAATTGATGGAACTACAAAGTCAAACTTTGCTGTGAGACTCCTCAGCACTTTTTCAACTATTACTTGCTTTGTCACCTCTTCTCCATAAGATCTCTTCTGACTTACAATGGCCATAACCCTAGAGAAGTAATCACCAACCATTTCTCCTTCTTTCATGACAAGGTTTTCAAATTTCACGGCGGAGTCCTTGAAGCTTGATAGCCTTTACTTCTGCATCACCTTGAAATTCAAGCTTCAAGGTTTGCAAACTATCTTTAGCAGTTTGAGCAGCAGCAATCAAAGAGAAAAGAGTGTCATGTATGGCCTGTTGAATCAAAGCCATGGCATGAGCATCCCGTTTACTCATGGCCTTGATCTTAGTTTGATCAGACTCCTTGCTATCAATACCTGATTCCACAAGATCCCACAGATATCTAGATTTGAATATAGTCTTCATGCGGATACTCCAATAATCATAACCTTCACTTTTGAAAATCGGAATTGGAGTAGGAGCAGTAGGAAGAACGTTGGTTTGATCAGCCATGAATAATTGAAAGGAAAGGAAGGGATTGATGTGAAGGGTAGAGAGCAACCTTAGCTCTTATACCACTGATAAATGCAGCGATTAAAGGAACAAGTTAATTTCAAAGCGAGCCTTTTCTTATTTCAATCAATTGCAGTACAAAAAAGAAGAAGGAGCATACTCCTTTAAATAGCATAAAGAAACAAACAAGTATATGCAGGAACTTCACATAACCCAACAAACTTATTCAGCGAAAAATTCAAAAGATAATAATGTAAACTTCAGATAAAGGCTCAACAAACTTTCTTTGAAATCTTCTACCCACGTGCAGATAACTTTTCTTTGCATGCTTCCACATCAGACTTCATGCATGGGAGTGTAGTGTCACTTTCAACATCTATTAGTTAGTAAGTGTCGCTAGAATCAATATCAACTACCGAAATTGAGTTAAACTACTCAGAGGCTACACATGTAATTGAGTGTAACAACTTAGAGGCTACACATGGTTTTGTTTGGATGTTTGGCATAAGGATTTAAAAATACACTCGTTTATTGTAATTGTGATTGTGATAGTGACTAGTGTACATTTGAATCACTATAAAACTAGTTGAAAACGAGTACGCCATCAAAACATATATAACTTTACCTATGCAACAATGGAGGTTCCAAATCTATACATCTCCCTCCTCTTAGCTTCATACCTTTTCGCTACCCACTTCCGTCGCATATCGGCCAACCTCCTGAAGACTATCTTCCCCGCTCCCCCCATTATCGGCCATCTCTACCTCTTGAGACCATTCTTCTACATAATCTTAGCCAAAACTTCCACCAAACACAGCCATGTCCTCCTCCTCCACTTCAATCCACCATGTTGATAAAGAATCGAATTGAAATAGGTTGAGATTGTCAACAAAGGTCAGACTGATTAGCACTCAAGAAGCTCAAAATGAAGGAGCTCTCAAAAGATCGTTAATGACGGTGGTAAGAGAGATGGACGATGGAAAAGTTGTTTATTATTTCAAAAGATACCTTATATTATTACAGCAGTTTCCTTTTATACCCAAAACTCCTAACTATTTTCCAACTAACATACAACTTGCACAACTAACCAATCCAACTATCAAACTAACTTCTGTTGACTTATTTGACTGCTAGTTTATATCAATACCTCCCCGTTAAGCTGATCCTTGACCCCAAGGATCAAAAGTTGGAAACTTTTGCATTAACACTGTTGCATCTTCCCATGTAGCATCCTCAACAGCAAGACATCTTTCCACTTTATTAACCAGTGCATTACCTTTAAGTTAGATCTTGTAAGAACTATCGAATCAATCACACCTTCAGGTTCTTTGGTGATGAAGTGTTGTTCTCCATTAGTGACTATAGTAGAACTAGTATGTAATGATCCATGATGCTTCTTAAGCATAGAAACGTGAAGTGTATGGAAGATCCTGCAGGTAATTATAATTTGTAAGCTACTTACCCTACTTTAGACAAAACCATATAAGGGGGGACGGGGCGCCCCGTTTTCATCCATCCACCACGCGTGGATTACCGCGGAACACCGCCGCCGGTGGTTGCTTTCACGCGTGAATCCGACAACGCGTGGCCACTATCACGCTTGAAATTGTTGGGTTGTGAGGGAAATTGTTGGGTGTGGTGATGTTGATCAGTTCTGTTTAAACATAATGGAAAACATGTATAACATACCTTTGATTGCATCAGTATTGAATCCAGTCAGAGACGCAGCCACGGAGTTTGACATAGTTGTCAGTTTGATCTGGTTCCTCCTTAGGGTGTAAAGTGATGATGGTGATGAAACCGAAAGTAGGGATGATTTCGGTTAGGGAGAGAGAGAGACGAATTTGTGATGTTATGTTGTTAGGTTGTGTTTCTAACCTTTAACCTCTCTAATAATCTCCTTATATATACACCCAAGAGGAAACCCAATTAGTTAATAAGGGTAATATGGTCCATCAACAATTACCAACTAATTATTAATAGGTTATTAATATATTTTGATCTATATTATATAAATGATAATGATGGCTACTAGATTAAATATAAATAAATAAATATTTAATCTTACATTCTCCCACTTAGCTGAATAATCATTTATCATGAGTATTAGATAAGTCTGATCAGAAGTTAATACTCATTTTAGCCTTAAACAAGTACTATAGCAGAGAAATACAGCCGTTGAATCATTATGCGACTCAGGACCCCCATTAGTCATACTATAGCCTTAATTTAAAACCTAACAGTTATGATCAAAATAAGTAAGCCCTTTAACGTTTGATTTGTATTTATAGTTGTCTATATGTCCTTACACCGGCAGAACATATGTAAGAGACATACAAAATCAAACTGATGAGGAAAATTGATTAATAGTTAGTCATTCATAGTACGATATGCAGTTGTACATGGTCATCAATTAAAACCCGTCTTTTTATGAGCACTCTTAATAAGACTTATGGGTAATAGACCTTTAGTTATAGGATCCTTAAGCATATCACGAATGCATTCGATACAAAGATTTAGTTTCCTCAATTCGTTCATAAACGAATAATTAATTGCGTATCGAAATTTAATGCAACACCTCTCGAACTGTTACTGTTCAAGGAGACATGGTAGCTGACTTTATCACAACAAGTCCTCAATATATTAATTATATGGAGTTAATAAACTCATGAGTCCACTGATAAATTTCCAACAACATTTAGTGACTATATTATGTCGTTATAACTTAGGTTGTTGATATCAGTCCATTATAACTCCTCCATGAGATAGGTTTTGTCTGCTGACATAAAGATATACCCGAAATTACATTTTTTTTTGTCATCTTTGAATATTACAAAATTAGAGTAATAAACCGGTTTGAGTTCTCACTTCTTCTTTAAATTATAGCCTCTCGTTTCTTTTAAAGATATTGTAATACTCTATTAGATGCTTCACGTTTATCTAGACATATCTAGTGTGTTGCAATGTGAGTAATATCTAAACGAGTATAGACTTGAACTTACATAAGGCTTCTAATTAATGAAGCGTAAGAAATAATCTCATTTATCCTATTATCCTCTAAAGGAGAGCAGTATTTTGTTACATATGCAACGACCAATTTAATGTTAAACTTATGGAACGGAAGTAATGTCCCATTTGGTCTATCTCAACATGTTATGATATCTATTATGTAAGAGATATCTTTGAGATCTATTATATCAAAGTTTGTGTTAACAATGCTTTGACTTATGTAACATCTACTTGTCAAAAGAATATCATCTATATAGACAAGTTTATCTTAGTTGCTCCCACTCATTTTGAGGTAGGTACATTATTCCACTTGGTTGTTGATGAAAATAATTGCGTTAAGATTTCATCACATTATGATGTTTGCATTAAACCATACATGGATTTTATTGGCTTATAGACAAACTGTTCTTTAACCTTAAGTTTAGAACTTTCAGGTTGTTTTATGAACATGTAAATATGTCAGCCAGTTGTTAGGGAAAGCTGTTTTAATGTTCATCTAATGTAGCTCAAAATTATTATAAGCTACTAGAACAGTGATGATCCTAAAAGAAATCTTTTGTTAGATATGTAAGAAAGATTCTTTAATAATTTATCTCTTCCTGAGTACAACCTTTGACAAATCAATCATGCTTCTTTGTGTCTTAACGTTTATATCAGGATTTGGTTTAGTTATGAACACTCTTAGGTTATTCAATCAAATCCCAAACGTTATGCGAACACATAAAATCAGTTTTACTAGAAAACTGTTTTATTCCATTCAGAAAATTGATTGACACTAATGGCTTAATTAGAAGAGATAGGATCAGTAAACTTTTCCAAAATCCATTTCAACTTCAATTAGGGAGGTTATGTAATCATCAAAATCAATAGGTTTTTAAACCTAGATGACCTCCTGAGTTGATTATTGGGTTTGTTAGAAGTTTCAGTTTTATGGATTAGCTCTTGATTAGGTTGCTATCATTTTCATTCTAAGTTTGTAAGAGTTGGTGCAGTATGGTGTACAAGAGGTGTAATCAGAGTTAAATTCGGAGTGAAATTTAATGACACTCTTCCCCCCGCCTCTTGTATTCCTTGCAAGTCATGATAAGGACTTTGACTGCTCCCACTAACCTTAGAAAACTTTAGGAACTCAGTATGCTTAGGGTCAAAATTTAACGACCAACAAATTCTAATAGAGAAACAAGTTAATGACGTTAGTCGTTGTGATTTCTCTTGTTGAGGATTATGTTAGTTTAGGTAAGAAATCTAAGTGTGCCCACAATTAAGCAACAATGAAACTTTTGTAAGAGTAGCATTAGATTTTAAGGAGACAAGTTATGATAGAACAGTGTCAAGATGGAGCAGTGTCTTGTACAAGAGGTGTAGATTTAGGTAATGTAAAATTTTCACTCCCCCGCCTCTTGCAACTATTGCAAGTTATGATTAAGACATTTAATGCTCCCACTGATCTTTAATATCTCTAGAATGCTACAAGAGAAGTTTCAATGAGCTACGTGACGTAGGAACCCATCAGATATATGTTAGACTATATTTGATTTCTTTAATGTCCAGATATCATAAGAAACTTTAGGGACATATCTAATAGAAATCTTATTAAGTACATATATGAATAGATTTCTTATAAGACCGTAGGCCATATACGACAAAATTTAGATACAAGTAGATAGTCTTTAAATGATAAATGAATTATGTCTGAATATTCCATTTGGAATAAGTTCCACGAATGTCAACGAATGACTTATGATGGACCCATACTTATTCCTTGAGCCAAGTAATATTTAGGGCTATAACGTCATGATTTAAAATCACTTAGAATGAGATTAGATAAGAAATCATCCTCATTAACCATGTCATGATTTCTCATGAATTTTGGTTATAATGGATGAAATTTGTAAGTCTCATTTTCCTTTTGTCAAAATTTTCATTTGCATGATGAAAAAAATTGTGAAAGTGTAACGTATCATCTAGTTTTATCTTAATAATGTTTCAATCCAGATATTTAGAACAAATAAAATGAGAGTTTAAGATAAGTGTGACTTTATGTTGACTATGCAAACCTCACAACCTTCATAACATTGCTTAGTTATGATACTATATTCTGATTAATCTTCAGAGTATATAAAGTATCGAAAAGCGTTGTTAGAAGACTGCTTATTATGGTTTTTATAGCCTTAACATTTAATTTTGTCACTAACTCTTATGTTAATTATTTGTTGATTTCTGGTAAGGAAACGTTTAAAAACTAGAGTCAACTAATCATGTGTTAATAGGAATATTATAATTAGTAGACTTAAATACCTTTAATAAGTGACTATCTAATTAATTCATCCAACTGTTCTTTAGAATAATGGATAGTCTCGTTGCTTATGTCTAGTCTAATGACATAATGATGCAGTGAGATTTTCCCTTGAAGAACCTTAGAGGTGGAATTAACACTTGTAATTTGTTTATGGACCTTAGAACAATCCTCTTTTAAGGTTTTAAGTGGTTGTAAGGTGAGTAACAACTTATTTTCCAACTTCAAACATTTATTCCTTTGTACATATGTTGCTTATCAACACACTCGTTATACTTTGGTATTTTTTAGTGTTATAGTTGATTTATAAGGCATCAAATTGTACAAGTGAAAATCTTAGTATGTAATGTACTGGAAAAATGTACTTATTTCCACGTGTAAGCCCTTAACTTTATGGGTCATGGTTTTGTACATTATAATGTATTCACATATACCACTTAACTTTATAGTTTAGAATTTCAAATGAAGGCATGCATCTTAGGAGTTCTAGTGATTATTCTATATATAAGAGATTAGCCTTAGGAAAGACTTAATCTGAAATAACTTTAGTGATAGCATTATGTTAGAGAGTTCTTGATTATCATAAGAGACATCATGTTCGATTTATCCTAATCATCATGCTCTAATTTTCTTCTTTATAATCTTTATCAGAAGAGAGCAATAGGATTATCGTGTCTTAAGAAATAATCAAGGATTTAATTTAAGAGCTAATTCTAACAGAAACTTTAAATAAAGCAAACATTTTAGGTTTAGGAATTAAAGTGGATGAGATATATATATAGAAGTAAATTATAGTGAGTAAAATTATGGGTACTAAGAATAAGACAGACGAAATGATCATAAAATTAATTAAGGATCATTAATATAAGGATCATTAAGTGAAGAGATTGTGATATGTCTATTACTAACATCAAAATAATAGACTTAGCAAAATTCTACTTAAACAAAGACAAATCAGCTTTGACCAGAAGTGTAATCATTTAAGTATGTGTGCAAAGTAATCGTGACAAATCAGCTTTGGCCAGAAATGAGACAATCACTTTAGTTATGCACTTGTCAAGCATGCTAAACATAAATGAATTAAATCAGCTTTGGCCAGAATTAAGACATTTCACGTGTGTGATGCATACTCAACATAGAAAATTTTTTAGGTCACATTAAACAGCATAAAAAAAATAATGAGGTTTCGAGTTGGGTCTCGACTAAGTTATGAGATCTCGAGTCGCAACCTTGGTCTCGAGTCGTAATCATGGTCTTGACTAGTGTGTTTTATGAGATCTCGAGTCCATACTGAGATCTCGAGTCGCAACCATGGTCTCGAGTGGCGAAGAATGAAGCCTTTAGTTGAAAACGCAGTGATCTCGAGTCGAGACTGATGTTTCGAGTTATGAAGTTTTGAGCCTTTATGATCTCGAGTCGAGACCTTGTAGTCTCGAGTCGAGACCTGATAGTCTCGAGTCGTAATCTTCTGATCTCGAGTTGTAAGCTTTGATGACCCTTATGATTTCGAGTCGAGACCTTGTGGTCTCGAGTCGAGATCTGATGGTCTCGAATCCTCTGTTAACAGCTGTTTATTGTGATAATAACTGAAACTCGAAATTTAAGGGATTGTGGGATAATGTTTCCTGTTTTAATGCTGAACTAAACTTATCAAAGATTTCGAAAATAATAACTGATTATCTCTTTAACAGTTTTCGAAAATTTTAGTAGATAAAATTCAGATCAAAAACAGTAAAAACACCCACTAATCCAAAATTATATTCCAAATCTTATGGAATTTTCGAGATTTCTTAGAACATTATGATGAACCCTAAAAAAAAAAATTAAAACACAATTCTGGGTTCCGAAATCTGAAATTTATGACTTTTGTTAACAGATTTCGGATATTAGTTTGCTCTTTATGATTTCGGGTAACATGATTATGCACCCGTTTATTAAAAAAAAAAAAACATTGATTTCGGCACAAGTAAAACCGAAACAGCCATGAACTTTTAAGGCTTTAAAATTTCGTTTTCCAGATTTTTTTTTTGATCCCAGAATAATGGATACAAAATCAGAACTGATTTATCAACATATGCTCTGATACCACATGTTGATCAGTTCTGTTTAAACATAATGGAAAACATGTATAACATACCTTTGATTGCATCAGTAGAGAATCCAGTCAGAGACGCAGCCACGGAGTTTGACATAGTTGTCAGTTTGATCTGGTTCCTCCTTAGGGTGTAAAGTGATGATGGTGATGAAACCGAAAGTAGGGATGATTTCGGTTAGGGAGAGAGAGAGACGAATTTGTGTTGTTATGTTGTTAGGTTGTGTGTCTAACCTTTAACCTCTCTAATAATCTCCTTATATATACACCCAAGAGGAAACCCAATTAGTTAATAAGGGTAATATGGTCCATCAACAATTACCAACTAATTATTAATAGGTTATTAATATATTTTGATCTATATTATATAAATGATAATGATGGCTACTAGATTAAATATAAATAAATAAATATTTAATCTTACAGGTGAGTCATGGGCATTTCCACTAAAATCCATTACTATGGAATAATGTTTGATGACATGGCGGAACTTGATTGGATGTTGTGAGTGGTGAGTGTGTGGTGAGTGATGGGCGCCCCTACCCCCTAAGGACCATAATATTGTGCCTATAAGGTTGTAACTTCAAATACACCCAATCCCCTACACTAAAACTCCTTTCTGGCTTGTGGTTATCTGCCAATTGTTTCATGCGATGCTGAGCATATACCAAATTAGCTTTGAGTATACTAATGACCTTCTCTCTGATTGTTAAACTCCTATCCACTGCTTTCACATTACTCTCCCCATGTAAATAAGGTAAATGTATGGGAGGTGGTTAGCCATAGATAACCTCAAATGGGGTACACTTAATAGCAGATTGGTATGTGGTATTATACCAATATTCGGCTAATGTTAGCGACTTAACCCAATCATTAGGTTTCTCAAAACACATATATCTCAAATAATTTTCAAGACACCTATTTAAGATGGTAGGAACTGGAAATTTTCTGCTCAACACCTTGCAATACCAGCAATTCTTTCCAAAAGTTGCTTACAAACACGTTATCCCTACCTGAGATAATTGACCTAGGAGAACCATTCAACCTATAAATGTGGTCCAAATACTGAGCCACGTCTATAGCAGTAAAAGGATGCTGTAAAGCCACATATTGTACCCCTTTACTTAATTTATCAACTACTACCAGAATTACCTCATTATAATTAAACTTGGGGAATCCCTTAATAAAGTCCATGGCTATGTCCACCCACACTCTTTTAGGAATACGTAAAGGTTGTAACAGTCCAAGATAAGCAACAATTTCTAACTTACACTTTAGACAAACAGTACATTGCTTGATATAAGCTATAACATCCTTCTTGAGTTTAGGCCAATAGAACAACCTAGCAATTCTATTTGCAGTAGCATGAATCCCATAATGGCCTCCTCGAGCAGAATAATGCATCCAATGCAATATTTGCTGCTTTAATGTATTAGAATTACCAATGACCAAATTTACCCCTCTTCTTAATATCTCATTACTCCAACTATATTGGCTGTGAGATAAAGGATCCTTCTATAAATCCTTAATGATAACCCCCCAAATCAATATCTTGTTGTCATTCCTCCTTGATTGCAGACCAGATATCAGTGTATGAATTAAAGAAGCAGCAAATTGAAGTATTTCGCCATGAGTCACTCTTGATAAAGATCAACCACTTTGCTTTCTACTCCTTTTTATACATTATTTCAATGTTGAATCTCATTAGTTTAGATAACCACTTTTGCTGAAAAGGAGTTGAAATTTTACTATCTAGCAAATATTTCAAACTATGCTGATCTGTTTTGAATACAATGTGATTATGAGCCAAGTATGGTTGCCGTTTCTACACTGCATGAATGATAGCCAATAATTCTCTCTCATAAGTGGATAAAGACATGTACCTGGGAAACAATGTCTTGCTTATGTAGGTAATGGGGTGTCCTCTATACATTATTTATCATTTTAGCAAAATTTTATAATAAGTAATTTTAAAAAATAGATAAATAAAAAACATTGTTAAGTATTCTATCGTATAGTACAATATAGGTCTCGTATAGGCCTATGGGTGTGATATCGTATCATATAGTGTATTATAATTTCGTATAGGCCTATACGTGTAATATAATATGGTATCATATCGTATCGTATCATATATTGTAGTAAAAAACATTGTTAAGTATTCTACCGTAAAGTATAATATAGGTCTAGTATAGGCCTGGTATAAGCCTATGGATGTAGTATCGTATCATAAAGTGTAGTATAAATCTCTCGTATAGGCCCATACGTGAAATATCATATTGTATCCTATCGTATGGTATCATATAGTGTAGTATAAGTCATGTATAGGTAGGCATATATGTGTAGTATCGTCTCGTATAGGCCTATAGGTGTAGTATGGTATCATATGGTGTAGTATAAGTCTTGTATTGGTCCTATATTGGCTTATAGGTCTCGTATAGGCCTATGGATGTAGTATAGGTCCCACGTAGGCCTATAGGTAATAGTATAAGTCCCGTATAGGACTATATGTGTAGTTTATGTCATGTATAGGCCTATACTATACTATACTATACTATACTATACTATACTATACTATACTATACTATACTATACTATACTATACTATACTATACTATACTATACTATACTATACTATACTATACTATACTATACTATACTATACTATACTATACTACACTACACTACCGATCTTCTGACTCCAGACTTGCCATATCGACACCAGGCAGCATGAACTAAGTAAGAGTAGGCTTTTTTGAACAACTACTGTACACAGGCCTAATTCCCTGAAGAATTCACATGATGTGAGCCTACACTACACTACACTACACTACACTATACTTAAGTTAAACTACGCTATACGATACGATACGATACTACATCTATAATTATATATGAGGTCTATCCGGGACCTATACTATACAATACTACACCTATACGGGACCTATACTACACTATACGATAGGATACGATACGATACCACACTTATAGGAACCTATACGAGACTTATACTATACACCATATGATATGATGCTATACGATACGATGCAATATTATACGATACTATAGGATACCATACAACACCTGTATAGGCCTATAGGCATATACAAGACCTATAGGGGAAATATATGATACTTATACTACATTAACCGATACGATAATATCTGATACTATACTACACCTATAGGCCTATACGAAACCTATACAACATTATGCGATACCATACTGCATCCATAGGCCTATACGAGACTTATACTATACAATACGATACATAAAAATGTGTTCTTAAAGTACTTCTTATAGAACTTTTCTAAAACAATAAATAATGCCTACGATACTACATCTATAGTTTTACGCAAGGCTTATATGGGACCTATACTATACGATACTACACCTATACGGGACCTATACTACATAAAACAATATGACTTTTATCGTATAAAAATGATTAATGTTGTATAAAAAAGTTTGTAGGAAATACTTACTTTTTTATTTATATAAAATAGAAAACTTATTTTTTTTATAAAACTTTGCTAAAACGATTAATATTGTATAAATGTTTCTAAAAGAACAAAAAACATAACTTTTTACACGCTGCGTATAGGCCTATACGAGGTTTATACAAGACTTATACCATACGATACGTGATGACTGTCGTTAGTGTCATGCAAAAACCGAAATAAACTAGGTAGCTAGAGTAAGTCGAGTATCGAACCAGAGGAGGATTGTGGAAAGTGTGTAATGTTAAGTATTTACTAACAACTATGTAAAAATTAAATAAACTGATGATTGTAAAACTAATATGGAATTAAAAACACATGAAACAAGTTGCAATTAAGAAAAAGATTGAGTTGTAATAAACAATGATGAGAAGAGGTGATCACTTCGGGATTCAGATTCAGTAATTACTAATAACCTAGTTCTGATTTTATTGGATGCTATTGATTGAATAGTAAATCTGTCACATCTACCAATTAACTATGCAGTTCAAAATCTTAATATTAATTGATCAGATAAATATTAAAAAAAGCATACATAGGAATCATTCAATCAACAAAAGCATAATTGGATTCAAAACATAATTATAACTCTGACTGTCACTCAGGATTTGTCTGTCACACAAATTATATAATCACGCAAATAGTCGGCTGTCACCCAACTACAAATCCAAATCTCAATACAAAACAGAAACTAGAATTAAAAGTGTCTCACAAGAATCATTCACTCGAAGTGTCCACAAGAGATTTAGCCGCTCATGATAGGTTGTTGATCTTCAATCGCTTCGGTCATCCCTCTATGTCTCCATATATGAGACTCCCTGCCGTCAATCATATCTTATTCGATATGTCCCTCTTTCCAATATTCACATACGCGGCCCAACAACCATCCAATATGTTGGCCCACTATGTGATGATGATGATAAAGAAAGTGTATTGTGGCTGCTCTCTTTCGTGGATAATGGAGCCCAATATTGATTATGTTAAGTGGTGATCAAAGCCCAAAGAAAATAAAGGTCCTCCATCCCACGTGATTGATGATGATGTATGATTATTTCCCAAAGTGTATGGCGGCTCCAAAATAAATCATCCAAAAAGTCCCTCTAATACTTCAAGAAGTCTGCCACCAATATATGTTCCATAATATTGATGATGTAGGTTGACCAAAAACCCCCTAAGTCACGTGATGTATGTTGTTGATGTGATGATTATGTTGTTTGACTACTCGAAAACCTCAACTCTCGGCTGCCCTCCTTCACGTGTTCCCCTGATGCCCTTTTTGGGTTTTCTTTTATGAATCCTTTTTATCAATTTATCAATTATATGCATGCCGCCAAACTTGTTCACCGTAGCCTACGTGTGACGACCGTAGGTTACGGTCTTTATTCTCTGTTTCTTTCTTTTGATTCTTGGCCGTATGTTACGTTACATATACCATAAGCTACATATTAACTCACACACCAGCCCCTGGCTTCATGATTTCACGTTTCTTTCACATTCAAGCTATCACTCGACCCAAACACATCCCCAATCATGTAATATATCTTGATTTCCATCCACAAACGTTCCGCATCATCTCTAACCTCTTTAAATTCACCAAATTACACGATAAACCTGTAAATTCATGAAAGCTCATAGTGAACATATTCGAAGTATATAATCACGTAAACGGCAATAAACCACACAAGATAAGCACGTTAACACTCGAGTTTCACACTCTCCATCAATACGATACTTAAAAATGTTTTTTTAAAGTATTTATTATAGAACTTTGCTAAAACGATAAATAATGTATAAAACTGTTTCCTAAAAAAAACCCTTTATATATGCTGCGTATAGGCCTATATGTGGCGTATATAGAGGGTCAAAAAGACAATTTTACCACAGGTTTGGGATAAAAAATACTACCCTTTATATATGCTACGTATAGGCCAATACGCGATGTATATAAAGGGTCAAAAAGTCAATTTTACCCCTGTTTTGGGCTGCGTATAGCCCCTAATCAGGGGTAAAATGGTTTTTTTTACCAAAACTTACCCCATATATACGCCACATACAAGGCATGGTATAATAAAAAAGACCATTTTACCCCAGGATTGGTGGCTATACGCAGCCCAAAGCATGGGTAAATTTTTCTTTTTTACCCTTTATATACGCCGCATATAGGCCTATACGTAGCATATATAAAGGGTAGTTTTTATTTACCCCAAACCTGTTGTAAAATTGTCTTTTTGACCATCTATATATGTCGCGTATAGGCCTAAACGCAGCGTATATAAAGGGTTTTTTTAAGAAAGAGTTTTATACATTATTTATCGTTTTAGCAAAGTTCTATAATAAATACTTTAAAAAAACATTTTTAAGTGTTGTATCGTATGGTATAAGTCTTGTATAAACCTCGTCTAGGCCTATGGATGTAGTATCGTATCGTATAATATATAGTACAAGTCTCATATATGTCTTGTATATGCCTATACGGGACCTATACTACATAAAACAATATGACTTTTATCGTATAAAAATGATTAATGTTGTATAAAAAAGTTTGTAGGAAATACTTACTTTTTTATTTATATAAAATAGAAAACTTATTTTTTTATAAAACTTTGCTAAAACGATTAATATTGTATAAATGTTTTTAAAAGAACAAAAAAAAAATAACTTTTTACACGCTGCGTATAGGCCAATACGAGGTTTATACAAGACTTATACCATACGATACGATACTTAAAAATGTTTTTTAAAGTATTTATTATAGAACTTTGCTAAAATGATAAATAATGTATAAAACTGTTTCATAAAAAAACCCTTTATATATGCTGCGTATAGACCTATACGTGGCGTATATAGAGGGTCAAAAAGACAATTTTACCACAGGTTTGGTGTAAAAAATACTATCCTTTATATACGTTGCGTATAGGCCTATATGCGATGTATATAAAGGGTCAAAAAGACAATTTTACCCCTGTTTTGGGCAACGTATAGCCCCCAATCAGAGGTAAAATGGTTTTTTTACCAAACTTACCACATATATAAGCCACATACAGGGCATGGTATAATAAAAAAGTCCATTTTACCCCTAGATTAGGGGCTATACGCAGCCCAAAGCATGGGTAAATTTTTCCTTTTTACCCTTTATATACGTCGCATATAGGCCTATACGTAACGTATATAAAGGGTAGTTTTTATTTACCCCAAATCTGTCGTAAAATTGTCTTTTTGACCATCTATGTACGTCACATATAGGCCTATACGAAGCGTATATAAAGGGTTTTTTTTTAAGAAAGAGTTTTATACATTATTTATCGTTTTAGCAAAGTTCTATAATAAATACTTTAAAAAAACATTTTTAAGTGTTGTATCGTATGGTATAAGTCTTGTATAAACCTCGTCTAGGCCTATAGATGTAGTATCGTATGGTATAGTATATAGTACAAGTCTCGTATATGTCTTGTATATGCCTATACGGGACCTATACTACACCTATAGACCTATACGAGTACTCTATGGTATCATATAGTATCGTATTGTATCGTATCGTATCGTATAGTATCATATCATATAGTGTATAGTCTAAGTCTCGTATAGGTACCCTGTAGGTTTTGTTTGTGCCTATAGGCTTATACGAGACCTAAACCATACCTATAGGCCTATAAGGGACCTATACTACACCTATAGGCTTATACGGGTGTTGTATGGTAACCTATAGTATCGTATTGCATCGTATCGTATCGTATAGTGTATAGTATAAGTCTTGTATAGCTACCCTATCGGTCTTATATATGCCACTAGGCCTATACGAGACCTAAACCACATCTATAGTACTATACAGGACCTATACAACACCTATAGGCCTATATGAGTGTTATATCGTATCCTATAGTATCGTATCGTATCGTGTAGTATAAGTCTCGTATATGTCCCTTATAGGTATTGTATATGCCTATGATAGTACATCTATAGTTCTATACGAGGCTTATACGAGACCTATAGTATATGATACTACACCTATGCGGGACCTATACTACATTATACAATGCGATATTACACTTATAGGCTTATACGAGGTCAATACGTGACCTATACTACGCCTATACGATAGATATTTATCGTATAAAAATGATTAATGTTGTATAAAAAGGTTTGTAGGAAATACTTACTTTTTTATTTACATAAAATATAAACTTATTTTTTTATAATACTTTGCTAAACCGATTAATATTGTATAAATGTTTCTAAAAAAATAAAAATAAAAACTTTTTATACGCTGTGTATATGCCTATACGCGGCGTATATAAAGGGTTAAAAAGACAATATTACCCCAGTTTTGGGCTGCGTATAGCCCCCAACCCAGGGGTAAAATGATTTTTTTTACCAAACTTGCCCATATATACGCCACATACAGGGCTATACGCGGCGTATAGTAAAAAGAGCATTTTACCCATGGATTTGGGGCTTTACACAGCCCAAAACATGGGTAAAATTGTCTTTTTGACCCTTTATATACGTCGTGTATAGTGTTGGTGCACGAATGTCTGTTAACTTTGTCTTTATCGAGTCTTATGTCCAGATAGGATAAACTAGCACACAACAGATCAGAACTAGGGTTTATGTGTAAGTGGGTAATTTCACTTGAAATGGTCATTGGCTATTTCAAACAAAATTAGACTTGTTAATTCCGCTTGAAATGGCCTCTGCCACTTTCAAGCGAAATCACCACAAGTATAAATAGGTGTGTTGCAAGTTCATTTGTAACTTTTCCGATTCAGAGCCAAGGTGCTGCCAGTTTGTCAAACGATCTGTAAAAGCTTTGGAATCAATAAAAGAAAGATAATTAAGAGGAATTAAGCTGTTACACGTCTATTTCTCTGATTCCGCCTTTGAAATAGATGGTAAACTCTTCTGATTGACTCGTTAGGGTCACACAACGATCCAACAAGTGGTATCAGAGCACAGGACGAAGAGTTTATACCAATTAAGCTTGTTTTCATCACTTCTACTCATTCTTTTCAAAATTAAACAAGATTTAACGGACAAATTAGACTGATTTTCACATATATCATGTAAAACACTGTTTTAACGAATCCTTGAGAGAATTCGACCAAAATTCGATCAAAATCCGGGTCAATTTGACAAATTGGTGGCCGACAGGATGATGTCATCCTAATTCCGCTCGAAATAGCACTTGTGATTTCGCACGGAATTAGCTTTTGTGGTTAATTCCGTTTGAAACTGCTTTGATTTCATACGAAATTACTAATTCCGTTTGAAAGTGCTGTTAGTTCACACGAAATTACTAATTCCATTTGAAAGTGCTATTAGTTCACACGAAATTACTGATTCTGTTTGAAACTGCTACTTATTTCACACGAAATCATATTCCGTTTGAAAAGTTTCAAACGAAATTAGCTATTCCGCACCAAACCTCATTCCGTTTGAATTGGGTATTTCGTGTGAAAAGATATCTCGCTTGAAAAGAGTTATTTCGTGTGAAAACCTAATTTCGTGTGAAGTGATTTCGTTTGAAGTGATTTCGCTCGAACTAATTTCGCTTGAAAGTGTCTTTGTTAAAACCAAAAAAAATTTCTAAGTGTTTGTTGATTGTTTCAGATACGTAAAGATGGATGAGTTCATGAATCCGTTCTGTGATGTTTTTGCTTTCACGGGAAACAGTGGAGATGATACATCAAACAACACAAATGAAAACGTTTCAACTCCGAGTGCGAAGAAAACTCTTTCTGATGCTTTGAGTGCGGAGAGTGCTTATGGGACGTACAACAAACCTCCCAAGCTAATGGCGATTGAAGATTACAGTAGATGGGCAAAAAAGTTTGAAGAATGGCTAAAAGCGTTCGCATATCCAAGTTGGAAGATGTTGAAGAATGGTTTCAGTATGGGAAGATCGGATTATGAAAATTTGACAGAAACTGAGGAGGTAGAAAGATATGTTGCTGAACAAAAGTGCATTGCATTGCTTCATCAGTCTGTGAGAGACGACATAATATCATTGATTGAGTACATAAATTCGAAAGATCTATGGGAAAAATTGAGAGTGAAATGTGTGGGTAGTGCTGAGATAGTCAAAAACAAAAAGAAATTGTTAAGAAAAGAATTTGACTTGTTTGGATGTTTGAAAAACGAATCTGTATCTAAGATGATTGAAAGATTTGGGCATCTGAAGATGGAGCTGGCACGACATGGAATCATTTATTCTCGAGAAGAATTTGTTGACAAACTGTTTGACTCGTTGCCGGATGAGAAAGACTGGCAATACTTTGCTTTGATGCTGAAGAATACAATTGAGTTGGATAAACTGACGGTTGATCTGTTAATCGAAAGACTGGAGAGTCATGAGCTGGAGATCAAGAAATCATACAAAGTCAATCATTCCTCATATCAGCAGAATGTTGAGCTGTATTATCGAGGAAGTATGAGCCCAAAGAATGTGTCTCCTAAGACAGCTTTCTCAGCTGAAAATTCTAACACGTCAAATCAAGAAAGCTCAAGCAGTGGTTTTCATAGTAGTTCATCTTCAACTACTTCAAATCAATCAGTTCCAAAGAATTTGTTTCAATGTAATATTGTTGTGGATCTGAAGAATGCACAAAACTTTAGTGAGGAATCCGCAAAGTAGCAAATGGTGTTTTTAGCATCTGTCCTTGAATCATACGAGAGCCTTGTTGCAGGCAAGATTGGAAACACTAACCTCACCAAGGAGGACTATGATTAGATCGACCCAGAAGAGATGGAGTTGATTGATATCAGGTGGTGTATGGCTAGTGCAGTCAGACGAGCTCAAAGGTTCATGGAGATTACAGGCAGACATTCAATTGGCGGACCTTCCACAAAACTTGGTTTTGATAAATCAAAAGTCACGTGCTTTCGATGTAAACAAAAGGGACATTTTAAACGTGAATGTCGAAACGCTCCTGCTGATGATACTGCAAATCCATTCAGAGAAGATTACTACAAAAGAGCAATCTATCATCAAAACAAATCGGAACCTCTCAGAATGAAACAGCTTGAAGATACCCCCAAAGAAAAATCAAGAGCTCTTGCTGTTATTCATGATGACGAGGGATACGATTGGAGTGATGTCCTACCGGAAGAGGATGCAGTGGGCTATGCGTTTGTAACAAAAGTTGTTCCTTTCAGAGATAGCAGAAATGAAGAAGAGAAATATATCAATAGAAACATGAAAGCCCAAGACAGGAAGATTAGAATCGGTTATATATACAAAGAAGCAAAACAGGCGAAAAGATGGGATGCTGATAGAGAATGTTACCTACATAGCTATTGACCCAAAAACCATTGATGTTGAAACTCTCACCAAACAAATTGCTGATGAAGAAGAAGCCAGACAGAGAGAGTGGTGGGGAGGAGGAGAAACTGAAGAAAAAGCTAAAGAAAAAGAAAAGGAGAAAGAGCAGCAGTCAAAGAAAATTGATGACGGGATTATTGACACGTCACAAGAGTTTACTGCTGAAAATTTGAAGAAGATGGCTGACAAAGTGTTTGCTGCAACAGAGCTTGAGGTAGTTTCTGGTTCTGGCACTGAGTCTAAAAGCAAGGTTAGTCAGAATGATGCAATCAATGAGTCAGGTAAGAAAGCAAAAACTGAGAGCGACTGCAAAAATTGCATGAAAGACTGCAAGGTTTGTAGTACAATTTCTTACCTCAGCGGTAAAAAGATAGATGATCTAACAGGAAGGGTCAGAGATGTTGAAAACCAGATCTTAAACCGTGACAAAATGTTAAAAGCTTCAAATGATCGATTAAAAGAATTAACTGAGAATATTGAAAGTGACGTAGAAAGAACTAGGAAAGAAAACGAAAAGTTAATTCTTGAAAATCGTCAAATTTCAGAAAATTTTGAGAAGCTAAAACGGACAGTAAAAGATTCTGATGAAAGAAATGGTAAGACATATAAAGAAAATGTGCAATTGTCAGGAGTTCTTAGAGTAAAAGAAGAGTTAGTCAACCAGCAACTGGATGAGATTGCTAAGTTGAAGCTTCAGTTTCAAGAAGCTAAAATTGAAAATGAACGCATCCAGTTGAAACTAATCAGTTACAGCTCCGCAAGTTTTGTTCTTCAACATATAGTTCCTAAACCAATTGGAAAGAACAAAGCAGGCGAAGATGTATACTTTGATGGAACCGGGGTTGGATTTCATCAGGTTCCACCACCGATTTTAAATAATTTTTCAAAGAAAAAATCAGGGTTGGTTAATGATGAAGAAGAAAATGAAGTTAAACTTCCAGACACGATTGATGTCACATTCACTTCATCATCTAATGAAGATAGTGTCCAATCTGAAGTTGTAAAAAGCATGGTTGAGAATGTTTTAAAGTCTGAAAGTCACACTACTGAGGATGATGAATGCTTTTTGGACAAATATATTCCAAAATCAAAATCCAAAAACAACTTAAGTGAAGAACCTAATCTTGTGATGTACAAGATGTCGGGATCGGATAAGTTGTATTCGGATCGTGATTTTCCTTTGGAGAATGTGAATGTGGACAAATTGAAAATAGTTTACATTTACTGCATTTTATTTCTGTTAAGCATTCTAGTTTAGAAACTTTATTAAAAATCCAAAAAGATTTTACATTTCCACTTTATTTTCCGACAAACCAAAGTGGAAAGCTGATCTTCAGATTCGCAAAGAAAAGCAGATGCAGGAAGTTTCTGAGCTGGAAGATGAGTTGGGAGCTTATTATATTAAACCTGTGAAATTGAAAAGTCAAAACAAGTTCATTAAATTGAAACTTGTAAATTTCAGAAAATTGTTTGAAAAATTTGAACAAATTGTCAGTGTGTTTTGTCTCAGGTCAACCAAGGTCAATAAGTTGGACTTGGTAGTCAAATTAAGTACACAGGGTCATTAATTTGGACCTGGATACTTAAGTGGATTTCTAAATTCTGACAAGACTAACAAATGAAGTCAAATGGTAAGTTTGGATTGAAATTGTTATAATCATAAATCTTATATTTAGGTAGAGATTGTGCAGGTAACAGGTTTGTTATTGAGAAAACAGCAAAGCAAAATCTCAGCTAACTGATAGGGGGAGTCTAAAGACTTAAAATTCAGATACAGTTCCTGAATCTACATTCAAGGGGGAGTTTGAAGGTTGTTAAAGATTCAGATTCTGTGATTCATTCTAGCTGTTGATAGAAGAAGAGGAGATTTGAAGGAAGCTTTCATTGTTAGATAAACTGGAACGAGATCAAGACTAAAGACTCGACGCCGAAGACTTCGTCAACATCTAAGGGGGAGTCTGTTGGTGCACGAATGTCTGTTTACTTTGTCTTTATCGAGTCTTATGTCTAGATAGGATAAACTAGCACACAACAGATCAGAACTAGGGTTTATGTGTAAGTGGGTAATTTCGCTTGAAATGGTCATTGGCTATTTCAAACGAAATTAGACTTGTTAATTCCGCTTGAAATGGCCTCTGCCACTTTCAAGCGAAATCACCACAAGTATAAATAGGTGTGTTGCTAGTTCATTTGTAACTTTTCCGATTCAGAGCCAAGGTGCTGCCAGTTTGTCAAACGATCTGTAAAAGCTTTGGAATCAATAAAAGAAAGATAATTAAGAGGAATTAAGCTGTTACACGTCTATTTCTCTGATTCCGCCTTTGAAATAGATTGTAAACTCTTCTGATTGACTCGTTAGGGTCACACAACGATCCAACATATAGGCCTATACGTAGCGTATATAAATGGTAGTTTTTTTACCCTAAACCTGTGGTAAAATTGCCTTTTTGTCCCATTATATACGTCGCGTATAGGCCTATAGGCAGCGTATATAAAGGGTCTTTTTTAGGAAACAGTTTATACATTATTCATCGTTTTAACAAAGTATTATAATAAATACTTAAAAAAACATTTTTAAGTATCGTATCGTATAGTATAAGTCTTGTATAAACCTCGTATAGGCCTATGGATGTTGTATCGTATCATTTAGTATATAGTATAAGTCTCGTATAGGTCTTATATTTGACTATACGAGACCTTACCTACATCTATAGGCCTATACGGGTGCTCTATGGTATTGTCACGACCCCCGTCCCTGTGTGACCCGGTCCAGGAGCCGCGGGACAAAAATCCCGTGGTATTTGTTGTTTGAGTTGACAACGGAAGTTTTAACAGGATCTTTTAAAACTTGTAAATACCCAATTATTTTATTTCATAAATTGGGACATACTCCGTAATTTACTATAGAGGAATTTCACGAGGAAATTCCCTGTTTTACAAAACATGTTTATTTATTTTACTGAGCCACCACTTCAAGCTTGTTAGTGCTCCGTAGCACGTTTTCCTTGGTTCACAGTAAGTCACCTGAAACATGTTTTAAAAATATTTTATCAGCGGGGAAATACTGGCGAGTCATTCAAGTTGCACAAAATGACACATTGTTATAATCTTCAGTATTAGGGGTGATTACAATGTTATTATCAATCAATTACCCCAAATCGGTATTTGTCACTTGACAGTATCTGTGACTATGGTCAGATCACCCATTGGCTAACCCGTTGTCCAATGGTGACGGGTATCAAGTAATGTATACAAAACCCCATATACCGGCAGTAATTGAAGATTACAAAGACTTAATCCCTGTAATTATAACTTTGAAAATAAATAGGGTTTTGGAAACAATTTGATAAAAAGAGAATGACTCACATTGCAAGTTTAGACGGGCAGAGTTTAGCCTACTGATTTAGCCTTGTAACCTATATTAAATAGCAATGCATACGAAACTAGGTAAGTAACTTAATACAACATTTACGATAACTCACGAAATCAAAACCCTCACGACGAATGACAAAGTATAGCCCAAATACGGGCAGCACTTAAACATCCATCGGATTGGTTTCAATCGATCGGACATTGAATCGTAGCAGTGATCGAGTTAATACCCTATATCGTAGCAGCGTTTTCCTACCTTTAACTTGATTTTCGAGCAGAATAAGTGTGAATTTGAAAGTTTTCTCGAGCACAGATGAACTGCGCATGGCCAACTTATTTATAGCTGATTTTTGGGTTTTACGCGGCCCACGTAAACCCCCTCTTGAACTTACACGGCCCGCGAGGGCCACCTAGTCTACAACTAGGGCTAGCGTGTCACACCTAGGTCTGCCACGTGTGCGACACGTGGCCTGGAACGCTTATCTGGTCAACATCACTTTGACGCGGCCCGCGTAAGCCTATGCTTCCATTTACGCGGCCCGCGTGAAAACCAATTTTCTCAATTTCTTGGTTTTTCATGTACATTAGGATTTCAGGGGTCCGGGTTTTCACTTACGGGTCGTTTATGGTCATTTTTGTAGGTCCTTACATCCTCCCCACCTTAATTAGAATCTCGTCCTCGAGATTTACTGAAATAAGTGAGGATATTTTCGCTTCATCTCCGATTCCAGCTCCCAGGTATACTCGGGTCCTCTTTTCAAATCCCACTTGATTTTGACAAGTACTAGTCTTTTGTGTTTGAGAAACTTGATCTTTCTGTCTTCTATTTGAAGCGGTTTCTCCACGAACTTCAACTTTTAATTCACCTGTATGTCTTGAAGAGGGACTACTAGTGATTCGTCCGATAGGCATTTCTTGAGGTTAGATACATGAAATACATCGTGTACTCCTGCTAGCTCTTCTGGTAGTTGCAAGCGATAAGCGACTGGTCCTATTCGCTGAATTACTGGGAATGGTCCTATGTACCTTGGACTTAGCTTTCCCTTCTTACCGAAGCGAACCACTCCTTTCCAAGAAGAAACTTTCAAGAGTACCCTGTCTCCAACTTGAAATTCTAGTGGCTTGCGTCGATTGTCTGCATAGCTCTTCTGATGATCTCGAGCCGTCTTTAGTCTTTCCTTGATTTGAGTGATCTTGTCGGTAGTTTCTTATACGATTTCAGGACCTGATAATTGGCTTTCTCCTATTTCTGCCCAGCAAACTGGTGTTCTACACTTTCGTCCATACAGTGCTTCGAACGGGGCAGCTTCAATGCTTGAATGATAACTATTGTTATAGGAGAATTCAATCAAGGGTAAATGGTTGTCCCAGTTTCCACCGAAATCTATGACACATGCCCTGAGCATGTCTTCCAGGGTTTGGATCGTCCTTTCACTTTGTCCGTCGCTTTGGGGATGATATGCAGTGCTGAAATTCAGACGGGTCCCCATTGCTTCTTGGAAACTTGTCCAGAAATGGGAAGTGAAACGACTATCTCTATCCGATACAATAGAGAGTGGAACTCCATGTAATGATACTACTTTGTCTATGTACAACTTGGCTAACATTTCCATGCTAAAGGTTTCTTTCATGGGTAGAAAATGAGCTGATTTGGTTAATCGATCCACAATTACCCAAATCGTGTCATTACCCTTTCTGGTTTTGGGCAACTTAGTAACAAAATCCATTGTTATGAGCTCCCATTTCCATACAGGCATTTCTAATTGTTGTAGTAGACCTGAGGGTTTCTGGTGTTCTGCCTTAACTTGTGAACAAGTAAGACACTTAGATACATATCTGGCTATGTCCTTTTTCATTCCTAACCACCAGAAGTTATTTCTCAAATCTTGGTACATCTTATTATTACCAGGATGCTTGGTATACCTAGATTTATGGGCTTCCTCTAAAATCTTATTTCTTAATTCTCCTTGCTTAGGTACCCAAATTCTTTTCTTGTGGAATCTCCAAATTCCATCACTTCCTTGCTCTAATTCCTTTATTCTTCCTTTCATTCCTTCAGCATCATCCTTGATTGCTTTTTCCTGGACATTCTTCAGTTGTTCCATTAGATCTAATTGTAAACTTAATCTAAGAGCACGAACTCGTCGTTGTTTCTCATGATATTTACGACTTAAGGCATCTGCTACTATATTTGCCTTTCCTTCATGATATTGGATATCACAGTCGTAATCACTTAGAATTTCCATCCATCTTCTTTGCCTCATGTTTAATTCTTTTTGTCCAAATATATATCTTAAACTCTTATGATCTGTATAGACTGTAAACTTACTGCCATACAGATAGTGTCTCCAAATCTTAAGGGCAAAAATTATGGCTCCTAATTTTAAGTCATGAGTTGTATAATTTTCTTCGTTCCTCTTTAATTGCCTTGATACATATGCAATTACCTTTTTGCGTTGCATCAGCACACATCCTAATCCCAACTTAGAAGCATCACAGTAAACTTCAAAATCTTCTGTTCCTTCTGGTAAGGCAAGAATTGGGGTGTTTGTTAATATTTGTTTTAAAATCCTAAAAGCCTCTTCCTGCCTAGGTCCCCATTCAAACTTAACTGATTTACAGGTTAGCTTAGTTAATGGTACCGCTATCTTATAAAAATCCTTAATGAATCGTCTATAGTATCCAGCTAACCCTATAAAACTTCTAACTTCCATAGCTGATTGCGGGACCTTCCATTTGGTGATTGCTTCTATTTTGGAGGGATCTACGTGAATACCTTCGTGATTCACCATGTGTCCTAAAAATTGTACCTCTTGCAACCAAAATTCACACTTCGAGAATTTGGCGTAAAGCTTCTCTTTTCTTAACAAAGTTAAGAGTGCTCGTAGGTGCTCACAATGCTCGTCCTGACTTTTGGAATAAATGAGTATATCGTCGATAAAGACAATTACAAATTTATCCAAGTACGGTTTACAGATCCTATTCATCATGTTCATAAATGCTGCAGGAGCATTTGTTAATCCAAAGGGCATGACTGTAAACTCGTAATGACCATACCTAGTTCTGAAAGTTGTTTTAAGTATGTCTTCTTCTTGTACTTTCAACTGATAGTATCCGGAGCGTAAATCTATTTTAGAAAAATATCTAGCTCCCTGAAGTTGATCGAAAAGATCATCAATCCTAGGTAACGGGTATCGATTCTTAATTGTAACCTTATTCAGTTCCCTATAATCAATACACATTCTCATTGACCCATCTTTCTTTTTCACAAACAACACGGGTGCTCCCCAAGGGGATGAACTAGGTTGTATGAATCCTTTACTGAGCAATTCATCTAATTGCTTTTTCAATTCTAACATTTCAGTGGGTGCTAACCGATAAGGTGCCTTGGCTATCGGTGTAGTTCCAGGAATTAGATGAATTCTAAATTCTACCTCCCTATCGGGTGGTAGTCCAAGTAGTTCTTCTGGGAATACATCCAGGTATTCTGATACTACTGGAATTTCCTTAAGTTTCTTACCTTTAGTGTTAATGATTATCGAAATCATATACACTACTCCTTGTTTTCTCGAATAACCAGCAACTTTTATTACAGAAATAAACTTCATTGGCTTACGTGGATTATTTCCTGTAATCACCACTACTTCTCCTGAGGGTGTGTGTATTTCTATGGAATTCTTATGACAGAGAATTCTAGCATGGTTGGCTACTAACCAATCCATTCCTAATACGACATCGAATCCAGCTAAATTCATGGGTAACAGGTTTGTAGAAAATTTATGGCCTAAAAGTTCTATCTTTTCTTCTCGCAAGACCTTATCTATGTTAACAGAATTCTCATCTACGGTTTCTACCGTAAAAATTTGCTTGAGTTTGGTTAAGGGTAAGTTAAGAGCTTGGCAAAATGAAGTATTTATAAAACTTTGGTTTGCACCAGAGTCAAATAATACTTTTGCATATACGTCGTGAACTAGGAACGTACCAGCTATCACATCAGGAATCAGTTCGGCTTCCTGCGTGGTCACTTGGAAGGCCCTTGCGTTCTTCTTATTAGTTCCTTCAGCAGGTTTGGCTTTGTTGTCAGCTGGTTTGATCAATTTAGGGCATTCTGGTCTGAAATGCCCAGCTTCTCCACAGTTATAGCAGATCTTTGTTTTCTTTCTGCACTCTTCCTCACGATCTCCTAGAGCTTTGCAGAAGTTGCAGGTTTCATTGCATTTTCCAAAATGTTTCTTTTTACAGTTCCTGCAGAATGGCGGAGTGGAAGATTGCCCAGTTCCTTTTTTCTTGAAATTACTACTATTACCCACACGGAATCCTTGGGTAATCTTTTGGGTTAACTCCTTTTTCATGTTTTCTTCCCGCGTACGCACCAGTCCGTCAGTCAAGGTGTTGGCTAATTCCACCGCATCATCGATTGTGCGGGGTCTCGCGGCTTTGACAATATCACGGATCTCGCTAATCAAACCCCAGATGTAGCGAGAAATAAGTACCGGTTCTGGCAAAGCCAAAGTTGGTACTATTCTGGCATACTCGAAGAAGGTCGAAGTATACCCTCTACAATCAACATCTACCATCCGGTGGTTTATGAACTTATTTGCCATTTGTTCCTTTTCATATTCAGGACATAATTTTCTTTCCACCAGACTTTTAAATTCTTCCCAATTCATGGCATAAGCCACATCGCTTCCCTTGGCTTGTAGTACCGTATTCCACCATTCTAGTGCCCCTTCTTTAAAAAGTTGCGAAGCGTACATGACCTTGTCTTCCTCGGCACATTTACTTATTTTAATTACTACTTCCGTTTTCTCTAACCAATGCAGTGCAGCAGTTGCCCCTTCATTGCCTGCAAATTCGATTGGTTTACAGGCAAGAAATTCCTTATAAGTGCAACCAGGTGTTGCAGCTTTTATTTTCTTAAGAAATGGGGCTTGCACCACATCATCATTATTATTAATGTTGCCACACGTCACACCCCTTTCTGCGGCGGAAGCACGAGGTATGACCATGAAAGGTTCTCATTGCATACGAAAGGTAAACATGCTACATGCTCGTAAAATAACACCAAATACCATAATTTGAAAACACAAGTTTAGTGTTTACATCACGAGATAGCATAAAACATTGTCTTGAAAGTTTACAACTTTATTTAAACGTAAACATAGACGACATCCAAGAGCATAAGCAAGACCGCGCACACATCCACTTCTAGTTACCTGAAATACATGTGAGTTTTGGAAAAACATCAACATAATGTTGGTGTGAATTCATGCAGTTTTTTTATTTCACGTTTGTATACTTTGTATGAAAACATAGTTTGTGTCATGTATAATTCAAGTTTACTTGTGTACCCCACGTACTCAAGTATAAATCAAGTTTTAGTATGATATGAATCTTAAGTAAATAAAGTATTCCTGTAAGTATCAGGATTGTTAATGGGTTGCAAGGCCATTAACATGTGACACGACATAGGAAGTCACCAAACCTTAGGCATTTTTCTAGTTGGCATATTCTGAGACACAAAAGCACTACTCGGTACTCGTCCTCACCAAGAGTGTGGCTGCCCGGCACCCGTTAGATCTAACCTTTTGTTCTGCGGTCTAGGTATATTGTTGATTAATGGTGCTTATGGTACCCTATTCGTGACACGATTTCTCGTATCATTTCTCAACACGCATCATACTCGGTACTCGTTCTCACCAAGTGTGCTTCTTGTATTTTTGTATTCTTAAAACGCATCATACTCGGTACTCGTTCTCACCAAGTGTGCTTCTTGTATTTTTGTATTCTTAAAACGCATCATACTCGGTACTCGTTCTCACCAAGTGTGCTTCTTGTATTTGTATCATACCATTTATAAACATTGTAACATTTGTACATGTATTTCACCCCCGAAGTTATAAAACTGAAAACAGTTAAAAGAAAAGGGGGAGCATGAACTCACAACTTTACGTTCCTTGCGTCGTAAACTTCACCGGATTCGCTTAATTAACGTCGTGACCTATACGTGTTTTCTTAACGTTAGTCACTAGACTTGTGTCCCACAAGTACAGTCACTCTCTTTTGTATATGTTCTCTTGTGTTAAAAAATAATTTATATTTTTAACTAAATGGCTTACTTATATTATTTTCTCAAAAATAAGTATAAGTTTCTTGTATTTTTGCACCCGAGTTATGTATCTTGTACGTCGTATGTGTATTTTTGTGTTTTTACTTCTCATGAGTATTTAGTGTATTTTCAAGTCCTAATACACTACCAAGTATAATACATACTACATACACTTAGCACAAAATGTGGCGATCAATAAATATATATATTTTTCTCAAAAATATATACATACTTAATATTCATTTTTTTATTCTTGAAGAAATCCTTATTTCTTTTTACCAAAAATTAGGGAAACCTTGGTAATATTTTCTAGACACATTTTTAGGGAATAAGTTTCTCAAAACTTATATTTTTCTAAGTGTCTAAATTTATAAAAATTTTGACAGAGTTTCCCCTAAAAATGGAGGTTTCTCATGTTTTCAAAACATGTGTTTATTTTCTTTTAAAATCATCATCACTCAATTTCAACAACAATCATCAACAATATACATTAATTTCTCCATTTCAATTTTAATATACAAAACTGGGCTGTTTTCGGACATTTTAATAAAATAGTTATCTTATTCCAAAAATTCCTAAATTTTTACAGAATGTCTTATACGGACCAAATATTATTGTGTAAAAATATCGGGGTCCAGTTCATTATCAATATTTTACAAAAAATCATTTTCCGAACTGCAATCAGATTCATCTTTTTCTGACTGCAGTCCACGGAACAATTTATTTAAAATTGATCGTAAGTTCAATTTACGAAATTCCAGTGGGAGAAATACAAATACATCAGTGGTCATCTACAGTACAAATTTCATGAGCTAATTCTACACAAAACTCAAGTTATGACTAAAAACATTTCGCCCAGTTACTTACTGGAGTAAAAACTCAGCTTTAGTTGCTGTTACAAAAAGGGTCTTTAAAAATAGTAAACGAAGTCCAAAAATTATGATTCCAGTGCCATTAGAACCGTATTTCATAATAATACGTGATAGCCTCAAGAAAATAAAGTTTTTGTTAAGTAACGATCTGGTTACAGCCAACTGAAGTTGGCTGTAAATATGTGGACAGAAGCTGTTTTCAGTTTATTGTGTTCTAACGCATGTTCTATTTGTTCTGTTAACATGTCTAGTGATCAACAACGACCTTTAATATTCATATTAACGAGTAAATCATCAAGCAATCAACATCATGTTCACTACAACATCCTATTACCACATTTCATCATGTAAATGTTCATGTAAAGCTTTATGTTTGAATCTTTTGTGTTCAAGTTTCACCTTCATGTTTCTTTTAAGTTTATCAACATGAACCTACTTTAACCACTCTCATATGATGATAAAATAAGGGATCAATGTTCTTACCACTAGCACAAGGCTAGGGATTATCAAGAGGATAAATGAAGTGGATAAAAGCAAATAAGAGTGGTTCTTGGACTTCCGAAAGCTCCTAGCTTCACTATGCACCTTCTAGCACCTTAATACAAGCTTGGAACGTATGAGAAGTGGGTGAATGAAGGTGATGATGGGGGTGTTTGGTTCAGCCGATTGCAAGAAGAGAGGAGAGGAGTAGTTTGTTTGATGTTGGTGAATGAAATGTTAAGTAGTTATCTAGTGGGTTTTATAAAGAAGTCCCCCAACGTCTCTTAACCCTTTGGATCTTATGTCTACTAAAGGACTTATCAAATCATATAAACAATTAAAGAAAATCAAGTGAATGGGGGACATATCCTAACCGGTTTTGGGGGGGGGGGGTTTGGTTTAGTTACAATGTAATGGTTAGTTAACTTAGTTAGTTAGAAGGTTAAGTGTCTAGTTAGTGGTTTAGGTGTGTTATGAAATATATAGTGTGTTAGGGTGTTCGGGGACCCTAACTAGCTTAGAAAAATAAAAACAATGCTTCTAGCATTATTTTGGTGTTCCGGATAATGCCCGGTTGTTCGGTTAGATACCGGTTCGTTAAAGTGCCAAATTGCACCGTTTAGCGTCTTTTAAGTATTCTTTTGTAATAATTTTGATTCCCGACACTTAGGGAAATATTCTGGATGTTAAAACATGAATTCTGCATAATATTTATGTTGTTAAAAGCTATTTAGAGTTGAATTTATTAAAATTATGCACTTAAAGTGCGTTTCGGGTGCTTTTTAGTGCTTATTTTTGCTTCTGTAATGTCTATACATAAACCCTTGTATGTATTCTTGGGTTTTAATGTATTCTTGTCATTGGACCTACACCTAGGCCTCAGTTCTAATGTCTGACTGCTTTCTGCAGTTCTGTTGACACATTGTGTCTTACCGGTGAGTTTACTAGTATTTCTGACGCAACACTCTCGTTTATGCATAAAGCAATATTTTGTAGTATACAACGTGCATGAATTCACTTGTTTAGCATGTGTTCAGACATTGCTGACAATTAAGCACATAATTGCAGTCATTAAATAATGATTAAAGTGTACGGAAATTACCGGTTTGGTGCCAGTTGTCACAGTCTCCCCCCGTTAAAAGAATTTCGTCCCGAAATTCAGGCTGAACTAACTCTCGCATGAGTCTTCTTGAATAGGTGGGGATACTTTTCTTTGAACTGGTCTTCACGTTCCTATGTGTACTCGGGTCCGTGCTTAGAGTTCCAACGTACTTTGACAAGTTTAACAGTGCTCCTCCTGGTCTTTTTGACTTTCCAGTCTGTAACCTCAACAGGTTGTTCTGTAAATCGGAGGGCGTCATCAATATGTGCTTCATCCGCAGGGATGATCACGTCTTCTTGTGTTGGACTCTTCTTGAGGTTGGATACATGGAACGTATCTTGTACTCCATTAAGTTCTTCCGGTAATTCCAACTTGTATGCCACGGTACCAATTCTTTCCAAGATTCTGAATGGTCTGATGTATCGTGGGTTCAGCTTCCCACGGTTTCCAAATCTTACTACGCCCTTCCAAGGTGAGACCTTCAACAACACTTTGTCTCCCACCTCGAATTCTAATGGTTTTTGTTTTTGATCAGCGTAGCTCATTTGTCGATCTCGAGCCACCTTAATGCGCTCTCGGATCTGCATAATCTTGTCGGTTGTCTCTTGTACAAGTTCAGGACCAACCATACGTTTATCTCCAGCGTCTGCCCAACATAAGGGCGATCGGCACTTGCGGCCATACAGAGCTTCGAACGGCGCGGCCTTTATGCTTGTATGATAACTGTTATTATAGGAAAACTCAACTAAAGGTAGGTGAGTATCCCAGCTGCCGCCTAGATCCATGACACATGCGCGAAGCATATCTTCCAACGTTTGTATAGTCCATTCGCTCTGGCCGTCTGTTTGTGGATAGAATGCCGTGCTTAGATCTAACTGAGATCTAAAGGCTTCCTGAAATGATTGCCAGATTCTTGAGACAAAGCGTCCATCTCTGTCTGAAATAATTGAGATTGGCACTCCATGTCGTGCCACAATTTCCTTTAAGTATATCTCAGCTAGCTTTCCAGTGCTGTATTTTTCTCGTATCGGTAGGAAATGCGCAGATTTCGTCAACCGATCAACTATTACCCATATCATATCGTGCCCTCTCGGGGTCCTGGGTAATTTCGTTATGAAGTCCATTGAGATTTGCTCCCACTTCCACATGGGTATCTCTGGTTGTTGTAGTAGGCCGGACGGTTTCTGATATTCTGCCTTAACCTTGGCACAGGTTAGGCATTTTCCAACGTAGACAGCAATGTCGCTCTTGAGTCTCGGCCACCAATAATATTCTTTTAAGTCTTGATACATTTTGTCCGATCCTGGATGGATCGAATATCTCAATTTGTGCGCTTCATCAAGGATGACTTCTCGAATGCCGCCATAGAGCGGAACCCAAATACGCTTCTTAAAGTATAAGGCTCCCTCTTCATTTGGCACCATATAATTCAACATACCTCGTAGGTATTCAGCTTTACGGTTTTCCATCTTAAGGGCTTCTTGTTGTGCATCACAAATACGTGCAGTGAGGTTCGTTCGAATAGTCATTTCCAATGCTCGAACCCTTAGGGTCTTAACCCTTTCTTTTCGATTTAGTGCATCTGCTACAACGTTTGCCTTTCCAGGATGGTACTTAATCTCACAGTCATAGTCATTTAGCAGCTCGACCCATCGTCGCTGGCGCATATTCAATTCCTTCTGATCAAATATGTGTTGTAAGCTTTTGTGATCTGTGAAGATTGTACATCGAGTACCATATAAATAGTGTCGCCAGATCTTCAAGGCGAATACCACTGCGCCTAGCTCCAGGTCGTGAGTGGTATAGTTTCTTTCATGCACCTTCAATTGTCTTGAAGCGTAGGCGATGACTTTCTGGCATTGCATGAGAACACAACCCAAGCCTTGTCGTGAGGCGTCGCAGTATACCACGAAGTCTTCAGTGCCTTCGGGTAATGATAGTATCGGTGCATCGCATAGCTTGTTTTTAAGTAGCTGGAAGGCTTCTTCCTGCTTGTCACCCTAGTTGTATTTCTTGTCTTTCTGCGTAAGGGTGGTTAGCGGTTGAGCTATCTTGGAGAAATTCTCGATGAATCGCCGATAATAGCCCGCTAAGCCCAAAAATTGCCGAACTTCAGTTGGGGTTTTGGCGGCTTCCCAATTCTTTATTGTTTTAATCTTGGATGGGTCTACATGAATGCCCTTCTCATTCACAACGTGACCAAGAAATTGTACTTCGCGAATCCAGAATTCGCATTTCGAGAACTTTGCATAAAGTTTCTCTTTCTTCAGTAATTCCAAAATAGTCCTGAGGTGTTGCTCATGTTCTTCTTTCGTTCGTGAGTAAATCAGGATATCATCGATAAATACAATCACGAATTTATCGAGATATGGTTTGCATACACGGTTCATCAGATCCATAAAGACCGCTGGTGCATTCGTCAATCCAAATGGCATCACAAGAAACTCGTAGTGCCCATATCGCATTCTGAAAGCAGTCTTTGGCACGCTTTCTTCTTGGATTCTTAGCTGATGGTATCCAGATCGAAGGTCGATCTTGGAATAGTAGCTTGATCCTTACAATTGGTCAAATAAGTCATCAATCCTCGGTAGTGGATACCGATTCTTGATCGTGAGCTTGTTCAGTTCTCTGTAATCGATACACATCCGCAGAGTTCCATCCTTCTTTTTCACGAACAATACTGGAGCTCCCCAGGGTGAGAAGCTTGGCCTTATGAATCCTTTATCCAGCAACTCCTGGAGTTGTGTTGATAATTCTTGCATTTCGGATGGTGCAAGCCGATAGGGCGCCTTGGCTACAGGAGCGGCTCCTGGGACCAAGTCTATACGAAATTTGACTTGTCGTTGCGGAGGTAGTCCTGGCAGATCTTCAGGAAAAACATTAGGGAATTCCTTCACCACAAGAATGTCTTCGAGTTTTGGCTCAACAGATTTCTTATCTATAACGTGTGCTAAGAAAGCGACACATCCTTTCCTTAAGCACTTATGTGCCTTCATACAACTGATGATTCGCAGAGGCGCGTTTCGTCTTTCTCCATGTACAATGAGAGTTTCATCATTCGCCAGAGGGATGCAAATGATTTTCTCGTGACAAACAACTTCAGCTTTGTTCTTGGACAACCAGTCCATTCCGACCACTACATCGAAGCTACCCAATTGAATAGGTAAGAGGTCGATGCTAAAATTTCGTTCACCAAGTTGTAATGAGCAGCCTCTAACGAATTCGCCCGATTCAACAAGTTTACCATTGGCTAGTTCTATGGAATAAGGAATTTCTAATCTACTAGATTCTATTCCAAGCATGCGTTTAAATTCCACAGACATGAAGCTATAATCGGCGCCAGTGTCAAATAATATGGATGCAAAGTGATTGTTAACGAGAAACGTACTGGTGACCACATTAGGGTCCTCGCGTGCGTTCTTTGCTCCAATTACAAATGCTCGAGCCTGAGCATTGTTTCCCTTTGGGCAGTCCTTCATGAAATGATCATTGCTTCCACAACTGAAGCATCCTTGGTTCCGCCCCTTCCCGTTACCATTCTTGTTACCAGCACCATTTCCATTCTGGTTCTTTCCTTTTCCCCAACAGTCTTCTGCTTGATGACCCAATCTACCACATTTGTCGCACCTTGGAATGCGACAAGCTCCTTCATGATGAAACTTACATTTTTGGCATTTAGGCATGGTGCCTTGGTATCCTTTGGTTGCAAGGGTTTCCGTCTCCTGAGGCGGGTTAGTGTCGCGCTTCTTGCTGAAACCTTTGTTGTTGCGAGTTTCTTGGTTCAGGTTTGCATGTTTCCTTTTCTTGTCACCGGACGACTCAGCATGCATCTCGGTCTTTTCTGTTGGCTTCAGTGATAACTTCTTCATACGAACACAATCTTCAGTAAGGCTGACAGCCAGAGTTACAGCCTCGGTGATCGTTTGAGGTTTGGCCGAAGTTACCATGCCACGAAACTCTGGGTCCAGTCCCCAAATGTAGCGTTCGACACGCTTAAATTCGGGAGTCACCATGTAGGGAAGCACTCTAGACAGATCGTGGAACCTTTGAGTATAACCATTAATGTCAGCACCTTCCATGGTCAAGTGCCAGAACTCCATTTCCAGTCTTTGGAGTTCAGCACGAGAGCAGTACTTCTCTCTCATTCTTTCCTTCAGTTCCTCCCAAGTTAGGCCATAAGCGGCATCATCGCCCAAGGTTTGGGCTTGCAAGTTCCACCAAGTCAAAGCTTCATCGACAAATAACCCAGTAGCAAAGGTGACTTGTTGATCCGCGGTACACTTGCTCATGCGGATAGTAGCTTCAGTCTTCTCCGTCCAGCGTACAAAGGCTACTGCACCTCCTGTGCCGTCGTAGTTCATCGGCTTGTAGTCGAGAAACTGCTTGAAAATGCAGCCTTGAGCTGCGTTTCCTCCAGACGAATCTCCATGCCCGTTACGTCTAGCATTGCTTGGTCCTCCACTATCTTGAGTATGGTTCGCCTCGTACTTGACGATAGCAGCGGAGATCCTTTCTTTCAGTAGAGCGTTCAGCTCTTCAGCAGTTCTTGGCAGTGGGGGAGGAGGAGGTTGATCATCATTGCGAGCATTCACAGCTTTCCTGGGTGCCATGTTCTGACAGAACATAACACAACAGGGTTAAACATTTGTTTGATATCGTCGTACTAGACAGTAGTAGCATATATATTCACAGGTATATACCACATAAGTGACATCAAACAATTATTACTCTAGTAGAGTACTTAGTAGGCTTGCACTGAGGGAATCTACACGTGACAAGACTTGTTGTGGTTTCTGTGCACTGAATTTCATAATTATGTATGCATCCATAATTACGTAACTCCTTGCACAGTCCGCACAGTTCGTTTCATCCTCGTATCTCTTCCTTTAGATGGGCCATCGCTTTCAGGTAAAGTCACGTATGCTTGTGACATTCTACTTCTAGTATATGCTAATTATCACACATAATTGCAAGTAATTTCTCAGTTAAAGACAAGTGCTACTCATGTGCACCCTAAGTCTCGTAGTGTCTTTTCTTGACTCTTGTATACAGTTTCAGGTGGTGGATGTCGCGGGACGTTTTATGCAATGAAAACTCTTTGAAAAATTGTTTTCGTGATAGGATCCTAGTGATTGTAGACTAGACTCGAGAAGGAATCCTGGTTCACTACAATCGCAGCTCTGATACCAATCTGTCACACCCCTTTCTGCGGCGGAAGCACGAGGTGTGATCATGAAAGGTTCTCATTGCATACGAAAGGTAATCATGCTACATGCTCGTAAAATAACACCAAATACCATAATTTGAAAACATAAGTTTAGTGTTTACATCACGAGATAGCATAAAACATTGTCTTGAAAGTTTACAACTTTATTTAAACGTAAACATAGACGACATCCAAGAGCATAAGCAAGACCGCGCGCACATCCAATTCTAGTTACCTGAAATACATGTGAGTTTTGGAAAAACATCAACATAATGTTGGTGTGAATTCATGCAGTTTTTGTATTTCACGTTTGTATACTTTGTATGAAAACATAGTTTGTGTCATGTATAATTCAAGTTTACTTGTGTACCCCACGTACTCAAGTATAAATCAAGTTTTAGTATGGTATGAATCATAAGTAAATAAAGTATTCCTGTAAGTATCAGGATTGTTAATGGGTTGCAAGGCCATTAACATGTGACACGACATAGGAAGTCACCAAACCTTAGGCATTTTTCTAGTTGGCATATTCTGAGACACAAAAGCACTACTCGATACTCGTCCTCACCAAGAGTGTGGCTGCCCGGCACCCGTTAGATCTAACATTTGTTCTGCGGTCTAGGTATATTGTTGATTAATGGTGCTTATGGTACCCTATTCGTGACACGATTTCTCGTATCATTTCTCAACACGCATCATACTCGGTACTCGTTCTCACCAAGTGTGCTTCTTGTATTTTTGTATTCTTAAAACGCATCATACTCGGTTCTCGTTCTCACCAAGTGTGCTTCTTGTATTTTTGTATTCTTAAAATGCATCATACTCGGTACTCGTTCTCACCAAGTGTGCTTCTTGTATTTGTATCATACCATTTATAAACATTGTAACATTCGTACATGTATTTCACCCCCGAAGTTATAAAACTGAAAACAGTTTAAAGAAAAGGGGGGCATGAACTCACAACTTTGCGTTCCTTGCGTCGTAAACTTCACCGGATTCGCTTAATTAACGTCGTGACCTATACGTGTTTTCTTAACGTTAGTCACTAGACTTGTGTCGCACAAGTACAGTCACTCTCTTTTGTATATGTTCTCTTGTGTTAAAAAAATAATTTATATTTTTAACTAAATGGCTTACTTATATTATTTTCTCAAAAATAAGTATAAGTTTCTTGTATTTTTGCACCCGAGTTATGTATCTTGCACGTCGTATGTGAATTTTTGTGTTTTTACTTCTCATGAGTATTTAGTGTATTTTCAAGTCCTAATACACTACCAAGTATAATACATACTACATACACTTAGCACAAAATGTGGCGATCAATAAATATATATATTTTTCTCAAAAATATATACATACTTAATATTCATTTTTTTATTCTTGAAGAAATCCTCATTTCTTTTTACCAAAAATTAGGGACACCTTGGTAATATTTTCTAGACACATTTTTAGGGAATAAGTTTCTCAAAACTTATATTTTTCTAAGTGTCAAAATTTATAAAAATTTTGACAGAGTTTCCCCTAAAAATGGAGGTTTCCCATGTTTTCAAAACATGTGTTTATTTTCTTTTAAAATCATCATCACTCAATTTCAACAACAATCATCAACAATATACATTAATTTCTCCATTTCAGTTTTAATATACAAAACTGGGCTGTTTTCGGACATTTTAATAAAATAGTTATCTTATTCCAAAAATTCCCAATTTTTTACAGAATGTCTCATACGAACCAAATATTATTGTATAAAAATATCGGGGTCCAGTTCATTATCAATATTTTATAAAAATTCATTTTCCGAACTGTAATCAGATTCATCTTTTTCTGACTGCAGTCCACGGAACAATTTATTTAAAATTCATCGTAAGTCCGATTTACGAAATTCCCATGGGAGAATTACAAATACATCAGTGGTCATCTACAGTACAAATTTCATGAGCTAATTCTACACAGAACTCAAGTTATTACTAAAAACATTTCGCCCAGTTACTGCAGTAAAAACTCAACTTTAGTTGCTGTTACAAAAAGGGTCTTTAAAAATAGTAAACGATGTCCAAAAATTATGATTCCAGTGCCATTAGAACCATATTTCATAATAACACGTGATAGACTCAAGAAAATCAAGTTTTTGTTAAGTTACGATCTGGTTACAGCCAACTGAAGTTGGCTGTAAATATGTGGACAGAAGCTGTTTTCAGTTTATTGTGTTCTAACGCATGTTCTATTTGTTCCGTTAACATTTCTAGTGATCAACAACGACCTTTAACATTCATATTAACGATTAAATCATCAAGTAATCAACATCATGTTCACTACAACATCCTATTACCACATTTCATCATGTAAATGTTCATGTAAAGCTTTATGTTTGAATCTTTTGCTTTCAAGTTTCACCTTCATGTTTCTTTTAAGTTTATCAACATAAACCTACTTTAACCACTCTCATATGATGATAAAAGAAGGGATCAATGTTCTTACCACTAGCACAAGGCTAGGGATGATCAAGAGGACAAATGAAGTGGATAAAAGCAAATAAGAGTGGTTCTTGGACTTCCGAAAGCTCCTAGCTTCACTATGCACCTTCTAGCACCTTAATACAAGCTTGGAACGTATGAGAAGTGGGTGAATGAAGGTGATGATGGGGGTGTTTGGTTCAGCCGATTGCAAGAAGAGAGGAGAGGAGTAGTTTATTTGATGTTGGTGAATGAAATGTTAAGTAGTTATCTAGTGGGTTTTATAAAGAAGTCCCCCAACATCTCTTAACCCTTTGGATCTTATATCTACTAAAGGACTTAGCAAATCATATAAACAATTAAAGAAAATCAAGTGATTGGGGGACATATCCTAACCGGTTTTGGGGGGGGGGGGGGGTTTGGTTTAGTTACAATGTAATGGTTAGTTAACTTAGTTAGTTAGAAGGTTAAGTGTCTAGTTAGTGGTTTAGGTGTGTTATGAAATATATAGTGTGTTAGGGTGTTCGGGGACCCTAACTAGCTTAGAAAAATAAAAACAATGCTTCTAGCATTGTTTTGGTGTTCCGGATAATGCCCGGTTATTCGGTTAGATACCGGTTCGTTAAAGTGCCAAATTGCACCGTTTAGCGTCTTTTAAGTATTCTTTTGTATTACTTTTGATTCCCGACACTTAGGGAAATATTCTGGATGTTAAAATATGAATTCTGCATAATATTTATTAAAATTCTGCACTTAAAGTGCGTTTCGGGTGCTTTTTAGTGCTTATTTTTGCTTCCGTAATGTCTATACATAAACCCTTGTATGTATTCTTGGGTTTTAATGTGTTCTTGTCATTGGACCTACACCTAGGCCTCAGTTCTAATGTCTGACTGCTTTCTACAGTTCTGTTGACACATTGTGTCTTACCGGTGAGTTTACTTGTATTTCTGACGCAACGCTCTCGTTTATGCATAAAGCAATATTTTGTAGTATACAACGTGCATGAATTCACTTGTTTAGCATGTGTTCAGACATTGCTGACAATTAAGCACATAATTGCAGTCATTAAATAATGATTAAAGTGTATGGAAATTACCGGTTTGGTGCCAGTTGTCACAACACCCATTTACACTATTACTAAAATTGTCGCCGTGAATACGTTTTCTGGGATTAGTAGGTTTAGGTTTAACTGGATTTCGAGCAGCAGCAAGGATTGCTGGGATAGCATTGGCTATTCCCTGAGCAACGATGTTTTCTATATCTTGCCTATTTAGAAAGTGGTCCTCATTGTTTTGCTCAGATTGGTTAACTTCATTAACTGGTTCATTAACAACGGGTTCCATCTGATAATGAAATATATATATAAGTTATTGAAATAAACAAATATTAATCAAACATAATAAAACAATCGCACATAATCATGTTAACACGTATAGCCAAAATTATCGACTTTGCGATTTCCATTTTTTTATATATTTTAGTAGGCATCCGTACACATCCGATATGTTACAAAAGTTTTATTTTTAGTTATTTTACATGATTATATATTTATTATTATTTTATTATTATTAAACACACAACCCCACCATCATGCATCCACAACCAGCTGGCGGTCTCAGAAACGACGCTCCATCTCGTCGTATTTCCATGAGATCTGCTATCCCACTTCACGAATTCTATTTCCTGCGTCTATCAACTCTTCGCCATAGTGACGAAGTTCAGCCAAGTTCTCCGAGCTCATAGGTGGGTTTGGAGCAGGCTCAGGGTCAAACTTGGGGAAAAGGTGTTAGGGTTATTCAAGAGATTCTGGAATTGCCAATCAGTTGTCCACCATTCTTCTAGCTCTCCTGGTAGCGGTCGAGGGTGGATAATAGGATCTGGGATAGTAGGTTCTAGATTAACTGGAAGTTGTAATTCAACCGGGTAATTGAAGAAGTTTTCATCGGCATGTCTGATGAGGTCACTAAGTGCCAGTTTACGATCCAACTCCTCCCATGATGGCATTTCCTGGGCTTGCCCGGAACTTTCCCCGATCTCCTTTCCTTTGCCTTTATCTTTCGGATCTTCAGTCTTTATAACTTTCGGATCTTCTTCAGTTTTGGTTTCTCCTGAGGTTGGGCTTGGAATACCACTGGCTCTTCAGTATCAACCTGGTAGCCGGTGGTATCCATATCTGTGGTATGGATAGTAAAGTTTTGAAGTGCTTCTGGTAGTTCATTCATGTTGTTAGCATACATGAAGAAACACACAAAATTCTAAGTTAAAAATTAAATTCACAGAATGGCAATCAGAAAATTAAGTATTCCTAAATACTTAATTGGCTTAAATCAGTGGCTCTGATACCACATTTTTTAGTCACGGCCCCCGTCCCAGTGTGACCCAGTCCAGGAGCCGCGGGACAGAAATCCCTTCGTATTTGTTGTTTGAGTTGACAGCGAAAGTTTTAACAGGATCTTTTAAAACTTGTAAATACCCAATTATTTTATTTTATAAATTGGGACATACCCCGTAATTTACCATAGAAGAATTTCACGAGGAAATTCCCTGTTTTACAAAACATGTTTATTTATTTTACTGAGCCACCACTTCAAGCTTGTTAGTGCTCCGTAGCACGTTTTCCTTGGTTCACAGTAAGTCACCTGAAACATGTTTTAAAAATATTTTATCAGCGGGGAAATACTGGCGAGTCATTCAAGTTGCACAAAATGACACATTGTTATAATCTACAGTATTAAGGGTGATTACAATGTTTTTATCAATCAATTACCCCAAATCGGTATTTGTCACTTGACAGTATCTGTGACTATGGTCAGATCACCCATTGGCTAACTCGTTGTCCAATGGTGACGGGTATCAAGTAATGTATACAAAACCCCACATACCGGCAGTAATTGAAGATTACAAAGACTTAATCCCTGCAATTATAACTTTGAAAATAAATAGGGTTTTGGAAACAATTTGATAAAAAGAGAAGGACTCACATTGCAAGTTTAGACGGGCAGAGTTTAGCCTACTGATTTAGCCTTGTAACCTATATTAAATAGCAATGCATACGAAACTAGGTAAGTAACTTAATACAACATTTACGATAACTCACGAAATCAAAACCCTCACGACGAATGACAAAGTATAGCCCAAATACGGGCAGCACTTAAACATCCATTGGATTGGTTTCAATCGATCGGACATTGAATCGTAGCAGTGATCGAGTTAATACCCTGTATCGTAGCAGCATTTTCCTACCTTTAACTTGATTTTCGAGCAGAATAAGTGTGAATTTGAAAGTTTTCGTGAGCACAGATGAACTGCGCATGGCCAACTTATTTATAGCTGATTTTTGGGTTTTACGCGGCCCGCGTAAACCCCCTCTTGAACTTACGCGGCCCGTGAGGGCCACCTAGTCTACAACTAGGGCTAGCGTGTCACACCTAGGTCTGCCACGTGTGCGACACGTGGCCTGGAACGCTTATCTGGTCAACATCACTTTGACGTGGCCCGCGTAAACCTATGCTTACATTTACGCGGCCCGTGTGAAATCCAATTTTCTCAATTTCTTGGTTTTTCATGTACATTAGGGTTTCAGGGGCCCGAGTTTTCATTTACGGGTCGTTTATGGTCATTTTTGTAGGTCCTTACAGGTATCATATAGTATCGTATTGTATCGTATCATATAGTATCATATCATATCATATAGTGTATAGTCTAAGTCTCGTATAGGTCCCTTAGGTTTTTGTATGTGCCTATAGGCCTATAAGGGACCTTACTATACCTATAGGCTTATATGGGTGTTGTATCGTATCCTATAGTATCGTATTGCATCGTATCGTATCGTATCGCATAGTGTAATGTATAAGTCTCGTATAGGTTCCATATCGGTCTTGTATATGCCTATAAGCCTACATTGGACCTGAACAACACCTATAGTACTATACAGGACCTATACTACACCTATAGGCACCTATACTACACCTATAGGCCTATACTGGTGTTATATCATATCCTATAGTATAGTATCGTATCGTATCGTATCGTATCGTATCGTATCGTGTCGTATAGTATCGTATCGTATCGTGTAGTATAAGTCTCGTATTTGTCCCTTGTAAGTCTTGTATATGCCTACGATAGTACATCTATAGTTCTATACAAGGCTTATACGAGACCAATAGTATATGATACTACACCTATACGGGACCTATACTGCATTATACAATACGATATTACACTTATGGGCTTATACAAGGTCAATACGTGACCTATACTACGCCTATACGATAGATATTTATCGTATAAAAATGATTAATGTTGTATAAAAAAGTTTGTAGGAAATACTTACCTTTTTATTTACATAAAATAGAAAACTTATTTTTTTATAATACTTTGCTAAAATGATTATTGTATAAATGTTTCTAAAAAATAAAAAAAATACCCTTTTTATACGCTGCGTATATGCCTATACACGGCGTATATAAAGGGTCAAAAAGACAATATTACCCCTGTTTTGGGCTGCGTATAGCCCCTAATCCAGGGTAAAATGCTTTTTTTACCAAACTTGCCCCATATATACGCCCCGTACAGGGCTATACGCGGCGCATAGTTAAAAAGAGCATTTTACCCATGGATTGGGGGCTATACACAGCCCAAAGCATGGGTAAATTGTCTTTTTTGACCCTTTATATACGCCGCGTATATGCCTATACGTAGCGTATATAAAGGGTAGTTTTTTTACCCCAAACCTGTTGTAAAATTGTCTTTTTGACCCTTTATATAAGCCGCATATAGGCCTATACACAGCGTATATAAAGGGTCTTTTTTAGGAAACAGTTTTATACATTATTTATCGTTTTAGCAAAGTATTATAATAAATACTTTAAAAAAACATTTTTAAGTATCATATAGTATAAGTCTTGTATAAACCTCGTATAGGCCTATGGATGTAGTATCATATCGTATCATATAGTATATAGTATAAGTCTCATATAGGTCTTATATATGACTATACGGGACCTTACCTACACCTATAGGGCTATACGGGTGCTCTATGGTATCATATAGTATTGTATTGTATTGTATTGTATTGTATTGTATTGTATTGTATTGTATTGTATTGTATTGTATTGTATTGTATTGTATTGTATTGTATTGTATTGTATTGTATTGTATTGTATTGTATTGTATTGTATTGTATCGTATCGTATAGTATCATATCATATAGTGTATAGTCTAAGTCTAGTATAGGTTCCCTTAGGTTTTTTGTATGTGCCTATAGGCCTATAAGGGACCTATACTACATCTATAGGCTTTTATGGGTGTTGTATGGTATCCTATAGTATTGTATTGCATCGTATTGTATCATATCGTATCGTATCGCATAGTGTATAGTATAAGTCTCGTATAGGTTCCCTATCGGTCTTGTATATGCCTATAAGCCTATATAGGACCTAAACCACACCTATTGTACTATACAGGACCTATACTACACCTATAGGCCTATACAGGTGTTATATCGTATCCTATAGTATAGTATCGTATCGTATCTTATCATATAGTATCGTATCGTATCGTATCATGTAGTATAAGTCTCGTATATGTCCCTCATAGGTCTTGTATATGCCTACAATAGTACATCTATAGTTCTATACGAGCCTTATACGGGACCTATACTATACGATAATACACCTATACAGGACCTATACTACATTATACAATACGATATTACACTTACAGGCTTATACGAGGTCAATACGTGACCTATACTACACCTATACGATATTTATCGTATAAAAATGATTAATGTTGTATAAAAAAAGTTTGTAAGAAATACTTTCTTTTCTATTTATTTAAGGAGAATTGGCCTGTAATAATCTCAACTAAAGGTCTTTGGCCATTGACAGTCCCACCTTTAAATATTCCCCCCACCAGTCCCACCTTTCATCTGTTTTACCTACACCGGTCGCTCGTTAAAAAAAACTTAACGGAGTTATGTTTTTACCAAATTGCAAACAGATTTTTATGGCTTCTAATCAAAACGACGATACGAGTCCATTGACGTAAAACTTACATCGAAATGGTGCTCCAAACGATGAAAACGGCGTTTCAATTCGGGTGTTTAAATTTCTAATTAACAAAAATCAAGTCATTTGGGGCACAATTTCGAGGTAAGTTTAACATCAATGGACTTGTATCGTCGTTCTAATCAAAAGCCCTAAAAAAATATGTTTGTAATTTGGGAAAAAGCTTAACTCCATTTAGTGTTTTTTAACGGGGGACCGGTGTAGGAAAAAATATGTAAAAAGTGGGACTGGTGGGGGAATATTCAAAGGTGGGACTGTCAATGGCCAATGACCTCTAGTTGGGATTATTACAGGCCAATTCCCTTTTATTTAAAATAGAAAACTTATTTTTTATAAAACTTTGCTAAAGCGATAATATTTTATAAATGTTTCTAAAAAAATACTTATATACGCCGCATATAGGCCTATACGCGGCGTATAGAAGCAACCAGACCAGAACTAACATCAGTGAGACACTGCTTTTATGCAACCTTATACGTTGCGTATAGAACTATACGCAGCATATATAAATCTTAAAGTGTGCTAATAGGCACCTTGGGTGTGCCAATAGTGTGAGCCATTTTTAGGTAGTTGAGTCAAGGGTTTAGTAATATTGCCATAGTTTTTCACAAACCTTCTATAATACCGTGTAAGACCCAAAACCCCCCTAAGCTCTTTAATATCTGTGGGAACAAGCCATAGTTGAATAGCTATTATCTTTGAAGGATCAGTAACCACTCCTTGAGTAGCCACTCCTTGTTGAGAAATGATATGACCTAAATACTCCAACTTAGTAGCTCCAAATTCACACTTACTATTCTTAGCAACCAGTTGATATTATCTCGGTACACTTAACACATCTCTCAAGTGGGACATGTGAGTTTGCCAACAAGGACTGTAAACTGATATGTCATCAAAGTAAACTATAACATATATCCTCAGATATCGTTTAAAAACCTGATTCACCAGGCCTTGAAAAGTAGAAGGTACAATTAATAGGCCAAAAGGCATTACTAAGAAATCAAAGTTGCCATGATGAGTTTTGAAAGCAGTCTTGTGATGTCTTCATCATCCATTCTGATTTGATAGTATGAGGCTGTAAGTCTAATTTAGAGGAAAACATAGTTCCAAATAGCTCATCGATTAGATCATCTACCAATGGAATAGGGAACATGTCTGATATAGTTGCCTAGTTTAGTTTCCTATAATCAATGCACATTCTCCATGTACCATCCTTCTTCTTGACCAAAACTACAGGTGATGCAAAAGAACTAGTCCTAGTTTTAATCACTCATTGTTCTAGCAGTTCATTTTTCATCTTTAACATCTTTCTGTAAAACATGATCCCTATTTGGTCTCAAATTAATATCATTTGTTCCTTGTCCCTAGATGGAGGTAAATATTTCAAATCCTGAAACACATAATTAAAATCACATAGTAGTTGTCGCTTTTATTCATCACTTTGTTGAGCGTTCCATAACATAACAGAAGTACCACTACTATACCCTTCAATATCACAAACTTGAACCATAGCTAACTCTCCTCTTTGTGGCCCTACCTTCTTCAAACTTCCCTTACTAATCTGAGTCAGCCTCTTACCTTGTTGCCCTATAAATACCACTTTCTCTCCTTTAAACTTGAATTCAATAATTCTGTCATTATAATTCATATTAATACTTCCCAAGGTAGTAAACCATTGTACCCCCAAAACTAAACTTACCCTCCCCCTAGAGAGGCACTACTTACACAACAGTTTCAAATTGAATTCCTTGCGTCTTCCAACAAAACCCCTTTAATTTCCTGCATCTTTCAACAAAACCCCTTAACCATCTGATCACAAACCTCCTCATGTCCATTTGCCACTTTTAATAACATGATTGGGACTTTAACTAATTTGCAACCCAACTACCTTGCCAACGTAATATCCAAGACGTTGCGAGAACTTCAAGTGTCCATCAGCAATTGTAACTCATATTTTCCTAAATGACCGGTCACCCTAATAGATTTTGTACATATCACTACCCTCAATTGCATTCATAGAATAACCCTGAGCGGAATGCGATTATCCAAGAGGAAGTTGAAAGATTGTTGAAGTCCAGGATGATCAGAGAAGTCAAGTTTCCAAGATGGCTAGCAAACGTAGTTGTGGTACAGAAGAAAAACGGGAAATGGAGAGTCTGTGTAGATTACACGGACTTGAACAAGGCTTGTCCTAAAGATCCATTTCCTCTCCCTCATATCGATGCAATGGTAGATGCTACTGCCGGACATGAAATGTTAACATTCATGGACGCATCCTCAGGATTTCAGCAGATTCAAATGGAGCCTTCGGATCAGGAGGATACTGCTTTCATGAAACCAACAGGTATATATTGCTATACTGCTATGCCTTTCGGTTTGAAAAATGCAGGTGCAACGTACCAGAGATTGGTAAACATGATGTTTAAAGATAAGCTGGGGGACACCATGGAGGTATATATTGACGATATGGTGGTAAAATCTAAAAGAGCTGAGGATCACCTCCAGGATATCAAGGGAGCATTTGATATCCTGGACCAATACAACATGAAGCTGAATCCTGCTAAGTGCCATTTCGGAGTGGGGACAGGAAAGTTTCTTGGATATATGGTGACAAAAAGGGGGATAGAAGCGAGCCCAGAGCAGATCAAAGCTATCCTGGATATAAAATCACCCTCAAATATGAAGGACGTACAAAGGTTGACAGGCCGAGTAGCAGCTTTGAATAGATTTATTTCAAGATCCTCAGAAAAATGCAAGGAATTCTATGATATCCTCAAAAAGAATAAGAAATTTGAATGAGGAGCAAAGCATGAAGCAGCCTTGCAGGATTTGAAGCGATATCTCTCAACCGCACCTCTATTGATGAAGCCTGAAAATGGTGAACCACTATCCCTATACCTCGCTGTATCAGGGAATGCTGTAAGTGCCGTTCTTATAAAAGACCATGAAGGTCAGCAATATCCTGTATATTATGTTAGTAAAAGTTTGTTAGATGCTGAAACTAGGTATTCTCATTTAGAAAAATTGATATTAGCTCTAGTCATGGCATCGAAAAAGCTTAGACATTATTTTGAGACACATAGGATCCATGTTAAAACAAATTATCCTGTCAAAAATGTGCTTAGGAAACCAGAGATGTCAGGCAGGATGGCCAAGTGGTCAGTGAAGTTAAGTGCTTATGATTTAGTATATGAACCTAGAAATGCCATAAAGTCTCAGGCTTTAGCTGACTTTGTGGCTGATTTCAGTAGTGATATTCAGGATGAGGTAGACCTAGTAGTTCAACAGTTAGGAGAATCTTCAGGATCCTGGACATTATATACTGATGGTGCATCCAATATAAGAGGTGTAGGTTTAGGTATACTACTAAAATCGCCACAGGGGGACATATTACCCCAGGCCATTAGGTGTGAATTTCCTGCTACTAATAATGAGGCAGAATATGAAGCTTTAATTGCAGGATTAGAATTGGCTAAGAGTATGAGTATCAAGAATTTGCGAGTATATGTTGACTCCTTGTTAATTACTAACCATTTTAATGGATCCTATGCAGTTAAGGGTGAGAAATTAATCGAATACCTCGATATTCTAAAAAAATTAGCAGAATATTTCGATGTTTTTACACTTGAACAGGTACCAAGAGAGGATAACGCTGAAGCAGATGCCTTAGCAAATCTGGGATCATCGATCAGGATACCAGAAGGAACCCAAATACCAATATTACATGTCTTGTATCCTGCAACGAATCCTTGGGATAAAGAAGTAGCGGGTATTCAGGATCCTGGAGCAGAGTATCCTGAAGAGGATCCTAAATCTTGGACGGCTCCAATAATGAGGTATCTCAAGGAAGGACACATCCCCGAAAATGAAAATCCTAAGGCATTTAGGATGAAGGTATCACGATTCACTATTATAAATAATGTTTTATACAAGAAATCTCTTGCAGGACCGTATTTGAGGTGTTTGGAGGATCCTGAAGCCAAAGAAGTACTTCAGGATATACATGAAGGGGATTGTGGTAACCATACTGGGGGCAGGTCATTATTCTCAAAAGCATTAAGGACAGGATATTATTGGTCAACAATGAGAAAAGATGCCGCAGAATATGCTCGAAGATGTGACGCATGTCAAAGACATAGTAACATATTACATCAGCCTGCTGAACCGCTGTATCCTATTGTTTCCCCTTGGCCGTTTATGAAGTGGGGTATGGATATAGTGGGAAAGCTTCCAAAAGCTCCAGGAGGAAAGGTTTTCATGTTGGCAATGACGGATTATTTCTCCAAGTGGGTTGAAGCAGAAGCATTTGTTCAAGTTAGAGATCAAGAAGTAGTATCCTTCATAAAGAGAAATATCCTGACCAGATTCGGAGTACCAGCCGAGATAATCTGTGACAATGGTTCTCAGTTTATAAGCAAGAGAACTACTGACTTTTGCAAGAGTTGGGGAATCAAAATGATCACATCTACTCCGGTACATCCTCAAGCGAATGGACAGGCAGAATCCTCAAACAAGATAATTGTCAATAACTTAAAGAAGAGGCTTGGAGCCAAAAAGGGAAGATGGGCAGAAGAATTACCCTTTGTTTTGTGGGCTGATAGGATGACGGTAAAGAACGCAACAGGCCAAACCCCATTTTCCTTGGTATTTGGAGCTGAAGCAATGATTCCAACGGAAATGACAATACCTACTGCAAGGTTTACCCTAAGTGATCCTGGACAGAATCCTGAAGCCTTGTGTCAGGATTTGGATAATATAGATGAAAAGAGAGACGCAGCAAGGCTAAGGATGGCAGCATATCAACAAAGAATATCCAGAGCATATAACAAGAATATTAGGACCAGAAGATTTAAGGTTGGAGATTGGGTGTTGAGAAAGGCTTTTCAGAATACTACTAATCCTGCCGATGGCAAGTTAGCTCCAAAATGGGAAGGACCATATGAAGTTGAATCAAAAGCAGGGAAAGGAGCATATAGACTCAAGAATATGGAAGGGGATATGCTACCGAGATCTTGGAATGCTATACACCTTAAGCTTTATTTCAAGTGAGTTTAGAATTTAATTTCTAACTCAGGATGGTATGAATCCTATCTTTTTTAAATATGTTTGGTTTAATTTATTCTTTGAAACCCAATACTAACTTAAGCATCGGAGGGGTGTTAGCCAAGCTAACACCCACCTTAGTTTAAGGATGTTTTGCAGTATATGCTCCAGGATATAGCTCCAGGATGCTCATTCAAGATACTTCGGAAGATTAGAGGATTGGCCCCCTCTCTCACGTATAAGGGATCCTGATCCCCTCACAGGTTTAAAGGTATTCACCTTTCTTCTGAATTGGGTTTAAACACTCCTCCTGGAGCGCAAGTTATTCAGGGATAGTTCAAGGTGGCGGGACCAGTTCATGTAAAAGTGGCTGACAATTTCATTACTGTTGGCTATATCCTGAATCCTAAAGGTATATGAGGATTGATCACCCTCTCTCACGAAAGGGTATTTTCATACTCTCTAAGGTTTAAAGGTTTTCACCTTTCTAAGTCTTGGAGTTTATACACTCCCGCCTGTAGCGCACGAAAATTTGGGATTTTCCCCAGGATACCAGGAATTTATCTCCAAGACATTTTTGGGTTTTACCCCTGTGACATGAAAAATTGCTTATAAAAATGGAAACTGATATTCAGAAGATTTCTAAGAAGACATTGTACACAGGGGACATTCCTATCGAGGCAATGGTATAAAGGTGAAAGGATAAGGCTCGGAACTAATGCACTAAGTGTCTCAGACAGGGGACATTTCCATTGGAAGAGTTGCAAAGGGATTGAAGTTTGGTAATAGGTTTATACTCTATTCCTGGTATGATCGTTCCTTTATAAACAATGTTTAAATTTTTAATACCATGTTTGGTAAAGGAATAAATATCCTGATATATTCTCAAAATATGTTTTTAAATACTTTTCGGGATATTTGGTTAAGATATTTGAAACTAATACTAGTTTGAAATTAAAACCTTGATCAAACAAGTATTGTCAAAACAGTTTTTAGAAGGTGGACTATCTTTTATTCCTTTAGAAGTTTTCTCTAAAGTTGATTGAATTTTTAGAAATTATATTTATTAAAAGTTTTCATAATATATCACTGAGTATATTTATCAGGATATTTTCAAAAGATAGTTGTACTAAATTTTGCAAAGCTAAGATCTATGCTAAGAAAGACGGAAGATAATAACAAGAACGATAAAAGATGAAATTATTTGAAACAATCAGTACTGGTTGACAACCGAAGGTTTCATCCTGAAACCCAGGACCCATCCACCTTCGGCTATCAAATTGTTTTGATGCAGAAATGAAAATTGTTCATAAAAACATAAAATTGTTTAAACAATTTAAAGGAAATAAACTTTAGGGGGCAGTATCTTCTTCGTCCATAATGATTTCAGCAGCATCCGTCTTGGGATCCTCCTCGGCATCCTTCTCAGTATGGGTTGCTTTTTCAACTGCTTTGGAAGATTCATCGACAGGTGATTTAGAAGAAGTGCCGCCGAGGTTCTTTAGCTTGGTCTCCCAGGCACCAACGTCCCAAGAAGGGCATTCAAAACCTAATGTTCTGGCTTCATGGGCCATCTTCAACCTGGCTTGGAGGAGAGAAATGACGACGGAACTTTTGAGGCTTTCTCGGTAGCTAACCATATCCCGTTCGTGTTGCACATGGGCAGCTTCAAGATCGGCTTGGGCTTGAAGAGTAGCTTTGTTGAGAGCAGTTTGGTGTTCTTGGATCATAGCTTTGAATTTCTCCTCGTAATGACGAGATTTGGCGGCTGCAATCATGCCTTGGTCGGAGATTGTGATTTCTGCTTCCTTTAGCTTAGATTCAAGCGTCTTGTTAAGCTTGCAGGATTCTTGGTATAGGTGAACCAGACACTCAAGACCCTACGAAGGTAAGAGGACAGGTATTAATATTGATAAATCTTTGTAAATGATGTAAACCGCAGGATATGATATGAGAATACTAACCTGGTTAAGAAAGGAAGTCATAAACCCACTAGCTTCAATGAACCCATGCTTCTCATAAGGAAATGTGTCAGAGATGACAGGAGAATCAGGCTCCTTCCTTTTGCGGGAACTTGAACTCCGGGGCTTGGTAGCCGGTGATGGTTTGGGAATAATGATGGCTTTGGAACTGCTGGGTCTGGATGAGGCTGTGGCCTTGGGACTAGGTTCCTTCTTGACCTGAATCTGATTAGAATAACTGTCCAATTCGTCGAGGTCAAAGACTTCAGGGATCTTGGCCGGTGCTGCATAAAGGGAAAAGTTTCACATCATTATTACTCTTTATTTTATTATACTGTTTTAATTTTGAAAGTAATTCTTACCAGACATTTCAGATGACGAGTATTGACTGGAACTCGGGACGTGTGTGGTGAAAGTCCTGTCTATTGCAGGTAATCGATAAACAGTGTTGATTCTTTCTTCTGATTCAGCGGTAGGGGGAGCTACTTCCTTGAAGTTCACTGCATAAGGATCAGAAAGAGGGATATTAGTGGGAGATAAAAACCAAACGGTCCATGAAAATATTTATAACCCTACCGGTGGTTAACCACTCCACCGGAAGGTTGGCACCCTCAGCAATGGAGTCTCGTTTGACAAAGAAAAACTTGCGTTGCCATCCGTCTTCGTTTTTGGTGGCTTTAAGAATAAGGGGCTTGCTAGAGGTCCAGAAAGGTAAGAACCGGCTAGAGCCGTGAGATCGGAGGTGATAAGCAATAGGCAAATCCTCGATGCAGAGGTCGGGGCAATGGAGGTTTTTAATTTGGTTAAGTACAATTAATACTCTCCAAACCATGGGCATGGTTTGAGCAAAAGAGATGCCGGTGGTTCGGAAGAATTGCATCATAAATTCAGGAAAAGGGTATCGAAGACCTAGCGAAAAAGGATATGCTGGAAAGCAAACCCACTCAGCGGAAGAAACATCCGATCGAATTGACCGATCGAACGGTCTAAAGACCGTGTTGTCAGGGAAAGCGCGGAGGCTCTCAAAGCCGCAATGTCTGCGTTGTCAAAAGCACAGACCTCCTTTTCGGGATTTTTGAGGAGATTCTGCTGGGTGAAGGTTTCGGCATCCATTACGAAGAAGGCAAGGAAAATTGATAGAAAGTAAATGAGAAATGGAGAATTACCTGAAAGCTCAGTTGAAGATATCTGCTTTTCAAACACGAAGAGAGAAGATATAGGGGCATTATGGATCTCCATTGAGCAAAAAGCGCGTTGGAGGTTACGATGTGATCTCGACCGTCGCTTCGCTTTAAATGCCTTGAGTTATGGGATAAGACTTTTGAAATATATCCGTTGGATTGGTATACCAACCGATATATTTGGGGACAATTGTTATGGGTCATTTTCTGAGTATACATATCCTAACTAATATCCCGCTTTTAATTGTTTATTTGTGACCAGGATACTGGACAGGGATATTGCTAACATCCTGGGCGTTATCCTAAGGTTGAGTGAATTAAACACGTGCAGGTTAATGGCTGTAAGTTACTAACGGTCATCAGGACTTCTTCTCCTCAAGACTCGGGCGTATTTGTTATGAGGAAGCCGTTGAACCCGAAAGACTTGGTCTTCAACGTTCGAGTGGGAATATTCACTGGATCCCGGAAGTTTAGGATAGTTTGTTACATTGTCTTTACTATAAATAGATGGGGGCGGATCATATTAAGGCATGCAATTTTACACACTTTCAAACACTTTCTCTCTAGTTCATCGCAAACACTACTCACAACACTTGTACTCAAATTACATTGTAACACATAGTCGATCCGCACCACATCCTGCACTGTATCCTGATATTTGAAGCAATAGAAGAACAAGGCAGCTGCGATTGTCAGCTCCCGAGGTTTTATGCCGGTGATCTAGATTGATCAAGGGCTTTCCTCGTACATCACGTGTCAACCTTTACTTTTTTGCTCATTGTTTGATCATAGATACAGCTTTATATCCTGAGCTGTATCCTGAAACTGTTTTCATATCTAACTTGGTTAGCATATTTTTTACACATAATTTTAGCACACTACCTCACTTAACTAATTTGATCACTAAATTGCTTAGGTAATTTTTGACCAAAACAGTAAGCGTCCTCAATCAATCTCTTTCTCTTTCTTCCAGAATCTCAACCTGACTCTATATTCTCTTGATCAGATCTCTTGATTCTTTAAGTTCATCAGCATCAGCAGCTTGCATCTTCAGACTCCCTCTTGATGTCATCAGACTCCCCCTTTCGCTAAGCTAGGATCGCAGTTTGGAATAGCTCTTGTTCCAAGATCGTGACCTGGCTCATCCTCTGCAACTTTCACAGGTTCAGGACCATTTCCTGACTCTCCATAATCATAAAATCTGGAACCTGGCTTTCTTATATCTTTCATGAGTCGAAACTTTACTGCTTCTGCCTACACAATCTCTACCTAAAACATAAGTTTCACATATTTTAAATTTTCACAATTTTAAACTCTGCTTATCACTTTCAAACTCAAACAATCTCATGCAAATATCATCCAAAATGATTTATCTTTTGTATTCTTAGATGATCACTTGTAAACATATATTTTTCTCAAACACACTCTCCCAAACCTGTTGTTCATCATGCTTAGCACTCGGAATTTTGAAAATTAGCTCTTCAACATCAGTTGTCGAAAATCTTTTTGGATTTTTCAAAATTTTATGCTAAAACACAATGAAAAGCTTTTTGGATTTTTGAATATAAAGAAATGCAGTAAAGAAATATTTACAAACAATATTTTTGCGAGTTTGTGTAAGAGGATCATATCAGTTTAAGAGACAGATCACCAACACCGTTAAGCTAAAAACATTTTAAGTTCTAAACGATTCACGTAGATTGTCAGTATACTGATCCACTTAAATTTTCACACAAAGTTCAACTGTTTCGAGATATGAAATTAATGTTTTAGAGACTTAAACTTATACGCGTATCCCCCCTCAGAATATACTCCCATATCCAGATCCCAATATTCAGTCTTACAGGTGAGTATACCTAGATGATATCTGTAAAGGGTTAAATGCGAGGGCCATGAGAGCTCTGGCTATTGCTTCTGCAAAATTAGAGAGTTGATGGCTTCGACTTTAGGTGTGTTCCCTTTAGAGAATATGTTCTTCAACAGCACATGATTAACATTTTGCAATGTTTCATCATTTTTCATGCTGAGGGTGGTGCTTTTATTTCAAGCAACCGAAAAGTATTATACGGGGACTAGGCCATTGCTTCCAAAAATCAGAAGTCCCGGGATAATACCCCAGATATCACTAAGCATAAAGACCTAGTATCTCAGAAAGATGGATCTTTCAAACAAGATTTCGGGGGTTACCCATATATCCGAGAGATGTTCCCCACGAGATAAGCAAGTTTGATATTTAGGCTTATATCTCGAACACAATCTACTAAGCATGTAAAAACCTAATGGCATATCATCAGTGAGACCGTTTATCACATTTTGACTTTCCAATTCTTTAGCATGCCGTGAAGGTCCACTGATGTACTATCATTTCCTCTTTTTCCCAACAAAACACATTTTTGATTTTATCATGTTTTTGTATTTTTTTCAAATTTTCTAATTAATTTTTTTTTAAATTTCACTCCCCCTAAAATCAAAATATGTTTCAATTTTGATTTTCTGGGAAAATTTGAAAACAAACTGTACAAATAAAGTGACAAACTGATGAGAATTACTTCAATTCTCCATCCACTTGGCATAAACAATCAGAACTCCCCCTCACAACAAACTATTTTCCCATTAAGATTTCAAAACACTTAAGTTTGTTTTAATCAAAATGGTTTTTCCGGAAAATAAATTGTTGATTTTTCAAACCACTTGTAGGTTAGGGGATTCATTCATCACTTTGTTTTCTCAATCACATGAATGTAAGTTAAATCAAGTTCAACTTAATGACGTTGATTAACTTTTTGTAAGTGAAAACCTCTTTTTTCAACCACTTGTAGGTTCCCTTACCAACCATACCACTTGTAAAAATATGATAATTTCAAGAAAACTACCACTTGTAGGTTTACCAAACAAACATTTTCAAGAATGATGCCGATTCCTGCTCCACGATTACCAACTTGGGAGCTCCGGCAAGTCCATATTTTTTCAGTCATGATAAGTTCTATCCCAGTTACTAACCCGGGATGAACCATCTTCATTTGGTTTCTTTGTTTTTTTCACATAAAATTCTTTAACCCCCTTTACCTTCCCATCAATCATTTTTCCAAAAATGTTTTGAACAGTGGGGTTAAAAGCCTTTTAAACATCAAATTCTTTCTTTTCGGGAAAAAATTGATTTGAAATGTCAACTTTGCCAACTTTTGATTTTAAATTCTCAGCCCGTAATGGTGGAAAATTTGTATCATCCAAAGGCGGTACTGACTTTTCAACTTTTGGTTCAACTTGTGGCTCCTCTGACTTTGTGCAATCAGATTCATCGCCAGAACTAGCATCAGAATTCTTAACAACCCACTTTTGGTTGTTAAGTTTTACTTTCCTTCTGTAAAAACTTTTTGAACACTCACCAACGTCAAACTTTGAATTTTTAAAAACAATAAATTGTTTGGTTGGTGGCTCATTTTCAACCATCTTTCCTTTCAGTTTATCAGAAACTCCCTGTTTTGTTTGAATTGCCTTTGGACAATTCCTGGCAATATGACCAACTGTTTTGCATTGAAAACAGGTTCTTGTCTCCATCTTCTGAACAATTTTCTTCTTCATTTCCTCTTGCTTCTTAGCAAGGAATTATTTGTTTGATTGATTCCTAAACAACTGCTCTTTTTCTTCTTCGGATGATGTTCCTGAAACAAATACAGTTTTTGGTTTATAAGTTTTCTCATTTTTATGATTTTTCGGTGGAATAAAACCCAATCCCTTCTTTTTGAAATTACCGTTATGGTTTGGTTTCTTTCGATAACCTGAACCAGAACTGTAACCCTTTTTCTTGTTTAACCTTTGTTGATCTCTTGAGGTGTAAGGTCTTGGTTTTTCAGAAAGATTTACATCTTTTATTTCAGAAATATTAATTTCTGTTAGTTTGAAAATCTTTTTGATCATTTCAGTTTTAACACCTCTTATTGGAAATTCTTTATCAGAATATAATTTGTCTGAATCATTCAAAGTATATGCCAGTTTGATCGGTTCATCATTCAAATTAGATTTTAATAACAGAAATTCTTTATTGTAACCCCGTTTGTCCTTTTTGACTGTTGAATTTGACGTGTCGGACTTTGACTCTGATTTTGACTCCGACTCTGACTCTGACTTTGACTCCTCGGTTTCATCTTTATCCAACACCTGATCGACCACTTTCTTTATTAACTCGGACTCATGATCAGTGTCGGACGATGTGAAAGTGACATCAATACTTTCTGGCAAATTATCTGAAGACTCAGATTCCCACTGTAAATTGGTTGCCTTTTTTACTCTTTCTGAATTTGGATTTCGTGGGGAATATCCATTTTCAAGCAGGGGTGGACACTTGTTATATCCAACACATGGTTTCTTACCAGAATTCTTCTTTTCAGTTTCTTCTTTTGTTTCAGACTTCTTCACTTCAGATATCTTTTCTTCAAATGTCTTCATGCCTTCAACTGTGGGATAAATCCTGTCAATAACATAAGAAGCACATGAGTAACTTTTCAATAATCTTTCAACCCTTTCAGTCTCTATTCTCTGGGTTTCCAACTTTTGTTCAAGTTCTGCACATTTATCAATGTAATGATTGATGCCTGACTGCTTCATCATGAACGCTCCTTGAAGTGTCTTCATGGCTGTAGCTTGTTCACTGCTTGACTCGTTGTATTGATTCATTGCTTTGTTTAAGACATCATATGATTCTTTCAGCCTGTTCATGTTGTGAATCAATTCATTGTTTTGCTTCTTCATAGTCTCACAGTTTTCACAATTCTCAGACACTTTTTCTGCAACAACTTCCTTTTTAACCTTAAACACTGGAATTTCTTTATCCTGCTTCTTTATCACACGAACCTCTTCTACAACTTTCTCATCTTTCTTTTCTAAATGCTTTCTTATTTTTTCTGCCCAGTAATCATCAGTAGTATATTTTTCACCATTATTTTTAACAATTTGAGCAACAAAAGCTTTATGATCTAGAGTTCTGTTTGGATCATAGTCATCCCAACTAAAATCTTTCCAACTGAAACCCTCTGGAAGCGTTTCATCATCTTGATTTATCAGAAATGCATTACTATCAGTCGAAATGTATTTATCCCAACTAAAGCCTTTTGATGAACTTTCATCATCTTGATTAACAAGACACGCTTTCTTTGAATCTTCGATCACCTTCCTAGCATGTGCAGTTTGTTGCTGTTCTTGTTGATACTGCTGTTGAGAAACTTGATGATAAATTGCTTTTCGATAATAATCATTGTTTCCAAAAGGATTTTGAGCTCCACTTGCTTCGCGGTTTGTGCATTCTCTCTTGAAATGTCCTTTTTCCCTGAAACGAAAACAAGTAACTTTAGATTTATCAAATCCTAAAGTTGAAATATTTGCATCACGAAAATCATCTCTTCCTGTAATTTGTTTAAACTTTTCAGCTCTTCTCAACACACTTGCCAATCACCATTTTATATCCATCAATTCCATCTCCTCAGCATCAACCTGATCGTAATCCTCTTTGGTCAACATCGGATTTCCGATCCTTCTAGCAACCAAACTTCCATATGACTCTAGCACAGTCACCAACAGAGACATATGACTTTTTGCAACTTCTTTCGAGTAGTTTTGATCATTTTCAAGATTTAAAGCAATGTTACATTGGAGAACTTTGCCACTCTTTGTTGCAGAAAATTGTGGATCAAATGATGGATATGACGAAAATCCCATTTTGCTACTTGATCCTTGAGATGAACTTTCAGAAGAACTTTTTGCATTGAAAGCAGTTTCAACTTTTGGTGAAATGTTGGTTTGATCACTAACACCACCTTTGTAATACAAACCAATGTCTTGTTCTCCATCATAGTTCTTCATCCTCGCTATCTTTCGTTGTTCCATTTCTTGAGCTTCAAGTTGTTTAATAAAATCACTCAGCGTTAGATCATTAAAATCCGGTTTATTTTTTCAACATCATAAGATAAGTGCCCCAAACAATCAGTGGCAACGCATCAGCCAACTTTTCAATCAATTCGTCTTTATCTTTTTGGATGTTTAATCTTTTCATATTCTTCAATAAATTGCAATATCTTTCAATAATCTACTTGGTGTTTTCAGTTCTCAACCCTCGGAATAAATCAAATTCTTTCTTCATAAGCGACTTTTTGTTCTTGATCATTTCATCACTTCCAATAAACTTTGATTCCATTTCTACCCATATCGAATGTGCACTTCCGTTGTGTTGAAGTAAAATCAAGATGTCTTCTTTAATAGCTTGCTGCAAAAGACAAACCATCATTTTTTCATCTTTGTATTTCTTTTTCTCTTCAGCACCCAGATTTCTAATTTCAATTTTCACTCCATTGTCCCCAACCGGTCTACCATATTGAAATTCAGTATGTTCCCATGCATCTAAGTGATATGCCTAAACCCAGTTTTCAAAACGTTCAGCCCATTCACTCTACTCCTCAATACTCATCAGCTTAGGTGGTTTTTGCGTTGTCCCTGTTTCATTTTCTAGCATTGTACTCTGAGTAATAGTCATCGAACTAGCAAAGGCATTATAGAACTCGTTTTCCATGATACGGTTTTCAAAATCTCACAAACACAGCTTTTCAAACGAAATGAATTTCCAAACGGAATAAGCTTTCACACGAAATAACCTTTTTCCAAACAAAATGAAGTTCACACGGAATTAACTTTTCACACGAAATAGATGATTCGTGCGAAATGAACTACTGGTTTCGTACGAAATAAAATTCTGATGAACTGATTCACACGAAATAGCTGTTTCGTGCAAAATCAAATGCTGATTTCATACGAAATGATGAACTCCTTCACACGAAATAGTGGTTTCGTGCGAAATGAAGTCTGGTTTCGTGCGAAATCAAAGCAATGTTCAAACGAAATGATATCAGCTTTCGTACGAAATGAAAGTTTGGGACAGTTTTTTGTAAAAATTGAACCATTTTTTAAGCCGAATTAAGATCTGATTCTTTCTAGGGTTTGTTAAAACACTGTTTCGCACAATATATTTGAAAATCAAGCCATTTTAACCGTGAAAATTTGTTAATTTTGAAAAAGAAGGTGTAGAAAACAGAAATTGCAGTTGAAATGGTAAGAACTCCTCCTCCTAAGCTCTGATACCACTTGTAGGATCGTTTTCACGACCGAAACGAGTCGTTCAGAAGAGTTCTTGTCAATACGAGTGGCGGAAACAAACGTATTGAAGTCGTTTCAGCTGAATTACACAAAAAAAAACACTTTAAACTGTCTCTAGATTGATATCAAGTCGTTTTACAAAGCTGGAGACACTTCGGCAGAGCTTCGCTATCGGAATTGAATGTTACAAAGGAAATCATTAAGGCACCTATTTATAGACAAGTTATTTCGCACGAAACGGTTCAAGCGAAATGAACTTGCTATTTCGTACGAAATAGCCATTGCTATTTCGTGCGAAATGAGCACTTCTCATTTCGTGTGAAATCAATCTTATCCCTCATCTTTCACATTTTTCTCTTACTACGTGCCCTGATCTATCTAATAAAATACAAGACTCGATACAAGACGAAGTCGACAGACATATGCACCAACACCCACTGTGGTTTTGCTTAAATGACAAGTGGGGTCGGGTGTTCGTGAAGTGATTTAAATCAAGCTTTAACGCCCTATTTGTATGAGTTTGGGCCCGCACGGGATCACTTTGGGATGATTAAAACATGAATTTTTTTAACATGGGGTAGTCACGGTTACCGGTGCAAATGTCAAAATCGGTGACGTGACTATTATGGGCCAAAAACGATATGTTTTCGCACGTGAAATTTTTTTTTGTTATCGGTGTTCGTAAATGCTCAGAAGCATTTTGTTTATTGTCATATTCTCGCATTTGATAACGATTGAAGGAACCTAGAGAGCCAAGATCGGTCCTAACGAGTTCACAAAGTCGAAGAGTTATGCCTATAATGGAAGTTTTCGAATTAGGTATTAGCAGAACTTTGGGGGGATACAAGTCGAATCCTACGGGGCTAGGGGACTTTCTTTATCAACTAGAATATGCAAAGAAGAAAGCCGCTTTCGTGATTTTTCGAAAAATCAAGAACATTTGACAGATTCTTCTCAGTGGAGAGAATTTGTTCAGCGAAGTTGACGACAGTTCCGCTCAGATGAGGGAATTTGTTAAGGTTTAGCGATTTCACCAAAGAAATGGGGGGATAAAAAATTTTCATATGCTTTGTAATTTCTTTGGTAAAATTCTAAGCGCAATCACATGTGGTAGAGTTTGTGATTTTCTGGTGATATCAAAGGTTCTGCGTGGAATGTTTTGCACAGACATATATTTGAGGATTTTATTACTTCTCCAGCCAGCGTGAAGGTTTTTTGTCACACCCCGATATATACAGCTCGGCCCGGTGGGCTCGGTAGGGAGTATCGTGATGTAAGATTGCTATCGTCATGGTCAAACATACATAGAATAGCACAGCGGAAGTCTTGGAATATAAAATATTATTACAAACCCAAATGTCTGAAAATATCAAAGTATTAATTATAGACGAGCTTGTAATATCAAATCCACATGCGGATCATTAAAGAATGTATAAAATAAAGTTTAGGAGACTTTAAGGCATCTTTAAGGATTTGCAAGATCCTCTATTTCGACACCGAGCAACTCCCAGCCTATTACGAGTAGTACATGTCACTTAGTCTTTTTGAAAATACATCAGTTTACACTGGTAAATACAATTAACCGACTGATTTGAAAATGTTTTATGAAAATTGCTTTAGATGCACCAAGCACGAAAATCTTTTATAACTTGGAATAATTACATTTATAATCTTGTATACTGAATTACATGTTTGCCATACATATGGGGCCTAGTACAGAGACTGAGACATGATTAACCAACATACCACTTATAAACCCATAAAGGAGTTATCCCCAACTTGTGGGTAATTAATATTCTAGTATTGGCATCTTTTCGGTGTATGCCTACACCTTGCGCATTGGTCGTGGCCATTAGCAGTTTTAATGAGCCGAGGATATATCAAGGACATGGTCGCATTAACCCCCAATGTTTAGGTTATCAACAAAACAGTATCAAAACGGGTTATGTGGATGTACTAGCCACATTCCGGCATTTGATTGATCCCACACCCGACCAAGCGGTAATAATTTACCGTATCCCAAGCCGTATACGGAAAAATAAGTTAAAAGTATTTACCTGAGCTAATACTTGATTCACAGCAAAATAACCCAGTCGTATCCAATCGAACTAAATGCAAGTAGCTTTTACCAGGTGACTCTAGTCTAGAATGATGGTAATATATAACCAATTCAGAATGTTAACGGTCTTATTTAAGTCGTATACTTAGACCGGCTAGCTTAAAGTATGTAAAACGGCACGATACGCTAGATTAAGCGTTGACCGGAATAGAATGTTATTTAGACCCAACAATTATGAAGACTTGTATAATATGGGTAAACTAAGTACATTCTAGATTTTGAAGTAAAAACGATAAGGTTAAACCCGTTTCGGCAAACTTACGAAACTAGTTATGTAAGTCTAACCATACGTGTATAAGCGATAACGAGTAATCGGATGAGTCGTGAACAAGTTCCATATGCCAATATAATTTAAACAAGTTAGAATATCAGTGAGATATCAACTTGTATGCCCATTTAGATTTTAAAATCAAACTATGCCTCGTAAGGGCGTTTTGGTCATTTTACGACGTACAAAAGGAACTTGATTACAATCTGATGTTACGATCATAAGCATTCTTTGAAAACACTTTATTTATGATATAATATCAGTATGATATCAAACATATGTGTGCTTTATAGTTTAAAACCCAACTATGCTCCGTAGGGGCATTTTGGTAATTTCACACATAGTTTTGAAGGCTAATCTGGGAATCTGAGTTTATAACATATACCTACTGTAAAAATATTTAAAATCATTTATAAAATCAGTAGATAACAAGTCTTGGTTGGTAGTTAGGGTTTAAAACCATACTATGCGCCGAAACCCGCGTTAAAATCGTTAAATAATGATATGTGCGATCTTTTAGGAAAACTGATGTTATGATCAGATTTGTATGAACAAAATATGTTAATTAATATATCATATCAGTAATAAAAGGTTTTGTATGAAAATTGTGCTTTTAAATCATTTTAGGTGCAAAAAGGGGATTGTCGTCATTTAAGGACATAATTCAAGAACATATGCGTAAACTCAGTTTTTAAACTGAATGGACATCCCAAATTATCCTAATTATGATATTACATAAGTAGGCAATGAGTTTGGTATGAAAAATTATGCTTGAAACCGATCTATGTGCCTAAAGGGCATTTTGGTCAATTTAAAGCATAATTTATGACATTACATGCAAACTCTGTTTATGATCAGGTTCGTAACATCGAAATATGTTACTCATGTTAACATATCAGTACCTAAGTTGTTTGAAAGCTTATTGGTGTCTAAAACCTTATTTTTTTTTTTTTTTGCTAAAAAGGGGCATAATAGTCAAAGTACGGCATATTAACGGAGCATGCGCAAAAACTCAGATTTCTAGTATGATCATGTAATATAACCTTAGAGGGTTAGGATACAGTATATTATGATTATAAAGGAACCTAAAATCTATAGTAAACTAACCTAGTTTGGTTCAAAATCGAAAGTCAACGTAGAAGTCAAACTTCGCGACTTTCGGTTGCGAACCGACCCTAAAAATGGAATTGACGAGCCGAACATGTTTACACATGTTCTAATGATTATTACTAAGTTGTTTAAATGATAAAATGTATTTTAGAACACTTCTAAACTCATATCACAATTATTTTTAAAAACTGCCCCGTTGACTTTTTTTTAAAACAATATTACGTTGACTCGTCAATTGACCAAGCAAATGTGATTCTTAGGAGGTGCCCTTTTGAGGGTTCAACACCTACCTAATTACAATCACGTAGCCATGTTCGTTGCGAACAATGGCTTGACCGTTTACGGTCTAACTAAAAGTCAAAGCGTTTATTGTAAACACTTGACTTTTCGGCTTTTTAAGCCAAATAAAAGAACTAGTCACGAAAGGATCACTTACAAGTGGTCCTAGGGACTGAAGAACACTCAAAGGAAGTCTGCAATTGCTCAGGGTCCTCCAATATTGAGAGAAGAAGGAAGAATGAATGAAAGGTGCAAGTGTTCAAGTGAAATTTAAGGTCCTTATATAGTTTTTGAGAAATGCTAGGATCTTGACAAGTATTTAGGGGATTTCTTAGGATGTTAACACGTGTCTAACCAGGTTTTTAAAACCATTAACAACCCATGGATTGCTCAAATGGTTTAGATTATATGTGTGGAGAACAAGGAAAGAATTAATAATAAAAAAAAATACTTTCTAACTTTCAAAAGGGACATAAATTGCACATAACTTTTCTAGTTTCATGTATATTTTTATTATAAGATGTGAAAGTGTTAGTAGCCAATCTTCAGCACACCCGGGAGTTTGACTAAGCATTATGGAGTTCCCAGTTCGTTCAAAAGGCCTCTCAAAGGCGTAGTTTCACGCGTTGACGCTTTTAGTCCTTTTAACGCACAAAGTTGTGTGTAATATTGTTTAATGCTATCAAAGCCTTGCATAGCCCATATTAGGAATTCCTGAGAGTATTATCGAACATCACGATGCTTTGGGTTCGTTAAAATGTCATTCAAAGGTATAATTAAACATATTGACACTTTTAATCCCTATATCTTGCAAACTTGCGCGTATCATTACTTATTGGCATAAAAGCCTTAATGGCCAATATTAGGCATTCCCGAGAGTATGATCAAACATCATGAAGCTCTCGGTTTGTTAAAAGGTCACTCAGAGGTAAGAATTAACATGTTGACACTTTAACCCTCCGTCACGCAAACTTTCAAATAATTACGCAAACGGCTCCTCTCGACCAACAAGTGGCACATTTGTGAATACGAATACCATGAAAGGTCATTCAGAGGCTTAGTTTAAGCATGTTCACACTTTCAGTCCTTCCACTTTCAAATTTTTTGATTTTTCGCAAAATTAGTCCCTAATAGTCGACGTTTGACTTTATTAGGGTTTAGTACACGTGTCAACACATCATTGGACGTGATTTTACGAGGTGTTACATCATCACCCCCTTAAAAGAAATCTCGACCTCGAGATTTGCTCAAAAGATGGAAGTACTTTCTCTCGTATAATGGACTTAACCTCCACAGCATATTCGAGGCCTTTTACGGGCATCCTAGTTGACCTTATAGTAGGTACATGTTTCCGTTGGAGTTTCTTAACCCTGTCGATCCTTGATCAATCCTGGTTTCTCAACAAACCATAAGTTTTCATTAATCTGCACATCATTATGTGATGATGTTATTGACTTTATCGGCTAGTCATATCCTTAAATCACAATTGTGGAACACATTGTGAATTCCACCAAGCTCCTTAGGTAAGTTTTAGCTTATAGGCTACTGATCTTGGCGTATTCGATTCCTCGAATAGTCCTATATATCTAGAGCTTAACTTTCCCATTACATCAAAACGCAGTACACCTTTCCAGGGTAGTACTTTCGGTTGAATCTTGTTCCTTATTGAGAACTTAAGAGGTTTGCGACTCTCGTCAGTATTGATTTTCTGCCGATTACTGGCATCTTTCAAATGATTACGGATTTGTATGATCTTATCTATTGTCTCCAGGATTATTTTAGGCCCTGATAATTGGGCTTTCCCAACTTCTGCCCAACAAACGGGCGTTTGACACTCTCTCCCATACGAGGTCTCCAAAAGAGAAGCCTTGATGCTTATATAATAACTATTAGTTATAGGAGAACTTAATTAGGGTGAGATAGTCACTCTAATTATTAGCTAAATCAATCTTAAAGAATAGCTACTCTCATAGTTAGTTGAACAAATTGACGATCCTGGGCAGCTGATAATAACTCTTAATCGCTACCTAGTTAGGGTTGCGGTAATCAATGCATAAGCGCATTGAACCGTCTTTCTTAAATAATAATATCGGAGCTCTAATAATGATGAGCTAGGCTTTATGAACCTTTCCCTTAAAGTTCATTTGATTGGGATTTAAATCCTTTCATTACCGTCGGTACTAATTGATATGGCGCTTTTACAAAAGATACAGTCCTAGGTGGGATGTTAATCCTAACTCTACTTTCCTCTCAGGAGGTAAACAGGGTAGTTCTTTGGAGGAAATAATCAAGATAAACAGAGATGACAGAGATATTTTAAATCTCAGGATTCGGTTCATCTACTGACATCTGTGCCATATGAATGACACATTTGCTTTACGAATGCATAGATGCCTTAAGTAGAGATACCTGCTCAGGCATTTTTATATTGGATATCTTCTTTGAATACCATTTGCTGACTTAGGTACAATATGACCATTGGGATATCTCGGTGGTTCCATGCATTAAACCTCCATACTGATCAAATATAGTTTGGCATTCGCAGTCGATAGAAATCAATGATATAATAAATAAAATAACATATATTGTCGTACTCTATCTGGAGAAAGAGTACTCTAGATTTTAAGAATGGGGATTATTTGATGAGAGTAGAAGGAATGGTTTCTATGATTTCGTTGGTAAATTCTATCCTTTACTTAGTATCTGGAGTTTCTTATGGATAATTTAAAAGTTTGCTAAGCTGATGATCCATGAAAGACTTATTAGTACCTGAATTAAAACAGAACTCTTAGCAAAATATCCTTGATTCACGTTAAGAAATGTGCCTGCTTATTGATATGTACTGCCTCTTTCCATTCACCAGGAAAGTTCAGGCATTTCCTTTCTTTGCCTCTCTATATACTTAAATGTACCTTCTATGGCAGCTTTAGGGCAATTAGTTCTGATGTGGCTTTCTCGCCACAACCGAAACAGACTGCATTCTTTATGTCCCTACATTCATGGGACTGATGACCAGTTCTTTTGCAGATTCCACACTGCTTTGGCCTTTGTTCTATTTGACACTATCCCCAGTGCCTTTTATGAATACAGCCTTCTATTCGACAACAGTCAGGATGGCCGAGTGGTCTAAGGCTCCAGACTCAAGTTCTGGTCTTCGAGAGAGGCCCTGGGTTCAAACCCCACTTCTAACATTTATTTTGCCGAGATAGATCCATAGTGGATCTTTAAGAAGCAGGCTTTGAAGCCTTATCATGCTCTTTTACCTCTGGAGCTATATCACCAATACATTGTGCATTACGCTTAGATCCTGGGTTAATCGAATAGGGTACTATCCTAGACAATGAATTGGAGTCGGTAACATACTGTCGACAGTCTAGGTTTTTCATGGTGAGAGTCAGAAAATCTGATTCCACCTTTTCCATTTCATGTCGTGGACAGTAAGTTTTTCTGATAAGGTCCATAAACTTGGACCATCCCATATTGTATAGGGGTACCTTCCCCGTGGACTTTGTTAATGTCTTCCACCAAGTAAGGGCATCGCCCCTGAACGATTATGATACATATTTCACAGTGTCTTTCTTAGCACAACCGCTGATCTCCACAACGGTTTCCATTTCGTCCAGCCATTTTATGCAATTGATATTCACCAATTTACACATATTTTAGTCCCCCATTTTATGCGTTTTCGGCCATAAACCCGTGAATCAGATACTTAATCATGTATACTTTTGTTTACAGGCCTAAAACAACATGCCAGACAAGATGATAGAGAAAACAAGGACTTTCCGGACGAAACGACAAAGCTGCGAACATTCTGTGGAAATTCTGACCTGGACGTTTGGCACGGTCGTGCAATGAGTGGAACGACCATGCATATCCGACAATCTAGCCCAGCCCGGCAGTGAACGACGGTGCGATCCGAAGTGCAAGCCTTACCTGGAGATGAACGGTCGTGCGGATGTTTGCACCCCGTGCGGATCCGATGACCAAGCCAGCCCGGAACTGCACCACCAGTGCAACTGTGCGTGCAACCCTAGCCCGGAGATGCACGATCGTGCCACCAACGGAACGGTCGTGCGAGATCGAAGACCGGTCAAGATCTGGTGATGTCATGTGGTATGGTGAACAGTAACTCCAATAATGCAAAAAGTGAACGGTCATGCACTTTATTGGCACGACCGTGCGAATTCAAAATGTTATAAAAAACATGCAGAAACATTCTGCTCGTAACTCTGGATATTTTGGGAGCAATTCAGACGATTTTCAGGCTCCGGAGGAATTAGCTTTCACCCGGATTCATGCCACATTGTGCCGTTTAGCTCCGTTATCTTCCGGATTCTTAATCTAGTGCTTGTTTATGGTTTGGTTTTCTAATCTTTCCATAATTTTGTTAATGTTTCAAGCATTTAGATTAATGTTCTATGTATTATTTTAAGCCTTTGGGCAAAAACAACAATCCCTTGCTTAATTATAACCATTAGTATGTTAATTTTGTTTGTAATGACACTTGGAAGTATTTTCTATGTTAATCTTTGATGATTAGTTTGCAACCTTGTTATTATTATTGATTTCTTGATTATAAGTAATTATGTTGGATGATTAATGTATGGTTTGTTGAGATAATTGAAAGATGAAGCTTAATTAATCTTGTATTAGTAAACTTTAAACTTGGTTAACTAGTTTAGCTTGGTTAAAATGTGTGCACCATGATACTAGAAATGGTTAGTGGTTTAATAAAATGTAATTATTGTTAATCAAGAAAGCTTTCCGTCACGTAAGAACCTTAACGGGTTAAATGATGTTGTTATGAATTCTTGCCATGAATCGTTAGCTTAGTTAGTAATTTAGGCCAAAATTACTTTCTTGGTGAATTTATGTGCAAGATTTGTAAAATGAACTCGGTTGTGATTTAATCTAGTTTATGCTTATCTCGGTGGTTGCATTATGTTTATCGATGTCACTTTCCTTGTTTAAGTGAGGTTAGAAAACTCCTAACGGATGACTAACTTATTTTTAAGAGTTTTTCATAGACATATATCAATTGCACGTTTAAGAACAATTTTAGGTGGTTAAAGTGTGTTTATCGTTTTAGCTTTTCGAATGATTGTCATGTTAGGATTCCCGAAAGGGATACTAATTGTCTTGAAAATGAAGAATTGACCAAATGTTTCTAGTGGCAAAAGCGACTTAGTTTGCATGTTGTGGTTGTGTATAAAGCAAGGCTATTTATCTATTTTCATATTTGAAGTCTATTATGTTTTTATAAGTATTTGTTTATGCTTACTTTAGTTTTTAGAAAATCACAAAACGTATCTTTCTTCCGTTAATTTAATGACAAAGGTCAAGTATTATTCCTCCGCCCATTTCCTTGGATCGATACTTGGTTCTTACCGATACTTTACTACATATATGACGGGGTACACCTGCCTCTTTCGTGTGTGTTTTGATGTTGAAGTATAAATCACTTTTATAAATTTAAAACCGAATCGTGTGTAATTTCATTATAAAAATATGTATATACGCGCACACGTCAAGTTTTTTGGCGCCGTTGCCGGGGAAATGGCGAGCTATAGGAACGACCCGAGTCATTGTTTTATCGGTGTATATACTTGTGAATATTTGTGAATATTTTTTGTGATTATTTATTCGTTTATTTATTTGTTAATATTTCTTGTTTTTAATTCAATTTATTCGTTTTCTTGATTATTTTTGTACACTTGTAATATTTTATTTCATTTATTTGTCCGAATTCGGATTTTTTTATATATTCTTTGAATTTTCGGCTTTGAAAAATCATTTTTTACATTAGCCGAGTCGATTATTTTCTTGCTTTAATTTTTATAAAATTTCGGGCCCATTTTCGGATTTTTATAAATTTTTCAGCCCATTTAAAATAAAATTCTGTTTCATTTCAGCCAAAAAAAAACAGCATTAATATATTAATAAAATATTCATTGTGTCAATTTTTCGTTTGCAGGTTGATGTCCTCCACCCCCGCTCCCGATCCTGTTGAGCTGTCGGACGAACCCGAGCGCGATCTGAGGAGAGGCATTCGTGATAGATCCCACGCGGTAGCGCTGCTACTCGTAGCTGGTGAGCAGGAACAGGTGGTACCCGCTGAAGCCGAGGGCTCAGGGGCAGCAAGAAACGCAATCATGGCAGACGATGAGCGACCGTTGAATGACTCGAATCAGCCCGGAGGGGCAGGCCTGGAGCCGAGTATCCTTCAGCCTACTATAGATGCACCTACATTTGAAATTAGATCTAGTATTATTAACATGGTGTAGAATTCAGTACAGTTTGACGGGCGTGAGCATGAGGATCCCGGGAGACATATCGCTGCTTTTCTCGCTATTTGTTCGACATTTAGGATTACGGGTGTTTCGGAGGATGCAGTTCGGTTGAGGTTGTTTCCTTTCTCGTTGCGTGACAAAGCTAGAGCTTGGCTTTTGTCACTTCCAGCTGGGTCCACTAGGACCTGGAATGAGTTGGCGGAGTTGTTTATGCAAAAATATTTTCCACCGGAGAAAACAACCATGCTAATAAACCGGATTGTTACCTTTCGCCAGGACGAGGGAGAGTCGTTGCACGCGGCCTGGGAGAGATTTAAAGATTTGTTGATTGATGTTCCACATCATGGCTTCTCCAAGAGACAGCCGGTCTTGACGTTTTATCAAGGGCTCAGTTACAACACACAGGAGCGATTAGACGTGAATGCAGGAGGCGATCTAGGAACGAAGACGCCGAATGAGGCGTATGATATCATAGAAAGAGCTGCATTGAAGTCTAGCTCACGTCGCGAAGGAAATAGAGGTCGGGCAACATCATCATCATCAGCACCTCGCGCAGGAGTTCACGCTGTGGACGATTACACGGCCATTACTTCACAAATCTCGGCTCTTGCAGCGAAATTCGATAAGTCCCAGATGGTCGCACAAGCTGGTTCGGGATGTGACCAGTGTGGAGTGTCACATGAGCCTGGTGCATGCTTTCAGGGAGTCGTGTATGAAGGCCACGAAGAAGTAGACTTTGTAAGTAATCAGGTGAGGCCACAGAACAATCCGTACAGCAATACCTATAACCCCGGATGGAGGAATCACCCAAATTTTGGGTGGCGAGCGAATATAGGCAATCAAAATCCATTGGGATTTACTCAGCGCGCTCCAGCGCCACAGCTGGCCCAGGGTCAGCAGTTTCAGCCATACAACCAACCTTACCAGCAACGTCCATATTCATATCAGAATCAGGGCACTGGGAGTAGTTCCCAGTAGCAGGCCCCTTCATCTAGTTCCAAGCTGGAGGATATGATGGCTCAGCTTCTTACTAGCTCCTCGAGTGCGAATCAGTTGGCAGAAAAATGATACTAACAGAGCGAAGATCGTTTTCTATCTCATGATGGAGAAATGAGGAGTCACAAAGCCTCGATTCTGAATATCGAAAACCAGGTTGGTCAGCTGGCTCAGATGATGTCTAAAAGGCCCCCAGGTGGACTTCCGGGCAATACAGAGACAAACCCGAGCAAGCATGTGAATGCTGTCATGACCAGGAGTGGTAAGACTACCGGACCCGACATATCGGACTCATCACCGATCACTGGAGCGGTCCAGACTGACACACCGGACGAGGTGCAAGCCAGGCTACGCCCAGCAAGTACAACACAAGTCCAAGAGCCAGTCAAAGATTACACTCCACCAGTACCATATCCAGGCAGGCTGAAGAAACAGAAGAATGAAGAACAATACGGTAAATTCCTTGAGTTGTTTAAGCAACTACACATAAATATACCGTTTGTTGAAGCCTTGGCCCAGATGCCAAAGTATGCCAAATTCCTGAAGGACATCCTCTCGAATAAACAGAAGCTCGAGGATATATCATGTGTGGTAATGAATGAGACTTGTTCTGCCGTTTTGCAAAACCATCTGCCCACGAAAATGGGTGATCCGCGTAGTTTTACGCTTCCTTATTTGATTGGAAACATGTCTGTTAGCCATGCATTGGCTGATTTGGGAGTGAGTATCAACCTTATGCCTTATAAGGTTTTTACTAAACTGGATCTGGGTGAGTCGTCACCCACTAGAATGAGCATTCGGTTGGCAGACCGGTCAATCAAGTATCCGCGTGGATTTGTTGAAAACATGCTTGTTAAAATCGATAAATTTGTTTTCCCCGTGGATTTTGTTATTCTTGACATGGACGAAGATTCAAGAGTGCCTTTGATACTTGGACTTCCGTTCCTCAATACTGCGAGGATGATTGTTGATGTGGCAGCTGGCCAAATCACGCTCCGAGTAAATGACGAGCACGTGACATTTGATATCAAAAGATCAATACAGCATCCACAAAGTCACGATGACATGCTTTACTATGTCAACATTATCGACGCATGTGTGTGCTCTCATTTTCAAGGCACTGTTGACGAGATTGATTCGGACACAACATTGTCTAGTGCAGGTAGTACCTAAGAAAGGTGGTATGACTGTAGTCTCAAATGATAGGAATGAGCTAATTCCTACCCGTGCCATCACTGAGTGGCGAGTTTGCATTGATTATCGCGAACTCAACGATGCTACTCGTAAGGATCACTTCCCGCTTCCATTCATCGATCAGATGTTGGAACGTCTGTCGGGGAAGTTGTATTACTGTTTCTTGGACGGGTTCTCTGGGTACTTCCAAATTCCTATTGTTCCTGAGGATCAGGAGAAGACTACCTTTACCTGTCCCTTCGGCACATTCACCTACCGGCGTATGCCTTTTGGGTTGTGTAATGCACCGGCGACCTTCCAGAGATGCATGGTTGCAATTTTTCATGATATGATCGAGGATTCTATGGAGGTTTTCATGGATGACTTTTCGGTATTCGGGGATTCCTTTGATCATTGTTTGGAAAATTTGAAAACGATGTTGAAGGGGTGTGAAGAGACGAATCTGGTCCTAAACTGGGAAAAATGCCACTTTATGGTGAAAGAGGGCATAGTTCTGGGACATAAGATTTCTCGTGCTGGTATGGAGGTCGATCCAGCTAAAGTTGACGTTATTTCATGACTTTCGCCGCCCACCTCTGTGAGAGCGATACGGAGCTTTCTTGGTCATGCGGGGTTCTATAGGTGATTCATCAAGGATTTCTCAAAAATCACTAGGCCCATGACCCGTTTGTTGGAGAAAGACGCTCCGTTCGTATTTGGAGATGATTGCTTGAGGGTTTTTGACCTTCTCAAGCAAAAGTTGATTGAGGCCCCTATTTTAGGTGCACCTGACTGGAGTCTGCCATTCGAAATTATGTGCGACGCGAGCGATTACGCTATAGGGGCCGTTCTGGGTCAAAAGAAAGAAAAGCACTTTCACCCGTTCTATTATGCGAGCAAGACTCTTCATGACACTCAAGAGAACCACACCACTACTGAAAAAGAGCTCTTGGCGGTTGTTTTCGCATTTGACAAATTTAGATCGTATTTGGTGCTTTCAAAAACCATTGTGTATACTGATCACGCAGCCATCAAATATCTCTTCAGCAAACAGGACGCTAAACCACGTCTAATCAGATGGATCTTGTTGCTACAGGAGTTTGATATCGAAATTTAAGATAAAAAGGGTGCGTTGAATGTAGCGGCTGACCATCTGTCTCGGTCGGAGCATGGAGACATCGAGGACGCGCATTGGGATTCAATCAATGATAATTTCCCACATGAGTCACCTTGGTTCGCCGACTTTGTGAACTATCTTGCTTGCGGGATTCTGATTAAAGGGTTGACTCACCAACAAAAGAGGAAATTCTTTTCGGATGTGAAGCACTACATTTGGGACGATCTTTTCTTATTCAGGGTTGGTGCTGATCAGGTGATCAGAAGATGCGTTTCAGGGAAAGAGGCGACCGATATTCTGTGCCATTGTCACGAGGGACCTACCGGAGGCCACCATGGAGCCAATTTCACCGCCAAAAAGGTGTTGGATTCCGGGTTTTATTGGCCGACTATTTTTCGTGATGCGCAGAGTTGGGTTAGAGCGTGCGATTCCTGCCAGAGGGCGGCTAATATATCGGCACGTGATGAAATGCCTCAGAACTGGATACAAGTTTGTGAAGTCTTCGACATTTGGGGGATAGACTTCATGGGACCATTCCCCCCCTCACGAGGAAATAAGTACATCCTAGTCGCGGTTGACTATGTATCAAAGTGGGCGGAGGCACAGGCCTTACCCACCAATGATGCCAGGGTGGTCGTGAGATTTTTGAAAAGTTTGTTCGCCCGGTTTGGCGCTCCGAAAGCGCTTATCAGTGACAGAGGGACCCATTTCTACAATACACAGCTAGAGAAAGCTTTGTCCCGCTACGGTGTGCATCACCGTTTATCCACGCCCTATCATCCACAGACAAGTGGGCAGGTGTAGGTCACAAACCGGGGTCTAAAACGAATCCTTGAGCGGTATGTTGGTGCAAACCGCAAGGATTGGTCAGACAAACTAGACAAGGCGTTGTGGGCTTTCCATACAGCTTTCAAGACCCCAATTGGGACTACTCCCTTTAGGCTTGTGTACGGAAAAGCGTGTCATTTACCGGTGGAGTTAGAGCATAAAGTGATGTGGGCTCTAAAAACCGCAAATCTGGACTTAAAAACCGGAGGTGAAGCCCGGTTTCTTCAGATTCATGAATTGGAGGAGCTACGAAAACAAGCTTATGAGAGCTCCGTGTTGTATAAAGAGCGCACAAAGAGATTGCACGATAAACGCTTGAAGGACCACAAACAATTCCAAGTGGGCGATCTTGTTCTTCTTTACAACTCGCGGTTGCGCTTATTTCCAGGAAAATTACATTCACGTTGGACAGGACCATACATGGTAAAAGAAGTATTTCTATATGGGACTGTTGCAATAGAGAACGCGGACGGCGTTATTTTCAAGGTAAATGGGCACCGCTTGAAGCTTTACGTTGCCGGGCCGATCGAGTCGGCGGTGGAGGTTATCGAACTCCACGCCCCACACACATCATAAGTGTGGGGAGGAGAGTCTACGCTACTGACTCGTGGAGTAAAAATGTAGCAAGAGCGTCTTTGGCGCTTTAAGGGTAAAATCGTCCATTTTTATGCTTTTGTAGTTTTAGCGTAATTTAGGCGTGTTTTGTAGTTTTTGTTAGTTTGTACTATTTTTAGACGTGCCGAGCGTAGGGTCTATGTGGGAAAAACGTTAGAACAGTTTGCAGATGGTAAAAATGGCGAAAAACGGCCAAAACGGGTGCTAAAAATGCATTCTGCAGAAAAAACTGATCTGCAGATATGGCACGGCCGTGCCATGGGTCTCATGTCCCTACATTTACGGGTTGGCCGGTACCTCGAGTCGCACCCCCGGTGCAGTTCCGAGATCATCGTGCCAGAGTGAACCATGTTCGGTGACGCACGACCGTGCGACTCATCGAACGACCGTGCGTGAGGCTAGTGGCATTTCTGTCATTGGGCAGTATAAATACCCTCATCTGCAGCCCCCATTCACAATTCGTGAACCCTAAACCGCACCAGCCGTTCCAGACCGATTTTGCCTCAAATCGCACGATTTCTTCGCACGGTTTCTTAGTTCTCTTCGCACGGTATGTTCTTTCTTGTCGATTTCCTATTTCATCTTTGTCTAGGGTAGATTTGTTCGATTTCTTCAAGGCTTTTTAGGGTTCCCTTCATAAACAAAAGCGAAACCCTAACCCTTGCAAGATTGTTATGTTTCGTGAACAACCGGTTGATTTTCAGACCCCTGTTTGCACAAAAACTTGTTGATTTTTGAAAAATCGGGCTATTCAGAGCCGGGGTTTGAATCTGCAGAAAAAACGGGTGGCACGGTCGTTCCCCCTGTGGCACGGTCCGTGCATTTGCGGGTTGTTCATGATGTTTTACTGTTGGTTTGGTGATGAACGGTAGTGCGATTGACTGCACGCCGTGCAGATGCGACAAATGCCGACCACCTTTGCTCGTTCTCGGTGATGCACGACCGTGCGGTTGGTCGCACGCCCGTGCCAGACGCCCAGATCAGCGAGACAGTAGCTTCATAACAGTGTGTTCGGCTGTTCCGAATTAAATTTTTCCTGTTTCTCCTGTTTTAACTGACATCCCTCATTGCAGATGGACCATCCCTTCTTACAATTCAACGAAAACAACGAACGAGAAAGTCTATGCATCCCAAAACTTCACTCATTATGGAATAGGCGAGGCCAGTTTGGCATCCCTCGAAGGCTAGACTGGGATGTCATGGCTGAATTGAATCAGCGCGATCGACTAGAGAACATGTTGACACTTCCACTTTCGCGTTTGCTAGCCATCGATCGCCCAATCTATCGTGAGCATACGATAGAATTCTTCGCCACCTATTCATATGACAAACCAAAGGCGCATGCAGTCCCCAACTTCCGCTACAGAAATAGGATAAATTTCAGATTCGGTGGACGTTGGCATCATTGGATGGTGGGAAGATTGGGTCGGAGACTTGGAATCTACACAAATGAAGATATGGATTCAGAGTTCTTCACAGATCAGTTTACCTTCCCAAGCGAGGAAGCGCGGGGCGCGTTTTGGGCTCAAATTGCGGATGGTGACCCATACGATCCTAGAATGTCAAAAGCTTCACGATTGAGAGACCCTCTGCATAGAGTTATGCATCATATATTTAGTCATACCATATGCGGGTGCATGGATAGTTTAGGCAACTGTCCAACACCGGATCTTATCTTTCTATATGCGCTAGCGGAGGGGGTACACATCAACCTCGCCGCGAGGATGGCTGAGTATTTTGTGAAGAGTTCTGGAAGGATGAACAGCAGTCAGATTCATGGTGGTCAGTATGTGACCGAGATCGCCTACAATTTGGGGTTAATGGGCGATGAGGTACTTCAGGGACTCACTCTGGTGACCGAGGATACGTATGTCGACGTTCGTTCGTTGAAAGCCATGGGGCTTATTGTTGAGACGGATCATGGGGATCGATTGAGGGGTTTGAACAACGAGGTATGGGACCCGTTGCATCCGCTTCCAGCGGAGGATGAGGATGAGGACGAGGAGATGGGAGAGCAGCACGAGAAGCATGAGCCACAGACACCACCACATTCACCACAGCATCATGAATACCACCAGGACTGGCCTCCCGGCATTCCCTCTTACCCTGAGTTTTATCAGCAGTTCCAACAAATGCAGGTTAACCAGGAGCAGCAAAGGATTCATATAGAGTAGATAAGGGCTAACCAGGACCAGATCACGGCGAACCAGGACTTCATGCGCCGGGAGGTGTATGCAGGATTCTCGAACATATTCGGGGGGCTCCAGAACACCTACCTGAACTACTTCGGGGAGCCCCCACAGTTCCCATACGGGAACCCACCTGGTTATGGAGGCGTTGGCCCATCCAACACGGGAGGTGATGCTGGTGACGATGACGAGGATTGGGTGGAGTGGTTTGTTGGTGGTTTTATTATTTCAGTACTTTATTTATCGGGTGTTCATTTTGGTTATTATTTTAAACACCCCCGGATATGTACTTTATATTTCTGACACTTTTGTATGTTTGCTTTATGTCATGTTGGGATATTTAGTACTCTTATTTATGTAAATTATGGTTTATTTGTGTTTATATTGTTTCTGTTCTGTTTTCCTGTACCTTGTGACATACTTGCAGATTTTGGCTATCAAGTCTTGGACCGGAGCACATCACAGATACAGCTTGGAAGTCTCGTTGCATCAAAATCATCTTCAGGGGAGTATTATTCTCCTTTATCTCTATATTTCGGGTTTCGCATTAGGGACAATGCGAAGTTCAAGTGTGGGGAGGGGTTTAACTTGTTAACTTTGTTTGTCCTAAAAAAAATCAGAAAATTCAATCAAAAATATCTGTATTTTGTATACATTTTTAGCAAATAAACCGGTTGGTTGTGTTTTAGAAAACTTCGGACATGATAAAAACTCGACAAGCCAAATAAATTTTGAAAAATATAACCGGAAAGCGTGACAAACAAAGAAGGACTTGCATGAGAATTTTCACACTTTTACCCATTCCTTCCGATTATGTGAGCATATTTGAGCCGTAAAATTGTTATATGATTGTTCATTTCGGAGTAGGAGTGAGCCGGATGTCATGTGTAATTTAGAGCTTGTCAATAGCATACTTGTCAAGACCATGAACTTGCGTAATTGTGTAGAAGTGATAGAGGCACTTAGAAAACCCTTTGTGTTATCCCTGTTCTTTGTGTTGAGTTTCCCATAAACCTTACATTACCTTTAGGATTAACCATGTCGAGCCTTCCCGTTTACCTTTGTTTACCCTACATAATCGCCCACTTAACCAAATTTAGCCTTTTTATTTTTTAAACCTTTTAGTGTTGAAACTCGGCCAAAAGCATCGTTTAACTAGCGATTGTTATAGTTTACTGTTTATTGTACAAATCCTATAAAAAACAAAAAATAAAACACCCTAAAATAGGGTGAAGTCGACAAAAATCGAGAAATTTTGAATGCAAAAATGTTGAAATCTTGTTGATGAGCTCGATGTCACAAAAGTCGCCTTTTTAAGGCGTTTGTATGTTTAGTTGTATTGTTTTGCGCTAGTAAACGCTATTACCAAGTTTTAACCGTTTCGCCACTTTAAATATCCCTTTCCATACCCTTCGCCCAAGCCTAACGTTACACCCCGTAAAGACCTCTTGATTTACACTTTTTCGCATGTTAGTTGGTGGAGATGAGATCATATGACAAGCTTATGATATTACACATTTCATTGACGAGGCATTGAGTGTTTGCACATACACATTTTATGTATGTTTCATGAATAAAACCGAGTGTATGTGAACATTGTGAGTTGTGTGAAGATTAGCATGTTAAGTCAATTGAAAGTGAAGTAACGGCGTTTTGGTTATATACATATATTTGAATGCGCTTGTTTGGTTTGATTCATTGGATGTTGTCTTTCAAAAAACCGGCTAACTGTTTGTAGTTATTTTAGTAGGTATTTTGTAAATACTCGTTCTTGTTAGATTCTAGTTCTTATTGCATTTTAGTTTAGCTTGCTTGAGGACAAGCAAGGTTCAAGTGTGGGGAGATTTGATATTCACGAATTTACACATATTTTAGTCCCCCATTTTACCCCCATTTTATGCGTTTTCGGCCGTAAACCCGTGAATCGGATACTTAATCATGTATACTTTTGTTTACAGGCCTAAAACAGCATGCCAGACAAGATGATAGTGAAAACGAGGACTTTCCGGATGAAACGACAAAGCTGCGAACATTCTGTGGAAATTCTGACCTGGACGTTTGGCACGGTCGTGCAATGAGTGGAACGACCGTGCATATCCGACAATCTTGCCCAGCCCAGCAGTGAACGACGGTGCGATCCGAAGTGCAAGCCTTACCCAGAGATGAACGGTCGTGCGGATGTTTGCACCCCGTGCGGATCCGATGACCAAGCCAGCCCGGAACGGCACCACCAATGCAACTGTGCGTGCAACCCTAGCCCGGAGATGCACGATCATGCCACCAACGGAACGGTCGTGCGAGATCGAAGACTGGTCAAGATCTGGTGATGTCATGCGGTATGTTGAACAGTAACTCCAATAATGCAAAAAGTGAACGGTCGTGCACTCTATTGGCACGACCGTGCGAATTCAAAATATTATAAAAAACATGCAGAAACATTCTGCTCGTAACTCTGGATATTTTGGGAGCAATTCAGGCGATTTTCAGGCTCCGGAGGCATTAGCTTTCACCCGGATTCATGCCACATTGTGCCGTTTAGCTCCGTTATCTTCCGGATTCTTAATCTAGTGCTTGTTTATGGTTTGGTTTTCTAATCTTTCCATAATTTTGTTAATGTTTCAAGCATTTAGATTAATGTTCTATGTATTATTGTAAGCCTTTGGGAAAAACCAACAATCCCTTGCTTAATTATAACCATTAGTATGTTAATTTTGTTTGTAATGACACTTGGAAGTATTTTCTATGTTAATCTTTGATGATTAGTTTGCAACCTTCTTATTGTTGTTGATTTCTTGATTATAAGTAATTATGTTGGATGATTAATGTATGGTTAGTTGAGATAATTGAAAGATGAAGCTTAATTAATCTTGTATTAGTAAACTTTAAACTTGGTTAACTAGTTTAGCTTGGTTAAAATGTGTGCACCATGATACTAGAAATGGTTAGTGGTTTAATAAAATGTAATTATTGTTAATCGAGAAAGCTTTCCGTCACGTAAGAACCTTAACGGGTTAAATGGTGTTGTTATGAATTCTTGCCATGAATCGTTAGCTTAGTTAGTAGTTTAGGCCAAAATTACTTTCTTGGTGAATTTATGTGCAAGATTTGTAAAATGAACTCGGTTGTGATTTAATCTAGTTTATGCTTGTCTCGGTGGTTGCATTGTGTTTATCGATGTCACTTTCCTTGTTTAAGTGAGGTTAGAAAACTCCTAACGGATGACTAACTTATTTTTAAGAGATTTTCATAGACATGTATCAATTGCACGTTAAAGAACAATTTTAGGTGGTTAAAGTGTGTTTATCGTTTTAGCTTTCCGAATGATTGTCATGTTAGGATTCCCGAAAGGGATACTATTTGTCTTGAAAATGAAGAATTGACCAAATGTTTCTAGTGGCAAAATCGACTTAGTTTGCATGCTGTGGTTGTGTATAAAGCAAGGCTATTTATCTATTTTCATATTTGAAGTCTATTATGTTTTTATAAGTATTTGTTTATGCTTACTTTAGTTTTTAGAAAATCACAAAACTTATCTTTCTTCCGTTAATTTAATGACAAAGGTCTAGTCTTATTCCTCCGCCCATTTCCTTGGATCGATACTTGGTTCTTACCTATACTTTACTACATATATGACGGGGTACACTTGCCTCTTTCGTGTGTGTTTTGATGTTGAAGTATAAATCACTTTTATAAATTTAAAACCGAATCGTGTGTAATTTCATTATAAAAATATGTATATACGCGCACACGTCAAGTTTTTGGCGCCGTTGCCGGGGAAATGGCGAGCTTTAGGAACGACCCGAGTCATTGTTTTATCGGTGTATATACTTGTGAATATTTTTTGTGATTATTTATTCGTTTATTTATTTGTTAATATTTCTTGTTTTTAATTCAATTTATTCGTTTTCTTGATTATTTTTGTACACTTGTAAATTTTTATTTCATTCATTTGTCCGAATTCGGATTTTTTTATATATTCTTTGAATTTTCGGCTTTGAAAAATCATTTTTTACATTAGCCGAGTTGATTATTTTCTTGCTTTAATTTTTATAAAATTTCGGGCCCATTTTCGGATTTTTATAAATTTTTCAGCCCATTTAAAATAAAATTATGTTTCATTTCAGCCAAAATGGGCTGAAAAAATTATAAAAATCCGACGACTGAACATACACTTGTAAATTTTTATTTCTTGAGGCTTGGTACTAAACACCAAATTAAACAATTGCTTAATTGTATTACTAAAGCTTGTCATCACCGTGACGACTGAACATACATTAGCCATGGTATCATTGAACCATATAGGCTATTGTGTTACGAACATTCCTAATGAATGTTATTTGAACGTACATCAATTGCATTTAGCCTAGGTTACAAGAGGACCGTCAAAGGCATTTAAGGGTTGGATCGAGTCTATTACTTTTTAGACAAGGGATCAAAATGTCACAACTGTCTTTGTCATATTGACGATTTTGAACAGCTCGAAGGCTTGCCGCATAGGACTTTTAAAATATGGAATCATAAGTCCGTCACGAAGGACTTATAAACGTAGCACTTAGGCTTGTCGCGAAGGACATTAAGGTGTTGGCACAAAGGTCTCATTACAAGGATATTTATAAGATATGGCATAAAGGCCTGTCACAGAGGACATTATAATATGGCACAGAGGCCTGTCCTAGAGGACATTAAACGATATATGGCACAGAGGCCTTGCAATGAAGGACAAATGTATATGGCACGAAAGGCCTGATCACAAAGACATTTTAATATATAAGTCGCAATCTTATTTGATCAGGGACTTTAAGGCTTGAACATAGTTCTTCACCTTTGGGCAGAGAGTCATAGACTACATCTGTCATTGCTTGAAAGACTATTTGTTTTGGCACATAGGCAAATCAAATGGATATCACTAATGGACGTTTATATGTATATATATATATATATGTGTGTATGTATATATATATATATATAATCATCGTAATTGATGATATTAGTCATGATCTTATCGATCTTATAGACTATAAGACTTGGGCAATGCCGTCACCTTGGACAGTGAACCATAACGGTCACAATTGTCAATGTCACTAGTGGACGATATAATATATAGCCCGTAGGCGAAACATCACTAAAGGATGTTAAGTAAGGTGATCATCGTATTGATGATATTAATCATGATCGCAATGATCATATAGACTATTAGGCTTGAGCATAGCTCTCCACATTGGACAGGGGATCGTAAAAGATCACAGCTGTGAATGTCACAATTGGACAATATAATATGGCCCGTAGGCAAAACATCACTAATGGATGTTAAATAATATGATCATCACATTGATGATACTTTCCATGATCTAATTTGATCATATAGGTTTTAAGGCTTGGACGTAGTCCAAATACCTTGACGGCCGATGTGGTTTCTCAAGTCACACTGCCAGGAGTGATAACATTTTCTGAATGCTAACAAGGATTTATTGTCTTAAGAGGGTTTTACCATCATAGCCATGTTCATATTGACATATAGGCTAGGTTATACCATTAAGAGGATCTTTTAAATTATTTAGCGGATCGATAAAGTTCGAATGAAATCGAGACGATCGTTTTTGACAAAGGATGTAATGAATAAAAAATTCTAAAACCTTCCATAAGTCATTAGGAAATTTACAATAGTGCTTTAATTAGGACTTTTGATAACTAATTTGTCCACTCAGAGACTCAAAAGTAACACAAGTCCACATAGGGACTTAAAAGCAACTCAAGTCCACAGAGGGACTAAAAGGAAAATATAAGTCCGTATAGGGCCTATAAGATATGTCCACATTTGGATTATTATGATATATCATGTCCACGAAGGGACTTTATTAAACAATTGTCCTCATAGGGACTTTAAGTTGAAATATACATCCACATTGGGATTATTAATGAAACAATATGTCCTCGAAGGGACTATAATGAAATATCATTTCCACAAGGGACTTTAATGAAGTAACAAGTCCATGAAAGGACTATAGTGGAGTATAATATCCACGAAGGGGTTATTTCAAAAGGTAATGTCCTCGAAGGGACTATATTGAAATATAATGTCCACGAAGGGACTACGTTAGACAAATGTCTAAACAGGGTCTTATCAGAAGAGGTAGGTCCACACAGGGACTATGATGAAATAATGTGTCCACAAGGACTACAATAAGCAAATGCCCATATAGGGACTTAAAGGAGAATGAAATACAATGAAAGAAGGATTTTCTAATTCCTTCCTTGTTTCATTCCGATCGTTTCTCTTCTTTGTTTACCGCACGCGGTAGTGACAATTAAGATCTCAGTGAATAAAGTAAGTATTCCAATTCAGGATCCGTTATAGAAGTAGAATCCAACGATTCCATGGTTAAAGAATAATTATGGATTGCGGATTGGGTTTTGACTGATATCATCTGAGTCTGGGATTCCAAAACTTGGAGGTAAGAAAATAGGGATTTTTAGCATTCACATGTATCATCTTGAATACGGGAGTCTCAGGGACCTCTTGGTATGGACTCCACTGGTACAGACTTCAAAATTTGAGCCTTAGGGACCTCCGGTATGGACTCTGAAGTCTGATTGAAAGTTTAAATAGGCTTGGTTTTGGGAATGAATCCATAAAGGTCTATCTCCAAACTGGTCGCCCGTTTATCCTAGCCATGGTACGAAGCTTGGCATTCCTTGGCTTCGGACGTGGAGAATTTCCATCAATGGCTTCTTTGCTTGGCGACATATTCAAGATACATAAAATCGAAAACAATGTTTACTTAATAGGGATGAGAGCATTCCTACGTTAAGTCTACACTCAGAAGGTCTAAGGAATATGCTACTGTTTCATCTAAGACTAAACACAAAAGGCTAGTGTTTAATTCACTCAAACGTTGGCTCTGATACCAACCTGTCACACCCTGATATTTACAGCTCAGCCCGGTGGGCTGGGTGGGGAGTATCGTGACGTAAGATTGGTATCGCCATGGTCAAACATACACAGAATAGCACAGCGGAAGTATTGGAATATAGAATATTATTACAAACCCAAATGTCTGAAAATATCAAAGTACTAATTATGGACGAGCTTGTAATATCAAATCCACATGCGGATCATTATAGAATGTATAAAATGAAGTTTAGCAGACTTTAAGGCATCTTTAAGGATTTGCAAGATCCTCTATTTCGACACCGAGCAGCTCCCAGCCTATTACGAGTAGTACCTGTCACTTAGTCTTTTGAAAATACGTCAGTTTACACTGGTAAATACAATTAACCGACTCATTTGAAAATGTTTTACGAAAATTGGTTTAGGTGCATCAGGCACCAAAATCTTTTATAACTTGGGATGATTACATTTATAATCTTGTATACTGAATTACATGTTTGCCATACATATGGGGCCCAGTACAGAGACTGAGACATGAGTAAGCGACATACCACTTATAAACCCATAAAGGAGTTATCCCCAACTTGTGGGTAATTAATATTCTAGTATTGGCATCTTTTCGGTGTATGCCTACACCTTGCGCATCGGTCGTGACCATTAGCAGTTTTAATGAGCCGAGGATATATCCAGGACATGGTCGCATTAACCCCCAATGTTCAAGTTATCAACAAAACAGTATCAAAACGGGTTATGTGGATTTACTAGCCATAATCCGGCATTTTATTGATCCCACACCCGACTAAGCGGTAATAATTTACCGTATCCCAAGCCCGTATAAGGGGAAATAAGTTAAAAATATTTACCTGAGCTAATACTTGATTCACAGCAAAATAACTCAGTCGTATCCAATCTAACTAAATGTAGGTAGCTTTTACCGGGTGACTCTAGTCTGGAATGATGGTAATATATTACCAATTCAGAATGCTAACGGTCTTATTTAAGTCGTAGACTTAGACCGGCTAGCTTAAAGTATCTAAAACGGTACGATACGCTAGATTAAGCGATGACCGGAATTGAATGTTATTTAGACCCAACAAGTATTAATACTTGTATAATATGGGTAAACTAAGTACATTCTGGATTTTGAAGTAAAAACGATAAGGTTAAACCCGTTTCGCAAACTTACGTAAACTAGTTACGTAAGTCTAACCGTACGCGTATAAGCGATAACGAGTAACCGGATGAGTCATGAACAAGTTCCATATGCCAATATACTTTAATCAAGTTATAATATCAGTGAGATATCAACTTGTATGCCCGTTTAGGTTTTAAAATCAAACTATGCCTCATAAGGGCGTTTTGGTCATTTTACGACGTATAAAAGGAACTTGAGTACAATCTGATGTTACGATCATAAACATTATTTGAAAACACTTTATTTATGATATAATATCAGTATGATATCAAACATATGTGTGTTTTATAGTTTAAAACCAAACTATGCTCCGTGGGAGCATTTTGGTAATTTCACACATAGTTTTGAAGGCTAATTTGGGAATCTGAGTTTATAACATATACCTACTGTAAAAATATTTAAAATGATTTATAAAATCAGTAGGTAACAAGTCTCGGTTTGTAGTTATGGTTTAAAACCATAATATGAGCCGAAACGGCGTTAAAATCGTTAAATGATGATATGTGCGATCTTTTAGGAAAAATGATGTTATGATCAGGTTTATATGACCAAAATATGTAAATTAATATATAATATCATTAATATAATATTTTGTGTCAAAATTATGCTTTTAAATCATTTTAGGTGCAAAAAGGGCATTATCGTCATTTAAGGACATAATTCAAGAACATATGCGTAAACTCAGTTTGTAAACTGAATGGACATCCCAAATTATCCTAATTATGATATTATATCAGTAGGAAATGAGTTTGGTATGAAAAATTATGCTTAAAACCGATCTATGCGCCTAAAGGGCATTTTGGTCAATTTAAAGCATAATTTAAGACATTACATGCAAACTCAGTTTATGATCAGGTTCGTAACATTGAACTATGTTACACATGTTAACATATCAGTACCTAAGTTGTTTGAAAGTTTATTGGTGTCTAAAACCTATTTTTTTTTTGCTAAAAAGGTCATAATAGTCAAAGTACGGCATATTAACGGAGCATGCACAAAAACTCATATTTCTAGTATGATCATGTAATATAACCTTATAGGGTTATGCTACATTATATTAAGATCATAACGAAACCTAAAATTAGTATTAAACTAATCTAGTTCGGTTCAAAATCGAAAGTCAACGTAGAAGTCAAACTTCGCGACTTTCGGTTGCGAACCGACCCTAAAACTAGAACTGACGTGCCGAACATGTTTACACATGTTCTAATGCTTATTACTAAGTTTTTTAAATGATAAAACGTATTTTAGAACACTTCTAAACTCATATCGCAATTATTTTTAAAAACTGCCCCGTTGACTTTTTTTTTTAAAACAATATTACGTTGACTCGTCAATTGACCAAGCAAATTTGATTCTTAGGAGGTGCCCTTTTGAGAGTTAAACACCTACCTAATTACGATCACGTAGCCATGTTCGTTGCAAACAATGGCTTGACCGTTTACGGTCTAACTAAAACTCAAAGCGTTTTTCGTAAACGCTTGACTTTTCGGCTTTCTAAGCCAAATAAAAGAACTAGTCACGAAAGGATCACTTACAAGTGGTCCTAGGGACTGAAGAACACTCAAAGGAGGTCCCCAATTGCTCAGGGTCCTCCAAGATTGAGAGAAGAAGAAGAATGAATGAAAGGTCCAAGTGTTCAAGTTAAATTTAAGGTCCTTATATAGTTTTTGAGAAATGCTAGGATCTTGATAAGTGTTTAGGGGATTTCTTAGGATGTTAACAAGTGTCTAACCAGGTTTTTAAAACCATTAACAACCCATGGATTGCTCAAATGGTTTAGATTATATGTGTGCAGAACAAGGAAAGAATTAATAATAAAAATGATACTTTCTAACTTTCAAAAGTGACATAAATTGCACATAACTTTTCTAGTTTCATGTATATTTTTATTATAAGATGTGAAAGTGTTAGTGGCCAATCTTCGGCACACCCAGGAGTTTTTCAGAGCAGTATGGAGTTCCCGGTTCGTCCAAAAGGCCTCTCAAAGGCGTAGTTTCACGCGTTGACGCTTTTAGTCCTTTTAACGCACAAAGTTGTGAGTAATATTGTTTAATGCTATGAAAGCCTTGTATAGCCTATATTAGGCATTTCTGAGAGTATTATCAAACATCACGATGCTTTGGGTTTGTTAAAAGGTCATTCAGAGGTATAATTAAACATATTGACGCTTTTAATCCCTGTATCTTGCAAACTTGCGCGTATCATTACTTATTGGCATAAAAGCCTTAAATGGCCAATATTAGGCATTCTCGAGAGTATGATTAAACATCATGAAGCTCTCGGTTTGTTAAAAGGTTACTCAGAGGTAAGAATTAACATGTTGACGCTTTTAACCCTCCGTCGCGCAAACTTTCAAATAATTACGCAAACGGCTCCTCTCGACCAACAAGTGGCTCATTTGCGAATACGAATACCGTGAAAGGTCATTCAAAGGCTTAGTTTAAGCATGTTGACGCTTCCAGTCCTTCCACATTCAAAGTTTTTTATTTTTTTGCAAAATTGGTCCCTAATAGTCAACGTTTGACTTTATTAGGGTTTAGTACACGTGTCAACACATCATTGGACGTGATTTTACGAGGTGTTACAATTTTGCACAGAAACATACAAGTATCTAAAGTCTACAATAGTTTCAAAACGCTGATCACTGAAGACCTGGGGAATCTTTATGAGATTTTACAGGGATCTGGGTGTAATTCAATTCGTTGAGTTCGAAAACGATGTACTTGGTCAAGCTAACATCTTGAGTACTGATGCTGATGATCCGTAGTGCATTACGTGGTCAAATTCACAAAGGCGAGACGATGAGATCTGGATGTAGTTCAACTAAGCGTGCTGGTTGAGCTTGCAAGTGATATACTCGGTCTAGCAGACTTCCTGAGTGTTGATCCTGATGATCAAAGTGCATTACTTGGTCGATTCCACAAAGATGGTTTACAGAAGACAGATCACCAGAAAACTCTACCAATGTAGTATGCTTGAATGAAATAGAGTTCTTATGACAAGATCAAGACTTGATGAAGTTTTTAAAGAATGGAACCCTTATCAAATGCCTGTTGGAGTATTGGAAGATCAGTGGAAGATCGGTCAATTTAGCCTTGCGAGGAGATTGCACAACACCCAACACCGATACGCGTACTTTGAGGGGGAAATATTATACAAGAAGCTTCAAGGGTTTGGTATTGCTATGAAGACTCAAGTCAAGATACTACTTACCTGGATCATCGGTCAAGGGGGAATTTGTTAACAAAGAGAAGATAACTTCAACAAATACTTGACTGAAGATCGATTGAAGTTGCATTTTCAGCATTCGACATCAACGGACAAGGGGGAATTTGTTGGTGCAGTCTTTGTGTCTGATGCTGTGCGAATAGATTAGAATTATTTTATGCTGATTATGTAATAGTTAGTGAAACGGTCAAACGAACGTGTATTGAATCGCTCGTTTTAATTATTTTATACGCGTTCTGGGATCCTTTTTGTAAGTACAAATCACTCTAGCAAATATCTTCTCCCCTACATGTGTCATGTTTCTGTTCACTTTACACGTTATCCTTATTTTCGTTTAGAGTTTAGAATTTTTTTTATATATGATTGTTCTTTAATTTCGTTTTAGGCTTCTATTTGATTGATTCAAACACCCCCTAATAAACTTGCATGTCATGTTATCCTCTTTTACATGGTGATCTATTTATTGAATATTTATGTTTATATCTTTTACATAAATCTTTAGGTTGTGAATGCCTTATGATATTCACCAATTTATACATATTATAGTCCCCCATTTTATGCATTTTCGGCTGTAAACCCGTGAATCGGATACTTAATCATGTATACTTTTGTTTCAGGCCTAAAACAGCATACCAGACAAGATAATAGTGAAAACGAGGACTTTCCGGACGAAACGACAAAGCTGCGAACATTCTGTGAAGAATCTGACCTGGGCGTTTGGCACGGTCGTGCAACGAGTGGAACGACCGTGCATATCCGACAAAACAGCCCAGTACGGCAATGAACGACGGTGCGATCCAGCGTGCAAGCATAACCCGTTCAAGTGTCCGTGCCAACAAAACCCGGAGATGCACGATCGTGTCTCCAATGGAACGGTCATGCGTGATCGAAGACTGGTCAAGATCTGATGACGTCCTGCGGTATGGTGCACAGTAACTCCAATAATGCATAAAGTGAACGGTCGTGCCAATAAAGTGCACGACCGTGCGAGACCGAAAAGATATGAAAAACATGCAGACATATTCTGCTCGGAACTCTGGAATTTTGGAGAGCAATTCAGGCGATTTTCAGGCTCCGGAGGCGTTAGCTTTCACCCGGATTCAAGCCACATTGTCCCGTTTAGCTCCATTACTATCCGGATTCTTAATCTAGTGCTTGTTTATGGTTTGGTTTTCTAATCTTTCCATAATTTTGTTAATGTTTCAAGCTTTTAGATTAATGTTTATGTATTTTTGTAGCCTTTGGGCAAAAACACAACAATCCCTTGCTTAATTATAACCATTAGTATGTTAACTTTGTTTGTAATGACACTTGGAAGTATTTTCTATGTTAATCTTTGATGATTAGTTTGCAACCTTGTTATTGTTGTTGATTTCTTGATTATAAGTAATTGTGTTGGATGATTAATGTATGGTTAGTTGAGATAATTGAAAGATGAAGCTTAATTAATCATGTATTAGTTGACTTTAAACTTGGTTAACTAGTTTAGCTTGGTTAAAATGTGTGCACCATGATACTAGAAATGGTTAGTGGTTTAATAAGATGTAATTATTGTTAATCAAGAAAGCTTTCCATCACGTAAGGACCTTAACGGGTTAAATGGTGTTGTTATGAATTCTTGCCATGATTTGATAACTTAGTTAGTAGTTTAGGCCAAAATTACTATCTTGGTGAATTTATGTGTAAGATTTGTAAAATGAACTCAGTTGTGATTTAATCTAGTTTATGCTTGTCTCGGTGGTTGCATTGTGTTCATCGATGTCACTTTCCTTGTTTAAGTGAGGTTAGAAAACTCCTAACGGATGACTAACTTATTTTTAAGAGATTTTCATAGACATTTATCGATTGCACGTTAAAGAACAATTTTAGGTGGTTAAAGTATGGTTATCGTTTTAGCTTTCCGAATGATTGTCATGTTAGGATTCCCGAAAGGGATACTAATTGTCTTGAAAATGAATAATTGACCAAATGTTTCTAGTGGCAAAACGACTTAGTTTGCATGCTATGGTTGTGTATAAAGCAAGGCTATTTATCTATTTCATATTTGAAGTCTATTATGTTTTATTAAGTATTTATTTATGCTTACTTTAGTTTTTAGAAAATCACAAAACTTATCTTTTTTCCGTTAATTTAATGACAAAGGTCTAGTATTATTCCTCCGCCCATTTCCTTGGATCGATACTTGGTTCTTACCGATACTTTACTACATATGTGACGGGGTACACTTGCCTCTTTCGTGTGTGTCTTGATGTTAAAGTAATAATCACTTTTATAAATTTAAAACCAATTCGTGTGTAATTTCATTGCATAATTATGTATATATACGCACACGTCAAGTTTTTGGCGCCGCTGCCGGGGAACTTCATAACGCCTACCCGAACTACTTCGGACAGCCCCCACAGTTCCCATACGGGAACCCACCTGGTTATGGAGATGCAGGCCCTTCCTACACGAGAGATGATGCTGGTGGCGATGACTAGGAGATGGTGGAGTTGATCGTGGGTGGTTTTATTTTTTCAGTACTTTGTATTTCGGGTGTTCATTTTGGTTGTTATTTCAACACCCCTGGTTATGTACTCTTTATTTTCAGACACTTTAGTATTTGTCTTGTCTTTTATTTGGATTTTAGTACTTCTATTTATGTAAATTATGGTTTATTTGGTTTATTTGTTTCTGTTCTGTTTTGCTGTACCTTGTGACATACTTGCAGATTTTGGCTATCAAATCTTGGACCGGAGCACATCACAGATACAGCTTTGGAAGTCTCGTATCATTAAAATCATCATCAGGGGAGTATTATTATCCTTTTTCTCTATATTTCGGGTTTCGCATTAGGGACAATGCGAAGTTCAAGTGTGGGGAGGGGTTTAACTTTGTTGACTTTGTTTGTCCTAAAAAAAATCATTCAAAAATATCAGTATTTTGTATATATTTTAGCAAATAAACCGGTTGGTTGTGTTTTAGAAAGCTTCGGACATGATAAAAACTCGACAAGCAAAAGAAATTTTGAAAAAGAAAACCGGAAAGCAAGACAAACAAAGAAAGATTTGAATGATAGTTTTCACACTTTTACCCATTCCTTCCATTACGTGAGCATATTTGAGCCTTGAAATTGTTATATATTTGTTCATTTCGGAGTAGGAGTGAGCCGGATGTCATGTGTAATTTAGAACTTGTCACAAGCATGCTTGTTAAGACCATGAACTTGCGGAATTGTGTAGAAGTGATAGAGGCACTTAGATTACCCCTTTGTTGCTAGCCCTGTTCTTTGTGTTGTGTTACCCGTAAACCTTACATTACCTTTAGGATTAACCATGTCAAGCCTTCCCGTTTACCTTTGTTTACCCAACATATTCGCCCACTTAGCCAAATATAGCCCTTTTATGTTTTAAACCTTTTAGTGTTGAAACTCGGTCAAATTAATCGTTTAACTAGCGCTTGTTATAGTTTTTTATTCATTGTATAAATCCATTAGTTTGTTATAAAAAAAATTAAAAAAAAAACAGAAAATCAAACACCCTAAAATAGGGTGAAGTCGACGAAAATCAAGCAATTTTGAATGCTTAATGATAAAATTTCGATTGATAAGCTCGATTTCGCAAAAGTCGCCTTTTAAGGCGTTAGTTTGTATAGTTGTATTGTTTTACGTTAGTTAAACGCTAAAACCGAGTTTTAACCATTTCGCCACTTTAAATTTCCATTTCCATACCCTTCGCCCAAGCCTAACGTTATAACCCGTAAAGTCCTCTTGATTTGCACTTTTTCGCATGTTAGTTAGTGGAGACGAGATCTTATGACAAGCTTATGATATTACACATTTCATTGACAAGGCATTGAGTGTTTGCACATACACATTTTATGTATGTTTCACAAATAAAACCGAGTGTGTGTGAACATTGTGAGTTGTGTGAAGATTAGCATGTTAAGTCAATTGAAAGTGAAGTCACGGCTTTTTGGTTATCTACATATAATTGCATATGCTTGTTTGGTTTGATTCATTTGATGTTGTCTTTCGAAAAACCGGCTAACCGTTTGTAGTTGTTTCAATAAATAGTTTGTAAATACTCGTTCTTGTTAGATTCTTGTTTTTTATCGCATTTTAGTTTAGCTTGCTTGAGGACAAGCAAGGTTCAAGTGTGGGGAGATTTGATATTCACCAATTTATACATATTATAGTCCCCCATTTTACCCCCATTTTATGCATTTTCAGCCGTAAACCCATGAATCGGATATTTAATCATGTATACTTTTGTTTACAGGCCGAAAACCGCATACCAGACAAGATGATAGTGAAAACGAGGACTTTCCGGACGAAACGACAAAGCTGTGAACATTCTGTGAAGAATCTGGCCTGGGCGTTTGGCACGGTCGTGCAACGAGTGGAACGACCGTGCATATCCGACAAAACAGCCCAGTCCGGAAATGAACGACGGTGCGATCCAGCGTGCAAGCATATCCCGGAGATGAACGGGCGTGCGGTTGGTTGCACCCCGTGCGGATCCGATGATCAGCCTAACCCCGGCAATGCACAACCCGTTCAAGTGTCCGTGCCAACAAAACCCGGAGATGCACGATCGTGTCTCCAATGGAACGGTCGTGCGTGATCGAAGACTGGTCAAGATCTGATGACGTCATACGGTATGGTGCACAGTAACTCCAATAATGCATAAAGTGAACGATCCTGCCAATAAAGTGCACAACCGTGCGAGACCGAAAAGATATAAAAAACATGCAGACATATTCTGCTCGGAACTCTGGAATTTTGGAGAGCAATTCAGGCGATTTTCAGGCTCCGGAGGCGTTAGCTTTCACCCAGATTCAAGCCACATTGTCCCGTTTAGCTCCATTACTATCCGGATTCTTAATCTAGTGCTTGTTTATGGTTTGGTTTTCTAATCTTTCCATAATTATGTTAATGTTTCAAGCTTTTAGATTAATGTTTATATATTATTGTAGCCTTTGGGCAAAAACACAACAATCCCTTGCTTAATTATAACCATTAGTATGTTAACTTTGTTTGTAATGACACTTGGAAGTATTTTCTATGTTAATCTTTGATGATTAGCTTGCAACCTTGTTATTGTTGTTGATTTCTTGATTATAAGTAATTGTGTTGGATGATTAATGTATGGTTAGTTGAGATAATTGAAAGATGAAGCTTAATTAATCATGTATTAGTAGACTTTAAACTTGGTTAACTAGTTTAGCTTGGTTAAAATGTGTGCACCATGATACTAAAAATGGTTAGTGGTTTAATAAGATGTAATTATTGTTAATCAAGAAAGCTTTCCGTCACGTAAGGACCTTAACGGGTTAAATGGTGTTGTTATGAATTCTTGCCATGATTTGATAACTTAGTTAGTAGTTTAGGCCAAAATTGCAATCTTGGTGAATTTATGTGTAAGATTTGTAAAATGAACTCGGTTGTGATTTAATCTAGTTTATGCTTGTCTCGGTGGTTGCATTGTGTTCATCGATGTCACTTTCCTTGTTTAAGTGAGATTAGAAAACTCCTAACGGATTACTAACTTATTTTTAAGAGATTTTCATAGACAATTATCGATTGCATGTTAAAGAATAATTTTAGGTGGTTAAAGTGTGCTTATCGTTTTAGCTTTCCGAATGATTGTCATGTTAGGTTTCCCGAAAGGGATACTAATTGTCTTGAAAATGAATAATTGACCAAATGTTTCTAGTGGCAAAACGACTTAGTTTACATGCTATGGTTGTGTATAAAGCAATGCTATTTATCTATTTATTAAGTATTTATTTATGCTTACTTTAGTTTTTAGAAAATCATAAAACTTATCTTTTTTCTGTTAATTTAATGACAAAGGTCTAGTATTATTCCTCCGCCCATTTCCTTGGATCGATACTTGGTTCTTACCGATACTTTACTACATATGTGACGGGGTACACTTGCCTCTTTCGTGTGTGTCTTGATGTTAAAGTAATAATCACTTTTATAAATTTAAAATCAATTGGTGTGTAATTTCATTGCATAATTATGTATATATACGCACACGTCAAGTTTTTGGCGCCGCTGCCGGGGAACTTCATAACGCCTACCCGAACTACTTCGGACACCCCCCACAGTTCCCATACGGGAACCCACCTGGTTATGGAGATGCAGGCCCTTCCTACATGAGAGATGATGCTGGTGGCGATGACTAGGAGACGGTGGAGTTGATCGTGGGTGGTTTTATTTTTTCAGTACTTTGTATTTCGGGTGTTCATTTTGGTTGTTATTTCAACACCCCTGGTTATGTACTCTTTATTTTCAGACACTTTAGTATGTGTCTTGTCTTTTATTTGGATTTTAGTACTTCTATTTATGTAAATTATGGTTTGTTTTGTTTATTTGTTTCTGTTCTGTTTTGCTGTACCTTGTGACATACTTGCAGATTTTGGCTATCAAATCTTGGACCGGAGCACATCACAGATACAACTTTGGAAGTCTCGAATCATTAAAATCATCATCAGGGGAGTATTATTATCCTTTTTCTCTATATTTCAGGTTTCGCATTGGGGACAATGCGAAGTTCAAGTGTGGGGAGGGGTTTAACTTTGTTGACTTTGTTTCTCCTAAAAAAAATTCATAAAAATCATTCAAAAATATCAGTATTTTGTATATATTTTAGCAAATAAACCGGTTGGTTGTGTTTTAGAAAGCTTCGGACATGATAAAAACTCGACAAGCAAAAGAAATTTTGAAAAAGAAAACCGGAAAGCATGACAAACAAAGAAAGACTTGCATGATAGTTTTCACACTTTTACCCATTCCTTCTGTTATGTGAACATATTTGAGCCTTGAAATTGTTATATATTTGTTCATTTCGGAGTTGGAGTGAGCCGGATGTCATGTGTAATTTAGAACTTGTTACTAGCATGCTTGTTAAGACCATGAACTTGCGGAATTGTGTAGAAGTGATAGCGGCACTTAGATTACCCCTTTGTTGTTAGCCCTGATCTTTGTGTTGTGTTACCCGTAAACCTTACATTACCTTTAGGATTAACCATGTCGAGCCTTCCCGTTTACCTTTGTTTACCCAACATATTCGCCCACTTAGCCAAATTTAGCCATTTTATGTTTTATACCTTTTAGTGTTGAAACTCGGTCAAAATAATCGTTTAACTAGCGCTTGTTATAGTTTTTTATTCATTGTATAAATCCATTAGTTTGTTATAAAAAAAACAGAAAATAAAACACCCTAAAATAGGGTGAAGTCGACGAAAATCAAGCAATTTTGAATGCTTAATGATAAAATTTCGATTGATAAGCTCGATTTCGCAAAAGTCGCCATTTAAGGCGTTAGTTTGTATAGTTGTATTCTTTTACGCTAGTTAAACGCTAAAACCGAGTTTTAACCATTTCGCCACTTTAAATTTCCATTTCCATACCCTTCGCCCAAGCCTAACGTTATAACCCGTAAAGTCCTCTTGATTTGCACTTTTTCGCATGTTAGTTGGTGGAGACGAGATCTTATGACAAGCTTATGATATTACACATTTCATTGACAAGGCATTGAGTGTTTGCACATACATATTTTATGTATGTTTCACAAATAAAACCGAGTGTGTGTGAACATTGTGAGTTGTGTGAAGATTAACATGTTAAGTCAATTGAAAGTGAAGTCACGGCTTTTTGGTTATCTACATATAATTGCATATGCTTGTTTGGTTTGATTCATTTGATGTTGTCTTCTGAAAAACCAGCTAACCGTTTGTAGTTGTTTCAATAAATAGTTTGTAAATACTCGTTCTTGTTAGATTCTTGTTTTTTATCGCATTTTAGTTTAGCTTGCTTGAGGACAAGCAAGGTTCAAGTGTGGGGAGATTTGATATTCACCAATTTATACATATTATAGTCCCCCATTTTACCCCCATTTTTTGCATTTTCAGCCGTAAACCCGTGAATCGAATACTTAATCATGCATTCTTTTGTTTACAGGCCTAAAACAGCATACCAGACAACATGATAGTGAAAACGAGGATTTCCGGACGACACGACAAAGCTGCGAACATTCTGTGAAGAATCTGACCTGGGCGTTTGGCAAGGTCGTGCATCGAGTGGAACGACCGTGCATATCCGACAAAACAGCCCAGTCCGGCAATGAACGACGGTGCGATCCAGCGTGCAAGCATATCCCGGAGATGAACGTGCGTGCGGTTGGTTGCACCCCGTGCGGATCCGATGATCAGCCTAACCCCGGCAATGCACAACCCGTTCAAGTGTCCGTGCCAACAAAACCCGGAGATGCACGATCGTGTCTCCAATGGAACGGCCGTGCGTGATCGAAGACTGGTCAAGATCTGATGATGTCATGCGGTATGGTGCAGAGTAACTCCAATAATACATAAAGTGAATGGTCATGCCAATAAAGTGCACGACCGTGCGAGACCGAAAAGATATAAAAAACATGCAGACATATTCTGCTCGGAACTCTGGAATTTTGGAGAGCAATTCAGGCGATTTTCAGGCTCCGGAGGCGTTAGCTTTCACCCGGATTCAAGCCACATTGTCCCGTTTAGCTCCATTACTATCCGGATTCTTAATCTAGTGCTTGTTTATGGTTTGGTTTTCTAATCTTTCCATAATTATGTTAATGTTTCAAGCTTTTAGATTAATGTTTATATATTATTGTAGCCTTTGGGCAAAAACACAACAATCCCTTGCTTAATTATAACCATTAGTATGTTAACTTTGTTTATAATGACACTTGGAAGTATTTTCTATGTTAATCTTTGATGATTAGTTTGCAACCTTGTTATTGTTGTTGATTTCTTGATTATAAGTAATTGTGTTGGATGATTAATGTATGATTAGTTGAGATAATTGAAAGATGAAGCTTAATTAATCATGTATTAGTAGACTTTAAACTTGGTTAACTAGTTTAGCTTGGTTAAAATGTGTGCACCATGATACTAAAAATGGTTAGTGGTTTAATAAGATGTAATTATTGTTAATCAAGAAAGCTTTCCGTCACGTAAGGACCTTAACGGGTTAAATGGTGTTGTTATGAATTCTTGCCATGATTTGATAACTTAGTTAGTAGTTTAGGCCAAAATTGCTATCTTGGTGAATTTATGTGTAAGATTTGTAAAATGAACTCGGTTGTGATTTAATCTAGTTTATGCTTGTCTCGGTGGTTGCATTGTGTTCATCGATGTCACTTTCCTTGTTTAAGTGAGGTTAGAAAACTCCTAACGGATGACTAACTTATTTTTAAGAGATTTTCATAGACATTTATCGATTGCACGTTAAAGAACAATTTTAGGTGGTTAAAGTGTGCTTATCGTTTTAGCTTTCCGAATGATTGTCATGTTAGGATTCCCGAAAGGGATACTAATTGTCTTGAAAATGAATAATTGACCAAATGTTTCTAGTGGCAAAACGACTTAGTTTGCATGCTATGGTTGTGGATAAAGCAAGGCTATTTATCTATTTCATATTTGAAGTCTATTATGTTTTATTAAGTATTTATTTATGCTTACTTTAGTTTTTAGAAAATCACAAAATTTATCTTTCTTCCGTTAATTTAATGACAAAGGTCTAGTATTATTCCTCCGCCCATTTCCTTGGATCGATACTTGGTTCTTACCGATACTTACTACATATGTGACGGGGTACACTTACCTCTTTCGTGTGTGTTTTGATGTTAAAGTAATAATCACTTTTATAAATTTAAAACCAATTCGTGTGTAATTTCATTGCATAATTATGTAGATATACGCACACGTCACCTTACCAGATAGACATGTCTCTAATTAAATTAGTGTTGAAAAATATACTTATAAAAGATTTTCATTCTAGGTTTATGTTGATGTGTGTGCAAAAAATTGATAAATAAACAATCATTTTTTCATTTTCAATATAAATAATTCTAAGTTTCTTTTTTCATAGGTTTACGTGTGATCCTGGGGTGGCCATGTAGTAATCGTACCATGTAATCATTGATGATTTAGTGCAATCTAGAGGCACTTTTATTGAATGCCAGGTACTCAACTATTTAAATACTTTGTTAGACGTATTCTTATTGGTTTGTTTATGTTTAATACAAGTGTTTGAATTTATACAGTTATCTTGAATAAAACACCAAACCATGTTAGTTTGGCACTACATGTTCTTCTAGTCATGTTAAAAAGGGTACCAATGTACCACGTTTCTTATTTCATAAGTAAATTTAAAATTTAATGTGGGATTTGGCTTGAGTTTCTCTAAAAGTACTGACAATTCATCTACTGATGTTTTTTTTACTTAGGCTTGGCTAATGCTTCTAGGGCACTTCCTCTTTAATTTGAGTTTTGGTGTTATAAACGTATGAAGGTATTAATTATAAGTACTTGCAAAGAACACATTTATTGAATTTTGTTAATCTAGATAAGTAAATATGTGTATGCAGTTTCATGATAATTATATAAGCTTCATCTATGTGTAGGTACTTGCTCGAACTAGCTTTGCCCTTTCGCATTTGGAAGAGCTGAAACAACCCAGGTTTGTTTTGTTTTGTAGCGGATTAAAGTGGGTTTGGTTGAAACATGCCGCTGTAAGTAAATTTGTATTACAGCAAATGGAAGGGGATAAATAGAAAAGCATTAATTTGTTTTACAAGTAGATGCAGGTGAAGTCATTACAATTTTGGAAACTCACAAGGCACCGATCTAAGTAGTAAGGAGTTTACTCACCAAAACATTAATTTTGGGTTTGCTTTACGATTGATATTTTATGGATGTGTGGGTGTATTTTCAGGTGCAGTTTTAGGATTGAAGTCTGCGTTTGTGGCATTGTTATGTGAGTATGTTTTCTTCCTTTAATTCGAATTGTTGCTTTGTTGATTTGTTGTCGTTTTGTTTTTGGGGTTGTTTAATTGTGAGTTTACGTGTGTCTGTATGGTTTGTTTCTGGGATTAGAAACTGTAAACTCAGTTCAGATTAACAAATTTCTCCATTGTTAGGTTTAAGTAGTAAAGGAGATGTTAGTTAATGTGTTGTTTTGGTAATGTCGTGTATGCTGGTTAGGATTTTAAATGACTAATTTGGAAATTTGTGAAAATACTCCAACTTAATATGATTATGCTCGATATAGCATTTTCACAAAATGTTAGCCATAGAAGTCAAAACCCTCCGTTTTGTGTTTAGTCAAACCAACTTCTAGAATTTATGTCAAATACACTCACATGTATGTTACTTGAAGGCATGTTATATGAACACCTACAAGCTTCAGCCTTTCTAGACTATATATATATATATATATATATATATATATATATATATATATATATATATATATATATATATATATACAGTTTTTATGTTTATTTGTGTTCTGAACACTTGACTATGTCGTTATTGTTAAGACCTTTTGTGCTTCGATAAAAGTTAACTTTGTGAACATGTGTTTGCACTTATTGGTGTAGTCTTTGTTGGTTCAGGCCCCTTCAAACTCACACCCTAACTCACTCACAAAATACACACTTGCAACGAGTTTCTGTATATTGAACTTCAAAAGTTTTATAAGTGCTTGGAAAAGAAAATACATAGACTTGAAATATAAATAGCAAAACATAACAAAAAAAACACATGCTGAATTGACCACGTACTCCTCCATTCCAGCAACAAACTTTTAACGACTATTTCTTTAAGTGCACCTCTATACAACTCGGTCAACATGGACCAATTATTCTGCTGACCCGTAACCGATTTGACATGTATTCAACCCGTTTTACAAACCGTGACCCGTGAACCAAACCCGATTAACCCAACAATCACCCCCTTAATCGTAGTTTGTTCACGCCATTGTTCACCGCAGCATTCCTGTCAAATCACGCCTTCACCTTGACCCGTATCGACTATTCTCGGACACCGACCTTCACCTCGGCCACGTCCAGAGCCGTCTTCAACTCGACCCCTACCGGACACCTGACCTCCACCTCGGTCACATTTGATTTTTTTTTCAACTCGACTTATCCCGTACATTCTGGTCACCTCAGCCCCGTCCAAAGCCGTTCACCCCCTGATCGTGATTTCACTATTCTGTCAAGCTCTTCCTTGATAAGCACACCTTGCGTATCAACCACCAACTAGACGCCTACCACCTGTACCGTCTTCGAGTCGCTAAACGAATATCTCAGCCACCTGCTGTTTCGTTTCTACCGCGCTACACCCGTTGGTTTTCTACCCAAAGAATTATGCACCCCTTGCAATTCTTCTCCTAGGCTAGAAAGAGTATCCGACAACTAAAATACACGATCTCTTCTTCGTTCTTCGATCAACAAACTGGGTTGACAAGCCCACTGATTTGGCCTGAATCTCGACTCGTCTCCACTACCCTCTTGACCCGCTAGAACGGTAACCCTCGAAACCACCGACCTACGATCACCTAGTTCTCTCCGATCACTGCTGATCTGTCACCTCCGATCACTGCACACCGGTAACCTCTGATCGCTACAACCTTTTCTTCCACTTTAATCACAACTAACAGCCACGAGACACACCGATGTTCACCCGTCACCCCGTCATCCAAACCGGTACTCTCCGCACGACAACGATTGACACGAACCACCTCCCGGTCTCCGTCTTCTGCTGTATGCTAGCCTCCCATGATTTGTGTGTAGCAACACCCCCTAGTTGCAACCCGAACCGACAGCCAAACATGCTGCGATTGTCGACCCAACTTGCTCCTGCTGCTCTTGCAGCCCGCACTCGAAGGCTACTCCTATCTTCGAAAGTCGACTCTCAAAACGGCCCTTGTTTAACCTTCGCTCTGATACCAAATGTTGGTTCAGGCCCCTTCAAACTCACACCCTAACTCACTCACAAAATACACACTTGCAACGAGTTTCTGTATATTGAACTTCAAAAGTTTTATAAGTGCTTGGAAAAGAAAATACATAGACTTGAAATATAAATAGCAAAACATAACAAAAAAAACACATGCTGAATTGACCACGTACTCCTCCATTCCAGCAACAAACTTTTAACGACTATTTCTTTAAGTGCACCTCTATACAACTCGGTCAACATGGACCAATTATTCTGCTGACCCGTAACCGATTTGACATGTATTCGACCCGTTTTACAAACCGTGACCCGTGAACCAAACCCGATTAACCCAACAGTCTTTGGAGCACTGTTTTTATGCAATTTAGATGCTAGCAAAGTGTGTCGTATACTGGTTTGGATATCGTTTTTCGTGTGTTCAGATTGAATGGTTCCTTTGGATGTTGTTTTACGAGTATGCTGGTTCGGTTATGCTGTACATTCATGTGTCAAAATTTGCGCCGCGCCTGTCTACATGTTTGTTTTCCTTTTTAGCATTTGTGTCAATAGTTGGCGTGGCGTGGCATCGCGTTGTATAGGGTGTCCGTGACTTGCGTGTTGGCGCGTTGGTATCGAATATCTGTTGCCTGTTTTGTTGAAAAGTAGTCTATTTATGCTTTTTAGCTAGTATACACTTCTGCAATAAATCTCAGTTTAGCTTTTGAGTTGGTATCAATTACACGATTGTTAAACTGATATATTTATGTCTTTGATATTGTCTTAAAGTTCTGATAAAATTGACTCAAAGGCATGATATATTTGATGCACGTATTATGGTTTCTAGCCTTATTGATGAGGTGGGGGGTGAATCCTCTAATGTTCGTGAAGTATTGAAACTCTAATTCAAGTAAAGTTTCTAATTTTTTTATACGAATGAACTTCATTGAAAGTAGGGATGGCAATGGGTCAGGTTCGGGTCAGGTATTGGTAATCTCATACCCATACCCGGTTATAAAATCGTGTCCCATACCTGACCTAATACCCGTTGGGTATTTGTCGGGTAATTACCGATCGGGTATCGGGTATACCCATTAGTTTGCTAAAAGATATGTGTTGGGATTTCCAAATACATTTATATAATTTTATTTATACAACAACTATTATATAAATTAAAAATGTACATTACATACATATAAGTTTTATCATAAATTAATAATAATTATACACTTATATGTATATATTTCACAACATACAAAATATAAATACAATTATCAAATGCATATATACTAAAAGAATTTTTTTTTTCAAATTATGAATATTCTAAATATACATTAAAAATTCGGGTATATAGTTCGGGTGGGGTACTCGGGTCGGGTATCACCTAATCCCATACTTGACCCATACCCGCAAAAAAATTAAAACTAATCCCATACCCGGCCTGATACTCGTTGGGTATTGGGTAAACCCGTCCCATTTGTGTCGGGTTTCGGATATACCCGTCAGGCTTGGGTATTTTTGCCATCCTTAATTAAAAGCATGTTGTATTTTCTCCCTATTTTTTTTTTTTTACTATATAGATAATTTATTTTCATTTTCTTCTACTTAGTTATAATGATTTGATACCATCCATGTTTTTCATGTGAAATGATCAATATAACCTCTGAAATAAACTCCTCATCTGTTGATCATACATGAATCATTAGATAGAGCATTTGAATCTTGGTTTTAATAATTGCGGATGAAGCACCAATCCGACGCGAGGTGCCACGCTTCATGCTGTCGAAATGTTTATTAACAACAGCTTTGACCCACTAATGTATAAATGGATCGTTGGGATTTACCTTTAACAGGTCAAAGGTATAAAAAATGTTTTTTTGGGAATTGGGTCGTGTAAAAACATAATGGGTGTTTAACATTATATTCTAAACATTCATATTTCTGGCACATCTATTTTATGCTATTAGTAAACATACTTTTTGATAAGGGATGATGATGATGCATTTATTCAGTCTTCATGTCTTCGTAAATGCATGCCTTCTGATTGTTTTACCCATGCTTATAAGCTTATGCCTTCTTGAGTTGAGTCTCTCTGTATTTTGGCTTTGATTTTATCATTCTCTTTTATTTTGACTTTTTAGTCGTATGCACAAGTGACTTTTGCTTTGTCTTAATATTTTGACTTTGTACATAGTAATGTTTAATTTTGCTTTATTATGAGTTTGAATTAGAATACTATAGTTTTGATTAAGAATTATTTAGAGAAGCGAGTCTATTGCATTAATAATTTTAATTGAATACATGCTATATATATATATATATATATATATAAGAGAGAATGTTCAAATGAAAACCACTAGTTATTGTGAAAACTAATTAAAAAAGCCAAAAAAAACATACCAAATTTTTTTTTATTTTTTATTTTTTTTGCAAACCAATTTTCGCAGGTTTTTCTATATAAAAAAAATTTCAAAAGAAGAAAATAAAAAAAAATATTTGTGTAGTGCACATGTGTAATTCTACATATGTGTATGTGTACTACACATGTGTACTACAAAATTTTTTTTTTTTTTTTTTTTTTGAAAAAAGTTTTTTTTTATATATAAAAACCAGCGATTTTTATAAAAAAAATTGAAAAAAAAAATTTTGTGTGTTTTTTAGGCTTTTTTTAGTTAATTTTCGAGTTTTCACAATAAAAGTGGTTTTCATTTGAACTATCCCCTATATATATATAGGGGGCCGCTAGAATGAGAACCACCCCGAGTTATGAGAACCGCGAGAACCACACCGTACAGGGCGAGTTGGACCAATTTTTTTTTTCGAAAACGTAGATTAGTGTATCACAAACACATTCGTAAAAAAAAATAAAAAAAAAAAAACGCCGTGTGGGTAGTTTTTTACACCACAAAAACGTGGTTTACGAGTTCCGTAAATTTATATATATATATATATATATAAATTTACGGAACTCGTAAACCACGTTTTTGTGGTGTAAAAAACTACCCACACGGCGTTTTTTTTTTATTTTTTTTTACGAATGTGTTTGTGATACACTAATCTACGTTTTCGAAAAAAAAATTGGTCCAACTCGCCCGGAATCAAGTGGTTCTCGCGGTTCTCATAACTCGGGGTGGTTCTCATTCTAGCGGTCCCCTATATATATATATATATATATATATGCAGTTCGATGATGAGAAATCATGAATTATTTCACCTTTTGCTATTTATTAGATTATGTGAACATCCGTTAAACGGACATACATTGACACGAGCCCACATATGTTATAGCTGGCTGGCCACTAATCTATGTTAAAAATTGTACGGATTATTTGAAGATGAATGGTGAGATGCATTAGAGATGCACCTACCTCAATCAAGGTTTTACTTTCTGTCACACCCCAACCGATGACGGAATCATCGAAGTGAGACGAAAACAAGATTACAAGAGACTCCATAATACTATTGTGACAAGTATTTAATAATAATTTCATTTCATTGTTAAAAAAAATCAAATACATTGTTTGGAATAAAATACAATAAGTTGAAACAAATAAATTACAATACAACAAGTATTTAAATTTTAAAATGCGTTTCTAGGCATCCTAGTAAGTTACGTGCATCATCATAAACCTGCAACATGTTTTAAAGTATAGTTCAATACAAAAATATTGGCGAGTATAAAAGTTTGGTGTACTATCATATAAGTACAAGATGAACAATCCACATGGCAAACCTAGTTATCAAGATTAACGTATAAACCAGCATGTGAACAAACAAGTCAAACCAAAGTTTAACGCAAGTATGAATGAATGCCTTAACATAACCCAACGTTCACAGGCGGTGCGTTACTCCTATAGCGCTATACATGTTAAGGGTAGGCTCATACGAAGTTAATGACAAGTTTATCACAAAACGAACAAACCCAAAAAATACGAATCAAGCATAACATATTAGTAAGCATGTATTGGATTGTTTTTATGTATGATTGCATAAAAATATATATGTTGAGTGTGTTTTTGTATATGTAAAAATGTTGCACCCAAAAAGTGTAAAAACGGTAAAAAGGACGTCGAGTATACTCACGGTTTGCGAATAAATTTCCACTTAGAGAGTTTGACGAGTCTTGAGTTGTTGGAACACCGAAGTTACAAATTTTGGTTTTTGAACTTTTTGTCCAAAGTTGAAAATCTTGGAGATCTGAGAGAGTTTGGAAGTAATTTGGAGTTGGTGCAAGTGTTTGGAAGGTGTTAGAGTTGGTATTTATAAGAGGGATAAGTGGTTGGGGTTTAAACGAAGCTGGTTGGGAGTTTGGAGAGGTATTAAATGAGTTGGTTGAAGGTTAGAATGTGAGTTTGAGGTATTAAATGAGTTGGTTGGAGGTTAGGATACTAAAAAAAATGGTTGGGGAGATAAAAATTTTTATTTTTTCTATTGCAACATCAATATCTTATATTAATATCATTAGTATTCCAATTAACATTCCAATGGTTGTGATGTGAATAAGATTGGCCGTAACTTTCACATTTTACATTGTTTCATGTGTTGGCTAATAAGTTTAATTATAATAAAATATATTATGTATTACTAATATATAATTAAGTAATTTATTAATCATCTATATATATATATATATATTAAAGTTTAATTTTATACAAAACATGTAATTAAATAAGTTTGTACAAAATAAGTATAGGTTGTGTATTGGGAACATAGAATTAAATGCTTGCACGTATAGAATATTTAGGATCACGTATCGATTGTAAGCTACGCATGTGTTTACAAGGGTACGGGTATGTATCAAAGGTATAAAATGTTTAAGCATGTAAAAATAAACAGAGTATAATTCATATGAAATAATTAAGTTTATTACGATCGAAGTCTCGTATTACAATGGTACGAAACGAAATATGATTAGAAAGGAAACAAGTTTCTGAAAGCAGAATTACGATACAATCTTTCTAAAAACGAAAAGTTGCGGAAAGCGAGGCGTTACACTTTCTATCTCTTAATTTCTCTATTCTATTGACATTTGAAAGTCAAATGCACTATTCGTCAAAGTCAAAGTTCACACAAATTTTTTAAGATTTCAACACCGTTGTTACTATAGTTCTGCCTTAGTATACCACTTAGCTTACCAACCAATCTTACTAAAAAATTTTGGTTTATTTGTTTCCTTATTTCTTTTTTAGGAAAATCGTCCGCTTGACGTCAAAGGTATTCAAGGAGGAAGTGTACTTCTGTTAAGAGAAATTTTACTTGGCTTTGAGTCAACGGGCCCATTCAATCCATGCTTATAATTGTGTACTGTTGGGAATATTTTGGTGGGAATTAATATTAACTTTATTAACCTCGGTCCATGTTTATAATTGTGAAATGTTAGTATTGTCTGTATAGTGTCAGTGAAGTTCATCTAAGACGCACCCTACTATATAACCTCTATTTTCTTACAGGCCACCCATGAGGCATGGGTCAACATGGTTAACGATTTCCAAAAGAGTTCTTTATGAACACATTTAGGGATACTTTTAATCTATGAGATTCATGTTGTTCATAGTCATAATAATGTTTAAAAGGCTACAATCTATCCTCATAATGTTGGTCTTGGATTTACCAGTTAGAGTACAAATAACCATTGTTAGAAAACGATGTAAACATGTGTAGAGTACAACCATTTTATACATCACATTTGAATAGGGATCTCGTATTAGTTAAGAAGATACCGGCTGCTAAAACACTGGAAGTTAGACCAACTGATATACGAAAATATCAGTATACAATATAATTTTAATTATGTATTAATCATAAATAGTTTTTAATATAAGTAATTTTCTCATGCCTGAAAAATAATCAAAGGTAATGAAGAAACACTAGATAAATGGTCGGAACCGAGATATCTAGGGGGTTTGAATCCGCATAAAAAGGTTAGTTTCCACTCGATTGATTCAGGTGCAATTGGTCTTCTTCTCCGATAACTCTGCAAAAAAGAACACCGTTAGCCTCGCCAAGGGGAGAAGAGGGTTCTCTCCTTGACCCGACTCCGGTGTGAGAATAAGTATGGGTAATGAGGAAGAAGATGTATTTGAGAAGTGTGTGTAACTTGATTTCATACCTGGGTTCTTTCTCATATTTATAGCCGGGAGTCGTTTAGGCGGGAAAACCCGTTAGTGAAAAGTTGACGGAAGATGCTAACCCCGTAAACGGTTACATTTCCTTCCGTCAAGCTCCTTGATCTGACGTGAGAGCACACGGATTGTGGTTTAGATCGAAGGCTGGGGATTTGCCACGTGTAAAGTGATCAAGTGGAGATTACTCTCCAATTGCATGCCTTCGTTGTGATTTCAGGGACGTCTGAGATGGTGACACGTGTCCAGACGGTTCTAACCGTCTTGGTGGTGCACGATTGTATTTCTTCTAGAGGATTACTGCTGTAATCTGGTGTGGCACTTTTATTGTGTGGAAACAGCTGAAAAGAATAAATCCCAAGTCTGGGTAAATAATATCCAAGGCTGGATATTTAAGCGGAAGTGTTTATTTTAGGATTTTCATCCTTTGCTAATGGGAGGAGGCGCAAGGATTTATGATTTCCTTTGGGCGCGCGACTATAGACTGCTGACTGTTTCTCTCTTTTGTAAGACCAGTGCGCGGCCGCGTAAGGTTAAAAAGGTTAAAAGGCAAGGTTGTGGTATGGTCCCAAATACTTATTATGGGGTTTTCGGGACCTTACCCCTTCAAGTCCCCCCAGTCTAGTGTTGTACTTATGCAAATAAGTGGAGCACTGGACTTATAAGAGGAAATGCTTTTGGGCGCGGTACATAAAGAATCTTCTATGAGAAGATTTTATTTTATCAGAAAAAAGAAAAAGGAGGATTTTTAAATGAAAATTATGACTTTTGCTCTTTTGTAATCATGTCGTGACGTGTGATGATATCACAATATTTGTATTTGCGAGAGTTTGTCTTTCTTACATTGGGATACGTATTGGCGCTTTGTCAGACTTCATTAATGGGGATAAGACTCCAGTTCCTGTAGCGCCGTTTGGATGTGATATTTTCTGACATTTAATCATGATGGTTAAGTTTCTCTTTTCTCGAAGTTGGGTTCTTCTATATATAGGTACGTTCAAGATGTCTTATTTTCTTGTTGATTTTCGGCGAAGAAGATGAAACGCTCTTATCATACTCGTCTTCTGTTGGATGTTCTTAGGGTTTATGAGGCTGCTGAAGGCCTCATGCTGCTTTCTAGGTTACCACCTTTTGTTGTTGTTCCGGTAAAGGGTCCGGTCAAACCTGTTTCTTCGGCAGCTGTTGATTCTGACTGTAAAGTGCTCCAGCACACGGATGTCACTGATGATGTTAGCATTGTGCTGGATGCTGACAGCTTGATAGCTCGGTTTCCGATGCTTCGGAAGGAAGGATGCCGGTTGGTATATCAACGCCGAAAAACTCGCCGGTGTGAGCAGGTGCCTGCCGTTGATGATGATTCCGATGTTGGTTAGGTGTTTAACCTTAGGGCTAGTTCTTGTTCTTTGTTAATGTTTTTTTGTTGTAAATCTGAACAATTTTTTGAAGATCATTGCCATGATCTTGCTAAGTGTTTGTGCTACACTTTTGATGATATGTATATTGTGATATACTACTACTCCCGTAGGGTTTGTTTCTTGCATGTTTTGATTACAATATGTTGCATGTGTTTAATTGCCTTTGGATAGGTAGGGCGAATGAGAAATGGTATTGTGCTCATGTGTGAACGTTTGTCCAAAAGGCGTGATAGCTTGCCTGGTTTAGACTGTTCATGAGGTGTACAATGTTTGACCATATTGTTTTCGCGCGAACCAAAGAAATTACATGCAATTTGTAATAAACATTGATACAAGTAAAGATGATGTTTGTATTGATAAGAGCGCAAGGCTCGTAATACAAGGGATAATAAAGAAATACATTGCCTGTATGTTCTTCCGCTTTTGTAGACTGGTTTATATGTAACACCTGCGCAACTGTTGCGCGTTCTAGGTGCGCGGGACTAGTGTCCCATCAAGTCTTTTTAAAGTGTACGCTCCTTTGCCTAAGACTTCGTTGATAATGTATGGTCTTTCCCATTTTGGCGCTAATTTGCCCGGTTTCTCAGCGTTTGATGCTTCATTGTCGCGCAAGACGAAGTCACCAGGGACAAAGGTACATATGCGTACGCGCGCATTGTAATATTTTTCGAGTTTGGATTTGTACCTTGCCTCAGTGATGGCGGCGTTCTCGCGCCTTTCTTCAAGAAGGTCTAAATCCATTCTTCGCTCTTGCTCATTGTTCTGTTTTTCCATGGCTATCATGCAGGGTGACGGTAAGCCGATTTCGGCTGGGATTACTGCTTCAGACCCATAGACTAGGCTAAACGGAGTTTCTCCTATGCTAGTCTTTGGCATTGTTCGATGTGCCCACAGGATGCTGGGGAGTTCGTTGACCCACCCTCTGCGTGCTGTCCCAAGCCACGCTTTTATGCCGTCGACAATCTGTTTGTTTACACTTTCTACCTGACCGTTCGCTTGTGGATGCGCGACGGAGGCAAAGTTATGCTCGATCTTCATTTCTTTGAACCATTTTTGAAGATCTTCTGAGGCGAAGATTGTGCCATTGTCAGAGATAATGCGCAATGGTAACCCAAACCTGCAAATGATGTGTTCCCATATAAATTTGCGGATCACCATTGCTGTGGTTGAGGCTAAAACTTTAGCTTCCACCCATTTGGTGAAGTAATCGACCGCCACAATGATGAATTTTACTGCGCCTGGCGCGTCAGGAAATGGGCCGACAAGATCGATGCCCCACTGTTGGAATGGCCAGGCGGACGTGACAGGTACTAGCGGATTTTTTGGTCGAAGCGTCTTTGGTGCGTGGCGTTGGCATGCTGCACATTTTCGTAGTATTTCTACTGCGTCCATGTGCATTCCTGGCCAGTAGTATCCTGCGCTAATTATTTTGGCTACGACCATGCGCGGTCCGGCGTGTATCCCGCATAGGCCTTCATGGATTTCTCTGATCAGGTATTGCGCGTCTGTCTTGTTAACGCATCTAAGTAATGGTCCCATGAATGACTTTCTGTATAGAATGTCGTCCGCCATTTCGTAGTTTATTGCTTTGTTCTGAACTTTCCTAGCTTCTGCTTTTTCTTCTGGGAGTTTCCCGTACTGTAGGTACAAAATGATCGGGGACATCTAGGACGGACTGCCGATCTCTATAATGTTGACTTGCTTGAGAGGAACGGAGGGATTAGATAGTACCTCTATGCGCACTTCTTTTGCTAAGTGCTTAAAGCTGGTTGCAGCCAATTTGCTCAATGCGTCCGCATGTTTGTTTTCACTTCTGTTTATATGGTTGACTTTAAACGTTTGGAATTGGCCAATTAATATCCGCGCTTGTTCTAAGTATAACGCCATAGCTTCTCCCCTTGCATCGTAATGCCCATTAACTTGTTCAGCTACCAGTTTTGAATCAACATTAGCTTCGAGGTTTCTTGCCCCCATTTTGAGCGCTAAACGAAGGCCTGCTAAAAACGCTTCGTATTCTGCTTCGTTGTTGGTGCTTCGGAAGTCTAAGCGTATGGCATATGTGAGTTCGTGATTGTCTGGGCTGACTAGTCGGAGACCTGCCCCTGATCCGTCGTCATTGGAAGCACCATCTGTGTGTAAGGTCCAGACTCTATCGTCGAAAACGGGTATAGGGTTCTGGATTGCCTCGCACTCTTGAATTTTGTTGATGGGAACTTCGGTGGCAAAATCTGCTAGAACTTGCCCTTTGATTGCTGGTCTTGGCCTGTAGAAGATATTGTATCCTCCCAGCTCAATGGCCCATTTAGCCAACCTTCCCGCTACGTCGGGTTTGGATAAGATTTGGCCCAAATGATAATTGGTGAGAACTGTGATGACGTGGCCCGAAAAATATCTGCGTAGGCGCCGTGACGCGTGTACTAGTGCGAGGACTAGCTTTTCTATCATCGAGTAACGAGTTTCTGGGCCGGTGAGCATTTTGCTTATATAGTAGATTGGTGTCTGAATGTTTTCGCGTTCTACCATCAATACAGCACCAACCGCTACTTCCGCAGCAGATAAATATAAAATCAGCGGTTCTTTTTCTTTTGGCGCGGTCAGCGTTGGCAGCTGGATTAAACATTCTTTCATTTGTTTGAATGCTGCTTCTGCTTCAGATGTCCATTGAAAGTTAGTTTTCTTTGCGCAGTTTCGCAGCGTGCTGATGAATGGATAAGACTTTGCCACGTGATTAGCCAAGAATCTGTTCAAGGCTGCTAAACGCCCGGCGAGCCTTTGCATTAACTGGATGGCCTGCACTTTTTCTGGATTAACTTTAAAACCGTCTCTTGTAACTATAAAACCCAAAAATTTTCCTTCTTCCATGCCGAAGGAGCATTTTGTCGGGTTAAGTTTTAAGTTCACGTTGCGCAAAGAGTCAAACGTGCGCTGAATATTGTTGAGCATTGTGTCTTCCTCATGGCTCATGATGACAAGGTCATCCATGTATACTTCGACTGTCTTGCCAATGTCCCCGCTAAAAACTGTGTCCATTAATCGTTGGTAAGTTGCGCCTGCGTTGCGCAGGCCGAAGGGCATTTTAGTGTAGCAGAAGATGCCTTTATCCGTGCGGAATGCGGTTTTGTCTTCGTCTTCTTCCTTCATCTGGACCTGATGATAACCTTTGTAACAGTCGAAAAAATACTTCCATCTGAATGATGCTAGAGAGTCGACTTTTTTGTCTATCTCCGGAAGCGCGTAGCAATCTTTTGGGCATGCTTTATTTAGGTCTTTGAAGTCGACGCACATTCTCCATCCGCCACTATGTTTCTGTACCATTACTGGATTGGCAACCCATGTATGGTATTTTACTTCGCGCAATATTCCCACATTGAGTAGCTCTGTCACTTGCTCGTCCATAGCTTTTGCTTTTTCTTCGCTAAAACTGCGCCTTCCCTGAGCAACAGGTTCTGCTGTTGGCTTGATATTCAGACAATGTTGCGCTATGTCGCGTGGCACCCCAGTCATGTCTGCTGGGCACCAAGCGAATATATCTTTGTTATTGGACAACAACTCTTTTAATTGTATTCGTGTTGTCGGTGAAATGGCATGTCCTAGCAGGATGGTCTGCTCTGGATATTCGTTGTTCAGGACCCATTTCTCCGGTTCGTTTGATGTCGAAGGTTTGACTACCTTTGCCGGTGGCTCGTCGTCCACGTACATGACTTCTTTGCTTGAGTATAGAATTGCAACTCCGGTTTCCATTGGAAACCCGCATACAGCATGTGGGATAGAAGTTATCATGCTAAATTCTCTTTGTGACCTTCTTCCGAGCAGGACATCATGGCGTGATGTTGCCGGCATGACCATGAAATTGACTGTGACTGTTCGTGAATGCTCGCCATCCGATAAAGTCACAGGGAAAGCTATTTGCCCCAATGGGAATACAGCTTCATTGCAGAATCCGGTGAGGGGAAAATCGACCGGTTCTAGACGTGCTTTGTCTTCTGGGTCCAGTTGTTTGAAGCATTGCTCGTATATGATGTCCATCGAACTTCCCGGATCTATGAACATATAGTCCGTCCGGTAGTGGCCGAAGACGCCAGTGATAATTACTGGTCGCTCTTCCTGAGGGCCTCCAGGGACAACGGGAAACACGACTTATTGTTCCCTCCAATGTTGGTCATAGCTTCGTTTATTTGCCCTTCGTGATGGACCTCCTTGAATCATGTTTATTTGTTTTGGTTTAACTTTCTGATGGCTGCTATTTCTAGATTGTATTTCAATGGTACGACTAGATTGGATATCCCCCCGACATGGTGTTGGTGGGTCCAATACTGTAGTGTTGATTTCTTCTCCAGATCTGATGTTTGGGAACTCAGATCTGGCGATTTGCATAACGATTGTGTTTAAAGCAGCTTGGCATCTGTTGAACCAATGTTCTAGGGATCTTTCTATGATTAGATCTGAGAAATTCTCCCTATCTGAATGACCGTTGTTTCTGTTTTCTCCCATGATTTTGTTAATCTGAGTGTTTTGGGTTGTAGAACCTTTGAATTCAGATCGGGGATCTGATGGGTGGGATAATGAATTCTCTGCCATGTGCAAAACAGAGGATGAAAATAACTGAATCGAAACGAGATGAAAACTGAAAAAACAGAGGAATCGGTGGGCGCCAATGAAGAAACACTAGATAAATGGTCGGAACCGAGACATCTAGGGGGTTTGAATCCGCATAAAAAGGTTAGTTTCCACTCGATTGATTCAGGTGCAATTGGTCTTCTTCTCCGATAACTCTGCAAAAAAGAACACCGTTAGCCTCGCCAAGGGGAGAAGAGGGTTCTCTCCTTGACCCGACTCCGGTGTGAGAATAAGTATGGGTAATGAGGAAGAAGATGTATTTGAGAAGTGTGTGTAACTTGATTTCATACCTGGGTTCTTTCTCATATTTATAGCCGGGAGTCGTTTAGGCAGGAAAACCCGTTAGTGAAAAGTTGACGGAAGATGCTAACCCCGTAAACGGTTACATTTCCTTCCGTCAAGCTCCTTGATCCGACGTGAGAGCACACGGATTGTGGTTTAGATCGAAGGCTGGGGATTTGCCACGTGTAAAGTGATCAAGTGGAGATTACTCTCCAATTGCATGCCTTCGTTGTGATTTCAGGGACGTCTGAGATGGTGACACGTGTCCAGACGGTTCTAACCGTCTTGGTGGTGCACGATTGTATTTCTTCTAGAGGATTACTGCTGTAATCTGGTGTGGCAATTTTATTGTGTGGAAACAGCTGAAAAGAATAAATCCCAAGTCTGGGTAAATAATATCCAAGTCTGGATATTTAAGCAGAAGTGTTTATTTTAGGATTTTCATCCTTTGCTAATGGGAGGAGGCGCAAGGATTTATGATTTCCTTTGGGCGCGCGACTATAGACTGCTGACTGTTTCTCTCTTTTGTAAGACCAGTGCGCGGCCGCGCAAGGTTAAAAAGGTTAAAAGGCAAGGTTGTGGTATGATCCCAAATACTTATTATGGGGTTTTCGGGACCTTACCCCTTCAGGTAATAACCTAGTTGATTGAATAAAAAAATCTAGGGGACTCTAGTAAAGTCCACTCCGTCTTTTTTGAAAGTCAAAGAAGCTTCAAAAATATTGATGGATATGTGATAGTAGCAAGCTTTGACTGATATTTAACTAAGAAAAGTAAAATGAGTTAACAAATCAACTTCAACCACCTAACACTTAGGGTGTCCGGAGTGGGGTGCGGGGAGGAGTGGCAAACTAGTTTACCACTCGGTAAACACCACCACCAACAAAGTTTGCCGCTTCCAAGTTTACCAAATCGGTGGTGTGATGCCGATGCGGTGAAGTAGAGGGTGTGTGTGGTGGGGTGGGGTCTATTCCTATCTCAACCAATCACAACTTTTTCCTTTTTTTTAAATAGTTTACCACTTCACCAAGTGTCTAAACCATTGCCAACAATTTTCAGCAAAGTTTAAACACTTTTGCCTGATTGACATGTCGCGCTCTGATTGGTCGGTTTTTTAGTTTACCACTCCAAAGTGTTTAACCACTCCTTAGACCCTTAAGCTATTGTATGTGTGTAGCCCATTTAATAAAGTTATATGTGTTTTAAAGAGAAGGTCTTGGCTTCATACTTAAGTAAGGAAAAATAATTAATTAAAATTTTGAGTAAATTGTTAAAATCGTTTCTATGGTTTGAGCATCTTTGTCATTTTATTCAAAACAACTTTTTTGTACAATATAGTCCTTCACTTTTAGGATTTTTACCATTTTCATCCAAATATCTAATTTGCTTTATTTTTCTATCAAACATTTGGATGAAAATGGAAAAATATCCCAAATCTCAGTGACGATTTTGACAAAAAAAAGTTGGACGTAAAAATGACAAAAAAATCCCAAAATTGAAGGACTAGATAGTACAAAAAAAATGTTTTTGATGAAAATGGCAAAAATGCTCAAACCTCAGGGATGATTTTGGCAATTTACTCTAGAATTTTTTATGTAAAGGAGTAACATTTATGGTTAAAAAAATAAAAAAAAAACCTAACCATTTAGATTACAAATTTCTTATCTTTATTCTTATATGCTTAACTTAAAAAATACATTTGTCCTAAAGATTTAAAAATTATTAAGAAATACCTTACATCCCGTTTTTAATGTAATTATATGAAATGAGTAGTGGATTGTTATATTTAGTATCTCACTATAACAATTGGTAGAAGTACACAAAACCTCTCTCTCCTCCTCTCTCTTCTCGCCGCCCGGAAAAACGCTTAGTGTGCTCGACGATGAATACATGAATCGGTTTAGTGTGCGGGGTTTAATCGATCGAACTATTGGTGTTCATCTAGATCTAACCTTTCATCCTAATTGGGTTTATGTATATTCCATTCGCCGCTTTGGTTATTCTGTGGTAGTCCAAAAGGCTATGATGAATGAAAGACAAGGAGAGGTCGACAATGGTGGCCCCTGGAACAATGTTCAGTACCGGAAAAATAGGAAAAGTAGAGGGGATGGCGTTGAGTGGACTTTCCTAATTCAAAACTTATCGGAGCAAGTTAACAGGAATATTCTTTGGAGGGCATTTCAGCCATATGGATTTATCTCGGATGTGTACGTGGCTCGGAAAAGGGATGCACGGGGGAGATGTTTTGGTTTTGTTCGGTTTGTGGGAGTGGAGCATATGAAGGAGACTCTTGCTTCGATGAATACGGTGAAGATGTTCGGAATGAAAGCTATTGTATCATTAGCAAAATATGACAAAGACCACAATAAGTTTAACTATTCCTCGGATGGTCACGGTCGGAGTGAATGGAGACCTAAAGGGGCAGATCAATCCAACGTCAATAACACCGGTGGGTATAAAGGTGGAGAGCAGCCGCATATGAAGTCTCAATCTTATGGTCCTAATCCTCCTGGGCCGTCGTTCGTTCAAGAAGGAAGGTCCTTTGCTGACCTCGTTAGAGGTAATATCCAGGAGAATGGTAAGGGTGCTAAGGTTATCACAGTGGAGGGTAAAGGCTCTTTGTATCCATTACATTGTATTGGAAGGTCCATTATTGGTCATGCTAAGAAGGTCCAATCTATTAGTGACATTATGAGAACTCTAACTGTTGGAGGGTTGGCTGAAGTTGGTTTGTCATATATTGGTGGAGTAATGTTTATGATTACATGTAATGATAAAGAATCTGCGAAGAATTATCTGGAGAAGCAATCTACCCTACTTCATAAGATGTTTTCTAAGTTCTACCTATGGAACGGAGAGGATATTCCATCCAGACGTTTGGTTACTCTGAGCATTGCAGGTGTACCGTTCCTCATCCGGGAAGGCCCTTTGTTTGATAGAATTGGTAGTCAGTTTGGTGAGGTGATCCAAGAGTCGTCCTTCTCTTGGCAGAATGAGGATAATGCATCTGGGTCGGTTAAGATTGCTACACCTCTCATGTCCAAAATTGATGAGGCGGTGGTCATCAAGTGGAATGAAAAAACTGTCATCGCCTGGGTCTCAGAATCCTGTGATCAGAGTTTATTTGATTGTGATAATGATTCTGGGGAGGATGAAAGTGATTCAGAACTGGAGTCGGTGTCTGAGGAAGATGAATTAGTAGAGGATATGGAGGACGTTGAAGAGGGTGAAATTCGACAGAATTCGACTAGTGAAGGTAACTATCCAGTCAATGACCAACAACCGGCGGCGGTCGGGGATAGTGAGGTTCCGACCGGTGGTTTCGTGTCATCTCCGGTGGTATATGGGAAGTCGTCGGAATTCCAATCGGCTCCTGAAGGCCAAAAGTCTGATTGCTTACCGGTTAATGTGGAGACGTGCAATTTGCATGGGGAAGGGGGCCACGTGCCTCATGTATTCATTAATGTTGATGGGAGTGGGAATGAATCTAATAAGTCAACGGATTTTAATAATTCAGCGGATGGTGGCCCAAATATCTTTAATCCAGTTGAGAATCTTAGTGGGCCAAATGTTTTATTTGGTGAGGAGGGCCCTACCCCGGTTGGTAATTTAGGGAAAAGGAATAGGGAGGAGAGGAGCCCACCATCGTTTGGGTCTATGCAAGGTCCGGCCCAAAGACCTGTTTTTCATACACAGAGCTCCCCTGTTGTTCAGATTGACCTAAACTCTCCTGTCGGTGATAGATTTGGTATCGAGGAGGTTTTCCCTTGTTCTCCAGTTCTCGATGAAGGAGGCCAAAATGTTCGAGACCAAAGTGGGGGAGATGTTGTCCATGAAGCAGCACCAGGGGGGTCTGTGCTCAGATCGATCCTTCTCAGTCGTCTATTTTGAGGGTGGAGGTCGAGGAAACCATTAGAATTGGCTCTCGTATTGGAATCAATCTTAACGGTTTCGAATCTGAAGCTGAAAAACTAATTGTGGAGGAGGGTGTTGAAAATTGTTCATGATGAATTGTATGTCCATTAATTTGAGGGGGTGCGTAATACCCGTAAGTCAGATTGGATACGTGGTTTAAAAACAAGCTATGGGGTACATTTTATTGCCATACAGGAGAAAAAATTACAAGATTCGGAATCTTTTATGTTCAACCAGTTTTGGGGCAGAGCTGAATACAAGTTAGCAGTGGTGAATTCACAAGGAAGATCCGGGGGACTGGCGTGCCTTTGGAGCCCAGCGGTTTTCAGGTGTGACGATGTTCTTTATAACAGGTTCTTTATTGTTGTTTCGGGTTTTCTTGTGCAATCGGGTTCTCGGATTAATATGGTCAATGTATATGCGCCTAATGAAGCGGCGAGTAGGAGGTCTGTTTGGTTAGAATTACTTGGGGTTAGGAATGGATTACAAGGATTGTGGGTCATGATGGGCGATTTTAATGATGTACGGTATGCGAATGAACGGATGAATTCAGAGTTTGTCGAAACAAATGCTGAAGCCTTTAACCAATTCATCCTCTCGGCTGGATTAACAGAGTACAATATGGGTGGAGGGAACTATACGTACATTTCAGACAATGGGAAAAAACTAAGCAAGTTGGATCGATTTCTGGTGTGTCTTGGCTTCATGGAGAGGTGGCCAAATGCATCGGTGACTGCACTAGACAGAGTTGTGTCCGATCACCGTCCAATTATTCTATCTACAGTTCAGTCCGAATTCGGACACATTCCGTTCAGGTTTTTTAACTCTTGGTTCGAGTACCCTGGTTTCTTGGATTACTTGCTTCAAATTTGCGGTACGTTTTCCTTTTCTGGTCCGGAGGACCTTGCTTTAGCTATTAAGTTTCGGTGGTTAAAAAACCGAATTAAGGATTGGGTTAAAGTGGAAAAGCTGAACAAGGAAGGGATGTATGGGGGGAAAAAGAGTAGGTTGGCTCTTATTGAAAACTTGGCTGAGGAAAGAATGTTATCGGATGAAGAGTTGGCCGAAAGAGCGGAATGCAGGAATTTTATGGCTGAATTTGACCGGTTGAAACACTCGGATTTGCGTCAAAAATCCAGAGCTAGGTGGGCATTAGAAGGGGACGAGAACTCTTCTTTCTTTCATCACATAATCAACTCGAATATTAGTACGAACAGACTCAATGGGTTGATGATTGAGGGTGTTTGGGTTACCGATCCGTTGGCAATCAAGGAATCGTTGTTTGGTTTTTTTAAGCACCAGTTTACTGAACCTATGCCTAGTAGACCGTTGTTAGTATGTCCCAATCTTGCTTCTCTTTCGGTGGATGAGGCAAGCAAGCTAGAAAGGCCTTTTTCATTGGAGGAAATTTGGGAATGTGATGGTGATCGGGCGCCGGGACCGGATGGGTTTAATTTCAAGTTCATCAAAAAATGTTGGTCGGGTCTTCGGGATGACATTATTAAACTCTTCAACCGTTTTTATGAGGAGGGATCTCTTAATAAATGTTGCACTTCATCCTTCATTGCCTTGATTCCAAAGGTTAAGGATCCAGTTTGTCCAGCGGATTTCCGGCCTATAAGCCTTATCGGTGTGATAAATAAAGTAATATCTAAGGTCCTCGTTAATAGGCTGAAAGGGGTATTGGGGAGCTTAATTTCCGAACAACAATCGGCGTTTTTGGCTGGGAGAAATATTATGGATGGGCCACTTGTGCTAAATGAGATTTTGAGCTGGCTAAAAAAGTATAAGCGATGCGGTATGTTCTTCAAAGTTGATATCAATAAGGCTTACGATTCGGTGAATTGGGCGTTTCTTGACTCGATGATGATGCAAATGAATTTCCCAAGTCGGTGGCGTGCTTGGATTATGGCTACATTACGGTCCGCTAAAGCTTCCGTTCTAGTGAATGGTTCCCCAACCAGGGAGTTTGAATGCTCTCGTGGGCTCCGTCAGGGTGATCCATTGTCCCCATTTTTATTCGTCATAGCCATGGAGGCGTTGTCTGGTATTATGAAAGAAGCTGAATCCACTGGCCTTTTCAAGGGTATAAAAGTCACAAATAACGGTCCATACTTGTCCCACCTAATCTATGCGGATGATGTGATGTTTGTCGGCGAGTGGTCTTCGTCGAATATAAATAATCTTCGAAGAATGCTAAGGTGCTTTTATTTAGTCTCTGGATTAAAAGTGAATCTAGCTAAGTGTAGCATATTTGGTGTTGGGGTAAGTGAGCTTGAAGTTCAAGATATGGCGAATCGGATGAGGTGTAAACAAGGTACGTTTCCGTTTAAACATCTCGGTCTATTAGTCTGGGCAAATATGAATTTAGCTCGTAACTGGAAATCGGTAATAGAAATATTTAAAAGTAGACTTTCGATCTGGAAGGCCAAAACTCTTTCTTATTGTAACGCCCGGCTCTTTTGAACTTTCCATTTATAGAAAGTTTTGTTCGTATTTCTATTTTTGGAAACGTTGTATTCTTGTAATCGTTCCTTCTTTGTAATCGTTGTAAAACCGAGACTTGAATCATTAATGAAACTCGTATTTTGTTACAAATATGTTGTACACACTTTATATATGCTCGTATGTTCGAATCGGTGAATCAATTGGTGTTTAATCATTATTCTTGGAAACTATGTGCTAAACTTGTAATTAATCTAAACTTATGCCTAAAGCATGTCTTGAACATAATGAAACTTGATTATGATACTTATACACTCAATTATACTTCGGTTTTGATCGCCATGCTTGAATGTACCTTAAACTATGTTAATATGCTGAAACAAGTCCCTAAACTATCAAGAATGCATCAAAAGGGATCAAATAGGAAACTTCAGGGGCTAAATTGTATTTTTTTGAAACTTGTACACGAATCAGAAGTGGCGGGCGGCCCGCTTCAGCTTAGTGGTTATCTAATGCGGGCCGCATGGCCTTCATCTTCGCAGAAAACAAACACAGCTGCAATCAGACGCGAAATTTGCACGAAATCCAACTTTTAAACACTCCCCAATCACCTTAAAGCCACCTCTAATCACCTCCAAACTCTTCCACTATAAATACAACCCTTCTCCACACCATTTTACACTTTCACAACACTCAAATCTCTCCAAAATACTCTCTAGTTCTTGCAAGAATCTGAAATTCGGACAGATTCATAACCTTGTGCAAAAGTGAGTGTAACTTGCTCATTTCTCAAGGAAATCACTTGATTCTTCTTCCTACTTGCTTGGATAATCCTTGGGTTCGATTCCTTGACTTCTCCTTGGAGAAATCAGACCTGGAATTGCCCTGAAATGGTCCAAGAACTTTCTGTTTTGTTCAAACTTGTTTAAACTTCATCCAACTTGTGTCTAACACATCTCACACCAATGTCCTAATGCTTACAACCTCTCTTATGGTTGGTTAAGCTTAAAAACATGGTTGAGACACTTAAATCAGAGGATTAAACCTCATAAACTTTCTGTTTGTTTAGGGTGTTTTGACCCACAAGTCATGTTCGAGCTAGTTCTTGATGTAGAGTGATTATGGAACAACTTGGGTTGTTCCAACATAAAATCCTCACATGATTTGATGATTTCCTATTAGTTAGATTGTTTATATTATTGTATTAATCTTAGTTCTTGACCCTCCTTGGTTGTTTTTACATCAAGTGTAGTGGTGAACATACAAGGGGTCCCTAAATGGAAGCATGTTCTTCCTACCCCATACATGACATTCATGATACTAGAGGTGCCTAAATGGAGATTTAATCTCCTACCTCCTACTTGAATCATTGGACCTAATAATATACTAACCTAATTATTAGTTACATATACTTATTCGAACCTTTAATGATAAACTTATGTTTATATGTTGAAGTAGTAGGATATCATCTAAGACCTAAGACTCTAAAGTATGATTCTAATGGGTGTGTTTCCCATGAAAACATTCTTACCACATTGGTTACATAGTGTCATACAAGGGTTACTAAGTCAAAGATGATTATTTTCATATCATGATACTTTATGTTACATTTACAATCCGAATCCTTAATCTACCGTATACGCCAAACTCACACACCTATGTTTCCTCGTGTAGAAGGACTAGGTGCTCCAAAGTAATCCATCACCAACTCGCTCGTGGGATTTCAAGTAGGAAAGCTTGCAACCACCGTGAGTATACTCGATCCCTTTTTCCCCTTTTTATTTTGGGATGCAACATGTACATTATGTAAACAATCTTTGAAACTAGAAACTAAACATACTCAATCCTTGTACAAACATGAAACTAATGTGCTTTACTTATGATTCTTGTATGCTCTATTTGAACGATTTGGAACGTATATGCTCATTAACTTTGCTAGCCCACCTTAACAATTATAGCGCTATAGGATTTACGCACCGCCCTTGAGACTTGGGGGTATTGTTAAGTTAAACATTTACTATCCCGCTATCAATTGGGATTAGACTATTTTATGCGTTGGATTCTTGGGTTTGATCATAGTGTACGCCAAAATTGCATACTAGTAATTCACATATTATGAATCATGTTGGATTTGAGCTTTTATTCTATTATGCTATGTAATCAAACTTGTATACTCGCCATTGCTTTGCATTGAAACTCTATTTTAATACATGTTGCAGGTTAGATTGTTGAAGTATGGATGAACGATGAAACAAGTTTAGGGTGGACTAGATACACACCTAAATTATCTATCTTTCTCATGTTATGTTATTTGTTGAACAATGTTGTATTTCTTTTGGGGATTTTGTATGACAATTTAGTATTGAAATGAAATTCGGATTTAATTAAATATTGTCACATAGTGTTATGATGTTTTGAGCAATTTGTTCGTCTCATCCCGATGTTTCCGCCATCGGTTGGGGTGTGACACTTATGGAGGTAGAATAACCCTTATCAAATCGGTGTTGAATTCACTTCCTACTTATTATTTCTCACTATTTAGAGCTCCGATTAAAGTTCTTGAATCGTTGGATAGAATAAGAAGAGTATTCTTTTGGGGTGGATCGGAGGAAAAGGCTAAGATGAATTGGGTTGCGTGGGAAAAAACAATTGCTCCTATAGAATTTGGGGGGCTGGGGTTCGGTTCTCTCAGGGACGCCAATCTGGCAATGTTGGCAAAGTGGTGGTGGAGGTTTAAAACGGAAAAAAATGGGTTGTGGAGGAGGGTAATTTGGGCTATCCATCATAATCCAAGAGTGTGGAATGATACTCCGTGTAAAAAATCAGTTGCTGGCCCGTGGAAAAATATCTGTAGCATTCGGCACTATCTTCTCAACGCTAATATCGACCTGAAATCAGCCTCTTCAGCGGTATTGGCTGATGGTAGAAGTATATTATTTTGGCTAGAAAGTTGGGCTGTTCAGGTCCCGTTTTATATCATGTTCCCAGAACTATTCAAGGCCGAGTCAAATAAGGTCTGCTTGGTTGCTGATCGTATGGGTTCTGGTGAGGATGGGGTTGTTTTTAATTGGGCTTGGACGCAACCGGTTTTAGATGCGGCTGCACATGATCAGTTTCAGCAACTGTTGGGTATTGTTGGTTGGCTGGGCCTTACATTGGGTAGGGACTCATGGGTCTGGAAATATGATAATAATGGTGTGTTCAGTGTGGCTAGTATTAAAAGCATTCTCGGCTTGCATAACCGGAGTCGACCGGACCGAGTCTTTGAATGGAACAACTGGGTTCCGAAGAAAGTTGGTATTGTGGCATGGAGGGCGGACATGAATCGGTTGCCGACTAGAGGTGCGTTATCGGAGCGGAATGTTCCGGTTCAAAATCCGATGTGCATTTTGTGTGGTGATTTTGTAGAGACTTGTGAGCATGTATTTGTCTCGTGTCAATTCACGCAATCGATCTGGCAAAACCTCGCTTGTTGGTGCACGATACCTCCTATCTTCGCTTTTGGTATAAATGACTTGTTGTCGCTTCATGAGTTCGAGATCAGTGCAAGTAGGAGTAACAAAAGGAAAGCACTTCATGCAGTGATTCTTGTGGCTATCTGAAGCATTTGGAAGCATAGGAACGAGGTGATGTTCAGGCAAGTAATTCCGAATTGTACGAAGATTTTAGATGAGATAAAGTCTATGGCGTACCTTTGGGTAAAGAACAGGTCAAAAATGTCGTCTTTAACTTGGGAGGATTGGAGTCGGTTCAATATAGTTGGCTAGTTGATTTGTAATTTGTATTTTCTAAATGTGGTAAAAAACATGTTGTATGTATGGCGGGTAGCGCCTTGCTACAATGAATAAATGGATTTTTGTCGGCCGTTAAAAAAAAAAATTGGTATAATTATACCGATAAGAAATAAGTATAGCAACTCAATTAGAGTATGAAAATTAACAAAAACCTTTTTATTTCGCTTGCATTCTAAGGATATAAGACACTATACCAACTCTAATACGAGTGCCCTAAGGGTTCTAAGGATAACTTTGATTGTGTATAATCAAATAATCAAACGGTTTTAGTTATGTAAATACTTCCATCCTAAAGTTTTTTTTTTTTTTTTTTTGAACGGCAACGAACGACGTGTCAACTATCGTAACACCGGGCGTTGTGGCCAAGGTCGACTACTCGACCGCCGCCAGCCCTTTGGCTCTCCCAGATGCTCAGAAATCCGTCCTCCACCCGCACGAAGGCACGACAGTAGAATAATCGGTAAAACCTCTCCCTCCCATCCAAGACGAACCGGCGTCACCCGTATTCGCCTTTCACCTGGATGCCGCAGAAAATAATGGGAAGAGTGGGAGTCGAACCTAGGTCACGAGGAATACCAAATCTTTTCTCAATCACTCCACCACTATCTCATTGACTCCATCCTAAAGGCTTATCCCATTGTTTTTAGACTCGTATGATTCACACACTTTGTTGAAACTGGAATAAATTCCATCTTAAGTTTAAAATTTGTTTTGGTAGTTAGAATATAAATTGGAATTAAAATTCATTGCTTCAATCAATCTATTTTCTTTCACCGTTTTAAAAGTTCCATTGAAATAACCAAAAACCCTCCAACTCTTTTCTCTCTATCACACAACATTCACACGTCTCTCTCACTTTGTGCAAGTGCTCCCACGCCATCACCGACTACTCAAACATAGTAAATTTTACTTTCAGAATCATTATCAACTTTTTAATCCAATACCGGCACCAATGCAGTTGTATTTGTAATACATCTTGTAATCCTAAAGGATATAATAATTAAAATAATTAAAAAAATGTATCAAATACAATAAATTAAAGGGTATTTTTTTTATTTCATTTGTCATTTCGGATTTACAATCAAACAAAGATTATTTCAAAGGATTCTGTTTTATTCTAATAACCAAACATACGAATTCTAAATAGTTTAACATAATTAAATTACAAAAAAAAAAAAAAAAAAAAAAAAAAAAGTTTATAGAAATTTATAATAAAAAAACGTACTCTTCATTCCTTATTTCATTTGTTTTCAAAAAAGAAATCAAAATAAATCAATAGAATATCATGTGATTTTATTAGGGGTATCAACAAGATAACAAGATGAGGCAAGCTCGAGCTCGGCTCGCTTCAAACTTTTTTTATAAAGTTCGAGTTAAACTCATGAGTAGTTTTATATAGGCAAATTGGAAATTAATAATCTCACATTTTTAACTTTGGCCGATAATAATCCAAGTCAGTTATTAGCCGATAATAATTCGAACTCGTCCATTTTTTTTTTTGTGTAAAATACTCCAGCGTTAAATTAACCAAACGTCGTTACATATATGAGTGATGTTGCTGCTACCTGTTAAATGACATGGCTTATTTTAATCCCTTCTTATTTTTGTTGACTCGGTATAAAAGGGGCATTGACCCCCACTTAACACACCAGTCGATTAACACCAACATTTTAAAACCCTAAAATCCAACTCAGAGAAGAAGGCTGCAAATCGACATATCGAGCAAGACATTTAATCAAGTATGCTAAAATTGTTGTTACATTGTTGTTGTTTATGTGATTGAATCCTTATTCCACTCTTAAAACCAATTTGATGGATAACAAGGTTATTGTAAAAGCCTGACACAGTGGGAAGCTGAAAACAAAACCTAAATTGCACTATGAGGGAGGTGATACTTATATGTTTGAAGTAGAAGTAGACAAGATGTCATATTTTGAGTTGATGGATTATGTGCTTAAGGGTGGGTCTTGTAAGAATTTTGAAATTTTTTACTTGATGCCTAAGAAAAAAATTTGCAGATGGTCTTGTGCAGATTAAGAATGACCAAGATGTCATGGACATGGTGAAACCATTGCGACTTCAATACAAACAACAGCAAGAAAGCACGCTTTCTTTGATGGCTTTTTCATACTCCTATTCTCTTCTTCTATCAAGGTCTTCTATAATATCTGTCTTGCATGACAGTTGCATTCACATGATAACACAGCATCGACTTCTTGTTTCCACTTGAAGAATTTGCAATCAGATCGCTATAGACATGCATTAAAAACAATTGGTTACAATTCGAACTTCAATATCAATTTTTTTTAAATTAACTTATAGGCCATAGAGAGCATCCGTAAAACTCTTCTCCTTACCTTGAACTTCGATTTCCAGCCACCCTACGGATTGCAACTAATTCATGGTTACAATAAACTTTTCGTTTTTGGGATCGATTGAAGAAGCTTAATTTGTAGCTTTAGGGTTCGCTTATGAAGGTGTAGAATTAGGGTTCATGTTGATCGACTGGTGTTAAATGGGGATCAATGCCCCTTTTATACCGAGTCAACAAAAATAAGTCATGTCATTTAACAGATGGCAGCCACATCACCTATAAAAGTAACGTTGTTTGGTTAATTTAAGTGTGGAATATTTTACAAAAAAATGGACGAGTTCGGATTATTATCGCCTAATAACTGACTTGGAATTATTATCGGCCAAAGTTAAAAATGTGGGATTATTAATTTCCAACTTGGGGTTTCTTGAACGAATTGAAGCAGACGATGATGATGATGATGAACTCATACTTTCATTTTATATATTAAGGTTTGTCTCGTTTATTATTTTTTAATTATCCTATTATTTAACTTACATTTATTTTTATTTATACTTATATATAACTTTTATATATAGTGAGGGTTCAAATGAGAAGAAATTTTTTGTAAGAATAACAAAAGAAGAAATTCAACTAATAAGAATGTTCATTTTTATTTCATTTAATTTTTGTATTTAATATTAGTGTAAGGGCATATTGGTAAACTTAGATAGATCATTAATTGGTAGTTTTTATTTATAATAGCTAACTACATATAATTTGTAACTTATTTTCAAAAAATATATTATTTCAATGAAGAAAAAATTTAATATAAAGTGTAGGATAAATTACGAGGTGTATAAGATGAGTTACGAGTTGTGTAGGATAAATTTCAATGTGTAGGATAAATTTCAAAACGTGTAGGCAAAACTTTTAGTGTGTGCAAAAAAATTAATGTGTAGGATGATAGTTTTTATAACTAATTAATTAGTCAATGTTAATAATAAATGAGATAAGAGAAAAACTATTTAATGTTTTATATTTGTACCCTTTATTCTTTTTCTTCTCAATTTAATTTTTTCTTAAATAAACCTCCCCTTTATATATAATACAGTATACATTATTTACTGATTTTTGTTATCATTTTTATATATGGTAGTTATTAATGTATAAATATATATTTAATACATTAAATAAAATTTGAAATAATAATGAACTCAACCTATTCGAACTTGGGCTTGGACTCGGACTTCCTAATTATTAAATGAGTTTATTATTAGCATCAAGTTTGAGCTTAAGCTCATTTAAACTTGACTTGATTCAAACTTTTAAAAACGTTAGTTACCAACTTATTCACACCATCTTTATATTACTACAACCAAAAAACCACTATCAACACAAGCAACAAAAAGCTTCAAAAATGGAGGTTCCATATCTATACATCTCCCTCTTCCTCCTCCTAGCTATAGCTTCATACCTCTTCACCACCCACTTCCGTCGTAAATCCGCCAACCTCCCACCAACCGTCTTCCCTGTCCTCCCCATAATCGGCCATCTCTACCTCTTGAAACCACCACTCTACAGAACCCTTGCCATAATCTCCGCCAAATACGGCCCTGTCCTCCTCCTCCGCTTCGGATTCCGCCATGTACTCTTGGTCTCCTCCCCTTCCGCTGCCGAAGAATGCTTCACCACAAACGATATCATCTTCGCAAACCGCCCTCGCTTGTTATTCGGCAAGATCATCGGCAACAACTACACCAGTTTCGGCTGGGCTTCCTACGGCGAACACTGGCGCAACCTCCGTCGCATAGCTTCACTCGAAATTTTATCAACTCGCCGCATCAACGAATTCTCCGATACACGAGTTGATGAAGGCAGGCTTCTGATCCGTAAGCTAATGTCAAACTCCTCTCCAACAAGAGGTATTTTGTAGGAGATATGAATTCATATTCATAACTGAAGCATCATATATAATATACAAACTGTGAAACTGATACGATATTCTTCCACAGTGAATTTGAGGTCAGTTTTCTATGAACTGACACTGAACATGATGATGAGGATGATCTCCGGGAAAAGGTACTTCGGTGGAGATATTCCGGCACTGGAGGAGGAAGGAGAACGATTCCGGGAGATGATGGATGAGACATTTTTGCTCTCCGGTGCTGCGAATGTAGGCGAATATTTACCTGTCTGGAGTTGGTTGGGAGTGACTAGATTGGAGAAGAAGTTGATTGCGTTGCAGGAAAAGTTAGATGGTTTCTTTCAAAGATTGATCGAGCAACTTAGAACATCGAAAGGGGAAATGAAGAACACGAAGAAGACGATGATTGAAGTGTTGTTATCGCTTCAAGAATCCGACCCTGAATACTATACTGATCAAATAATTCGAAGCTTTGTGCAGGTAAGTTTGATTTAATATATACAAAGTGTGGAATACGTTAATTTTAGGTGTAGAATTTAGGGGTGTTGGTGTGATTAAAAAAAAATATGATTTATGTTATATTTTTACTTTTTTCTATAACTACTTGTTTGATTCCAATTAAACCTTATTCGAATTTCTGAATGTGAATAGGTCTTGATATTTGCTGGAACTGATACTTCCTCTGGAACCATGGAATGGTCTTTGTCCCTTTTGTTAAACCATCCACAAGTTTTACAAAAGGCGCAAAACGAGATTGATAGAAAAATTGGCAACGATCGACTTGTTGAGGAGTTGGATATAGTTGATCTACCTTACCTCCGTGGGATTCTATACGAGACATTACGATTATACCCCACGGTTCCTTTACTAGTTCCACATGAGTCATCACAAGATTGTATTATTGAGGGTTACAACGTCCCGCGTGGTACCATGCTGCTTGTTAACCAATGGGCCATACATCATGACCCTAAGTTGTGGACCGACCATGAAAGGTTCAATCCTGAAAGGTTTGAAGGGCTAGAAGGGACGAGAGATGGGTTTAAGTTGATGCCGTTTGGGTCTGGAAGGAGGGGTTGTCCAGGGGAAGGGTTGGCGGTTCGTATGATTGGGTTAACTCTAGGGTTGTTGATTCAATGCTTTGATTGGGAACCATTAAGTGATAATATGATTGATATGAAGGAGGGTCTCGGAGTCACCATGCCAAAGGCCGAACCGTTGGTGGCTATGTGCAAACCGCGGTTGGAGATGCAAGATGTAGTTGCACAACTTTGAATCTGTGACTTATCTTTTGATTCGAGTACGAGTTAATAATCAAAAGTGCATGTTTTAATTTATATACTTGTTATTAATCTGTACGCAAAAAGCAGGATAAACTTATGACTATATCACTTACATTAAAATAGTTATCCTATTAGGTATTCAAAATAAGATTATAAATCCATTAATAGTAAGACTTTCTCTAGCATGTCTTTTATTCGAGTCACATCAAGTTTCATATTGCTACATCATGAACATTTTAATAACTTGTTAATATTTGCTAATTTAAATGAAAATTTGTTAAACTTGGTTATAGTTTTATAAAAAGTAAGTACATTAATAGTAACCAAGTTCATATTTTACTAAAGAAAAGATTCTTTTAATCAATAGAGTAATATATGAAACTTAAATGAGCTAATAAGAGTAAAAACTCTATGAGGCTATGGGTATGGGATAGTAGTTTAGGTCATGTATTGTTATGTGGGACGTGGTCTACGTGATACACCCACCGCCCCTTTCCCAAACTATGGTGGTTCGTCCGGTTTAATCCATGGCGACCATGAACATCTTTCAATTAATTAGGGATTTAAATTGGTGGAGGATGATAGTGGATGACTGTGGTGGTCATGGTCTACACCATATAGGGTGGTGAATTAGGTTGGTGAATGACGATGAGGTGACATGACACTGACATAGAAGGTGATGGTGGGTCATAACCACACCACATAGCCTTAGTATCCAGTTACCTTTTCCTTTTGTGAAACATAGTAAATGATTTATACTTAATCAAAAACAAATTTTGTAATCTTAACTAAGAATTTGATTTAACCTCTTAAACATCAAATCTTTCTAAGCACAAAAAATTATATACTTACCCCTAATAAGTAAGCCTGACAAAACAACTAAGTGGATTCGGGTAGTATGCTAGGTCAAAACGAGCTCGGACCAAGACAAGTTAGAGTTAAACAGAGTTCGGGTCTAAACTGATCCGTACTAAATTTTGCCTTGAAGTTAGCTGTTTTAGACAGGCCAGATTTTGGATGGTCTATTGAATTTAAACGAGTTGGAGGAACGATGTAAAAAGAAGAAAAAGAAGCTCACGCTTTTTAAGATCTCCATGTGATCACCATGTAAAGAAGATATCACCTTGACCCATAAACTATTTCTTTCATTAACGAATCTGTATCTCCACTTTGGTATAAGAGCTTTGTTAAACGCTTCCAAAGAGCCTATGCCAATGCCACCTCTCTATTGTGATGGCATTACTTGAATCTCCCAAAATAATCTCGAATGAATACGTTCAAGAGCAGTCGATACGTACGATGGGACAACATAAAGGGACACATATTATACTTCCAGCACTCTTAGAACGAAAGTAGTCTAAAGAGAACTCGCATCAATAGAAAGAAGACTTGATTTCGAAGTGGAGTGTCTCATATTAAACCTCTTGGTTATAGCTTTCCAGTCTTGAATATTCTTAATTTGAGATCAAAATGGTAACCCAAAACTAACAAACAAAATTTTCCCTGGATTACAACCCACGACGGACCTTCGGGTCTGTGTCGCGCCCCGCCAGAGACCATTAATTTTTGTTTTTATTTAATTTTTATGAAATTAATAGGTATTTAGGGTCATTTTACGTATACGGGGTGTATTTTAGGACGTGTAGGGGTGTTATAATTATTTTAGGATATATTTAGGAGGGTTGTTATAGGAGGGTTGACCACTTTGATGGGTTGTAATCCAGGGAAAATTTTGTTTGTTAGTTTTGGGTTACCATTTTGATCTCAAATTAAGAATATTCAAGACTGGAAAGCTATAACCAAGAGGTTTAATATGAGACACTCCACTTCGAAATCAAGTCTTCTTTCTATTGATGCGAGTTCTCTTTAGACTACTTTCGTTCTAAGAGTGCTGGGGGTATAATATATGTCCCTTTATGTTGTCCCATCGTATGTATCGACTGCTCTTGAACGTATTCATTCGAGATTATTTTGGGAGATTCAAGTGATGGCATCACAATAGAGAGGTGGCATTGGCATAGGCTCTTTGGAAGCGTTTAACAAAGCTCTTATACCAAAGTGGAGATACAGATTCGTTAATGAAAGAAATAGTTTATGGGTCAAGGTGATATCTTCTTTACATGGTGATCACATGGATATATAATATCTCCATTCATGCGTGTAGTAGTAGGGGTAAAATTGTGTGGGCTAAGATGTGTAAGTCTTTCGTTAAATTTAATGACTCGAGATTTATTCCAATCTCTTCAGTGTCTAGGAAGATTGGGACTGGAAATTCACAAGAATCTGGAAAGATAATTGGGTAAATATTTTTATTTTGGTTTATCAGTTTCCTAGAGTGTTTGCGTTGGAGGTGGATAAGGATTATATGGTGTCGGATATGGTAGATGCTCAAAATTGGAACCGAAGGAGGAGTATTTGAAAGGGGGGTTGAAGTGGGTCAGTTGAATGATCTTCTGAAGGTACCCAATCAGAATGTGGTGTCTCAAGGGTCATATAAAAGGGTTTGGAGGCATAATGATATGGATGAATTCTCTCTTAGAGGTGTATGCTAAAGTATTGATGATGCTTTGCTTATTTCGGGTGCACATTGATGTAGCTGTCGTGGGCTAATCAAAAACTGTTATTTTTAACTTAAATAACTTGAATAGTATAGGCAAGCAAGGTCGTATCCACAGGGAATTTATGGTCGGTGTTTAGAGATTCAACTAATTAACAATTGTAAGAACCGTACAAGATATACGATTATATTTCCATAAATTTATAGAAGCAACATTATCCAAAATGTGAATATTTAAAAGTCTTTTCGCCATGACGTTACACAATTCGTTTACATATACATCCGCCATCTTTTCGGATGTATAAGTCTCGCAAATAGGAATAAGGTGGGCACTTTTGGTTAACCTATCCATAACCACCCAAATGGTGTCGAATCCCCGATCCGTTCTCGGTAACTTCGTAAATAGGTCCATAGTAATATGTTCCCAGTTCCATATGGGTATATCCAATGGTTGGAGCTTGGCATAAGGCTTTTGGTGCTCCGCTTTAACTTGTAAACAAGTTAAGCACTTCTCTACATACTTAGCTACATCTCTTTTCTCCCATTATCCTCTTTCACCACTTTGATTTGTGCTCTTTGGATTTTGTTAAGCAAACCCGAAGTCACAATAAGTTGCTTTGACCGTACTCGGATAGGAGTTGATCCTTCCTTTCGGCTTAGTGCATCAGCTACTACATTAGCATTTCCTGGATGATAATGTATTTCACAATCATAGTATTTGACTGTTTTAAGCCAATGTCATTGTCTCATGTTTAACTCTTTTTGGTCAAAGAAGTATTTCAAACTCTTATGGTAGGTGAAAATGGTACACTTCACCACATACAAGTAGTGCCTCCATATTTTTAAGGCAAAAACTACTGCCACTAATTCAAAGTCATGAGTCAGGTACTTCGTTTCGTGTTCTTTCAACTGTCTTCAGGCATAAACAATCACCTTGCCTGTTTGCATAAGTACGCACCCAAGACCAAGATGTGATGCATCGGAATACACTACCATGTCATAGGTGCCATCCGGTAAGGTCAATACCAGTGAACATGTCAACTTTTCTTTTAGCAATTGGAATGCTTTTCCTTGATCATCTTTCCAAACAAGTTTCTCATTCTTGTGGGTTACCTTGGTTAATGGTGATGCAATATTGGAGAAATCTTGAATGAATCTCCTTTAGTAACCCGAAAGACCCAAGAAACTTCTAATTTCTGATGGATTCTTCGGAGGATTCCACTATACTATGGCTTCAATCTTGAGCAGATCCACTAATATTCCTTTGCACTTATGATGTGCCCAAGGAATCATACTTCTCGAAGCCAAAAGGCGCATTTCGAGAACTTAGCATAAAGCCTTTCCCGTCTCAATGTCTCTAATACCTCTCGCAAATGACAAGTGTGATTTGCCTCACTTTTTGAGTAAACAAAGATGTCATCGATGAAAACTATCACCAACTTATCTAGCATTGGCTTGCAAACCCAGTTCATGAGATCCATAAAACCTGCGGGTGCATTTGTTAGCCCAAATGACATTACAAGAAATTCATAATGCCCATACCAACTTCGGAAAGCTGTTGTCGGCACATAGACTTTCTTCACTTTTCGCAAACACATCTTTAAATTTGCGCACAACGGGCATGTCTTCGATTTTTTGTGACTCATTTTCTGAGTCAAGCACATATGTTGAATTCTTTTCCCCATAGATTGGAACATGATTCTTGCTTGGTGATGTCAATTGTATCACCTTACTGTTGCATACTACGTTGGCGTGGAGGCGGGACAACCAATCTATTCCAACTACCACTTGGAATTCTCCCATCGCCATGGGTATTAAATCGATCGAGTAATCCTCACCTTCAAATTTTATATTGAAATCTCGAGATACATCACAAACAATAAAGCTTTTATTATAACCTCTACTTCTAAAGGCATAAGTAGTTTCGTTAATATAAAGGAAAGGTGTTGAATAAATCCATGTGAAACAAAAGATTTATTCACAACCGTATCAAATAAAACATGTGCGGGGAATCAAGTTCACAGTAAAATGTACATGCAACCACATCAGGTTCAATATTTGCCTCGGCCGCGGTTATTTTAAAAGATCTTGCCCGCGACTTTGGGGCTTCAACTTTCGGGTCAGCCACTTCTTTCTTTCATATCAACTCCAGGCATTCGGATTTCTTGTGAACCAGTTGATAGCACATATAACATACTGACATCTTGTCGGGGCAATTTGAAACCCCATGACCCGTTTTATCACATATGACACACGGTTTGTTTTAGTAGTAACATTCGCCCTGATAAGCGCGACTAGAAATTTTGCAATTCAGTGACCCCTTTTTACATTCCCTTTCTTTGGAGACTTGATCACCTTCGACTTCTTTGTGGGGCTTGGTTTGCATCAATTGCCCTTCTTTCTCCCCTCTCGACTTGCTTTCTTAGCTCGATCTCATGCTCACGCGCGACATTAATGTTTTGTGTGAGATTCCCATGATTTGAGGGAGTCATAAACTCCCTATATTCCGCACTAAGCATATTGTGGTAGTAGTAGATCTTTTGTTCTTCCATTTGAGCCAACTCCCCACAAAAGTTCAACTTATCGAGGAAAGTCCCCGTGATCTTGTCATTGGTCTCTCCTTTATGCCTTAGTTGCATAAGTTCTTCTTTTATCTTATTCAACATCGCCTTAGCATTAAGGTGTTTAAGAAATGATACTTTAAAATCTTCCCAACTCATCACTCTTATGGCCTCAACTCCTTTTTCGTTTCTAAAATTATCCCACCAATCCTTCGCTTGGGCTTCTAATTGGCCAGTCACGTGTACCACAAAAATCGCTTGAGTCACAACGTGGGCTTTTAAACACACCTTCGATATCATGTATCCATCTTGGACAAGTGATCGGATCCGTTTCTCCATTGTGACTTATAGTCTTACACGCCATAAATTTGTCGTATGGGCAACCCTACTTTTCTTTGGACTTACCCTTTTCAAGGACAAGGTCCTCCTTTAACTCGTTTATCCTCTTTTCTACGGTTTTTAAAATCATGGCTTGTAGCCTATCCATGAATCCTAGAAGGCTAGCTTCTAAGGCTTTTCTGACTTCTTTGGAAATCTTCTCTTTTATCTCCTCAGTCATGAGGGATACTGTATTCACTCTAGTTGGTCCCGGCATTGTCCAACTGAAATGTTCGCATTATGTTAATAAACTTTTGATTTAATTATTCCCATATTCTCATATGAGAATTTATCCACATCGTTTGTTACAACATATAATGCATCTTTCTTATTCGGTTTTTTGCCAAGTATATAGCTTGCCCTAACCGTTTATACTTGTAGCAACTCCCAAAATACCTTATAAGGACCCCTGATCACAACCCCGGACTTGTACAGCGTGAACTAGGACGAAAAACAAAGAAACTAATAACTGGATTCTCAGGAGACACGTGGGGGGCGCCTAAATATTTCGTGACACACGGGGAGTATCAAGACGTGTGTGACTCGAGCACAATGAGTGGCAGGGCTATACATGCAACGAAGCCTGTCTAGGCAAGGGACACCAGTCCCGTGCGCGATGCGCGGGAGATGCCCATTTGGGTTATAAATGCAACAGCTTGGGGCTTAAGCTTCTACACAAATTCGATTTCATTTTTACGAATTCTGCTCTCATTCTTTGCACAACACCCCTCCCCTAAACTACGAAACTCTACCCCAATGTAAGTGTTGTAACCCCTGATCAATCATTCGATACCCTGTCCGATCGATCGAAAAACCAGCAACGGATGCCAAGGTGTTGCATGAATAAGGCTATACTTTGTTAACTACGTTGAGGTTGTGATCTTGTGATGTATCGACAAAGTTTGAGCTAGGTTATTACACTGACACGTGTGCATTGTATATTTTTGTTAGGAACTCAGGAATTATACCAAAAATTATACCACGAGGCTTTAAGTTAAAACCCTAAGTCTACAAAGTGAGTCATTCTTTGTTTTTACAAAATACATTGCAAAACCGTAAATGTTTTTCAGTTATACTTACAGTGATTAAGCTTTTGTATTCTGCAATTACTGCCGGTATGTGGGGTTTTGTATACATTACTTGATAGGCTTTACCATTGGACAACGGGTTAGCCAATGTGTGATATGACCATAGTCACAGATCCGATCGAGTGACAAATACCGATTGGAGTATTTGTTAGATATAAACAATGTAATCATCCTTGATACTGTAAAAATATAACAATGTGTCTTTTTATAGAAATGAATGAACTCATGTAACAACTCTCAATAAAAAGTCCTAATTATTATTTTAATTGTCCAAATAGGAAACCCTAATTGAGATACCCAAGTGATTCTGTACAAACCCTAAAATTTTCAGAACAATCGGAATCAGGATTAGGGCCCCTAAAACTCAGGGGGGAGGGGGTAAACCCTGGTTAGTATTATCTCGACAGTTTGTTGCCAAAATTGAGATTTCACGTAAAACCAACTCAGCAAGCCTACTGGGACACAAGGCTACCCGAGGGAAGATTGGTGCCCCTCGCGACACGCGACAGGTGCATGTGTCCCTGTCGCGACACGCGGGGGGAACCATTTTTCAGCTATAAATAGTAGGCTGTGGGACTGGAACTTCTGCGTTGATTTGACGTTTAAATTCATTTCGTACACGAAGTTATAGTGAAAACAGTCCAAAACACACACACGAATAACGAAGTGTTGCCGCAAAACAGGGTAATAACTAGATCGCTATTACGATTCATTGTCCGATCGATCAATATATCCAATGGATGTTTAAGTGCTACCCACATTAGGGTTATCCTTTGTCATTCGTTGTGATTCCGACAGGATGTTTGAGTACCGCCTGAACTCGGGGAATACTCTGTCATTCGTTGTGAATCCGATGGATGTTTAAGTGATTGCACTTTGTCATTCGTTGTGAGGGTTTGATCTCGTGAGTTATCGTAAATGCTGAATTGATTACTAACCCAGTTTTGTGTGCATTGTTATTTAAATTAGGTTAACAAGGCTAATCCATAGACTAGACTCTATCCGTGTTAAATCTGCAATGTGAGTCATTCTCTTTTTATCAAATTACTTTCAAAATCATGTTTATTTTCAAAGTTATAATTACGGGGATTAAGTCTTTGTAATCACCAAGTTACAGCCGGTATGTGGGGTTTTGTATACATTACTTGATAATCGTCACCATTGGGGCAGCCAATGGGGGATATGACCATAGTCACAGATCCGGTCGAGTGACAAATACCGTGGGTAGTTGGTTTGATATTAGGAACATTGTAATCGCTCTTAATACTGTAAATTATAACAAAAGAGTCGTTTTATTAAAAAGAATGATTCACTCAGTATTTTCCGCTGACAAAACCTTTTTCAAACATGTTTCAGGTGATCTGTTGTGATTCAGGAAAAGTGTTGTGGAGCACCTCAAGCTTAAGAAAGTGGCTCATTAGAAAATAAAGAAATATGTTTTGTAAAATAAAGATTTCTTCGTGAAATCAAAAGTATTGTAAATTACCGGGGTTTTATCCCGAATTGTGAAATAAAATAATCGGGAAAATTTTAGCTTTAAAAAGATCCTGATGATAAACTTCCACTGTTAAACTCAATTAAATAAATACCACAGGATTTCTGTCCCGCGGCTCCTGAAACGGGTCAAACCGGGTCGGGGGCCGTGACAGAAAAAGGTGGTATCAGAGCCACTGAGTTAAGCTAATTAAGTATTTAGAAATACTTAATTTTTCCTGATTACTATTATGTGATTATGTGTTTTATTAACTGATTATTTGTTAGTTACAGTATGGGTAAGCAAAAGCTTTCAAATATCTATCTTAAATTAGATAGGTCAGCTAACGAGAAGGGATGTTCGTCCCAAACAAAATCCTCAAATCCATCTGTGATTCCTGATGAAGGAATATTTGTGCGAAAAGCACAATATGAGGAACCACTTTCTCCTAGTAAAAGAAGTCTGATTATTAGGAAAAGTAAAGAGAAAATAAAGAAAGCCCGAGAAAAGAAAGTTAAAAAGGAAACTCAAGAATTACTCAGTAAATCACCTTGGGAAGACAAGCTAGACGAAAAATGGGCAGACCTTTACATGTTAGCTACAGTAGCAGTAAATGCAGATCTATAAATAATTTGTTTCAGTTTTAGCCAAACCATATCATCTACAAGCTAGAAAATCCATCCAGTAAATAAATAAAATTACAATAAAATATAGTATGTTTTAAATTTTAGTTGTTTTGTAAGTTATATGGTATGCAATAATATGTGAAGGTTATTTTTGAAAGTTGTGATTAATTATTTTTACATATATGTCAAAACAGTATGAATGAATTATCTGGAGCTTTAGAGAATCTCAACCTTCACACTGTACACATAGAAGTTTCTAAAGAATTTACTGGGTACTTTCCTGATGTGGAACAACCTATAGAATTCAACGCTGCACCTCTGAAAAAGCCAAAGCCAAAGAAAAGAAGGAGATACGTGTGGGGGAGTCGTTTACGTAAGAAAAAGCCAGTTAAGAAACTTCCTAAAATAAATAATCCCTTAGAAAAAGGAAAAGAAATTGAAACCGGGGAAAGTTCGAAACCGCAGGAATTGGAGATAGAAGTGGGGGAAGATGCTAGAGAAATGGGAATACAATTTGAAGAATATTCTAGGGAAATAGAAATGGAAGTTGGAAAAGGTTCTAGACAAACTAAAATGGAAATTGGAAAAAGTTCTAAAACAACTCAAGAAATGACATTTCAGGAGGAAATAGATTTTTTATTGGCAAGCTGTGATACTATTCAGCCTGTCAATACAAATGTTTTTAATCGTCCTATGGAAACCCAAATCCCTATAAATCTTGAACCAGCAATACCAGAACCAATAATCCATACTCAACCTGTAGAAATGGACGAGTGGTGGACCAATGATTGGCAATTCCAAAACATTGTCAATAGTCCTTATTCCTTTCTTCCGCAATTCGATCCAGAACCCCTACCAAATCCACCCATGAGTAACGAGAATTTAGCAGAACTTCGCCATTTTGGCGAAGAGTTAATGGATGCGGGAAATAGAATCCGGGAGATAGGGGGACAAATTGCTTGGAAGTATGATGAAAGGGAGCTTCGTTTTTAGGACAACAAGTGACGAGAGATAGTAGGATGGTGAAACTGTGGTTGTGTAATAGTAAAAGTAAATAGTGAAATCAGTCTGTAAAATAACTACGAATAAAACTCTGTAAGATATTGGTGTGTAGTGATGCATACTATAAAAGATATAAAATGAAATCGAGAAATCGATAGTTTTGACTATACGTGTATTGTGAAAAATGTCTGATTATTTTTATGTATAATTGTTATTTATCAGATACTAATAAAATTGTATATATTAATTATCAGATGGAAAACATTGGTAATAAACCAGTAAATGAGGTTAATCAGTCTGAGCAACATCCAGGGGATCAATATATGACTAGGCAAGATATCGAAAATATTGTTGCTCAAGGGATAGCCAATGCTATTCCAGCAATCGTTGCTGCTATAAAGAATCCAATCGAACCACAACAAATCATTCCTAGTAAACGTATTTCTGAAGATAACTTCAGTAATAGTGTAAACAGAGGTGATGATCATGTTAATCATAATGAGGAACCACATCAAGCTCGATTTCCTAAGAAAATAAAAGCCGGAACGCCTGGTTGCACTTTCAAAGAATTCCTTGCTTGTAAACCCACTCAATTTGCAGGCAATGAAGGAGCAAATGCATCACTGCTTTGGTTAGAGAAAACCGAAGCAGTAATTGCAATAAGTAAATGTGCCAAAAATAATCAGGTCATGTACGCGTCAAATCTTTTCAAAGAAGGAGCACTCGAATGGTGGAACACTGTGTTACAATCAAAAGGAAGAATAATAGCTTATGCCATGAATTGGGAAGAATTTAAGAGTCTTGTAGAAAGAAAATTTTGTCCCGAGTATGAAAAGGAACAAATGACAAATAAGTTCCTAAATCATCGGATGATGGGTGTAGATTGTCGCGGTTATACTTCGACATTCTTCGAATATGCTAGAGTGGTACCAACGCTGGCTTCGCCAGAACCGCTACTCATTTCTCGCTACATTTGGGGACTGATTAGTGAAATCCGCAATATCGTTAAAGCTGCGAGACCTCGCACTATTGACGATGCAGTGGAATTAGCTAACACCCTAACTGACGAACTGGTACGTACACAAGATGAAAACAAGAAGAAAGAATTGGCTCAGAAAATTACCCAAGGATTTCGTACGGGTAATAGTAGTAATTTCAAGAGAAGAGGAACTGGGCAATTCTCAACTCCGTCATTCTGCAGGAAATGCAAGAAGAAACATTATGGAAGATGCGATATAACCTGCAATTTTTGCAAAACTGTAGGACATCGTGAAGAAAACTGCAGAAAGAAAACAATAGTCTGCTATAACTGTGGAGAAAATGGACATTTCAAAACAGAATGTCCTAAATTGGGCAAACCAGCAGACAACAAAACCAAGGCGACCGACAGAACTATTAAGAAGAATGCCAGGGCATTTCAGCTGACCACTCAAGAAGCAGAACTCATCCCAGATGTGATAGCGGGTACTTTCTTAGTTCACAACGTATACGCAAAAGTATTATTTGACTCTGGTGCAAACCAAAGTTTTATAAATACTTCATTCTGTCAAGCTCTTAATTTACCTTTAACCAGTATTAGGCAGATTTTTACAGTCGAAACGGCAGACGGAAAATCAGTTAAAATAGATAAAGTTTTGCAGGAAGGAAATATAGAACTTTTAGGGCATAAATTCTCTGCAAACCTATTGCCAATGAATTTAGCTGAATTTGATGTTGTATTAGGAATGGATTGGTTAGTAGCCAACCATGCTCGAATCCTTTGTGATCAGAATTCCATAGAAATTCAATCAACCACCGGAAAAGTAATTAGGATTACAGGAGATAAACCACGTAAGCCCATGAAGTTCATATCAGTAATGAAAGTTGCTAATTATGAACGAAAACAATGAATAGTATATATGATTTCAGTAATCATTAGTACTAAGGGTAAAGAACTTAAGGAAATTCCTGTAGTCTCAGAATATCCGGACGTATTTCCAGAAGAATTATCAGGATTACCCCCAGATAGGGAAGTAGAATTTAGGATTCATCTAATTCCAGGAACTACACCGATAGCTAAGGCACCTTATCGGTTAGCACCCACAGAAATGTTAGAACTGAAAAAGCAATTAGATGAATTACTAAGTAAAGGATTCATACAACCTAGTTCATCTCCTTGGGGAGCACCAGTGCTATTTGTTAAGAAAAAGGATGGTTCAATGAGAATGTGTATCGATTATAGAGAATTAAATATGGTTACAATTAAGAATCGATACCCATTACCTAGGATTGATGATCTATTTGATCAACTTCAAGGAGCTAGATATTTTTCTAAGATAGACTTACGCTCCGGATATCATCAATTGAAGGTACAAGAAGAAGACATACCTAAAACTGCTTTCAGAACTAGGTATGGTCATTACGAGTTTACAGTCATGCCCTTTGGGTTAACGAATGCACCTGCAGCATTCATGGACATGATGAATAGGATCTGTAAACCGTATTTGGATAAATTTGTAATTGTCTTCATAGATGATATACTTATTTATTCCAAAAGTCAGACAGAGCATTGTGAACACCTTCATGCACTCTTAACTTTGTTAAGAAAAGAAAAGCTTTATGCCAAATTCTCGAAGTGTGAATTTTGGTTAAAGGAAGTGCAATTCCTAGGACACATGGTGAATCACGAAGGTATTCACGTAGATCCTACTAAAATAGAGGCAATTACCAATTGGAAGGTTCCACAAACAGCAATGGAAATTAGAGGTTTTATAGGTTTAGCTGGGTACTATATACGGTTTATTAAGGATTTTTCCAAGATAGCTGTTCCATTAACTAAGCTAACCTGTAAAACCGTTAAGTTCGAATGGGGATCTAAACAAGAAGAAGCTTTTAGGATTTTGAAGCAGAAATTAACAAATGCTCCAATCTTAGCCTTACCAGAAGGAACTGAAGATTTTGAAGTATATTGTGATGCTTCAAAACTAGGATATGGATGTGTGCTTATGCAACGCAAAAAGGTGATTGCATATGCTTCAAGGCAATTGAAAAAGCACAAAGAAAATTATACGACTCATGATTTAGAATTAGGAGCCGTAATTTTTGCCCTTAGGATTTGGAGACATTATCTGTATGGAAGTAAATTTACTGTTTATACAGATCATAAAAGCTTAAGATATATATTTGGGCAAAAAGAGTTAAACATGAGGCAAAGGAGATGGATGGAAATCCTAAGTGACTACGACTGTGATATTCAGTATCACGAAGGAAAGGCAAATGTAGTTGCAGATGCCTTAAGTCGTAAGTATTATGAGAAACCATGACGGGTTCGTGCTCTCAGATTAAATCTACAAATAGATTTAATGGAACAATTGAAGAATGTTCAAACTACAGCAATCAAGGATGATGCTGAAGGAATGAATGGACGAATAAAGGAATTAGAACAAGGACCAGATGGAATTTGGAGATTCCACAAAAGTAGAATTTGGGTACCTAAGCAAGGAGACTTAAGACCTAAGATTTTAGAATAAGCCCATAAATCTAGGTATACTATACACCCAGGAAACAATAAGATGTACCAAGATTTAAGAAAGAACTTCTGGTGGATAGGAATGAAAAAGGATATAGCTCGATATGTTTCTAAATGTCTTACTTGTTCACAAGTTAAGGCAGAACACCAGAAACCTTCAGGTCTACTACAACAGTTAGAAATGCCTGTATGGAAATGGGAACTTATAACAATGGATTTTGTTACTAAGTTACCCAAAACCAGAAAAGGTAATGACGCGATTTGGGTAATTGTAGATCGATTAACCAAATCTGCTCACTTTCTACCTATGAAAGAAACCTTTAGCATGGAAAGACTGGCAAAGTTGTATGTAGATAAAGTAGTATCCTTACATGGAGTTCCACTCTCCATTGTTTCGGATAGGGATAGTCGTTTTACTTCTCATTTCTGGAAAAGTTTCCAGAAAGCAATGGGAACTCGACTAAACCTAAGCACGGCATATCATCCACAAACGGACGGACAAAGTGAAAGGACGATCCAAACTCTAGAAGACATGCTCCGAGCATGTGTGATAGATTTTGGTGGGAATTGGGATGATCATTTACCATTAATTGAATTCTCCTATAACAATAGTTATCATTCAAGTATTGAAACTACTCCATTCGAGGCACTTTATGGAAGAAAGTGCAGAACTCCAGTATGTTGGGCAGAAATAGGAGAAAGTCAATTGTCAGGTCCTGAGATTGTGCAAGAGACTACTGCCAAGATTACTCAAATCAAGGAAAGGCTGAAGACGGCTCGAGATCGCCAGAAGAGTTATGCAGACAATAGATGCAAACCATTAGAATTCCAAGTTGGAGATAGAGTACTATTGAAAGTTTCTCCTTGGAAATGAGTGGTTAGATTTGGTAGGAAAGGAAAACTAAGTCCAAGGTACGTAGGACCATTTCCAGTGATCCAACGTATAGGACCAGTTGCTTATCGTTTACAACTACCAGAAGAGTTAGCTGGAATACATGATGTATTTCATGTATCCAATCTCAAGAAATGTCTATCAGACGAATCTTTGGTAGTACCCCTTCAAGAAATAGAAGTAAACGAAAAGTTAAAATTTGTTGAGAAACCTCTTCAGATAGAAGATAGAAAAGTGAAGTTTCTCAAGCACAAGCGACTAGTGCTAGTTAAAGTCAGATGGGATTCAAAAAGAGGAGCTGAATATACTTGGGAGCTGGAATCAGAAATGAAGCGAAAGTATCCTCATTTATTCCAGTAAATCTCGAGGACGAGATTTTTATTAAGGTAGGGAGAATGTAACAACTCTCATTAAAAGGTCCTAATTATTATTTTAATTGTCCAAATAGGAAACCCTAATTGAGATACCCAAGTGATTCTGTACAAACCCTAAAATTTTCAGAACAATCGGAATCAGGATTAGGGCCCCTAAAACTCAGGGGGGGGGGGGTAAACCCTGGTTAGTATTATCTCGACAGTTTGTTGTCAAAATTGAGATTTCACGTAAAACCAACTCAGCAAGCCTACTGGGACACAAGGCTACCCTAGGGAAGATTAGTGCCTCTCGCGACACGCAACAGGTGCATGTGTCCCTGTCGCGACACGCGGGGGGAACCATTTTTCAGCTATAAATAGTAGGCTGTGGGACTGGAACCTCTGCGTTGATTTGACGTTTAAATTCATTTCGTACACGAAGTTATAGTGAAAACAGTCCAAAACACACACACGAATAACGAAGTGCTGCCGCAAAACAGGGTAATAACTCAATCGCTATTACGATTCATTGTCCGATCGATCAATATATCCAATGGATGTTTAAGTGCTACCCACATTAGGGTTATCCTTTGTCATTCGTTGTGATTCCGACAGGATGTTTGAGTACCGCCTGAACTCGGGGAATACTCTGTCATTCGTTGTGAATCCGATGGATGTTTAAGTGATTGCACTTTGTCATTCGTTGTGAGGGTTTGATCTCGTGAGTTATCGTAAATGCTGAATTGATTACTAACCCAGTTTTGTGTGCATTGTTATTTAAATTAGGTTAACAAGGCTAATCCATAGACTAGACTCTATCCGTGTTAAATCTGCAATGTGAGTCATTCTCTTTTTATCAAATTACTTTCAAAATCATGTTTATTTTCAAAGTTATAATTACGGGGATTAAGTCTTTGTAATCACCAAGTTACAACCGGTATGTGGGGTTTTGTATACATTACTTGATAATCGTCACCATTGGGGCAGCCAATGGGGGATATGACCATAGTCACAGATCCGGTCGAGTGACAAATACCGTGGGTAGTTGGTTTGATATCAGGAACATTGTAATCGCTCTTAATACTGTAAATTATAACAAAAGAGTCGTTTTATTAAAAAGAATGATTCACTCAGTATTTTCCGCTGACAAAACCTTTTTCAAACATGTTTCAGGTGATCTGTTGTGATTCAGGAAAAGTGCTGTGGAGCACCTCAAGCTTAAGAAAGTGGCTCATTAGAAAATAAAGAAATATGTTTTGTAAAATAAAGATTTCTTCGTGAAATCAAAAGTATTGTAAATTACCGAGGTTTTATCCCGAATTGTGAAATAAAATAATCGGGAAAATTTTAGCTTTAAAAAGATCCTGAGGATAAACTTCCGCTGTTAAACTCAATTAAATAAATACCACGGGATTTCTGTCCCGCGGCTCCTGAAACGGGTCAAACCGGGTCGGGGGCCGTGACAACTCACCAGTATTTTTCGCTGATAAAATGTTTTCAAAACGCGTTTCAGGTAACTTACTATGAAGATAATAGAAGCCTGCTATGGAGCACCGAAGGGTTAAATAAAGTGGCTATGATTACCTGAATAAAAGAAGAAATTGTGTTTTATCAATTAAGGGTTTATCCCTATAAAATCCTTTGATTGTAATATGGATTTTATCCCATTTGTTTAATATTACTTTGGTTTTTACAAACTCTGAAATATTTCCTAACTACGTTCCTGATGAAAATTTTCCGCTACAAATTTAATGAACACCGGTACCACCTGACTGTTCACGGCTTCCGCCCAGGGTGCGACCTGGATTGTGACAGAAAGTGGTATCAAAGCCACTGGTTTAAGCTATATAGGTGTTCTTTTAGTACCTAAACTTAAACATTAATGTTAGGAAATCAATATATAATAATTATGTGTTATTTCGGTGAATATAAAAATCATATATATGTGGAATTTTTATATAATTTTTGACAATTTCTGAGTCCACAGTATGAGTGACAATAGTGTGTTCGATGCTTTCCAACATATGTCTGATTCAGAGATGAACGAAGGACCATCCGGAGCCATATCAGGATACGAAGCAGATGCGGAAGGATGTTTCATTTTTAAAGCCAAATCTACAAAACCTATACCGCGTAGGAAGAAAGGGTGGTTTAATAAAGAGAAAAAAGGAAGAAAAAGAAAAACACAGTAGCCACCATAACCTTATCTGAAGGAACCACTAAAATCCCATTAACCAAACTACTGTGGGAGGAACTCGACCGTAGATTAGCAAACTGTGACATGTTTCAACCTATAGCCGAAGAAACAAACCCAGAACCTATCCAAATGAATCCTCAACCAATACTCGCATTTAACCTAGAGGAAATCCCAAGGATACCTGCCCCAGCACCAAATCCAATGCAACAATGGTGGGCAAATGACCGGGAATTTCAGAACCTCATACAAGACCCTTATCTCCAACCACAACCACAATTCCCACCATACATCCTGAATGCCTATCTAGCCATAAGCTCCGAGAATGTGGCTGGGTTGAGGAAATATGGAGAAGAATGATTATGATTGATTATTGTTGTTTTGATTAAGTGATGAATTAGGGGTCCTGCGAATTAGTGTAAAGTTGGAAATTGTTTGATTTGATCATGTAAAAGTAAAGGTGTAACCGATTACCATGATTCACGGCCAAACATAAGAGATCGTACACCATATGGTAGCACACTAATGCACCATATAAGCTAAACTGCACACTGTACAACCATCTGATGCATATAGACAAAAAAATAGTGTGGAGGATGATAGTTTTTATGACTAATTTTAGTCAAAGATAATAATAAATGAGATGAGACAAAAACTATTTAATATTTTATAATTGTACCATTTGTAATGTTGCATCCAAAAGAGGGACATGCCACAATAACTAAGATAATCTCTTAAAAAGCCCAAGTGCAGAAATCTTCAAAGGATACATAAAAGAGGAGTCGGAACCAAGTGATTCTATCGTGTTTATTGTTTCTTTTAATACTATATTTTCATCTTATTTTTATTTACTAATATCTTTTCTCGAAATTTTGGATAGATTAGACGTTGACGATATTCCGGTATTAAAAACTCTTGTGTCCTTGGACGACCTCGGTATCTTACCATCACTATACTACGCCAACGATGGGTGCACTTGCCCTAACATGTTGTAGAGAGTGATTGCATTATATCGTTTTTCATAAATTTAAAGCTTGATAAACGAGTGTAACGTGCTAAAAAAATATATCAAAAATTATACCACGTTCGACACACGTCAATACACCCATTGAGGGTTGCGCGATGATGATGAGTGTAAACTCATCTGTAATGCAGATGTGTTGTTTATTTGTCTTTCAATCTTCTTGTGTTGGTTTTATGGTTGAATGTAAGCCCTAATTTTTGGGACTGGTTTCTATGGACTAAAGTTGCATGTTGTTGATTTGAGTTTGGTATATTAGGGATTTCATTAGTAAGCTACATAAAAAATCGGTGTTCTTTCGGTCCATGATGTTGAGCAGATGCTCTCCCCAAACTTAATAGGCAGGTTGTATTGGTCGATGATGTTGAGAAAAACACATCTAAGATGACCTTATTGATCTCCAAGTTGTATACACATAGAAAATTCAAATGCTCTCCTGGTACATAATATGCTACTTGACATCTATTCTTTGTTGTCTCCGTTTGGCGTTTAATCAGCCGTTGTAGACGATTTATTTCAGACGTCATTTTCTGAGAGGATGGTCATAGGGGTGTAAACAAGCTCAGAGGCTCGAGAGCTACTAGTGATCGGCTTGGTTAAAGGCTCGAACGAATCGCACCTTAACAAGCCCGAGCTTGAAATACAAAGCTCATTTAGGCTTGTGATCCTAAATGAGCCCAAACAAATTTTAGTTTTTTTTTTCTATATAATATAATATAATAATAATGATGATAACTTTAAGGAGCCGAACTTTGGCTCGTTTAAGCGATATTGAAGCGAGTTTGAGCCAAGTTTTTAGCTTATTTGAGGTTGTTCTCAAAATATCTCGAGCTTTGGGTTTTACCCACGAGCCAAGCTCATGCTTAAATAAGTAGGCTCGAATCGATTTAAGCTTGAGCTCGAACCTCACAAAAACACGCCGACCATGACCCTAGTCGGGCTCGGCCTGACTCGTTTACACCCCTAGTCATCGTTATGTTGTTTCGTTTTCATTCGATGATGGTGATCAAGTGCTCATTGGAGATTTCAGTTTACTACTTTCACCTGTTAGGGTTTGTATTTTTTGTACTTTTTTGATGATGATGATGACTGCAGACTCATTTTAGACGAGGTTATTAGAAAATAAAAAATAATAGAATCAAATATTCATCATTTTCCATTTTATGAAGATTTTCACAGCCTTACAAATTACTCATCAAGGACCGTTGAAGATCAATCAAGGATCTTTTCCAGCCACAATTTATTATTTTATTTCCTTTATTAGTCCATTGTGTAAACTATTTATGTATCTTTGTCATTCTGTACAAGTAATTCAAAGCAATACACAATTTCCAATATTCCAATTACAAAGATGGTATCAGAGCATGGACTACGATCTTAGGATCAACCTGCTCGCCACCTATCTCTGTCTTCCAAGCCTTTCAATCTCACAAACACCACCATGTCCGAAAACAATAAGAATGATGATCTTTCATTACAGATCACCAATATTCTTAGCAGTCTCAATAACCAAAACCAAACCCAGAAACAAAATCTCTCAGATAGCTTAAAAATCAGCATTATGCTTAACAGTCAAAATTACGCCTTGTGGGCTCGAATTATTCGAGTAGCAATTGGAGGTAAATCAAAAACGCTTTTGAGTCACCTTTCAGGAAATCCGGCTCCACCGGATCCAACCGATGAAAAGTACGAACAATGGGAACAAGAAGATTTAATAGTCTTCTCATGGTTAATACAAAATATCGAACCCGCTCTTGCAAGTAATCTAACCGAGTTTCCCACATCCAAAACATTATGGGACGCGTTGGTTGTTACTTACAGTAGCGGGAAAGACAAACTACAAACCTTCGATCTCCAAGTCAAGGCCAACGAGATAAAACAGAACGGGTCACCACTAGAAGTTTTTTGGATCGTTATGCAAGGCATTTGGGGAGAAATTGATAGGAGAGATCCGAAACCCATGACATGTTCTGTCGACATAGCAACCTATAACAAAATCTGGTCTGAACAAAAACTTTCAGTTCCTAAACACCCTTGGCCGACAATATGACACTATAAAGAGAGAGATACTCCGATGCGACCCGCTACCCTCGGCTGAGGGCGCATACTCGGCCGTTCGAAAAGAAATGGCACATCAAGGTATACTCAGAACAACCACCAATAATCCACCCTCACAGAATGGTGTGGCGGCAGGGCTAGCTGCCAACGGCTCACATGAATCCGAAGGTCTAGTTTTTCTGTCGAAACGGCGAATGGGTCAGAAGAACTCTAGAAATGGATCATCATTTCGGTCTGACAAAACAAAATTGAAATGTGACCATTGTGGCATGATGAAACACACCAAGGACCAGTGCTTTAAGCTCGTCGGTTACCCCGAGTGGTGGAATGACGGTCACAAAAAAAGGGAATAAAGAAAGAGGAAGAGTTGCCACCGCCGTCGGAAACGCGGATGATAACAGTAGTGGCGACAAGCCGCAAAGGAGCGGCGGAGACCAAGCAAGGGGCAGCGGCTTCGGTGGAATCGCCTTCGCTGACAACGAAAGTGATGGTCTGAGTAACAATGGAGGTAACGGGTTTGAGAATACATTCTCAAGCCCTTCTCTTTTTAATCCTAATTTCTTTGACCCTCGTGTTCTTAAACTGTTAGATATACCCCCTGGAAATTGTGCTATTTATGATACTGGTCAACCAATAGATAACAATTTTAAAAATAATTCCATTTTAGAAAAGGCTCCTCCTCGAAATACTACTGACTTTTGTGAAAATTATAAAAATCATGACACTAATTAAAACAAAGATGTGGGGGAATCTTCATCTGGTGATAATGTTTTTTATGAAAATAATAAAAATTATGTCACTAACAAAAATAAAGATGTGGAGGAATCTATAATTAAAAAAAGGACTTTAAAACCTCATGGTTTAGCTAATATGACAAAAAATAATGACATTTTAGAAAAATCTTGGATATTCGATTGTGGGGCTGCCGATACCATGACGTTTGAATTATCGGACATGGTTTCAAAATCTATACCTAGAATCGACCATATCAAAACTGCCAACGGAGGAATAGTTCCCGTAAAGGGATGAGGAACTATTGAAATATCACCGACTTTAAAACTCTCAAATTTTCTTTATGTCCCATCTTTATCACATAAATTGTTATCTATTAGTCACATGACAAAAGAACTAAATTGCACCGTCTTAATGCATCCCATATGTATCCTACAGGATATCAGGACGGGAGCGATCATTGGGCGTGGCACTGAACGCCAAGGATTGTATTATGTGGAAGATGTGACTCAACACTACTGTGATGCTTGCTCACGGGACTACAAATAGAGAAGCTTGGCTATGGCATAGAAGATTGGGACATCCTTCCACCGGTTATTTACATCTTTTATTTCCTAAATTATTTCCTTCCAATAAACCCTTAAATTGTGAAACTTGTGTTTTAGCTAAAAGTCATAGACATACCTATAAACCGAATAACACAAGAGTTGATTTACCCTTCTCTCTTATTCACTCTGATGTTTGGGGTCCCGCATAAATTATTGGGGGACAAAACTTTCAATTTTTTGTTCTTTTTATTGATGATTGCACTCGTATGACATGGATTTATTTTCTAAAGGACAAGTCTGAAGTGTTTGATAAGTTTACTATATTTTATACCATGATATAAAAACAATTTAAAACCAACATCCAAATCCTTCGATCTGATAATGTGGGAGGGAGTTTATAAATGATTCAATGAAACAATTTTGTCAAACAAAAGGGATTATTCACCAACCGTCTTGTCCGCACACTCCTGAGCAAAACGGTACAGTCGAACAAAAAAATCGCATTCTCTTAGAAATAACTCGAGCCCCTCTTATTGAATCTAGGGTTCCCAAGTCCTTTTGGCCCGAGGCTCTCGCTACCGCCACTTATCTTATCAATTGACTACCCACCAAAGCTCTTAACCTAAAAACTCCTCTACTAACTCTATCTAGTTTTAGGAAAATCCCCCCTCCCTTTACGCTTCAACCACGGGTATTTGGATGCTCCGTATTTGTCCACATACCTAAAGCTGATCGAGGCAAACTTGGCCCATGTGCTGAAAAGTGCGTGTTCGTGGGCTATGGTGCCAACCAAAAAGGATACCGGTGCTATAGCCTAAGAAGACGTCATATGTACACCACCCTAAATTGTGACTTCCTCGAAACCGAATTCTTCTATACTTAACAACACAGAAGTCAGGGGGAGAATGACTATACTGACACTCTGAGTTGGTTAAAATGGACTTTACCATTACAAGAAGATGATCACAGTACCCAAGATGAGTCATTAGCTTCCCAACAATCTGGTGAGCAAACTAACAGTGCTACTAACCAAGATCCTCCTAGTATTGTGTCTGAGGTAAGTAACTCTCAAACACATGAGGATATACAAAATGTTGAGTCTCATGAAAATCAAAATATCGACGTATCTAATAACCATGATATAGCAATAGAACAGATCGTGCAGGAAGAACAAAGAGAGACAATACGAGAGGAACACCAAAGAGAGACAATACAAGAGGAACACAGTGTGCCAACACAAGAAGAAACAACCGAGAGATATACTCTCCCACCAAGAATCAACAGGGGAGTCCCACCAAAACGTTACTCTCCAGAAAAACAAACAAGGTCCTCTAGGTATCCCATGGCAAACATTGCTGAAAGGAACTTGTCCAAAGAAGCCAAGGCTTTTGTTTCCTCCTTATACTATGGACAGATTCCAAACTCTACGGAGCAAGCTTTGGATTCAAAAAACTGGAAAGAAGCTATGGAAACAGAGATGGAGGCACTTATAAAAAATAATACATGGGAAAAGTGTATTCTTCCTCTAGGAAAAAAACTAGTGGGATGTCGTTGGGTCGTCACAATCAAACACAAACCGGATGGGACAATTGAAAGGTATAAAGCGCGCTTGGTGGCTAAAGGCTATACTCAAACATATGGGATTGACTCCTCAGAGAAGTTCTCCCCCGTAGCCAAGATTGACACAATCCGGGTACTATTTTTAATTGCTGCAAATGAAGGATGGCCTCTCCATCAACTCGATGTTAAGAATGCATTCCTACATGGAGAATTAAAAGAAGAAGTGTATATGGAAGTCCCTCCCGGGTTCAAAGAAAACTTCAAGGTAGAGGAAGTGTGTCGGTTGAAAAGGACCCTATACAAGCTTACGCAATCTCCTCGAGCATGGTTTGGAAGATTTACTCTAGCGATGAAAAAATATGGGTTTCACCAAAGCAACTCCGATCATACGTTGTTCCTTACACACAAAGGTAAACTTGTAACTTATTTGATTATATATGTTGATGACATGATCATTACAGGAAATGATGAGGAAGAAATAAAGAAGCTAAAGACAAACTTATTCACAAAATTCGAAATGAAGGACTTAGGAAGACTTAAGTACTTTCTTGGAATATAGGTACTAAGGTCTAAACGGGGGATCTTCATATGTCAAAAGAAATATGTTCTTGACTTCCTAGCAGAGACAGGTATGATTGATTGCGAACCTGCTGACACCCCAATGATGGCCAACCAAAAAATTTACATGGAAGAAGGAGCAGAATTGACGGACAAAGAAAGATATCAACGCTTGGTAGGCAAGCTAATATACCTCTCGCACACTCGCCCAGACATTGCGTACGCAGTTGGGGTGGTCAGCCAGTTTATGCACCAACCTCAAGTAGCTCACATGGAGTCGGTATGGAGGATTATAAGATATCTCAAAGGGACAGCAGGCCATGGGGTTCTCTTTCAACCAAATAAACATCTAAAGATCCAGGCATATACAGATGCAGACTGGGCGGGAGATAAAGGCGACCGAAGATCAACGTCAGGGTACTTTACTCTTGTTGGAGGAAATATGGTTACGTGGAGAAGCAAAAAACAGAAGGTTGTAGCCTTATCCAGTGCCAAAGCTGAGTTCCGAGGGATTGCACGAGGTATGGCAGAGGTTCTGTGGATACGCAAACTTCCAACTGAGATCGGATTTCCTCAAACTGAAGCTAGTATGATCATGTGTGATAATAAAGCTGCAATACAAATTTCTGAAAATCCTGTTCAACACGATCGTACAAAGCATGTAGAGGTTGATAGGCACTTTATCAAAGAGAAACTTGAAACAGGGATCATAGAGCTGCCATTTGTTCGATCAGAAGACCAATTAGCAGATATATTAACAATAGCCGTTAATGGGAGAATCTTCAACCATTGTCTTGACAAGTTAAGTATCGGAAATCCCACTACTCAACTTGAGGGGGTATGTTAGAAAATAAAATATAATAGAATCAAATATTCATCATTTCCCATTTTATGAAGATTTTCACAGCCTTACAAATTGCTCATCAAGGACCATTGAAGATCAATCAAGGATCTTTTCCAGCCACAATTTATTATTGTATTTCCTTTATTAGTCCATTGGTTCAAGTATTTATGTATCTTTGTCATTCTGTACAAGTAATTCAAAGCAATACAAAATTTCCAATATTCCAATTACAAAGAGTGTTTGCATTGCAAAAACAACTTGGTAATTAATATATATGTAATATCATATGAGATGGCTTTGTACTGTAGCAATTGCTATATTGTGTTGGCAATGAGACCATGCGTAGTGGTTTGATGAATACTGCCCTCACCCTGTGGCGTTTTCTGCCATGTGGCAGTCCAGTGAGCATTGGGGCATTATTGAGCGTTTTTGCAAAAGTGGCGTAGTGGGAATAATTCCCAATAACACCCCATCCAATCATTACACAATTATTTATTTTGTTAAAATTAAAAACCTAAAATACTTCATTAAATTAAAAAAAAATTAAAAAACTAGAAATAAAAAAATAAAAACCAACTAAACTTAAAAAAATACACTAGTTTTCGTCTTCGCTTTCTTCATCCTCGCCAACTTCGTCTTCCTCGTCCTCCGTTTCTTCTTCACCCTCAGGTGGGATATACCGAACCGACCATGCGTGTTGTACCAAATCAACCGTTAACACAGAATGGTATGGTTCGTAACGCAATTCTCGTGCATTATTCACTCTTTCTTCCATTGACGCCTTCAGATGCTCCTCCTGAACGGTTTCCGGTACATAATTCTGGCATATCGCCTTTCCTTTGTCTTCCAAAATCATGTTGTGCATGATTATACAAGCGTACATAGCATCTCTCATTTTTTGCTTGGTCCATGCACGACAAGGATTTCTCAAATAGTGTCATCGTTGTTTAAGAACCCCAAAGCATCTCTCAATGTCTTTTCATGAAAACTCTTGAACCTTTTTAAAGTGTGCTCTTTTTTCATCGATAGGATCACTAAACGTCTTCATGACAATCGAATACCTAGGATAAATTCTGTCGCACAAATAATATCCATGAGGGTAGTAGTTTCCGTTTGCCTAAAAAGACGCTTTTGGAGCTCTGCCAGAAATCCAGTCCTCTAACAATGGAGATTGTTCAAATACATTTATATCATTGCATGACTTGACCACTCCAAAGTAAGCCGACCAAACCCAAATGTCCTGTGAGGCAACCGCCTGAAGAATAACAGTAGGTCCCTTTTGGTTACCCCGTGTGTGTTGACCTAGCCATGCGGTCGGGCAGTTATCCCAACGCCAATGCATGCAATCCAAGCTCCCAATCATACCAGGAAAACCATGCTCGGCCGAATGTACCTCGTAAATCTTTTGAAGGTCGTTCCATATCACACCCCCAAATCCACAAGCGGGGTATCACCACAGGGGGCGTGACTGACCAGAATCCAGCCACCAATCATATTGAACATTATAAATAAAAAATAAAAATCCCAAGCCAAACAATATAATTAGTGTCAAAACAATTTAACAATTTCTAAGTTATCAGCGGAAGCATTAAGTTCAAAACTAAAACATAAGTTTAAAGTTCATAAGTTTATCATGAACACACAACTGTCCATGTTCCACAACGACTTCTCCCATGCAAGCTCCTGCTAAGTACCTAACGACCTACAAGGCATGTAATAACAAATAAACAACAAAGTTGAGCGAGTTCACAGTTGGTTGTCCATTTTAATGTTGTTCCAAAAACCATACGTTAGTTCGAAAACCACGAGTTAACCAGTTCCTTGTTTCCCAAACCATAAACCATGGGGGCTACCCCATGTTATAAACCACTAGACCCGTTACCATATCGACTACTGACTTTAGTCATGTTTATGTGCCCTGCGTCAATGTCTATCATCATTGACTAAGTGTCCAAGTACATTAGTCCATTCCCGTCCTCTGCGGCATGGTGTGAGACTTGTCCGACCTAATAGCGCTATTTAACTAATGACTCGTTCGCCAATGGCCCGGCGATTAAGTCGATATAAAAAAATGAGGGACTTCATGATAGAGTTTTGTCTAGTAAGTTCTATGTTGCCATCCTTCCCAACGAGGATGGAGGCACGTATTCTACCCAAGGAGAACACCCAGGTTTCAATGTTGTCATCCTTCCTACGGAGGATGGAGGTACGTATCCTACCCAATAAGGATACACAAGTTTCAATACCGTTCCTTAACCCATTTCCAAACCACCGGGAATCCCATGCCTTGTAGAAAGTGTGAACTCACCTTTGGTTGCTCAGTTGAAGTCTTAAAATAGCTAACGGTCAGGGTTGGTCAATCACGTCCTAAGATGATTACCATTTAGTTTGTTAATGGTTTTAAATAAAACACAAAGTTCCTACACGCATCTATCACAAAACACGCACTCACTTTAACAGTTCACGCCCACAAAAACATCCCAACTATAACCATTCAAAAGCAAGCATACGATATTGCACATAACACTTCCACTGATATATAACACGTTAGATCATTATCAGATACCTACCCGACATTTAGACACGCAAATCACTACTTATATCGTTTCAGCTTAAACATCCAAAACTGGGCTGTTTTCGGTTATTTTAATAAAATAGTTAAATTATTTCAAAAATTCCCAAATTTTTACAGAATGTTCTAAACGATCCAAATATTATTATGTCAAAATATCGGGATCCAATTCATCACCAATTATTTTATAAAATTCATTTACTGCGTTGCAATCAGATTCGTGACTTTCTGACTGCAGTCCACGGAAAAATTCATTTAAAATTCATCGTAAGTCCGATTGACGAAATTCCAGTTGGAGGACATAAGTGGCCATCTACAGTACCAATTTCGTGATCTAACTCTATACAGATTTCAAGTTACGATGAAAAACATAACACATATTTTCTACAGAAAAACGCAGCTTTTGCTGCTGTACAAAATAGTCCTTTAAAAATAGTAATCGACCTCAAAAAAATGCGATTCCAGTTCCATTTGATTCGTTTTTCGAAAACATATGATTTAGACTTCAGAAAATCAATTTTTCGTTAAGTTATGACCCAGTTACAGCCTACCGAAGTCGGCTGTAACTGATTGACAGGTTCTGTTTTTGTTACCCAAACCCGCAAACGATTATCTAGCGCACCCGTGACCCTCAAATATTAATCACAGCAGCAATAACATGATATCAGTTGTGTATGTACACTAAAGTATCCTCTACGACAGGTTTTGGTCCATAACTAACCCTAACTTATAAATAAACGTTTATACGACTCACATCACATTGACCACCCCTTTTCTAGTAACCCTAGTTCTCAATTAATCACATAACATCAAGCATCAATTAAACAATAAAACGCAGCCATGGTTTGTACAAGTAAACCGAGGGATCAAAAAAAAACTAGTAATACGATTTACATCAAGAACCTTCAATCATCAATACACATGATCTGGAGACTCGAACTACATGAAATCACACACCAACAAGAAAAATCTAATAAATGCAGCCATGGTATACAAGAGTTTCAAACCGAAAACAACAAATAAACATACTAACCAATTGGGATGTAGTGCGAGAGGGAAAGGACGAGAGAGAGCCGAGAGTATAGTAGGTCGCCAATGAGAGATGGGTCAATGGTGGGAGGGATTTAGCCCCTGTGGAGAATAGTTGAGCAGTTAGGGTTTGTTTTTGGGGTATGGATATAACAGTGCATGCACCTATGCGTAAATTTTATGGATGGCGGTTGAGGGAGTGGGTGTGGGCTGAAGATGATAAGGAATGGGACATGGGGTTGGGCCGTAAGTGTTTGTGAGGTGCGTCAATGTCTATCGTCATTGACTAAGTGCCCAAGTACATTAGTCCACTCCCGTCCTCTGCGGCACGGTGTGTGGCTTGTCACACCTAATAGCGCTATTTAACTAATGACCCGTTCGCCAATGGCCCGCGATTAAGTCGATATAAAAAATGAGGGACTTCATGATAGAGTTTTGTCTAGTAAGTTCTATGTTGTCATCCTTCCCAAGGAGGATGGAGGCACGTATTCTACCCAAGGAGAACACGTAGGTTTCAATGTTGTCATCCTTCCTACGGAGGATGGAGGTACGTATCCTACCCAAGGAGGATACACAGGTTTCAATACCGTTTCATAACCCATTCCCAAACCACCGGGAATCCCATGCCTTGTAGAAAGTGTGAACTCACCTTTGGTTGCTCGGTTGAACTCTTAAAATAGATAACGGTCAGGGTTGGTCAATCACGTCCTAATATGATTACCATTTAGTTTGTTAATGGTTTTAAATAAAACACAAAGTTCCTACACGCATCTATCACATAACACGCACTCACTTTAACAGTTCACGCCCACAAAAACATCCCATCTATAACCATTCAAAAGCAAGCATATGATATTGCACATAACACTTCCATTGACATATAACACGTTAGATCATTATCAGATAACCTACCCGACATTTAGACACGCAAATCACTACTTATATCGTTTCAGCTTAAACATCCAAAACTGGGCTGTTTTCGGTTATTTTAATAAAATTGTTAATTTGTTTCAAAAATTCCGAATTTTTACAGTATGTTCTAAACGATCCAACTATTATTGTGTCAAAATATCGGGATCCAATTCATCACCAATTATTTTATAAAATTCATTTACCGGGCTGCGATCAGATTCGTCACTTTCTGACTACAGTCCACGGAAAAAATCATTTAAAATTTATCGTAAGTCCGATTGACGAAATTCCAGTTGGAGAATTACAACGACATCAGTGTCCATCTACAGTACCAATTTCGTGACCTAACTCTATACAAATTTCAAGTCACGATGAAAAACATAACACACATTTTATGCAGAAAAAATGCAGCTTTTGCTGCTGTACAAAACAGTCCTTTAAAAATAGTAAACTACCTCAAAAAAATGTGATTCCAGTTCCATTTGATTCGTTTTTCGAAAACATATGATTTAGACTTTAGAAAATCAATTTTCCGTTAAGTTATGACCCATTTACAGCCAATCGAAGTCGGCTGTAACTGATTGACAGGTTCTGTTTTAGTTACCCGAACCCACAAACGATTATCTAGCGCACCCGTGACCCTCAAATATTAATCACAACAGCAATAACATGATATCAGTTGTGTATGTACACTAAACTATCCTCTACGACAGGTTTTGGTCCATAACTAACCCTAACTTATAAATAAACGTTTATACGACTAACATCACATTGACCACCCCTTTTCTAGTAACCCTAGTTCTCAATTAATCACATAACATCAAGCATCAATTAAACAATAAAACGCAGCCATGGTTTGTACAAGTAAACCGAGGGATCAAAAAAAAACTAGTAATATGATTTACATCAAGAACCTTCAATCATCAATACACATGATCTAGAGACTCGAACTACACGAAATCACACACCAACAAGAAAAATCTAATAAACGCAGCCATGGTATACAAGAGTTTCAAACCAAAAACAACAAATAAACATACTAACCGATTGAGATGGAGTGCGAGAGGGAAAGAACGAGAGAGCCGAGAGTATAGTAGGTCGCCGATGAGAGATAGGTCACTGGTGGGAGGGATTTCGCCCCTGTGGAGAATAGTTGAGCAGTTAAGGTTTGTTTTTGGGGTGTGGATATAAAAGTGCATGCACCTATACGTAAATTTTGTGGATGGCGGTTGAGGGAGTGGGTGTGGGCCAAAGATGATAAGGAATGGGACATGGGGTTGGGTCGTAAGGGTTTGTGAGGTGGGCTGCTCCTATGAAACGGCAAAATAAGGAGTGGAGGTGACAATGGTTGTTGTTAATATATTATGCTAAGTATTATATATATGTTTCTAAACAATTATAAACACCTCGATTATAATTAAATAGATTTAGGTATGATCCACATGTATAAATATGTAAAGTACACATCGCTCAAATACGGTACGAAGCGGTAACTAGAACGTATACGAACCGTGACTATCTTGGGAAACACGGGTTGTCACATCATCCCTAAGTTGAAAGAAATTCTGTCACGAAATTTAGCACATAGTCACTGAGGAAGCTAGTTGGGTTGTGCGTTTTCCTGGGGTATCACATCCCATGTGGGCGTTCTCAGATAACGCACACCGCACAAATCTATAATACCTTTATAAAAACAAACTTATACAAACATAAGCTTAAAAAAACACTTGTAATGTTTATAGTAAAGTATAGGAATGTACCGCAACAAAAATGCTCCAAGGTGTCACGCCTTGTTTTCTCGGCCATTTTTAAATACTCGTCGTTGATGTCGGTCGTGTTTCTGTAAGCAAGGACTCGTAGCGCAGACGTACACTTTTGAATACCAGTAAACCCAAGTGTCCCTTTCGCATCCGCTTTTTGTTTAAGATAATCGTAGTTGCTTTCCAAGTCATTGACGATGCGTAGAAACAAACGTTTACTCATTCGAAAACGACACCTAAAAACTTTTGGGTTCGGAAATGTTGGCGCCTCATCAAAATAATATTTCATCAACCGATCGTTTGCCGCGCGTCGGTCTCGTTCAATATAATCTCTTGTTTTAACTTCATGTTCGGACCGACGATAATGCTTCACATATCTCACCGCTAGTTGACAAGCACTCGTAACCGCCTCTTGCTCGACCTCCTCATCGGTGGATTCACCGCCATCCGCTAAAAACTCTCTATAGTAATAATTTGCGATGGATGAGGAACTAGGGAAACCCATTATTTTTTATAAAAATGGTTGAATATTTGAGATTGTTGAGGTTTATGTTTGAAAAAAAAATGAATGAAAGTGTGTATTTATATATAGGTGAGAAAAGGAAAAAAAAATAAATATATAACCGTTGCTTGTGACCGTTGCATGTGTTTCTGATTGGTCAATTCATCGCCCAAACCGCGTGATTTAAACCACGCCAAAACAAAGTTTTCGAGCAAACACGCCCAAACACGCCCAGGGGGCGGTTCAAGGGCGAAATCCGGCGTGATTGGGGCGAGTTTTTGAAAAAAAAACCACGCCCGTTACGGATGGTCTGGTGATGCATTATTCTTGATGTGGCAAATCAGGTGGCTTGAAAGAAGCAACTAGTTGCAGCCATGATTATATGATTCTTCATTCTTCTGAACCGCTCATTTGAAATACTTAATAAAACGTTATTTTTTAATTTATTAAGTTTTTTGGTGTGTTTTTATTGTTGGATGGGTTGCGTTGACTTTTTGAGTAATCAAAAGCCTTACATCTTAATTACTTGTGCATAGTTTCTTTTTCTTATGTTAAGAATGGCGAGTACAAGTGAAGGGTAACTCCTTCAGCGTCTATAAAAATGTGGACAAATTCATTGCTTACGATGAACGTATCATTTAATAAATAATTGAAATGACAGAGAAAGTAAAGTTACGAATGTCCATGAGACTTTGGCGGATCTATAAATAGCGATTGATGAGCTTTACACGTGTTATGAAGCTAAAAAAGATGCTAACAAACTTGATTAGATTACCATATTAAATGTTTTTGTGATTGATTGTAAATTTTGTTTAAATTTATTATACAATTCATCGTGAATGCTCAACACAGAAACAAGTGTTAACATATAACTCAAAAAAAAACAGTCCTGCCGGAAGTGCTCGACGGTGAATCCCTCATCGGTATAGTGGGCAAGGTCCTGGTTATCCATTACGGTGGAGAGCTGGTAGCACCTCTCTTCCTATTCGGATTAGGTGTATTTACCCATTCGCCTTTCGGGACGACTGAGTTTTTAGTCGGTTCTTCTTTTCGATCTCGTTCGTGTTCTTCGTTTTGTTATCAGCTGTGCAGTGTCCTTCGGTGTGCTTGATTGCTTAGTAGGTCTGATACAGATCGCGGCTATCTGGGTATAGTTTAGCTAGATCTTGTTCGAATCCTATTAACCTTTTAAAGGCCCGGGCGGCCTGTCGGCGTGTCTTAGGGTTCGAATATGGGGAGGAAAGTTTGGAAGCAAAATGGAGGCTGGAATACGGTATTGAACAAACAAGATTATAGGAAGAATAAAATCTTCTTTAATAGAGAAGCGAGACTTCGGAATACTACGTCATTTTTCATTTCGAATCTGCCTGATACCTGTGATCAGGAGTCCTTATGGAAGGCTTTTGAACATTTGGATAATCTGGAAGATGCTTATGTTCCAGCTAAGAGAGATAGGGCGGGTAACAAGTTTGGATTTATAAAACTTTCAAATGTTTCGGACCCGTCTTGGTGGATGGAGAAACTTAAGGAGGTCCGTTTTGAAGGTTCGGTGATTGGGGTAAACCTAGCTAGGTTCAATAGAGAAGGTTCGAAGACCGCTCCTCAGATTAATGCTAATCGGGTGTCTGTTTTCTCAAGGCTTCAGGGCCTTAATCAAGATCAGGCCAAGGGCAGAAATCAAGTTCCGACACCTCCTTTCCATCATGTGAGCAACTCGTACAGTGCGGTGGTCAGGGGTACTCATTCGGTGAGCCCGGGTGGGACTTTAGCCCTCCCTCCGATGAACACGGAGGCGAAAAAAAGTTTGGAGTTTAAGTCGCTAGTCGGAGAAACTAAGGATATTGATATATTGAATGATTTGAAAGATCTTTTATCGGGGATCACTGTTAATGGCCTTATGCTAAAATACCTTGGAGGATTGAAGGTGCTCTTATGTTTCAACTCGGTAAAGGAATCAGAGGAGTTTAAAATCAATTTGGTTAATGTATGGGAAAGATGGTTCTCACGGTTATACATGTGGGAAGGCATTCCTCCCATTTTCGAAAGAGTCGCTTGGGTGAAAATACTAGGTGTTCCGGTTTGCTTATGGGACCGACATGTTTTTAATAAAATCGGTGAGAGATGTGGTAGAATCTTGGTGCAATCTGAAGCTGAGGTATCTAATGGTAATCTCGCCGAAGAGCGATTGGCGATTTTGGTTAAAACTGGGAAAAGAGTCTCGACTGATTTTAATATCACTTGGAAGGATCACAATATTCAAGTATGGGTGGAAGAGATTTCCGGCCAGTGGTGCCCTTCATTTTTGGAAGAAGATTGTCCGATCCCGGGATCCCCGATGGCGTCTACGGAAGTTGGGGGGTCTACAGACGGTGTGGATTCAGATCAGTCAGAACATGATGACAACGGTTCGGCCGCATGCATGGGAAAGTCGGCTGATGCTTCTAGTCCGCAGTTTTTCGAGAATTATGGGGAGTGCAAAGGTTTGCATGGGGATAGGGTACAGCCGTCGCATGTCAGTCACGAGGAGAGAGAAAGTGGGTATCATTTTCCTGGCCATATTCCTGATGCTGAATTAAATGGGAGCCCACAAGTTATTAGACCTAGTCTTGTTACTTTAAGGCCCAAAAGGAAATTAGTTAACAATCTCGAAGCCCATGAGGAGCAAGGAAATAAACCCAATAGCAATCCGGTCCAGGAGAACCCCATTCCAGATCTAAGTGAAGAGGCGGAGGATCCGGTTGACTCAGATCCTTTTGATATTGCAGCCATATTCAGAGAGGAGAGAGAAAAACAGGGAGATGCGGCTCTTAACTCTGTTTCAGGGGACGATCAAGATGGTAGATCTGGGGGCGAGTCGGGCCGGAATCCATTTGAGGAGGAACTGGAACATACCTTGGTTGTTGGGGCAGCTTTGGGTATTCAGGTGGAAGGGTTTGAGAACCAAATTAAAAAACTTGTAAATGGGGAAGCGGCGGCCAATAATTCCCAATGAATTTTATCACAATCAATGTTAATGGAGTGTCAGATCCTCGTAAAGGTCCGTGGATTAGAGGGTTAAAAAAAAGCTTAAAGTGGATTTTATTGCTATTCAGGAAACCCATGTGGTGGGGATGGAGGAGAACTCTGTTCGTAAATTCTGGGACAGCTCCAAGATGGAGTTTGCGACTGTCGATTCGGTGGGAAGAGCTGGGGGTCTGGTTGCCATTTGGAACCCGGATACCTTTAACGTGGTGCAGGTTTTGAAAAATCTCCGTTTTCTCTTTATTTCTGGTCATATATCTGGAGTTGATGGTATTGTTAATATCTTGAACCTTCATGCCCCTAACGATGCTGTGTCGAGAAGGGCTTTTTGGAGAGAGCTGGCTGATTTGACTTTCCAGGAAGGCCTATGGGTGCTAATGGGCGATTTTAACGAGGTGAGGGCGGAATGTGAACGGGTTAATTCCAGGTTTGACTGTGGCCTTGCTGACGCGTTTAATAGTTTTCTGTTGAATGCGGGGCTTTGGGAATACTCTATGGTAGGGGGAAGTTTCACCTTCATCTCCGGTCATGAGGAGGTGAAGATGAGTAAATTGGATCGCTTCTTGGTTAATGATCTGTTTTTGTCTCGTTGGCCTAATGCTATAGTGGAAGTGCATAAGAGAAGTCTTTCGGATCACTGCCCTGTTTCTTTGTCATGCGCTGCAGTGGATTTTGGCCCCGTCCCTTTTAGATTTTTTAACTCCTGGTTAGGGGACAACAAGTTGGTTGAGCTGGTGGATTCCGTCTTCTGTCCGGGTCAGGTGGCTTTGAAATGGGATGTGGAGCTGGCAGGGAAGTTAAAAGCTTTGAAAATTCTGATAAAAAAATGGAGATTGGAGAAATTTCAGAGTGAGAATAAAGAGATGGATTTGATGCTTTCCAATATCGACCGGTTGGAATCCAAAGCTGTTCTAGGGCCTCTCTCGGACGAGGAAAAAAAGCTTAGACTTGAGCTTAAAGTTAAAGTAAACAAGTTGGAGCTTAGGAAGGCCAAAGATATTCAGCAAAAAGCTAGAGCTAAATGGCTAAAGTTTGGCGATGAGAATAGCAAATTCTTTCATAAAGTGGTTTCTTTGAATAATGCTGCAAATCGGATTAATAGTTTGATTTTTAACGATTCGGTTATCTCGGATCCGGAGGCCTTAAAAAATGAGATAAGGGGCTGGTTCAAAAAACAATTCTCGGAACCTATAAGAAGAAGACCAGATTTTGATGGTATCGGTCTCCCCAAGGTGCCGGAGCAATTGGGCGATTCTTTGTGCGCCCAGTTTTCTGAATCGAAAATCCTTCTGGCGATTAAAAACTGTGATGGAAGTAAATCCCCTGGGCCAGACGGGTTTTCTCTAAGGTTTGTCAAGGTTTTTTGGGATAAACTTAAATTTTGGATTGTGGGGTTGATGAATGAGTTCTTCTTAACGGGTAAGATAAGTAATGGATGTAATTCGTCTTTCGTGGCTCTTATCCCTAAAATTAGAGATCCTCAAACTTTGTCGAATTTTCGCCCGATTTCTCTTGTTGGCCTGATTTACAAAATTGTGGCAAAGGTTTTGGCTATTCGTCTAAAATCTGTTATAAATTCTTTCTCCTCTCAAACTCAATCGGCATTTGTTGGGGGAGAGGAATTTTCTAGATAGTCCGTTGATTGTGGGTGAAACGGTGGCGTGGGCGAAAAAAGCTAAAAAGAAAATTTTAATTCTCAAAGTGGATTTCGAGAAGGCGTACGACACTATAAATTCGAAGTTCCTTTGGAGAATAATGGAGAAGATGAATTTCCCTTGTAAATGGATTGATTGGTTGAAAGGATGCCTCTCGTCGGGTATGGGTTCCATTCTTGTCAACGGGTCTCCTATTAAAGAATTCAAATATAAGAGAGGCTTACGGCAAGGCGATCCGTTGTCTCCGTTTCTCTTTGTCATTGCAATGGAGTTTGTTACCTTACTTATGAATAGAGCGTGTAATTTGGGCCTATTTAAGGGGTGCAAACTTCCTAACGGGGGCCCAAATATTTCTCATTTATGCTACGCGGACGATGTCCTCTTCATAGGTGAATGGTCGGAAGATAATATTGTTGCGTTAAACCGTATTTTGAGATGGTTGAGTATAGTTACGGGTCTAAAAATCAATCGTAAGAAGAGTAAAATTTATGGAGTGGGTGTCGCGAGTTCGGAGGTTGTTGAGTTAGCCAAGTTGGCGAATTGTGAAGCGGGCTCTTTTCCCCTTTTGCATTTAGGCATTCCCATTGGAGTCAATATGAAAAAAGCTAGATTTTGGAAACCGGTCCTTGACAAGTTTTCGGCTAAGCTCTCTAAATGGAAAGCGAGTCAACTCTCTTTTGCGGGGCGTTTGACTCTCGCAAAATCGGTGTTAGGGAGTCTTCCTTCTTACTTCCTCTCGTTATTTGCGGCCCCAAAATGTGTCTTGCAAAAAATGGAGAAAATTAGAAAGGAATTTGTTTGGGGTAAATCCAGTTCGAGGCATAAATTAAGATGGATCCGTTGGGAGTTTATGTCGAAATCAAGGAAATTGGGAGGAATGGGGTTAGGTGGGATTCGCTTATTTAATTTAGCCATGCTTTCCAAATGGTGGTGGCGTTTTGCGTCGAATCCAGATGAATTGTGGGTGTCGGTTGTTAAGGCGATACATGGGAGCCGTAATTCTGAGCTTCCGGCTAATATTCCGATAAAAAAAATCTATTCCAGGTCTCTGGAAAGACATTAGCTCAGTTGATTCAGCAATGGAGAAATTGGGAGTGAGTATGAAAGACAATCTTGTGGATTCCGGAGGTAGGTAGAAATGGAGGACGGAAGTTAATGGGAGCTTCTCTGTTAAATAAGTGCGGCTGGATCTGGAGAAGACCTCAAACGCAGCTGAAGATTATTTTTATAGCTGGAATTCTTGGGCTCCTCCAAAAGTAAATTATCTTTTATGGAGAGCAATCTTTGGCAAGATTGCTTCGAGGGTCGGTTTGGCTAAGAGGGGGATTCCGATCCTGGATTGCTCCTGCCCGAGGTGTGGATTAAACATTGAAGACCCGGATCACATCTTTTTTAAGTGTATTTGGTCTCGTAGCGTTTGGTGGAACGTGTTAACTTGGATGCGTATTAAATTCCCTATTGAGATTTCTAAACTTGTTGAGCTGATCGAGTTCATTAAACATCAGCCGGGTAGCGCCAGATGGAAACGAGTGGTGTACACGGTTGCGTTGGCGACTAGTTGGCGGATTTGGAAAGCTAGAAACGAGATGACTTTCGAGGGGCGCTTCATTCCGGTCAGCAACATCGTCGAGCAAGTTAAAGATGATGTTCTTTTATGGATTTCAAATCGGTCTAAGGCGCCTATCCCTGGTTGGGCAGAGTGGAGGTCGTTCGATATCTCCGTCATGCTGTAATTGTCTTTGGGCCGACTATGCCATTCGTCTTTGTTTTTCTTTTTGTATTGTTTTCCTTTTCTGTGTTGTTTCTCAGCCTCTGGCTGGCTCTTTATATATATATATATAAAGTGTGTTTGCTGTTCAAAAAAAAAAAAAACAATCAATCAAATATTTAACGTTTAAAGTTATGGATTAGGTTCAAGAGTGAACAATTTCTTGAGAGTGAACTGTGTGAACTAATCTTGACCCTTGATCATTTTTTAGATTAAAAGGGTAAGATTGACATTAGCCAAGTATGTTTAATTAAAATCCCTTAATTTTCTCCTCTCTCTCTCTCTCTCTCTCTCATTTTTAATTATCATTTCTTTATCCATAGATTTTGTTTTAATTTTAACTTTAATATTGTTTTTCTTTTATTATCCATATATATAGATATCATAATATATTGTTTTTTACTTTTTATAATTTTCAATAAATATTGAAAATTTTCTCTGAGATTGAAATTGTAATTATTTTTGGGCATTAACTTTTTTTTTTAATTTGTGATGAAGTTATTTATTTTTGCATACATGTGATATGTTTCGTTTTAATTAATTTCATAATTTTTATATGAATCTACTCGTGCGCATGCATAATATACTATATGTTGTTAATATACACATATGTAACCATTTTTTAATATAATACACAGATGTATAAAAGACTGTACACATGTGTATAAACTAATAGTTGTGTATCTTATATAACCTGATAGTTAGCGAGACTATACACATGTGTATAAACTAACAGTTGTGTATCTTGTATAAATTGATAGTTAGCGAGACTGTACACATGTGTATAAACTAAAATATGTGTATCTTGTATAAACTAATACTAGCGAGACTGTACACATGTGTATACACTAACAGCAGTGTATCTTGTATATACGGAAACTAGCGAGATTTTAGGGATTTTGATTATATTGTTTAATCAATGCAATTTACAAAAGACGCGAATACCCTTCTGTCAATTAATTTAAAGGGAAGTTACAACATTATAATTACAATCTTGCCATTGTTTAAAAATCTTTAGATGATGTAATCCAATAGCCCAGATTAGTTCACACAATTCACTCTCAACCAAGTGTTCACTCTAGAGTCCTACCCTTAAAGTTATTATACAATCAATCAAATATTTTACTAACTTTAAGATACCTTTCATTAGCGTGGTTAACGCAACGCAATGCACACGACTAGAATGCTAGTTTAATTTTAGTTTGCAACAAGTTATGAAAACTTTCATAAACAAGTAATATAAAATTTTCAGTGACTTAAATTATTAAACACATACTAAATTCTCAGAACTATTAATGGATTTAATCATATTATAAATAATTCATAGAATGGCAATTAATATTGGCAAATTGGATTTAAATAATTTCAACTTTCTTAATTTGACCGATAATAATCTCAACTTAGTTATTTGCCGATAATAATCCAAACCAGTCCACTTTGGCCGATAAGGCTATAGGGTGTACTATAACATCTAGAGTGTTAACAATGACATGGCATGCTAACTAATATTGCAAACCACTCCCTCTTTGTGTTAAAGTGCATTAAATGAGTTATGTGTTAACATGTTAACCCAATGTTAAGAGATTGAATTAATTATTACTTTCTTTTTAGACAAAAACCCAATATTAAAGTGCATTAAATGAGTTATGTGTTAACATGTTAAACCATTTCCTTAGAGTGGGAAAAGTGAAATGAGGAAAATAAGTTGATGTGTCACTTAGGTGGAATTAAGTTAGGTTAAAGTAAACCCAAAGGCCTAATAGTCTGCGTAAAAAATAGCTTAACGAAGTTAAGTTTTTTTCCGAATTACAAACCGATGTTTTAGGGCTTTTATTTAGAAACGAGTTGATTGATCTAAAATTTACCTCGAAATACTACTGCCCCAAACGACGAAAACGGTGCTTCAATTCGGGTGTTTAAACTTTCAATTAACATAAATCAAGCTGTTTGGAGCACCGTTTCGAGGTAAGTTTTACATAAATCAACTCGTATCCTCGTTCTGATCAAAATCACTAAAACATCAGTTTGTAATTAGGAAAAAAAAACTTAACTACGTTAAGCTATTTTTAACGGCGGACTATTATCGGCCAAAAGTGGACGAGTTCGAATAATTATTGGCAAATAACTAGGTTGGGATTATTATCGGCTAAATTGAGAAAGTTTGGATTATTTAAATCCAATTTGCTACTAATATATTGCTTAAATTGCTCCTTATTTCATATATATTGCTTATATTTATATACTATTAATTTTAAACATTTGTGTGCATATTTGGTGGTAAGTTGTGCTTAAATAGTTGTACCTTAAACAAATACAGGTTGTAAGTTGTGCTTAAGTGGTTGTATCTTAATCAAATAATAATGGTTTCATTACCTTACCAAAATTCTATCTGTTTTGTATGCATGTATGGTTGTAAATTGTACTTAAGTGGTTGTACCCTAATCAAATAATGGTTTCATTATCTTACCATATTCAATCGGTTTGATCCATTCAAAGTGGTGTTGTTTTATTTGTAAATTATTATTATTTATAATAATCTAATTAATTTAGCCAAAATAGTTGTACCTTAATCAAATATAGGTTGTAAGTTGTGCTTAAGTGGTTGTATCTTAATCAAATAATAATAGTTTCATTACCTTACCAAATTCAATCTGTTTTGTATGCATATATGGTTGTAAATTGTACTTAACTGGTTGTACCCTAATCAAATAATGGTTTCATTATCTTACCATATTCAATCGGTTTGATCCATTCAAAGTTGTGTTGTTTTATTTGTAAATTATTATTATTTATAATAATCTAATTAATTTAGCCAAAATCTTGTATAAATATAATTTGCAACATATTGATGCAATGGTTTTTGTAAAGTATGCATTATTGTTTGTATAGTGGTAATGATATATATTATATATAGATTACCATGAACATGTCAATTGAGAAAAAATTGACGCGGGTTCATCGTAACGCGCGAGTCCTAGATCAACTTAGTTATTTTATTCTATGTTTTACGTTTCAACGTTTCGGTTTAATTTCTTCGCATTAACACCGCAACTTCAGTGTCGGTGGTCGCTAACAGTAGTGTGGCATTAGTGTTCGCCCCCGCCGCAACGGGGGGTGCTTAATACTAGTTGTTCATTATTTCATATAAATTATGTAACGATTGTAATAGAAATAAATAATACAAGTCCTATAGTTGTAATTATACACACTCCATGCACTTCCATTTATTCGCATTTGAATAAAAAAAAAATAAGTTACAACAAGGTTTCAAAGTTGGGAAAGTACTTCTTGCATCTCCAGTCGCGGTTTGCACTTAGCGACCAACGGTTCCGCCTTAGGCATTGTGGCTCCGGGGCCTTCCGTCATATTATTTGTCTTATTGCTTAAGCGTTCCCAATCAAAACACTGAATTAGCAATCCTAGAGTTAACCCAAGCATACGAACTGCTAACCCTTCCCCTGGACAACCCCTCCTTCCAGACCCAAATGGCATCAGCTTAAACCCATCTCTTGTGCCTTCCAGTCCTTCAAACCTTTCAGGATTAAACCTTTTAGGTTCAATCCACACATTGGGGTCATGATGTATGGCCCATTGATTAACAAGTAGCATGGTCCCACGTGGGACGTTGTAACCTTCAATAATACAATCTTGTGATGACTCATGAGGAAGTAGTAAAGGAGTCGCAGGGTATAATCGAAATGTCTCATTTATAATCCAATGAAGGTAAGGTAGGTCAACTACATCTGACTCGTCAATAAGACGATCTTTGCCAATCTTTCTATCAATCTCGTTTTGTGCCTTCCTTAAAATTTGTGGATGGTTTAGTAAAAGGGACAAAGACCATTCCATGGTTCCAGAAGAAGTTTCGGTGCCAGCCACCAACAAGACCTAATCACAAGTTTTCATGAATCGGATCAAGTACATAGTTTTCGCAAGACTAGTTATGCAAATGATGTTTCCGAAAACATAAGTACACGAATAGTTTAGAGCAATGTGAAAATTATAAGCAAAAGTTCTATCCACGCGAAAACCAAGTTTTCACATGAGAAGTCTTATACGAAAAGTCTAAGTATTCGCATGAAGGACTCATGCGAAAAGTTCAAGATTACGCATATGATTGTTGATGCGAATACCCTATTTTCACACAAAAGGCTAAAGGCTTTGATGCATGATAAAAAAGCTAATATAGTTTACAGGAGAATTATGACCAGATTGACTAATTGTCCAAAAGGTCGGATCGTTCACGAAGTAAGGAAGCTAGCACACAAGCGAGTTCTAGATGCCCCTTCTTACTATTTATGGTTGATATGCATGCTACCTAGTATGTTTATGATATGAATAGTCTATTATGAGTGTTAGCCGTTAGACGCTCATGATTGATGATAAACTATTGATGTCTACAATGCGTTGCTTGAATTATTGATGTCTAGTGTCCATTAATAGAAAAAGTATTGATTGGATCCTGCAAGCGGTATGCCGTAGTGAGAATGGGAAATCTTATGTCGGTAAAAGTATGCTTGGCTTTGTGATAAGTAGTTGTCGGTGAAGTCCGTTTCACAGTTTGATGTTTGTATTGATGATTGATGCGGGTGTGCATGATTAACGTTTAGTAAGGTTTAACACAACTTATTAAATGTTTTTACTTAAAATGATAACTCGATGTGTTTAACCTAAAGTACAACTCACTCAAAAGCATACATGTTAGGTTAAACATGTATTGATGCTTGATATGAATCTCCTTGGCTTGGAATGAAGGCAACCCTACCTTGAAGTGTCGCATTCAATGACCATAGTTGACTTGTTATGACTTTGATTGTTATGTTTAAAGTTTGATGACTTGATGTATTAGATAATTTGACGTTTTCCGATGCGTATGCATGACCTTTATTAGTTTTAAATATATGTTTCGATGCTTGAAACCAATTGTGAATTTTTCCGTGTTTGGGGGCTTACACCAAACAGTGCCATGTGGCAGTCGTACTATTCACACCAACATCATTTATTATACTTTATGAGGCATGATAAAATACAAATAAATCATAACCTAATAAATGTAGGAAATGAGGTCAAACGAATTCAAATTGAACATATTCTAGCGGCGTTGGAACCGACTGGTCAAACCCAAATAAAATATATTTAGGGTTAAGAGTTTAACTTTTAAGGTTTAATTTTAGAGTTTAGCTTTTTGCTTTAGAGTTAGTGATGATAATTTAGCATTAGTGTTTAGGGTTTTGATTAAGGTTTAGCCTTTATGGTTTATAGTTTAGATTTTTGGGTTGATCCTCAGGGTTTAGCTTTAAGGTTTAGGGTTAAGAGGTTAGGATTTCTGGTTAAGGTTCGAAAAGCCAGTTCCAACGCCAAAGAATGAGTTCAATTGGAGTTCTTTTTACCCGGTTTCCTATGTTTCTTAGATAAAGAACATTGTGTACCAGAACCAACCCCTATATATTATTTTGGTTATTTTCATCATAAGTGTTGCAACTAGCAGAATTCTCGCACGCGTAGCGGTGAGAAGGTTAATTAAGTATCAATATACGGTGGTGGCACTCAGTTCATTAATTGAAAAAGAAATTTCAAAAAATATTGTCGTCATACGTCCAAAAAGGATATCGACACATGCTTAACGTTAATCAAAAACCACAAAAACTATCATTAACAGTTCCAACATCAAGAGTAACACTACTGTAATTACTGATAACCGTAATGATGTTTTTCGTATAGAATCAACATGGTACTGTATTCGGACGGTATCAATTCGGTTCATCATGTACAAGTACGGTGTCAGCACTCGTTATAGCCTACGATACAAAAAAAAATACTTTGCTGCGAATACAACTCCGTTTTCAACGAAGTTTATAGTAAAAACCGTTAAAAAGAATATCGGTACCGTTACCGAAGTTGTTCAGATGTAGGGCTGTCCAAACTGCTCGACGATTGAGGATCGCTAGACGATCGCTCGAAAAATGCCCGAAAAATGCTCGTTCGATTTCCGCTCAGTTTGTAAATGAGCCGCTCGGCTCGGTTCGAATTGATAACGAGCCAAGCATGAGCAAAGGTCCGCTCGCTCGTCGATCGCTCGGTTTCGCTCAATTTAATACCAAAACCTAACCCTAAATCTCTAATTTCTAAAACAATCACATAATCTGATTGTTCGATGCATATCGCCGCTGCCACACAATCACATATCGCTGCCATGTTCCTGTAGTTTGGACAAGATTAAAGAAGAAGTTTATGGGTTTTGAGCTAAATGACAATTTGCATTTCGCACTTTATTTTGTGCTTTTTGATATTGTTAAGAACATTTTTAGAATCATGATTTTACTTATGTATTGCTTTTGTTAATAAGGTGTTGGACATGTTTTAATTAAGTTAGTATTTGTTTTTGTTGAATTAAGCCTTATAATAGTCTTGATTTCAAATTTTTTTTTTTTTTGCTACACATATTTTAATTTCGGTGCTGAGAAAAACCGAGCGAAAATGATCCGCTCGATTCAAATTCAATCCGAGCATAAGCATCACTTTTGTGCTCGGTTTTGCAAATTCGATCGGATCGGATCAGTTGTAATTCAATCCGAGCACGAGCAAACCCTCGATCGGATCGGATCGGCTCATGAACCCCCTATTCAGATGGTATCTCTTCGTCAAGTTAATGAACAATAAAATAAGTTATATTTGAAATAATCAATTTTGAACAACCATTTTATGGAAACCTAGATAAAAATCAACACGTTGCAACGTTATATTCGTAATTGTATAAAATAATACTTTATTATATTGCTATAATGGGTAAGGATCAAATAGGAAGTTTATTTTGGCTAGGAAGTATAGGAAGCAATGGAATTAGGACATGTGACAAAATTTAAAATAAAGAGGAGGGTATTTTAGTCAATCTTATCCTTTTCTTCTTCCTTCTTCTTCCCAGTAACATCAAAACCCACCATTTTCAAAACCCACCATCTTCAACCATTTCTTCACTTTCTATCTCAATAATCACTACATTATAGTGTGATTTCCGTCACCAATCAATGATTCAAACACCCGATCAACGTGTTCTTCAGCTTTTTTTAAGAAAACCCAGTTTAATTTCATACAAAATCTCGTTTTTTCCGGTGATTTTGAAGATAATCACTCAATCCGTTCAATTCGATCTCTGATAAGTGTTTCAATCATTCAAATTTCGCCAATCGTTGAAGAAACCGACTTCGATCCATGTAAGAAATTCTTTAATTTCATTTTTATTATCTTGGTTTTTGATTTAGTCATTGCGTTTTACGATCTTGGCGGGGGTCCGGGGGCAGCGCCCCTTGTAGCAGGGTCCCAGGGGCGGTAGCCCCTGGCGGGGTCCAAGGGGCAGAGAAATTTTAATTTTCTGTAAATTGTCTTTGAAAAACTGCATTCGTAGACAGTCTTTTTGATCTCCTATTTCCTGGTTTAGACAATTCACAGACAAAACTATTGTCCTGGTTCAATGCGTTTTAGAGAGAAAACACTTTCTTTGGTGTTTTTAGGCCATTGCGTTTTAGAACTAAGACATTTTTATGTGTTTTCTGGCCATTGCGTTTTAGAAAAACACATTTTTGAAGTGTTTTTAGTCATTGCGTTTTAGGTAAAACACATTTTTAGGTGTTTTCAGTCCATTGCGTTTTAGAGAGAACACTTTCTTTTGTTTTTTAGGCCATTGCGTTTTAGAAAGGAGACATTTTTAAGTGTTTTCTGGCCATTACGTTTTATAAATAAGACATTTCTTTGTGTTTTTTGTGCATTGCGTTTTAGGTAAAAACACATTTTTATGTGTTTTCAGTCCATTGCGTTTTAGAAAACAGACATTTTAAGTGTTTTCTGGCTTTTGCGTTTTAGAAATAAGACATTTCTTTGTGTTTTTTGTGCATTGCGTTTCAGGTAAAACACATTTTTATGTGTTTTCAGTTTATTGCATTTTAGAAAGTACACTTTCTTTTGTGTTTTTAGGCTATTGCGTTTTAGAAATAAGACATTTCTTTGTGTTTTCTGGTCATTGCGTTTTACAAATAAGACATTTTTCTTTGTGTTTTTTGTGCATTGCGTTTTAGAAAAATGTTATTTTTTAGATTTTTTTTTTTCATTGCGTTTTACGCAACTGGGTTTAAAAAAAATCGAAAATATAGCAATAGTATACTCGTTTTAAAGATAAAAAACGCTGGTTTTTTGGTGCAATTTTTATAAAAAAATAATTTCGTATGAAAGAGTTATTAACGTTTAAAAAATGGGGGGGGGGGAATTAGAGGAGAGAGAAACTATTGCCTTGGATTGACTAGAATGTCCCTAAACAAACCCACGCGCCTTTTTTCTTCCCTTCAATTTCCCTCATTTAATTTTAGCACTTGATTAACTAAATGCATGGTCAAGATTACTTCCTAACATTCTTAGTCAAATAAACTTCCTATTATATTATAACCCTTGCTATAATATCTAAAAGCGTAAACGACATCATTATACTATCAAGAAATAAAAATAAATGTGATGTAGGTTTTGATCATATGTAAGTTTGTGCTCTTGTAGATTATTGCTCAAAATTCGGTATTGAAAAATTTTATATTGAGAACTTCATAAAAATACACATATCACAATGACGTACTGTATTTGAAATGTTATAAAATAAAAAAAAAATATACTTAAAATTAATTATATTACTAAAAGAAGTTAATTAGCTTGTTATGGCTACTCTTCCTAAGAAGTTACTATAAATAAATAAAAAAACTAGTAAGATTACTCGCGCTACGTTGTAGGGTTTCGGTCAATTTGTATTTTGGTTCAGTTGTAGCAACTGAAAGAAGTAAGTGGAAAAGAATATTGACACATGTTTTACATCGAGTGAAAACCATAAAAATAAATTTAAATTGAATAGCGGGACGAGCTTATTTTAAATTAATTGTAAATGGAAACGTAATTGCTATCTTAAACATAAAGAAAACTAAAAAATTAAAAATAATAAAATCCAAAAAAAATAAATCAAGAAACAAAGGGACCAATAGGATGAAAACACTATTCACACAACTTGCTAATTGTAATTTACGTTAAAACATAGACTGACTGAAAATATACATAAAAATAAGCGCAAAAACGCATTATATTTGACCTGACATATTTCCAAAGAAAATTTACATTGAAACATAAGCGCAAAAACGCATTACATAAAATTAAGTGTAAGACCATAAATTTGAGTAGGTTTTTCACTAGTCTTTATCAAACACACTTATAGGTTATTAGACTTAATTTTTCTAGTGGACTTGGGTTAGACCATGTGGGCCGATTTATATGTGGACCCTATATAATGTTATGTTTACTTCATTATTAGGGTTAAGACTCATTGTTGTAAAAAGTGATAAAAACACTAAAGCTAGAAAGAGGCACACTTATAGGTTATTAGACTTAATTTTTCTAGTGGACTTGGGTTAGACCATGTGGGCCGATTTATATGTGGACCCTATATAATGTTATGTTTACTTCATTATTAGGGTTAAGACACATTGTTGTAAAAAGTGATAAAAACACTAGAGCTAGAAAGAGGCTGCGATTAGAGAGAGAACACTTGCATCAGACGGTTTTCATATTAATCGTATGCAAGTGTTGTAAAGTGAATCTCATGTTCATCTCGTATTTCTTGTTTTTCGTTTTTCTTGAATTACTACGTGTTTAGATTCCGCCTAATCACGTGGTTTTGTTTGATATCATTGAGAAATCCGGTAAATCGGGACTTACATTAAGTATGTAAGTAAATAGTTACGACATGTTGCGGCGATGTCGAAACATAAAGTAACTCAAATTTATACCGTCTAAAGAAATCGTACTATATTTTGACCCGACTCGTTTCCGAAAAAATATTTACGTCAAAACGTAGACCAATTGAAAACGCACATAAAATTAAGCACGAAACGTATTATATTTGACCCGGCTCTTTTCCGGGAAAAATATAAAATTTACGTTAAAACGTAAACCAACCGAAAACATAAATAAAAAGAAAGAACATATTATATATGACCAAACTCATTCCCGAAAAAAATTTACGTCCAAACATAAGCCATTTTTAATTTATACCAATACGTACATAAAAATAAACACGTAAAACTCGATTACAAAGTTTTTATAACAATAAGGAGTTGTATGTGTAAACGCATAGTTGAGGGAAAAATATTAAAAAAAAAAAAGACAAAAGAAAAAAAATTAAAAAGGAAGTTTATGTTCATCCAACTTGCAATTGTAATATTATATAATATATATATATATATATATATAATATTTTTTACTATTTAATTTATTTATTAATTTTAAAAGACTGCTTAATTTATTTTATTAATTTAAAAGACTGTTGTAGTTACAAGAATAATATTCTCGTTTATGCTTTCAAGTCTAATTAAACTAGTCGTATAAATTTGGATCAAGCTATTTTTATTAGATGAGCTTCAACATATGCTAAGCTCGTTTAAGTTTTGACTGATTTAAGCTATTAGCGAGTCTTTGTACACACAAGAGGCGCAATTGCATTGGCACATAATTCTTTTTATGCACCATTGTAAACTTGTTTAGGTAGAATTTTAATCAACAGTTTAACAAATCATTTTAAAATGTCAGTTTTTTTTTTTTAAATTATATAGCAAGAGCATGTCAAATCAAAGGAAATATAAATTATGATTTAGTAATTGTATAACTTTTTTCCATAATAAAAAAATTATATTGTTAAGAGGTATTCCTCAATTCACTATTTAGGGTATTTTAATCATTAGGATCAAGGTTTTCAAAATTTTCTGAGTGAAATTATTTTTGGATCAATTTGAATCTATGAAAAAATAATTAAAACTAGCGGGACTGCACGCGTAGCACGGGCGGGTATTCGAGTCGTATCTGTTCGGTTGGAAACGACACCAATATGAAACCAACACTTAGTACATCAATCCAAAGAGAAAAAACAATAAGGTCGTGATATACCCAAGAGGATACTTACACGTGTTTTATATCAACAAAATATCACAAAAACAAATAACGGTAACGGGTTCAATAATTATTGATACGGATGTATATCAAAAACTAAAAAAAAATCAGGTTACTTTTGTAAGCTATTAATTCGAATATCTTAATTAGAAATTTATTAAAATACCTAATCAACCTTCAATTAAATTACCATCCATCGTATTAATTACATGGCATCAAATCACGTACAAGAAAAATTTATAATACGAAGTGTACGCGACAATCCATCGTATCATGGTCTTTTCTTCTTTGAAGTAGTTTCCCTTTGATTTTCAAAGACTATAACTTTTTTATATAATAATATTTAAAAAAATATATATCGTATTAACGAGTATTTCATACCCTTTAATTTGCGGAGACTATTGATAAAGTTTTATTAATTTTTAAAAATTTTATTTTACAAGCTATAAAGTTACGTGATTTGTGTAACGTTACGTAATTACGTATCATATGTTTAAATTGTAACAAATGCACAATGTGACCCCACATCTCTAATCACGTATCATATGTAACAAGTGTAATGTCATGTGATTTTGTATTAGTACTTAATTACGTTATTTTTTTTTATTGTATAATTTTTAACTAAAGTTATGCTTATTACGTGATTATACATTTAATATAATGAGAACTTAATTGTTTTTATGTTATTACGTGATTAGATATATAGTATAAGTCGTACGTAATTACAGATATAGTGTTACATTAACTATTTGTTACTGCTTTGCATACATGGTACGTGATTATTACATTAAGTATTTGTTACTGCTTTTCCACACATGGTACTAATTCTAGATTTAGGCATTACATTTGAGTATCTAGTACATAATTTAGGTATTCATTGATTATTTTGTTACGTAATTATAGATGCAGTGTTATATTGAGAATTTGTTATTGTATGCGCGTATGGTACGCGATTTAAGTATTCATTGATTATGTTCTAGTACGTAATTACATACTGGAACATAATCACGTAACATTACACAATTACGTAACTTTATAGCTTGTAAAATATATTTTTTTAAATTAAGAAAACTATAGCAATAGCTTACTCAAATTAAAGATAATGAAATACTCATTAATACATTGTAATTTTTTTTTAATATTATCTAATGAATAAAGTTATAGTCGTTTGAAAATTAAGGGGAAAAGTAGTTTAAGTGAGAAAATACCATAATACCCTTTTTTATTTGTTTTTTCAATTGTAGGATTCTGTTATTTACCAAATTATCACTGCTTCATTTTAAGTTGTTGATGTTAGGGAATCAACGGTTGAGCTTGTCCCGCATACTTCGTATGCAGTTTATCTCTTGTACGTTAACTCACCCTTTAATATGTTTTTTTAAGATTAAAAGCGATTTCAGAAAAAAAAAAACCCGGAAATATTTGGATATTTAGAGAGTTTTTTGTCACATAGTATTGAAATAATTTAACGAGTGAATTGCAAATTTTGTCCTTTATCTTTATACCATATTTCAGGCGGTGTCATTTGTCTTTAAAATTAATGAGTTTTGTACTTAATGTTTCAAAATACTGCACGTTAGGTCCTTTAGCGCTAACCCAGTTAGATATTTTTGTTAAATCTGATCATGTGACATGCACATGAGGGCAATTTTATCATTTTACCTTCTAGGGACTAAATATGTAAATAACTTAAATAACTAACCATTGAGTAAACTGCCATTTTGGTCCTTGAGGTTTGATCACTTTTGTCACTTTAGTCTGAAACTCAAACCTTTTGAATCTGGGTCCCTGTGGTTTCACTTTTATTGCCATTTTGGTCCAAAAGTGAAATCAGCTCATATTTGTCTAATAAAATCATGTTATTTTGTCTTTATCCTCAGGGGCAAAATGGTCATTATAATTTTATTATAACACATTACTAATTAAATTAATAAAATTAAATAACCCTTTGACCTTATAAAAGAACAGACTTATCATCTTCATCTTCCCCCAAACCCAAACCCTAATCCATCATCTTCTCCAAACCCCATTCTCCTGCAACCTGATCGACAATGATGGTGCCCGCGTAGGGCTGTAAACGAGTCGAGCCGAGTCAAGCCAAGGTGGTGCCGAGCTCAAGCTTGAAATTAATTCAGGTGGCTAAACGCGGCTTGAGCTTTATGTCGGAGTTAAACGAGCCTAAGAACGAGCCAACGAGCCAACGAGCCGAGCTATGGGCCGAGCCGAGCTTAGCTCGAGCTGGGCTCAGTTACAAAATTCATCCTCTCTTTCAAATTCTATAAAAATATCACACCATAAAAATATTCAATCGAATCTATCAGTCTCTCTGCAAACCCTAACTCTTTAGCATAGCTACAACGCTCAAATCCTCCGATGTAGAAGGGAACCAAGTGAAAAGCTAACTGTAAGGACGACGGAGCCTCCACCTCCGCCGCCGCAACCGCCACCGTGGAACCACTGTAGCTGGAGATTAAAGAAACTAAGGAGGTTGAAAAGCCTGCACGGAAAACCAAGCGTGCTAAGGCTTCGAAGGAAGCGAAGCCGGAGTTCTTTGATGAGCAGCGTGAATTGGTATATTTACGTTTAATTGAGTTTTGTGACGGTTAATTGTTTGTTTTTGTTGTTGTGAAGGTTTTTTTAAAGGCTGAGTGTATGTTTGGGATGTGTTTGTTGGTTGATTGATGTGTGAGATCTGTAATGTGTAGTTGATGTTGTGGTTATGAGGTTAGCTTGATTGACGTTGAAGTGAATTGGTGGTTGATTGGTTGTTTTGTTAAGTTAGGGTTGGAAATTGGTTATGGAATTGGAAGTTAAAACTGTTAGTTTGATGAACTTAGTTTTAACGATTAAGTGGTTGATGTGCAAGATCTGTAATGCATGATTGTTGTTGTGAATATATGATTACCACCGTTGTCGATCAGCACGGTTACAGGAGATAAAGATGATAAGACTTTGCTTTTATGAGGTCAAAGGGTTATTTAATTTCATTAATTTAATTAATAATGTCTTATAATAAAATTATAATGACCATTTTGCCCCTGAGGAAAAGGACAAAATAACAGGATTTTATTAGACAAATATAAGCTGATTTCACTTTTGGACCAAAATGACAATAAAAGTGAAACCACATGGACCCAGATTCAAAAGGTTTGTGTTTTGAACTAAAGTGGCAAAAGTGACCAAAACTCAGGGACCAAAATGGCAGTTTACTCCTAACCATTTTATTAAAAATAAAGTTTAAAATAATTTTACCTTCTACTTCATCTATCTCCCTCCCTCCCTCTCTCTGTACTTCCACCACACCACCACCACAACCTCTTTACACCACCACAACCTCATTGCACCACTACCACTACCACATGTTTCCAACATAACCACCACAACCTCCTTGCACCATCACCACCTGTTTGCAACATAACCACCACAACATCCTTCCTCCAGCATCACCACCACAACCTCCTTCCACCACTGCCAACTGTCACTCTATCAATCGCTAGGGATGGCAATGGGTCGGGTTTGGGGCGGGTATTGGTAATCCCATACCCATACCCGGTTGTAAAACTGTGTCCCATACCCAACCCAATACCCGTCGGGTATTTGTCGGGTAATTACCTATCGGATTTCAGGTATACCGGTGGGTATCAGGTATACCCATTAATTTATAAAAGATATACATTGGGGTTTCCAAATACATTTTTTACTATTATAATTTTTATATAATTTTATTTATACAACAATTATTATAAATTAAAAATGTACATTACATACATATAAGTTTTATTATAAATTAATAATAACTTTATAATACTTATACACTTATATTTCTACACTTCACAACATACAATATATAAATACTATTATCAAAAGCATATACTAAAAGAAAATTTACTTTTTTATATTATGAATATACTGAAATAAATCACTAATATACAAGGGTTAACGAAAAATATAAATATAAATTAAAAAATAGGTATATGATCGGGTACATAGTTCGGGTAAACGGGTATGTCATTTCGGGTAATCGGGTCAGGTATCTCCTAATCCCATACCCGCGAAAATTTTTAAAACTAATCCCATACCCGGCCCAATACCCGTCGGGTATCGGGTATGCCCGTACCATTTGTGCCGGGTTTCAGGTATACCCGTCGGGCTCGGGTATTTTTGCCATCTCTATCAATCACCGCCGCTACCCCACAAATTTCCGGCCACCACCACTAATGAAGATGAACATAATTTTCCTCAATGCAAGTGCTCCCACCACTAAACCCCCGTTAACACCACCACTTTTAACCTAGTTTCTCCTTTTTTTTTACCCTTGTGTTGGATTTACATATATGAACACAAGGTTTGGTCGAACAAACACATTTAACTGGAAAACAAGACAAGGTCGTCAGAACTTACCAACACCGATTTTGTGTTGAATGTTGTCGAAACTGTAGTATATCACCAGAAAATCAATTGGGTCGCCGGAACCCCAACATCTCTCTATCTAAACCCCCGGCAAAGAAAACCCTACCGCTGTTTTTTTCCAGCAACGAGGGTTAACAAAACCCCCTCCTCTTTGTATTCACCATCAATTGATCTTCGTCGGCAAATCAAACCCCAACCTCTCTGTTTTTTCTTATACAATGAGGGTTAACAAAATTAGAGATGTTGAGGGTGCGGTGAGGTCTGAATTTGGTAAGGGTGTGGTCAGAGTTATGTTTTCATATTTGGTGGCAGGCGATTAGTTTAGAGAGAGAGATAGAAATAGAGAGAGAGAGAGAGAGAGAGCGGAGATGGTAGAGAGAAAGAGACAGTGTGTGAGAGTGAAAGGGATTTTTATTTTATTTATATATATTTTTAGTTTTTATACACAACAATCCATAGATATAACTTATTAACAATATTTAGTCCCTAGAAGACAAAATGACAAAATTGCCCTCATGTGCAAGTCACATGATCAGTTTTAACAAAAAAAATTAACTGGGTTAGGGTTAAAGGACATAACGTGTAGTATTTTGAAACATTAAGTACAAAACTCATCAATTTTAAAGACAAAGGACACCGCTTAAAATAGGGTATAAAGATAAAGGACAAAATTTACAATTCAAACATTTTGTTTCCAGTTTATTAAATAAGAATTCATAAATATTATAAAAATCCTGAAACTCACAAAAAAACCAAACAAAACTAATTTTCATTTGGTCTTTTGTACTTCTTTTATTATTAAAATACAAGATAAAAAATGAATTTATATGTATGACTTAGAACATACATAGGGTAAGGTTCATTTGAGAACCACCTTACATTTATTGTGAGAACCATTAGAACCAATGTAAACACACCAAAAAAACCTAAAAAAACTTAAAAAAACCCAACCCCCACCCAAAAAAAAACCTAAACCCCCTACCCCCCCAAAACCTAACCCCCCTCCACCCCCCCCCCCCCCCCAAGCTAAAATGCTAAAAACTAAACCCCCAAAAAACATAAAAAAATCTAAAAAACACACAAAAAAAAAAAAAATTTACTATTTTTTACATTAAAATCGCTACTTTTAGTAGCAAACTTAAAAAAAAAATTGGTAACGAAAAATAGCGATTTTTTTTTATAAAAATTAGTAAAAAAAATTTGCGAGTTTTTTTTAGCTATTTTTAGGTATTTTTTGTTGTGTTCACATTGGTTCTCACAATAAAGGGTGGTTTCTAACAGATCCTTCTCATATATATATATAGGGGGCCGCTAAAATGAAAACCACCCCCAGTTGTGAGAACCGAGAGAACCACTTTTCTACCGTTAGATTTTCAAGATGGATGAATGAGATTAAAAGTAACTAAAATTAATATTAAATACATTTTTTTCTTATTATGTTTTTAATATTTTAATGCAAAAAGGGTAGTTTAGAAAATTTAATTTTTTTTGTCTTTTTGTCTTTATTATTTTTTATTATTTTTTTGTATTATTATATTAGTTGTTTTTTAAACACAATATTTTTATTAAAAACCATTTAAAATTCAGATTTTTTAACAAAACAATTTTTTTTTGCGCGCCGGTTTTTGCACGCCATTTTTACGCCCGGATTTTTCATGCATGGTTTTTTTTTAACGCCTCGTTTTTGCACGCCGTTTTTTACGCTCGACTTTTTCAAGCGTCGTTTTTTTTAACGCACCGTTTTTTACGTCCTATTTTTTACGCGGCATTTTTATGCCCCGTATTCACGCCCCATGTTTAGGCGTCGTTTTATCACATGGTTTTTTACGTTTTACAATTTACGTAGAAAATTTTTTACGTTTTAGGTTAAAAAGTTTTTACATAAAAGTTTACGTTTTACGTTAAAAAGTTTACGGTTTTAACTTTATTTTACAAAAGTTTATGTTTTACGTCTCAGATAGATTGAACTTATCATCATCGACCGGGAAAAAAAAATTTTAAAAACCCAACAACAAAACTCAAAACAAAATGTGTGGATCTTGAAAAACACGGGGTTTGGCTCAAAGTTACCAATAATCAAGGCTGCAAAGTGGGGTTGCAGTTTCAAAAAACCTACCTTCCACCATCCTCGCCGCGCCGTCGTCATGAATTGTCGGAAATTTTGTTTCGAACTATCACTGCCAATCTCAACCCCCCAAAATCAAAAACACAAAACAATCACCGGAGAATCCCACTAGAATCACTTTTATGCAAACAGAAAATCACTTTTTGCAAATCAAAAACACAAATTAAAGATCTAAAGATCAACACCCACCCATACTCTGATTCACCATCATCCATTGTTAATTTACCATGTGACAAACCAGACCAAAAAAAAAGTCAAACTTTAGCAATAAAAACACTACAAATCAAGTCAAACCACACAAATTATTAACCCAAGAGCAAGATTCACCAAGCAAAAATCAAATCATCATTATCATCGGCACAATCTAACCATCATCTTCATTAGTCTTCAGCAGAAACAGAGATGAAAGAGAACATGGACATACCGGAGATCAACAACACCACCACCGTCGCCTGTCTTTACTGTCGCCCCTCCTCCGCCGTCCTTTCTCTCTCTCCTCTCGAACCATCTCTCTCTCTCTCTCTCGTTCCTGTTCTCTCTCTCCTTTGATTCTTGTCAACTAACCGTCGCTCACCATCGTCATCTTCTCCGGCGGGTCACCGGAAAACCCCCTCGATCGCCGTCGTCCACCTACCTCCGCCGCCTCTCTCTGTTCTCAGTCTCTCTCTCTGTCCTCGTCGAGCCTCAGCCGCCACCATTACCGGAAAAATCAAGGGTTTAAGGGGTGTTGTTGTCGTCTGGGAAGCAAGAAGGAGGCTGGTGAGGCTCCGGCTCCTCCATGAGTGTTCTCCGTTTGCAGAGAGATGAGAGGTTCAAATTTTTTTGTAGGGGGATAAAGTGATGAGGGATGAGAGAGGTTGCAGTCTTTAAACAAAGACAGAGACAGAGTGATGGACATGACACTTTGGATCAAATGACCAAAATGCCCCTTAGAATATAAAATAATAGTGTACAATTGGCAAATTCTGATTGGTGGAGAGTGGTTCTCGCAGTTTTCACAACTAGAAGTGGTTTTCATTTTAGCGGCTCCCTATATATATATATAGGAAGCCGCTAAAATGAAAACCACCCCGAGTTGCGAGAACCGTAGAACCACTCTCCACTAATAATGACACACATGCACTATTATTTTAAAACCTAAAGGGTAATTTAGTAATTTACTCAAACTTGTCAAATCTACTCTCTAATGTCTTATTCACAGACTTTTTCATCACACAACCCCAAAAAGAGTTAAATGCTTGGTTGGTCCCTGTGGTTTGCAAAAATTGCAGACTTGGTCCCAATGGTTTACTAATTACACGCGTGATCCCTGTGGTTTTCAAAAATGCACTCGGTTGGTCCCTAGCCCTAACATCAGTTAAATTTCTCAGTTAAGTCCATGTTAAATGACCAAAATACCCTTGCTTATCAATAACCATCATCAAAACCCAACCAATAAAACCCTGCACCTTATCCATCCACACAAACACACAGAGCTCATCTTCCCCAAACAAAATCACACACACCTCCTAGCCCTCCCCTTCCTCTCGATCTCTCCCTCTCCCTCTCCATGACCGGCGGCTGGTGAAACCTGTGGTGCCGGTGTTGTTTCCCCGACGACAGCCGCACCCACACACCTCTACATCTCCTTCTTCCTGTACCTATAACACCCACGCATCTGAATCAAGAGAGAGAGAGACTGTTTGGAGCCGGCTATGACTCAAGGCAGACTCCCGGTACTCGGGCTTGACGAAATCGGGATGAAGACATCGGTGCGTGTTGAAGCAGAAGACTGATGTTGATGAAGATGATGAGCGTTTTTCCGATGACACCCACACCCCTTGTGACCTCGTTTTTCCGGCGGTGGTTTCTCATGGCGGTGGCAGACAGAGAGAGAGATAGAGAAGAAGGAGAGATTGATCGGAGAATCGAGGAGAGAGTGAGGGGAGAGAACCTCCGTACACGGCAGCGGCGGTGGCGGATCGGTTACTTGGTCCGACGAGTAGTTCCGTGGGGTTCCGGCGACTGAGTCGCCAGTGATGTTGAAGTCCGATTTTGATGATGATGGTGGAGCTTATGCGTGGTTCAGTTCCGGCAACAACTTATCAGGTTCATTTACTTCGGATTCTGTTAGGTTCGAGTTGTTTTAGGCTCGGTTCAGACTCAGTGGAGTCTCGGCTCAGTTGGTTATGCGTGGTTCAGTTCCGGCAACAACTTATCAGGTTAAGCATGGGGTGGGCTGGGTTGGAGTGCGATTGTTAATTGAAGGGTGGGGGTTGGCTGGGTTGAAGGTGATGGTGGAGGTGGAGGTGGAGGTGGTGGTGATGGATTGAAGGTGGAGATGGTGGATTGAAGGTGGAAGAACAGGGGATGGAATGAAGAAGATGGTGGGTTTTATTTTTTTAATTGTTCAGGGGTAATATAGTCATTTCACACATAGTTAACTGAGAAATTTAACTGATGTTAGGGCTAGGGACCAACCGAGTGCATTTTTGAAAACCACAGGGACCACGCGTGTAATTAGTAAACCATTGGGACCAAGTCTGCAATTTTTGCAAACCACAGGGACCAACCAAGCATTTAACTCCCCCAAAAATGAAATCCCCTCATCTCTCTCTTTTAGCATCATTCCCTTCTCAGTTCATCTTTCACCATCGAAATTTTGTGCATAAGGAAACAAACCCAAACCAAAGGCACACACACAAACACATGTGTGGTCGGTAGAGGTCGACGATGGTGTGTGGTGGTTCATATGGGTAGATGATGGTGTGACAATAAGTGTGAAGGTCAGAATTCACAGTGTTGTTACGGTGACAAGGGTGAACGACGATGGTGTTTGAGGTGGTTGATTGCGGAGGTGTGGTGGTGAACGTTGGAGGTTGTTTGGTTCTGGCTTGTAGTTTATGTGGGTGGTGAACGTTGGAGGTTGTATGGTGGGCAGAGGTGGGTGATGCCGGTGGTGCCGGTGGTTTTCATATTTCAGTCGGTGGTGTCGCTGGTGCCAGTGGTCCCCGTTGGTGCGGTTGGTCTTTGTTTCATCCCGGTGGTGCCGATTTTTTATATCATCGCTAAATAGCCATTCTTTAGTTTTTAATTGGGGTTCTTTTTTTGAAGAATGAGCTATTTATGTATAGTATCATGAATAGTAGGGTGTTAACCGGTTAACCGAGTGAATGGTTGCTGAACTATAAAGATTTGTTTCGTTTAGTTTCTTGTATATGGTTGGTGATGAACTATGATGCACTGGGACGGGTACGGGAACTGGGTACGGGTACGGGAACGGGAAACGACAAAACTAAAAAATTCAAGAAGCGGGGACGGGACGGATACGGGAATAAAAACTTATAAAAAATAAATATATATTAAAGATAATGTAACACAAAACCTCAAAATAGTTATATATTGATCTAATGTTAATTTATACTTCTTATGTATAAGTTTAAGAACCAAATGTAAACTAGTTAAGATAGAAAGGGTTAAATGTTTAAATACACAAACTATTTTTACACTTTTTATGTAAAAAACTACAAGTTTTAGGGTTTAAATATAAACTAGTAAAAATATAGGGGTTAAATGTTGAAATAACTAAACTAATTTAAACCATAAAAAGACAAAACCAACGCGGCCATTGTTTCTTCTTCCCCTTCTTCCTGGACATTGACCGGAACCCTAATTCATCATTCCAGTTTGCTTTTTACAAATCAATGGAACGCGTTTTGGAACATCGAGATTGTCTATTTGGTATTTTTTTTTAAACCAAAAAAAATAAACCGAAACATGCCGGAAATGTTTCGTGCACGTCCCCAAACGCCGTCCCCTTCTGCAGCACGTTTCCACGCCATACCCAACATGCCGGGGACGTTTCCCGGCCGTCCCCGTGCCGTTTCCGTCCCCTAGCAGTCCCCGGGACGGGAGACGGCACCTCCAAGGCGTTTCCGTGCTTCCGAGGTGATGAATATTGAATAGAACATGATGTTTGGTGGTTTTTAATTGGGGTCCTTTTGGGTGTGATTCTAGGTGGTGTTTTGTTGAACATGTATGTTTTAATGCTGCTATCATTTCTTGACTAATTTAGTTTTCTTATTTTGAATATTGAAGCTTAAGGGTTGGTAGGTTATGCCAATGTTTTCTTATACCCTGCAGTGAAGGTTTCTTGACTTATTTATATGTGATTCAATGTGTAATTTCTCTTTTTTAACCGAGTCAAATAATGGTTGAATGATAAAGATGTATTTTGGCTCAACCATCATGGTTTAATATGATGTTTGGTAGGGGTGCATCTTGTGGCAACTGTGTGCTTTACATAATTAGTAACATGTGCGTGCAATTAAAGCTTTTTTCAATCAAGATTGTCTGTCAATTATGGTTTGGTGGGTTGTCTCTTTTGACTAATTTGGCGTGTGCATTCAAAACTTTATTATTACCATTTTTGCTAGGGGTGTGCACGGTTCGGTTTTTGAGTAAAATCAAAACCGAAATGTCGGTTTTGGGGTTTTAAAAACCGTTCGGTTTCGGTTTTTTTCGGTTTTGGTTTTTCGGTTTTTACGTCGGTTCGGTTCGGTTTTTCGGTTATTTCGGTTTTTGGAACAAAATTATGTAAGATTCAAAAAATAAAAAGTATAATTTATATTATAACAATCTTTTTATATGTTTACATTTAAGTTATTATAATTAACCTCTTTAGTTAATGTTGTTTACATACACCTAACCTTCTAATCTATTTTTATGTTTCTTCAAAGTTTTTATTAAATTTATTTTTTATATTAAATTTTGTTATATCTTATAGGTAATAATAAATCATTTCAATTATAATGTTTTTATTATAAACACTTAACATTAAAGAATAAAATTAACATTTTCTACTAGCATTGGGTTAAATACTTAAACAATTTAAACGTAAACATAAAAATATATGGATTGTAACTTATCGGTTCGGTTCGGTTGTTGAAAAAGTTTATCCGAAAACCGAACCGAAATTTTCGGTTATTAAAAATCCGAAAACCGAACCGTCGGTTTTTGTTTTCGTTCGGTTTTTTCGGTTCGGTTATTTCGGTTACGGTTCGGTTATTTCGGTTTTCTTGCTCACCCCTAATTTTTGCTTTAGCTTTAGGGTTTAGCATTAGTATTTAGGGTTTAGCTTTAGGGTTTAGCATTAGGGTTTAACATTAGTATTTAGGGTTTTGCATTATGGTTTAGCTTTTAGGTTTAGCATTGGGGTTTATCTTTAAGGTTTAGCTTTAGGTTTTAGCTTTAGCTTTTGGGTTTAGCTTTAGCTTTAGCTTTTGGGTTTAGCTTTAGCTTTAGCTTTAGGGTTTGCATTAGGATTTAGCTTTAGGTATTACCATTATGGTTTAGCATTATGGTTTAAGGTTTAGGTTTTAGGTTTTAGGGTTTAGCATTAGCGTTTAGGGTTTAGAGAGTTTTGGTTATTGTTCAATATACACATATGTATAGTTATAAAATTGACAATATACATATATGTATAGTTTAAAGATTAACAATATATACATGTGTATAAATCCCTCTAAAAAAACCTAATTGAAAAAAACTCCGATTTTTCAAAAAAAAAATTGCTTATTTTACATTTTTTTTTAATTTTTTTACTTAGAGAAAATGTGTGGTTTATAATGCTTCTCAAGTTTCTCAAATAGGGTTTTCTTCTCTTAGATACCTACCATTTATATATACATATAAATACATATATATTGAACGGCAACTTCATATATTAATTATAGAAATTATACATGTAAAAATTTTCCCATTTACACATTTTGTAAAAAAATTAAAATTAGTTTTGAGTGGAAAGATAGAATTAATTGAAAAGAAAAACTACCGAATACTTTACGGGTTTATATACTTTTCGTAACAAAATAATAATTTTGATTGATTTCTTGCGAGTTTTTGGTGCTGTTTTGGTGAAATTGAAGATCAGAGAAGGGGATCTTACCATCACAAAACTTCCAATCATTTGATCAGTATAGTATTCGGGATCTGATTCTTGTAGCGATAGCAACACTTCAATCATAGCCCTCTTTGTGTTCTTCTTCATCTCCCCTTTCGAGCTTCTAAGTTGCTCAATCAATCCTTGAAAGAACCGATCCCTCTTTTCCTGCAACAAAATGGATGTCGAGTTCAACATGTTTAGTTCTTTGATGTTGAACCGGGTTGTCGGATAAGTAGACAGCAGAAATATTATCACAATAAACCACAGTAGCCCGTGTGATGGGAAGGTGCAAGCAAGTAATAATAGTAACATTGTTCGAAAACAACTGCAAGGCCTTCTTAGTGCATGACCACCTATCTCCTAAACCACAGGATACCACCACAGCCTCCTCTACTACCACTCAACCCAGCAATGATTGGGATCGTCTTGACGCCATTGTTCTACAGTGGATTTATAGCACGATCTCCAATGATCTCCTGCACACCATCATCAACAAAACTGCCACCGCCTACGATGCTTGGAAAGCCATCGAAGATCTCTTTCAAGATAACAAAGGTTCACGTGCCATTCACCTTATGCACAAGTTCTCTAATACAAGGTTAGATAGCTTTCCTAACGTTTCGGCTTATTGTCAAGAGTTGAAAGTTTTGGCCGATCAATTAGCAAACGTGAATGCTCCGGTCGACAATGATAGGCTGGTCTTACAATTAATTTCCGGGTTGAACGAGCAATATGAAGGCATCGCTACTATTCTTCAACAACAAGAACCACTACCTTCGTTTTACAATGCACGTTCTAAGTTAATACAGGTTGAAACCCGGAAGGCGGAACAAGCTTTACTTGCATCAAAAACGGCTTCCACTGCTCTCTCGGCTACCACCAGTCGGTCCTCTTCAGCCGACTACAATCGATCCGACGAACGGTCTTCTGGACGGGGCAACCGTGGCAGATCAGCAGGTAGACGCGGACGTGGGGGGGGGGGGCAGGTTTGGGTCAGGCCGTGGCCGTTACCAACAGACCTATAATCCACTCTATTACAATCCTTGGCTACCACCTTGGTTTCAACAGCCTACACAATGGTCCAACAACAACCCTTATTCGGCCCAACAACCATTCCCATGGCCCAACCCACCATGCCCTTACCCCACTAACAATCGCCCCAATCCCACAAACCCGGCCCAACAGCCCGGCCTCCTAGGCCCACACCCGCAACAAGGAAATTATGCTGCTTACAGCCCAACAGATATTGAACAGGCCATGTACACCATGTCTCTTCAGCAGCCTGACCCAACACAGTACATGGACACCGGAGCAACTTCCACTATGTCTCATGAACAAGGTGATTTCTATTCTTTTTCTAATTCATGCATTCCTCAAAATATTATAGTAGGTAATGGTAATACAATTCCGGTTATAGGACAGGGCACAAAATACCTACCCAAACCATTCCCACCCTTTGTCCTTAAAAATGTCTTATACTCACCTAAATTAATTAAAAACCTTATTTCAGTCCGTCGTTTTACCACAGACAACTCTGTATCTGTTGAATTTGACCCGTTTGGTTTTCTTGTGAAGGACCTCAAGACGCGGGCCCCTCTACTGCGATGCAACAGCAGCGGTGATCTCTACCCTCTGGTGCTCGGGTCCTCCTCCTCACATCCAACTGCTTTTGCCGCTATCTCTGCTCAGCTTTGGCATCAACGTCTTGGTCACCCAGGACGTCAATCTTTAGCTTCATTAAAAACTTCTTGTTCTATTTCTTTTGACAATTTAAATAATAATGTATGCCAAGCTTGTGTTTTTGGAAAAAGTATTCGTTTACCTTTTTTTGCTTCTACTAATTATACCGTTCAACCATTTGATATTATTCACAGTGACGTTTGGACTTCCCCGATCATAAGTTCATCTGGTCATAAATATTACGTATTATTTTTAGACGACCACACAGATTTTTTATGGACCTACCCAATAACCCAAAAATCCCAAGTCTTCCCTGCCTTTACACACTTTGCCACAAATATAAAAACACAATTTGAACGAACCATAAAAACTTTTCAATGTGATAATGGTAGGGAATACGTAAACACTTCTTTCCAAAACTTCTTCACAACAAATGGCATTCTTTACCGTTTATCTTGTCCCTACACCTCCTCTCAAAACGGCAAAGCCGAACGTAAAATTCGAACCATCAATAACATGATTCGTACCCTCATGGCCAATGCCTCCCTTCCCCCCCATTTCTGGCACTTCGCACTTGAAACCGCCACTTATTTACTCAACATCCTACCTAACAAAACCTCCAAAAACAACACACCTACCGAACTTCTCTACCACTCCACCCCTGCGTACGATCACCTTCGTGTGTTCGGATGCCTATGTTATCCTCTACACCCATCCACTACCATTCATAAGCTTGACTACCGCTCCCACCCGTGCGTCTTTCTTGGCTACCCACCTACTCATAGGGGGTACCGATGCCTTGACTTGAAAACCAAACAAATGGTCATATCTCGACATGTCGCTTTTGACGAGACAACATTCCCTTTCTCTCAAACTATTGGCCCGCAACCCACCTACGATTTCTTGTCCGATCAGTTCCCACAACACCTATGCCCACATATTTCAAACCCCACAACCACACAATCACCTCCCACCCAACCGGCCTTTAACCCCACATCGTCACAACCGTCCACCCATAACCCTCCTGGCCCAGACCTTCAGCCCAATAACCCGGCCCCCACTTTAGCACCCTCCACCAATCCACTCGGCCCAAACCCTCCACCAAACACTGCCCAACCTACTACGGCCCAACCTCAAACCCGACCCCACACCCGTTCTATGAGCGGCATTTTTAAACCTAAGCAACCCTTCAACTTAAATACCATAACCACAACCTCCATTGTTCCCATTCCTAAAAACCCGGCCGATGCCCTAACTATACCGGAATGGTACTCTGCTATGACTACTGAATATAATGCATTAATTAGAAACGGAACTTGGGAACTTGTACCTCGACACCCTAATATGAATGTTATCAGGAGTATGTGGTTGTTTAAACATAAGTACAGGTCGGATGGCACTTTGGAACGGTACAAGGCAAGATTGGTCTGTGACGGTCGATTGCAACAGGTAGGTGTTGATTGTGGTGAGACGTTTAGTTCGGTTGTGAAACCGGCTACTATTCGGATAGTTCTTTCCATAGCTCTGTCCAAACATTGGTCTGTACATCAGTTAGACGTCACCAATGCCTTTCTTCATGGGAATCTCCATGAAACAGTTTACATGTACCAGCCAATGGGATTCAGACATAAGCAGTTCCCAGACTATGTTTGTCGTCTTAAGAAATCCTTATATGGGCTAAAGCAAGCCCCACGGGCTTGGTACCAGCGGTTCACGGATTTTGTTCTCTCTGTTGGGTTCATTCATAGCAAGTGTGACGCCTCCCTTTTTACTCTTCATCAGGGTTCTAATACGGCTTTTCTTCTTTTATATGTTGATGACATACTTCTCGTCACCTCATCTGACGCTCTTCGTCAGTCTCTCATGGCACGCCTCAGCAGTGAATTTGCCATGAAGGACCTTGGTCCTCTGAGCTATTTTTTAGGCATTTCTGTGTCCCGCACAAAGGACACCATGTTTCTCTCACAACAATCCTATGCAACTGACATTATTTCCCGCGCCAGCATGCAGTCCTGTAACTCTGTCGCTACACCAGTTGATGCTACCGGCAAACTCAGTGCGCATACCAGTGCACCGTTTCATGATCCTACCTTATTCCGAAGTTTAGCCGGTGCACTACAGTACTTGACTTTTACACGGCCAGACATATCCTATGCCGTTCAACAGGTATGCATGCATATGCACTCCCCGCGCCTTGACCATTGGAATGCTCTCAAACGAATTATTCGCTACATCAAAGGAACTTTATCCTTTGGCTTGACCCTTCACGCGAGTTCCACACAGACCCTGGTTTCCTATACAGATGCAGACTGGGCCGGCTGCCCTGACACGAGGAGGTCCACGAGTGGGTACTGTATTTATTTTGGTGACAATCTAATCTCATGGTCTTCGAAACGCCAGAGCATCGTTTCTCGTTCCAGTGCCGAAGCTGAATACCGGGGAGTTGCAAACGTTGTTGCAGAGATCTGCTGGTTACGCAATCTTTTGCTTGAGCTGCATCATCTGTTATCTCGTGCCACGTTGGTATATTGTGATAATGTCAGTGCCATCTACTTGTCAGGGAATCCCGTCCAACATCAACGTACAAAACATATTGAACTCGATATTCATTTTGTTCGCGAACAAGTTCAAAGTGGCCAGGTTCGAGTTCTACATGTCCCTTCACGGTACCAAGTTGCAGATATCTTTACTAAGGGACTACCTCGGATATTGTTTGAAGATTTCAGAGACAGTCTCAGCATCCGGTCTCCTCCCGCTTCGACTGCGGGGGTATAATAGCGTTCATATCTGTAGTATGATTGTATAGCATTAAATGTAATAATAGCATTCATATTTGTAGTATGAACGTATAGCATTAAATGTAAGGCACCTAATGTAATTATAAATATCATTGTAAATCAATAGAGGAGGACACGGGTTTTGAATTCTATCAAACGCAACCAACTTCTTCTCCAATCCCCTCTTTCCAAACCAACTCAAGATCGGTAAGTAATCCGCGATGTTAGCAGCACTGCCGAGCAAAACCGTCTCGTCCATTATCTCCCTGAACCACGCTCCTTCCTCCTCCGTCGCTGCAATATCTCCACCGAAATACCTCTTTCCAGAAATCATCCTCATCATCACATTCAAAGTCAGTTCATAGAAAACTGTCTTCATATTCACTATGGAACAATATTATATTAGTATTAGTACACGTATATATATAAATATGTGATGCTTAAGTTGAAGGAATGAAATTAGTTTCTCTATTATTTTATTTTATTTGGTGTTTCATAACACGTTATCAATACAAATATCTCCGAAAAATACCTCTTTCATGGGAAGAATTTGACATCAGTTTACGGATCAAAAGCCTGCCTTCATCAACACGTATGTCGTGGAACTCGTTGAGGCAGCGAGTTGATAAGATCTTGAGTGAAGCTATGCGACGGAGGTTGCGCCAGTTTTCGCCATAGGAAGACCAGACAAGAGTAGTGTAGTTGTTGCCAACGATCTTACCGAATAACATGTGAGGGCGGTTAGCAAAGATGATATCATTCTTTGTGAAACATTCTTCAGCGGCCGAAGGGGAGGAGATCAAGAGGACACGGCGGAATCCAAAGCGGAGGAGGAGGACCGGGCCGTATTTGGCGGAGATTTTGGCAAGGGTTCTGTAGAGTGGTGGTTTCAAGAGGTAGAGATGGCCGATTATTGGGAGGACGGGAAAGACAGTCGGTGGGAGGTTGGCGGATTTACGACAGAAGTAGGTGGTGAAGAAGTACGACGCTAGAAGGAGGAGGAGGGAGATGTATAGATATGGAACCTCCATTTTTGATGTTAACTTTGGACAGTGGATTTTAGTTGTAGTAATTATAGAGTTGATGAGCCTGATATTTTTTTATTAAGCACGTGATGTTTTTCTTTATTCGTCAAAGAAACAACAAACTTTATTTTTTATTTTTATTTATTATTCACTTATTTTTTAGTAATAAATAGTAATTTATAATTCTTATAGTTGTTTTTTTGTTTTTTTTGGAAGGTGACTTTCTATGTACTTGACCAGTGGTCACCGGGTTCATGTCGAAGACAATCCCCCGTCAGCCCCGCATCTGAGGACGCGATGTTCGATTGGGCCCCGGCCTCCGCGTAAGCTGACTTCCGCCCGGAAACCATACTGCCCCCACACGAGAGACTCGCTGGGGTAACAGCTGGGTAAAACCGGGTTGCCCTCAGGACCGCACCATGCCTCGGTAGGATACGATCCATCATTGGGACGTCCCCCCCCTAAGGCCACGAGTGGGAGTCGAACCGGTGACCTCCAAGGATTTTTGTTAGTAGTATTTTGTTTATTTAGCATTCAATTTCATTATTTGTTAACTTTTTTGTAAAATTGTAAATCTACATATATGCCTATTTATTTTTTAAGGTTCTAAGTTATTTGCCCATGCATTGTGCTGGTACGTTACTGTCGGTGTTGGGTCGGTATCGTTTTGATTCGTTACAGTACCGGTACGATTTATGTAATCGATATAGAAATCAACATATGTTGTTCTAACTGTATCAGTCGATTCAGATTGTCACGGTACTGGTACCGATATTCAGTTATCGTCACAGATAGAGTTGTAAAAATGAAATTCTTTTGAAAACGGAAACGCTAAAAAGGAATACAGGTATTAGTTCCAATGTTGTTTGGGACGGTACGCCATCATTATTCGTTAACTTTTTTGTAAAATTGTAAATCTACATCTATGTTTATTTATTTTTTAAGATTCCAAGTTATTTGTCAGCGCGTTGTGATGGTATGTTACCACGGGCGTTGGATCGGTATAGGTTTGATTCGTTATAGTATTGGTATGCTTTATGTGCTCGGTATAGAATCAACATGTGTTGTTCGAACGATATCAATCGATTCAGATTGTCAGGGTAGTTGTACCGATATTCATTTATCCTCACAGACAGAGTTGTAAAAATGAAAATATTTTGAAAACGGAAACGATAAAATGAATACAGGTATCGGTTCCAATGTTGTTTGGGATGGTACACCATCGATTCAGATCATCAAAAGAAAAAACAATAAAGATAAATACAGGTACCAAAATGATGTTGTTCGTTCGGTTTCGATTTGGAACGGTACGCCAGTTTATCGAAAGAAAAAACAATAAAAATAAATACAGGTACCGAACTGATGTTGTTCATTCGGTTTCGATTCGGTTCACTACGATATCTATTATCAAACAAGAAACCATAAAAAGTAATAAATAACGGTACTGATGTTATTCGGTTCGGTATGGTATGGTAGCGATATGATCTTAGCTTATTGAAATCAAAACCAATAAAAATAAATACGGGTACCGATACAAATATTGATCAGTTGGTTTGGATTCGGTTTAGTAATATTGTGAGGCCACGCACGGGATATGTTCTAGTCGTAGAAGGTAGCTGAATCAATCAGTGTCGAGGTGCGGAATCCCTCGACACCGTCAGAGAATCACATACAACAGTTTCAACGCTTAACATGTCTGATTTCATTGATTGATGGTGAAAGTACAGAGGATCCGGATGAAAGTCAGACAGACAGAGCTTCGCTACAATGATTAGCCAAAAAGTTCTAAACAACTAGCACTAACCAGCTATTTATAGGCAATCAGGGAAGGAGATAGTGTCACCCGGTCGGATGGTCATCTAATCGGATGGCCATCCATTCAGATGACACTAGTCATCCGACGGATTTCACTTTAACATTTACACGCTGTTCCCTGATATGTCTAGACACAAACATACATATACATATACAAAAATACATACACAACACAAAATACATAAGACACAATGCAGACGGAAGCTACAGACATATGTAATAACAGACTCCCCCTTGGATGTAGTTGTAGTTCCTTCCTGCGTAGTCTTCAATCCGTCTTCCTGCTGCGTCTTCTTGCCTTAGCTTTCTGTCTTCTCTTTTCATCTCTCTCAGCAAGCATCTTTCGCCTTAAAGGCCTACCAATTTCATTCCAGTACTTTCTGTATTCAAGATCACCATCACGCTTTCTATCCCACCGTGGGATCTTGTTTTCTTCCTTCTCGATCAGTGTCTGGTCTGTTGGTGGAGGTCTCGTCAGCTTCCATCTACCAATCTTTGCAGCTTTATCAGCAATCTACTTGAATCATTGACTGCGCTTATATTTCTTTAAGAATTCATCTATCTCCAAGTCTCTGAACTTTGACTTCCAGTATCTGCCAGAATTGATGTCTTTCGCGTAGCACAAGTTCACTAACTTCTGATACTGTTGAGCTTGAACTTTGTCTGGCTTTTCATAAACAATCTTGTTGTAGAATAGGCAATCAATATCCTTCTTGGAGCAATTTACTAACCACATAGGATCTAACACGCTAATCCTTCTTGATTCTCCAGTCTTTTTGTCAAAAAGAGAAATCACCGCTTCCGCTGTGCTCTGGTTGTACATCTAACCCTGAAAGTCTTCATAAAAATCATGTTCCATTGCACGTAGCGGCATGTTTTTCAGACATCTCAGCGGCTTTATAATCAATGTAATATCCTTCTCCCCTGTGACTGGATCAATCTTGATATCTTGCTTGGGATATTGTGGCTTCCAATCTAAAAATCTCTCCTTTGCCTTCAACTTAATGTAGTTCCACAAATGTTGATCATGCTGCTTCACATCTAAGCCATAGTAGAACTGTTTGATGTTCTTTGTTTGCACTAACTCCTCAACATCCCACCACGGGAGGGTTTGAATATCTGACTGAAATTCAAAGTACTGAACCCCCAGTTCCTGTCTGATAGCATAAACTTGTAGATCTTCCAGATATCCCAACGATAGTATGTCACCCAAAGACTTATCCTTATGATCTGTGAAATACTGCAGAGGTCTCCTGAACTTCCTCTCATTGGGCATTACTTTAAACCATTTCTTTCTTTCTTCTACCAATGTTTCTCGTGGAATTGTTCTAGGAATACCTTCTGTGCTTATTTTCTCCACAACTTTCCTTCTAATCTCCTCTTCATTTTGTTCTTTGAACATATCAGCAAGTGTTGGGAATGAATCATCAACACCAGAATAATGAAAGGGTGTATCTTCTTCAGACGTATCTGACCCTTCTTCAACTATCACATCATTGAAATTATCAGCTTCATGTGCATACTTGAACTCATATTCTTTCTCTGGTGAAGATGGGATTTCATCTTCAATATCAAACTTAAAGTTCCCGTCTTCTAATCCCAACTCTTCTAACATTTCAGCCCTAGACCTCGGTACTTCCATCTCCCCCTCAAATGGAGCATTTAAATATATAACAGTTAGTTGTGTGAGGAATACCTGGTCAGCATGTTGTTTCCCAGAAGAAGACTCCTGGTGTTGATCCTCCTACTGTTCATTAATTTCGTCATTTAGAAAATCATCAAGCTTCTGTTGAACAGAGGGGTTCACAATCAACAACCCCGTTGATCCTTGATCTTCATCATCATCTTTATCATTTAGTGGATCATAGATTTCAATCTCATTCAACCAATAATCCATCTCTTGATCCTCTTCTTCGTTTTCTTCGTCTTTCCAACATAAGAGCTTTACCTCAAGTTCTCTTGCCTTTCGTTTTCGTTGCTCAACTTGAACAAAACGAATTATATCATCAAAACTATAAGAGAGACAAGCTGAATCTCCAACAAGAATAAACCCTTGATCTTCATCAACATTCACAGCATCTGCCATTTCAACGTGAGCTTCAGGTTGACTTGAAGAACCAAGTGTCTCTTTTGTATCAACAACCAATCCTTTCCTAGTCTGAGTTGCTTCTTGAGCCAACTCTTTCTCTCTCTGGGCCCTTCTCTCTTCAACCCTCTAAATCTCTATGTTGTTGTAGATAGCTTGAACATTGATACCCAGATGATGTTCCATTACTGTATATAACATGTTAAGCTGTTCGTCTTTCACAGTCTTATCTGCCCTAAGTGCTTCAATTTCCAGCTTCAACACTTTGATTTCACTTGCAGACGCTTCATGAAGTTCACTTAACATTTGATGTAGTGTCTGATTTGTTTCATTCAAGTTCTTGTTCTTCACATGTAGATCAGAAATCTCTACTGATAGTTGCTCAAATAACTTTGCATTATCATCCACATCTTCTTCCAAAGTCTTTATCTTCTTCGCATGTTTGATCACAACATACTTTATTTCTTCATTCACTTTAGTAATCTCTTCAAGCTGCTTCTTTAATTCATCACAATCAGCTTCAGCTTTTGCCGATTCTTTCTCGAGAATACTTACTTTCTTTTTCAGATCTTTGACTGTTGCATCATGAAACATATCGTATTCTTCATCAGGCAGAATATCATCCTTGAGTTCACCATGAATGTTAGGAAAACCTTCAAATGGATCAGGAAGAATAGTTTTCATTGGCTTTGACGTATCAGCATCATCAGCACCCTTTTTCTCTATTCTCACAAACTCTGGACTTTCTGGAGCTTTTTCTTTCTCAGCTTCAGGCTTATCAACTCTTTGAACCTCAACTTCAAGAATACTTTCTGTTTGAACCTCTGGAACCTCAGGAACTTCAATGTTTTGATCTTTAGCAGCTTCATGAACCTTTGAAGTTATAACATGTGTTTCACTTTTTCCACTTTGAATTTCAGGTACAGAAGCAGATCCCTTTCTAGCTCTGACGCTTCTAGGAAGTACTCCTGTTTGAACTGCTTTGCGCTTTCTTCGTTGTTTCTTTTTCTCATCATCTGTTGGAATATAAGTAGAATCCTTTTCATCTGAACCTTTCTTCTTCTTTTGAGGCTTCTTTTTTAATGTAACTTTTCCAACCCCTATCTTTGACTTATCAACTTCAGATTCTGTTTCTGTAGATTCATCATCAGCATCATCTGAATCTGTCTGGACAACGCCTTCAACAACCTTTTCTTTTAAACTTTCTGTTTGATCTTTCATTGATGATGTTCCAGTTTCTTTAGCAACTTTTTCAGCTTCAGCTTCATCATTCTTTTTCAAGTAGCTTTCAAATGTATCCTTTAACAATTCAACACCTCCTGGAGGTATCACTGTCTCATCGACAAGTGTTGGTGTAGGTTTCTTCGAAGGCCCTGCAAAACAAGTATTAGAAATTCATTAGACAAATATAACAATTAATAATCTAACTTTTCTTATGACTCCCCCTTTCAACTATACCCTTAACAACGATCTTTGGTGTCGAAACTTTAGGTGATACTTTAGGAGTCCTTTTTCTCTTTCCATCCCTCACGAACCAGTATCTTAACTTCTTCTCATGCATTCCACTTAATCTATCATCCTCATTCTCTGAATTACTGTTATCGTGCCTCCAAGCGTCATTCTCTGGAGCTACATAATTTCTGTTGTTAATCTTGTAGATCATATGCTTTGCCCTTGGCTCTTTTTCATCTTTCTTTAGCTTATATTGAGTTAGTCTATTCAAAGTCTCAGCTGTCATATGACGTAGACCTAACTCATCTTCAGGATCCTTCACAAGACCTTGCACTTGATCATCTATCATCATTTGTATGAACCTGGGGTACATAATGTACTTCTCACCCCTGATATTATCCACCATATGATCAAATATCACTTGAGATACATTATATGGCCTGTTAAGCACCAAACAAGTGATTATATTAATGATATAGTCGGATGGTTCATCATAAGCTCCCTTCCTGTGAGATAGAGCATGTATTACGCAGTGAACTAGAAACTTGTAAGGTCGGCTAAACATGGACTTAAGATATTTGCCGTTTACATGTCCTACAAAACCCATTCTGAACCACAAACCCTTGCATAATCTTTCAGGAACAATGGTAGGGTCATCATCATTATCACCTAAGTCCAAAACTCGTCTCAAATCTCTCACATCAAACTTAATCTCTATATCGACATCCTTATCATTCTCATCTTTCTTTTGAACTGCCGAATGAATCATCTTTGTACTCTCATCATACCTTGCTGATTTCCAGAACATTCTAACATGAGATTCGTACACTTTGTTCTATCAGTCAATGCCTTATTGATTTTACTTTCTCTTAAGAACTTCGCCATATCACGAAACGGCTACATATTAGCATAGTTCTCGTCCAAAATACAGTAAATGTTGTGAGATTTGTTCCAACCTGATGCTCTTGTCTGCAAGAATAATTGACGTTAAAGTTTGCATGAAGTTCGAGACATAAAGTGACAAGTGATAAAAATTTTGAAAACTTAAATTTTTTCTAACACTGGAACTATCACTCTATGCAGTACTGAGGATCGGATGGCTATCCGATCGGATTGCCATCCGATCAAATGAACCATCTCATATAAGAATCAAACAAGTCATGAGCATGATCGGATGGTCATTCGATCGGATTACCATCCGATCGGATTGTCACTCGATCCATGTGACAAACAGTTCAGCTCCATTGATAAGTCAAACAACTGAGTAAGTGTTCTGGATCGGATGAACAACTGAGTAAGTGTTCTGGATCGGATTACCATTCGATCAAAATGACAATCAGTACAAGCACATGAAACAGTCAAACATTAGATGTGTGTTTTGAAGCGGATGGCCATCCGATCGAGTTGCCATCTTATCCAAAGCAACTTGTTAACAGATAAGGAACAATTTTCAAGACAAACACTTAGAAAAATATCAAATATAAAATATGCATTGGATAGGATGGCCATCCGATCGGATTGCCATCCGATCAAACTGCCACTCAATCAATGGAATCATGAAGAACAGTTTGAATGATCTAAGTACACCAAAAATTTTCTAACATTTTGACAAAATTGAACATGTTTTCACGTAGAGTTTTTGCCGATTTTCAAATCCATATGTTCAGTTTTCTCTAACTCGGCCTAGTTCGGGTTTAATTTAACAAAATGTGCACCGATAACTGATGCCTTCTAACTTTCAATTCATCAAATCTAACATGTTTTTGAACAAATTAAGATGGTAAACCTATAGATCTAAAGCCCGTAAACAAAACCTTATGTTTGAATTCTATAAAAAATCATCAATAAAGCCTAGATCTAAGAATCTATGTCCGAACAGTCGCCAACATTAAAACATCATCAAAAATTTCAAATTTAACAATCAAAGTTCAGTGAACTTACCTTTCCTATAGTGAAGATTGAGTAAGCCAATAATCCTATGAAGATTGGAAAGCAAGAGTGTGAAAATCACAAGAACTGTTGAGAGTTTTTGGAAGAGTGTCGGATGGTCAATCGAATGAAGAAGGTTTGACTAAAGACCATTGACCACTATATATAAGCATGACCAAGTGTCGGATGGCCATCCGATCGGATCGCCATTCGATCAAAACACCTCTCTTTTGATATTTTGACATTTTATCAGATTTGGTCAGTTTTTAGAAATCCACTTAAGTATCTAGGTCCAAGTTAATGACCTTGGTTGACCCGAAATGAAACAACTGACAATTTGTTCAGACTTTTCACACATATTTCCTCAAAAATTTTACAAGTGTCAACTTAATGAACTTGTTTTGCCTTTGAACTTTTTAAACCTTTCAAGATTAGCTCCCAACCCAGTTGTCCAATTCAGAAACTTCCTGCTCTGCTTTATGACTGAGAATCTGAAGATCAGCTTTCTACCTTGGTTTGTAAAAAAAAAACTATAGCAGACAAGTAAAATCTTTTTGGGATTTTATGAAAGTTTAGACTGAAATACTATGAAATATTTTTGGGTTTTGGTGCTAAACATAAATGAAATGAAATGCAGTAAAGGAAACTATTTACAAACATATTTTTGGTGAGCGTGTCAGAGGATCATATCAGCTGCTTGACAAGTTACAAGTATCGTTGAGCTTGATTACACACTAAGTATTAAACAATTCACCTAGATTGCCGATATACTGATCCTTTTAAATTTTCACACAAATTTCAACTTATTCGGGATATGATTTAGTGTTTTAAGAACTTAACTTACACGCGTATCCCACCTTAGAATATACTCTCGTATCCAGACTTCTATATTCAGTCTTACAGGTGAACGTACAAGAATGATATCTGTAGAGGGTAGTGCGAGGCCATGTGAGCTCAGGTTAGAACTTCCGTTCAGACAAAGAGATGATGGCTCGACTTTCGGTGTGTCCCGTTTGGGGATCTTTTCTTCAACAGCACATGATTAGCATTTTGTAATGTTTCATCATTTTTATGCTGAGGGGAGGCTTTAAAGATTAAAGCAGTGCAGAGTATTATACTAGGACTAGGCTATTGCTTCCGCAAAATCAGAAGTCCTGGTATAATACCCCAGATATCATCACGCACATAGACCTAGTATGTCAGAAATAGAAAATCTTTCAAACAAGATTTCAGGGGTTACCTATATATCCGAGAGATGTTCCCCACGAAATAAGCAAGAAATGATTTTATGTTTATATCCCGAATCAGTCTACTAAGTGTGTAAAAACCTATCGGGATATCATTAGCAAGACTGCTTAATGCTTTTAAACATTACATTTCCTTAGCATACTGTAACTGTCTAGCTGATGTACTATCATTTCCTCTTTTTACACAAACTTTTTCCGGTTTCTATTGTTTTTAGATTTTGAAAATATCTCATGTTTTTGGATTTTTGCATTTTTTATTGTTTTTGTATTTTCTTAAAATATATCTATCTCCCCCTAAATACCAAAACAACTAAAAATACGACAAACTAGTGCAGTCGGCTTCTCAACATCATCTCTAGTGGTTTTCTCATCAACGCCAACTATCTCCTCCGCATCCGACAACAGCTTCATACCATTCAATTTTAAAAGATATTGAAAACGAGATTTATCAAAAGCTTTAGTATGTAAGTCTGCCTTTTGTTAGTCGGTGTGGATTTTGTCTATTCGTATCAACTTCTTTTCATAACAATCGCATATGAAGTGATGACGAATTTCTATATGTTTAGTTTTGTGTGATGTACTGGATTTTTCGTTATGTTGATTGTAGCCTCATTATCAACAAAAATAGGTGAAGTAAGAAATTGCAAACCGTGATCGACAGGATCTGCGAGCAGCAGCTGCTAGCAGACACATACTCTACTTCACATGTTGATAAAGCAACAGAGGTTTGCTTCTTACACTGCCATGTGACCAGTCGGGGTCCGAAAAATTGGCATCCTGCAGTTGTTGATTTTGCGTTAAGTTGCAGCAACCGAAGTCAGAATCTGAGTATCATTCGAGCATGAATTCACCATCTTTGGGATACCACAACCCCAGGCTTGGGGTTCCTTTCAGGTAGCATAGGATCCTCTTGACGATAGACATATGTGAGGCTCTAGGACTTGACTGATATCGGGCTGCGAGGCATGTCGGGTACATTATATCAGGTCTGGATGCTGTCAGGTACATCAACGAACCAATCATTGAGCGGTATAGCGTCTCGTCGACCTTCTCTCCGGTGAGATCAGGGTTTATACCATGATTTGTTGCTAATGGCGTGGACATTGGTGCAGTTTCAGACATCCCAAATTTCTCCTGAACGTCGGAAACGTACTTCGTTTGATGTATGAAAGTTCCCTCAGGCATTTGGTCGACTTGCAGCCCTAGGAAGAACTTCATCTCACCCATTGACGACATCTCGAACTTCTGCTTCATCACTTGTTCAAAATCTTTGCAGAGTTCTTCGTTTGTTGACCCGAAAATAATGTCATCAACATATATCTGGACGATCAGCAGATGACCAGCGACTTCCTTCGTGAAGAGAGTGGCATCTACCTTGCCTTGGATAAAGCCGTTGGTAAGCAAGTGTTGAGAGAGCGTCTCGTACCAGGCTCTCGGGGCCTGATGCAAACCATACAGCGCTTTGTCCAGCAGGTAAACCTTATCTTTGTGGATTGGGTCGGTAAAGCCCGGTAGCTGACCAACATATACCTCTTTTTTCACTTTTCCGTAAAGGAATGCCGACTTGACATCTAGCTAGTATACTTTAAAACCTTTCCATGAAGCAAAAGCAAGGAATATTCTGATGGCCTCAAGTCGAGCAACTGGAGCGTAAACCTCTGTGAAGTCTATCCCCTCTTGCTGACTACAACCCTGGACTACGAGTCGAGGTTTGTTTCTGACAATCACTCCTCATTCATCTCTTTTTCACTTTTTGTGTTTATCTTTCGGTGTATGTCAGGCAGATCCACAAGCTTCCATACACCAAGTTTCTCAAATTGACTCAGCTCCTCTTGCATTGCAATGACCCATGATTCTTCCGTCAGTGCTTCCTTGTATGTTCGCTGTTCAATCTGCGAAATAAAGCAACTGAGTGAGAATTCAGTTTGTAATGGAGCAATTTTAGTATAAAAGCAAGTAAGGCCATGGTCAATCTGGCTTCTGGTGCGGACTCCTGATTATAGCTCTCCTATTATTAACTCCTCAGGATGGTATGAAAGAGTCCTCGACATAACTTCGCCAGGAACATCCACCTCGCCTTCCAAATTAGTAACATTCTGATCCGCAACTTGTTCATTGTCAAGAACTGTCTGATCTGAAGATTGGATTTACTCCCCCTCAGACTCTGAATCACCACGATTAAAAGTAGGAATATCATCAGATTCTGAATCATCATTGACCATCGTCAGATTTTCAGGAGCAGGCTCGCGTTCCGAAGTAGTCGGAGTTTGCTGAGCTTCATCATTCTCTCTAGCATGACTGGGACCAGCTTCATCATCATTGGAAGTTTGTTGTTGACGTTTAGAAGAACTTGCTGGAAATCTTCCCTGAGATGCTTCATATTCTCGTAAAATATCCAAATCATCAAAGAACTCTGGTTCTTCTTCTAACTCAAATGAGTCCCATAAGGCATCGTAGTTGAATCGCCATGAGTCTGCGGGCTTCTGTGGAGGCATAGTATAGCCTTGACATTTAATGTGCTGTGCTTCGATGATCCTTTTGAGACTTGGAACAAAGACACGTCTGAGTGGACTTGAATACCCCACGAAAATACCTTATATGCTCTTTGAACCAAATTTGCCATCGGGATCTAGAACTGTGCAGGGAGACCCAAACGGCTCTAGATACTCGAGATTAGGCTTGCGATTGTTGATCAACTCGAAACATGTCTTGTGATGCTTCCTCACAGTAAGTACCCTGTTGAGTGTATAGCAAGCGGCTGAAACTGCTTCTGCCCAGAAATTAATCGGTAACTTGGAATCAGCTAGCATCGTTCTTGCTATTTCGATCAGCGTTCTGTTCTTTCTTTCTGCGGCTCCATTCTGTTATGGAGTATAAGGTGCGCTGAACTCTTGCAATATACCTCGTCGGTCACAGAATTCCTCCATTCTGTTGTTCTTGAATTCCGTATCGTTGTCACTTCGTAATCTGCGTATGCGGGCTCGGTACAAATTCTCTATCTTCCTGAATAACCTCAGCAAACTCTCAAATGTCTCGTCTTTAGACTTCAGGAATGTCACCCACGAGAATCTTGAATAGTCATCAGTGACTACTAAACAATAAAGATCACCAATAATGCTCTTTACATACACAGGAGTGAAGAGATCCATGTGAAGTCTCTCTAGTGGCTTCGAGACAGAGTTCATCTTTTTACACGGATGGGATTTCTTTCGTTGCTTTCCCTTTATACAACTGATACACTCTCCCTCAAGATGAAAACTCTTCAAGTGAACACCTTTTACTAAATCATTATGCACCAGGTATTTAATCTTGCGTAGGTGAATGTGGCCCATCTTTCGGTGCCACATCTCTGACTCCTTTTCAGTAGCTCTTGATACGAAGCACTGGGGTTGACCCGTGGTAGTCGTAGCAACGCTCATATCCAACACGTACAGATCATTAACCCTTGGTGCTCGCATGATAATCCACTCCTCGAGGATGACTAACCTCGGCTTCAGGATCAGACATTCCTTGTCAGTGAAATGTGTTGAATACATTCTATCACAAATTTGAGAAATGCTAAGTAAGTTATTCTCCAGCTCTACTATATAATTGACTCTTTCAAACATGATTACACCATTTGATAATGTTCCTTCACCAATAATACATCCTCCTTGATTTCCTGCGAAACCGACGTATCCACCGTTGAACCCTCTAACATCATATAACAGTGTTTTTCTCCCTGTCATGTGCCGGGATGCTCCGCTATCCATAATCCACCTTGAGATAGATCTCGGGAGCTCCTGCATATTTCACAAACATTCAGTTAGATTTTGAAGCAACCCAAGCCTCCTTTGACTCGGGTAGCTTGATGTGGGTTGTTGTGGTGTACAATGGTGGGAAATTTTTGTCATTCATTTTAAGACTCTCTTCAGATCCAACCTCAACCTCTTTAAATAAAAAGAAATCATTTTTCGGAGGTTGACCAGATGGTTGGTCTTTCTTTGGAACATACTTCTTCCCTGGTGGGGTTGAAGATTGTTTTTCCAGTTTCTTGTAAAAATCCAAAGGTACATTCATCTTAACCAGTTTGGTTGAAGATGATTGCTTTTCAGTAACAGAAACCATTGGTTTTGGAACACTCGATGTCTTAACCTCATATTTTTGCTTCCAAAATTGTTGTGGAGAAGCGACCCGTTTGTAAAACTGATCAGTTTTCTTTACCGATTGTTTTACAGGTTCAGTTTTGACTTTGATGTTTTCATTTTTAAAAATCTTCTTCTCAACAAACATTGGAGCTTTTCCTTTGACATCATTCTTCTTTCTTGGATTCTAAACAACCACAGACTTAGGTTTTGAGTTGGTGCACTTTCGTGCAATGTGTCTAACTTCGTTGCTTTTGAAGCACGTGCGGGTATCAACAACCCGACTATTCCCTTCAGTCTAAGACTGTGAGGCCTTCTTTGCAAAAAGTTCTTCATTTTTTTTCGAAAAGATTTCCGATCCTTGCTCGGAAAGTGAGCTTGAGCTTTTTACAAACACTTTCTTTTCTGCAAACCTTTTGTTTTGAAAGTTCCTCTTTTGATTGTTCTTACCACCCTGATAACCACCCGACCATCTGTTTTGATTGTTATTGTTAAAACGTGGCGGTACAGCAGGTTTCTTATAGTAAGATTTATCCGTTTCAAAGTTCAAAAACCTTTTAGAACTTTTTAACCTTTCAATTTCAGAAACATCGATTTCCACAAGTTTGAAAACTTTCTTCAACTTGTCAACATTCACATTTTCAATTGGAAATTCAATATCCGAGTACTACTTATCAGAACCGGACATCTTGTACATGACAAGAGTAGGTTCGTCACTTGAGTTGTTCTGGGATTTTGATTTCGGAATATAGTTGTTCAGAAAACTCCTCATCTTCAGTCGAATCACTTTCCGATTTTAAAACATTTTCAACCACATTTTTTACGACTTCAGACTGAACACTATCTTCATCAGATGATGAAGTGAATGTGACATCAATTGTTTTTGGAAGTTTCTCAGCATCTGTTTTCTCACTTGTTTCACAAATATTATTCAACCCGGACTGTTTCTTTGAAAAATTGTTTAGCACTGGCGGTGGAACTTGATGATAACCCACCCCCGTTCCATCCGAGTAGACATCTTCACCAGCTTTGTTCTTCCCAATTGGTTTGGGAACTATGTGTTGAAGAACAAAGCTTGCGGAGTTGTAACTTTTCAATTTCAGATTAATTCTTTCATTTTCAATTTTAACTTCCTGGAATTGAAGCTTAAGATTTGCAATCTCGTCCAATTGCTGGTTGATTTGTCTTTCTTTTACCTAAAGAACTCTAGACAAATGAACATTTTCTTTGTAAGTTTTACCATTTCGCTCATCAGAATCTTTCACTGTTCTTTTCAATTTTTCATAATTTTCTGAAATGGTTCTGTTTTCAAGAATTAATTTCTCATTTTCTTTCTTAAAATGTTCAACATCAGTTTTACCTTTTTCAATATTTTCTGTTAAATCTTTTATTCTTTCATTTGAAGCTCTGAGCAGTTTATCTTGATTTAAAATACCTTTTTCAGTCATTTCGACTTTCTCAACCAGATCTTGGGTCTTTTTCATTGTGAGATACGCATGTGTGCTGCAAACTTTGCATTCTTTCATACAATTTTTGCAATCACTCTCTGTTTTAGCGCAATCAGTCTTACCTGATTCACTGGTTGAACCACTACTACTGACCTTGCTTGTTGACTTAGACGCAGATTTGGAATCTACCTCTAGTTCCTTTGCCTAAAGCACTTTGTCGGCCATTTTTGTCAGGTTTTCTGCCGTCATTTCTTTGATAGTGCAATGATTCCTTCATCTACCTTCTTTGACTTTAGCTTTTCTTCTTCGGCTTTCTTTGCAGCATCTTGACGGGTGGTCCATAGGACAACCCTTTATGGTGTTAAAAGATGTGTTAATCCCTCATTTGATCACGTAATTATCTTGAATTAGATGACTACAGTTGCTTATGTTTCAGGTGCGTTTTGGAGCTTAAAATGGGAAAAACGCTGCTTCGGATGGAATGGAGTAGAACGGGTCACACGAGGATGGAAAGAAGAAACAAAACAAGAGATCCAAGGGCCCACCGTAAATTACGGTGGCTACCGTAATTTATGGTAGCCCCTAAAAGCTTCCAATTTCCACCATACGGCAGAAGGTTTCCACCGTAACAAGTTGAAGGCTACCGTAATTTATGGTAGGTACCGTAAATTACGGTAGAGCCAGCGAGGAAAAACATAACTGCCCAATTAAAACCGTTTTCAAGTGTCTTTTCATGTCACTCATGATTGGAGACGTTTCTCTGCAGTTTGTGGGCGAATTTTGGCTTTGGATAGTGTTTGTGAACATTTTCTAACATTCCGTTTTGTCTTTCGATTCGTATGAACTATAAACTTGATGTTATGATGATCCACCAAGCAATGTCCGGCTAAGCTTCTGGTGATCATCTTAGGTGAAGATTTTTCTATGACTCTTGTGTGTTTTTCCTTTATTTCTAGAATGATAACTTGGTGTGTTTGCTATGCTTATCATGGTGTATGAATATTTGATTGTAGCTTGTTAATTTATGTTTCAATTCTAGCCTAAATCGTACGTTCTTGGTGTCGTTGACAATCAAGATATCACGGGAAGGGTTAGGGTTGGATATTGATTAATTGATCATCGGGAAACAACCTCGCGTTAATATAATCTGAGTACTTTGTACCCTTTTATCACAACAAATGTTTATGCACGAGTTATGTCTATGTAACTCTTTCTTGTTGGAATTTCACACAAGTGTTAAAGGAAACCGAAACCTAAGATGGTCATTCTCTCATAATCTGAATTACAATCCAAACTCTTGATTTTTAATTTCTGCACATTAGATTAATTGTAGTTAAGTTACAAAGCTATATAATCAACACATTTTCCACAAACTCCTTGTGTTCGATACCCACTTACCGCCATCTATTAGTAGTAATTGGATTAAATTTGCACGTGACTACGGCAACACGTCAAATTTTGGTGTCGTTGCCGGGGAGTAGTGCGCAACGTGTGTTAATTTAGTAGTTTTGTTTTGTTATTTTCGGGTTTACGTTGGTTATGTTTAGTGTGCAGGTACTACAGGTGTATGCATACTAGGGGCTCTCACAAGTCATCACCGCTATTGTTCGATCCAGAAATTGAAAGAACTTTACGTCAAAACAGAGTTTTGTTAAGAGAAAACAAGTTTATTGGTTCACCTACTTCACCCGTTACACCAAGGAACATTATGGCAGATTCACAAATCCCACCTACAACGGGTCAACCGACCTCATCATTCATTCCTACATCCACACAACCTTCACCAAATACCACCATGCCTAACCCCACTACCGAACTTACTCCACCACATGATGTTACACCAACCAACATCACTACATCACCTATTACTACCCAAGTTGAACCTACCCGTACCTTTAGTCCTTCTACCACAATTCCACCATTTTCACATTTTTTTCCCTCCAACTACGAGTCAATCATCCTCTACTTATCCATTACCACAAAGCTCAACCGTCATTCATGCTACTTCTACATATCGACCACCGAATCCATCGGGTTTTCAATATTCGTCTCTTCCATTTGGGCAATCTTCAGGAATAGGAGGAGATGGGTATGATGATGGTTATGAAGAAGATTTTAGAGGATACGAATAGGAAGGTTTCTATTATGCGGGTGATGGAGGTATTTTGGGACCTCAAGGAGGAGCGGGTCAACAGAGTCAACCGCTACAACAATTTCAAGACACGGGTAGACTACCGGTTGGGTACAACATATTAGACCACAAGGACCGCAATTGCAACACCCTACGCCGTTACATCAAGTGCGTCCACAAAATACACAACCTCAATTTCAAAGGCCGATTCAACAACAACCGCCAATGCATCAATACTAATACCAGCCACCATTTGCTCCTCAAGGGCTTGTGCAAGGGCAAATAGGGTCAACCAAGAGCACCATTGGGTGCCCCTTGAAGACATCACCGGGAAGTAGTACGGGGAATCGAAGCTCATTTCTGACCTATTATCACTAACAATCCTTCACCGGTAGTGATTCCTCACCATGCAGACGGAAGAACTTTTGAAGTTAGAACAACCAACCTCCAAAGTTTACCAAAGTTCAAGGGGTTAGCAACGGAAGAACCTTACTTTCATTTGGAGACATATGACTCCATTTGCAATACCATTGGAGGTCAAGGGTTTTCGTCAGATGATGTCAAGTTGGTCCTCTTCCAATTCTCTTTGGAAGAAAAAGCAAAAAGATGGTTTCACACTCTACCCTCCGCGTCGATTTTTACATGGGCCGACATGCAACAGATTTTCTTGGATGAGTTCTATACTTCTCAAAAGACCAATGATGCAAGGAGAGGGTTGAGAAGCTTTCAAAAACTATCGGGGGAAATATTTCACGAAGCTTTTGAAAGGTTTAATATGATGCTACGGAATTGCCCTCATCATGGTATCCAACTTTGGGAGTTGTTGAACGCGTTTCACGAAGGGTTGAGTTCGGAGGATGCACGTGACTTGATGTCGATTACTAATGGTACATTCGGTACAAATTTTGAACAAGATGATTCGGCATTTTTAGAGCAAATGGCGGTGACTTCCAAAAGGAAGGCCCAATTTTCAAGACAGGCAAGGCATGTAATAGCAAGGCCACAAGTGCATGGAATAGAGAGTGGAGGCGTTCAAACTACGAATCAAGTGTACAACATGTGCACTAATTGCAATGAAATAGGCCACACGGCGGAAGTTTGTTTAGTAGGAATGGTTGAAGAACAAGTAGAAGAAGTCAATGCTATTCAAGGGGGTGGTTGAAACTTCAACATGAACTCAAACACATACCACCCCGGGTTACGAAACCATCCTAATTTCCGTTACGGGAACCCGGCGAACCAAGCTAATCCAAATTTTCAATGAGCTCAAGGTAACTTTGCATCTCGCCAACAATGCAATCAAGAGAACTATCGGGGTGGAAATAATTATGGCTACCAAGGGTAATTTCCACAAACGGGTCAAAGTGGTTCGGGTCAAAATTCATCAAGCGGAAACGAGGTTATGTACATGCTCCGGGCAATGCAACAAGACATGCAAAAACGGAATCAACTTGATGAAGTCCGGATGCAAAAAGACGAAGTTCGTGACAAAAGCATTCAAACACTAACAATTAGCAACCGACGTGGCGGAGTTGAAGAAGAACAAAGGTCAACTTCCTAGTGACACCAAGGTAAATCCTTCCCATAGTTCGTTACGAGGTAATAATTTTAATATTAATCATGTTAGTGTATTAAGAAGTGGCAAAGAATTTAAAGCCAATTTGTCACCGGGTTTAGTTGAAGGGGTGGTTGAGGATGTAACGGGGAATGAAAGTGAAGACGAAGAAGTGTCACCGGTTGTGTCTAAAGAATCAAATGTTAAAAAACCGGGGTTGGGTGAAAATGAAAAAAATGAAAAAGATGAAGGTGAACCGATTCAAGTCCCGTTTCCATCGGCTTTACTTGACCCAGGTAGAAAAACTTTATTTCATCAAGAGGTCCCCAAAAAGAAGAGTTGTGGGACATTTTCAAACAAGTTAAAGTTAACCTTCCACTACTTGATGCAATAAAACAAATGCCCGCCTGTGCTAAATTTTTAAAAGAATTGTGCACACAAAAAAGGCAACAAAAGAAGAAAATGCCTAAGCGGGTCGATTTAACCAGGCAAGTGAGTGCGGTATTGAATGGGGAGCTTCCTCCTAAGCTCCAAGATCCGGGTACGCCGTTAATAAATATCCAAGTTAGTAATTTTCAAATGTTAAAGGCGTTAATAGATCTTGGAACCGGAGTTAGCATTTTACCGGGGGGCTTATATGACCAATACGACTTTGGTCCATTAGCAAGGGTAGAGACAACTGTTGTGTTAGCCGATTTGTCTCATAAGCTACCTCGGGGGATGGTTCAAGATGTAATAGTGAAAATCGATGAGTTTTACTACCCGGTTGACTTTTTAGGCTTAGACTACTCATCCGCGAACCCGAAACAACAACAACAAAATGTTATTTTGGGTCGGCCATTTTTGAGCACCGCGCATGTTGTGATCGATTGTAGATTTGGTACAGTCGACATGACTTTTGGAAATCGAAAAATGAGATTGAATGTTTTTACTAACAATTCTAACTCTAATGGTGTTGATGAGTTTTTCATGGCAGATTTAGTCGATGGATGCAACCCGCATGAGTATGAGGAGGATAGTATGGATGTGTGTATTTGTGATTTTTCTGAACAGGTACATGCTTGTGCACTAAGGGTTGAGGAGGAGAAACAAGATGTGATGGCATTGAAGGAGGGTCGACCGCCATGGACCCACCAATTTGAAAGTTTGCCGGTGGAAATAAATTTGGGTACTAAACCATCATTGGAAGAACCACCAAAGCTGGAGCTCAAAGACTTACCAAGCCATTTGAAGTACTCTTTTCTAGGGGATAATGACACTCTACCGGTCATTATTGCCTCTAATTTAGAGTTGGCACAAGAACAAGCTCTATTGGAAGTCTTCAAAGAAAACAAAGGAGCTATCGGATGGACAATTGCCGATTTAAAAGGAATCAGTCCATCAATCGTCATGCACAAGATTATCACCACCGAAGATGCAAAACCAACAAGGGAAGCACAAAGACGATTGAATCCGAACCTAAGGGAGGTAGTAAAGAAAGAGGTAATTAAATGGTTGGATGCGGGAATTATTTATCCGATTTCGGATAGTACTTGGGTAAGTCCTACCCAAGTTGTACCTAAGAAGGCCGGCATTCAAGTAATCAAGGATGAAAATGGTGAACAAATAGCCACCCGACCGGTCACCTGGTGGCGTGTTTGTATTGACTACCGCAAACTGAATACCGCCACTTCTAAAGACCATTTCCCGCTACCGTTTATTGACCAAATCATTGAAAAATTATCGGGTCAAAAGTATTATTGTTTTTTGGACGGGTATTCGGGGTACAATCAAATAGCAATACACCCGGATGACCAACACAAAACCACCTTCACTTGTCCATATGGCACCTTTGCATTTAGGCGAATGCCATTTGGTTTGTGTAATGCACCGGCAACTTTCCAACGATGTATGATGAGTATTTTCTCGAACATGGTTGGAGAGTCGCTAGAAGTTTTTATGGATGACTTTTCAATTTTTGGCACTAGCTTTGAGTCTTGTCTCAACGAATTACAAAAGGTTTTAAAAAGATGTGTTGAGAAACATTTAGTGCTTAGTTGGGAGAAAAGTCATTTCATGGTGCAAGAGGGTATTGTGTTAGGCCACGTGATTTCGGAAAGGGGTATGGAGGTGGACAAGGCAAAAATACGGGTAATATCATCTTTGCCTCCACCGAAAAATGTGAAAGGGGTGAGATCATTTTTGGGACACGCGGGATTTTATAGACGTTTCATTAAAGGTTTTAGTGTCATTACTAAACCTTTATGTAAGTTGTTGTTAAAGGATGTTCCATTTGATTTTACTAATGAATGTTTGCAAGCATTTAATGTTTTGAAGGAACACTTGGTGAAAGCTCCCATCTTGCAAACACCGGATTGGTCAAAGCTGTTAGAAATCATGTGTGACGCAAGCGACACTACAATGGGTGCAGTTTTAGGTCAAAGAATTGATAAAAAAGCCAGCGGTGATATACTATGCAAGCAAGACGTTGTCCAAAGCGCAACTGAATTACAGCACAACCGAAAAGGAGTTATTAGCGTTGGTGTATGCTTTGGATAAGTTCCGTTCTTACATTTGGGGGAGCAAAGTGGTTGTATACTCGGACCATAGTGCGGTCCGATATTTGATGGAGAAGGAAGGTGCGAAGCCCCATTTGATTCGTTGGGTGTTGTTGCTACAAGAATTTGATTTAGAGATTCGAGATAAAAAGGGAAGTGAAAACGTAGTGGCGGATCACTTGTCTCGAATTCCGGTGGAAGGGATTGATGATTTGAGCGAGATAAATGAAAGGTTTCCCGATGAGTAATTACTAGCTGTGTCCACTTTTGTTGCACCTTGGTATGCCCACTATGTGAATTACTTAGCCACGGGTGCTATCCCAAATCATTGGACCAAGAAGCGAAGACAACAATTTATGGTCCAAGTGAAGCAATACATTTGGGATGAACCGGACCTTTTCAAAATCGGGCCCGATCAAGTTATTCGGAGGTGTGTGCCCGAAACGAAGGTGTTAGAGATCTTGACTCATGCTCACTCATCTGCTTATGGAGGTCATTTTAGCGGGCATAAAACGGGTTATCGGGTTCTTTCGTGTAGGTTTTATTGGCCCACAATTTTCAAGGATGCGTGTGAGTTTGCAAGAAATTGTGTGAATTGCCAAAGGATGGGAAGTATTTCAAAGAGGGACGAGATGCCATTGCAACCAATTTTGGTTGTGGAAATATTTGATGTATGGGGCATTGACTTTATGGGTCCTTTCCCGAATTCTAATGGGTTCTTATACATTTTGGTGGCGGTGGACTATGTCTCAAAGTGGATTGAAGCTCTTGCAACAAGAACAAATGATCATTCGGTTGTTTGTAAATTTGTTCAATCCAACATTTTTGCCCGTTTCGGTATTCCGAGAGTTATTATTAGTGATGGTGGGTCGCATTTCAAGAATTTCAATTTCGGAAAACTGTTGAGGGGGTATAGCGTGAACCACCGGATTGCTACACCTTACCATCCGCAAACTAGTGGACAAGTCGAAGTGTCCAACCGTCAAATTAAAGAAATTCTCATGAAGACGGTTCGAACGGATAGGAAGGATTGGTCGAGCAAATTAGATGATGCGTTGTGGGCATACCGGACGGCCTACAAGACTCCAATTGGTACAACACCTTACCGGATGGTGTATGGAAAGGGTTGTCACTTACCAATGGAGTTAGCTCATCGAGCGCATTGGGCAATCAAGACGGTGAATGCGGACTATGATGAAACGGGGAAGATGCGGAAGTTGCAACTAAGTGAGATAGAGGAAATTAGAGACGAAGCTTAAGAGTGTGCTTCGGCTTACAAAGATAAGCTTAAAAAGGTCCATGATGCAAAGCTGAGAAAGAAAACCTTTGAAGTGGGTCAAAAGGTGTGGTTGTACAACTCACGGTTAAAGATGTTTGCGGGCAAATTGAAAAGCAAATGGATGGGCCCATATGTCATTCGGCGAGTTGGTAGATTTGGTGATCTGGATATTCAAGATGAGCAAACCAACAAACAACAAACGGTAAATGGACCTCGGTTAAAGCCTTACTTGGAAGGAAACGATGTCAACAACTTGGAGCTTGACAAAGCGGGCTACATTCTACGCCCGGTAGATGATGAACAACCATAAGAGGCCCAGGTTTGGTAGTGTACATAGTTAGTATTTTATTTTGTTTGTTTTGTTTAGTTGCACATTTACTGTATTCGCTTGAAGCTCGTGTTTGAAACAAGTGTGGGGACGTTCGGGTTACGAATAGTTCTAGCATCGTGTTGAGGACAACGCGGGATTTTCAAGGGGGTAGGGTAATTTTCCATGTTTTGAAAAATATTAAAAAACATAAAAAATTAGAAAACTAAAAAAATAAAAATAAAAATAAAAACACTTTAAACTGTAGTTTTGGCGAAGTATAAACGCCCAGAAGCCAACGTAATTTACGGTATATACCGTAATTTACGGTAGGCCTGGGAAAATTTGGGATTTATGGTAAAAGGCTACTGCCTTACGGTGAGTATTTGTGCCAGAGGTCCACCGTAAATTACGGTGGCTACCGTAATTTACGGTAGCCTCTGGCGATTGAAGCAACGCAGCAGCAGCAGTTTTATATATATATATATATATATATATGGGGCCCCTAAAATGAAAACCACCTCCAGTTGTAAGAATCGTGAGAACTACACCGTACGGGGCGAGGTGGACCAAATTTTTTTTTCATAAACGTAGATGCGTATATTAGAAACACATTTGTAAAAAAAAATCAAAAAACACATGTCGTGTGTGTAGTTTTGTTTGCGTTTACGGGTACCGTTTTTTAAACAAAATTTACGGTACCCGTAAACGCAAACTTGTGGTGCTCAAAACTACACACACGACATTTTTTTTTTTTTGAATTTTTTTTACAAATGTGTTTATAATACACGCATCTACGTTTATGAAAAAAAAATTGGTCCACCTCGCCCCGTACGGTGTAGTTCTCACGGTTCTTACAACTAGAGGTGGTTTTCATTTTAGCGGTCCCCTATATATATATATATATATATATATATATATAGGATAAGGATCCGTTAGGAACCACCCTTTATTGCGAGAACCAGTGTGAACACATGACAAAATTGTAATTATGTGATATTTTTTATAAAACACGCACACCTGTTCACAATCTACATCTTTTCATTCTTAGGGTTTCTTTGCACCTGTTCACATGCTCCATCTTTTCATTCTTAGGGTTTCATTCATCGAAGCATATTTTTACATCTTTTAATTTTTAGGGTTTCATTCATCGGAGCATATGTTGTATACATCGATGACGGCGGCCGACGGCGATCACGTAACTCACCGGATTTCACGGTGGCGGTAGCCAGAAACGGTGTTTACGGCATCCTCTACATCACCATTTACATCTGATGTTCCTCCTCATACATTCTCTGATAATCCTCCTCATACATCTGATGCAGACATTGTTGGTCCATCTGCTGATAATACAGTTGACAATCACAATACACCTACAAATACAGAACATCAAGAGTTGCAGTTCATTCGATTTGTGACTAAAGGTATCTGCTGATAATACAGTTAACAGTCACAATACACCTACAAATACAGAACATCAAGAGTTGCAGTTCATTCGAATTGTGACTAAAGGTATTATGTTGAATGTAAATGATGTATATACTTTGTAAATGATATTATATTAAATGATATGCACATGTGCATTATATTTACTCTAAATGATGTATTAAATTATATGCACATGTGCATTATGTTGATTGTAAATGATATTATATTATATTAAATTATGTGCACATGTGCATTATGTTGAAAATTAGACTATGTCGATGTATGGATTCTGAACAATTGCCTTATGTATGACTATCCAATTATGTACAGAATGGTAGCAAACAAAGGGTCTTGGGTGGCAGACAATTACAACAAAAAAGGGGAGGTGACTGTGTGGGATTGGCAATGGAAGAACAAGCAGATAACCGGGGAGGCATGGGTGGAGTTTATGCAGCTTTTGGCGCTTCTGAGATACACCAGAATGAAGACGGGTCAAGATGGGTGGGGTTGGCACTCGGACAAATAAGTCGACTTTCAATGTTACAACCGTTAGAGAGGACTTGTGTGTCACAAGCGGGGACCCGTCGAGTGGCTTTGTAATGACCTGGAACGGTTGGGCTACACCTAAAGCCAATATGTTAGCATGGAAAGGCGTCGAAGGCAGGTTACTGACAAAGAAGGAGCTGGAAAAAAGGGGAATTCAGATCGGCAACACAGTGTGCCCGAGTTGCGGATACGAGCAAGAAACTGTTGAACGCATCCTCATTATGTGTTTGATGTCGAAAACGCTATGGTGGATGGTCGGATCATGGCTGGGAGTAAAAGATGTACATTCTTGCTCAACAGTGGCAGATATTCTTTCTTTTTCCTGGAAGCTGGATATTTCTAAAAAGAAGAAAAAGGCAGTCAACTGCATAGTGATGGCTACATTATAGAACATATGGTCGAGCAGAAATGAGAAGGCATTAAAAGTCGTGCAGTTTTCAAATGCTATAATACTGGAACAAGTCAATGAGTGTACTATGTTGTGGATGAAAGTCATAGCCAAAATGGAGTATTTAATGGAGAATTTAGTGACTGAAGAGTGGTACACCAGTGGTGTAAATGTAATAGAAAATTAGGAGTTTATATCTTTATTGTAAGCGTACTTCTCTAGTTCCTGGATAGAGTTATGGTTTGAATATATGGCATCTTGTTATGTTAAAAAAATGTCGTTATATATAAAATGATAATGCTCATGTGCATTATGTTGACAATTACATTATGGACACGTGCATTCTATTGACAATTACATTATGTATACATTTAATGACAATATGTTGTTGGACTCCTGATCCCCCCTGATAATGAACCTAATTCTTGTTCTGATGATGTTGATTCCAATGACACTGATGAAGATGTTGATGATGATCCAGAAGACCCCCTCCCCCCCCCCACACACATATAAATATATATATATATATATATATGAACATTAGCAATCTCTTAGACGTTCATCTAGATGTCGTAAATCAACCGACGATCCTCTATTATGGCCTATATATGATGTCAAACAATTTCTAAGCATTATTCGTCTTGTTTATAATTTTTTGTTTACAATCATTTTTTGTACTATTTGTTTAGATTTTGATTATGATCATGATACTTTGTTATCAATTACTTATTAGACATAATCATATGTAATTTCATTATTGACCACCTAACATATATTACCAGCATGGTTATTGTTTCGAATAATGCACATGTGCATACATGTTTACTGTTTCACCCCACATGTGCATTACCAACATTAACACATTATCACACAACTTTTGTGTTACAACAAGTAAATATAACACCCTCATCATAAGAATCACATAATCCGATCAACAATCATTATTGCACATATGCACCACCAACATATACTATACCAAACAACATATTACATCCTAAGTTAACAAATATAACCATCTGTAATGCATTATACAATACCAATATGTATGCTATTTCAAACTATGCACATGTACAGTACCAACATTCCCTCTACCAAACAACATAATACATCATATATCAACAAACATGATCATTCGCCTCTGATAATGGAAATTTTGTTGCTAGCTTCATCCTTATGTTCTTAAGTTGCAAGTCTTGAATTTCTTTATCTTTGCTGAATACGCAATCAAACTTTCACCACTCCCTTTATACATTTCCATATGTCGTATAGCAAACACCCCGCAAACTGTGAAGTAATAAAGGGATTTCGTTTACTTGTTTAATTTTTTTATCATGATTTCGCTCACTTGTCCTCCTCTTTATGATTTTTTCTTCTTCTTGTGCACCTACATGTGATATATTTAATGTGTTTACATAAATGATATCATTTAACGTGAAAGTAATAAAGGGATGCACATGTGCATAAACTCGCAGCTGCATCATCGAATATTAATCAACCTTTTTTTACCTCTTTATTTAACCGTTGTGTAATCATCTTCCATTGCATCCAACCATTTTTGACCCTTCATCCCTTGATTTCAAAATGTAGGTTACCTTCTTTGATTTTTTTCCGTTATTGATCTACGATAAAAAAAAATAAAAAAAACATAGGATTAACAAACATACAATCTCAATGAATATGTGCACTAACATTAACTTTATCATTACTATATACACTATGCACATGTGCATCAACATAAATTCCATTGTTAACATATTCTGGCAAATTATGCACATATGCATAACTATGCACATGTACAACAACATGAATGACCTTATTAACATATCCTGGCAAATTATGCACATGTGCCTAACTGCACGTTTGTATCCATATGACTGACCTAATTGAAATAATTTGGCAAAATATGCATTTGTGCATAACTATGCACATGTGCATTAACATGACTAAGCTTATCAACAGGTTTGCTTCGATAAAAAAATAATAGACAAAACAAAATTTATTTTTTTGATTTTACCTCTTTGTTTAACTGCCGCGTAATCATCTTCCATTGCATGTCGCATAATCATCTTCCATTGCATCCGACATTTTTTTTACTTTTCATCCATTGACTTCAAAAAAACCGTTACTTTCTTCGATTTTTTCCTAATGTTGATATACAATAATATACAAAACAAAAAAATAAAAAATAAGATCAGTAAACATAAATTATCAATCAATATGTGCATTAACGTTAACTTTATCATCACCATATACACTATGCACATGTACATAAACATAAACGACCTTGTTAACAACATATGCATCAACTTTATCATCACTTTATTAACTATGCACATGTGCATAAACATAAATGACCTTGTTAACAATCTACGCATCAACTTTATCATCACCACATTAACTATGCACATGTGCATTAACATAACCGACAATATCAACAGGTAATGTTTGCTTCAATAGAATAACCTAACCATTGCCAACTCAAATTCTGTATTACCACCAAATATATTTAAAATTATTCAGTAACAAAACCTACATATAAAAAACACACATACCTACCACATTACAAGTCGGTGTATCACAACAATTACCCCGAATCCCTCAAACATCATATACATCAACCCATTTTCGCAAATGCAGATATGAAACTACGATTTAATCGTCATATTAACATATAAAGGATCTAAATCGACAATTAAGCATCATGTTAGCATATGAAAGTGCAAAACCAAATTGTATAAACTTACAAATTCATAGAACTGTGTAGCATCATGTTACGATGAATCCATTAGACATTTGTTCTTCAGTTTCTCCCTATTTGTGCCACAGTCTTCAATGATTCTGTTACTATTGCCCTAATTTCGGATATATGATGAATATATGATGGATGATTCTTTTCTTGTAGCCCTAATTTGAATATATGATGAATTATAAGATCGATATTACGTTTTTTTTGGGGATTTGAAGTGTAAATTATAAGATCGATATGACGAATTTTGGGGGATTTGGAGTGTGACGTGAACTGAGATGATGAATTGTGTAGAAACTGGATCTGGACATGAACTGAATAAAAAAGAGGATTTAATTGTTGATTGAAGTCCAGTAAGAGGAGGAGTGGCAGCTGATTTAAATTATATTATGTATTTACAGTAATGCCCCTTGTTCACATTGGTTCTCGCGGTTCTCGCAATAAAGGTGGTTCTCGCATGAACCTTACCCTATATATATATATATATATATAATAAAATCACGTGAGAACTTCCCCAACCACACGAATTCTGCCTTCTCTCCTCCACATATCTTCACCTATCTCTTTCATTCAACCCCACAAAACCTAAGAAAACCCCACAACCCTTCTAACCTTCAAATCCTCATATCTTCTTCAATTTTTGGCCAAATCAAGTGAACTTTGGGTCTATTTTGGCTGAAATTTCACGAACGTTCTGATTTTGAGGAGAGATTTTCAAGAGAAACCTGTTTTCTTGGCCGATTGACAAACCCTAGGGCCAAAAATTTTTGGGGGTTTTTGAAGTTTTTGAGTTTCTTGTGTTTTAGCATCTTCAATCCAAGGTATGTGATGTTTATGTTCTACTTTTGATGATGCATTGTGAAGATGAAGGTTATTGTTGTTACTTGTTCACACATACTTGCTTGTTCTTAGTTTTTATCATGAAAAATTGTTACTTGAACATTGTTATGGTTGTAGATGTATGATTGATGTTAAAGTTGTGAATTTTTGGGAAGCTCTACATTGTAGAGGCACCATGCCCAATTTTTGTGAAAATGACTTATGAAATTTTGTGTTCACTAGCATCTACAACCATAGTAACAAGCAAGTGTGGGGATTTTTGGAAAAAGGGGACTGATTGTTGTGTTGGTTGTTTTTGTTTATGTTTGTGGTGTGTGTAGGAAATGGTGAGGACTAAGGAAAGAGTAGGAGCTAGTTTGTCTTCAAAAGGTAAAGGCAAACAACCGGAACAACAACCGAAGAAGAGGAGATATTTGGGTAGAGATGATGACAGTGAAAGTGATGAGGAAGAAGTGATGGAGTTGGACCCGACTGACAAACCAAAGTGGGAAGCGGGTCCGTTAGACGAGCAACCGGAAGAATGGCAACCTACATTATTCAATGATTTAATGAACAAGTTAAAAGACAAAGCTGCTGCGTTTATTTGTGAAAGAGAGGTTAGAGAAGTAGAGTTCGGGCCGTTCAATGTATTTGCTCAGTTTCGTGCCTTGGGTTGGGAGGCGGCACTTAATTGCTATGATAGAGACAATAAAAAATTGTTCATGAATGAGATTCAAGAGTGGATGGCCACTCTAACATGCAACAAGTACGACCGGCCGTCGCAAATGAAGCTAACGGGCACTGTGAATGGTATTGATGTGGATATGTCATTCGATACATTGCGAAAATTGGCGAAGTATGACAGTTTACCCGCATGTGATTATACAATACCGAGTCTTGACGATTTGCTTATCAAACCGGAAGCCCACCCAAGGTGGAATGACATGTTAGCAGCCTTGTTTTTACCGGGTACTTTTAGCGGTACATTGTATAGAAGGAATTTGAGGATTGAAGCAAAACTGTTGCTCACTATTTGTATTTTAAATATGATACCAAGAAGAGGCGACAAGCAGGAGGTGAGGTACCCGGAGATACCCGTTCTTTACTCGTTGCTCCATGGGTCTCCCCGTTTTCCAATATGGTATTTCATAATGAATCATCTTTGGATATGCCGAAATAAAGTGGGGAGGAGCATCATTCCATATTGTCGGATTATTACGGGGTTGTTGAAACAGTTTAAGGCTATAATATCGGATGACAAGGGAGCACCAAAAAGGCACAAGCCCTTTGACATACGGAGGATGGGTGTTGGATGGACCTGTGTTGAGTCGGAAAGATACCACAAGCTCAAGTCGGAAGGTCAAAGATGGAGTGCTTTGAAAGTTGATGCAAGGGCACTATTACCGGGCGAAGCGGATGAGCCCGAGAGTGAAGATGAACCCCCAAGTGGGAATGAAGATTACGCGGATGAACCGCGTGGTGAGCATATGGATGTGGGTCAAGGGGGCCCAGGTCGGGGATATGGTGTTGATTTCTTTGACTATACGGAGTGTTCGTACGAGCCGAATTGGGCATATGATGGAACAATGCAAGAGAACATCAAAAACCAACGTCCACCGGCATCGGTTTTTGACACATGGTCGGGGTCCGAGCGCACTTTCTTCGATCACCAAATGTGGATGGGTGCTAGCATGGAGCGGGAATTAAAGCACAACTTTGACCGACAAGAGTCGTGGAACCGCAAGCATGCTTATTCCCATGAACTAGAGATGAACAACCGGTATAATGATGATCAAGCTCGGCGGATGCATGCGGATTGGCATGCGGGGCGACCCGTGGTTGTGGATCCACCTCCGGTGGATTATGCGTCTCTACCACCTTATGATGGTAGTGTTTCATATCCGACACCGCCACTCCATCATTCGCAATGGTTGGATCCCCGTCAAGAAAAACAACATGGAGCCTCGCAACAAAGTGGAAGTGGTAGCGGCGCTTTTGCTTTCGGAGAGTGGAATGATATGATGTCTTCCATTTTGGGGCCTCCTCAGCCATGCTACTACTAGTCAGGTCGTGCTCCTTCTTGTATATTTCTATGAATATTTGTTATGTTTATGGTCGGGTGGATGGGTGGTGTTTAGTTTGTGATGTTATGTTTTGGGTTGTGCGAGTTGGTGGTGTTATGTTTTTAAAGAAAAAAATATAAAAATATAAAATGAAAAAGACAAAAAAAGAAATTTGGGGTATAAGATTTAAAGCTTTTGTTGATGTTGAAGGGTTTAGCGATCAATCCCTTCCAAAACCATACATTGGGGTCAATGTATCCCAAGTGTGGGGATGGGGGAAATTTTGAGGTTTTGAAAATTTTTAAATCAAGCGAAACATTGTGAGAATTTGAACACCTTGGACTAACTTCAAGTGACACAACGGCAACCCTTAATACCCTTTGTTCTTGGTGAGAGTTGAAGCCACACTTGTATATAAATAATGATTGTCTTTGATGAGAGTGGCAACGGGTGGGGGTGCATTAGAACTTGTGCTTGAATACTGTTCGAGGCCTTAGTTGAACATGAATGTAGAAAGGATAAGGGCATTTAGGTAGCCTCGTCATAGTGTGTGCGAGTGTGGGATTTGGACCTCATAAATTATATATATGAGCTTGGTAGTGACAGGGGCGGGGGTTTGGACATTTAGTTGCCCATTTTGTGCTTAAAGCCGATCATTTGTTACCCCTTAGCTAGTTTCCCAAAAATTTACCCGACTTGACCCAGTCTTATAGTGCTAGTAGTTGTTTTAGTAGTGTTTAGATATGTTATGTGAATGTTTCTCTATGCTTATGCTTAAAAAAAAACGAGAGAGAGAAAGAGAAAAAAAAATGAAAAAGCAATGAAAAAGAAAAGAAAATAATGGAAAAGAAGGATGTACGAGTTGTCTTGTATATAGTAGTTTATGTTTTGTTTGTCTATTTCATTGTGTAATAAAAAGACCGGGAAAAGTCCTTCGCTACTACATATATATTCCATTTCCTACCCGTATGCCTAGCCACGTTAGAACCTTAAAGCCCCTTTGATTTGCATTCATGTTTGGCACTTGTTAGGAGAAGGACCGATTTAGGTACAAGCTTATAGTTGTGCAATCACCCGTTTGCCTTGTCTGTTTAGCTTACAAATGCTAGTGCTTACTTGTTGCCGAGAGGAGAGATATAGCGAGGGGTGTGTTGTTTTGGGTGTTAAGAAAGGGTTAGTAAAAGGATAACAAGTTTATGCTTGATTTATGTTGATCGCTTATGCATTTGAAAATGGTTTTGATGGGTTGCTTGAGACAAGCAACGGTTAAGTGTGGGGATGTGACGGGTGGTCCATAGGACAACCCTTTATGGTGTTAAAAGATGTGTTAATCCCTCATTTGATCGCGTAATTATCTTGAATTAGATTACTACAGTTGCTTATGTTTCAGGTGCATTTTGGAGCTTAAAATGGGAAAAACGCTGCTTCAGATGGAATGGAGTAGAACGGGTCACACGAGGATGGAAAGAAGAAACAAAACAAGAGATCCAGGGGCCCACCGTAAATTACGGTGGCTACCGTAATTTACGGTAGCCCCTAAAAGCTTCCAATTTCCACCGTAACAAGTTGAAGGCTACCGTAATTTACGGTAGGTACCGTAAATTACGGTAGAGCCAGCGAGGAAAAATGTAACTGCCCAATTAAAACCTATTTCAAGTGTCTTTTCATGTCACTCATGATTGGAGACGTTTCTCTGCAGTTTGTGGGCGAATTTTGGCTTTGGATAGTGTTTGTGAACATTTTCTAACATTCCATTTTGTCTTTCGATTTGTATGAACTATAAACTTGATGTTATGATGATCCACCAAGCAATGTCCGGCTAAGCTTCCGGTGATCATCTTAGGTGAAGGTTTTTCTATGACTCTTGTGTGTTTTTCCTTTATTTCTAGAATGATAACTTGGTGTGTTTGCTATGCTTATCATGGTGTATGAATATTTGATTGTAGCTTGTTAATTTATGTTTCAATTCTAGTCTAAATCGTACGTTCTTGGTGTCGTTGACAATCGAGATATCACGGGAAGGGTTAGGGTTGGATATTGATTAATTGATCATGTGGAAACAACCTCGCGTTAATATAATCCGAGTACTTTGTCCCCTTTTATCACAACAAATGTTTATGCACGAGTTATGTCTATGTAACTCTTTCTAGTTGGAATTTCGCACAAGTGTTAAAGGAAACCGAAACCTAAGATGGTCATTCTCTCATAATCTGAATTACAATCCAATTTTGATTAGCAATTAGTTGATAACTTAGTTTTTAAATCAAACAATCCAAACTCTTGATTTTTAATTTCTGCACATTAGATTAATTGTAGTTAAGTTACAAAGCTATATAATCAACACATATTCCACAAACGCCCTGTGTTCGATACCCACTTACCGCTATCTATTAGTAGTAATTGGATTAAATTTGCGCGTGACTACGACAACACGTCACATCTCTCTCTCTCTCTCTCTCTCTCTCTCTCTCTCTCTCTCTCTCTCTCTGTTCATCTTCTTGCTTTAAAGATTCTATGAGAGTTTCGACTTTGACTGATGATGGTTCTACAATGATGTTGCCTTTCGGATCTAAATAGCATTCACGATCAGGATCCCATCTATTTGCTCTTTTGGCTTCTTTCCAGGCTGCGTAGATTTTATCCTTCATATGTAATGCTATCAACTTTCGATAGTTGTATTTTTGCTCTTCAGTTCATGTATCTTCTTTTAGATGATTTTGTGCCATGAATGCAAAGCCAACTGCATCATCTTCCGGCAAGAACTCACTCCAATCAAAACCTTCATCATCCTGAATCACAGCTAAAGCTCTCAACGTCTCCTTTGGAGTCTCCTTAATTTGCTTCATTCTGGGCGGCTCTTGACGATTTCGGTGATAAACAGCTTTCTTATAGTAGTCGTCACGAAACGGATTAGCTCTTTCATCCGCTGCTGAGTTTCTGCATTCCCGCTTGAAGTGCCCCTTTTGTTTACACTTGAAGCATGTCACCTTAGATTTATCAAAACCAAGTTTTTTCGAAGGCCCTCCAGTGGAATTTCTTCCCATGATCTCCATGAATCGTTGTGCTCTTCGGATTACGCTAGCCACGCACCAACATATATCGATTAATTCCATTTCTTCCGGATGAATCTGGTCATAATCCTCTTTTGTCAGATTTTTATTTCCGATTTTTCCGGCGACCAGACTTTCATATGATTCTAAGATCGAAGCAAGAAACACCATTTGTTGTTTCGCTGTCTCCTCATTGAAGTTTTGAGCGTTGTTTAGGTTCACAACGATGTTGCATTGAAACACAGTTTTGGGAACATTTTGTTGTTGCTGATTCCCTGGAACAGACAAAGAAGAACCTCCATGATAACCACTGCTGGGTGATGAACTACTGCTTTGTTTTTCTTGAGTCACTGTGTTTGAACTTTCAGCAGAAAATGCAGTTTTCGGCGAAGTGGTTTTCGGAATCATACTACCCCTGTAGTAGAGATTAACATTCTGTTGATATGGGGTGCTGTTTACTTTGTTCATTTTCTTGATTTCCAACTCATGACTCTCAAATCTTTCAATAAACCAGTCAACTGTCATTTCTGGCAGAGATTCCAATAACTTTTCAACCATCTCTTCTTCAATAATTGTGATCCCATGTCTGACGAGCTCTATCTTCAGATGGCAAAACCGCCCAATCATCTTTAATACATTTTCATTTTTCATGCATGCAAATAAGTCAAACTCCTTTTTCAACAGACGCTTCTTGTTTTTCACAATCTCTTCTCCTCCAATACACTTCTTTTCTAGCTTAGCCCACAAATCCTTTGAATTATCGTAGCTAATCAAAGAAATAATATCGTCTCTGACGGATTGATGTAACAGGGCTATACACTTTTGTTCAGCAATAAACAACTCTTGTTCGTTTTTAGCCAAGTTTTCATAATCTCGTCTTCCAATATCGTAACCATTCTTCATACACCGCCAACTCAGGTAAGCAAAAGTTCTCAACCAACCATCAAATCTGTTTGCCCAACGGTTGTAGTCTTCAATCGCCATCAGTTTTGGTGGTTTACTGTAAGTTCCATAGGCATTGTCGACACTAAGAGAATCTGTGATCGTCTTTTTCGGGTTGGCATTGGTGTTCGTGTTTTTCGATGTATCTCCAGTGTTATATGCGAAGATGTCGCTGAATGGGTTTAAGAAATCGTCTCCCATCTTGAAAACACCTGAAAAAGTCAAACACTTAGAAAAATTTCACAACTTTCAAAATCTTGAAACTAATGTACTTGGATCGAATGGTGATCCGATCGAATGGTGATTCGATCGTATGACACAAATGAGTAATGAACCAAGTACCAAATGTCGGATGAGTACAAGTGTCGAATGGCTATCCGATCGGATGGTGATCCGATCGAATGGTCTTTCGATTGAGGAACACTTGAACCTTTTAAAAATCTAAACCACAAAGCCAATTCGATCGGATGGTGATCCGATCGAATGGACGTGACGTCAGCAAAGAATATCAAGAACAATCTAGTCCAATCCGATCGGATGAATGACATCATCTTGTGCGAAGAACTCGACATAGTTTTTGATCAATTTGATTAAGTTTTAGTCCGAATTTTTCAATGAAACTTTGTAGGATTGTTCTATGTTCAATTCCGATCCGATTGATATCAATTTTACTCAATTTCGTCCGTAAAATCTTGTTTAATTTTGAGTTTTTCTGGATTTAAGGTGTGAAAATGTAAAAACAGCAAGAAAAGTAGTAGAAGATGAATAAATTGTCAGAATCTCCAGTGAGATTTGACTGAAATATGCAGAAAATGGAAGAAATCTTGGTGAAATGTCGTTTCTATATCCGATTCGGCTTCTCGAGGCTCTGATACCACTTGTGAGGCCACGCACGGGATATGTTCTAGTCGTAGAACGTAGCTGAATCAATCAGTGTCGAGGTGGAATCCCTCGACACCGTCAGAGAATCACATACAACAGTTTCAACGCTTAACATGTCTGATTTCATTGATTGATGGTGAAAGTACAGAGGATCCGGATGAAAGTCAGACAGACAGAGCTTCGCTACAATGATTAGCCAAAAAGTTCTAAACAACTAGCACTAACCAGCTATTTATAGGCAATTAGGGAAGGAGATAGTGTCACCCAGTCGGATGGTCATCCGATCGGATATCCGTTCGGATGACACTAGTCGTCCGACGGATTTCACTTTAACATTTACGCGCCGTTCCCTGATATGTCTAGACACAAACATACATATACATATACAAAAATACATACACATCACAAAATACATAAGACTCGATGCAGACGGAAGCTACAGAGATATGTAATAACAACGATAGAGGCGCAATAGTAGTTTTCAATAAAGTTTATATGGCAATGGTGAAAAATATACATAGGACGCAAACGAACTACACCGATATCAACTTCAATTAGACATAGGTGCCAGTATCGTAACTAACCGAATAAAAACCGACTGAATTCCCGCCGCGAAGCGTGGGGGCATATCACTCGTTATTATTATTATTATTATTAGCAAATGAAAAAGATAATGTTTTGTTTCACAAGTTTTCTTGTTCTATATATATTTCATTGTATTTGTTATTGATTATAAAAAAAAACTAGATATACACTCCCGCCGCGTTGCGGCGGGGGCTTAGAAGCGTCGAAAAACCATCAAAGTATTTCAGCATAAGAAAACATGGAGCTAGTCAAGTCTTTTAGATGGTAAATTGAAATCATATTCTTCGAGCAACGTAGGATGAAGCTAAACAATTTTATTCGGTATATAAAAACATGATATAAGTTAGCAACCTTAAAATAGTAATTTATTTATTTTTAAGTTTGTAGTGTCCAAACAAAAACAACATGATAATATCATTTTTTTCCTTGAAAGGCATATAATACAAAATATCAATATTGATTTGTGTTTGAATACTACAATACTTGTTCTTTTAACACATAGATAACAAATTTACAAATCTATCCCTTCGTCTTCCCTACACAGTACCATCATGCCAACATGTTAATCTTCTTTATTGCTACTCTGCCAACAAACCCACCTTTTTAAAATTCAATATCAAAAGAAAAAGTGCAAAGTTAATAACTATGAATTTGCAATAATTGAAAGTAACTAAACAGAGTAATCAAATCAATTGCAACTAAAGTAAAAAAACATCAAAACAAACAAACTAAATCAACTTTTTTGGTGGTGTGTGTACACAACAGCAAATTGATCATAAAAATTCAGACAAATAAATGAAATTGACATATCTCTAAAATTTGCAATCCAAAATTTAATTGTGCAAGTCTCAGAACGATGTCATCATAGACTGTACAATAGGGATTCTAAGCAAGCAACGAAACCCTTTTATATCGTCCGAGAAGGAAACCGGCCGGCAGCAAATCGACGTGTATCAACAAAAGTATCGGACCATTGTACAGACCCAAAACGATAGCGCCTATAACGAAGGCGGATACGGCCAGCTTTACGGCATCTCTGATGATATCATCATCATCGACACCGTACAAACCTACCGCCATCCAATCGACGGCCAGAGCTTCCGAAAACAGAAACCCTTTATGCTTCTCTCTATAGAACCCCCTATCTGTTTCACTCTTTACAAGAAGAGAGTTAGAGTAACTCCCACTCCTCAATGATGAAAGTATCAAACCCGTAAGTCATAGACGGTCGGAACCGCCGGTAACGAAAACGAAAACCCCAAAGGGAACCCACTGCCTATCATCTAGAAAAATAACACATGGTCGCCGGCCGTCGACGACAAAACGACAAACTTTTAGTGCGAGAAGGAGGCAACTGTCTTTAGAGAGAGAAAATGATGGTCAGTAAGGGAGAAAGGGAGAACATGAATTAAAGGGAAAGAACAGAGTAAAGATAATGGTAACAGCACAAAGTACACTTTATGCACTCCGAAACCAACCCACAGGTTTTTTAGACCTCTCAAAAACCACTGTACAACAATGATATGCACAAGATACAACTACCATTGCAAAGAATTGTTGCTAGTGTTGTACAAAACTTTAAGCAATAGGTACAACTACTATTGGAGTCCAATGTTACAAATTATACTATATATTAATGATAAAGGTTATGTTTTGTTTCATAAGTTTTCTTCTTTATATGTATTGTATTGTATTGTATTATTATTATTGATTATTAACAAATGATAAAAGATTACGTTTTGTTTCACAAGTTTTCTTGTTGTGTATATATATAGGATTCGGTTCAAAGACGAACCACTACCAGTTGTGAGAACCATAAGAATTCCTCTCATCCAGTAGAATTTTAATATATCATCTATAATCAATTTAATTCAAAATGTTACTTTAGTCTTTTTCTCTCAATATCTCATCATCTCTCTCTTATCTCTAAAACACATCACATCATCATTATCTCTCTCCTTTCGTCTCTTTTATAAGTTTTATATTTAAAATTGAAAAAATATATCTTAGGTTTTAAATTCAAACACCAAAAGTATTACGTAATTTAGAAAATACAAAAATATCGAAAAAGATATCTATTTCTTTTTGCTCTATTCTCCCTAATTATGACATAATGTTCTTTATAAAATGTAAGTTATATTTGTCTTATATGTTTATTAGAAAATACAATATTATCGAAAATGATATCTATTTCTTTTTGCTCTATTTTCCTTAATTCTGACATAATGTTCTTTATAATATGCAAGTTATATTTATCTTATATGTTTATTGAGAATTTCTATTTCATTCGTTAACGTTTGATGACTTTGCACTACAACTTTTTAAAAAAAGATTTGACAACGTGCATAAAAAACGTTTTGACAACATGCATAAACATTTACACGAACTGAGTATGAGAACACCACTATGTAAAAAAAAATAAATAAAAAAATGTTTTGACAACGTGAGTAAAAAAAAGTTTTTTTACGCCCCTGATCGCCGACCCAAGCTCCTCTAAACGCCACGCATAAATCTAATTTTTAAACGTATGTAAAAACGGAAGGCGTAAAATAGGTTTTACATACGTTTGAAAAATGTTTTTACGTAAGTTGTCGAATGTAAAATATTTTTTTGCGCACGGTGTCGAATGAAAAAAAAAGTTTTTAATGCCCATGATCGTCGGTCCGAGTTCCTCTAAACATCACGCGTAAATCTATTTTTCAAACATATGTAAAAACGGCACGCATAAATGTTTAGTTTTTACATACGTTTAAAAAATTATTTCTCGTAAGTTGTCGAATATAAAACAAAATTACGCGCATAGTGTCGAATGTAAAAAAAAATTGTGCACGGTGTCGAATGTAAAAAAAAATGTTTTTACTACACACGATAAAAAATGTTTTTTACACCCCTGATCGCCGACCCGAGCTACTCTAAACGTTCGTTGAATGTAAACGCTCAGTTTTTTTTTCTTTGATTTCCGTAGGTGTTGGGGCTTTTACGTTCAAATGACGAGGATAACGAATAAAAAATGAAGATCAAGATCAGATATTGAAGACGTTTTCTTTTTATACATGTAGTGTAATTTTTTGTATAAAAAAACATGTATTATAATTAATTTTTTTAAATAGATAATGTTGACATGAAAAGGGATGTACTCTATGATGTTTGATTGTCAATTCAACAAGTTGACATAAATAGTACACAGCTCAATTTTTTGAAAATACAGTTCTTTTACTATTTTTTTTATTTTTTAATCAATAAAATCACAATAAGACAAATCAAACATAAACAATTCAATCTCAACCACTCATACATTAGAGATCTAGGGTGGATAATGGTTCTTATAGTTCTCGCATCTAAAGGTAGTTCTTATTTTACCCCATCACTATATATATACATATATATATATAACGTTTGGATTTAGAGAAAATGCTCAAAAGTGTGAGAACGATGAGAACGCTTATGGGTCATCCGATCAAAACAATCCATGGACTAGATTGCGCGGTGGCGTTTTCGTAAATAACATCAATTTTATTATGTGGGACTCGCTTCATTAAGGGTAAAAGGGTCTTTTACCGCTCATATTCAAAACGCCATCAAATGATAAAAGGCCGTTCAAAAAAATAAAACGGCATTAAAAACAAAACGCCAAAAATTAGTGATAAAACGCGTTGAATATTACAGGAAGATGAAACAACACAGTAACTGAATTTCAGTTGTTAACATTTATTAGAAGAAAATTCCCTCCTAAATTACACGCCAAAAACATCATTATATAAACAAAGGTAAAACATAACTTCCATAATCACTTCAATCTATCCACTTCTGCAAAAAAACATCTTTAATAAAAAACGCCAACTTAACCAAAACGCAAAAAATGGCAACAATCGTTTCGTTGAGATACACTCTAGGAATCAGGCGATACGTCCTCCGTTTTGACAACAGAAGGAGGGTGTACGTTAAGACGGTCAGGGCAATTCTGAAGATGGAAGAGGAGATACAGAGGCGAATCTTATCCATTGTCATCGCTCTAGACAACGAATGCCATGAAACACATATGCTTATGAAAGCATTAACCAGGAAATTTGGACCAATCAAAGCAGATGTGAAGCCAGACCCTGTCATGACATCATGGCGTTTTGATGATGAAACACACAAGGTGACCGTTACATACGACAGCGGAGAGCAGGAAGTCTACTGGCTAGAAAACATCATGACAAAGTAGCGTCTGGGTTTCATGCAAGAATTGCATAACGCCACTTGTACCAACACAGAATTAGACTCAAAATTGGAGTTAATGCAAGACATGTTCAAGTGGAGACTTTGATGGAGTGTGTGAAACCCGGATGTTAAAGTGTGTTATATTACATGTTTATGGCCGTTTAGTTGATTATACGCTTTGAATATGTTGACTCGCAAGTTAGTGGTTTTTCAGGTAATACGCGTAAATCGGCGAAGTTAGAAAGTTTAGTGATGAAACGGGACAAGCACGGATGATTATTAAGACGCTTTACAGCATTCGAGACTTGTTCGGGTCCGAAATATAGCTTGAATGTGCAAGACACGCAAAAGAATAAAGTTTAGAGGCTGTTGGGTAATTACTTGAAACTTGAAATATAGCTAAACATGGATGTATGTAACCTACGGCTGGGAAAGGACAAAGAAACAGAGGATACGGACCGTAAGCTACGGTTTGCATGCGTAGCTTACGGTGTGAATACAAGGGCAGCGCACATGTTTTGTTTTTGTTGGGATGGCAACTAAAGGTTTTAAAAACTCCATTGAACAAGGGAATCCACGTGAACACATCTTTTGGGCCCGCAATCAATAGGGTTTAAAACTCTAAAACCATAGTGGGCCGTTAAGGACTTTTGATTAAAGAAAAGAATCATCACAAGGGGCCGCACATGGGCTTGGCAGAATTATGGAAGGAATTTCTTAGATTGGACCATAAATCAATTGCACATCATCATTATACTTTTGATTAAAGAAAAGTCTTTTGGGGTGAGACAAAAAGACTTTTTGAGAAGGCTTCACGTGATTTATTGATTGGAGTTAGTTGTTGTGATTTTCAACATTACATCATCATATTGGACGCACATGTGACTTGAATATTGGCAGCAGAGATAGTAGGGACTTTTGGAGAATTAATATAATTCACAAAGGAGGCTCAACATAAATCATCATCCTTCACGTGAATATATGGGCCGCCATATTCACAAGTGGGCCGACATTATCCTAGGAGTCCATTATTGTTTTAATAAAAGATCATCATCATCTCGACGGCAAAGAAGAAGAGGGTTTTTCAACCGGGTATCAAGCCAGTGAAAATCATTCAACCGAGATGAGCGGCTAAATCTCTCGTGGACACTCTGAGTGATTGATTCTTGTGAGACACATTTAATTCTAGTTTCTGTTTGTATTGAGATTTGGATTTGTAGTTGGGTGACAGCCGACTATTTACATTATTATATTATTTGTGTTACAGACAAATCCTGAGTGACAGTCAGAGTTATAATTATGTTTTGAATCCAACTATGCTTTTGTTGATTGAATGATTTCTATGTATGTTTGTTTTAATATTTATCTGGTCAATTAATATTAAGATTTTGAACAGCATAGGTAATTGGTAGATGTGACAGATTTACTATTCAATCAATAGCATCCAATAAAATCAGAGCACAGAATCTGAATCCCGGAGTGATCACCTTTTCTTATCATTGTTTATTACAACTCAATCTTTTTCTCAATTTTTATTCGTTAATTTAGATAATTCTTATAATCAGTCACACCGATTTTCCAATTCAGTAGTAATTAATTAATACTTTTCATTCAACACTTTCCACAATCCTCCTCTAGTTCGATATCCGACTTACTCTAGCTACTAGTTTATTTCGTTTTTTGCATGTCACTAACGACAGACATCAGACTTCAGAATCTTCAGGAACAAGAAGCTGATGAAGGTGAAGGTGATAACATGGATGAAGATCCAGATGAAGACTCCGAGGAGAAAGAAGATGACGCAAGTGATGGATACCATTCGGATAAAGTACCTTCTGATGAAGGCTTTTAATTTTTTTCCTCTTTTTTTTTCTTCTGTGTAATCTTGTTTTTGTTTTTTTTTTAAAGATAATTAAATGATATATTTCTCCCTTTATTAGCAAAACGCCAAAAAATATACTAAAAATGGTTATTCCTTACAAAACGCTAAAAATAACAAAAACTATTTTTCCTGCTTAATATTTTATTTACTCCGTTATAGTATTTTGTCATCTTGGTCTGCATAACGCCATTTAAAAAACGCCAAACTTAGAAGATGGGACGTCTATCACTTGTAAAACTGATAAAAGTTGATCAACACAGTAAATACAAAAACAGTAACTAAAAAGACAGTTACTTTATTACTATCATTTATTACAATAAAAAAAATCCCGACTAAACTACGCGCCAAAAAACTCCTATAAGAGAAGGGTCTACACACAATGAAATTGATCACTCCTAGAAAACACAAACACCATATCCTCTCGAAACCACTCACTTTAAAAAGCCAAAAAATGTTAGTTAAAAAACCCACAGATGGCAAAGCTTTCACTGAAATGGATTCTTCTTCTGAAGGGGTTATCTCAATAATATTTTGCTGAATGAGATGGACAAATATACAAGAAAAATAGACTAATGACGGTGATATGCCATCATGTGAGCTTTGTTCTTGATGAATATCGGCATGGAATAAAGGGATCAACACAAGTGTAAAATGCTATTTTGGACTCTATTATTAAAAATAGCATCAAGCAAGAGTTAATCTTCAATGACATGCCACCAAACAAGAATATCACACCAAAACACATGACGTCACTAAGCAGCTTAGTTTGAAAAAGACGGGGTTTATGTAGTAAAGTTGGCAGCTAGCTAAAGTATTCAAAAAACGTTCAAAACGCCAAAACAAATTCAAGAAGATAGAGGCTGACGACAGTGAAGATTCGGAAGACAAATTAGATTACCATTTTTTTATTTTTTTTATTTTCATTTTATAATTTTTTGATATCAAGTTATATGTTGTTTTGTTATCTAATTCTCTATAAATAAAATACATTATTATATAAAACGCCTAAAACTTCAAACACCAAAACGCTAGTAGTATGAAAACTGGGAGAACGGATGTTGGCAAAGCACCTTGTAAAATGTATTAAACGCCAAAAAATTCACTAAACGCCAAAAAAAATTGGTCTTATTGTAATCTTATGCAAATATTAATGACTCGTAGTGAATTATTATACAAAACAACACAAAACGCCAAAAAAATGACCAGAAAAACGCTATAACGCCAAAAAATTATCTATGTGACACAAAAACAATTAATTCAACGCCAAAAAGTTTAATAAATACAATTAACGCCAAAAAAAAAACTTACACGTCAGAAAATATAATACCGCGTTGGGAAAATAAAAGAATATTGAAAAGACAAAAAAAAACCCTGGGACCCTGATCATATCCCGCTCCACATGTTGGGCTAGGATGCGTTCTCACCGTTCTCACACTTTTGAGCGTTTTCTCCTGATCCCGTTTCTATATATATATATATATAGGACCGCTAAAATGAAAACCACCTCCAGTTGTAAGAACCGCGGGAACCACTTTCTGGCCATTAGATTTTGAAAATGGATGGATGAGATTAAAAGTAGTTAAAAGTAATATTAAATTCTTTTTGTCTTATTATGTCTTTAATATTTTAATCTAAAAAGTGTATTTAAGTAATTTTGTTTTTTTGTCTTATTAATTTTATTGTTTTTTATTACATTTTTGTCCTATTTGCATTAATTGTTTTTTTCTAAATCAGATTTTTTTTATTAAACAACATTTTGAAATCAGATTTTTTGATAAAAAAAATTTATGCGCGTTTTTTTACGACCCGTTTTTTACGCGCGTTTTTTTTACGACCCGTTTTACGCTCTGTTTTTTCACGCCGTTTTTGCCACCAGGTTTTTAAGTGCCGTTTTTATGCCCGGTTTTACGCACCGTTTTTTGTCGCGCCGATTTTTACGTCACATTTTTTACAAGCCGTTTTTACGCCCCATTTTTTACGTCCCGTTTTTACGCGCCGTTTTAGCGTCCCGTTTTTATGTCCCGTTTTTACGCGCCGTTTATACGGCCCGTTTTACGCGCCGTTTTTTTACGCCCCATTTTTTCACGCCGTTTTTGCGACCAGGTTTTTACGTACGGTTTTTTATTCCCGATTTTACGCACCGTTTTTTAGCGTCCCGTTTTTACAATTGACATAAAAAAGTTTTACTTTTTACATAGAAGTTTACGTTTTACGTTTTACGTTTAAAGTTTACGTTTTACATTGTACGTTTTACAGGTTACATAAAATTTTTTTTACGTTTTACGTTAAAAAGTTTTTACGTAAAAAAGTTTTACGTTTTGGGTTAAAGAGTTTTTACATAAAATTTTTCGTTTTACGTTTTACGTTAAAAAGTTTATGCTTTACGTTTTATGTTAAAAAGTTTACGTTTTACGTTTTATGTTTTACGTTAAAAAGTTTACGTTTTACGTTTTACGTTAAAAAGTTTTTACATAAAAGTTTATGTTTTACGTAAATTTTTTATTGTTTTACGTTAAAAACGTTTACGTTTCAAAATACAACAATAAACCAATCACAATTATCAATTATCAAACAACCCCAAACCCACAAAATCGCCATCATCGAACCGAGTTGACCGGGTCTGGTTTTGCCCCGACATCGAACCGAGTTGACCGGGTTTGACCAGTTGACCCAAATTGTCACGAACCACAATCTGACCCGTCGAACCACACCCCGAACCCCGGCTGGCCAGCTTTGACCGAGACCCGAAACCGAGCCGAAAACCCGACAAAATCTGAAGTGAACCCGAACCTAACCCCGAACCAAAACTCAAACCATCAATGTCTTCATCATCTCATCGGTTATCAACTATTAAACATCATTATGGATCTGGGAAAAAAATCTTAAAGAAAAAAAAAACAAAGAAACATGGATCTGGGAACCGGCCAAAAAAAACCCTGAACCAAAACGACACCGCCTGAATCGATTAGTACCGGCCAAAAAAAAAACAAAGAAACATGGATCTGGGAAATTTCTTAAAGAAACGAGGAAGTCAAAAAGATTTACCCGATTACACGGCTGCCGGATCTTTGACCCACCTCTGCCGCTGCTCCGATCGGCGAACCAACGCTGTCGTCCGTCGATCTATCCCCCCTCCGACTCGTCTCTCTCTCTCTCTCTTTCTCTCTCGAATCGGGTGGGTGTGCTTGTCTCCGTCATCACTACCCCCAAATCGGAGCGGTGATGATGGCGGCGGTGATGTCGCCGGGCGGGAAACGAGACGGGATAAGAAAGGGGGCAGCGGTCACCATCACACCTCCACGACCACCACCATACACCCAGAACCCATGCTTCTCTCACTACGAAACACACACTAAGTGGGTCTTCTTAAAAACTTATGAACAACAAAAATAAAGGCAAATCCCACATTTAGAGAGGGGTTGTTCTAAATCTAATTTAACTATTTCTCAATATGTTGTTTATTGAAAAAAAAAAGTCTAGGATTTTGAATGTGGGAATAAAACAGAGAGAGAGAAAGGATGAGATCTAGAAATTGTGAAAGAGACGATGAGAATGAGATTTGGTTTTATGTGGAGAGATGATTTAAAAAGGTGGAGGATAAGATGGTTTAAAAAGGTGGAGAGAGAGTCTGACCATTATAAATGAGGAGAGAAGTAGGGAAAAGACATTTGGTGGTAAAATGACTAAACTACCCTTTTGAGTGGCAGAATCTAATTGGTTGAGAGTGGTTCTTGCGGTTCTTACAACTGGGGGTGGTTCTTATTTTAGCGGCCCCCTATATATATATATATATATATATATATATAAGGGGCCTCTAAAATAAAAATCACCCCCAGTTGTAAGAACCGTGTGAACCACTCTCCACCAATCAGATAATGACAACTAAAAGGGTAATATAGTCATTTAATCAAAACCATCAAATCATCTCTCTCCTTATTAAAGTCTCTTTTAAAAGTCTTTTCAATTTCTCTCTCTTCACATTTCTCTCTCCTCTTTTTGTTACTTGATAAAAAAAGTTTTTGTTAAAAAAAATTGTAAAAAAGTTTTTGTTAGAAAAAAAATTAAAACCGTAAAAAAAGTTTTCATACAAAATGTAAAAAAGTTTAAAAACGTGTGTGTAAAAAAAAGATTTTTGTAAAAAAGGTTAAAACCGTAAAAGGTCTTCGTATAAATTTTTGTCTTTTGTAAAAAAAGTTTTTATGAAAAAATAAATTTGTAAAAAATTTTTGGAAAAAGAGTTTTTGTAAAAAAAAAATTAAAACCGTAAAAAACGTTTTCGTAAAAAAAAACGTAAAAAAGTTTAAAAAACGTCTGTGTAAAAAAACCGTAAAACGTAAAAAGTTTAACGTAAAACCTAAACTTTTTAACGTAAAACGTAAACTTTTATGTAAAAACTTTTTAACGTAAAACTTTTTCTACGTAAATTGTAAAACGAAAAAAACCGTGTGGTAAAACGGCGCCTAAACAAGGGGCGTGAATACGGGGCATAAAAACGCCGCGAAAAAAACGAGACGTAAAAAACGCCGCGTTAAAACGGGACGTAAAAAACGGCGCGTTAAAAAAACGACGCTTGAAAAAGCCGAGCGTAAAAAACGACGTGCAAAAACGACGCGTGAAAAAGCTGGGCGTAAAAACGGCGTGCAAAAACCGTCGCGCAAAAAAAATTGTTTTGTTAAAAAGAATTGAATTTAAAAATGCTTTTAATAAAAAAATTATGTTTAAAAAATAAAAAGTAATATAATAAAAGAAAAAAGCAATAAAAAATAATAAAGACAAAAAACAAAAAAGATTAATTTTACTAAACTACCCTTTTAGATTAAAATATTAAAGAAATAATAAGACAAAATGTATTTAATATTAATTTTAGTTACTTTTAATCTCATCCATCCATCTTGTTGATCTAGTGGCTAGAAAGTGGTTCACTCGGTTATTACAACTGGATGTGGTTTTCATTTTAGCGGTCCCCTATATATATATATATATATATATATATATATATATATATATATATATATATATATATATATATATATATACACATATAGGGAGCCGCTAAAATGAAAACCACCTCCAGTTATGAGAACCATGAGAACCACTCTCAACCAATTAGAATCAGCCACACAAAAGGGTAGTTTAGTCATTTACTACAAATGTCATTTCCCAACATCTCTCCTCATTTATTATGTCTGATCACTCTCTCTCTCTCCACTTTTTCAACCTCTCTCTCTCTTTAAAGTCTTTATCAGACTTTTTGTAATTCATCTCTCCCCAAAAATTGAAATCCCTCTCACTCTCTCCCAAAGATCCGTTCACCCACCTCCTCCGCCCCTGCAACCCACCCCCTCCTCCGTCAACCACACTTCCGGCACCCCCAAACATCGTTCACCACCGCTCCGATTTGGAGTTTTAGGGTTAGATGGTGGTGGTTTGACGGTGAACGATGGGTCCTGTGTTGTTATCTCCGGCGGTGGTTTGACGTTGATGACCTGTGTTTGTTATCTCCGGCGGTGGTTTGACGTTGATGACATGTGGTTGGAAGACGGTGGTGTGTGAGGTGGGTGGTGAGAGTTGTGCAGAGGCGGAAGGCGGTGGTGGGGCGGTGGTTGGTAGGAGTCTTTGCGACAGCCGCGGTGGTGTCCGGCCACCATCGCCTGAAAACGAACCGCCATGGCCACCATCTCCCCGGTCACCCTCGCCGGAAAATTCAAAGTCATCTCTCTGGTAAAAAACTTGTTATCAATGTTTCAGTTTGTTGTTGAATTCAAACTCATCTCTCTAGTTATAATCTTGTTATCAATGTTTCAGTTTGTTGTTTGTTGTTGAAAAGTTTAGATTTTTTTTGGTGGGTTTTGTTGCATCTGTTGATTCTTGGCATAGAAAAATTTAAAAAAAATAACCTCACCAACCATGTGATACTTACAGTCGAAGGTGGGTGTTTAGATCTGTCTTTTTGATTTTCATTCTCTGGTGGGTGTTTTGTTCTGTGTTCTTTGATTCTCTGGTGATTTGATTCTCTGCTGGGTTTGTGCAGAGATCGGTGGTGGTTTTGTGGGGAGACCGGTGGGTTTAAATGATGTTCATGTTCCTTCTGGGTTTTGAATGATGTTCAAGGTCCTTCTGGGTTTGATTGATGTTCATGTTTCTTCTGGGTTTGAATGTTGTTCATGGTCCTTTTGAATGTTTAAATCAGTTGAATCTGGTCCCTTTTGGAATCGGCGGTGATGATAAACAAAAACAACGGACGATGGTGCGGCAAGGACGGCGGAGGGTAGGTTTTTTAAACCTGCAACCCCTCTTTTTGCAGCCTTTTGATTATCCGTTAATCTGAGCCAAACCCCGTTTTTTTTCGAGATAAACTTTGTTTTGATGTTGTTGGTTTTTAATCCCCCCCCCCCCTAGTCGATGATGATAACGATATATCTGAGACATCTCCCGAGTTTGCGATTTCTGGGTGCGTTCGTTTTTGCGTAAAGAAGTTTTTGTAAAAAAAAAAAAGTTAACCCGTAAACTTTTTAACGTAATACGTAAAAAACGTAAAACGTAAAAAGTTTTATGTAAAACGTAAAAAGTTTTCACGTAAAACGTAAAAAGTTTTAAAGTAAACCGTAAAACGTAAAAAGATTTTCGTAAAACGTAAACGTAAAAAGTTTTACGTAAAAACGTAAAACGTAAAAAGATTTTCGTTAAAAGTTTTACGTAAAAACGTAAAACGTAAAAAGATTTTCGTAAAACGTAAACGTAAAAAGATTTTCGTAAAAAGTAAAAAGTTTTAGGTAAAACGTAAAAACGTAAATTTTTTTTACTAAAACGTAAAAAACGTTAACGTAAAAAACCGGAATTTAAAAATGCTAACGCAAAAAAACGTTGACGTAAAAAATCGGGACGTAAAACGCAAAAAACCGGGGCGTAAAATGTAAATAACGTTAACGTAAAAAACCGGGACGTAAAACGCAAAAAACCGGCGTGTAAAACGTAAATAACGTTAACGTAAAAAACCGGCGCGTAAAACGTAAAAAAACGTTAACGTAAAAAACCGGCGCGTAAAACGCAAAAAAAACGTTGACGTAAAAAATCGGCGACGTAAAACGCCAAAACCGGCGCGTAAAACGTAAATAACGTTAACGTAAAAAACTGGGACGTAAAATTCAAAAGACCGGCGCGTAAAACGTAAATAACGTAAACCTAAAAAACCGGGGCGTAAAACGTAAAAACGGCGCGTTGAAAAAACGACGCGTGAAAAAGCCGGGCGAAAAAACGGCGCGTCAAAAAACGAGGCGTGAAAAGGCCGGGCGTAAAAATCTTAAAAATTAAAAAAATTATAATAAAAATTTGATTTCAAAAAATTGTTTTACAAAAAAAATCTGTTTATAAATTAAAATTAATTAAGTCAAAAAACTAATTAATGAATAGGACAAAAAATGTAATTTAAAATTAATATATATAAAAAGACAAAATAGAGTGATTTTACTTAAATACCCTTTTGGATTATAATATTAAAGATATAATAAGACAAAAAGCTTTTAATATTAATATTAACTACTTTTAATCACATCCATCCATCTAGTTGATCTAAGGGCCAGAAAGTGGTTCCTATGGTTCTCATAACTAGAGGTGGTTTTCATTTTAGCGATCCCCTATATATATATATATATATATATATATATATATAGGGTAGGGATCAAGAGTGAACCCTATTTAAATTGTGAACAAAAACGAACAGATTCTGGCCGTTGGATGATAAGATCTTGATTATACTATTTAAATGGTTTTTTAATTACTAAAAAAAAAAAAAATTGCAACTACATAACCGTTTAAGGGCATAAATGTAAAATGAGATTTCTGAAATCACATTGAATGCCGCGAAACTTTGTAATGATTGAGTGGAGAAATTTGAAACCCGTAATAATAGGCTAGTCAGTTTTAGATTGTGTATAGATTCAACCTAACAAAACCATCTTTCAACACAATAATCTCTTTCGTCTAACATAAAAACAACCGTCTTCAACCTCTAAGCCTTATCGGCGATTTCTGCATCAGGGAAAAACTCAAAGAAGCATCATTAAAGCAAGGTATCATTACAAATTGTAGTCATCGTTCAAGGATTTTTACTGTTCCGTCTTTATACACACTAAATTTCGCATTCTCAAAAGCTAGGGTTTAGTTCGATCTGGGTAATCAGTCTTCTCGAACTGTTTCTCTCGTGATTTTGTAATGAAATGTTGTTATTTGGGTTATGTGTTCATATGTTTAAGCCGATTACATATTTGTTGTCTATACAGAATGTAGTATTTGTGTATTTTTATCACTTTACTGATTGGTATGTAATTATGTCAGTTTAGTAGAGTCTTCTACTTCAGATTCATAGTTTTGTGAAAATTTCATTTGAAAAAAGAGGTTGTTTTTAAATGATTTCACCTGTTGGCTTAACTATTTTAATTATACACATGTGTATGTGATAGTAGTACACATGTGTATACAAGTTTTTGAGACTCAAGGATTACATAGTATATGTGGGTTTGACGGGATACTCAAACTGCTATACCAATACACATGTGTAAGTTGTGGTAGTACACAAGTGTATACAAGTTGTTGAGACTCAAGGATTACATGGGATATGTGGGTGTGACGGGATACTCAAACTGCTATACCAATACACATGTGTAAGTTGTGGTAGTACACAAGTGTATACAAGTTGTTGAGACTCAAGGATTACATAGGATATGTGGAAGTGACGGGATACTCAAACTGTTATACCAATACACATGTGTAAGTTGTGGAAATACACATGTGTTTAAATACTGACCCGACTGATATGTACATATACGTAGGTTCTGTGATACCTGGTTTTTTTGTTTGTTATCATAGAATTTAACACTTATTCCGAAGATAGTTTATGTTTAATCAACTTTGGTTCTAATACTTTGTCATTTTTTATTGTTTTCAATGGTTTCTTTTAGGTGATTTAAAAAGATCGAAATGAGGACTAGTAAGTGCATTTATCAGTTACTAATGAACTAAAAATCTTTAAACGAGAGAGGCCTGCTTTAAAAGATGTTGTTGATATAAACATGTAGGGCGGAAAAGCCAACGTATAGCTGGTAAATGGAAATCAAGATTTGTAAACAAAGCAGAAGACCCAATTATATGTTCTGATGATGAAGAAAGTAAAGTTGATGGAATCATTGTAGTTTTAAAATGTTAATTGATGGGTTTGCTAGTAGTAAAAAGGGGAACGTTTGTGCGTCCCGATCTTCAGCGACTAACTGGCTTTTGTTTTTTGTTCAGCTGAGAAGATGAAGAAAGGTGTCATCCAGAAAATTGACAACGAAAAGGATACCCAGGCGGTGTCTGATGATCCTTTTGAATCACGTATTAAAAAGATACACTACACTAAAATTTGTTTTGGTTTTTATTTTCTGGTTGTCTGTTTTATTTTGTTGTATAACTCTTATTCATGTTTCACAGCAGAGAGGATTGAAGAAAAAAAAACGTTTTATTTTAGAGAGAGCTGAGTACTTTCGTAGACTAAAAGAGAAATGGCGTAAAGAAGAGGGTAAGAGTATTTAACATGATTTGTGTGTGTAAGGTGTATGACTTACACTTACTTTCTGACCATATGATGTTTTTTTGGTAACATGTATCAGGCCATAAGAATACAGTGGGCGAAAGTACAAATGCAGCGATTGATGAGGAGTTCAACATGAGTTTTGACGATGGTAATTCGACAACAAAGAATAAGAAAGGTAAGACCAGCAACGAAGGTAACGCTGTTAGTAGAAGGTTGTGCAAAATTGTTACATGTTTTTGGTAGGTACAGTCTGAGGTATGGTATGTGTACTTACAATGTTTATTGAATTACATGAACAGTTGGTAAGCCAGTAGAACAACCGGAAGACTGTCCTTCAGAGAACACGGAGTTACCAAACGAAAAGGACAATCAACCATTGAAACGGACAGGGAGACGAGGAAAAAGAGCGAACAAAAAGAAGGTTAAGCCAATACGGGTACCGTTCATGGAGAAATCAGAAGGTTAGCAATCAATGTGTATTGATATGTAAATGATAATATTCTGATTGGTGTTTTGGTTTGATTTTAAATTTCTTGAATATTTACTTAGGTGACAATAACGAAGAGACTGAAAACAAAGGTAAAAACGCACATATGTATAATGTGTTTAAACTTTTTAGATATGACTATCAGAATTGGAACGGTATCATATAATCTATAGTTTGACCCCGTTGGGCATTTTTTTGGGTTGACTTAGGGAAATGTGCTGATGCGAGTGATAAAACAAAGAAAAGAACACTACCTACCGATGCAAGTGAAATGAAAGGTATGTACACCCTTTCGTTGAGAAATTGAAAATATAATGTATGTGTACTAGTTTAGCAAACCCTGACGTTTTGCTATTTTTTTTATAACAGGGGAAACTGAATCTCGTTCAACCTTGCATAAAACAACATCTGGTGGGTTAGGAAAACGAAAGAGGAGTAACAAGGATGACAGAAAAGGTGGTAATTCAGTGTTGGTGAAAAAGTTACTTTTAATACACTGTTGTTTTGAGGAATCTGTTAACATAATATTTGGTACCTGACTATTGTACAGCTGAGAAGGGAGATAAAAAAAACCGTGTGTTGGATGAGCTGTTTAGGTATAAAACACGACATCGAAAGAAAGAGGATAAAATCTGCAAAGCGTCGAAGAGGAAAAAAAAAGCATCAACTACCCGGGATTAGGACGCGAACGTCACCAAACAAGTTGTGTGAAGCAATTAATAAGATGAATACGACGCAGAGGAATATTGTAAGAAGGATGGGCTTCGGTAAGATTCTGAAGCTGAAGGTGGATGAAATAAAATCTGTTTTAGGGCATTTTGTAGTAGATAATCTAGATACCAAACACATGGTGATTAGGTTAGGCGAACAAACGATTAAGGTAGACAAGGAATCCGTACAGAAACTGTTGGGCTTACCATGTGGGGGAATTAGGGTAAACGTTGACAACAAGGAAGCTTGTAAGCATCCGTTGATTTCCCGGTGGAGATCAAGGTTTAGTAGGTGTATCATTAGTTGCAAAGACTTGGTAGAAAAAATTACAGCTAACGAATATGAGGACGAGGAAATGTTCCAGCTTGATTTTGTGATGTTGTTCATATCGACGATGGTTGGCTGCACGATGAATGGCATAGCAATGTACACGTTGTTGTACATGTTCGACATGGATCATGGATTTAGAGAGCATGATTGGTGCCAGTTTATAATCGACGCTGTGAAAGTGTGTAAAAACCACTGGAAGCGGTGTGATAAAAACTCATGGTTCCGAGGACCCCTAACATTTTTAGTGGTATGTGTTACTAGTACCTGTTGTTTCTGTTTTTGATACTAATAATAGTTGCCATGAATAATATACACTGATGAAATCAACTTTCATCAATAACGATGCTTAGGGGTGAAGGTGCAATGCAAACAAGGCATGCGATACAACAAAAACTCATGTGTATTTCTCCGTAGTACATATGTGTATACAGTATACCCGTATACGTGTCACAACATACATTATTAACATTGTACATACTTACTTCTTTATTGTTATTGCGAAGCCACTAGTTACTATCAGAGCTAAGATGTACTACTTTATTATTGTTTTGTAGTTGCTATACCTGGACGGAACAAGGTCCGTTGGTTTTGATGATGAAATAACCGAGCCTCCAATTTCATACTGGAACACTGAAAGGATCAGTCAGAGACAACAAATGGAGATAAAGAATGGCGGATTAGGGTCTGTTTCTGTCAAGGAGCTGTTCAACGATGATAATGAATATGATACGGAAAGTGAAAGCTGGAAGCACAAACTGGGGTATCTCATCCTTTCTCGGTGGGTCGGTTAGATTAAGAAACCGAAAGCTGGAAGCACAAGCTGGGGTATCTCATCCTTTCTCGGTGGGTCGGATAGTCGATCGTCAACCAAATCGAGTTCTGCAAACAAGCCATTAAGTGAACCTGCTCATACATGGATCGTATGGATTATTCATCTTCAATTATTCATTTGAGGGGAGCCGCAAACAGTTTTGAGACCCTCTGACGTCAATTCAGATCAAGAGCCTAGCTAGATTCAATTCACAGAATTATTGCTGCGATCATATAACGAAATTTTCAGGAAGAACATTGAGGACTGACACGCTGATGTGCATTCCGAAAAGTTGAAAAAAATAGTACAGTGAACTAACAGTGGGAATAATCTGAGCCTTATTCGTCACACATGTCTAACGCACTTTTAAACTGAACTCATCTATTTTGCAAAAAAAGATCGGGAATCCAAAAAATAGGAGACAAGAATGCTGTTACTCAACAAAGCATAGAAACTGGATAAAAAAAGTTAAAAAAAAAAACACCCAGACTTCGGTACATCAGAAGACAAACTACATAAACATATAATCTGATACAATAACCAGCAGAAATGTTTAGAAAAAAAAAAGGCGAATGTTGTTACGGTTTACTGAAACTATTCTTCACTACCAGAATCCTCATAGCCAGATTCTTCGGTTTCTTCATCTTCGTATATCTCATCTTCTTCGTCGGTTGTCGAGTCGTCCTTAGCCGGCTCCCCCTTTTTGAGCGGGCAATTCCTCTTATCATGTCCCCTTACGAGTTTTTTGCAGAAATTGCATTTCCTTCTCTTTTTTTTACTAATCTTGATTGCTTTCTCACCTGGACCAACTGTTCGTTTATGCTTTCCACATCCTTTGTTGCGTATTTTCCGGGGTGCCGTGCAAGAAACCTCAGCTGGTTGTTTATGCGCAATTACATCCTCTATCACAACATCCTTTTTATTGATTGAATGATCGTACGGTATCTCACTGAAAAGCTTATCTTTAATAGCTTGAATCTGGTCACTAAACTCTTGTAATTTCTCAATATTGCCACACACCCTATCTCTACACATGTTCACGTTATCACAAATCCCGCGCCACAACACACCACTCCTACTTTGGTCGTCACATAACCTATTCTCCAGGAAGTGTACACTAGCTGGGATAGCATCTCTACACCATCTCGGATGTATGTATCTGGCTGGAATCTGAAAAATGTTGTGATGCCTGAATACGCAAAACACGTGTCGGCAAAGATACCCAACCCGGGTAAAACCCATGCATACACATGAAACTGTAAAATCACTTTTGTTGAAAGTTACCTACAATATTAACAAAGACAATTAAAATTTGTTCAATAGAAACAAAGTTGTGAAGATTGTAAGAACTGTAGACACTAAAAGTGTAACTAACCTTAAACTCATTTACAATTTATTTGGTGTGATCTTGATGAGCAACAAGATACGTATTAACTCCATCAACCATTCCTCTTTCGGCAACATAACACAAACTGTTAGACTTGTCAATCTCCTTTTGAACTTCCCAAAATAACGTGCGTGTATATACTTCATTGGCATGCCGTTCTATCGGAAACGATGTTTTGTAACGCTCGGGATTGGTTGTGTCCGTCTCATAAGACAGTTTACGTTGTTTGTTACGTATCTTGTCCGCCGATGTATCATAGCAAAGCATGAACTGTACCAACGTATTATGTGGGCTAGAATTTACTTTAAACATATGATTAGCACTTTCGCATCGAGAAGTGGTCTTCATAAGGCAACACATAGGTATATCACGAAAATAACATGGAATCCACTGTTCCCTTATAGCGTACATTTCGTTCATCCAAGCATGATCTTCCAAACCATACTCAGTCATGAGTAAATTCCATCTCTTTTCAAACCTATGGGGTTCTATGTAAACATTCCACACCAGTTTGTGGATCTGTTTCTTTAACTCAGCATTCGTTTCATCACTGCCCTTTATCTACACATAGGATATAGGATAAGTCATTGCATTAGTATCATAATAAATACACCCGTCAAACAACATACATAACTATACATACGTGTATATCGGAAAAGTCAGCTATTTTTTTAAACCTATACATGACACATACATAACCTATACCCATACACGTATTTAAAATCCATTTTCCATACCTTAGCAGGTATTTTATTGGTGATGTGCCACATACATAGTCTGTGTACAGACTTATCAAATACATTGTTCACGGCTTGCTTCATGGCGCAGTCTTGATCGGTTAATATGATAAGAGGTTGTTTTCCATCGTGCGCTTCTAAAAACTTTTGTAAAAGCCATGAGTATGACTCAATGGTTTCGTTGTGAATCAATCCAGCCCCGAATATTGTACACTTCTTATGATGATCAACCCCGGTAAAGGGGACAAAAATCATATCGTACCTACAAAAAAAAGATGAATAAAAAAAGTGTTTACAGTACCGACGTAGAAAAAAGCCAGATACTAAATGCAGAAAATATTTTAAAATCATTACATGTTTGTGTGATACGTTGCATCAAATGCCACTACATCTCCAAAAGCGTGATAATTTGTTTTTGAAACTCCATCACACCAAAACATCAACTGAAGTTCCTTTTCAACGATATGTGTATTGAACGTGTAATTTTGCTTGTTTTCCACACGTTCATTGAATTTGTCAACGGCCATTTGTGCATCTCTGTCACCAATGAATTCCCGGATATCTCTTCCAAAGTTCTTAAACTCGGTAGTCGTTCCACGAACATTTTGGTGACCTCCCTTTAAAACAACGTATATATTGTGTGCTTTCGTCGGGCCAATGTTAGCATTGCGACAATCAACAATAAACTGTTTAGACGCAAAGTCTAGCTTCCTTTTCTTGCGTGATAAATCTAAGTTCTCAGGTGCTGTTAGACGATGGTTGTGTTGTTCAACGAATTTGTAAACCACATAATCCGTAGATCTTCTTACTCGCCTAATTTTAACACATGCCTTACAATCTGTAGCTTTTATACTACGACATCGTTTCGGTGAACTAGTATTACCCGCTTCCTGGTCTTTGGGCTTATTAGCTCTAGAACACAAAATGTACCGGAGTTTGAATACTCCTTTAGCTTTATCTTTCTTTGACGTTCCCAAACGGGTCGAAAAACCAGCCCTATCTGCATAGTGCTCATACATACCAACTGCTTCATCAATTGTTCGGAATCTGGCTCCTTCATACGGTTTTAGCTCAGGAGGTACATTTGGTGTCCAATACTTTGTGCCGTTAGGACTTTGATATACATTGCTAGCAATAGACTCTAAAATATCAAACAAGGAATAAACATCAGCAAATACAAGTAGCATACACCACTGATTTCTTATGAATAGTTCTGTCCTAGGATAATACCTTGCTGCTCAATGTATGCTACCGTCACATGATCGTGTACTGCTTGTTGGTCGCTCGGATGAATTACCAAATCAGCTGGTCCACCGGGCTGCTCGTTCGCATCTGTAATAACACTACCCTTAGTCGAAAGTTTAAATTCATAAGTATTGTAAAAAAAAAATAATACACAACAAAAAAATATGAAAACTACAAATACGTCACTTCAATTCAGCGACACACAAAAACTAACTTGTATCAACAAATGTTTAAAACTTATACCTTGAAGATGACATGCTTCTGGTTCACCGCTCTGAGGTACTAACAACTTGGCGGCAACGTTGGTCTGATCAATCGTCTCTGACATACGTGTACCCTCTATCGTAGATTATAAATCTTAAATGTTAGTTAAACGAATCACTTGACTATACAGTCATCTATTAAAATTACGTCGACATTGGATACATAATTGTATAAACAATTGTTTTAATATTATATCTGTCGTAAACTATAAAGCTTAGGGTTTATGGAAACTAAACCAAACAATACACAGCTATGTAATCAATTTATCCGACACTTGAATCAAACTTGTATACACATATTTTTTAAGAATATACCATGCTGTTGTTCTCTCGATCGTTGAGCGGTCTCATGAATTAGCGAATTTGCAGAAATAATATTCTTACCGTTCGAATGTGTCATGCTTTGGCTGAATTGCCTGTTGATAATCTGAAGAACGAATACGAATTGAATGATGGTGATGAAGAACGAACAGGAAGATTTGGCGCAGATTATGATCGATACAAATTTGAAATTGGTCATCATGTTGAAGCGTGGGTGGTTTTTATCAATAACTGCCATGAAAAATATAAAAAAAGAAAATTATATATAAAATTATAGATGTTAAAAGACGATCCTACCCTTATGTTAGATTTAAGAAGATCTATGGCCAGGATTTGTTCGTTTTTGTTCATTACTTATGAAGGGTTCACAAAAGAACCTAATCCTATATATATATATATATATAGGTAAAGAGTACTGTACAATATTGCTTATCGTACATTACGTACGCTTCAATCTCAGCCGTCGGATCATATTCCCACATTTTAAAATCGCATGTTGTTTTTTTTATAACAATTTCGCATGTGATAATTTTTTATGAATTCGCATGTTGTTTTTTTGTACCAATTTCGCATGTGATAATTTTGATGAAATAGCATGTTGTTTTTTTTATAACAATTTCGCATGTGATAATTTTTGATGAATTCACATGTTGTTTTTTGTACCAATTTCGCATGTGATAATTTTGATGAAATAGCATGTTGTTTTTTTGTATCAATTTCGCATGTGGTAATTTTGATGAAATCGCATGTTAAAAAACCAACATGCGAAATTGTTACAAAAAAACAACATGCGAATTCAATGCGGGATGATGATCGGACGGCTGAGATTGTAGCGTACGTAATGTACGATAAGGGCATTTGTACGTTAACCTTCCTCTATATATATATATATATATGTATATATATATATATATATATAGTGGAGGGCTCAAATGAGAAGAATTTTTTTTTGTAAGAATGAAAATGAAGAAATTTCAACCAATAAGAATGCTTCATTTTACTTCATTTATTTTTTGTATTTAATATTATTGTAAGGGTATATTGTTAAACTTAGATAGATCATTAATTAGTAGTCTTCCTTTTTAATAGCTAACTATATTAAATTTTTAACTTATTTTAAAAAAAAAATATTTTTTTTTCAAAAAAGAAAAAAACTAATTTAAAGTGTAGGATAAATTACGAGGCGTGTAGGATAAATTTCAATATGTGTAAGATAAATTTGAAAACGTTTAGGATAAATTTTGATGTATGTAGGCAAAAAAATTAGTGTGGAGGATAATAGTCTTTATGACTAATTTTAATCAAAAAAATAATAAATAAGATGAGAGAAAAACAATTTAATATTTTATAATTGTACTATTTGTAGCGTTGCCTCCAAAAGAGGGACATGTCACAATAACTAAGATAATCTCTTAAAAAACCCTAGTGCGGAAATCATTAAAGGATACGTAAAGGAGGAGTCGGAACCGAGAGATTCTAGCTTGTTTATTGTTTCTATCAATATTATATTTTCATCTTATTTTTATTTACTAATATATTTTCTTGAAATTTATGTTAGATTATTCGTTGCTGATATTCCGGTATTAAAAGCTCTTGTGTCCTTGGACGAGCTCAGTATGTTACCATCACTATACTACACCAACGATGAGTGCACTTGCCTTAACGTGTTGTGGAGAGTGATTGCATTGTATCGTGTTTTATATATTTAAAGTTTGATAAACGAGTAAAAAGTGCTAAAAAATATAAAAAAATTATACCACGTTCGACACACGTCAATACACCCATTGAGGGTTGCACGATGATGATGATGAGTGTAAACTCATCTGTGATGCGGATGTGTTGATTATTTGTCTTTCGATCTACTTGTGTTGATTACCAACACAAAGTATATGTGGGAAAAAGCATATAATGTGTTGGTTGTTGTCTTTACCTACACATAAAATAAGTGTAATGATGTGTAGGCTCATGACTGTGGATATTGATGGATTGGTAAAATTCCATAGCTTAATGGTTTTCATTTCGGTTAATTACACGAAGTTACTTTCTAGAATACACTACTTTGATATGGTTTGTGTTTTGCAGGCATTGACGGGTTTAAGGTAGATTTTAGAGATTTACTGAAGCTTTGGGTGGATGCTAGAGAGAACATAATTGAAGAAAATGCAAAAAGAGGCAAAACTGAGCTGAACTCTGTGCCAGAAACAGTCCAGACTTCATTTTGGCTTATCCTGAGCTAGAAAATGAGTTTCGGGGCTTATAATATATGCATTTGGGGTAGCTCGACGAGACGACTCAAAATATAATGTTTTGAAATGCCAGAAATTGACGCATTATCTGTTGCACACTGGCTGATTGGTAAAAACGGGATTTTTTTAGAGAAAAAGAGGAAGGGGAGCCGACTTTTGATAGATGATTTAATATAATTCATCATCACATCAATATTTTAAGAAGAGGACAAGAAAGTCAAAATGCATATCAACACACTTGGGACATTTTGGCAGACTTCTTATCGAGACAACATAGGGAGGAGCAACAACCCATGTGAGATAATTAATGTTCATTATCAACATCAATTAACTTGATCATCACATCATCATGTAAAATCACAAGGGAATCGAATCTTGGCAGCCACCAATACAACTTTTGAGGTGCCTTAGATTATTTTGGGCTCTTGAATCACTAAAAGAAAACATCATCATTCTTCGAGAGGGGCAGCAGCAACATATACGAATTTTTGGGCAGCAAAGTGTCGAGATTTTGGGCTCCTGGACTCACAAAAGGGCAGCCCATTATAACGAAATATTGACAACATATCACCACGAAAATAAGCAGCCGGGATACATCCTTTTTATCACACAACATCATTATAATCATCATCGATCAAGCACCCAACAAAAACCAATCATGTCTTCATCACTATCTCAAGCTTGTGATCGCGTCCATTCAACAATGAGCGGCTAGTCTCGTCGGTTTCACCCCGGCGTAGATGTTGTAAGATTTCTAGGGTTTATACATTTGTATTTTAATTTGGTTTTGTGACAAATTGTTTAGTATTTGAAACTTATGATAATTGTCGTGCATTTGAATTGAATTTGTGAATTGTCGAACGATGATAAAGTTATGACTTTGCGAAATGAATTTGTGCACTTATGCCTTATCGTAGGTTAGGATTTACATGTCCGAGGCAACGAAGTGCATTACGGTCCGTTGTCTATGACGTTGATAGCAATTGGCACCTAAGCTTCGTGATAGTAATCCGTTAATCACTATATGCAATTGAATCAAGTTAAAACATGTAGGAACCCTAGGTCTTGCAATTATCGAACCGGGTGTGATCCGTATTCTCAATTCTTGTTTCAACTCTCTAGTTAGTATTTTAGTTGCAATTTTAGTTAATCAAAAGTGTTTTAGATAATACCCATTGTCGGTTCATTCCGATTTATTTTCAAATCAATTGAACAAATAAAATTAGCAAACTTCATAATCACGTTGTACATTGTTTGTAAATAGTCCAACTAATCGAACGGGCTGTGCGATACTGACCACCTGCTCTTCGTGGATACGATACCTGACTTACCCTAGCTACCTAGGTTTAATTGGGTTTTTGACTGATCGGGACGACACGGTCACGTCAGATATAAGTCATTACCCACACATAAGTTATATGTAGGCATATAGCAAATTATACCTACACATATGTGTGTTGCTAAAAGCCATTTATATGTGTGGTTAAAAGTACAACAACGTGGAATCCGACGTGGCAGTTGACGTGACATCCAACGTGGCAGTTGACGTGACATCCAACGTGGCAGTTGACATGGCATGAATATATGTGTAGGTAAAAGCAATCTTATGTGTAGGTAAAAGTAATATTATGTGTAGGTAAATGCTGAAGATATGTAGGTATTGATCTTAATTTGTGGTGAAAAAAACATTGATGTGTTAGTAAATATATTTTAAATTGTAGACATTAACCACACTATATGTAGATAAATATTCAATATGTACAAACAAATACCAAAGCAATATGGAAACATACGTGAACAAATTAAGATTCTTAATTAAACTAACTAGGGGTATTTGATGTCGCGCGTTGCGCGACATTACAAGTTAGATTCATTCAGGTACGATTGCAAGCATTGTCTAGGCATACGACTTCTAGTCATTAGGCAGTCGTAGATGTGTTGAGTTTCAAGTATGATTAGTTCAAAAGAAATGACTTTAGCGATTCTAGTTCTAGACTGCTATCCCACCGTTGCTTCTTCTTTTAGGTGGACAAAAGGGACGTCTTCACCGATTTAAGTTTTAGTCCGCCATTCCGCTTTTAGCTGGCCTTTTCGGTGGCGGCTCTGAATCTACAAGTGCCTCTTTGCTGAGGTTTCCATGTTTCCTTTCTGGGCTGGTGTTGTTGGGTGGGATAACTTAACTGCGGAAGTATGGCTGGACGAACTTGTTGCGACAGTTTCAGCAGCTATGTAAGTGGCTTTGTTAACAACACATTTCAGGGAGTGTGTTCTCTTGTCTCTGTAGTTGGATACTCATGAACGCTTAACAAAACTGTTAAATTGTTTGTACCAGTTTCACTGAATTACTGCATATAAAAACCAAAACAGTTAACAAAAGTGCGATAAAGTTCATGATCAAACTGTAATAATAATCATAAAACAAAGCTATGATTGGTTTCATTAATACTTGCCTACTGCAGGTCCTGTAAGGCAACTCATCTCATCAACTTGCTTGTTTATTGTATGCAATACATGAGCTTAACATAGAGAACTTTACTCATCAACTTGCTTGTGGTAACCAGCAAGTATCAGATGAGGCACAAAAGATCTCTACAATGAAATAGATAAACTGGTCATTTAGCAAGCTGGCCGAGCAAGCCTTAGACTAATTTTATCTTTTTTTTAAAGGTAAATATTACTCCTTTAATTATTTCCCCGGATAAGATTTGAACACAAATTTAACTACAATCAATTTTTAATTACTAATCCTTCAAAGTTGACTTATGCACTATAATCCACGTTAACAACAACAAACACTCTCAGACATGTTACTGTGAAACCAAGTTTTAGATCTATAACCAGCCATCACCATAAAAATAAAAATAATGCTTAAATTTACATATTTTTTTTTTTGGAAGGTGACTTTCTATGTACTTGACCAGTGGTCACCGGGTTCATGTCGAAGACAATCCCCCGTCAGCCCCGCATCTGAGGACGCGATGTTCGATTGGGCCCCGGCCTCCGCGTAAGCTGACTTCCGCCCGGAAACCATACTGCCCCCACACGAGAGACTCGCTGGGGTAACAGCTGGGTAAAACCGGGTTGCCCTCAGGACCGCACCATGCCTCGGTAGGATACGATCCATCATTGGGACGTCCCCCCCCCCCTAAGGCCACGAGTGGGAGTCGAACCGGTGACCTCCAAGGAGGGCCGGCCGACTTAACCCAAGTGGGAATACCCACTGGGCCACGAGGGGAGGATGCTTAAATTTACATATAGATTCACATGGACAAATAGAGCCAGCAATATATGGACAAATAAAGCAATATATGGACAAATAGAGCCAGCAACATATGAAACAGGTTTAGAAAAAAAAAGGTGGTTTTTTAATTCAAGTGACTTTTACTCAGATATCATAAAAAGGTATCCTTTTTCCTCATAAAATGTGTTGTTTAGGGATGAGCTCGGTACCAACCGGTACCGGTACCGAAAATCCCCAAAAGTGGGTACCGGTACCGAATACACCCGGTACGGTTCGGTACCGGTACGGTACCGGTATTTGCGGATAAAAACCGGTAAATACCGGTACTGAAAATGTCAAATGTTAGTACAGAAAAATACCCGGTTCGGTAAATTCGGTACCGGTACCAGTTCTGAACCGGTACCCGGTACCATTTGCTCATCCCAAGTCGTTTTTGTCAATTTATAAAAAAAGCTTAACTTAAAAGAAAATTGGTCAAAAAGTCGAACACGGCTCCAGCCAATGGCCATAGCAAGATGGCTAGACCTGCAAACGGAACACAAACAGTCCAGTTCTTTTTATAAAATTACCACTTACCAGGTTTCCGATGAGTCTTCACTTCATTGCTAGATTAATTTATAATATTGTTTTTGCTGCAAAGACGAACAAATAAAAATCATTGTCAGCAATGGGTCGTTTTAGAAAAAAAAAACGGGTTATTATCAAAATAGGATCCTGTCGAAAGGGCTCTTTTTAGAAAAAAAAAACTGATGGTAACAAATAGCATACAAATGTCATTGTGGTTCCTATTTAGACCTGAAACCCTAAAGCCGCAACACAAAAGCGTTGGGCTTTTTTGTCCCGAAGGTGATCATATAACTTTTTTATACATCTCATAGGTTTGTAGCATACTCTACACAAAATTTAGTTATAAATAAGGTTTATGCATGATTTACTATATGAATTTCGTAAATGTACAACCCTTGTAACTCTATGTATAACGCACAAAACCCGCCCCGTATAATAGGTGTGCGCCTCAATAGCCTTTTAATCCCAAAAAATGTGCCTCTGTTGTGCTTTATGTAAGACTCATGCCTTATGCCATGGAAAGTGCAAACTTGCGCCTTGCCTTGCACCTAAGGCGCGCTTGTTAAAACCAAGGAATCAGAAGAAGCACCTTAAGCCTTATACTTTTTATTATGTAAATCGACTAATGTGCTCTTTAGAAGCTAAAATAGCCACTACAAAATGTGTAGATTGACTGAAAACTTGTAAATTTGTAACTATAGTGAGTCAAAGGCTACTCCCCCAATCCAATCACTTGATCATATATCGTTAATATTGTGTTAAGGTTTTGTTTAAAAAGTGTGTAGATATATTACATATCTAGAATAAACCAAACTCAAATATGCATCTGAATTCTAGAATAACAAGTCACATGTTGCAAAAAGAAAACGTTACCTCACCTTCCCATATGAAGGAAACTAAGAAAAGATGGAACTGTCTACATCTTGGTTGTCAATGTGTCATCTTACAACTCGCCAAATGAATTCCCAACACCCAAAGACTTGGTTCAAGCATGCCCATAACCTGAGAAAAGAAAAAAATTCCATGTTAGACCACATAACTACCATAGATACAGCATTGACACTTCAAACAATATATCACAAATAATCATCCTTGATCAAAAATCCATTCTACAAATTCAATCCAATCACTCTGATCTATCAATTAACACAAATAAAGTTAAATGTATATCGTAATCCTGAGCTCGTTTGAGTTGGTGTTGAACCATCCAGCCTATTTCTTTTGAGCTTCAAGTGGAACACACCCGCACCCATGGTTTTAAAAAAACACTTGAGGCGTGCGCCTCAAGGCGCGCCTCGTGGCGAAACGGCAAAAAAACGAGTCTGTGGCGCGTCTCATGAGGTTTTTACTGCATATGCGCCTCAGAGGGGCTGAGGCGCTGCGCCTCAGGTGCGCCTCATGGGATTTTCATAGTTGTTTTTGATGTTTTTGACTTTTTGTGTCAATTTCAAGCATGTCATGTCTTTTTTATGTATGTTTTTGATGATTTTGATGAATCTGATGATGAGATTAGTTGGTATTATTATTTTTATAATACACATAATTTTTCTATTTGTTTATTAATGCCGCCTCGGCCTTACGCCTCGAGGCTTACGCCTCGTGAGGCAAAGGGAAAACTCCTCGAAACCCGTTTCCGTTCTTTTAAACCTTGCCCGCACCATTGTCCACCACGTACCGAAGGTTTATTTTTTCCCATTTTTCCACAATGAAGCCCACTTTTGGTTAATAGTTTTCATAACGGGTCAGCTAAAAGTTTTGATATTGGGTAAAATGGAAACAGGCTGAATCGGTGGAGTGAGGAAAACAGGTAAAAATCACCGGAAGTGCATAAAACCTCCCATGTCGTTTATTTCCAAATTTAAATTATCGTTGTAACAATAAAGTTAATTATATTTAATCATACTTAAAACAATAACAATCTGCGAAATTTTTAAAGAAACTGTTTTGACCCGTTACCCAACCCACCAGACTCGCCCATAAGAAAATTGTTTAAACATATACAAGTTAAACTTACGTATTTGTCCCGAAAAATAGTCATTAAGGATGATCGGAAGGAAGTCCTTTGATCAACGCCTTAACATCATGCCAGGCCCCGCCTACCTGAAAAGATGCAAATCTTTAGATAACCTTTTATGATAATAGAAGTAATAATACATATTTTGACAGCTTCTTCTCAGTTTTGCCGGGTTATAAAACCTATCTTCTCCTCCATGTCTCCATCCAAACTGCAATCCAGCGCCTTAAAAATACTGAAGTTTCGTATAAGAATACTGAAACTGTTTTCAAACGCGAACCCAGAGAAGGTAAAATTGCTAGCAGGACCACCTGAAGTACTTGGCTGGGCTACTGAAATAAGTAATGGCTGTAATTACTGAATTCAAACGAAGAAAAAACATTGCAAACTTTACTCAAACGAAGAAATCCAACAATATCCGTAAGCAGAAACTCCTTTCTTCATCTAGAGTAAAAGACATTAAGAATATTAAAAATTAAACAAAAATATATATATTAACACTATTTATGGTTAGTAGAAATGATATTAATACTACGAACCACTTTATAATCCATATAAAAAAATAAAACAAAAATGCAATCAATATAGAAGTATGAGTTAACAAAGAAATTACCAGCATGTACCCTCCTTGTAGTTGGATCAAGTGTTGCAAACAACCAGCAACTGAGCAAGAACATCAGCCCATGTTAACTGATTTAAAAGTGTAATCTTTCCAACATTCGTGTATCCAACCTATATAAATAAAGGTACGTCAAGCGATTGAATATACAGGTAAAAAAGAAGAAAAAGATATCGAGTCAGTTTTTTATCCCTACAATTGACACAACTGGCACATGTGTTGAATGATGTCTTGTCCAATATTGTTTCCTGTATTTCTAAACAGATTCCAAATCTTTTCTAAGAACACCAATCTGTCACAGATCAGGTACGCCATACAAATTTAAAGTCATACAACACACAAAAACTGAATTATATTTATTAGTATTGTAAAAGAGGTTCCTTACTTGACTACGTAAAATATGTTTCTCCACTTCAATTTTTCTCCCACATACCTTTGACTTTTCCTCCTGATCGACGTTCAAGTTGTGTCTACATGTTTCTTAGTCTTAGTAACTGGTACTCTATTTATGCCAATGCAATCTGGAAATTAGTTTAAATATAAATTTATAAAAAAGATGTTATATATAACAAATAGTTTAAGCTAAAGTATGTAATATTACCTATAAAGAAGCTTCATGTGCTGCTGCTCGCTGGTCACATATTTCAGGCGTAAAATACAAAAAACATCAGGTGAGATGTATATGTTTTCTAAGAATGTGTTTGATAATTAACGAATATTGTTTAATTATAACATTCTCAACGACGCTGGAAATCTTTGACCAAACCTTTGGCTATAAGATGAGGCTACAATTTATACTCTTATTCAGTTTCATACTTTTTTATTTAAGAGTTCTGCAAACAAAAGGGATACCATATATTCAACAAAGAATGCTACATTATTATAAAGATTAACAGTCAAAAAGGAAATTCTTAAAAGTTGTAAGTTGGTAATTTTATAATATGTACTACAGACATGCTAACCAGACTTATCCTACCACTACCACGTAACACCCGTATTGATAAACAAAGAAAACCAGCAATGTGAAAACAATTAATAATTTGCTAACGGCAACAACTGCTATACCATAGAAAAGAACAGTTATTTTGTGAAAAATAAGAGCTTTTGCACCTAAAGAACCGTTAATTTGTGAAAAACGCTGCAAATTTCTCTCAAAATGAAAACCCTAATACATTTTTTCACAAACTCCACAAATTAACACCAAACAATATGAAATACAAAAGCATAATCAGTTATAAGGAACATATTCGCACCTTTGATAGTATGAGGCAAAGAGAAAGAAGGTGAAATAAGAACTCGTAACCATAGATCTGGCGATGTGCATCTGAAAAACACCTAAACGCGAATTCAAACTTCAAGGCATCTGGTATTTTCAATCTACATAACCCTAAACTTTATTTTAGCATTAGCAAAGGAGATCAGAGATTGGGTCGACCAGGTACGTGCTCTCTCTCTTCATTTCTCTTCAAGCCCAGTAAAGGGTGTAGGCGGATGAGCGGGAATTCAAAAGCTAAAATGAAAATTTTGGCCGCCCAAAGATTGGATGAAGTGGGTTAGGGTATAAAGGTATTGTTGGAAACGTATAAAGGGTATTGTGCTTTAGAGAGTTGTACATCATGCTTTAAAGGTGTTTTAAGTAAAGTGGTAAATTACATTAAGTTGTCCTTGCAATATGCTTTATAACATAGTAAAGACATAGAAGTATAGATAAGATCATGTTAGTGGTTTGGGTGAATAATGGGCGTTTTTCGTCATGTGTCAGTATAGTCAGCAAGGGACATTATTGGACGTTTTTCTAAAATGGGTGTAGTGGGGATGTGGGCATTATGTTAAACGGTGTAAAGAATTAAATAAAAATAAAAAAACCTATTGGATTAAAAAAGGGAATATTAAATGCTATTGGCCAAACACAAATGTTGAGAGCGTGATTTAAAACATGCCAAGGGAATTTTTTTTTTGACAAAAAACGCTGAATAACGCCCAGGGGCGGGTGCCGGACGTGATTAGGGGGATAAAACGCCCAAATATAACCCACTACGGATGATCTAATATAGTAAAGATTATGTTATATATAAAAGTTTGAAAAAATAAATTATTATAATTAATAGAGTAAATTATGATTTTGTCCCATGTGGTTATATCACTTTTACCATTTTAGCCCAATAAAGAATTTTTTATCATTTGAGCCTCTAACGTCTTTTTTTCTAACCCTTTTAGCCCTAACACTAACCTCATCCATTAAATATTAGGGGCCAAAAGAGTTAGAAAAAAAAAGACGTTAGGGGCCAAAAGGGTTAGAAAAAAGACGTTGGGAGCTCAGATGTTTAAAAATTCTTTTTTGGGTTAAAAGGGTAAAAGTGATATAACCACATGGACCAAAATTGTAATTTACTCTAATTAATATAAACTAATTAATAAATAAAATACGAGCCGAGTTGGAGTTTGAAAAACTACCAACGAACTGAGCTTGAGCTTTAGATGGAGCTCGGAGCCCTCATAATTTATTTTTTATGTGTCCAATATATACACATATTTTACATTTCAAAATATGTTTAGGTATTTTTTTACCACGTCATCTCAAAAAAAGATTTAATTATTTGTTTTATTTGTATTCAATATCTACACATATTGTACATTTTTAATATGTGTAGATATGTTTTGTCACATCATCTAAAAAACATATATTTAGTTACTTTATAGGTATGTAATATCTACACATATTGTACATTTTTTATCATGTGTAAGCATTTAATTTGCCACGTCATTTTCAAAAAAAATAAGTCTATATTAACTTAGTTTATCTACATATTTTTTTTTAATTCTTATGTGTTAGTAAACATAATCATTTACCTACATATATATTAGTTTTTTTTACATATGTGTAGATAATTTAGCTACACATGACGAAAATTTGCTACATGTGTATGCAATTTTGGGGGGGAAATTTTCCCACCAATACCAAGTGTGGCTAAAATTTATTACCAACACATATTAACTGTTAATCATTATGAAAATATATCATCAACTATTACCCACACATATACGAACATGTGTAGGTAAATACCCACACATTTACATGTGTAGGTAAATTATGTGTGGGTAAACACCCCAATTTCTTGTAGTGTGACCATTCTCTCAGAAAACGGCATCTGAAGTAAATCGTCTACAACTGCTGATTAAACGCCAACCGAAGACAACAAAGAATAGATGCCAAGTAGCTTATTATGTACCAGGAGAGCATTTTCTATGTATATACAACTTGGTGATCAATAAGGTCATCTTAGATGTGTTTTTCTCAACATCATCGACCAATACAACCTGCCTATTAAGTTTGGGGAGAGCATCTGCTCAACATCATGGACCGAAAGAACACCGATTTTTTATGTAGCTTACTAAAGAAATCCCTAATATACCAAACTCAAATCAACAACATCCAACTTTAGTCCATAGAAACCAGTCACATAAATGGTTGAATGTAAGCCCTAATTTTTGTGACTGGTTTCTATGGACTAAAGTTGGATGTTGTTGATTTGAGTTTGGTATATTAGGGATTTCTTTAGTAAGCTACATAAAAAATCGGTGTTCTTTCGGTCCATGATGTTGAGCAGATGCTCTCCCCAAACTTAATAGGCAGGTTGTATTGGTCGATGATGTTGAGAAAAACACATCTAAGATGACCTTATTGATCACCAAGTTGTATATACATAGAAAATGCTCTCCTGGTACATAATAAGCTACTTGGCATCTATTCTTTGTTGTCTCCGGTTGGCGTTTAATCAGCAGTTGTAGACGATTTACTTCAGATGCCGTTTTCTGAGAGAATGGTCATAGGGGTGTAAACAAGCTTAGAGGCTCGAGAGCTACTCGTGATCGACTTGGTTAAAGGCTCGAACGAATCGAACCTTAACAAGCCCGAGCCTGAAATACAAAGCTCATTTAGGCTTGTGATCCTAAATGAGCCCAAACAAATTTTAGTTTTTTTTCTATATAATATAATATAATATAATAATAATGATGATGATAACATTGAGGAGTCGAACTTTGACTCGTTTAATGCGATATTGAAGAGCGTTTGAACCAAGCTTTTAGCTTATTTGAGATTGTTCTCAAAATATCTCGAGCTTTGGGTTTTACTCACGAGCCGAGCTCGTGCTCAAATAAGTAGGCTCGAATCGATCCAAGCTTGAGCTCGAACTCACAAAAACACGCCGACCTCGAGCCTAGTCGGGCTCGGTCTGACTCGTTTACACCCCTAGTCATTGTTATGTTGTTTCGTTTTCATTTGATGATGGTGATCAAGTGCTCATTGGAGATTTCAGTTTACTCCTTGCACCCGTTAGGGTTTGTATTTTTCGTATTTTCTTGATGATGATGATGACTGTAGACTCATTTTAGACGTGGTTTTATTGCAAAAGCAACTTGGTAATAATAGATATATAATATCATATGAGATGGATTTGTACTATAGCAATTGCTATTGTGTTAGCAATGATGATGCATTGTTCTTGACGTGGCAAATCAGGTGGCTTGAAAGAAGCAACTAGTTACAGCAATGATTCTACGATTCTGAACCGCTCATTTGAAATACTTAATAAAACGTTATTTGTTAATTTATTAAGTTTTTTGGTGTGTTTTTATTGTTGGATGGGTTGCGTTGGCTTTTTGAGTGATCAAAAGCCTTGCATCTTATTTACTTGGGCATAGTTTCTTTTTCTTATGTTAAGACCATCCGTAGTAGGGCGGTATTTTAAAAAAAAAAAAATTCAAAAAAAACGCCCCGAAACGCCCCCCCCCCATTACGGCAGGCGTTATTTGGCATTATTTTTGAAAAAATTGCATGTAGGCGTTTTAAATAAAACGCTGAAGTGGGTCAAATGGAATTTGAATGTGGCCAATGGGAGTGGTCCAAGGTTTGACTAGCCAATGAGCAACTGTTTGCTTTTTTTTTTGTTTAATGATTGGAAGGGGCATTATTAGGCATTATTCCCACTACGCCACTTTTGCAATAACGCCCCATGCTGACTGGACTGCCACGTGTCGAATATGGACACATGGTCTAAGAATGGCGAGTACAAGTGAAGGGCAACTCCTTGAGCATCTATGAACGTGTCATAGAAAAAATAATTGAAATGATAGAGAAAGTAAAGTTGCGAATGTCCATCAGAATTTGGCGGATGTATAAGTAGCGATTGATGTGCTTTACGCTGACAAACTTGATTAGACTACTATATTAAATGTTTTTGTGATTGATTGTAAATTTTGTTTAAATTTATTATACAATCAATCAAATATTTAACGTTTAAAGTTATTATACAATCAGTCAAATATTTTACTAACTTTAAGATACCTTTCATTAGCGTTAACCGCACCGCACCGCAACGCACACGGCTAGAATGCTAGTTTAATTTTAGTTTGAGAAAAATGCCCGGATAGTCCCTGTGGTTTCACCTTTTTTCACCTATAGTCCCCAACTTTCTAAAACTACCTGAATAGTCCCCAAGTTTTCATTTTTTGTTCCCGGATAGTCCCTGGGTCTAACTTCAGTTACTTTTCTCTGTTAAGTGGGTGTTAAGAGGGTGTGAAATGACAAAAATACCCTTTCCTTAAAAGGCCAAACCACAGGGACTATCCGGGCATTTTTCTCTTTTTATTTATAAAATCCCACCACCACACTTCATCTTCAATCTCCACCCACCATCACCTTCCTCCACCCTCCACCATCACCCTCTCTCTCTCCCTCTCCAATTCCGGCGAAAGTCCGGCTACTCACGGTGGAACCAGGGTTTTCCGGCCGTTTTTCACGGTGGAACCAGGGTGTACCCCCTTAAACCGCACCTCCCGAGACCTTTTCCAGTGTCGGTTTTCCGATTCGAGCTGCGGGGATGACACTTTCAGCTCCGGCAGCCGCATTTCAACAGGTTCACTCCGGTAACATCTGAACTCGTCATCTTCTTCATCTCGTTTTTCATTAGATCCTTTTGGATCCACCCCTTTTCTGGTTCCTTACGTGATTTACAGGTGGTGTCGATAGTGGTGGTCGATGGAGACGACGATGGTAGACGGTGGTGGCGTTCCGGTAACAGCAGCGCCGCTTGCGGCGGCTTTGGTTCATACGGGCTTCAAGTTTTGGTTTCATCTAGTTCAACTCAGGGTCTCGTCGGTCCAGGTTTGGAGTCTCGGCTCGTGTCTCGGTTTGATACTAGGTTCAGTTTCTACTCGGATCAGATTCAATGTTCGGTTCCAGTTCGAGTCTCGGTTTAGTTTCTGACAAGTGATTCCGGTGCAGGTTAGTCTTGGTTCAGGTTTTAGTTTTGAGTTTACTCGGTTCAGTCTCCGGTCAGTTTCATTTTAGTCATTTTTGTACGATTCGTTGCAGTGGTGGTGACTCCGGCTCGAGTGGTGATTCAGTTCAGTTTAGGTCTTGGTGCAACTCGGTTCGGTTCCGGCTCGGGTTGATGGTGGAGGGTGGAGGAGGGTGATGGTGGGTGGAGGTTGAAGATGAAGTGTGGTGGTGGGGTTTTATAAATAAAAATGAAGAAAAATGCCCGGATAGTCCCTGTGGTTTGGCCTTTTAAGGAAAGGGTATTTTTGTCATTTCACACCCTCTTAACACCCACTTAACAGAGAAAAGTAACTGAAGTTAGACCCAGGGACTATCCGGGAACAAAAAATGAAAACTTGGGGACTATTCAGGTAGTTTTAGAAAGTTGGGGACTATAGGTGAAAAAGGCGAAACCACAGGGACTATCCGGGCATTTTTCTCTTTTAGTTTGCAACAAGTTACGAAAACTTTCATAAACAAGTAATATAAAATTTTCAGTGACTTAAATTAAACACATACTAAATTCTCTGCAACTATTAATGGATTTAATCATATTATAAATAATTCATAGAATGGCAATTAATTTATTGCTTAAATTGCTCCTTATTTCATATATATTGCTTATATTTCTCTTTAATATATTGCTTAAATTGCTCCTTATTTCATATATATTGCTTATATTGCTCCTTATTTCATATAAATTATGTAACGCTTGTAATAGAAATAAATAACACAAGTCCTATAATTGTAATTATACACTCTTTATCTATACTACTTTATTAATAAGAGAAGTGGGTTTCTACCCTTATGGTAATTTTACATTGTATACACATTTTTAAGCAACGTGTATGATGAAACAATGGTTAACCGGGTAGGTTAACTCACTGGTCTCGTCAAGAGGGTTAATCCCTTCTTTCCGAGGATCGCCGGCTGGATCGTCTGGTGGTGGGTTTCCTGCACAAGGAAACAAACCGTGACTCGCAACAAGGAGGATGGGGTGGGGGGTGCTCCTTGTTACCACTCTCCGGCGTGAGAATCAGTAGTTTGCTTGGGAAGCAAAGTGTGATAGTAGTAGTATTGAGAGAGTTCAGAAGTGATACCTCAAACCTGGTTTGGGGTGGGTATTTATAGCCGAGGAGTGAAGGAGGGTAGTTGAGTAGCTAGCCTGACATCGCACAGCTATTTGCAGGTGTGTCAGACCTGTCGGATACTGTGGTGATGCCACGTCCTACTGTGGTGTCAGACTGTTGTATACACGTGGGCCGGTAGGCGACTGTTCCCAGTGCCACTTGCACTGTGGTGTCAGACCCACTTGCCTTGTAGGCAGGATGCGGTGCCAAGCCGCATCGCTGCTTGCGGTCATTGATGTTGTTCCCGCGTTGGTTGTTCCATCCATGATTTACGCGGGGTGCGGTGTTATGCCGCATTGCCTGCTGAGTGACTGTTACTGTTGTCCAGATCCCTTGTCGTGACGAAAATGTTCATAGGATGCGGTGCGGGGCCGCATCGCTATGCGTTACATTAGTTTCCGTCCTTAAGGTAAGTCTTCTCATCACTGGACAGATTGGACCGCTGTGTTCGCGTGTGCCCACGCGGACACAGGTGAGTTTATTGCTGTTGGAGGTTTTTGATGAGGGTAATGGTCTTTCGCGGTCATGCTGACGCGAGATCTGGGACCATACCCCTTCAAGTCCCCCCAGTATAGTGTTCCTTCCGTATGCACGTTGCATGTGGGAGGGATACTGGACTATGTTGTCTAGAAGGTTAAAAATGGGCCATGCAGATGGCTCCTTCTTTCAATTTGTAGTAGGCCTTTCGAGTGGATTGTTCCTTCCTTTGAGAAGGATGTCCGGTGAGCAAATTCCGTCTGATGCGGAATTCTCAGCCAAGGACTTGACTCTTGGTCTACCTTTTTCTGATGTCATCAGCCACCTGTTGGTGTTTCGAACCAACCTTTGAAACGGTGACTGATGGTGTTAGCAGGTTTCGAACCAACCTTTGAGATCGTGACGGAAAAGTGTTCCGCCGGGTTCGAGCCAACCTTTGAGATGGTGACGGAAGGTGTCCGTTGCCGCAACTCTTGTTGTAACCTCTGCGTTAGCTTATGCAGTGTTTGTAAGTACTTTGCTCAAGCTCTATGTTTAGCAACTGGACATGCAATGATGAACCCTGTTTTGTGGGGTATTCATGTTCTCCAGTTGAGTTTTCTAGTAACCGCACGTCCTCTGCGATTTATCTCTCAAGTAACCGCACGTCCTCTGAGGCTTAGCTCTCTAGTAACCGCACGTTCTTTGCGGTTACCTCGTTGCCGTACCTTGTTGGCCATGTTCGTTTGAGGAACGTGGGGTAGTTGCGCCTTTGTTGGCCGTGTTTGGTCGAACAATGTGAATCTGGACTATGGGCAGATAAACATGGTCATAGGCAGGGTTGTGCCCACCATTGTTTATTCTATGCGGTCCATAGGTGGGTAACTAGTCATAAGCAGACTTGTTACCACTGTTCTGGAGCTACTTTCCTTCACGCTTTTGTGGAAGGTAGCCTTTCTATAAGTGGTGTTACCAGAGGAGATCACCTTGGATACTTGGGAAGTTGGTTAAAACTCTTCCGCATTCGTTTTGTAGCCACTTTCCTTAATGCTTAGTTAAAAAGCAGTTTTCCTTGAAGTAGCTTTGTTCCTCCGCATGGTGCTTTAGTTGTGGCTCTTCCGTAGCTACCGTTCGCATAGTTGCGGTTCGTAGTAACTACTCACGAGTGGTTGCGGTTTGCAGCAAAGAACTCGCTTCTAGAAGTCTTGTAGCCTGGACGTAGCTCTTGAAGGTTCAGGAGACAGGGTTGCTGATGTGCGGTTTTTCAGCATACTTGTCCTTTTCTTTAAGGAGAAGCTGTTTACGTTCCCTCCGTGGTTGTGAACCGGAAATGAGGGTTTTGAAGCTTGAAGAAGCTTACATGGAGTGCGGTTTACCGCATCCTGAGAAGCGGTTTTCGCAGTCCAAAGAACCATGCTGGTTCTGAGTATCTGACACACCTGTACGGGTTGGTGTGTGTCCTCTCCGCATATTCCACGTGTGTGCGTGGGTATGTGCGGTTATTGCTTATACCCCCTTATATAATTTAAAGATATTTTTTCCTTTTTTGAGGGGTATGTAAAAAACGACATGCGGTATGGGTTATGGTGCGGTAAACCAGAGAAACCGCATGCCGCTTAAGTTTGGATAATGTTTGTCGCTTTTGTGTTGTCTACGTGGCTGATGGCACGTGTGGGTTGTTGAAAGTTGGTAGAATTCTGACATGTGATGTTCTGAAAGGACGTTTGCATTGACCGAGGTCGTAACTGCACTGTAGCAAGTAGTGTAAAGGTCAATTCTGTCAGGCGCGTGGGCGGCCACGCGCGCGTAATAACCGTCAGCTGAAAAGTCGCTGAACACGTGGCGAAACGTAAGTGGCCCTTTTTGAACTTTGTAAGTCGGTTACTCCATCGCATTAATTGCGATGAGTATATAAGGGGAAACCGTTTGGGTTCCCCTCACTTTGTTCAAAATTTGAAAAATTTCTCCGGTGAAAAGGGGTGTGCTCTCTTCGTCTTCTCCGGTGAATCTGTCTTTTCTTTCCGGCAACTTTCTGAGTTTTCTGAGTTTTTGTGTAACTCGATACTTCTCTTCATATTTCTGATGGCTGAACCATCTAACCCACACAATGTGGAGGGTGAAAACCCTGAAGTTTCTTCTCCGGTGGGCGGTGAAGAAGAAGATGATGGTGGTAGTGTTCCTGGTGGTGGCTTGCCACCTTTGAAGTGGTCGAAAGCGTCGTTCGACCAACTGATGATCAGTACACAAATGCCCTCCGAGTTTGGGGCTGTTCATCCCCAAGAGGGTGACACCGGTGCTTGTGCTCCAGCCAGTCACGTGACCCTGTGGGCCGATTCTTTCATCGATGGTAATCTTCGTTTACCATTGACCGTTTTTGTTGCTGATTTGTTGGAGCATTACAAGGTCCATATCTCCCAAATGAGTCCTTTTGGGTTTATTCGGATTAGACACTTTGAATCAACTTTTCGTGCCCTTGGTTTGCCGGTTACCGTTGACAATTTCCGGGGATTTTATCAGTTGACGGTGAACACAGGCTTCTTCTCTTTCCGAGAACGGTACGGAAGTATTAAGTTGATGACCCCTCCCAAGGGTATTACAAAGTGGAAGAGCAAATTCTTCTATGTTAAAGCTGCCGCGGTTGTTCTCAACATGACTTTGCGGAATGTTAATGAGCCTATCCCTGCGGAGGACATTGCCATTCCTAATGCGGGGAATGCGGAGTGGTTCCCACGGTTGAAGACTATAGAGCATAGGCTGTTGAAGAACACCGAGTTGTGGATGCTGCGGATGTTATTGACTAGGGCCGATAAGCATGCAAGGCCCGTTGTGCGGGAGAAAACTGGTGGTAAGTGTTCTTACCCTTACGCGGTTTTATTATTCCCTTGTTTGCTTATTAATTTGAACGTGTATTATCAGAAGAAGTTGTTGAGCTGTGGAAGATATTTGATCCAATCTTTACTGGCAAGGTTGATATTGTCCAGACTGCTGAAGGTGCAGGGTTTAATTTGACCATTCTTCATAACTTCCGCGTTCCTACACGCGAGGCACTGAATGCACCCCTGCCGCTGGGTAAAGGTATAATTCGTAGCCTTCTTTTCTTGCCTTATAAGTTTCATGTTGCTGATATTCTTCATGCAGGTACTCTTGGGGCCCTTGGTAAGTTTGAGTCAAAGGGTGCCCCTAAAAAGCATGCAGAGAAGAAACAAGTTGATAAACCCGTGCGGGGTCGCGGCAAGAAGAAAACTGAAGCTCCTGCGGTTCCGCCTTTGGTTCCGCAAGCAGCAGGTATCTCTCGATCTCATTTCCGCAGATATACCGATTACGTGGTAGTATCTGACACCCTTGAGGGCTTGGGTGTTCCAGGTGCTGGTGCGGCCACAGGTGGAACCACTGCGGGTTCAAAGGCTGCTGATGAGAAGAAAAGGAAAGCGGGGAAAGCTGTTGATACTGGTGAGGGAAAGAAGCCGAAGATTCAGACCAGACGCAGGGCTTTTGTGGGACAAAAGAAGCCTGCGGTTGTTCCTGGTACGTGATGTATTACTTGGTCAAATAATTTGTATTTGTACTTGTAGTTTAAAGTGTTTTTGCTTTGATTGCAGAACCCCAAGATGAAGGGTTCTCCATCTTTGATGCTCCTCCTCCTCCTCCCCCACATGACACTGCTGCGGGTGTGGGGGTTCATAAGGTTGTTACGCCTGAGCCCTCTGTGCGGGAGGAGGATACTGGGAAGGGGTCTGTGTAACGCCCCAAAATCTGAATGTTAATATTTGTTGTATGTTATTATGTGACACGTCAGGAAATAAATAACTAGGCTATTTAACCTAGTTAAGGGTATGGTCAAAAGTCTTAAATGATCAAGATAGTGTCGGTTATGTTTTAAAAAGGCAAACCCGAGGGGTTAAAGTGGAACAAGATGGAAGTTGTGTTATTAAAAGAAACTAACAACACACACAAACACACCTTCGTGTGTGTTCTAGATCGATCAGGAGACTCCCATGGAGTCTCAAACCCTAAACATGAAAGATCATCCAATTGGAAGGCTAAATGATGCTTAAATTCATAACCGAGCATGGATTAATGATCACCAACACGAGGGGATCATAAGGTATGTCTTAAATCTAGGATTGGTGATCATGGGTGAAGTGGGTTATGCTCTAATCCGTGAGTTAATATGAAATTGATCATGTATAAGGGTTAGAATCATCATATAGAACATGGGTTATGCAAGGTTTGTGTTAATTTGAAGTTTAGATGTGAAACCCGTTTGTTATGGTGAGGATGATGACTTGAATCACCATTTATGTTTAATTCTTGTTGAAAGAATGATGTATTATGTGGGTATGATGAAATCTTGTTAGATGAATTAGGAGAAAAATGATGATGCTATGTTTGATGTTTAATTGGAAATGAAACATGATGATTAGTAGTAGGTTTTGATGGGTTATGTATGAAATTAGAAGATGTATGTATGAATTAGTTGTAAGTTATGCTTAAAAGGTAGTACTTACATCAAGTGTATGACAAAATGAGTATAGTGTCGTCCGTATGGTCGATTACGATGTTACGGGTATATGTTGATGAGTTGATGGTTACATATGGTTAATAGTTGACTTTTGAAAGTCAACAAGATTAAGAAACATGATTTGACTCGTTGTCGTAAAGATAAGATGATAGGAAGTCGTTTGGTACATGTTATGTTAATATGTATTATTTGTAATTACATGATGAATTACGTGTGATGAAAAGAGTATGAAGTCGATTATATGTTTTAATGCTTGTTAGAAATGATTAAGAAAAGTTAAGTGTGAATTATGTGAATGATATGATGGTTACATGTACCAATGAGTATGCTAATAAGGGCGTGGTTTCGATGAAACGAAAGTATAGGAAACACGTCGAGACGGACTCAAGCTTGAGGTGTTAACGGGTCAAGAAGAGGCAAGGAATCGGATACAAGCACGGACGCATAAGGTAAGTGATTTCTGTAATCACTTCGTAGTACAAGTAAATAATAAAGTGTTGTAATGAATTAAACATGATGTTCGAGGTCAAATATGTGTTAAAGTCTTTCGTCGTAAATGATGGGATTAAAGTTGACCAAAATGCCCTTGATGGGTATTTTGGGGTAAACGATCTTAAAAGTCGTTTAGAAACAAGTTATTCGATTAGTGTAATGTTTTGGACAAGTATGGAAGTGGGGATGATGGTTTGGTTAGTCATAGACCAATTAATGCGCAAATACCCTTAATGGGTCAAAATAAGCTTTTGAGCGAAAATGGGTTAAGAGGATGCAAAGCATCCGAGAATTTAATCTTTTATGATAGTCGTCATTGAGATTATTAGGTTCATAAGAAGTTATGGTCAATCGAACGAGTTATGTGAATGAATGCATGAACGGGTCGGATAAATCGTAAATGAATAATAAGACGATAGCGTGTAAGTTAAGAATTTCCTTAATCCGGATGTGGGATTTTAAGTTCATATGTTAGAAGGTGAATTTACAAGCATGTAGGAAGAAACGGGAGGTTAAACGGGTAAACGGTTCGAAAGTTATGCGCGTTTTAGTGCGTTCGGACGTTGAAACGGATCTGCAGAAAAATGCACTTTAGAGAGGCCGTCGCCGACGGGCAAGGGAAAATCAGTTTTTCTCCGACGGGTTATCTTCCTGTCTACGGGGTTTTGGCTACGGGAAAAACTACGGGCCGTCGCCGACGGGCCCTAGGGCCGTCGCCGATGACCTCCCCAAGTCCAAAAGTCTGAAATTTTGTTATATAAGTTGATTTATGTATCGTAGGCTTCGGTTTGTTATCCGTGGGCTACGGCGGACTTTCTAAACATGATTTTGATCGATCCTTAGATGTTTATGGGTTATGAATCAAAGTTTAAGTCTCATGTAAATAACGTATAAGTATGTAAGAGGTGTGCAAGATGTTGTACGTGTATGTAGATGCGTATTTATGTATATATATGTAATGCTGTAAGAAAGGTATGTACGTATGCAAATGAGTATATATGTAAGTATAAAGATATGTACGAGTGTATGCATGTATGTAATGCTATAGAAAGGGTATGTACGTATGCAGATGTGTATGTATGTATGTATAAAGATATGTACGAGTGTATGCATGTATGTAAAGATGTAGTAAAGGTATGTACGTATGTAGTTGTGTAAGTGTGTATGTATAAAGACATGCATGAGTGTATGCACGTATGTAAAGCTGTAGGAAGGGTATGTACGTATGTAGATGTGTAAGTAGGAATGTATGCAAGTACGTATGTATGTATGACTTAGATATGTTGAGTGTTAACGTTATTGATGGTGTACCTTGAGAATGAAAAGTAATGCAGGTACATTATTGAAGCCTCACCAGGAAATGGATACGCAGATGAAATGCTTAAAGTTTGAAAGATGACGAAATGTGAAGTGTACGTGAATGTATCTTGTTTATAAAATGTGTGCTAATGTTATGAATATATGTGGTGAGCGCAGGTAGTACAAGCCATGAGGATTACTAAGGAAGGGAGATCGAAGATCGAGTCACTAGAGAGATTGTACGGGAACGATGATGTATATATTGTAGTAAACATAAACTATGTTTTTAAGTTATTAAATAAGTCGAATAATGGATTTATGACAAAGACTTATGTTAAAGTTAAAGTTTAAATAAGTTAAGGTATTTTTAATGAAAGAAATTTTATGGTTCGTGTTTCCGCTGCGACTTGTGACAACCCGCACTAAACCAGGTATCCGTACCACTTAATTAATGATTAATTACTGCTTAATTACTGTGCTTGTTTGAACTAGCTGATGAACTGCTACTTGAATACTGATACATGAACTTACTTGCATCATACTTGCTTGCTGTCACTACAATATTTATATGCTGAACCTTAGTGACAAACATGATGCACAAAAAGCACAGTAGCACAATACACGGATACACAGTGAACATGCTGATATAACCAGCATCAGGCAGACACTGCCTCTAAGGCCTGTTAAGAGCCTCAAATATCTGACTACACTGGTAGTGAGTGTAGGGTTATAAGGGTTGTGGAACTGCGTCTCTAGGGATAAGATACACTGATTGGATGTGCCAAAAACGTACTTTAAGTACAAAACACAGCACTTTAATAAATAATCCAGCTTCTAGCTGACTAGTAAAGTGCCAGAACATGGGGAAAATACTACTAGACACTTTCTAAAGTGTGGAAACAAAATGTGTCACTAAAAATAACAATAACGACACTTTAAAGCTTTTGTAACGCTTTAACGGATTACTATCCAACCGAACAACCGGACTTTACCCGGAACATGAAAATATTACTATTTTCACTAATTATATATTTTTCTGAGCCAGTTAGGGTCCCTGATTACCCTAACACCCGTCATAACGCGCTATATATTACTAACGGAGTTTAATACTTAACTAACCTATTTAACCTAAACTCCATCCTAACTAAACTAGTTTAAATCGAACCAACCCCCCCCCCCCTCTCATAACCGGCCCCAAAACTAGGGGAAACACACAAGTACAAGTTAGATTATTATAATTATCATTGTCTAGTATCAACTAGACACATTATCCATAGGATAATCACACTTAATCTTCCTATAAATAACACTTATGTACATGAGATAATTATCACTTCACAAAATCACAACACACCCTTCTCTCTTGCTCTCCCTACCTTCGGCCGAACCCCACTCTTACTCTCCATCATATTTTCGATTTCCATCTTGCCATTCCAAGCATCTACATACAATAAAGGTCACGTATTAGGAGCTTTGGTGCACTCGGAACACCACTTCCGTTAGCTTTTATCCACCCACTTTCCGTCAAGATTCTTCCCTAGCCCCGAGCTAGAGGTATAATGTTTAAAACTCTTGTTTGAACGTATCTAAAGTGGTTAGAAGGATTTTCGTCGGTTAAATATCGATAACATACTTTTTGAAGCATAAAAGTCTAGTAAAAACACTAAAATGATGGTTAATAGCTTGTAACTTGTGTAAAAGTTGTAGTACTTGGAATTTGTGGTTATTGAGACCCGATCTATGATGTGGTAGCTCGGATCACCGTTTAACCCAACTTTGTAAGATCATGGATCTTCACATAAGCTCGTTTTTGGTTACCACAAGGGTTAAAAGGTGAAACTCTACCACACATGAGACATGAACTTGTGTAGAAATATTTTACTTGTGTAAAAGAGATTTAACTTGTACAATAGTGTTTAGAACTAGCGGATCTACGTATCTGCAAGTGGTATTTTCAAAGAACCACACATTAAATAAATCATGTTTTCTAAAGAATGGATCTTACACTAACAAACATGATTTTATAAACCACAAGTGTGTAAACACTTGTGAAATGAAAAGATCCGACAAGTAACCGTTTTTGTAAAAGATGACTAGAAGTTGTAAAGACGGATTTCTCTGACGACAAGGTTTTTACGAGATCAAAGTTACTTTATATTAAGATCTACAAATATAAAGGGGATTTACACTATAGATTCGGAAAAACTACAAGTTCATGCGATTATACAATTTACATACTTGTCGACTAGTTTGATGTGTCGGAAATTGTTTGATTGAATAAAGAAGTTGTTGAATTGATTTGTTAAAAGAAAATGATACGCTTGAAAGCGTGGCCACCTCCAGTTACAGAGGAAACTCTGGCGAAATTTTCTAAAAACCTAACACTTAGAATTATTTACACAACAAGTGTTAGAACTATTTTTGACATATTTCGAAACATAAATTTCGCCATGACTTTATTTACTAAATATTCGGAGGTGGGATTTTCACAAAATACTAACGTGATAAATATATGTTTTGTCACAACACTGTTTATGATTATTTTGTGAAATTACATAAATATTATTTTAGAGTGAAAATAATATTTACAAGCGTTAATGATCCCAAAACTTTGCGAACGCTTTCACCATGAATATATAAGTTACACCGGTAATTACATTACCACAAGATTGATAAAACGTAACTTACGCACATGTATTGTATCCCCCATCCTTGGGAAGGAGATTAACTACCAAGTATTTACAAAAGTAAACACGGAATAGTTGTCTAACTATTTCCCAAAGACTTAAACTATAAAGCTAAGGCACGGCCGTCCGTCTAATAGAATTAGCACTTGTAGGTCGTTGCACAGCTTTCTGTTTCAGAGACACTTGGTAGAGACGCGCATTCACTGTGAGTTCATGTCCCCCTTTTCTCTAACTGTTTTCAGTTTTTCTTAACTGCGGGGGTGAAATACATGTTACTATGATTACGAGTACTTCTTATACGGTATGGTTAGCGTAAGGAGGTGTTTTATTCCGATCATGTGAGTGGGTAGGAGCATATGAGGCCATTAGTCCTCATGTCGGGACCGAGGGACAGGAGCGGTAGATCTATCTGGGTGTAGCGAGCCCAGCCCCAGGCCAAACTAGAAACGGACCTTGGGGTGACTTTGTCCACATATAAATGCCGTGGCGAAATCTGCTAGGTTTGAGTCTCCCTATTTGCACTTCACATATGTCAGTGGCCTTGCAAACCATTGGTGATCACAAGTCCCCTTATTGGCTACATACCACGATTATTTCTGTACTCACAAAAGTTTACTTACTCATAAGTGTTTTACATACTCACTTACACATGAACTCGCTCAACATTATTGTTGATTTTTCAACTTACATGTATTTCAGGAAATTAACGAGATCTGGCACGGTATGGCATGTTTTCCGCTGCACTAGTTTCCAAGGTCATCCGGGGTTTAGGGGATGTGTCTCTTTCCTGGACAAGACACAATCCTTAAACCATGTCTATGTTATGTTTCAGTTTGTAATGTTTGTTGAACAAGATTATGGTTGTCAGGATATGTTAAAACTATGGTTTTGTGTTGGGTTTTCAAAACTTAATGGATGATCTTGCATGTTTTTAACTCATATAGCTTTGTTATGATTAAGCTATGGTATTAAGAAGTCACACCAAAATTAACCACGCTTCCGCAAAGCCAGGGTGTGACAGCTTGGTATCAGAGCTCTGATCATAGCGAACTAGGATTCTTTCTCGAGTCTAGACTATGATCACTAGGGCTCTCACGAAAACATTTTTCTGCATACCACTTAAGTCCATATCCAAAACTTTTTACAAACAAATGTTGAGCACATTTTATTAATTATAGGCTCAGCTTGGAGGGCTGAGGATCGGTCTGGAGGATCGAGGTGATCGAAGTAGTTGAGCACGTTGGTTTGTTATAGGTTCGATCTGGAGGATCGAGGCTCGGTCTAGGTGACCGAGGTAGTGGGCTAGCAAGGCTAGGAAGAGTAGGCTCAGTCATGACGACTGAGGAGCAATCTAAGTGGTCAAGGTGGAGGATAGAGCAGTCTTGTAGACTGGATGAAATTGGCTAGTAAGACTAGGAGAATTACGTGATACCTTACGTGGTGACTAATGTGACTACTTGATTTATGATTTACTATTTGTGCATGTTTGTGTATATGTTACAGACACATGGATTCTGCAGACACTGGTGGTTCAGGCACCACAGGCCCTAGGCCTATCGTTTCAGACGACCTTGAGTCATCGGAGCACGAGGTTTACACGTCCGACTTCACTAGCACAGATGAGGACGATTTTCAGCCTTTTGCACTACCTGACGGTGCTGGCGAGCTCGCAGATGGTCCTATCGCCGGGGATCTACCACTTGCATTGATCCCTGCTCCTATACCGCTTGCTGCGTACCCAGCTTACGATTTACCCATCGACGACGAGGATGATGATGTCGATATGTTTGATGAGGAGCCTTTCGAGGAGGATGCTCAGGGCGAGGCCCTTCCTGCTGCCGATCCCTTGTTGATCGCAGATGCTCCTGCCGCAGAGTCACCTGCTCACTCCCCAGTCGCGGACTCCTTTGAGTCTGTGGCCTCTGTACCCACACATGTCCAGAGTGCGCAGCACTTCTCTCATGGATCAGATTCTGATCAGGCATCTTCTGTTGCCCCTATCCCCAGTTTCACTTTCGACCACGATGATGAGGGGGATTCCGATCCTATGTTTTCCCCAGGATTCGACCCTGATCGTGACATAGAGTTTGTTCCCATGGATCAGTTTATGGAGGATCCAGTAGACGCTGTTGACCTATTTGATCCTATTGACCCAGATTTTGAGTTTGAGATGGCTTTTGATGACTTCGAGCCTGCCGTTGCTCCTGAGCAGGCAGCCGCTCTAGACCTTATACCCGAGCATGACCCAGTACATGCTGATATCCCTTTTGAGCCTGTTGTTGCTGATCTCCCTGTAGATGTTCCTGTGATTGAGGGCGATCATGTTGCTGTTGATCCCATTGTTCCTTTACCCGTTGGTGATATACCTGCTGACCATCCTATAGAGCACCTTGCACCCGTTCACCCCGTTGTTGCTCCCTTACTTGATCCCGTCCCACTAGAGCCCGGACATGCACTGTTCGCGGCACATATGGATCCACCGGATGAGTCCGCACAGCACGGTTGGATACCGGCTGATGAGGATGTTCCACCTTTTCCTCCACAGATTCCTGTTGCACCACATATTGACTTTTCATTTCAGGTTCCTATGTTTGTACCTCCAGCAGGGCCTGGAGAGGGTTCTTCAGCTCACCCTGATGGGCATGTACCGATGCCTATCCCTTTCATGCCTCAGACGTCATCCGTTCCACCCACTTCTACTCCATTTCACGTGGCACCTTTCGACCCCACTAGCGAGCCATTTCTTTGGGCACCTGGCTCTGGTATGCCACCTACTGACCCCTACCATGCTTTTCACGTGGGACACACTATTGAGGACGTCTTGATGTCCTTTGTTGCACAGCATGAGTCCCACACACAGCGTATCCAGGAGCTCGAGAGAGCTCGGCTATCTTGTCAGTGTCATGGTCAGACACCCTCCCCTCTACAGCCGTTTCGACCATTACCTCCAGATATTGCTGCCCGTCTCTTTACATTAGAGCAGCAGATTGCTTCCATCATCCGTACACAGCGAGCCCAGGAGGAGGACTGGCTCCAGTTACGACGTTTGTTTTACACTCACTTTCCCCCTCCTCCACCACCATCTGCATAGAGCTCACCAGTTACTGATTAGGTAGACGAGGATGAGAAGACGGCGATTGTTGGATTGCACAGCATTTTGGAGACCACTTTATGATTTTGACTTTTGTTGACATGTACTTGATGTTGTATTTGACACTGATTGTTATGATTTTTGGACAGGGGTGATGTAGCCCCTAGTTGATGGATGATTGTATGACACTATGATGTACTGATACACTTACTCTGTGGTCTTGATATATGGCAATCGCAGTATTCTCATCATATCTGTTTCGCTTGATTACTTATTTGCATTATTATGTTATGAGATGTGGTGTGATTGATATTTGTGATGTATTGATAACATGAGATGTTATGTGTTATTACTATTACTATCATAGTAAAGCGTACGTATTATAACATGGGATTTTTACTATGGCCTGACCAACGTGAACACATCTTTTAGAAGATGCCGCCGAAACGCCCAACACCAATGCCTACTAATGAGGCAGAGCTACAGCAAGTCATTGCAGCTGCCATAGCACAGTACGCAGCATCTCAGCCAGGAGGGAGCGGAAGTGTTAACCAAGGCAATAACAATCCACCTCACGGTAATACCAAGCCATATGGACCTACCATGAACTAGTTGGATATTTTAGCGATGATGCTAAGGCCAATCACATGTTTTAACATACGTGCAGGATGCACCTACAAGCAGTTTTTAGACTGCAAACCGGTCAACTTCGATGGCACAGGAGGTGCAGTTGCCTTCACCCGCTGGGCTGAGAAAACCGATTCTGTTTTACGCATGAGCAAATGCGCAGAGGATCAGCAAGTCACATACATCTCAGGGCTGTTTCTAGATGGAGCCCTCTCTTGGTGGAATCTACAAGTACAAACATTAGGCGAAGCTGCTGCCTACGCACTGACCTGGAACGAATTGAAAGAACTTATGCGCAAAAAGTACTGTTCTCGCGCAGAAATTCAAAAGTTGGAAACTGAATTTTGGCACTTAAAGATGGACGGTCCAAAGGTTGCAGAATACGTCCAAAGGTTTCACGACTTATCTCAAGTGGTTCCTTACATGGTTACACCTGAGTACAAGCGAATCGAGCATTTCATTTGGGGCTTGGCTCCCCAAATCATAAGTATGGTGACCTCTTCAAAGCCTGCGACAATTACTGAGGCGATTGATTTAAGCGTGGCTCTCACAGAAGAGGCCATTCGTCTGAACAAGTTTGGTGATGTCAAGGCAAAGGAGAAAGAGACTCATGTTGAGTCGTCAGGAGGTAACAAGCGGAAGTTCACAAACTTCAAGCAGGGCGCCAGTGTGGCGGTTAAGAAAGGAGGATCAGCTAGCAGTGTAAAGAAAGGAAAAGGATACCAGGGCACCCAGCCCAAGTGTAACAACTGTCAACGTCACCATACTGGCCATTGTAATGTGAAAGTATGTGAAGCATGTGGAAAGCTGGGCCACTCGAAAGATTCTTGTTGGGCTAGTGCTGGCCGAGGAGGCCAGGGAGGATATGGAAACAAAAACAATAATCGGGGTGGCATTGGGGATCGCCCGCAAGGAAACTATGGAGGAAACAGAAATCAAGGCAACAATGCTAACCAAGCGGGCGCAGTGAATCGTAATCCGGGGAATGATCAAGCTGGTGGAAACGGGCAGAGACTTGGATGCTATAACTGCGGTGAAATCGGGCATTTTAAGAAAAACTGCCCAACGTTGAACCAAGCCCGTGGAAGAGTATTCCAAATCGAAGCTAGGGAGGCGCGCCAGGATCCCAATGTTGTTACTGGTACGTTCCCTGTGAACCAACGCTATGCATCCGTTTTATTTGATACTGGTGCCGATTATAGCTTCGTATCGTTAGAATTTAAGAACATGCTTGGGTTAGCCGCTAATAAGTTAGATATTCCCTACTCGATCGAATTAGCTAATGGAAAATTAGTTGAAGCCAACGAAGTGATCAGAGGCTGTGTGATAAAATTGGGAGAACGTGAGTTTACTTTGGATCTACTACCAGTCCAATTGGGAAGCTTCGACGTGGTGGTAGGAATGGATTGGTTATCAGGCAACAAGGCTGAGATTGTATGTCACGAGAAAGTTGTTCGTATCCCAACCGATGATGGTGAGACAATTGTGGTTCACGGAGAGAAGCGTGACACACCGCTAAGATTTATCAGCTGCTTGAAAGCAAGGAAGTGTTTACAGAAAGGATGTGTTGCTTTTCTGGCACACATCGTGGATAAGAAGGCCGCTGAGCCAAGAATCAAAGACATCCCTGTCGTAAGGGAGTATCCAGAAGTCTTCCCAGAAGACTTGCCTGGATTACCACCCCAGAGGCAAGTAGAGTTTCACATTGACTTAGTTCCAGGCGCCGCGCCTGTAGCTAAGGCACCTTATAGACTTGCTCCGTCTGAGATGCAGGAATTGTCGACACAACTTCAAGAGTTGTTAGACAAGGGTTTTATCCGACCAAGCTTCTCGCCTTGGGGAGCTCCGGTCCTGTTTGTCAAGAAAAAGGACGGAAGTTTCCGCATGTGTATTGACTACAGAGAATTAAACAAGCTGACGATCAAGATTAGGTACCCTCTGCCAAGAATCGACGATCTGTTTGATCAACTGCAAGGCTCGAACTATTATTCAAAGATCGATCTTCGATCTGGATACCATCAGTTGAGGATTCAAGAGGAAAGCATTCCAAAGACAGCCTTCAGAACTCGTTATGGACACTACGAGTTCCTTGTTATGCCATTTGGTCTGACAAACGCACCTGCAGTATTCATGGATTTGATGAATAGAGTTTGCAAGCCATACTTGGACAAGTTCGTGATTGTATTCATCGACGACATCTTGATTTACTCAAAGACGAAGGCTGAGCACGAACAGCATCTAAGAGCTATTTTGGAGCTGCTAAAGAAGGAACAGCTGTACGCCAAATTCTCCAAGTGCGAGTTTTGGCTACGCGAAGTCCAATTCCTTGGGCACGTGGTGAATGGAGATGGAATCCACGTGGACCCAACAAAGATCGAGGCGATCAAGGATTGGGAAACGCCAAAGACGCCAACCGAGATTCGGCAATTCTTGGGTTTGGCTGGCTACTATCGGAGGTTCATCGAGGATTTTTCAAAGATCGCTCAACCTTTGACGCTCCTCACCCAGAAGGATAAGACGTTTGATTGGGGAATCAAACAGGATGAAGCATTCCAGATACTGAAGGATAAGCTCTGCAATGCGCCTATCTTAGCTCTACCAGAAGGTACTGACGATTTTGTGGTATACTGCGACGCATCGCGTCAAGGCTTGGGTTGTGTGTTGATGCAACGCCAAAAGGTTATTGCTTACGCATCACGTCAACTGAAGGTACATGAAAAGAATTATACCACGCATGATCTAGAGCTGGGCGCAGTGGTTTTTGCACTAAAGATCTGGAGACACTACCTGTATGGTACGAAGTGCACAATCTTCACAGATCACAAAAGCCTACAGCATATATTTAACCAGAAAGAGTTAAATATGAGGCAAAGACGATGGGTTGAATTGTTAAACGACTACGACTGCGAGATAAAGTATCATCCAGGGAAGGCGAATGTAGTCGCCGATGCCCTAAGTCATAAAGAGAGAATCAAGCCCATAAGGGTCAGGGCTTTGGAAATGATCATACGAACCGATCTTTCCTTGCGCATTCGTGCTGCACAAAAGGAAGCTCTCAAGGAGGGAAACCTTGAGGAAGAATATCTCCGTGGAATGGAAAAGCTTTTGGTACCAAACGAGGAAGGAACGTTATGTTTTGAGAAAAGGATTTGGGTTCCTCTGTTTGGTGGATTAAGGGAAGTTATTTTCGACGAAGCGCACAAGTCACGGTACTCTATCCACCCTGGATCGGATAAGATGTACCAGGATCTCAAGGAATATTATTGGTGGCCTAGGATGAAAGGCGATGTTGCTGTTTACGTGAGCAAATGTTTAACATGCGCCAAAGTTAAAGCGGAATACCAGAAGCCTTCAGGGCTGCTGCAACAACCAGAGATTCCCAAGTGGAAATGGGAACAAATCTCCATGGATTTTATTACAAAACTGCCAAGAACGCCAAGAGGCCATGATATGATTTGGGTGATTGTTGACCGCCTAACAAAGTCCGCACACTTTCTGCCAATCAAGGAGAGAGACAGTACTAGTAAACTTACGGAAATATACATGAGAGAGATTATCGCACGCCATGGAGTACCTCTCTCAATCATCTCTGATAGAGACGGAAGGTTTGTGTCAAGGATATGGCAATCCTTCCAAGAAGCCTTTGGCTCACAGTTGAATCTGAGCACTGCGTTTCATCCGCAAACTGACGGCCAGAGCGAGCGAACGATACAGACTTTGGAAGACATGCTGAGGGCATGTGTTATGGAATTGGGCGGTAGCTAGGATAAACACTTACCTTTGGTCGAATTTTCATACAACAACAGCTACCACACCAGTATTGGTGTCGCGCCATTTGAAGCCCTATACGGACGCAAGTGCCGATCACCACTATGTTGGGCTGACGCAGGTGATAGGCAGCTTGCTGGTCCCGAGATCGTCCAAGAGACGACAGACAAGATTGCGCAAATTCTTAAACGCATCGAAGCTGCTCGCCACAGACAAAAGGCCTATGCGGATCCAAACCGAAAACATGTGGATTTCCAAGTTGGAGAAATGGTGTTATTAAAAGTTTCACCCTGGAAGGGGGTGGCACGCTTTGGGAAGCGTGGGAAGTTAAATCCGCGCTACATTGGTCCCTTCAGAATTCTGGAAAGAATTGGAACAGTAGCATACAAGTTGGACCTACCCGCTGAACTAAATGGTGTTCACGATACATTTCATGTATCCAATCTAAAGAAAAGTCCAACTCAAATTGACGTTGCCATTCCCACCGACGAGATTCATGTTGACGACACGCTCCACTTCGTTGAAGAACCTGTCGAGGTCACAGACTGGAAAGTTAACAAGACCCGCCGGAGCAGTGTCAAGCTCGTCAAAGTTCGTTGGAATGCCAGACATGGTCCTGAATTCACCTGGGAACGTGAGGACCGGATGAAAGAGAAATACCCCCACTTATTTCCTAAGAACTCTGCATCTACAAGCAGAACTTAAATTTCGGGACGAAATTTATTTAACGGGGGGAGAATGTGACAACCCGCACTAAACCAGGTATCCGTACCACTTAATTAATGATTAATTACTGCTTAATTACTGTGCTTGTTTGAACTAGCTGATGAACTGCTACTTGAATACTGATACATGAACTTACTTGCATCATACTTGCTTGCTGTCACTACAATATTTATATGCTGAACCTTAGTGACAAACATGATGCACAAAAAGCACAGTAGCACAATACACGGATACACAGTGAACATGCTGATATAACCAGCATCAGGCAGACACTGCCTCTAAGGCCTGTTAAGAGCCTCAAATATCTGACTACACTGGTAGTGAGTGTAGGGTTATAAGGGTTGTGGAACTGCGTCTCTAGGGATAAGATACACTGATTGGATGTGCCAAAAACGTACTTTAAGTACAAAACACAGCACTTTAATAAATAATCCAGCTTCTAGCTGACTAGTAAAGTGCCAGAACATGGGGAAAATACTACTAGACACTTTCTAAAGTGTGGAAACAAAATGTGTCACTAAAAATAACAATAACGACACTTTAAAGCTTTTGTAACGCTTTAACGGATTACTATCCAACCGAACAACCGGACTTTACCCGGAACATGAAAATATTACTATTTTCACTAATTATATATTTTTCTGAGCCAGTTAGGGTCCCTGATTACCCTAACACCCGTCATAACGCGCTATATATTACTAACGGAGTTTAATACTTAACTAACCTATTTAACCTAAACTCCATCCTAACTAAACTAGTTTAAATCGAACCAACCCCCCCCCCCCCCCCCTCTCATAACCGGCCCCAAAACTAGGGGAAACACACAAGTACAAGTTAGATTATTATAATTATCATTGTCTAGTATCAACTAGACACATTATCCATAGGATAATCACACTTAATCTTCCTATAAATAACACTTATGTACATGAGATAATTATCACTTCACAAAATCACAACACACCCTTCTCTCTTGCTCTCCCTACCTTCGGCCGAACCCCACTCTTACTCTCCATCATATTTTCGATTTCCATCTTGCCATTCCAAGCATCTACATACAATAAAGGTCACGTATTAGGAGCTTTGGTGCACTCGGAACGCGAAGGACCACTTCCGTTAGCTTTTATCCACCCACTTTCCGTCAAGATTCTTCCCTAGCCCCGAGCTAGAGGTATAATGTTTAAAACTCTTGTTTGAACGTATCTAAAGTGGTTAAAAGGATTTTCGTCGGTTAAATATCGATAACATACTTTTTGAAGCATAAAAGTCTAGTAAAAACACTAAAATGATGGTTAATAGCTTGTAACTTGTGTAAAAGTTGTAGTACTTGGAATTTGTGGTTATTGAGACCCGATCTATGATGTGGTAGCTCGGATCACCGTTTAACCCAACTTTGTAAGATCATGGATCTTCACATAAGCTCGTTTTTGGTTACCACAAGGGTTAAAAGGTGAAACTCTACCACACATGAGACATGAACTTGTGTAGAAATATTTTACTTGTGTAAAAGAGATTTAACTTGTACAATAGTGTTTAGAACTAGCGGATCTACGTATCTGCAAGTGGTATTTTCAAAGAACCACACATTAAATAAATCATGTTTTCTAAAGAATGGATCTTACACTAACAAACATGATTTTATAAACCACAAGTGTGTAAACACTTGTGAAATGAAAAGATCCGACAAGTAACCGTTTTTGTAAAAGATGACTAGAAGTTGTAAAGACGGATTTCTCTGACGACAAGGTTTTTACGAGATCAAAGTTACTTTATATTAAGATCTACAAATATAAAGGGGATTTACACTATAGATTCGGAAAAACTACAAGTTCATGCGATTATACAATTTACATACTTGTCGACTAGTTTGATGTGTCGGAAATTGTTTGATTGAATAAAGAAGTTGTTGAATTGATTTGTTAAAAGAAAATGATACGCTTGAAAGCGTGGCCACCTCCAGTTAAAGAGGAAACTCTGGCGAAATTTTCTAAAAACCTAACACTTAGAATTATTTACACAACAAGTGTTAGAACTATTTTTGACATATTTCGAAACATAAATTTCGCCATGACTTTATTTACTAAATATTCGGAGGTGGGATTTTCACAAAATACTAACGTGATAAATATATGTTTTGTCACAACACTGTTTATGATTATTTTGTGAAATTACATAAATATTATTTTAGAGTGAAAATAATATTTACAAGCGTTAATGATCCCAAAACTTTGCGAACGCTTTCACCATGAATATATAAGTTACACCGGTAATTACATTACCACAAGATTGATAAAACGTAACTTACGCACATGTATTGTATCCCCCATCCTTGGGAAGGAGATTAACTACCAAGTATTTACAAAAGTAAACACGAAATAGTTGTCTAACTATTTCCCAAAGACTTAAACTATAAAGCTAAGGCACGGCCGTCCGTCTAATAGAATTAGCACTTGTAGGTCGTTGCACAGCTTTCTGTTTCAGAGACACTTGGTAGAGACGCGCATTCACTGTGAGTTCATGTCCCCCTTTTCTCTAACTGTTTTCAGTTTTTCTTAACTGCGGGGGTGAAATACATGTTACTATGATTACGAGTACTTCTTATACGGTATGGTTAGCGTAAGGAGGTGTTTTATTCCGATCATGTGAGTGGGTAGGAGCATATGAGGCCATTAGTCCTCATGTCGGGACCGAGGGACAGGAGCGGTAGATCTATCTGGGTGTAGCGAGCCCAGCCCCGGGCCAAACTAGAAACGGACCTTGGGGTGACTTTGTCCACATATAAATGCCGTGGCGAAATCTGCTAGGTTTGAGTCTCCCTATTTGCACTTCACATATGTCAGTGGCCTTGCAAACCATTGGTGATCACAAGTCCCCTTATTGGCTACATACCACGATTATTTCTGTACTCACAAAAGTTTACTTACTCATAAGTGTTTTACATACTCACTTACACATGAACTCGCTCAACATTATTGTTGATTTTTCAACTTACATGTATTTCAGGAAATTAACGAGATCTGGCACGGTATGGCATGTTTTCCGCTGCACTAGTTTCCAAGGTCATCCGGGGTTTAGGGGATGTGTCTCTTTCCTGGACAAGACACAATCCTTAAACCATGTCTATGTTATGTTTCAGTTTGTAATGTTTGTTGAACAAGATTATGGTTGTCAGGATATGTTAAAACTATGGTTTTGTGTTGGGTTTTCAAAACTTAATGGATGATCTTGCATGTTTTTAACTCATATAGCTTTGTTATGATTAAGCTATGGTATTAAGAAGTCACACCAAAATTAACCACGCTTCCGCAAAGCCAGGGTGTGACACGACTTTTGTCATGTTACAATTTAGGGTCTTACAAGTTGGTATCAGAGCCCTGGTTTGAGGGAATCAAGTACGAGAAGGTAAGTACTTGAACTCAAACTTGTGTGCTCTTGAGATAAGAAATCCGTACAATCTAAGACTCGATCAAGATCCAAAGGTAAAGGTTGATGAAAGTATGTATTTTTGTATACGTATAAAGAAACTGACGGTTTTGTATGTGCAAGGTAAGCATGAGTGTTGGAAGAGGATGATCCGTGAATGCAGTCTAGGATGAGTACTAAGACAGGCAAAGAGGTAATAAGACAAATAGGCAAATGAGCCCAGGTATGTGAATTTAATATGGGGATGTAGGTAATGGTAAAGTTCATTAAGGGAAGGAAAATTTTAAGATGAAAGACAATGATAGTATAGTAATGAAGTATTGGAAGAAATACACGCGCCGAAACCTAAGTCTACGGACATAAGGTGACAATTACATGAAGGCACGAAACTACTATGTGGATTGTGTACCTGGCCAGTACACGAGAAGCATATGACGTTCGTGAGATCATGATAAATGTTACAGGTATGTCCGGTAGAGTTGGGTAGCTGGCGGGCGTGTGGGTAAAATGGGAAGTAAGACTCTCGGGAAATTGAGAGTACTATGTAAGAATGAAAAACATGCCTGATAAGAAGAAGAATGTTGAATCCGTGATTTAGTACGGATCAACGAGACATGAATAATATGTTTGAATCCGTAAGATGGATTCAGGGAATGAAAGGTATGAATGCAATGTTTGAATCCGTGAGACGGATTCAAAGATGAAAGGCATGAATGTTATGTTTGAATCCGAGAGACGGATTCAAGGATGAAAGGCATGAATGAAATGTTTGAATCTGTACGACGGATTCAAGGATGAAAGGTAAGAATGAATGTTTGAATCCGCGAGACGGATTCAAGGAGGAAAGGTATGAATGTAATGATTGAATCTGTGAGACGGATTCAAGGAGGAAAGGTATGAATGTAATGATTGAATCCGTGAGACGGATTCAAGGAGGGAAGGTATGAATGTAATGTTTGAATCCGTAAGGTGGATTCAATGAATGAAAAAGCATGAATGATGCGTCTGAATCCGTGAGACGGATTCAAAAATATAAGAAGATGAAATTAATCCGCCTAAGAAGATGTCGACAGTTTGACCATGATTGGGTCGAACGGGTCATAGAAATAAGTATAAAGTAAAAAGTGATAGTATAATAAACGAAGTTTTGTATAAGTTACGTGTTAGATGTGTTAGTAATTGACTCTTAGAAGTCGGAATGATGACGGGCTGTGACCCGGACAATAACTTGAGTATGGGCGAAAATGGTAAGCTCAGTAAGAAATATTGAAACGATGTAATAAGGTCTTTGCAAGTAAGTACGAATGGAAGGAAGTACGAGCGTGTACTTCCGTTGGCAAAATGATTAATTGAATGAAAAGATTGCATGTAAGAAATAGAATGTGCGGTATGTTATAGCAGGTACGTAGGAAATTGTAGGAAAGTTATAGGTGGGTAATCACCTAGTTTAATGAATGTTTAAATGATATATGCTAACCGCCGATGATGTTGATGATAATGTTAGAATTATTGGTGTGATGAAACCAATCGTATTGGGGAAAGGATGAATCGATCTGGGTTGCAGATCGTGGTTTGGGAAATGAAAAAGAGGTTAGTAAGAATATTTAACTCATGATTGGATAGATACGAACTAGTGTGACACTGTATATGTGTAAATTAAGTAATGCATGAAGTAAAAGTAGTAGTAATGTGTAATGAACGAAATGATTTAAAGGAAATGTAAAGGTATGCAGGATACAAGTAACTGTAGAAAATGTAGAATGAGGTTAACGTTAGAATTAAGCGCGTAGGCGTGATTATGTAATAATAGTTTTGTTGTGATAACAAAACAAAAGATAAATGTTATACAGAGTATGTAAATTTTTTTGAGGTGAGATGGAGATATTAGATCCATTAAGATGGGATCATATTAAAGGACGGAAGAGTATGTGTATTGACCAGTTATTGACAGGTCAAGTAAGTGAAAATGAAAATGATATAGGAAAGAATGACCAGGAAAGTATGGGCTAGTGGTCGTATGGATGGACTGGAAGAAAAGATAATATGTGTTCGATGAAAGTGAGAAAGGTTTCGGGGACGAAACCTTGTTTAAGGGTGGTAGACTTGTAACGCCCCAAAATCTGAATGTTAATATTTGTTGTATGTTATTGTGTGACACGTCAGGAAATAAATAACTAGGCTATTTAACCTAGTTAAGGGTATGGTCAAAAGTCTTAAATGATCAAGATAGTGTCGGTTATGTTTTAAAAAGGCAAACCCGAGGGGTTAAAGTGGAACAAGATGGAAGTTGTGTTATTAAAAGAAACTAACAACACACACAAACACACCTTCGTGTGTGTTCTAGATCGATCAGGAGACTCCCATGGAGTCTCAAACCCTAAACATGAAAGATCATCCAATTGGAAGGCTAAATGATGCTTAAATTCATAACCGAGCATGGATTAATGATCACCAACACGAGGGGATCATAAGGTATGTCTTAAATCTAGGATTGGTGATCATGGGTGAAGTGGGTTATGCTCTAATCCGTGAGTTAATATGAAATTGATCATGTATAAGGGTTAGAATCATCATATAGAACATGGGTTATGCAAGGTTTGTGTTAATTTGAAGTTTAGATGTGAAACCCGTTTGTTATGGTGAGGATGATGACTTGAATCACCATTTATGTTTAATTCTTGTTGAAAGAATGATGTATTATGTGGGTATGATGAAATCTTGTTAGATGAATTAGGAGAAAAATGATGATGCTATGTTTGATGTTTAATTGGAAATGAAACATGATGATTAGTAGTAGGTTTTGATGGGTTATGTATGAAATTAGAAGATGTATGTATGAATTAGTTGTAAGTTATGCTTAAAAGGTAGTACTTACATCAAGTGTATGACAAAATGAGTATAGTGTCGTCCGTATGGTCGATTACGATGTTACGGGTATATGTTGATGAGTTGATGGTTACATATGGTTAATAGTTGACTTTTGAAAGTCAACAAGATTAAGAAACATGATTTGACTCGTTGTCGTAAAGATAGGATGATAGGAAGTCGTTTGGTACATGTTATGTTAATATGTATTATTTGTAATTACATGATAAATTACGTGTGATGAAAAGAGTATGAAGTCGATTATATGTTTTAATGCTTGTTAGAAATGATTAAGAAAAGTTAAGTGTGAATTATGCGAATGATATGATGGTTACATGTACCAATGAGTATGCTAATAAGGGCGTGGTTTCGATGAAATGAAAGTATAGGAAACACGTCGAGACGGACTCAAGCTTGAGGTGTTAACGGGTCAAGAAGAGGCAAGGAATCGGATACAAGCACGGACGCATAAGGTAAGTGATTTCTGTAATCACTTCGTAGTACAAGTAAATAATAAAGTGTTGTAATGAATTAAACATGATGTTCGAGGTCAAATATGTGTTAAAGTCTTTCGTCGTAAATGATGGGATTAAAGTTGACCAAAATGCCCTTGATGGGTATTTTGGGGTAAACGATCTTAAAAGTCGTTTAGAAACAAGTTATTCGATTAGTGTAATGTTTTGGACAAGTATGGAAGTGGGGATGATGGTTTGGTTAGTCATAGACCAATTAATGCGCAAATACCCTTAACGGGTCAAAATAAGCTTTTGAGCGAAAATGGGTTAAGAGGATGCAAAGCATCCGAGAATTTAATCTTTTATGACAGTCGTCATTGAGATTATTAGGTTCATAAGAAGTTATGGTCAATCGAACGAGTTATGTGAATGAATGCATGAACGGGTCGGATAAATCGTAAATGAATAATAAGACGATAGCGTGTAAGTTAAGAATTTCCTTAATCCGGATGTGGGATTTTAAGTTCATATGTTAGAAGGTGAATTTACAAGCATGTAGGAAGAAACGGGAGGTTAAACGGGTAAACGGTTCGAAAGTTATGCGCGTTTTAGTGCGTTCGGACGTTGAAACGGATCTGCAGAAAAATGCACTTTAGAGAGGCCGTCGCCGACGAGCAAGGAGGCCGTCGCCGACGGGCAAGGGAAAATCAGTTTTTCTCCGACGGGTTATCTTCCTGTCTACGGGGTTTTGGCTACGGGAAAAACTACGGGCCGTCGCCGACGGGCCCTAGGGCCGTCGCCGACGACCTCCCCAAGTCCAAAAGTCTGAAATTTTGTTATATAAGTTGATTTATGTATCGTAGGCTTCGGTTTGTTATCCGTGGGCTACGGCGGACTTTCTAAACATGATTTTGATCGATCCTTAGATGTTTATGGGTTATGAATCAAAGTTTAAGTCTCATGTAAATAACGTATAAGTATGTAAGAGGTGTGCAAGATGTTGTACGTGTATGTAGATGCGTATTTATGTATATATATGTAATGTTGTAAGAAAGGTATGTACGTATGCAAATGAGTATATATGTAAGTATAAAGATATGTACGAGTGTATGCATGTATGTAATGCTATAGAAAGGGTATGTACGTATGCAGATGTGTATGTATGTATGTATAAAGATATGTACGAGTGTATGCATGTATGTAAAGATGTAGTAAAGGTATGTACGTATGTAGTTGTGTAAGTGTGTATGTATAAAGACATGCATGAGTGTATGCACGTATGTAAAGCTGTAGGAAGGGTATGTACGTATGTAGATGTGTATGTAGGAATGTATGCAAGTACGTATGTATGTATGACTTAGATATGTTGAGTGTTAACGTTATTGATGGTGTACCTTGAGAATGAAAAGTAATGCATGTACATTATTGAAGCCTCACCAGGAAATGGATACGCAGATGAAATGCTTAAAGTTTGAAAGATGACGAAATGTGAAGTGTACGTGAATGTATCTTGTTTATAAAATGTGTGCTAATGTTATGAATATATGTGGTGAGCGCAGGTAGTACAAGCCATGAGGATTACTAAGGAAGGGAGATCGAAGATCGAGTCACTAGAGAGATTGTACGGGAACGATGATGTATATATTGTAGTAAACATAAACTATGTTTTTAAGTTATTAAATAAGTCGAATAATGGATTTATGACAAAGACTTATGTTAAAGTTAAAGTTTAAATAAGTTAAGGTATTTTTAATGAAAGAAATTTTATGGTTCGTGTTTCCGCTGCGACTTTTGTCATGTTACAATTTAGGGTCTTACAGTCTGCGGCCCAGATCCATGACACGGTAGATTCCCATGACAATATCATTACCCCAGAGGATGCGGATGATCTGAACTTGAAATTTGCATATACTGAAAAGCCAAAGTCTCCTGCTGCTGAGAAGGCTTCGGGTTCCGGTTCCGGAGGTGCGGGTTTCGTAGAGACTCCCATTCAGCCCGAAGAGTCTGAATTGGAGTATTATTACCGCACCTACACGGAAGATCGGGCCATGGCTTACCACCGCCCTCCGTGGTCTGTGATGCAAGGGGATGACATTTCTGCTGATCCCTCCGCGTGTAGGGAGATTTTGGGTGGTCTGGGCACCCCATTTGAAGTCAACCGGGCCCGTGCCTTACCAACTGAAGCCCAGATTAACCAACTCTCCTCCCTGCTTGTTGGGAGTTCCGTAATGGCCAATGCCATTATGGAAAACTATAAGGTGTTGGGGCGCAGGGAGGAGGAGAATGTGCGCTTGCGTGCAGAGGCTGAGGAGTTGGTGAAGGCTGCACGTGAGGGTGCCAAGCAGCTTGAAAGGGATAGGGTTGCGTTTGAAAAGCGTAAGCAGACTGAAGAGTGGGCTGCAACTGCTGAGCTTAAACAGGTTCGTACCCTTGCCAAACTGCTTTCCACTGAGCGCCAGAGTTGGAAAGAATCTCTTTCTAATGAGCGCGAGACACTTTCTAATGAGTGCAAGGCTTGGAAAGACTCTTGGGCCAAACAGAATGAAACTCTCTTTCGTGTTCGCCAGGAGCTTGTCAATGCTAAGGCAGCAAATGCCGCGCTGGCTAAAGAGAAAGTAGCAGCTGTTGCGGCTGCCCAAGAGGCCAAAGAGGCGGAAGCTCGCCTTGCCAAGGCTCTTGAAGAGGCCAAGGAGGCGGAGGCCCGCACTGCAAAGGCTCTTGAGGGGGCGAATGTTGACCGCACCAATTTAACCAAAACTATCTTGGGCCTCCAGGTATAAGTTTCTTGCTTTTGAATTTGTACATCTCACAAGTATGTTGATTATTTCTGTATACTTGTTTTTGTTTTGTTACCAGGTTGAAGTGCGGACTCGTGGTGCCGCTATCGAGGAAGTCTCTGCCCGTGCTGCTGAAGCTGAAGCGCGGGCAAGAGAGGCTGAAGAGGCTAAAGATAGCCTTGCTTCGTCACTTGAGCTGCTCAAGGCTGATCATGAATGGCTGCGTATGCGCGGGATCGGGCATGTAAGTATCCGTTGCCTTTGTTATTTTTGTTGTAGGTTTGCCTTTGATAACCTTTGTATTCTTGTTTCGCAGATTGTTACGGCCATCCTTGATGCACCTGAGACTGTATCAGGTGTTGCTGATATTAAGGAGCGTGCCCGGGATGCTGGTTTTAAAGCTGGCTATAAACGCTGTATTAGCCATATGAATGTTGTAGCCCAGGGCGGATTTACTGATGAGCGATCCGGGTTCCACGGTGTGGATACTGAAGCGCTTCTTGATGCTGCGGTTGCGGAGTATAACGACACAACCCTTTCCGGTCTGGAGGAACTTGAAAAGTGTCTAGAAGCGGAGGACTATGTGGACTGCTTGCGAGTGTTATACGCTGATGAAGAAGATGAGGAAAAACCTACTGTTGTGGGCAAGGATGGTGAGGGTTCCAGCGGCACAAAGAAAGACTAGGCTGGCCTGCGTGCCTTTTTGTTTCCTCATGTAAATGTTAAAAAACTTTATGTAAATTCCCTGTGCACCGCGCAGGTGTAGGAATTTTTTGAATATAAAGAATTGTTCTGTTCAATTTGTACAAGTGTTTTCACTACTTGCATGTTTGAAATTTGTAAGAGTTTAATGTTACTGTGAGTGACACTAAATCTGTAATTGCCTTTTGCATATCTAGGTGATATGCAAGTATGAAGAATTGTCTTTGGTTGGACAAACAGTGTTGCCATTGCTGGCCTATTATAATAGTTGTGTGTGGTTACCACTCTGTATGGGTATCGCGAATGAAGATTTTGCTAATCTATTTTTGTGTATACCTCAGAGTGGAACACGCATTTGTAATAGAAATAAATAAATAAACAATATTGCATTGAATCGTCTATTTATTTATTTGCAAATGGCCTGCGGCCCGATAGGTTACATGGTGCATGTAAAAAACATGGCTTACATATAACAGCGTCGAAGCTGTTGTGCATTCCATGTGCGTGCGATAGTTTCGCCTTCTAATGTTTGAAGTTTATACGCACCTTTGCCCAGGACCTCTTGGATGAGGTAGGGTCCTTCCCACTTGGGGGCAAGTTTCCCTGGTCGTTCCGCGTTTGATGCTTCATTGTCGCGAAGGACGTAGTCTCCCGGGTTGAAAGTACAAATGCGAACGCGTGCATTGTAGTACTTTTCGAGTTTGGTTTTGTATTTGGCCTCGTTGATGGCAGCGTTTTCGCGCCTTTCTTCCAAGAGGTCCAAGTCAATCCTGCGTTCCTCATTGTTGTCTATCTTGTTGATAGCCAACATTCTAGGTGAGGGGAGGCCTACTTCTGCGGGGATCATCGCTTCAGTGCCATAGACCAGGCTGAAGGGTGTCTCACCGTTGCTTGTTTTTGGGCTAGTTCTGTGAGCCCATAAAATACTTGGGAGTTCATCAACCCAGCCGCGTCTAGTTGTTCCCAATCGTGCTTTGATGCCTTCCACTAAGCTTTTATTGATACTCTCGACTTGGCCGTTCTCTTGCGGATGCGCCACTGAGGAGAATATGTGTTCAATGTTTAGCTCTTTTAGCCATTTTTGAAAGTCATCTGCGGCGAAGTTGGTACCGTTATCAGTGACGATGCACATTGGTAGACCGAAACGGCAGATGATATGTTCCCACACGAATTTCCTTGTTATCATAGCGGTGGTTGATGCAAGTGGCTTTGCCTCTACCCATTTTGTAAAGTAGTCGACAGCCACTATGATAAATTTTACTGCACCGGGTGCGTCTGGAAATGGTCCCACTACATCGATTGCCCATTTTTGGAATGGCCATGCGGTTGTGACGGGGATCAGGTTGTTCTTGGGACGCAAGGTCTTGGGAGCATGTCGCTGACAATTGAAACACTTGCGTAAGACTTTGACTGCGTCCAGGTGCATGCCGGGCCAATAGTACCCGGCGTTCATGATTTTGGCCACGACCATGCGTGGGCCTGCATGTATGCCACATATTCCCTCGTGAATTTCTTTGATAAGGTATATGGCATCTTCGAGGTTGACGCATCGTAGGAGTGGTCCCAGGTATGATTTACGGTATAAGATACCGTCTCCCATTTGGTAATGACACGCTTTGTATTGTAGCTTGCGTGCCTCTGCCTTGCTTTCGGGAGTAACACCTGATTGTAAGTATGCAATTATCGGTGTCATCCAGGAGGTTGTACCGTACTGGATGACATTGACTTGGCGCAGGGGTACTGTAGGATTTTGCAGAATCTTGATGCGTACCTCCTTTGCCAGGTGTTGGAAGCTGGTGGATGCGAGTTTTGAAAGTGCATCCGCGGGTTTATTATCACTCCTGTTGATATGGTGAATATTGAAGGAGGTGAACTTTGATTTTAGTTGCAAGGCTTGTTCGAGGTAGAGGATCATGATATCCCCTCTTGCGGCATAATCGCCGCGCATCTGCCCTGCAACCAATAGTGAGTCGACGTGTGCTTCCAAATGTTGGACGTCGAGTTTGACTGCCAACCGTAGCCCTGCCAATAGAGCCTCGTACTCCGCTTCGTTATTCGTGCTTTTGAAATCGAGGCGGATTGCATAGGTTAGCTCTTGGCCGTCGGGGCTGACGAGTCGCAGACCTGCACCAGCACCATCTTCGTTGGATGCACCATCTGTATACAGTGCCCAGGTTTCTGCGGAGGATGGTGGTGATGTCGGGTTTTGTTCTTCTTCGCATTCTTGAATGCGGTTTGCTGGTACTTCAGCAGCGAAATCAGCCAAGACTTGGCCTTTGATTGCGGGGCGCGGCTTGTAATTCAGTGAAAGTGCGCCCAGCTCAATTGCCCATTTTGCTAACCTCCCAGAGATGTCGGGTTTGGATAGGATCGGGCCGATCCTGTAGTTGGTTAGTACTGTGATGACGTGGTTCGCGAAGTAGCGTCGTAAGCGTCTCGACGCGTGCACCAGTGCTAGTACTAACTTCTCCATGATGGAATACCTTGTCTCTGGGTCGTTGAGCATTTTGCTGATGTAGTAGATGGGTGTTTGAACTCCTTCCCGCTCCACTATGAGTACCGCACCTACTGCGTTGTCCGCGGCAGACAGGTATAGAATAAGTGGCTCATCTTTTCGTGGTGCGGTTAAAGTTGGGAGCTGGATCAAACACTCTTTCATCTCCCGGAAAGCTTTTTCGGCCTCTGCGGTCCATTGGAATTGTTCCTTTTTTAGGCAGCTCCGCAGGGTCTTGATGAAAGGGTATGACTTAGCTGCGTGGTTGGCTAAGAATATGTTTAGTGCGGCTAATCTGCCGGCTAGTCGTTGCATTTCTTTCATCGTTGAGGGCGATGGCATGCGTTCGATCGCCTGAACTTTTTCCGGGTTTACCTTGAATCCATCTTTGGTTACGATGAATCCGAGGAATTTGCCTTCTTCCATTCCAAACGAGCATTTCCCTGGATTAAGCTTCATGTTGATGCTTCGCAGAGTCTGGAATGTTCTTTCGATATCGTTGAGCATGGTGTCTTCCTCCATGCTCATGACGACCAGGTCGTCCATATAGATTTCGACACTTTTGCTGATTTGACCGCGAAAAGTGTCGTTCATCAACTTTTGATAGGTTGCGCCAGCGTTGCGTAATCCGAACGGCATTTTGGTGTAACAGTAGTTCCCGGTAGGAGTGCGGAATGCCGTTTTGTCTTCATCTTCGATTGCCATCTGTACTTGGTGGTAGCCTTTGTAACAATCGAGGAAGCACTTCCATCGAAATGGTGCGAGGTTATCGACCTTCTCGTCGATCTCCGGAAGTGCGTAACAATCCTTGGGGCAGGCCTTATTGAGGTCTTTGTAATCGACACACATGCGCCAGCGCCCGCTTGGTTTTTCTACCATGACTGGGTTGGATAACCAAGTCTGGTATTTGACTTCCCGCAGGATTCCTGCGGAGAGCAGCTCCTGCACCTGCTCTTCCATCGCCGCGTTTTTTGCTGATCCAAGGTGGCGTTGACCTTGGATCACCGGCTTGATACCTGGCATGGTATTCAAGAAATGTTGCGCGACTTCGCGTGGCACCCCTGTCATGTCTGCGGGTGTCCACGCAAAAATGTCTTGGTTCCTGAAGAGGAGTTGCTTTAGGCGCGCTCTGATAGTAGGTGTCAAGGCATGGCCCAACGTGACCGTTTGCTCTGGGTGTCTTGCGTTAAGCACCCATTTTTCTGGTTGCGTGTTGGGGGTGGGCCTTGCTACCTTGGCTGGGCGCAGGTCGTCCGTAGACAACACTTCCCTTCGGGCGTATATTATTGCGACCCCCGTCTCGGTTGGGAAACCGATAGCATAGTGAGGGACGGATGTGATCATGTTGAAATCGCCCTGGGATTCTCTCCCGAGAAGTACGTCGTATTTGGAGGTGTGTGGTAAAACCATGAAGTTTACCTCCTCCGTCCTTGTGTGCCTCCCGTTGGTGAGGCGCACAGGAAAAGTAATCTGGCCCAGGGGGAATACGGTTTCCCCTGCAAACCCGGCCAACAGGTAATCCGCTGGTTGCAGTCGATCTTTGTCTTCTTGATCGAATTGGTTGAAGCATTGCTCGTATATAATATCGGATGTACTGCCCGGGTCGATGAATAATCGCTCGGTACAGTAGTGAGCCAGGTGGCCTGTGATAACCACGGCGCGTCTATCGCGCGGGCCGCCTCGGACTTTTGGAAAGACGACTTGCTCGTCTTTCCAGTCATTCTCCGGTCTTCTTCCCGCCTTGCGCGGTCTTCCTTTTCCTCCGTTGATCATGTGGGTAGAGGCTACGTACATGGTCCTCTTTCCCGTGGAGGTGCCCTCGTTGTGGGGAGTAATGCGCTTGGTAGCTTTTTGTGCGCCTGTCAACAGGTGTTGCAGTTTTCCCTCTTTTAGGGCTCGCTCAATCTCCAGTCGGAGACTGACACAACTGTTTGTTGTGTGGCCGTTGTCCTTGTGATACTCGCAGTAGAGTGCGAGATCCTGGTTCTTTTTGGACTTCATCGGTTGGGCCGGTCGCAGGAATTGTGCGTCTGTGAGAAGAACGTCGCTTGGCGACTGGTTAATCTCGGTCCAGCTGCGGTCCCGAGACTCCTTTTTTGACGCCCGATTTTCACGTTGGGCGTTGATTGTAGCCCTTGCGTCGGGCTGGTTGCTTCGTGGGACATTTGGTCTGGAATCGCTGCCATGATTCCATGTGTCCCGGTTGCGCTTATTGCTGCGCTTCGGCTCTTGGCGGGAAGACTGGCCTTCCGCCTGGGGTTGTGCCTTTGACATGTGCGATCTTAGGGACCGCTGAGTCTGGGCGTATGTCTTGACCGCAGCCATGACATCTTCCCACTTTTTAGGCAAACCATCTTTGCCAGAGATATTCATAACCATTTGCTCGTCTTTAACGGCAACAATGAAATGGTTACGCGCCATTTGGTCGGCAACATCGCCTATCTCTAGGCATTCTTTATTGTAACGGACAACGAATGCTTCAAGCGATTCGTTATCCCTGCGCCAGATGTTCATGACGTCCATGGAATCACGTTCATGGCGTCGTTGTTGGCTGAAGTGTGCGAGGAATTTTTCTTGTAAGTCCTCGAATGAGGTCACTGACCCTGGTGGTAGAGAATCGAACCATGCCCTGGCCAGACCTGTTAGGGTCTGTGGGAAAAAATGACACCAGGTGGGTTCATCCCACCTACCGTTGCACCCGGCACCGATGTAGATGTTGTTGTGATCATCTGGGTCGGTCGAACCGTTGTATTTCCCAATGTTTAATGGGAATTTTGTGGTGGTGACATCGGCGTGGGCGATTTCTGGGACAAACTTGGAGTTTTCGGCCGCCGATTTCGGCCTGTAGGGTTGTCCGCGGTGCTGCTTTGCATCGCGGAGGTACGTAGTGCGGGGATGAGTGGGAGGAACGTAGTTACGTCCTCCCGGTCTGCTGCTGGTGGCATGGGATTCCGCACGGTATGTACCATCGTCCGGATCGGTATAGCCTTGTCCTTCACGGTGGGACTGGGGTCCCAGTCGGCTGTGAATGCCTAGGCCGTGGTGGGCTGTAGACTGTCGCCTAGTTTCGCCATGTGGGCCTAGGAGACTCTGTATATGGCTCCTGTGGCGGGACCCATATGTGGAGTCGTCCTCATCAAGTGTGCGGACGTCGCAGTAAGAGGAACCGCGATCTTCGTGCCTGCTTCTGGAGGCCGGATGTGTTGGGGCCCTGCCGTCGTACTGTAAAGTACGTCCCGCAGGGGTGTGCGGTGCTGGAGTATGCCCCGCAGAGACTTGCGCTTCTGCGCAAGCTCTGTTGTATGTTGCAGCCAACATGGCTGCTTGTTGGTCGTACCAGGCATGAAGGTTCATGCCTGTAGGTATCACAGGAGCGTACTGTGATAAATCGTGTCCAAACGTAAGGGATGCGCCCCCTTGCGTTGATGTGCCAATGTGTTCAACATTTGGGCCTGAGGGAATGGTTCCTGCAGGCCCTTGGTTTGTGGGGTTTAGGTTATCCCCGGTAGTGTTGTTTTGACGATCAGACATGATCTTTGGAGAGAAATGGATGGTCAGAAAAAAGTGCTAAGAGTAGCGGTGGGCGCTAATGATGAAACAATGGTTAACCGGGTAGGTTAACTCACTGGTCTCGTCAAGAGGGTTAATCCCTTCTTTCCGAGGATCGCCGGCTGGATCGTCTGGTGGTGGGTTTCCTGCACAAGGAAACAAACCGTGACTCGCAACAAGGAGGATGGGGTGGGGGGTGCTCCTTGTTACCACTCTCCGGCGTGAGAATCAGTAGTTTGCTTGGGAAGCAAAGTGTGATAGTAGTAGTATTGAGAGAGTTCAGAAGTGATACCTCAAACCTGGTTTGGGGTGGGTATTTATAGCCGAGGAGTGAAGGAGGGTAGTTGAGTAGCTAGCCTGACATCGCACAGCTATTTGCAGGTGTGTCAGACTTGTCGGATACTGTGGTGATGCCACGTCCTGCTGTGGTGTCAGACTGTTGTATACACGTGGGCCGGTAGGCGACTGTTCCCAGTGCCACTTGCACTGTGGTGTCAGACCCACTTGCCTTGTAGGCAGGATGCGGTGCCAAGCCGCATCGCTGCTTGCGGTCATTGATGTTGTTCCCGCGTTGGTTGTTCCATCCATGATTTACGCGGGGTGCGGTGTTATGCCGCATTGCCTGCTGAGTGACTGTTACTGTTGTCCAGATCCCTTGTCGTGACGAAAATGTTCATAGGATGCGGTGCGGGGCCGCATCGCTATGCGTTACATTAGTTTCCGTCCTTAAGGTAAGTCTTCTCATCACTGGACAGATTGGACCGCTGTGTTCGCGTGTGCCCACGCGGACACAGGTGAGTTTATTGCTGTTGGAGGTTTTTGATGAGGGTAATGGTCATTCGCGGTCATGCTGACGCGAGATCTGGGACCATACCCCTTCAGTGTATAAGAGAGCCAAGCTACTTTTGAGGGGGTAAACTTGTGCAATATCCAAAAATTTAAGACACTCTAGGGGCATTTTAGAGATTTTATATTTTTGCCCATTTCTTCCCTTTCTACCCTTAGCTCTCTGTTCACCTCATCATTCTGTGTTCACGGGTTTCTCCTTCAGGCCTAGGTTTGCACCTTTAATTAACAATTTATTGACCTTCAATTCAGGGATTCATCAACCACACCGTAACCGTTTTAATTGATTTTCACTATTAACTCTCACATTTAACTGAAGGCTGATAAGGAAGCGTCTCGCTTGCCCCTGTTCCTAACTTCATCGCCAATTAGTTGTGAAATTGAATGTTGAAACGATCAGTTGGAAATTGAATGTCATTGAATTAAGCCGTTTCGATTATATTTGGCGTTAATAAGTTGCTGCATTCAGGCGTTGAAATTTAGTCCGACTGAAGACTGGCAACCAGTACTCGACTCATGTATCTCGAGATTTTCAATGGCCGATCAAACTCGTAAGATTCTGTTTCAATCTTGATTTATCAAATCGTACTTGTTAAATGTTTCTAATTATTTTCAGTTAGCATTGATCTGTGAATCTATGGTTCGTTTTAACTTCCAGATCAAGTGTTTCCCCTCTTTGGTATACATTTATGCACTGTATAATTATCTGCTGAAAATATTAAGTTTTTGGGTGATTCTTGAATCTTGATCATATGATACTAACAGCTACAAGTATTTACAGACACAAAATTGATTTCATTATTTGTTCTTTTGAAATTGATGATTGGTTTAATGGGTTTTGTTTTAATTAGTTAGTAAACAAGTGTCCGACATCATTGATTACACACTCTCTAGATACATTAGACCAAATTTCACCCAATCTTTGTCTATCTTATTGTTTCTACCAGGAACTGGTTATTCTCATTTGTTTTTCCACATTATGCTTTTAAGCTTGTTGTAGACCGAAACAACTAGAAGTTAATCAATCAATATTAGGAGAGGATGGACTCTAACCTATGAAGAGCCTCCTACTCAGCAGCGGATTCGCAACCAGCCCAAACATGAAGCTGAGATTACATGAAGGTAATTTGTTTCACACATATGTTTTAGGGAGTAAAATGGGTATTGCTGGGTTGACCAAGATTGGATTCAGTGTTCATTATTTGAATGTGTTTCAAACGAATAATCTTTATTATGATATTATGCTTCATTTTACATGATCTTGTAATTTAAACGAAGTTATATGTAGAGTTCTGTGATTACATCAGCAATTTAATAGTAGTAGACAACCATATATCAGATGAGTTGAAACAGTTTTCGGATTTGTCTTGTACACCACCAAGGAAGTCACCTGGCAAAAGCCCTGATGATATGCCGATAATTGGTAGTGTTGGTAGCTACTGGAGCAACACGAGCTCAGCACAATCTTCAAGCCCATGTTCATCGTATAAAGGCATACCGAATGCCACCGGCAAGTACAGAGAGGTATATATATAAATTTAAATTCTTTGTGATTAAAAGGTCTCATGTTTGAGTCTAACGGGCCCACTTTATATTTTTTTTTGTGTGAAATCTACAAATTACACTGGAGGCAAGATGGGCTCGTCGGGTAACATGTTAGAATTCGCTTGGATTGAAATTAGTCATTTTTTGTTGAGTTCGAAACGGGTCGGTTCGGGTTGGGTTGCTCTGTAGCCTGCTTGTTTGTCCTATTCTACAAAAAAAAGTTCTATGTATATACTTGTAACTATGATTTGATTACAAAAACAACTTTATTACAGTAATGGTCAAAACTTTTTGGACATAACAATTTAGAAAGTTCGGGTCAAACTACATCTGGGTTCAAACGGGTCCGTACGAATCAGAATGGGCCGAGTGACAGCCAATCGGTTTCTTATTTTTTATTTTATTTTTATAAAATTGTAACTAATTAATGTATTTATTCTAACTAATAAATCGTCAAATCCTTGTGTACAAAAATTTAGGAAGATATATATATGCATTATAAATAGACTAGGGACGACTTGAAACCTGTTTGACCCGTATCCCTTTTTAGCTATATTTTTATTTGGCCCGTATGAGATAAACCACAACCCATATGACCCGTTTCATGAGTAAAATGGTTTATGCTACTGATTTGATGTGTGGTATCTGGTATACAAGATAAGAAGGTGAACTGCCAAAAGATCCCATTTGAAACAAGATTTGACAGAGCTTTGAGTGGAGATACTGCTAAGTGTTGAAGCTTAAAAGTGTTTGCCCTATTTTCCATTATTTATTTCTTTTTCCAATTGTTTAAAATGTTTTGTGAGATTTATGGGTTGGTTTGTTATAATTCTTTATTGGTTTTTGGTGGTTATCAGTATAAGGATTGTGTTGATGTTTAAAAAAAACATAAGTTTTAGCTAATAAGTGAGTTGGGTTGAGACGCAGGGGCGTAGCTACATAAAATATGGTTTCTTTTTCTAGAAATTAACAAAACTTGTAACATATTTTTTCCATACTGTTGTTTGTAGGGGAGGTTAGTATTGGTCAAAAATTGTTTAATCTTTGTTTTGAGTTCTGTACCAATTATGAATTGTTAGTTTTAGATATTTTTTTTTTACTAATGTTCTTTAAACATGACTTTAAAGGCTTTGTCTTTGCCAAAGGACCACCACCCTATTAAGAGATTTAAACGTGGTTACAAAAAACTTTGTATAATTAATAGATTAATTTTGTTAATGGTAATAATTTGTATTTAGGCTGTTCATAAAGACATAAACCATGTCGAATCAAAGTGATTTCTATTATAGGTGTCTATAAACTATGTCGAATCGAAACAAATCAGTTGTTTCAACCGGCTCTAAGAAGTTGGCTCGATCTTGAAACGACTTAAGGTGGTTGGGGCATATGTCGAAAATTAGTGACACTGTATAAATTCTTGTGATATTAGAGTGGAGATACTGCTAAGTGTTGAAGCTTAAAAGTGTTTGCTCTATTTTCCATTATTTTTTTCTTTTTCCAATTGTTTAAAATGTTTTGTGAGATTTATGGGTTGGTTTGTTATAATTCTTTATTGGTTTTTGGTGGTTATCAGTATAAGGATTGTGTTGATGTTTAAAAAAAAACATAAGTTTTAGCTAATAAGTGAGTTGGGTTGAGACGCAGGGGCGTAGCTACATAAAATATGGTTTCTTTTTCTAGAAATTAACAAAACTTGTAACATATTTTTTCCATACTGTTGTTTGTAGGGGAGGTTAGTATTGGTCAAAAATTGTTTAATCTTTGTTTTGTGTTCTGTACCAATTATGAATTGTTAGTTTTAGATATTTTTTTTACTAATGTTCTTTAAACATGACTTTAAAGGCTTTGTCTTTGCCAAAGGACCACCACCCTATTAAGAGATTTAAACGTGATTACAAAAAACTTTGTATAATTAATAGATTAATTTTGTTAATCGTAATAATTTGTATTTAGGCTGTTCATAAAGATATAAACCATGTCGAATCAAAGTGATTTCTATTATAGGTGTCTATAAACTATGTCGAATCGAAACAAATCAGTTGTTTCAACCGGCTCTAAGAAGTTGGCTCGATCTTGAAACGACTTAAGGTGGTTGGGGCATATGTCGAAAATTAGTGACACTGTATAAATTCTTGTGATATTAGTCGGGACACCCGACGCAACGCGCAGACATTCCCACTATTTTATATAAAGTAAAGTGACATAACAGGTATACAAATCAATTCATGCACTTTCATTTATTCGCATTTGAATAAAAAAAATAAGTTACAAGAAGGATTCAAAGTTGGGAAAGTACTTCTTGCATCTCCAGCCGCGGTTTTTGTAACAACTCTCATCAAAAAGTCCTAATTATTTAATTAATTTATCCAATAGGAAACTCTAATTGAGACACCCAAGTGATTCTGCACAAACCCTAAAATTTTCAGAACAATCGGAATCAGGATCAGGGCCCCTAAAACTCAGGGGGGGGGGGGGGTAAACCCTAGTCACGATTATCTTCAAAACTCGTTGTCAAAATTTAAATTTCGAATTCTGTCAAGTCAGCTAAGCTAGTCCCAGACGTGGCCACCCTAAGGTGAAATCGTGTCCCTTGCGCACCGCAAGGGTTTATGCTTACGGTGCGCAAGCCTGGCCAATTTTTCACTATAAATAGCAGGCCTTGGCAATCGCATTTTGGTACTTGAACGACGAAGAAATTCGTTTCGTAGACTGAGATAAGATCTGTTTACCACAATTAACACACACGGATCACTAATCGACGCCGCAATCAGGGTAATAACTCGATCGCTATTACGATTCATTTTCCGATCGATCAATGTACTCAATGGATGTTTAAGTGCTGCCCACATTAGGGTGATGCTTTGTCATTAGTCGTTAATTCGATGGATGTTTAAGCATAGCACTTTGTCATTCGTTGTGAGGGTTGATCTCGTGAGTTATCGTAAATGCTGTATTAAGTTACTAACCGAATTGTGTGCCTGTTATTAAATTTAGGTTAAAAAGGCTAATCTGTAGGCTAGGCTCTGCTCAAATTAAATCTGCAATGTGAGTCATTCTCTTTTTATCAAATTACTTTTGAAATCATGTTTATTATCAAAGGTTATAATTACAGGGATTAAGTTTATGTAATCACCAAATTACAGCCGGTATGTGGGGTTTTGTATACATTACTTGATAACCGTCACTATTGGACAACGAGTTAGCCAATGAGTGATATGACCATAGTCACAGACACCATCGGGCAAAGAGGCTACCGATGGATGGTCGAGTGACAAGTACTGTGGGTAGTTGGTTTGATATCTGAAACATTGTAATCTCTCTTAATACTGTTAATTATAACAACCGAGTTGTTTTTATAAATAGAATGATTCACTCAGTATTTCCCGCTGACAAAACCTTTTTCAAACATGTTTCAGGTGATCTGTTGTGATCCAGGAAAAGTGCCGCGTAGCACTACAAGCTTAAGGAAGTGGCTCAGTATAAAATAAAATAAACATGTTTTGTAAAATAATAGATTTCTTCGTGAAATCTCAAGATTGTAAATTACCGGGTTTTATCCCGAGTTGTGAAATAAAATAATCGGGAAATATTTAAATTTTTAAAAGATCCTGAAGAAACTTCCGCTGTTAATTAAATACCACGGGATTTCTGTCCCGTGGCTCCTGAAACGGGTAAAACCGGGTCGGGGGCCGTGACAGTTTGCACTTAGCGACCAACGGTTCGGCCTTAGGCATTGTGGCTCCGGGGCCTTCCGTCATATTATCTGTCTTATCGCTTAAGTGTTCCCAATCAAAACACTGAATTAGCAATCCTAGAGTTAACCCAAGCATATGAACTGCTAACCCTTCCCCTGGACAACCCCTCCTTCCAGACCCAAATGGCATCAGCTTAAACCCATCTCTTGTGCCTTCCAGTCCTTCAAACCTTTCAGGATTAAACCTTTTAGGTTCAATCCACACATTGGGGTCATGATGTATGGCCCATTGATTAACAAGTAGCATGGTCCCACGCACTACTAGAAAAGTGGCCATTTTGCTACGGAAATTTCCTACGCAAAAAAATGCGTCGCAAATTCTGACACATTTACTACGCATTTCCTACGGAAAAAAGACCTTGATTTTTTTGGCCAATTTGCGACACAATAGTGACAAAAATACTAATTCTAAGTATTGTGTCGGAAATGCGTAGCAACTTGCTACGCATTTACGACGGATGAATTATATTTGTATTTGAATTATATTTAAACATTTAATTATTATTATTATTAACTATTGCGTCGGAAATGCGTAGTAACTTGCTACGTATTTCCGACGGAACTATTATTTACTTGTTGGAATTATATTTATATGTTAAATTCATTTAAATATTAATTGTTGCGTCAGAAATGCGTAGCGAGTTGCTACGCATTTATGACGAAATATTTTTTATTATACTTAGATTATATTTTTAATGCTTAATCAGCATTATTATTAATTAATGCGTAGGAAATGTGTAGCAACTTGCTACGCATTTACGACGGCTGAATTATATTTGTATTTGAATTATATTTGAACGTTTAATTATTATTATTATTATTAACTATTGCGTCGGAAATGCGTAGTAACTTGCTACGCATTTCCGACGGAACTACTATTTATTTGTTGGAATTAAATTTATATGTTAAATTCATTTAAATATTAATTGTTGCGTCAGAAATGCGTAGCAACTTGCAACGCATTTATGACGAAATATTTCTTATTATACTTGGATTATATTTTAATGTTTAATCAGCATTATTATTAATTATTGCGTAGGAAATGTGTAGCAACTTGCTACGCATTTGTGATGGAAAATTTATTACCATATTTAAATATTTAACTAGTTTTATTATTACCATATTTTAAATATTTAAATTTATACCGAATTATTTTCGGTACCCGCTATTTGGCGTTTTCGGTACCGGTACTTTCAGTTCGGTATGGATCATATTTGGTCTTAAAGAATCACAATGGCCAATAGTAGATCATATATGTGTATTGAACCATATTGGGCCTCAGGGGCGGAACTACAGGAGGGTCAGGGGGTCAGTTGACCATCCGGCTAGCAAAATGGTCAATACTTGTTCATAGATGTCCTAATATAAAATATTAATATAATATGTATTATTAAGTCTTACAGTCTGGTCTAGTTTTATATGATAGGAACTGTAAACCAAACCGTTCCTAATGATTTTAAAGCGAACTGTGAACACCCCTACCGCACACTTGAGCTTACATCTCTTAATGGCCTTTCAATCATTACTATCCAATTCATTTGCTCCTCATTTGACATTATAATATAAATTCCCTTATAACGCACAAGGTCAATCCAAACACTCACACATACAGAACTCTGCCTCTCTCTCTCGATTATATTTATAGACAACAAAACACACACATATGAGAACCATTTCATCTCTACAAATCATCTCACTCACCTCTTCACACACCCCAGCCCCCTCCTTCTCGGCTTCTCGGTAACCCACACCCGAGACAGCACCGATAACCGGTAACCGGCCGACAACACCAACATCAGAACTCTTCTCGAATTCAAACCAGCAACCACAGAGAGGAGCCGGCAAGGCGGCGGTACGACGATCGGTAATTAACGACTTCTAATTACGCGATTAATAAGCGTTTAGACTATAATAAATAGTGTTTAAGACACGAATTAACTTAATTAGGCTTTTGGAATGCCTAGGAACGCTTATCTGACACCGTACAAAATACTGACAATGCCGACAAATACGAAGTTCATACGTATAATTTAAACATATGAATGGGGTGTTGCGAAAATATCGTGCTTTCGAATGCCACAAAACGCAAACGTGAACGAAAAATGTGTAAACAACAACGCACCGACAATCAGCGACAAAACGGAAGCACTGGACTCGAATTATGTCTCGATATTAATATGTTATGATATAAATCACGACGCTACACGAAGTTCAGGTGCAATTTACGAAATACACGTCAAAATATCGATTTTCGACGTGAGTCGGAGTGCTTCGACTTAACATTATAAATCATGACGCTACACGACGCTCACGACGTTTCGTATTTCTATACTTTTAGAAAACTCGTGTCCGTTCTCTATTCTTTTGGAATCACAGTAAAAAAAAACGAATACCGACCATAGTTTACGCGATTTGATACAAGAATTTTATTTTATGAAGTTGTCTGACGTTCGGGTTCGATAAAGGGCTTCAGAATTTTAACGGGCCACTTGGGATTGGGCTTATGAGCCCTGGGCCCAAGCCCATTAAGTCAGAACCCTAGATATAAATTGCCACCATAACCTCACTTTTGATTTTAAAAACTCAGTTGCCAAACACGCCCCACCAGATCCCCCCCCCCCCCTTTGTCTCTTCATCTTCAACCTAAAGAAAACCTTCACCTCTCAAACGTTAACTCCTTCTACCATCCTATACTCACAGAGATGGAGCCGGGCTCCTTCTCCATCTGAGCTCCTCCTTATCCGCAACTCTCCGGCGACACCCCCTCTCCTCTCGGCTCCCCTGTAGCCCGACAACCACACCACCTGCAGCCGCACCCCCATATGTTTCCCTCTCGAGCCTCTTAACCGGCGTCGGTTCCTGTTCCGGCGACTCTCTTGTCCGTCGACAACCACCATCAACGCCCACCTCTCACCTCCCTTCGTCGTGTGTACGACGGTGGTGGATACGGCAGGCAGCGACACCGCCACCACGGCGGCAGCGGCGACGAGCAAAGAGACGAGAGAGAGAAGCAGGATAGAAGATGATGATGATTGGCGGACCGACGGGGCTCCGGGCCGGTCAACGTGCGATGGTTCGATTAAGACATAGGTGACATTGAAGATGATTATGTTCAGCTTATATAGGTTCAACATCAGATTTCTTTTGATTCATCTCAGTTATTGGTTCGAGTCACTACGGTCAGACATAGGTTCAGTCTGGTTCATCAGATTCGGGTTATGTTCGACTCAGTTTTGTTTCGAGTGTTGTTTTGTTTATACGTCGATTCAAGGCTGTTGATTTTATTTTCTTTATGTTCGTAGATTTTATACATTTTTTGTTTGTAAATTTGTATAAATTTATGATTAATGTTATTGAATTTGTATAGCTTTTAGTTTTATTTGCTTTTGTATCAGATCTCTCGGATGATTTATAAATAGAATAAAACAAGAAAAAACATTTTCTTTAAACAAAAGATATTTTTACTGACGGGTTTGTGACACAAATCCATCGCCAAAAACCTTTTCCTTTTTTCATTTTATTTATTAAAATTCGTCAAAAATGCGTAGTAAACAGGTAGTCAAAAATTTGTCATAAACTATGAAAAAATATAAAAATTAAATTTCGTGACAATTGTGTAGCAAAAACTAAAAATTAACTTCCGTTAAATGGGTAGGAAAATGCGTAGAAAATGTGTAGCAATTTGTAACAGCCCTTTTCTGTCATAAATAGGTAAGAAAATGCGTAGAAAATGCGTAAGAAACCAGTTTTCTACGAGTGGTTTTCCTACATATGCATTTTGTCACAAATTAGTAGAAAATCGCGAGTTGTGACGCATTTCCTACGAAAAACGGTGTCAGAAATTTTAATTTTTCTAGTAGTGACGTGGGACGTTGTAACCTTCAATAATACAATCTTGTGATGACTCATGAGGAAGTAGTAAAGGAGCCGTAGGGTATAATCGAAATGTCTCATTTATAATCCAACGAAGGTAAGGTAGGTCAACTACATCTGACTCGTCAATAAGACGATCTTTGCCAATCTTTCTATCAATCTCGTTTTGTGCCTTCCTTAAAATTTGTGGATGGTTTAGTAAAAGGGACAAAGACCATTCCATAGTTCCAGAAGAAGTTTCGGTGCCAGCCACCAACAAGACCTAATCACAAGTTTTCATGAATCGGATCAAGTACATAGTTTTCGCAAGACTAATTATACAAATGATGTTTGCGAAAACGTAAGTACACGAATAGTTTAGAGCAATGTGGACTTTATAAGCAAAAACTCTGTCCACGCGAAAACTAAGTTTTCACATGAAAAGTCTTATACGAAAAGTCTAAGTATTCGCATGAAGGACTCATGCGAAAAGTTCAAGATTACGCATATGATTGTTGATGTGAATACTCTATTTTCACATAAAAGGCTAAAGGCTTTGATGCATGAATAAAAGTTAATATAGTTTACATGAGAATTATGCCCAGATTGACTAATTGTCCAAAAGGTCGGATCGTTCACGAAGTAAGGAAACTAGCACACAAGCGAGTACTAATGCCCCTTTTGACTATTTATGGTTGATATGCATGCTACCTGGTATATTTATGATTAGAATAGTCTATTATGAATGTTAACCTTTAGACGCTCATGATTGATGATAAACTATTGATGTCTATAATTCGTTTTTGAATTATTGATGTCTAATGTCCATTAATAGAAAAAGTATTGATTGGATCCTACAAGCGGTATGGCGTAGTGGGAATGGGAAATCCTGTGCCGGTATAAGTATGCTTGGCTTTGTGACAAGTAGTTGACGGTATAGTCCGTTTCACAATTTGATGTTTGTATTGATGATTGATGCGGGTGTGCATGGTTGACGTTTAGTAAGGTTTAACACAGCTTATTAAATGTTTCTACTTAAAATGATAACTCGATGTGTTTAACCTAAAGTACAACTCACTCAAAAGGATACATGTTAGGTTAAACAGACATTGATGCTTAAGAGGAATCCCCTTGGCTTGGAATGAAGGCAACCCTACCTTGAAGTGTCGCATTCAATGACCATAGTTGACTTGTTATGACTTTGAGTATTATGTTTAAAGTTTGATGACTTGATGTATCAGATAATTTGACATTTTCTGATGATTATGCATGACCTTTATTAGTTTAAAATATATGTTTAGATGCTTGAAACCTGTGTTTGGGGACTTACACCAAACAGTGTCATGTGGTAGTCATACTATTCACACCAACATCATCATTTATTATACTTTATGAGACACGATAAAATATATTTAGGGTTAAGAGATTATTCCTAAGAAACGTAGGAAATGGGGTCAAACAAATTCAAGTTGAATTTATTCTAGCGCGTTGGAACCCACTGGCCAAACCCAAATAAAATATATTTAGGGTTAAGAGATTAACTTTTAGGGTTTAATTTTAGAGTTTAGCTTTATGCTTTAGAGTTAGTGATGATAATTTAGCATTAGTGTTTAGGGTTTTGATTAGGGTTTAGCCTTTATGGTTCATAGTTTAGATTTTTGGGTTTATCCTCGAGGTTTAGCTTTAAGGTTTAGGGTTAAGAGGTTAGGATTTATGGTTAAGGTTCAAAAAGCCAGTTCCAAAGTCAAATAATGAGTTCAATTGGAGTTCTTTTGACCCGGTTTTCTACCACACTATTTAGGGTATTCTAATCATTTTTCCATAATAAAAAATTAAATTGTTAAGACGTATCCCTCAAGTGAAATTATTTTTGGATCAATTTGAATCTATGAAAAAATAATTAAAAATAGTTGGACTGCACGCGTAGTGTGGGCGGGTATTCGGGTCGTATCTGTTCGGTTCAAAACGACACCAATATTAAACCAACACTTAATACATCAATCGAAACAGAAAAAAACAATAAGGTCGTGATATACCCAAGAGGATACTTACACGTGTTTTATATCACGTGATTATGTATTAGTACATAATTACGTTATTATATTTTTTATTGTATAATTTTTTTTACTAAAGTTATGCTTATTACGTGATTTATACATTTAATATAATGAGAACTTTATTTTTTTATGTTATTACATGATTAGATCTGTAGTATAAGTCGTTACGTAATTATAGATATATTGTTACATTAAGTATTTGTTACTGCTTTGCACACATGGTACGTGATTATTACATTGAGTATTTGTTACTATTTTTGTACACATGGTACTAATTCTAGATTTAGGTGTTACATTTGAGTATCTAGTACGTAATTTAGATATTCATTGATTATATTGTTACGTGATTATAAATGCAGTGTTATATTGAGAATTTGTTATTGTATGCGTATATGGTACGCGATTTAATATTTATGGATTATGTTATAGTACGTAATTACATACTGGAACATAATCACGTAACGTTACACAATCACGTAACGTTACACAATCACATAACTTTATAGCTTGTAAAATATTTTTTAAATTAAGAAAACTATAGCAATAGATTACTCAAATTAAAGAGAATGAAATACTCGTTAATATATAGTAATTTTTTTTTTAAATATTATCAAATGAATAAAGTTATAGTCGTTTGAAAATTAAGGGGAAAAGTAGTTTAAGTGAGAAAAGACCATAATACCCTTTTTTTTATTTGTTTTTTCAATTGTAGGATTCTGTTATTTACTAAATTGTCATCGCCTCATTTTAAGTTGTTGATATTAGGGAATCAACGGTTGAGATTGTCCCGTATACTTCGTATGCAATTTATCTCTTGTACGTTAACTCACCCCTTAATTTCCAATGCTTTTTATAAGATTAAAAGCGAGTTCAAAAAAATAAAAAGAAAAAAACCCGGAAATATTTGGATATTTAGAGAATTTTTTGTCACATAGTATTGAAATAATTTAACAATTTACCTATATATTAAAAACAGAACTGAATGAATAGTAAACAAAATTGAATGAATATAGTAATAAAAATAGAATTGAATAAATAGTAACATCACTAAGGAATGAGCTGGTATCGGGTATCGGTACCAAATTTATCACATCGGGTGTAATTTCGGTACCGGTTCAGCACCGGTATTCATCGGTCTTTACCCTCAAATGCCGGTGACGTACCAGTACCGGTACCGAGCCGTACCGTACCAGGTATATTTGGTACCGGTACCCATTTTTTGGGATTTGGGTAACGGTATTTTCCGTACCGGTTGGTACCGAGCTCGTCAAATCCTATAGCAACGTAGTAATGCAAGTAATTGCACCGTTTAGATTACTTTTCATACACACAGTAAGTAAACTGTATTTCGTTTGAATAAAGTTTTATATACACAACAACTTATTTTACTTTATGTTTTGTCTTTTACTGTAATGAATGAATTGTAGCATGTAAATTTACCTATATATTAAAAACAGAATTGAATGAATAGTAAACAAAATTGAATGAATATAGTAATAAAAATAGAATTGAATGAATAGTAACATCACTAAGGAATGAGCTGGTATCGGGTACAGGTATCAAATTTACAAAACCGGGTGCATTTTCGATACCTGCTCGGCCCGGTATTCATCGGTTTTACCCTCAAATGCCGATGTCGTACTAGTACAGGTACTGAGTCGTACCGTACCAGGTATATTCAGTACCGGTACCCACTTTTGGGGATTTGGGTAAAGGTATTTTCCGTACCGGTTGGTACCGAGCTAATCGAATCCTGTAGCAACGTAGCAATGCAAGTAATTGCATCGTTTAGATTACTTTTCATACACACATTAAGTAAACTGTATTTCGTTTGAATGAGGTTTTATATACACAACAACTTATTTTGCTTTATTTTTTGTCTTTTTCTATAATGAATGAAATGTAGCATGTAAAATTAACTTGGATATTTAGATTATTGATGAGCAAATCGTAACAAATCCTGTAATCAAACCGGTATCGTATCGGTACCAAATTTACTATATCAAATCATTTTCGGTACCAATTTGGTACCCACCTTTTGGTGTTTTCAGAATCGTTACTTTCGGTTCAACACCGGTCTAGCACCATACCTGTATTTATTGATTTTTATCTTCAAATACCATACCGTATTGTACCGAGCATTTTCGGTGCCGGTACCTTATTTCGATGATTTTCCGGATCGGTACTTTCGGTACCGTTACCGGTACCGAGCTAATCCATATTTTATCGTGTTAGCACCGTAATAACTGAACTGAAAACGACCGAATTTTCAACGTGCAGGACGTGTGGGTCCTATTATTATATATTAGGTTATTTAAAATCGTTTTTTTAGGACGGAGTGACTATCCTTTTCATGACATTTTTATTTATGTTTTGATATTCGGTATCTGCTTGCCGTTAGTGACACGCGTTTTGCAGTCATTGGGTCCCCACCGCAATGTAGGACGTGTGGGTCCTATTATTATATATTAGGTTATTTAAAATTGCTTTTTTTGGACGGAGTGACTATTATTTTCACGACATTTTTATTTATGTTTTGATATTCGGTATATGCTTGCCGTTACTGACACGCGTTTTGCAGTCATTGGGTCCCCGCCGCAACGCGCGGGCGGAAAATCAACTAGTTTCTTTTAATAGGGAAATATTATTTCACTTATATTCAAGCATTTTATTTCCAGTTTATTAAACAAGAACTAATAAATATTGTAAAAATTATGAAAACTCACATAAAAACCAAACAAAACTAATTTTCTTTTGGTCTTTTGTACTTCTTTTATTATTAAAATACAAGATAAAAATGAATTTATGTGTATAAAATAGCATATATATATATATATATATATATATATATATATCGAACGACAACTTCATATATTAATTATAGAAAGAGTAAATTGCCATAATCGTTCCTGTGGTTTAGGTGTGTTTGCAAGTTTTATCAAAAATGATTTTTTTTTGTGCCAAATAACCCTTCACCTTTGGCATTTTTTGCTACTTTCATACAAACCACTAACTTAGTTTAATTTTTCTGTTAAGTTGAAGAATATTTGGATAAAACTGACAAATATAAAACCTCAGGGACGATTTGGGCAATTTACTTAAATTCTTTTTAATTTCTTTTATTTTAATTAATTTTGTCACATATATTTAAAAAAGAATATACATGCAGTTTTTATAAGTTTTCATCCAACCACTAACTCAGTTATTTTTTTTTCTATTAAGGTGAAAGATCTTTTAAATTTTATAAAGTAAGACAAAAATTAATTTCCAATTTTTTGTATATAAGTAAGTTTTATAAATATAAAATCTGCTTCAACCTTTAAATTTTATAAAACTAAAATGCTAGTGGCCTTATAGAAAAATGTCAAATAAACAAATCTTATCATATGTAACAAGTTTGTAATTCATCTTCTATTCTTTTAAATTCGCTCGTAACAAAAAACAGAAGCCACTCCCCCCCCCCCATCAAACAACGTATCGTTACCAAACTTTAAAATTACACACCAAACACTAATTATAATGCCATGAACCAAAAGTTTCTTTACTCAAATCACTCGAAATAAATATTAGTTAGTTACCCTCGTAATCTTAATTAAATAAATATTTTATTTCTGTCAACATATTTCTTAGATGCTCAACACATTTAAAAATATGTAACTGTAGATCCCAATATCAATCCGGATCACAGTGGATGGTTGTTTTAGTCCAAAACACCTATTGATTAAGTGTTTGAACTATGAAAAGTTAAGAATAATCAAAGATGAAGGTGAAGCTAATGGATTAATGAATACAACAAGTGTTGTATTGAATCCAAACAAGAATGTAAATCAGTAGAGCACCTTGGATATCAGATTAGAGCACTAGAACAATGATTGAATGTAAACAACACCAATATTCATTAAGAGAGCCAAAAGCTTGAAGTGGTTACAATACAAGGGCTATATATAGTGTTCCTGACTAGCCAGCAAATTTATAAATTTGCTGGAATCTTATCTACACCAAGTCAGGAATACAACTTCTATAGAATTACAAAATAAGCCCCTATACTATCAAATTAGCTACAAACCACTATAAAACTGATCCAGCACAAGTATGAACGATCTCAAAAGTTCCAACAATATCCCCCCTAGATCGTTGCATACTTGTCTTTTCATTCTTCATTGGTTTCCGCTAGATTCTCAGTGGCTGGCTTTTCAGGCTCTTTGGGATTGTCTTCGATCGTTGTCGTTTCGGGTGGTGCTTGAGTTTCGATTGGTGCATCCGGAGTTGCTTGAGTAGTAACAGATTCACTAATAGGTTGATCCTCCATGGTGGCCTCATATGTGGATGAGGCCGGAGGTGATGATGTGGTGGTGGGTTCAGTTGTTGAAGCAGGAGTCTTTTCTTTCTTATGTTCATGCTTCTTTTTCTTCCTTGCTTCCTTTTTCTTTTCTTCTGTTTCTTTTCTTTTCTCAATCTTGTCTACCAGATCCATCATTTCCCTCTTTAACTTCCAGGCTCTTTCTACCGCTCTCTGAAATAGCATAGCCTCCTCAAGATTTGCATTTCCAGCTCCCACATTTATGCGGCTTGCATTCAACACCGTTAGATCGGAGAGCCCAAACATGAACACGTCCATAGGATCCAAGATCCGAATATCCACATTTTCGTTGGATCTTATCACAGCTTCGCCAGTCTTGCTATCATAGAACCATTTCTTGAAATCTTTGAGAGCAACAGCAATTTCCTCAGGGAGCTTGATTCTCGTGACAACTTTAGCAGGGTTGATCACCCACGTCACCTTTCCCTTCCCTGTTACTGGATCTATGGTTGTCTTTGACACTCTTCGTCTTGGACGTTGCGGGCTATGATTAGGAAAACCCTTGTTGCATTCCTTAGCGATTATGTGCTCAAAGTCTCTACCGATGCCTCTTTCATCTGGATTTAGAAGGTCCAGACGACCAAGTTCACGTAAATCCCACCTTGGAAGTGTAAAGAGATCAAATCCGTCTGAAAGTACTGGATCACACCACCTCGTCTTTTGACAACAAACATTGCTCTCAGGTTGTCGTACATCCAGCTAATGATTCTATCGGTAGCTTCACTCTTATCGACAGTAATCACCTGATAAAAATCAGGTAGTCTTTCTCTTTCTTTCTTGAACCATTCTGGATGCTGAGGTGAGAAAGTTCTTCCATCTGCTTGCTCGTACTGTACTTCCTCTTCCAGACCCCATTCGATGAATCTAGCTGGCATATCATCTCTGTCAACTTCTTCTTCATCACTTTCATTTCCTTCAGTTACACTCTCGACCGATTCCAGGCGTCTTTTCTTAGCTTCAGCTTCTTTTTCCTTTCTGGCTGTTTCTTCTTCTATGAAAGATTCAAAGTCGAAGATTTCATCAAAGGAGAACATGGGCTTTATTTTCATCTGCTCGCACATTTTTCTCGTCATTCTGTACAATTTCTCTAACCCCATCTGCTGGAACCTGATAAACTTTGATTGCTTGGCCATGTAGGCGTTCATCTCCTTGTTCTTCTTACGCTGATCTTTAATCTTCTCTCTCAGAATGTTTGTGTCATTGACTTGATTTTTGAGAAGACAGATTTCCTTTGCCACAGATGGACTGGTGTTCTTAATGAGTTTATCGTAAAGCTCTTGAAATGGACGAATCCTTTGTGGCGGGACTGGTGGCTTTGGGAACCTCGTCGGCTTTACAGGAGATACTTTGGAAGATCTTTCATCTGTCTTTTTCTTGCTCGCTGAGGCTTCATCCGGATCTACTATCAAAGTATCAACGAAGTCATTTAGAGACTGTACTTCTTCTGGAATAACTTCAGGTCTTTCGGATGATGACATCTCTTGTCTCTTGAGTCTCTTCTCTTTCTTTTCTCTTTCCTGCAGCGCGTGTATCTCTTTCATATCTTTGATGTGTCGCTGCTGTTCTTCAGACTCACCTGCTCTAAAGCTTGCACCCATTAGTCTTTCTGGATTTTCTGAAGCCTTTTTCTTTTTGGGAGGCTCATCTTTAGCAGCTTCCTTTCCTTTTCTTTTGCCTTTCGATCGTTCTTCCTTTTCAGACGCCTCTGCTTCAGCTTGTGCAATCCTTTGCTGCTTTTCTCGGAGTGCTTCTCTATATTTTCTGTAAGCATCTCTGACTAAAGGCAATCTCTCGGCTGCATACATCCAATCGTGTAACATCACCCATTCATTAGTCTTAATCTCCGTATATTGACGACTTGTTGGCACATGGAAGGTGTACAGATCTCCCTCATTTGGTGGGTTTTTATACTGATTGTTTATCAGCATCTGGATGAAACGAGGATACATTGCCCAAGTTTTCCCACTCACATTCTCTAGCATGTAGTTGAAAATTAGACCGGAGATGTTGAATTTATGATTCAAACATAGGTTTAACATGGCCGCCGACCATTCTAGGTTCAGTCCATCAAATCCACCCTTTCTATGAGCTAGGCACATAGCAATAACGTGAACTATAAATCTCCAGCCCCTTGTGAGCCCATTTCTCTTAATCTCCTTCTTTAGACGAAAGTCTCCTACGTATCCCATTCCACGAAATCCATCCAACACATCATCCTTGCTTAAAGAGATTGGATCTTGCGCCTCGTCTTTCAGCTTCAGCACTTTGCGAATCCTATCTTCAGTAACCTCTATACGTTTGTTGCGAACAGTTGAAGAAATCCCTCTCTTGTTGTTTATAGTTTCAGGCTTCGCATTTTCCCAGAACTCTTGAATGTGGATGCGATAAACGGGAACTACTGCTTCAACTGCGAAATCGATTCTGCTAGACCGAATCCATCTTGTTACATCCTGAAAATCCTGTGGTGTTTGATCAAGATTGATACTCTGGTTGTGCTTTAACGTAGTATCCCACTCAATAACTTTCACCGTCTTGCTTCTGAAACACCAAACGAGCCAAGTGAGAGAAATGTTGAGATAGAAACAAATATTTACAAGAAAATTTTCGAATAAAAGCAATATTTACAAGGATATGTGCAAGAAAGAATGTTAAAAGGATATTTACAAAAAAAAAATTAAAATTAAATAAATAAAATCGCTGCCGGGTCAGTGATTGTCTTCGCTATCGGGCCGGAGGTTGTCTAATCGACAGTGTTGAAGGCGAACTCAGCGATGATAGATTTGTGCACCCGGAACGATCCACTAGCGAAGACGATCCAACAGCGAAGACGAAAGAGTTCTGACCTCGGAGCGATTTATCAGCGAATACATATTACCGAGATAAGTTCGCTAGCGAACTTAGCGAAGACAAGGTTTTGTTACCGGAAACGATTTAGCAGCGGAGACACTTGTCTCGGCCACATTACCGGTGAAATAGATTATTCCGCCGGTCGCTCGAACTCGCGTTCGAGACTTTTGAGATTACAGGTTATGACTTCGCTAGATTCAAATCTAATTCGCAGGCATCATCGATTTCTTAATAAACCCTTTCAAAACCCTAACAGTTAACATCTTTTGATAAACTCTAATAGTCTAATGTTCTTAACGGGTTTTCTAGAAATTAGTTATCATAAGTCCGGATATCAACGATGCCAGTAAAACATCTTCAAGAGACCCTATCATTTATTCAAGATCATACATTCTTGAATCTTAAGAAGATTCAAAACATGACTGATCAAACTGAAAGAAAATCACCGCAGATGATAATCGATGAACACAGTTGATGCAGATAACATAAATGCATACATTACCTCAAGAACTTAGAGCGAAAATGAATCTTGTGACTGATTTAGAGAATGTGTCCGGTGAAGAGCGAAGAAGATGAAGAGATGATTTGAGAAAGTTTTGAAAAGTGACGGTTGAAAGATATTTATATTGAAAATTTGATAACCAGCGAAATAACAATTTCGCTGGTATCTTATCTTCGCTTCCAGTGATAAGTTTTCAAAACAATTTTTAATTCGCTCGTAAATTTCAAACTTTCTCGAAAAACGTGCCCAATTTTGTTTAAAATGCTAAAATTTACTAAATATTTACACAACAAAGAAAATTGGGCCATTTAGACTCCGAACTTCGAATTTTCAGTATTGGGAGGTTCCATTTGAAGCGGAATTTCTTGAAACCTTCGACGCTCGTTGACTTGCCTGCAGAAGATCATATTGCCAAACACTTGCCAATTTCTTATATATTATTATTATTAATAATTACTAACCAGGGCACAAGAAAAACTGCCAGTATGTTTGTCCGCTTAAATCCATGCATCCTTCTTTCAACATGCCTTCGGAGAGCGCTTTTATCATGTTTTTGGTAATATTGACAAGACTTCTATGGCCCCCACACAAGCTATTGAGAATAGAACCATTACGCCTATGAGTCCCACATCAGGACATACCCCCGCGATCAAGGTATGCACAAAGATTCTTCATAACAGGTGAGTATATTGGATCCATTCATTTCAACGATAGAACGAAGATCAGGTCTGTACTTTCGTACAACAGAGATTCCAAGAACTATCGAGGGCGAGACAGATAGTTCGGTGAACAGGTCAGTACTTTCGTACAGCAGAGAGACCGAAACTAATCCATCAAAAGGTTTTGGCCATAAATGGCACTTATTATGAAAGGGTTTGGCCTCTTTTTTTTTTTTTTTTTGTAAAGGCGCTTATTATGAAGGGATATCATAGGAGTTCTAGGTCAGCATGTATCTGGATGCAGCAGAAGACCAACTATGATACCCCCCGAATGAGACCCAATATAAAGACCCTAGATCTCAGAATTTGGCAATCTATCAAGACAAGATTTAAGACCATTAAGCCATATGCCGCAACGTGTTACCCACAAGATGCGTAATGCCTGAGAGAAGCCAGAATCCTTGTGAAAATGTTATGTTTTGCTCCCTAACAGCAGTTTACTCGTCGGTGTTGCTGAATCTACCGACACGTCGTTGCTTGGTACCCTGATTTCTTTTTGTGTTGTTTTCTGTTTTGCAAGAAATGACAAAGTGTTAGCAATTTTCTATCATTTCCTCTAACAGGAGTCAGAGACAAGCATCTCATATTGATTTTCTGGAATATCCCCCCTAAAATCTTTATTTTCGAAAGTCCATTTGCCCGAAAATGAAATTTTAAGAATCAGAAAATCTTTTTGGTGGGCGACGCTTTACGATACTTGTTTTACTTTCAACAAATGTTTTTTTTTTTTTTTTTTTTTTACTATGGACACAAGATAGAGTATTTACGAAAGCTTTTGGAGACAAGATTCATTTCCATTCAAGGAAATTAACCATCTCCAACCAGGTTACCAGCTGGTTGAATCGAGTTTTGTCGAAAGCTTTAGTGAAAATGTCGGCCCGTTGCTGGGTTGTATCCACTGGTACCACTTGAATGTATCCTTTCTCGTACGCATCTCGAATTGCGTGAATACGAATTTCGATATGCTTCGTTCTGGAGTGGTGGATGGGATTCTTCACAATTCCCAGACATGCCTCATTGTCGATGAATATAGGAGTCTTCATGATGTTGATTCCATAATCCAACAACTGATTTTGTATCCAGAGAACTTGTGAACAGCAACTGTAGGCCGCGGTGTATTCTGCTTGAGCGGTGGAGGCGGACACAGTTGTCTGTTTCTTGCTTTGCCATGAGATCAGACGATTTCCCAAGAATTGACATCCTCCTGAGACAGACCTGCGATCTACTTTACAACCTGCATGATCACTGTCAGAATACGCAATGAGATCAAAATTACTATCTTTAGGATACCAAAGACCTAGTTTCGGAGTTCCTTTGAGATAGCGGAAGATGCGCTTCACAGCGGTTTCATGAGATTCCTTGGGATTAGTCTGTAAACGAGCACAGAGACAGACCGCCCACATGATGTCAGGCCTGCTAGCCGTTAAGTACATCAGAGATCCGATCATCGAGCGATAGAAGGACTTGTTTACAGGTTTTCCTTGAGGATCTAGAGTAAGCTCCGTCTGAGAAGCAAATGGAGTACTTGCAACTTTGCAGTCGAGCATGTTGTACTTTGCGAGAATATCCCGAATGTACTTGGCCTGATGAATAAGAATCCCGTCTTCCTTTTGCTTCACTTCTAGCCCCAAGAAGAACGTTAGCTCTCCCATCATGCTCATTTCAAATTGTGCCTTCATGACAGATTCGAATTCTCTACACAGTGCTTCGTTGGTTGACCCGAAGATGATATCGTCCACATAAATCTGAACCAGCATTACATCTTCTCCGACTCTTTTGGTGAAGAGAGTCATGTCGATCGTTCCTCTGGTGTATCCACATTTCAGAAGATAAGTTGACAAAGTCTCGTACCAAGCACGTGGAGCTTGGTGAAGACCATAGAGGGCTTTGTCCAACTTGTAGTAGCGACCTGGAAAATGAGGATCTTCGAAACCCGGAGGCTGACATACGTAGACTTCTTCCTTTACCTTTCCATACAAAAAAGCACTCTTCACGTCCATCTGAAAAACTTTGAAATTTTTGTATGACGCGTAAGCTAGGAATATTCTGATGGCCTCCAATCTTGCAACTGGAGCGAAAACCTCTTCGTAATCAATTCCTTCCTCCTGACGAAAACCCTGCACCACTAATCTGGCCTTGTTCTTGATTACAACTCCACGATCATCCATCTTGTTACGAAACACCCATTTGGTTCCAATCGGAAATTTTCCCTCAGGTAAATCTACTAACTCCCAGACCTTGAGTTTGCGAAATTGAGATAATTCTTCCTGCATTGCTTGAACCCAACTGGAGTCTAGAATAGCATCTTCAATGTCCCGTGGCACAGACTGTGAGAGAAAAGCTGCATAAAGACCTTTGTTGATGCTTGATGACTGACCACGTGTACGCACTCCTTCTTCAACTGCACCTATAACGTTCTCAAGCGGATGATTGCGATTTATCTTGTATCCTGCATTTGTCTGAGACTCAATCTGCTGCGGGAGATTGGTAAAGTGTTCGTCCACGTAAATGACTGGAGGGTCATCTTCTTGAGTTGGTTCATCCACATTTGCCTGTGAGGAAGAAGCACCGTTTTCTGGGGTGTTCTCAGGCGAAGTGTCACCAGTAGCTTCATCCACATAGAGAAGTGGATTAGCAGAGAATGGAGTGAAACGGGTAGTGAACGGAGTTAAACCAATATCAGAAGTATCAAACAGAGGTTCAACTTGAGCGACTTCTGCAGGTTCTGCTTCTGGAACATCTTTTGGAATTTCAAAGGTGTTGAAGATCACACCCACATCGTAGAACCAGTTGGGAGTACTTCCAGTGTTAGTGTAGTTTCCTTCTTGAAAGTCAACGTAGTACGACTCAATCACCATCTTTGTTCTTTTGTTGTAGACTCTGTAGGCTTTCTGAGTGGATGAATATCCCATGAAGTAACAGATATCACCCACTGCTTCGAACTTGATGAGATTCTCTTGAGTGTTTAGAAGAGAGCAAGAACATCCAAATGGTCTGAAGAAATCAATAAGCGGCTTTCTTTTGAAGAGAAGTTCATATGCCGTTTTTCCGTGTGGTTTTACAATAAGAACCCTGTTCAGAACGTAGCATGTTGTATTAACTGCTTCGGCCCAGAAGATGATTGGAAGCTTTGAATCCACCAGCATGGTCCTTGCGGCCTCGATCAACGTTCTGTTCTTGCGTTCAGCAACCCCATTTTGTTGAGGAGTACTGGCTGCACTGTATTGGAGATGAATTCCCTTTTCTGCACAGAAGGATATGAAGGTTTGATTTTTGAATTCGGAGCCATTATCGCTTCTGATTGACTTCACTTTTAATTTGGTCACATTCTCAATCAAGGGAATGAATGCCTTGAGAATTTCAGTTGTCTCACTCTTTGCCTCAAGAAAATAAACCCACGAAAAACGAGAGAAATCATCTGTAATCACCAAACAGTAAGAACTTTTAGCGAGACCTTTAACACTAATTGGACCAAAAAGATCCATATGCATCAATTGTAGAGGCGCAGTAACCGTATTCACTGCTTTGGACTTGTGCGATTTCTTGTGTTGCTTTCCCTGGGCGCATGCTATACATTTTTCAGAGAAAGGAAATTCTTTTATAGGAAGTCCTCTCACTAAGTTCAGCTTAGAGAGTTTGTTCATGTTTTTGAAATTTACATGCCCCAATCGCCTGTGCCAAAGCAGTGACTCCGATTCTGAGGCCTTTGAAATCAAACAAGTCAGGTTATCATTTGTCTTGGCATTTTTCATGTTGAGCACGTATGTGTTGTTTTGTCTTGGAGCAGTGAGCATGATCATTTCTGCAGGAACGACATATCCAGGCTTGAGAAACAAGCATTCCATGTCATTGAAAAGCACTGATATTCCTTTATCACAGACTTGTGATACGCTCATGAGATTGTAGCACAATTCTGGAACATAGTTGACGTTTTCCAGCGTGAGAGCTTCAGAGACCACATCTCCTATTCCAACGATCTTCCCTCCCTTCTCGTCTCCAGCAAATGACACGAAATCACCATCAATAAAACGAAAGTTCTTCAGAAGCTCCTTCAAGCCTGTCATGTGTCTTGAGCATCCGCTGTCGACGTGCCAGATATACTCCATGAGCATTCGAAGCCATTTCTGGAGTTTATTCTGAAATACAAGAATATACACAAATTAGTTCGATTTGGGAACCCAGATTTGCTTCATATTGAATCTATCGTGGTTTTGACCCACGATATCTTCTTTTTGCCTCCAGAAATAAGCTGTTGAATCAACCAGATTTTTAACATATTTCTTAAGATAATCAAGTTGATCAGTGACGTTCTTAACAAAATCATATTCCGGTTTAGAAAACTTTTTGGCTTTACAATGTTTCGCTGTATGTCCTAAATGACTACAGCGAAAACATCGTTTATGTCTGGGCCTTTTGGTGTTAGAAGATGATGTATGTGATGAGTGTCTTGAGCTTTCTGCTTTCTTCATTTTCTTGTCAACTCTGCTTTCATCTTCTGAACATTCTTCATCATTGTCCGAATCAGATGAACTTTCAGACACTTGGTATTCACTTGACTCTTGTTCTTCACTTGCTTCGTAACTAGAATCATTGCAGCTTTGATCTTCGCTTGAACCTTCTGAATCTTGGTCTTCAACACTTGAACTTTCGGAGCTTTCATCATTTGTTGTTTGATATGAGGTTTTCAAGGTTTCTTCACTTGAAAATTCTGTGCTCTCACTGTCTGTTGTTCGACCTTCGTTTGATGTTTCTGATATTTGCTCATCCTCAGGACTTGAAGTCTTCACAGCAGAGCTTGAGTCTTCGTTGCATGGATCTTCAGTGACTCTCTTTTCAGAATCTGTCATACCTGTTCGAGATGGAATAAATTCTGGAATTTCCTCGGTGAGGAATTTTCCAAAGCTATTCTTTTTCAATTCTGGCACAAATACAGGAGATTCACAAACAACTTTATCATCACAAAATGCAGAATTTAAATCATGACATTCAAACATAGCATGTCCACGATCACGGGTCTCAAATGTAGGCACATGGCCCTTACAGTCATCCGAAGATTTAAATTTAGGCACATGGCCATTACAGTTATCCATCCTAATTAAATTATTACATTCATCCCGAATATTGTTTTCCTTAGAACAGTTCCAGGCGAACCAGTTAACAGTGGAATAACTGTCGCCTGAATAACCTATTCCTATTTTTGAACCGCCGCAGTCTCCTTCCTCATCGCACACATCTTCTTTACACACAATTGGATCTGCATTACTTTTAGAAAAGTTAGCGGTTGTTTTGTTTTCACAAGAGTCGTTTTGTTCTACAGAGGCCTTTTCATCAATGAGATCGTTTTCGGGATGAGGAGTAGGTATAGGCACATAGTTTTTGCTATGTGGTGGAAGGAAGAGTTTTCTTTCGTTTCCTTGCCTATCCTTATACCCGATGCCGTCTTTCACATACGTTGGTCGTTGGCAGTTTTTGATGTCAGTAAAGGCCTTTTGACTGACATTCCATTTATCAATGATAATTTGCAATTTGTTCTTTTCATTCAAAGCCTTTTCTAGTCTATCTGTGAGATCGTTAATGATGAAATCTTTTCTAATCACAAATTCTTTTAGAGTTTGCATCTCAGCTAAAGTTGAATTCAACTTTCTCTGGTATGCTGCCTCATTCAGTTTAAGTTCGTTATTCATTTCTAAGGCCTTGTCTTTTTGTCTCTCAAATTCTAGATTAAGAGACTTGTAATGTGCCACGACATCAACGCATGCTGGTGAGCATAACTTTACTTTAAAGTTATGTGGAATACTATTTACCAAGTCTTTGTCAGCCTTTTCTTTGGAAGATTCAGTTTTCATTGCTGTGGCTGAGGCTTTTCCTTTGTCTTTCTTCTGGTCAGATGCATCCTTAGGAATCTGCTCCTTAGCTTCTTCAGACTTCTTTTCTTTCTCAGGCTCCGGAGAGGTGAGAATGCTTTTCAAACCCTTGTTAGCAGTATTGTCTCCTTTTGGAATTCCAGCTGTCTGTTTCTCAAACTGCTTCGAAGAGAACTCGCTTGAGATCTTTGCCATGAGAGCTTTGTTGACTTGCTCCTTAGCTTCAGCAATTTCTTCACTCCAATCATAATCTTCGACGACTAAAGCTTTTGGCGTGCTAGGAGACGCATTGTTTTTGTTTTCTTCAACGGTGATTTGTTTCACAGCAGGAGTTGATTCGATGTTTCCTTCTTTCAACAGGGGACAGTCACGCTTGAAGTGGCCCAGATTCTTACAGTTGTAGCATCTTAGTTTGGATTTATCAAAGCCAGCCTTTCCGAGACCCAAACGTTTCCCGGTCTTGTCCTGAAATTTCTTCAACCTTAAGGTGATCATGGCCATTTGCCATTTCAGATCCATTTCCTCCATGTCATCTGGATCGACTTGATACATGTCTTCAGCAGTGAACATTTCCTTCTTGAGCTCTCCTGACATTAAAGCTTCATAGCTGCTTAGAAACATGTTGAAAAGTGCCACGTTTTCAGTAGACACTTTCAACGCTTGTGTATCGCCAACGGTGACAGTCTTCTCACTAGGTTGTGGAGCTTTTGATGCGCTTGCGGAAGCGTTAGCATAGATCATGTCAGAAGCTTGTTGACAGATGCCACCTGAGGCAAGGAATGCCACATTCTTCATTCCAGCAGAAGTTGGATTTGTTTTTGGAGTGTAGCCAGCAGTGTTCATTTCTCGTTTGTTGACATCCATTTCAAAAGCTCTTAGAGTGTTAATCAAGTCTGACAGAGTGACAGGATTTGGATTATTGAGGAAATCCTTCTTGATCATCATGCATTGCAAACTCCATTCCTTAGGGAGTGAATCCAGCAGCTTCTTGATGGCAGCACGGTTTGTGACAGGATTTCCTGCCTTCTTCATTTTGGTCATCATATTCAGAAAGCGACTGATGTGATCTGACAGACTTTCTCCACGAACTCCACAGAACATGTCGTATTGCTTTTGCACCATATCTCTCTTACTTTCAATTAGCTCTTCATTTCCCTCATAATACTCAATCAATGCATTCCAGAGTGCACTTGCAGTTCGGTGTTCTTCAAACATGTTGCAGTCATCAGTTGACAAAGCCATGGTTAGGGCTGCATGCGCACGGCGATCGCGTTGGATTAGAGCCTTGTCTTCGTCAGTGAAGGTTGTGGGGTCAGGGTTAGCAACTACCACGTCATTACGAACAACCGTTGGAATGTGGGGTCCAGCGGTGACTGAGACCCACAGATTGTAGTCCGTGTATTCGAAGAACGACTGGATGCGAGTCTTCCAAGTGCTGAAGTCTTCAACCCCTTTCAACTTTGGTGGCCTAGTAGTGGTTCCGGTCTCAAGTTCCGCTTGAGCAATTGGACTTAGCTGATTCAACGACATCTTGACTTGTTTTTGACAACGGTAAGTTGAACAGATGTTAATTTCGCTGACAAGTCTTCTGTAGAAACAGTTTCGCCGATGCCGGAGAGGTCCTGCACAAGCGAGCTAGCTAAATCCGCTGATACAAATAACACACACGTTAGTTTGGCTTAATTTCGCCGTATACTGTGATAAGAACGCTGTGGTTCTATATCGCAGATCTCGAAGTCGCCTTCGATAATTTTGCTATAAGGGTCACTTGGCACTATTTCGCCGTAAATCTTTAATTTCGCTCGAGTTGTGGTCGGTGAAATTAATGATTATGCGATGAGATTCAAAAGATTTGTTCGCTGTATTCGCTGTATGCAACGATATCGTCGCTATATTCAAAAATTAATTTCGCTATGTTCAAATATTGTTCGCTGTATTCAAACTATTTCGCTGGACAGAGGGTTTAACATGAACTAAAACCCTCTAATCACTCACAAACAGCTCAAAAACCATGTTTTGATGCATCAAAAAGTCCAAAATGACTCCCTAATCATCTATTAACAACAACCTATCGATTAAACACACCAAATCAGTCCATTTTAAGTCCGAAAATTTGAAACTCTTGAAACTTTGAAAAACCTTCAAAACTATGAAAAATCTCAACAAGAACACAACAACCAAGAGCACTAAGGCTCTGATACCAAATTGTAGATCCCAATATCAATCCGGATCACAGTGGATGGTTGTTTTAGTCCAAAACACCTATTGATTAAGTGTTTGAACTATGAAAAGTTAAGAATAATCAAAGATGAAGGTGAAGCTAATGGATTAATGAATACAACAAGTGTTGTATTGAATCCAAACAAGAATGTAAATCAGTAGAGCACCTTGGATATCAGATTAGAGCACTAGAACAATGGAAAGTAAGGATCCACGGCGGATCTTTAAACATATCATTTGTTCAACAGACTTTAGACGCCTAGAACTTGCAAGATTCCCTATTAGCGCCCTGAGCTTCCAGCCAATTTCGTTTAGTACCTGTCACTTAGCCTTTTTGGAAAATACGTCAGTTTTCACTGGTAAATACACTCAACTGACTCATTTGAAAAGAGTTTAAGAAAATTGATTTAGATGCACCAGGCACAAAACCTTTTGACGCTTTGATTAAAATGCACAGAGGCAAAATTAATCTTTTATAACTTGGGAAAATTATTTGTATATAATCTTGTATACAGTTTTACTTATTTGTCGTCCGTTTAGGGCCGGTTTGTAGGGCCGGACTAGATTAACAGACACGCCACAGGTATAATGCCCACAGGCTATCATCCCCTAAGTGGATTACCAGTTCCGGTATAATGCCCACAAGGATGATACCTCGGAGTGGATTACCAGTTTTTACATAATGCAGCTATCAGGTGTATGCCTACACCCCGTGCTTAGGTCGTGGCCATTTCGTAAAATGATGCCAAGGATATCCGGGACATGGTCATTAACCCCCAAAGGCCATACACCAAATAATAATAAAATAATACATATTAAACAGGTTATGTAAGTACATCAATCACAATCCGATTTAAATGACTACATACACCCGACCAAGCGGTACTTTTATAGTACCGTATCCCAAGCCCGTATAGGGAAAATAAGTTAAGAGTATTTACCTGAGCTAGCTCCTGTCTTAAATAGCAAGAATCTAATAACTCAGCCGTATTCACTTAAGTAAGCGTAGGTACCATTTACTGAAATGCTCTAGTCTGGAATGATGATATAAATAATTAATTAGAATGCTAACGGGTCTTTAATTAAGCCTAAGCTTAGACCGGTTAGTCTTACAGGAAGATACGGTTCGTACGCACGATTACGCGAAGACCGAAATAGAATGTGATTTAGACCCGACAAGTTCGGAGACTTGCTTAATTTGGGTATTTAATACACACTTTGAATTTTGAGACAAAACCGATAAGGTTTGACCCGTTTCGGCTAACTTATATAAACTAGTTATATAAACCGATCCGAACGCGAATAACGCGTAACGGGTATTCATAGAGTCATTTACAGGTTTCCTTAGTTAATATGCCTTAAATATGTTGTGGTATCAGTAGGATACCTTCCATTATGCCCAAAACGAGTTTAATCTCAATTTAAGCCCCGTAGGGGTATTTTGGTCATTTACCTAAGGCATATATACTACCTGTCATACAACTACTCGAACGATGTGACCATAAGGTCACTTAATGTGTTTGGTCGGATCCTAATGATCGACCAAACGGGTCGGGTTCGAAAGTATAAGCGATTGTTTAGATCGCTTACCTTTACGACCCTATATAAGCACTAAACTAAAAGTGACGAGCTAAGCATGTTGAAACATGCTTGACTAAGTTAGAAAACAAGTTTGGTATCAAAACCAACGGTTTTGATACCCATAAGTAGTTTGGTTACAAAATACGCAAGAATACGTATTCTGGCCGAAACTACGGCTCGTCACTGAGCCTAGATAACGTGGTAATCAGTAGGTATAGTCACTTGGGACTATAACCATCGTGATCACGCTCACGTTATGAAGTTCAAACGAACTTCGTGTTGACCATAGACTGGTCAACGCAGAAAGTCAAACAAAGTTTGACTTTCGGACTCGAAAAGCGATAAAAGAACGAAAGAATACTTACGGAGGGTCCCCGAAAGCTAATCTCGATCAAAAATAGCTCAGGTATGAAACGAAGGTTCCAACTTAGAGCACAATGATCAGATTTGTGGGTTTTTGAAGTTGATTATGGTGGGTATTTATAGGATATGCACCACCGTTAGGATCGTTTATCGAATATCGTGCCCGAATCTTATCCGTACAAGTGTCGGAAGGTTATGGTGGCTACATATGCTCCTTATCTTGATGACAAGACAAATTAGAACATGTGGTTGTGGTTAATTCAGCTGAAAACAGGCTGTTAGAAACATTGCATCTGGTCAGGAGACCCCTAGCGCACCGCTACGCTAAAAGTGTAGCGCACCGCTAGGCCCTAGTTTGGCAGATTTGCACTTTTGGTCCCTGCATTGCAATCAGCCCATTTTCGACGCGTTTAAGGCCCGTTAATCCCATTTCAAAGCTCAAAAATGAAGTTACAGTATAGGGAACTTAAAACATGTTCAAAAATATCTCGGATGTCGGTTCGTTTGGCCGTACGGTCGCGATGTTCGCTTAATTACGACGGAATGCGCATAAGCGCGAAAAACGAACCAAACGACGCGACGAATGGATTTTTCTTATGGCGAACACTAAAATAAAATGTTTTAGTGCTTACATAAATTTTTGGATGTCCGGATGTATTCAGAACGTGAGTTATGCCCGAAAATGCAAACTTGTGCACTTTTTGACACTTTTAGTCCCTGAATGACCCTAAAGTTTATTTTAGCACACCGAACCCCTCAAAGCCTATTTCTAAGCTATGTAAAGGATATTTAGGGTATGTTTAACTTATGGTCATGTTCCGGAATGTCTGTTACAGTTCAAATTGGCATACTTTCGCAGTTTGTCAACTTTAGTCCCTGTAAGCGATTAAACTTTGATTTCACCACCCCAAGCCTTCCAAAACTTATATCTAAGTTATGTAAAGGTTATTTAAGGTATGTTAAGCCTATTTCACTATCCCTGAGTGTTCGTTGCATTAAACTGGTTATATTTACGCATCATTGCGCGTATAACCTTCCAGAAAGCGATTTAGAGTTTGAAATCGAACAAGAGTTGATATGTGCAAAAGATACATATATTTATACAAGTCCAAAGTCTGAAATACAATATTTCATTGGTTTGGCATTTGTTTGATGGTTGCAGTGACACAGGTGTCACAGTGTTCAAACTTATGACACGTGTCACTACATTATAGGACATGAATTTTCGGGGTGTTACATCCTCACCCCCTTAAAATAAATCTCGACCCGAGATTTACTGAATTAAAGGAAGTATTTTTCTGCCTTAACTTGGGCTTAAACTTCCCTAGTACTTTTGAGCCTCTAAGGCACTCCTATTGACCTTTATAATAGGTACATGTATCTTTTTGGAGTTTCTAATCCTGTCGATCCTCCATCGACACAGGTTGCTCATCATATTATAAATCTGTATATCATTATGTGATAGTGCTTTTTGGCTTATTGGCGAAACACATCCTTCAGTTACTGATGTGCAAGGTATTGCGAGCTCTTCCAAGCTCTTTGAATGGGTTTTAGCTTAAAGGCTACTTGATCTTGATACATTCGATTTCCTTCAAATGGTTATATATGTTCAGAGTTTAACTAGCCTGAAAATTTAACAATTTGGCACACTCTTCCTGGTTGATATCCCTTGTTGCACCCTATTCCTTAACAAGAATTTAGGAGGTTTGCTATTTTCATAACTCCTTGGTTTTCCTGCCGTATACCGGCAACCTACAATCGATTATGGATTTGTATGAACTTATTTGTTGTCCCCCAGGCAACTTTCAGATCTTGATAATTGGACTTATCAATCTATTGTCCTATCAATAGGCGTGTAATACTCCACCCATACAGGGTCTTCAAGGGGCGGCCTTGATGCTTATATTTCAACTTATTATAGAAAAGATTATCTTACGGTGGAATGGTTATTCCAACAATTGCTTAAAACTATTTTTAAGAAGTAGCTAATCCTTATAGCTAGTTGAATAACTCAGCTATCCTGGGTAGTTGATGGCGATTCTTAATTGTTGCCTAATTAGAGTTGCGGTTATCAATGCATAAGCAAAATGAACCGTCTTTCTTATTTAATAAATTCCAACCCTCAGAATACTGAGTCAGGCTATATGAGCCTATATCTTAAAACTTACTTAATCAGGGTTTCGATTTTTCTATGATTAACATGGAGTTTTCACAATACTCCAGCCCACAGCGGGATGTTAATCTTAACTCTACTTGCCTCACAGGAGGTAAACAGGGTAATATTAGGAGAAGACAATTTTTGACACACAGAGATGTCGGGGGTGTCTGTATTCTCAGGTTTCGATTCATCTACTGATGTCGGTGTCAGACAAATGACATATTCCCCTTACAATGTAAGGCTGTCCTAAGTAGAGATACTTATAAGGACATTCTAATATTGGATATCTTCCTTGAATACTACTAGTCGACTTTAGTACAATATGATCATTGGGATATCTTAGGGTTCCATGTATTAAACCTCCATGCTGATCAGACATGGAAATAATCTATGGGACACCCTAGGATACGCCAATCCTCATATGACACTTTTATCAAACATAGTTTGGCATTCGCAGGCGATAGAAAACAATGAGAAAATAATTAAAATAACATATGTTGTCATACTCTATGCGAAGAAAGAGTACTCTTTAGATTTTTCGGAAGAATTCCTTGCCGATACTAGAAGAATCGGTTACTACGGTTTCCTTGGTAGCTATACCTTGTGGATGATAAAAAAAAATTTGCTAAGTTTATGGTTCATGAAGATTTATTATTGCCTGTATTAAAAACAGGACACTTAGCAGAAGTTATCATTGATAAATGATAAGGAAGTTTATTGTACAAGTTCTTATATTAAATTAGAATGGAAATTTTCACAAACTAGGCACCTAGCTCAGTTGGCTAGGCGCGCGAAAGGGTGCGGCCGGCCTAGACCCAGGTTCGATTCCGGGGACGGCCAGTTCCACCATTTTTTATGTTTAATATTAATTAATCGCACGGATACGCGTAATTACGAGGGTTGTCTCATAAGGAGTCTTGATAATTAATCGCTTCTTATCACCCACAATATGGGCTTGATTTTTAAGGCAACCAATCGATTTCTATCACCATATTGAGTCCTTATGTATGCAACCAAAAATTTGCTATAAGGTTTTAGAAAAAGAGTGATTTCTAATAGATATTAAATATCAATATAGGATTTGTTGGAGCATTTCCTAAAGTATCATCGGTCACTTTCCATCTCGCTTTAAATGACCGGAGTCTTAATCAGGCGGAGACAACAGTTCTAAATATTTATCATTCATAATATATTTATATGTGCCAGTATCAAATAAGTTTTTACATAAACTGCTTGATAAGGAAAGGTACATATTATATTATTATTATTCTGCACCATCTCTTGGGCGTTCATCCTGACAATTCGTGCGTTTGTTCTCTTGGCCTACTCGGGCTTCCTCGCGTAATTAGGGCAGTTGGTCTTTATGTGCCCCTTCTCGTTGCAGTTGTAGCATGTAGCATCTTTAATTTTCCCGCAATCAACAGTCTTGTGCTCCCTAGACTTGCATATCCCACACGCAGGTGGTCCTGATTTAGAATTGGACTCCATTCTGCATTTTCCAAAGTGGCGTTTTTGGCAAGTCGAGCACCTTGGTTTTTCCTCTGTCCGCTGACCATTCTTTCCAGACCCAGACCTCTCAGAGTCAGTGTTTCCCTTGTGTTTCTTCTCTGATCCTCGTGAGTTATCATCCTCACGCTTCTTCTTACTTTCTTCAGATTTCTTTAGCGACCCTAGCCTGACCACATCTAAAGTAAGGGACAGAGAGAGGTCAGCTACTGACCTGAATGTGGTAGGTCTTGAAGCCTTAACACTGGCTTTGATTTCTGGGGGTAAACCCCCAATGAAGCGTGCAATTCGCTTGGGCTCTGGTGTTACAAGGTAAGGGACCAGTCTGGACAGGGTATTAAAACTGGTGAGGTAAGCTTGACAATCTAAGTTTGTCATCACCAAAGATAAGAAATCTGACTCAATCCCCTCAACCTCGTGTTGAGGGCAGTAATTCTCCTTAACGAGATTAACAAACTGTTCCCATGACATGCTGTAGAGCGGAATCTTCCCAGCAGCTTGAATGAGAGACTTCCACCATGCCAGTGCCTCTCCTTTGAACGATTGGGATACGTACTTCACGACATCCCTTTCAGCGCAACCGCTGATATCGACAACTGTGTCCATTTCATCCAACCAAATCATACAATCAACTGCCCCTTTTTCCCCAGTAAAATCTCGGGGCTTGCAGGAAACAAAGTACTTATAGTTACAGGATTTGGTATGCGGTTCATTATCGAACACTATCCTCTTGGATGGAACACTGTGTTCATTAGATGAATGTCGATCGTCATCTTTCTTTAACTCATCTTTCTTTGAGGGCGGCTTGTTATCAGGCTCTGGATGAGTTTTAGGGATGGATTTTGGGTGGGGTACAGATGAGGCTTTACTATTTGTCTCACTATACTCCTGGAATTGCTCCTTCACAGCTTTAGATACAGCTGAGTTAATCAATGTACGAAGTTCTCCTCTGGTTATGTCAATCTTTTCATCATCGCGATTTTCCAGAGGGTGACTATTCCCTTCCTCCGACCCCGCCATGTAGTTTTAATTGCTACATAAAAATTAAACAAGGACAAGGTTTTTACGGAAGTTTAAACAGTTTTATCTTTTTGAACGCTTTATTAACCGTGTTTTTAATACACATATTGGTTAACTTGATAAATATATAATTATTCAGGATATTTATTATACTCCTAAATTATAAGTTAACAATAGCACAAAAGGCCTAGTCACTTAGACAAGTTTAATTTATAGGCCTTGATTTTATAGAATCGAGGCTTCAAGGTTTGAATCAAAGTTCATTACCTTTTCTTGACAGGGAGTTGTAGGCTACCACTGTCTTTAGTCCCAGAGGACGTTAGTCATAGCCCGTGGGCACTTCACCCATAAGGGATGATTATATAAATAAGGGAATTTAGTATATCCCAAAATGACTTATGTGATTTTATCATATCACATTTTGTCGAGCATGTTAATATGCTTTCACATGTTTAATAAGGATTTGAATCTCTTAAATAGGTTCTACCATCTTGGCCCGGTCTTATAATTGACCCGTAGGCTAGGTTTCACATTTAAGATTCTTAATTAATGATTTGAATCTTTTTAACAGGTCTTACCATCTTGGCCCGGTCTTATAATTGACCCGAGGCTAGGTTTCACACTTAAGATTCTTAATTTATAATTAACGCAGAGCAATCCTAAATTGAACTGTTAACAAGGATCTGAATCTAATTATGGAACTACCATCTTGGCCCTGTCTTAATGTGACACATGGCTAGGTTTTGTCCTTTCTTTAAATTTTGCCATTTTATTATAATGGTAGATCTTATAATATAGGAATGATACTTTAAATATAATCGTTCCTTTAAAATTTAACAAGTATATGGTTGCCCTAAACGGGACTTCTATAGCAATTGACTTGCTCATGCAGGGGCTAATCAGAAAAATAACAAAGGAACCAAATAAGGTAAAATGAAACAAATTTGGATTTTTCCTATGTTCTTGTCTAGACTCAAGAATGTGCAGTTGTGTAACTGAGATTAAACACAAAAGACTAGTGTTTAATTCACTCAGTGTTGGCTCTGATACCAACCTGTCACACCCCGACTTTCCACGTGTCACCGGTGGGCCCGGTGGGGAGTATCGTGACGTCATGGTTGGCAACATAATAGTCAAACAACACAATATATAAATGCACAGCGGAAGCAAAAGATAATTATTATTACATTTCCGAATATAAAGTAATATCCAATATTACAACGGAAAGTAAGGATCCACGGCGGATCTTTAAACATATCATTTGTTCAACAGACTTTAGACGCCTAGAACTTGCAAGATTCCCTATTAGCGCCCTGAGCTTCCAGCCAATTTCGTTTAGTACCTGTCACTTAAACTCTAATAGTCTAATGTTCTTAACGGGTTTTCTAGAAATTAGTTATCATAAGTCCGGATATCAACGATGCCAGTAAAACATCTTCAAGAGACCCTATCATTTATTCAAGATCATACATTCTTGAATCTTAAGAAGATTCAAAACATGACTGATCAAACTGAAAGAAAATCACCGCAGATGATAATCGATGAACACAGTTGATGCAGATAACATAAATGCATACATTACCTCAAGAACTTAGAGCGAAAATGAATCTTGTGACTGATTTAGAGAATGTGTCCGGTGAAGAGCGAAGAAGATGAAGAGATGATTTGAGAAAGTTTTGAAAAGTGACGGTTGAAAGATATTTATATTGAAAATTTGATAACCAGCGAAATAACAATTTCGCTGGTATCTTATCTTCGCTTCCAGTGATAAGTTTTCAAAACAATTTTTAATTCGCTCGTAAATTTCAAACTTTCTCGAAAAACGTGCCCAATTTTGTTTAAAATGCTAAAATTTACTAAATATTTACACAACAAAGAAAATTGGGCCATTTAGACTCCGAACTTCGAATTTTCAGTATTGGGAGGTTCCATTTGAAGCGGAATTTCTTGAAACCTTCGACGCTCGTTGACTTGCCTGCAGAAGATCATATTGCCAAACACTTGCCAATTTCTTATATATTATTATTATTAATAATTACTAACCAGGGCACAAGAAAAACTGCCAGTATGTTTGTCCGCTTAAATCCATGCATCCTTCTTTCAACATGCCTTCGGAGAGCGCTTTTATCATGTTTTTGGTAATATTGACAAGACTTCTATGGCCCCCACACAAGCTATTGAGAATAGAACCATTACGCCTATGAGTCCCACATCAGGACATACCCCCGCGATCAAGGTATGCACAAAGATTCTTCATAACAGGTGAGTATATTGGATCCATTCATTTCAACGATAGAACGAAGATCAGGTCTGTACTTTCGTACAACAGAGATTCCAAGAACTATCGAGGGCGAGACAGATAGTTCGGTGAACAGGTCAGTACTTTCGTACAGCAGAGAGACCGAAACTAATCCATCAAAAGGTTTTGGCCATAAATGGCACTTATTATGAAAGGGTTTGGCCTCTTTTTTTTTTTTTTTTTTTTGTAAAGGCGCTTATTATGAAGGGATATCATAGGAGTTCTAGGTCAGCATGTATCTGGATGCAGCAGAAGACCAACTATGATACCCCCCGAATGAGACCCAATATAAAGACCCTAGATCTCATAATTTGGCAATCTATCAAGACAAGATTTAAGACCATTAAGCCATATGCCGCAACGTGTTACCCACAAGATGCGTAATGCCTGAGAGAAGCCAGAATCCTTGTGAAAATGTTATGTTTTGCTCCCTAACAGCAGTTTACTCGTCGGTGTTGCTGAATCTACCGACACGTCGTTGCTTGGTACCCTGATTTCTTTTTGTGTTGTTTTCTGTTTTGCAAGAAATGACAAAGTGTTAGCAATTTTCTATCATTTCCTCTAACAGGAGTCAGAGACAAGCATCTCATATTGATTTTCTGGAATATCCCCCCTAAAATCTTTATTTTCGAAAGTCCATTTGCCCGAAAATGAAATTTTAAGAATCAGAAAATCTTTTTGGTGGGCGACGCTTTACGATACTTGTTTTACTTTCAACAAATGTTTTTTTTTTTTTTTTTTTTTTTACTATGGACACAAGATAGAGTATTTACGAAAGCTTTTGGAGACAAGATTCATTTCCATTCAAGGAAATTAACCATCTCCAACCAGGTTACCAGCTGGTTGAATCGAGTTTTGTCGAAAGCTTTAGTGAAAATGTCGGCCCGTTGCTGGGTTGTATCCACTGGTACCACTTGAATGTATCCTTTCTCGTACGCATCTCGAATTGCGTGAATACGAATTTCGATATGCTTCGTTCTGGAGTGGTGGATGGGATTCTTCACAATTCCCAGACATGCCTCATTGTCGATGAATATAGGAGTCTTCATGATGTTGATTCCATAATCCAACAACTGATTTTGTATCCAGAGAACTTGTGAACAGCAACTGTAGGCCGCGGTGTATTCTGCTTGAGCGGTGGAGGCGGACACAGTTGTCTGTTTCTTGCTTTGCCATGAGATCAGACGATTTCCCAAGAATTGACATCCTCCTGAGACAGACCTGCGATCTACTTTACAACCTGCATGATCACTGTCAGAATACGCAATGAGATCAAAATTACTATCTTTAGGATACCAAAGACCTAGTTTCGGAGTTCCTTTGAGATAGCGGAAGATGCGCTTCACAGCGGTTTCATGAGATTCCTTGGGATTAGTCTGTAAACGAGCACAGAGACAGACCGCCCACATGATGTCAGGCCTGCTAGCCGTTAAGTACATCAGAGATCCGATCATCGAGCGATAGAAGGACTTGTTTACAGGTTTTCCTTGAGGATCTAGAGTAAGCTCCGTCTGAGAAGCAAATGGAGTACTTGCAACTTTGCAGTCGAGCATGTTGTACTTTGCGAGAATATCCCGAATGTACTTGGCCTGATGAATAAGAATCCCGTCTTCCTTTTGCTTCACTTCTAGCCCCAAGAAGAACGTTAGCTCTCCCATCATGCTCATTTCAAATTGTGCCTTCATGACAGATTCGAATTCTCTACACAGTGCTTCGTTGGTTGACCCGAAGATGATATCGTCCACATAAATCTGAACCAGCATTACATCTTCTCTGACTCTTTTGGTGAAGAGAGTCATGTCGATCGTTCCTCTGGTGTATCCACATTTCAGAAGATAAGTTGACAAAGTCTCGTACCAAGCACGTGGAGCTTGGTGAAGACCATAGAGGGCTTTGTCCAACTTGTAGTAGCGACCTGGAAAATGAGGATCTTCGAAACCCGGAGGCTGACATACGTAGACTTCTTCCTTTACCTTTCCATACAAAAAAGCACTCTTCACGTCCATCTGAAAAACTTTGAAATTTTTGTATGACGCGTAAGCTAGGAATATTCTGATGGCCTCCAATCTTGCAACTGGAGCGAAAACCTCTTCGTAATCAATTCCTTCCTCCTGACGAAAACCCTGCACCACTAATCTGGCCTTGTTCTTGATTACAACTCCACGATCATCCATCTTGTTACGAAACACCCATTTGGTTCCAATCGGAAATTTTCCCTCAGGTAAATCTACTAACTCCCAGACCTTGAGTTTGCGAAATTGAGATAATTCTTCCTGCATTGCTTGAACCCAACTGGAGTCTAGAATAGCATCTTCAATGTCCCGTGGCACAGACTGTGAGAGAAAAGCTGCATAAAGACCTTTGTTGATGCTTGATGACTGACCACGTGTACGCACTCCTTCTTCAACTGCACCTATAACGTTCTCAAGCGGATGATTGCGATTTATCTTGTATCCTGCATTTGTCTGAGACTCAATCTGCTGCGGGAGATTGGTAAAGTGTTCGTCCACGTAAATGACTGGAGGGTCATCTTCTTGAGTTGGTTCATCCACATTTGCCTGTGAGGAAGAAGCACCGTTTTCTGGGGTGTTCTCAGGCGAAGTGTCACCAGTAGCTTCATCCACAGAGAGAAGTGGATTAGCAGAGAATGGAGTGAAACGGGTAGTGAACGGAGTTAAACCAATATCAGAAGTATCAAACAGAGGTTCAACTTGAGCGACTTCTGCAGGTTCTGCTTCTGGAACATCTTTTGGAATTTCAAAGGTGTTGAAGATCACACCCACATCGTAGAACCAGTTGGGAGTACTTCCAGTGTTAGTGTAGTTTCCTTCTTGAAAGTCAACGTAGTACGACTCAATCACCATCTTTGTTCTTTTGTTGTAGACTCTGTAGGCTTTCTGAGTGGATGAATATCCCATGAAGTAACAGATATCACCCACTGCTTCGAACTTGATGAGATTCTCTTGAGTGTTTAGAAGAGAGCAAGAACATCCAAATGGTCTGAAGAAATCAATAAGCGGCTTTCTTTTGAAGAGAAGTTCATATGCCGTTTTTCCGTGTGGTTTTACAATAAGAACCCTGTTCAGAACGTAGCATGTTGTATTAACTGCTTCGGCCCAGAAGATGATTGGAAGCTTTGAATCCACCAGCATGGTCCTTGCGGCCTCGATCAACGTTCTGTTCTTGCGTTCAGCAACCCCATTTTGTTGAGGAGTACTGGCTGCACTGTATTGGAGATGAATTCCCTTTTCTGCACAGAAGGATATGAAGGTTTGATTTTTGAATTCGGAGCCATTATCGCTTCTGATTGACTTCACTTTTAATTTGGTCACATTCTCAATCAAGGGAATGAATGCCTTGAGAATTTCAGTTGTCTCACTCTTTGCCTCAAGAAAATAAACCCACGAAAAACGAGAGAAATCATCTGTAATCACCAAACAGTAAGAACTTTTAGCGAGACCTTTAACACTAATTGGACCAAAAAGATCCATATGCATCAATTGTAGAGGCGCAGTAATCGTATTCACTGCTTTGGACTTGTGCGATTTCTTGTGTTGCTTTCCCTGGGCGCATGCTATACATTTTTCAGAGAAAGGAAATTCTTTTATAGGAAGTCCTCTCACTAAGTTCAGCTTAGAGAGTTTGTTCATGTTTTTGAAATTTACATGCCCCAATCGCCTGTGCCAAAGCAGTGACTCCGATTCTGAGGCCTTTGAAATCAAACAAGTCAGGTTATCATTTGTCTTGGCATTTTTCATGTTGAGCACGTATGTGTTGTTTTGTCTTGGAGCAGTGAGCATGATCATTTCTGCAGGAACGACATATCCAGGCTTGAGAAACAAGCATTCCATGTCATTGAAAAGCACTGATATTCCTTTATCACAGACTTGTGATACGCTCATGAGATTGTAGCACAATTCTGGAACATAGTTGACGTTTTCCAGCGTGAGAGCTTCAGAGACCACATCTCCTATTCCAACGATCTTCCCTCCCTTCTCGTCTCCAGCAAATGACACGAAATCACCATCAATAAAACGAAAGTTCTTCAGAAGCTCCTTCAAGCCTGTCATGTGTCTTGAGCATCCGCTGTCGACGTGCCAGATATACTCCATGAGCATTCGAAGCCATTTCTGGAGTTTATTCTGAAATACAAGAATATACACAAATTAGTTCGATTTGGGAACCCAGATTTGCTTCATATTGAATCTATCGTGGTTTTGACCCACGATATCTTCTTTTTGCCTCCAGAAATAAGCTGTTGAATCAACCAGATTTTTAACATATTTCTTAAGATAATCAAGTTGATCAGTGACGTTCTTAACAAAATCATATTCCGGTTTAGAAAACTTTTTGGCTTTACAATGTTTCGCTGTATGTCCTAAATGACTACAGCGAAAACATCGTTTATGTCTGGGCCTTTTGGTGTTAGAAGATGATGTATGTGATGAGTGTCTTGAGCTTTCTGCTTTCTTCATTTTCTTGTCAACTCTGCTTTCATCTTCTGAACATTCTTCATCATTGTCCGAATCAGATGAACTTTCAGACACTTGGTATTCACTTGACTCTTGTTCTTCACTTGCTTCGTAACTAGAATCATTGCAGCTTTGATCTTCGCTTGAACCTTCTGAATCTTGGTCTTCAACACTTGAACTTTCGGAGCTTTCATCATTTGTTGTTTGATATGAGGTTTTCAAGGTTTCTTCACTTGAAAATTCTGTGCTCTCACTGTCTGTTGTTCGACCTTCGTTTGATGTTTCTGATATTTGCTCATCCTCAGGACTTGAAGTCTTCACAGCAGAGCTTGAGTCTTCGTTGCATGGATCTTCAGTGACTCTCTTTTCAGAATCTGTCATACCTGTTCGAGATGGAATAAATTCTGGAATTTCCTCGGTGAGGAATTTTCCAAAGCTATTCTTTTTCAATTCTGGCACAAATACAGGAGATTCACAAACAACTTTATCATCACAAAATGCAGAATTTAAATCATGACATTCAAACATAGCATGTCCACGATCACGGGTCTCAAATGTAGGCACATGGCCCTTACAGTCATCCGAAGATTTAAATTTAGGCACATGGCCATTACAGTTATCCATCCTAATTAAATTATTACATTCATCCCGAATATTGTTTTCCTTAGAACAGTTCCAGGCGAACCAGTTAACAGTGGAATAACTGTCGCCTGAATAACCTATTCCTATTTTTGAACCGCCGCAGTCTCCTTCCTCATCGCACACATCTTCTTTACACACAATTGGATCTGCATTACTTTTAGAAAAGTTAGCGGTTGTTTTGTTTTCACAAGAGTCGTTTTGTTCTACAGAGGCCTTTTCATCAATGAGATCGTTTTCGGGATGAGGAGTAGGTATAGGCACATAGTTTTTGCTATGTGGTGGAAGGAAGAGTTTTCTTTCGTTTCCTTGCCTATCCTTATACCCGATGCCGTCTTTCACATACGTTGGTCGTTGGCAGTTTTTGATGTCAGTAAAGGCCTTTTGACTGACATTCCATTTATCAATGATAATTTGCAATTTGTTCTTTTCATTCAAAGCCTTTTCTAGTCTATCTGTGAGATCGTTAATGATGAAATCTTTTCTAATCACAAATTCTTTTAGAGTTTGCATCTCAGCTAAAGTTGAATTCAACTTTCTCTGGTATGCTGCCTCATTCAGTTTAAGTTCGTTATTCATTTCTAAGGCCTTGTCTTTTTGTCTCTCAAATTCTAGATTAAGAGACTTGTAATGTGCCACGACATCAACGCATGCTGGTGAGCATAACTTTACTTTAAAGTTATGTGGAATACTATTTACCAAGTCTTTGTCAGCCTTTTCTTTGGAAGATTCAGTTTTCATTGCTGTGGCTGAGGCTTTTCCTTTGTCTTTCTTCTGGTCAGATGCATCCTTAGGAATCTGCTCCTTAGCTTCTTCAGACTTCTTTTCTTTCTCAGGCTCCGGAGAGGTGAGAATGCTTTTCAAACCCTTGTTAGCAGTATTGTCTCCTTTTGGAATTCCAGCTGTCTGTTTCTCAAACTGCTTCGAAGAGAACTCGCTTGAGATCTTTGCCATGAGAGCTTTGTTGACTTGCTCCTTAGCTTCAGCAATTTCTTCACTCCAATCATAATCTTCGACGACTAAAGCTTTTGGCGTGCTAGGAGACGCATTGTTTTTGTTTTCTTCAACGGTGATTTGTTTCACAGCAGGAGTTGATTCGATGTTTCCTTCTTTCAACAGGGGACAGTCACGCTTGAAGTGGCCCAGATTCTTACAGTTGTAGCATCTTAGTTTGGATTTATCAAAGCCAGCCTTTCCGAGACCCAAACGTTTCCCGGTCTTGTCCTGAAATTTCTTCAACCTTAAGGTGATCATGGCCATTTGCCATTTCAGATCCATTTCCTCCATGTCATCTGGATCGACTTGATACATGTCTTCAGCAGTGAACATTTCCTTCTTGAGCTCTCCTGACATTAAAGCTTCATAGCTGCTTAGAAACATGTTGAAAAGTGCCACGTTTTCAGTAGACACTTTCAACGCTTGTGTATCGCCAACGGTGACAGTCTTCTCACTAGGTTGTGGAGCTTTTGATGCGCTTGCGGAAGCGTTAGCATAGATCATGTCAGAAGCTTGTTGACAGATGCCACCTGAGGCAAGGAATGCCACATTCTTCATTCCAGCAGAAGTTGGATTTGTTTTTGGAGTGTAGCCAGCAGTGTTCATTTCTCGTTTGTTGACATCCATTTCAAAAGCTCTTAGAGTGTTAATCAAGTCTGACAGAGTGACAGGATTTGGATTATTGAGGAAATCCTTCTTGATCATCATGCATTGCAAACTCCATTCCTTAGGGAGTGAATCCAGCAGCTTCTTGATGGCAGCACGGTTTGTGACAGGATTTCCTGCCTTCTTCATTTTGGTCATCATATTCAGAAAGCGACTGATGTGATCTGACAGACTTTCTCCACGAACTCCACAGAACATGTCGTATTGCTTTTGCACCATATCTCTCTTACTTTCAATTAGCTCTTCATTTCCCTCATAATACTCAATCAATGCATTCCAGAGTGCACTTGCAGTTCGGTGTTCTTCAAACATGTTGCAGTCATCAGTTGACAAAGCCATGGTTAGGGCTGCATGCGCACGGCGATCGCGTTGGATTAGAGCCTTGTCTTCGTCAGTGAAGGTTGTGGGGTCAGGGTTAGCAACTACCACGTCATTACGAACAACCGTTGGAATGTGGGGTCCAGCGGTGACTGAGACCCACAGATTGTAGTCCGTGTATTCGAAGAACGACTGGATGCGAGTCTTCCAAGTGCTGAAGTCTTCAACCCCTTTCAACTTTGGTGGCCTAGTAGTGGTTCCGGTCTCAAGTTCCGCTTGAGCAATTGGACTTAGCTGATTCAACGACATCTTGACTTGTTTTTGACAACGGTAAGTTGAACAGATGTTAATTTCGCTGACAAGTCTTCTGTAGAAACAGTTTCGCCGATGCCGGAGAGGTCCTGCACAAGCGAGCTAGCTAAATCCGCTGATACAAATAACACACACGTTAGTTTGGCTTAATTTCGCCGTATACTGTGATAAGAACGCTGTGGTTCTATATCGCAGATCTCGAAGTCGCCTTCGATAATTTTGCTATAAGGGTCACTTGGCACTATTTCGCCGTAAATCTTTAATTTCGCTCGAGTTGTGGTCGGTGAAATTAATGATTATGCGATGAGATTCAAAAGATTTGTTCGCTGTATTCGCTGTATGCAACGATATCGTCGCTATATTCAAAAATTAATTTCGCTATGTTCAAATATTGTTCGCTGTATTCAAACTATTTCGCTGGACAGAGGGTTTAACATGAACTAAAACCCTCTAATCACTCACAAACAGCTCAAAAACCATGTTTTGATGCATCAAAAAGTCCAAAATGACTCCCTAATCATCTATTAACAACAACCTATCGATTAAACACACCAAATCAGTCCATTTTAAGTCCGAAAATTTGAAACTCTTGAAACTTTGAAAAACCTTCAAAACTATGAAAAATCTCAACAAGAACACAACAACCAAGAGCACTAAGGCTCTGATACCAAATTGTAGATCCCAATATCAATCCGGATCACAGTGGATGGTTGTTTTAGTCCAAAACACCTATTGATTAAGTGTTTGAACTATGAAAAGTTAAGAATAATCAAAGATGAAGGTGAAGCTAATGGATTAATGAATACAACAAGTGTTGTATTGAATCCAAACAAGAATGTAAATCAGTAGAGCACCTTGGATATCAGATTAGAGCACTAGAACAATGATTGAATGTAAACAACACCAATATTCATTAAGAGAGCCAAAAGCTTGAAGTGGTTACAATACAAGGGCTATATATAGTGTTCCTGACTAGCCAGCAAATTTATAAATTTGCTGGAATCTTATCTACACCAAGTCAGGAATACAACTTCTATAGAATTACAAAATAAGCCCCTATACTATCAAATTAGCTACAAACCACTATAAAACTGATCCAGCACAAGTATGAACGATCTCAAAAGTTCCAACAGTAACGTTTTATAATTTTTTTCTATCTCTACACTTGATTAAAACTAAAAGTTGTAATCAATTGTTATGTGTTGCACACCATTAATATTTATTTTATAAATCGTTTTCTCTTTATAAAACTGATCAATATAAAAAATTTGGATATTAATTTCTGTCTTAACTTATAAAATTTTAAACATCCTTCACCTTAACATAAAAAATAAACTGATTTAGTGGTTTGGATGAAAATTATAAAAATTATGTGATAAAACTACTAAATTTTTTTATAAAAACTGTATGTATATTTTGTTTTATATATATGTGACAAAATTATTTAAATAAAAGAAATTAAAAAGAGTTTGAGTAAATTTCCAAAATTGTCCCTGAGGTTTTGTATTTGCTAGTTTCATCCAAATATACTTCAACTTAACATAAAAAGTAAACTAAGTTAGTGGTTTTGATGAAAATGACAAAAGAAATTGCCAAAGATGAAGGGCTGTTTTACACCAAAAAAATCGTTTTGAATGAAACCGGCAAACAGGCCTAAACCTCATGAACGATTTTGGTAATTTATTCTTATAGAAATTATACATGTATAAACTTTCCCATTTACACATTTGTAAAAAATTTAAAATTAGCTTTGAGTGGAAAGATATATAATTAACTGAAAAGAAAAACTACCAAATACTTTACGGTTTATATACTTTTCGTAACAAATAATAATTTTGATTGGTTTCTTGCGAGTTTTGGTTCTCAGATGAAATTGAATCAGAGAAGAGGATCTTACCATCACAAAACTTCCAATCATTTGATCAGTGTAGTATTCAGGATCTGACTCTTGTAGCGATAACAACACCTCAATCATCGTCTTCTTTTTCTTCGTGTTCTTCGTCTCCCCTTTCGAGCTTCTAAGTTGCTCGATCAACCCTTGAAAGAACCGATCCCTCTTTTCCTGCAAAGCAACCAACTTCTTCTTCAATCCCCTCTTTCCAAACCAACTCAAGATTGGTAAGTAATCGGCGATATTCGCAGCACCCGCGAGCAAAGACGTCTCATCCATTATCTCCCTGAACCGCGCTCCTTCCTCCTTCGTCGCTTCAATATCTCCACCGAAATACCTCTTTCCAGAAATCATCCTCATCATCACATTCAAAGTCAGTTCATAGAAAACTGTCTTCATATTCACTGGATTAGAGTCGGACATCAGTTTACGAATCATAAGCCTGCCTTCATCAATGCGTATGTCGTGGAACTCGTTGAGGCAGCGAGTTGATAAGATCTCGAGTGAAGCTATGCGGCGGAGGTTGCGCCAGTTTTCGCCATAGGAAGACCATATGAGAGTAGTGTAGTTGTTGCCAACGATCTTACCGAATAACATGTGAGGGCGGTTAGCAAAGATGATGTCGTTTTTGGTGAAGCATTCTTCAGCGGCCGAAGGGGAGGATATCAAGAGGACACGGCGGAATCCGAAGCGGAGGAGGAGGACGGGGCCGTATTTGGCGGATATTTTGGCAAGGGTTCTGTAGAGTGGTTGTTTCAAGAGGTAGAGATGGCCGATTATTGGGAGGACGGGGAAGACGGTCGGTGGGAGGTTGGCGGATTTACGACGGAAGTGGATGGTGAAGAGGTATGAAGCTAGGAGGAGGAGGGGGAGGGAGATGTATATATATGGAACCTCCATTTTTAATGTTAACGGTGGATCGTGGATTTTAGTTGTAGTAATTATAGAGTTGACGAGTGGGATATTTTTTTATTAATCACGTGATGTTTTTCTTTATTCGTCAAACCAACAACAAACTTTATAATAAATATATTAATATTACTATATATTAACATTTTACGTAGGATCTTGTCTACAGTGACACCAACGTGTCAGTTTGTTATTGGTGCACAGCTAACACAACACAAGGTACAACGTGAGGATGCATGACAAAGTACATGAATGGTGGACAACTACGGCAGCACAAACAGATAAAGCCGGAGAGTGTTGTCGACAAAGTAAAACATGGGAAAGAGAAAACTGGAGAGATGAATCGTGTTGCTACCGGAAAGTATAGAATATAATTTTTTTTTCTGCTTCACCGCCACCGGATCTGAAATTGCTTCAGATACAACTTGCTACCCCGCTGGCGGTAATCGCCGGAATAACTTAACTGGAAAACAGTTGCGTCATTGCATGTCGTCCAAATCACCACTGATGTATTCGGTTCTCATAAAAGCACCACAATCGGTTGAGAAGATGACTCCCTCTCCATTTCCCCTACCTCTGATTTCAAATCTGAAACCGGGAAACGTTGGTGACGAATACTAAAATGGGGATGGTGGCTGGAGTGTAGCCGCCTGAAATAACTTCGGTTAATGCCGGTAAACTTACGAATGTCCATGGAACGTTTCTGGTGCCGGAGATAAAGTTCTAACTGATGGTAAAAAAAACCGTAGGATTTTGGGCTCCGATAATGTCACCGGAATGGTATGAGTCGACCGGAAATAACTGTGAAAAAGAGGAGCTGGTGCTTTCAAGAGAGAGGGATGGAGAGAATGGAGGATGTGGGTTTTTTAGGGGTGCTCATCGAATCGAATATCGAATTTTCGAATTATTCGAATCGAATTATTCGAATAATTTTTATTTTCCCTTGAATTCGTATTCGATTCGAATTCGATTAAAACTTACTGAATTCGATTCGAATTCGTATTCGAATAAAAAACCCAATTCGTATTCGATTAAAAATTCGAATTCGAATAAATTCGATTTGAATCAGATTCTTTAAAAACATGTAAATAAGTATCAAAATGAAACATAAATTTTAAAGCAGCCATAAAGCACGATATCACATTAAAAAGTTCCAAATAAAGTACTATAAGTCTAAAATTCAAAACAAGAAGTCGGGAATAACCACTTCACATTACAAGTTAATATTTTTAGGGTTAGAAATCTATTGATAGATTTGTTACATAAGTTTTAGTTATGGGCCATGTAGTGGGTTTGGTAATGGGTAATTTTAATACTTGAAATAAATTTTGAAAATAATTTATAGTATAGCCTAATAAAAGTTACATGTGTATTATATATAAAAATAATAAATAAAATTGTATAATTTTTATTCGAATTTCGAATCGAATTTGAAATTAAAAATTCGTATTCGATTTACTTGATTCGAATTGAATCGAATTCGAATTCTTATAATCGAAACGAATTCTTGATAATCGAATCGAATTTAAACGAATTTCGAATTTTTCGAATTCGAAACGAATTCTGAACACCCCTAGGGTTTTTAAATGGTTTTGAGGATTTGGACTTTGGAGTGGTATATTAATTTTTTTAGAAAATAACCTCAAAAGATAACAAAAGTTCAAAGCTAGTTAATTGTTGCTTGGAATCCGACCACTGATAAAACTACAATTTACGATTTTCTACTTAATTATACCACTTATACTTGTCCAGTACCGATAAAAGTGTCAGTTCAAAATTAAACAGGTGAAGTATAATGAATTGTTTTTGTTATTTATCGTTACGAAACATACCGAAAACGTGCCAACAACTTTCGTAGCGATATAGAGTATCTTTTTATATCCTAAGCCATAACGAGTCTCAGTCTTAATCTAAAAATGTGCGCCTGAGACACGTCTAGGCGCGAGGCACATTGAACCTCAACGCCTTATGTAACCTGAGGCGCTGGTTGTACAGAAAGCGCAACTGAGGCGCATTTTTTTGCTAAAAATTCCACTCTGAGGCGCGCGCCTCATCTACATGACACATTTTTGTGCAGCAGATTGTCGTAAATCATGTTTTTCAGGTTATACATGTATGTAATTTCAATATTAAAACATATATACAACTTATTTGTGTCTAAATATCAGGTAAATGATCCTAAAAAACTATATAATATATAAAAAATTATATAATCGTCTTGCGCCTCACATACAAAAAGCCCACTGTTTTTGCGCATCGGTTTTAGGCCTCGTCACTTTTGTGCGTTTCGCCCTTTTCAAAACCAAGGTATCAATACCATACCGGTACCGTGACGAACCATACTGATATCGCCCAAACAATACCGATACTACTTCGATTCCAACTGAACAAAATATTCACTTTTATTGTTTTTCATCGATTTATAACACGTGTTGATATCCCTTTTGGACATATCATTATTTTTTGGGTTTTGTCTTTCAGTTCCTATAACAAATGTCGGTATTGTACCGATACCATGATAAACTGAACTGATACCAATCGAATTCCCGCGCAACGCGCGGAGGAATTCAACTAGTTATTATTATTAGGGGTAGGGATGGTCATCACTTGTACAAATTTCATCACTCACAACATCCAATCAAGTTCTGCCATGTCATCAACCATCATTCTATCACTCATAACTTTTTTTAGTGGAAATGGTCACACCACCACACCCAACAATCTCCCCCCCAACCAACAATTCTCCTCACAACAATCAAAACAATAACGCGTTTTATTATTGACGCGTGATCCTTTTTACTGGCGGTGGTGTTTTATACAAGTCCACGCGTGATATATATTTTTCACGGACAAAATTGTTGCCACCCCGGGTGGCCTTAGCAAATGAAAAAGATTATGTTTTGTTTCACAAGTTTTTTTGTTATATATATATATATATATAGGGTAAGGTTCATGCGAGAACCACCCTTATTGCGAGAACCGCGAGAACCAATGTGAACACAAAATAAAGCTAAAAAAAAATCAAAAAAGCACTCAAAAAAAATTTTTTTTTTAATATTTTTTTTAAAAAGTCGCTATATTTCGTTACCATTAAAAAAAAATTTCGAGTAACAGATATCCATGCACATGTGCATATGTATCATTACTTCAACAAATTCGGTAATACGTTATCAGGAATAGACAATTGCACTTTAATTTACAATACTATTCGTAATACACTACTTTTTACATTACCAATATTCAAAATGCACATGTGCATCATTAGGTATAACCATGATATAACGTGTTTTGCTACAAAAAAGTTTGTGATTTTGAATAGAGAAGTAGGCCCATATACATGTTTTTTAGTTAGTTATATCTAGTGGTTGATGGTTTGGTTATAGTTGTCAATTTATGATGTAATATGTTGATTGGATGGTATAAATGGTGTTTACATACATGTAATAAAGTGAAAATATTGGTAATGGTATTGTATTATGGATGTTAGGAGGTAATGGTATTGTATTATGGATGGTAGGAGGTAATGGTAGTGTATTATGGATGGTATGATAGATGAAAGGGAAAGTGTATTCAAAGTAGTGTACCAAAACACCTTATTTCATGTTGATACATATAAATGCACATGTGCATTTCTAATATTGGTAATGTAAAAAGTAGTGTATTACATATGGTAGAGTAAATGAAAGTGCAATTGTCTAATATGTGTAATGAATTACGGAATTTGTCAAAGAAATCACAAAAATGCACATGTGCATGCTTGTGTATTATGGATGGAATGATAGATGAAAGAGAAAGTAGTGTACCAACACACCTTATTTCATGTTGATACATATAGATGTACATGTGCATTTCTAATATTGGTAACGTAAAAAGTAGTGTATTACACGTGGTAGTGTAAATGAAAGTGCAATTGTCTAATATTTGTAATGAATTACGGAATTTGTCAAAGAAATGATACAAATGCACATGTGCATGGACAACTGTGACTTGAAAAAAAAAATTTAATTTTTTTTATTGTAAACAAAATATAGCGATTTTTACAAAAAAAATAGTAAAAAAAAAATTGGTGTTTTTTAGATTTTTAGGTATTACTGTTTGTGTTCACACTGGTTCTCGCGGTTCTCGCAATAAAGGGTGGTTCCTAACGGATCTTTGTCCTATATATATATATATATACAAACGGGATCAGAAGAAAACGCCTAAAAGTGTGAGAACGCATCCTGACCCAACACGTGTCACGCAACATAGAGAAGGGCGTAGGGGCTTTTTTGTCCTTTTATATTCTTTTTTTTAAATGCGTGTGCCATTTTTTGGCGTTTAACAAATACGCGGCGTTTTTATTGTGTTTAGATCAGGATCATAGTAAATATTTTGACGTTTTAACTAAGTATGACTTTGATTGTTGTGCCAAGTAGGATGCATGCCTATAATGTAAAAAACATCAGTATTTTTCTTGATGTTTATTTTTTTTCTATCAAGTGTTGTGCCATTTAGGATGCAGGCCTATAATGTGACATACAATTATGATGTTTTGAAAAGATAAACAAATTCAATTTTCCATGTAGTGGCTTTTAATATAATAAATGTTTGGGAATAATGTTACCGTCTCTTCATTTTACTGTTTTGCAATTATTGTTTCGTTCAATTTCATCTGTCAATTAGTGTTGCTTTTTCCAGTAATACTTTGTTTGGCATTTTATATAGCAACAATGTGTTTTGCTAGCATCCGTTCTCACATTTTTCACATTATCAGACGTTTTGGTGTTTGTAGTTTTTGGCGTTTTATACTCTATCAGACATTTTTCACAGAGAATTAGATAACAAACAATAGAAAATGAAAAAAAAAAATTAAAAATTCTAATCTAATTTCACATGCAAATCTTCACTGTTATCAGCCTCTTCTACTTTAACATTTTTGGCGTTTTGAACCTGTTTTGAATACCTTATGTAGATCCTTATTTTCTTACATAACGCCCGTCTTTAGAAGATGTTTATTTTTAGTGGCATCCTGTATTGTGGTTTGATATATACTTGTTTGGTGACATGTTGAAGATCAACGCCTGCTCGAATGTATTGATCCCTTCATGCCATCCATATATCCATCAAGAACAAAGTGACATGATGACATATCAGTGTCATCAGTCTCTTTTTTATGAATATTTGTCCATCTCATTCAGCAAAAGCTTATAGAGATACCCACCTCATAGAAGAATCCATTCAGTGAAACTTCATTCAGAACAATACTCAATATAGAAGAAACGAAGTTCCCCATCTGTGGCTTTTTTAACTATTTTTTTGGCGTTTTAAAGTGAATGGTTTCTAGGAAACATGGCATTGTTTTTTGTGTGTGATCAGTTGATTATGCAGAGACGTCTCTCTTATAGGATGTTTTTGGCGCGTAGTTTAGGCGGGATTTTATTTATAATAAATGATATTAATAAAGTAGTCGTCTTTTCAGTTACTGTGTGTATTTTTACTGTTTTTGTTCAGTTTTTTATGAGTTTTTAGGCTGATAGACGTTCCATCTTCCAAGTTTGGCGTTTTTTAATGGCTTTAAGTAGTTTTTGGCGTTTTTTTTTTCATTTTTAGCTTTTAATAATACTTCTCCTAATTACTTTTATCATAGTTTGGGAGTTTTTGGCGTTTTACTGCATTATGGCGTTTCACAATCATTATGACTGTTTGGCGTTTTATTAATATAATGTATTTTTTTGTTCTTAGCTGAAAAATACATAACAAACAACAGATTAAGAAAATTAAAAAAAAATAAAAATAGAAACAATTCATCTTCCAAATCTTCACTGTCATCAGTCTCTTTCTTCTTTGAAACATGTTCACTGGCGGTTTGACTTTGTCATGCTTGTGTTTTTGTGGCCGTTTGGAAAAACAAAATGATGTGAGTTTTTTGTTTGAATATGTATCTTCAAACCACTCATCAGTGTCATTCGTCTCTTCATGCTATTATAATATTCATCAATAACAAAACACAAAAAATGACATAAGCCTAACACCAGCATCTTTTTGTTTATGATTTGTCCATCTCATGTAACAAAATGTTATTGAGTCACAACACCTTAGGGAATAATGCATTCTGCGAAACTTCGCATAGAACAATATTGAATATACAAGAAACGATATTTGCCATATTTGGTGTTTTACTGATAAATAGTGTATCTGAAAGAAACGTCGATTTTTTGGAATCTTTGATGTTTGAGTGTTTTGGCGTTTTCTAAGATGATTGGTATATAGTAAAATATGACGTTTTTGAGTAGGTGTGTTTGATGTTTTGGGGTTTTTGGCGTTTGTAAGATGAATGATATATAGTAGAAAATATGGCGTTTCAGGTTCAGGGGGTACGTTTTTATGTCTGAGATGTTTTGTTTAAACAGGGATGTGTTTTGGCCCGTAATGGCGTTTTATTCATTAGTTTGGCGTTTTAGTAGAGAAGTGTAAAGACCCTTTTACCCTTAATGAAGCGTGTCCACTTAATAGAATTCGTGTTATTTACGAAAACGCCATCGCGCCAATCTAGTCCATAGATTGTTTTGATCGGACGATCCATAAGCGTTCTCACCGTTCTCACACTTTCCATCGTTTTCTCTAAATCCCGGCCCTATATATATATAAGGTGGAGTTCGCTACAAAGTCCATTTTTCTACAAAGTGTAAAAAGTCATAAAACACTATAATGTCAACCATAAAACACACTCAAAACCCACAACTAACAAAGTGAAGATTACGAAAATGCCATATTTGTGGGTTTTGTATTGTGTTTCGGATGATAAGGCTTTGATTATCGAATGACTAATATTAGTGTGTTTTATGTTGATTATCATGTTGTGTTTTATATTCATAGTTCTACGATGGTGTGTTTGAAGTTTTTATGGACTATTAGGGTTTGTATGTTGTGTTTTAGTGATCTTCAACCTGTTATTTGTAGGCTCTGACTGTGTTTTATGGCTGAAATTATGGTGTTTTATGACTTTGTACACTTTGTAGAAAAAATGGACTTTGTAGCCGAACCTCACCCTATATATATATATATATACACACACACACATATATATAGGTACGGGATCAGGAGAGAACGGTGAAAAATGTGAGAACGGTGAGAACGGATCCTAGCCCAACACGTGGCAGGGGGCGCTAATTGATATGCAGGGGTACGATTGTCCTTTTATATGTTGCCTCCTTATTTGCGTTATAAATCTGTTTCAAATTAAAACTCCAAAGATTTCGTGTTAGCTGTTACCTCCTTTGCAAGTTTTCTCAGATCTATGGCGTCTAACGTGGATTCTGTCCGACAAAGTAAAATTCGATGACGTTTCCTATTTTTGTTCCACCAAATCATGCAACAGATATAGCGTTTTGTTCTTTTATGATTGTTTCATTATTTTTTTTATCAAATTAATATTTTCATAATGTGTTATATGATTTCGATGGTGTTGTTCATGAATGTAACACCTCGAAAATTTACGTCCTATGATGTGTTGACACGTGTCATAGGTGTGAACGTGTGAAAGAATGTTCTTGAAGGACTAAAGTTGACAAACAATGAAACTATGTAAATATAAGGGTTCAAAGTGTCAACAATGAATAAATATACTTTACAATAACCCTACATGAGGTTTATAACCTTAAACGAATGGATCATGGATCATACGAAGCGAATTGTGAAAGAAAGTGAGAGATTACAAACTACAGGGGTTAAATGTGTCAACATGTTAAGATATACCTCTGAGTGACCTTTTAGCAAACCCGAAGCCTTGTAACGATTAATTATGCTCACTTGAATGCACCATAAAAATTTCACCAAGTTTCATTACCGTATGAGAAAGTTATGATAAAATTCGTGTGTGAGGGTTAGAATCGTCAACATTGAAATTTAGGGTTTTTCGGGTGATCACAAAGTTACCCGAGGACTTGACAAAGATGGTATAAGCATTAAAGCCCCTAAATGTTAATTTTAAAGCCTCATAATGCAAGAATTGTAGTGAAAACGACCTTTCGGGGGACCAAGGACCAAATATGCAATTAAAGAAAGTTGGGAAACCTGATCCGGAGGTTGAGGCGGGCCGCGTGACAGCTACCAGCGACAGAAACAATAGCCAGCTGCCTGTTGATGTTTTAAACCGACTCAAATGGCATTTGTATGATACCATGGGCTGCCTATGATGATATTTAGCCTATAGAAGACACATGTATGCATCCTTGATCAATTGTAGACCCATTTGGCATCCATCTAGTATGATCAAAGTCACTATATAAGTCTCATGTTGCAACATGCAACCACACTTCAACTTCTGGACATTTTGAGGAGCACAAGAGCTGACACAAGAGCTTCCTAATCATCATTTGACAAGTGTAAGTATGTTTAACCTTTCTAATTGCTTTTGACGCCAATCCAATTGCTGCTGATTTTAAATAATAAATGAAGTGTTTTGAACCTGTTAAATTGATCAGAAAACTCAGAATCCTATTTTAACCCGTAAATCGCTTAAAACGTCGTTATACGCGTATTATACGCATAGTTTGAGTTTAAAACCATTTTGTCTCTTAAGACTTATTACCAACTAAGGTAACCTGTTAAAATAAATTATTTTTCTGACTTATTCAGACCCGGATCACAGTAGCTTAACTGATCCCTTTTATAATCTTTAAAATGACCAAAATACCCCTACGGGGCTTAATATGAGATTAAACTCGTTTTGGGCATAATGGAAGGTATCCTACTGATATCACAACATATTTAAGGCATGTTAACTTAGGAAACCTGTTTAGGACTCTTATGGTTACCCGTTACGCTTCGTGCGCGTTCGGTTCGGTTTATGTAACTAGTTTACATAAATTAGCCGAAACGGGTCAAACCTTATCGGTTTTATCTCCAAATCCAGAATGTGTATAATAAACCCATATTAAGCAAGTCTTCAAACTTGTCGGGTCTAAATCACATTCTATCCGGTCTTCGCTTAATCGTGCGTACGAACCGTATCTTTAAAACTAACCGGTCTAAGCTTAAGCTTAACTAAAGACCCGTTAGGATTCTAATAGGTTATTATAAACCTTCGTTCCAGATTAGGAGGACCAGTAAAAGATACTTGCACTCGCTGATTTTGATTTATACTTGCTCAGGTAAATACTTTTAACTTATTTTCCCTATACGGGCTTGGGGTACGGTATATAAAATACCGCTTGGTCGGACATTGAATCTTTAATTGTATGATGGTTAAAGTATTAAGATGTCTCGTTTAAATTGTTTTGTTTGCTTAAAGCCTTTGGGGGGTTAATGACCATGTCCCGGATATCCCTGGCATCATTTTACGAAATGGTCACGACCTTAGCACACAGGTGTAGGCGTACACCTGTCAGTGTCTCATTTAAATAATGTGGTGTGTCTATTGATCTTTAACCCGGCTCGATCCGGGCTACTGAACGCATAAGTAACATGTTAATCCTTTACAAGCATTATATTCAAATAATTATCCCAAGTTATAAAATATTATTTGTGCCTTGTGCCTTAAATGCATTTTCTTAAACTCTTTTCAAAATGAGTCGGTTGATTGTATTTACCAGTGTAAACTGACGTATTTTCTCAAAAAAAGGTTAAGTGCAGGTACTACGCGTAATAGGCTGGCTTTTCTCCTAGCATCCACAATAAGTCTCGCAAGCTTGGATGTCATAGACTGTTGAACATTGTTTCCTTTTATTTTGATCTACCTGTGGATTTATATTCGACTACTTGTGATACTTAATATTACAATATTGTTTGGTTGAAATGAATCTATACTTTGCTTCCGCTGTGCATTTAAATATTGTGTTGTTTGACTATTATGTTACCAACCACGTCACGATACTCCCCTACCTGGCCCACCGGTAATACGTGGAAATCCGGGGTGTGACAGGTTGGTATCAGAGCCAACATTGAGTGAATTAAACATTAGCCTTTTGTGTTTAATCTCAATGACACAATTGCACATTCCTAAATCTTCGAGTCTAGACAAAGAACTTAGGAATAATCCAAAATGTTTTGATTTTACTTTTTACTTTGTCCTTTATTTTCTTGTTGTTACCTTTGTTTATATTGACAGGTTTAACAATGCCGCCAAGATTCAGGCGAGGTGGACGAGGAAAAGAGCCGATAAGCGCTCCTAACGACCACGAGGCCGGGCCTTCGCGCCGGCGAACTCCTTCTTCTACAAGGAGTGTAGATCCGCAAGAACCTTGGAGGATTTATGAGGAGCCTTCCAGACGATCTACGTCGTATAGCTCAACGCCTCCATATCATCACTCCTAAAGGGCCTCAGTCCGAGAATGAGCCCAACAACCCGCAACCTTCATACATACCCCTACAGCGATCCTTATCGCACCGTTCCTTCGACGACCCTACTCCTGTCTTTCGGGGCCAGTTTAACCCGGCGGACTACCTACCAGAACAAGGGGGCTTTAACCCACTAGGACCGGAGGATCATTTTTCAGGTGATCAAGCGATGGACATGGACGAGGATGCAGATCCCGTCGAGGCTTCAACCGGAACCCCGAACCATCCTTTTGTGATCTCTGATGGTTCGTCTTTTCACGGAACACCTTACCAAGGTCCGGATAGTCATCAGGCACGGTTCGATCGGTGTGAGTGGTACTTTACACCATCTCACCATTCATCGCCTCAGCAGCAGCAAGATCCCTCTGGGGATCCACGTTTCGTGGCAGTCACGCCACCGCCACCGCCACCACCGCCGCCAGTTCATCTAGAGCCTCCAGAACCACCAAGACGTAGGAGGACTGGCGCACGGATGTCAGCACGAGGAGGGGAGTTTCATTTCAGTACCCCTCAACACTCTAGTGGCAGCCACTACCCACCAGTATATGAAGACCCACAAATGGGTGGACCTTCAGTTCCAGTTTCAGAGGTGAATTCGGCACCTATTGCACCGCCATCACCGGGTTTTGGCAACCCTATCCCTGCTTATACTGCTCCGGCAGCTTACAACCCATACGGACCGCCGGCATACACTAACTATAACTATGCCGAGGCCGACCCATACCAAGTGGCAGCAGACTACAATGCCCTTCACCCAGAGGGACCCTATGGAGCACCCTGGGGAGTGGGATACCCAGCTCGTGGGTATCATGTACCTGCTCAGCCACCGCTACAGTACCAGCCACCACGGTTTTCCCCACCAGAGCAGGAGGATCTCCGTCAAAGACTGGATAAGGTTGAGCGAGACCTCCAGAGTGAGCGTAGGAAGAATCAGGGATTCATGAGTGGTTTGGCAAGTTTGCTGAAGGGAAAGAAGAAACGGGATCGTTAAATCCCAATATGTATTGTTGTATTTCCTTGTTTAAATCAAGTCCCTACGTGGACATTTATTTATGTTTGTATGTAGTCCCTGAGAGGACATCTATCTTTGTACTTAGTCCCTACGAGGACTTGTCTCTATTAGTCCCTGCGCGGACATTTGTTTTTGTAAACAGTCCCTGCGAGGACTTGCATTATCTGGATAGCTCCTGCGTGGGCAAGTGTTTCAGTGAAAAGTCCCGTTTAGGGCAAAGTGTACTACTTTTAAATTTTAATGGAATGTAAGTTTATAAATTTCATCTTTGCTATGTTATGCATAATTAAATTATATATGAAATAAATAAATCGGAATCATTCCTTTTAAAAATCCATCTGCCTATTTTAATTATTAATTAAGGATCTTAAAGGTATAACCTAGCCTGCATGTCATTTTAAGACCTGGCCAAGATGGTAAAACCCGTTAAAAAGATTCAAATCCCTGTTAACATCTGAAAACATGTTAACACTCCTGGCAGACATGATTCATTAAAATCACACGTGTTATTATTATATAAGGATCTTTTCAAGGATTCCTAACCCAACTAAATGATCTCTGAATCATGGGTTAAATCATCAATAAAGATGATCAGTTCTTTTACCATTCATTGGCAATATAATGCCTGCGGGCCCTTCTCATTTTCATATGAGACAAAAGACAGTAATAGTTTGTGACCCTGTCTGATAAAGGTAATGAACTTTGTTCAAACCATTATGCCTTGATTCTCTGAAATCATGGCTTATAACTTAAAATTTGTCCCTGTGACTAGGCCTTATGTGCTAATAAAACTGTTATTGTTTTATAATTAGGATAAATTATGATTTAAATCCTAAATAAATGTGAGTAATAAATTAACCATATATGGTCTATGTTTACCACGGTTAATAAAATTGCCATAAAAGACAATTCTATAATAAGCTCACCAATAAATTATTGTCAATATGTAACAGTTCAAGCTACATGGCCGACTCAAACGAGATCAATAGTCACCCAGGGAGAGAGCATGATAATGCCCGAGTAAATGTAGCGGGTGCAGAATTACAGGCAATGATAGATAATGCCGTTAATCGAGCTATGGATAGACAGCTCCATGAATCCAGTGGTACCCGTGCAAGGACCCAATCTGCACCACACTCTAGAACACCCTCCAGGACCCACACTGCCCACAACAGTAATTCTCACCACTCATCAAACCAGAGGAGTGCTCCATCCCAAAGATTCATACCGAATCAAGAACCCCGTAATAAGGGTTGCTCCTATAAGTACTTCGTTTCATGCAAACCCAGGGATTTCACTGGGGAAAAAGGAGCAGTAGATTGCTTGACTTGGTTGGACGAGATGGATACGGTTGTGGATATCAGTGGTTGCAATAATAGGGATATTGTGAAATTCGTGTCACAGTCTTTTAAGGGAGAAGCATTAGCTTAGTGGAGATCTTTGATCCAAGCTACGGGGAAAATCCCGTTATACAACATGACCTGGGAACAGTTCATGACGCTGATCAAAGAAAACTACTGTCCTCAACACGAGGTTGAGAAAATTGAATCTGACTTCTTGTCGCTGGTCATGAGAAACCTAGACTGTCAGGCCTACCTTACCAGTTTCAACACTTTGTCAAGGTTGGTTCCATATTTGGTAACTTCGGCCATAAAATGAGTTTTACAAATCCTTTTGACGCCAATCCAATTGCTACTGATTTTAAATAATAAATGAAGTGTTTTGAACCTGTTAAATTGATCAGAAAACTCAGAATCCTATTTTAACCCGTAAATCGCTTAAAACGTCGTTATACGCGTATTATACGCATAGTTTGAGTTTAAAACCATTTTGTCTCTTAAGACTTATTACCAACTAAGGTAACCTGTTAAAATAAATTATTTTTCTGACTTATTCAGACCCAGATCACAGTAGCTTAACTGATCCCTTTTATAATCTTTAAAATGACCAAAATACCCCTACGGGGCTTAATATGAGATTAAACTCGTTTTGGGCATAATGGAAGGTATCCTACTGATATCACAACATATTTAAGGCATGTTAACTTAGGAAACCTGTTTAGGACTCTTATGGTTACCCGTTACGCTTCGTGCGCGTTCGGTTCGGTTTATGTAACTAGTTTACATAAATTAGCCGAAACGGGTCAAACCTTATCGGTTTTATCTCCAAATCCAGAATGTGTATAATAAACCCATATTAAGCAAGTCTTCAAACTTGTCGGGTCTAAATCACATTCTATCCGGTCTTCGCTTAATCGTGCGTACGAACCGTATCTTTAAAACTAACCGGTCTAAGCTTAAGCTTAACTAAAGACCCGTTAGGATTCTAATAGGTTATTATAAACCTTCGTTCCAGATTAGGAGGACCAGTAAAAGATAATTGCACTCGCTGATTTTGATTTATACTTGCTCAGGTAAATACTTTTAACTTATTTTCCCTATACGGGCTTGGGGTACGGTATATAAAATACCGCTTGGTCGGACATTGAATCTTTAATTGTATGATGGTTAAAGTATTGAGATGTCTCGTTTAAATTGTTTTGTTTGCTTAAAGCCTTTGGGGGGTTAATGACCATGTCCCGGATATCCCTGGCATCATTTTACGAAATGGTCACAACCTTAGCACACAGGTGTAGGCGTACACCTGTCAGTGTCTCATTTAAATAATGTGGTGTGTCTATTGATCTTTAACCCGGCTCGATCCGGGCTACTGAACGCATAAGTAACATGTTAATCCTTTACAAGCATTATATTCAAATAATTATCCCAAGTTATAAAATATTATTTGTGCCTTGTGCCTTAAATGCATTTTCTTAAACTCTTTTCAAAATGAGTCGGTTGATTGTATTTACCAGTGTAAACTGACGTATTTTCTCAAAAAAAGGTTAAGTGCAGGTACTACGCGTAATAGGCTGGCTTTTCTCCTAGCATCCACAATAAGTCTCGCAAGCTTGGATGTCATAGACTGTTGAACATTGTTTCCTTTTATTTTGATCTACCTGTGGATTTATATTCGACTACTTGTGATACTTAATATTACAATATTGTTTGGTTGAAATGAATCTATACTTTGCTTCCGCTGTGCATTTAAATATTGTGTTGTTTGACTATTATGTTACCAACCACGTCACGATACTCCCCTACCTGGCCCACCGGTAATACGTGGAAATCCGGGGTGTGACAGGTTGGTATCAGAGCCAACATTGAGTGAATTAAACATTAGCCTTTTGTGTTTAATCTCAATGACACAATTGCACATTCCTAAATCTTCGAGTCTAGACAAAGAACTTAGGAATAATCCAAAATGTTTTGATTTTACTTTTTACTTTGTCCTTTATTTTCTTGTTGTTACCTTTGTTTATATTGACAGGTTTAACAATGCCGCCAAGATTCAGGCGAGGTGGACGAGGAAAAGAGCCGATAAGCGTTCCTAACGACCACGAGGCCGGGCCTTCGCGCCGGCGAACTCCTTCTTCTACAAGGAGTGTAGATCCGCAAGAACCTTGGAGGATTTATGAGGAGCCTTCCAGACGATCTACGTCGTATAGCTCAACGCCTCCATATCATCACTCCTATGGGCCTCAGTCCGAGAATGAGCCCAACAACCCGCAACCTTCATACATACCCCTACAGCGATCCTTATCGCACCGTTCCTTCGACGACCCTACTCCTGTCTTTCGGGGCCAGTTTAACCCGGCGGACTACCTACCAGAACAAGGGGGCTTTAACCCACTAGGACCGGAGGATCATTTTTCAGGTGATCAAGCGATGGACATGGACGAGGATGCAGATCCCGTCGAGGCTTCAACCGGAACCCCGAACCATCCTTTTGTGATCTCTGATGGTTCGTCTTTTCACGGAACACCTTACCAAGGTCCGGATAGTCATCAGGCACGGTTCGATCGGTGTGAGTGGTACTTTACACCATCTCACCATTCATCGCCTCAGCAGCAGCAAGATCCCTCTGGGGATCCACGTTTCGTGGCAGTCACGCCACCGCCACCGCCACCACCGCCGCCAGTTCATCTAGAGCCTCCAGAACCACCAAGACGTAGGAGGACTGGCGCACGGATGTCAGCACGAGGAGGGGAGTTTCATTTCAGTACCCCTCAACACTCTAGTGGCAGCCACTACCCACCAGTATATGAAGACCCACAAATGGGTGGACCTTCAGTTCCAGTTTCAGAGGTGAATTCGGCACCTATTGCACCGCCATCACCGGGTTTTGGCAACCCTATCCCTGCTTATACTGCTCCGGCAGCTTACAACCCATACGGACCGCCGGCATACACTAACTATAACTATGCCGAGGCCGACCCATACCAAGTGGCAGCAGACTACAATGCCCTTCACCCAGAGGGACCCTATGGAGCACCCTGGGGAGTGGGATACCCAGCTCGTGGGTATCATGTACCTGCTCAGCCACCGCTACAGTACCAGCCACCACGGTTTTCCCCACCAGAGCAGGAGGATCTCCGTCAAAGACTGGATAAGGTTGAGCGAGACCTCCAGAGTGAGCGTAGGAAGAATCAGGGATTCATGAGTGGTTTGGCAAGTTTGCTGAAGGGAAAGAAGAAACGGGATCGTTAAATCCCAATATGTATTGTTGTATTTCCTTGTTTAAATCAAGTCCCTACGTGGACATTTATTTATGTTTGTATGTAGTCCCTGAGAGGACATCTATCTTTGTACTTAGTCCCTACGAGGACTTGTCTCTATTAGTCCCTGCGCGGACATTTGTTTTTGTAAACAGTCCCTGCGAGGACTTGCATTATCTGGATAGCTCCTGCGTGGGCAAGTGTTTCAGTGAAAAGTCCCGTTTAGGGCAAAGTGTACTACTTTTAAATTTTAATGGAATGTAAGTTTATAAATTTCATCTTTGCTATGTTATGCATAATTAAATTATATATGAAATAAATAAATCGGAATCATTCCTTTTAAAAATCCATCTGCCTATTTTAATTATTAATTAAGGATCTTAAAGGTATAACCTAGCCTGCATGTCATTTTAAGACCTGGCCAAGATGGTAAAACCCGTTAAAAAGATTCAAATCCCTGTTAACATCTGAAAACATGTTAACACTCCTGGCAGACATGATTCATTAAAATCACACGTGTTATTATTATATAAGGATCTTTTCAAGGATTCCTAACCCAACTAAATGATCTCTGAATCATGGGTTAAATCATCAATAAAGATGATCAGTTCTTTTACCATTCATTGGCAATATAATGCCTGCGGGCCCTTCTCATTTTCATATGAGACAAAAGACAGTAATAGTTTGTGACCCTGTCTGATAAAGGTAATGAACTTTGTTCAAACCATTATGCCTTGATTCTCTGAAATCATGGCTTATAACTTAAAATTTGTCCCTGTGACTAGGCCTTATGTGCTAATAAAACTGTTATTGTTTTATAATTAGGATAAATTATGATTTAAATCCTAAATAAATGTGAGTAATAAATTAACCATATATGGTCTATGTTTACCACGGTTAATAAAATTGCCATAAAAGACAATTCTATAATAAGCTCACCAATAAATTATTGTCAATATGTAACAGTTCAAGCTACATGGCCGACTCAAACGAGATCAATAGTCACCCAGGGAGAGAGCATGATAATGCCCGAGTAAATGTAGCGGGTGCAGAATTACAGGCAATGATAGATAATGCCGTTAATCGAGCTATGGATAGACAGCTCCATGAATCCAGTGGTACCCGTGCAAGGACCCAATCTGCACCACACTCTAGAACACCCTCCAGGACCCACACTGCCCACAACAGTAATTCTCACCACTCATCAAACCAGAGGAGTGCTCCATCCCAAAGAGTCATACCGAATCAAGAACCCCGTAATAAGGGTTGCTCCTATAAGTACTTCGTTTCATGCAAACCCAGGGATTTCACTGGGGAAAAAGGAGCAGTAGATTGCTTGACTTGGTTGGACGAGATGCATACGGTTGTGGATATCAGTGGTTGCAATAATAGGGATATTGTGAAATTCGTGTCACAGTCTTTTAAGGGAGAAGCATTAGCTTAGTGGAGATCTTTGATCCAAGCTACGGGGAAAATCCCGTTATACAACATGACCTGGGAACAGTTCATGACGCTGATCAAAGAAAACTACTGTCCTCAACACGAGGTTGAGAAAATTGAATCTGACTTCTTGTCGCTGGTCATGAGAAACCTAGACTGTCAGGCCTACCTTACCAGTTTCAACACTTTGTCAAGGTTGGTTCCATATTTGGTAACTCCGGAACCCAAACGTATAGCTCGATTCATTGGGGGTTTGGCCCCGGAAATCAAGGCAAGTGTGAAGGCCTCCAGACCAGCTACTTTTCGGTCTGCAGCGGACATATCATTGTCTCTTACCTTGGATGCGGTCAGGCAGAGATCGCAGAGGAACGCTGATACCGAAAAGAGGAAGCGTGAGGATGACAACTCACGACGTTCAGACAAGAAGCAGTAGGGAAACAATGACCATAAGAAGGGGTCAAGATTTAGGAAGGATGGTCAGCAGACGGGTGAAAAACCCAGATGTAAAATCTGCAAGAGACAGCACTTTGGGAAGTGCAGGTATGAATCAAATTCGAATTCACAATCGAAATCTTTTGCATGTGGGTTGTGCAAGTCCAAGGAACACAAAACCTTGGATTGCAAAAAGATGAAGGATGCGACCTGCTACGGTTGCAATGAAAAGGGGCACATCAAGACCAATTGCCCAAAATACGCCAAGAAGCCTGAAGAGGCTAAGAAGACCAATGCTAGGGTCTTCAGGATGGATGCTAAGGAAGCCGTCAAGGACGACAATGTGATAACAGGTACCTTTCTCGTAAATGATGTTTATGCGAGAGTGTTATTTGATTCAGGCGCTGATAAGTCGTTCGTAGATAATAAGTTTTGTGAATTACTGAAATTACCTGTTAAGACTTTAAGTGTGAAGTATGAGGTGGAACTAGCAGATGGCACTTTAGAAACCGCCTCAACCTTATTAGATGGATGTTTCATATCCATTAAGAACCACTCATTTCCTTTGTCCCTACTTCCTTTGAAACTAGCCGGTTTCGACATAGTTTTGGGTATGGACTGGTTATCTCATAACCAGGCCCAGATTGTCTGTAACAAGAAGCAAGTGATGATCAAGACTCCGTCTGGTGAATCACTTACTATCCAGGGAGATACCCAGTATGGGCTGCCTGAGAAAATGACTATGCTCAAGGACTCAAAGTGTTTAAAGAAAGGTTGTGTCATCTACATGGCACAAGTGATTATTGATGAACCGAAGCCTAAGATTGGGGATATTCCAGTCGTTTCTGAATACCCTGAGGTTTTTCCTGAAGAACTACCTGGTTTGCCACTAGATAGACAAGTAGAATTCAGAATTGACATTATTCCTGGATCAGCACCGGTAGCAAGGGCGCCTTATAGATTGGCACCAACAGAGATGAAGGAATTGAGAACGCAGCTAGATGATTTGCTAGCCAAAGGTTTCAGCAAAAAATTATACATTTTGGGAACCTATCAAGTATATGTATTTTGTGCTATGTGTATGTACTTAGATACATTTAGGGTGATCAAGATAATACACCCTTGATACCAAGAAATATTTGTAAGAAACAAATACAAAAAGACACAAAAATACGTATACATGTTTCCTACATGTTTCCCAAAAAAATGCAACGAAAACGGACATAAATAAATCCTAAACGTCACTACAAAAAAAGTGACCATTAGAGACTAAACTATTAGGGAATGATATATCAGTCTCGGATATGTAATATCTAGGACTGATTTATCAGTCGCTGATAATATTAGGGACTGATTTGTATGGGACTCATATTAGCGACTAAAAATCAGTCGCTAATATTTTCCACCTTATTTGAGACTAAATATCAGTTTCGAATACGTCTATGTGATATAAGGTCTCAGAGGGAACCTTTTACGTGACTGAATTACAGTCCACAATTCGTTCCCTCTGTAATGAAAAATGATGTAAGTCTATCCACGACTGATCTCCAGTCTCTTGCACTCGAATCGCCTCCTTCGTTCCCGATCTACAACATGCAACACCCGTCGAGTCGCCGCTTGACGAACCCTTAAAGGTCTCAGTTATGACATGAGTCTTGAGACGAAACAACGGTTCATCTAGAGTTTTAGTGTTGTAGGCAATGGTGGGGGTGATGACGTGAGGGGGACTAACTGGTTTAGGGGTTGGTTGTGGATTAAAGGGGTTGATAAGAGACATGGTTGGTGGTTGATTAAAAGGATGAAGAAGAACCAAAATAGAAAAGGTTGGGATAGGGGTCTTTGGTAAACTAAATCCACGGGCGGTAAAGGTAGTATTGTTCTTAAACCAAAATAAATAATATTCAGGATCAGCTGCTTTAATTTCTTTGATCAAATCTTGTATTAAAATATTTATTACACCACCATTTCTTAATAAATGCTTTTAAGAAATTAACAAAACGTTACTTTCTAAGAAACATATATATATATAACGGAGGTGACAAATTAATTGAAACTCATATCTTATTTTATGAGAAAATTGATTTTCAAGTATTTTTGTTTTAATCTCATTCTAAAATACTGTATTTTTTAATCTTATCATAAATATCGTACTAAAATTGTTTAATACTTACATACGCATTTTGTAAAATTTTGGATTTGTCGTTTCAACATACTTAGTTTTATTAGCGTTTCGACGTTTTCTTTTTCCACAGGGTGGATACGAGTGTACAATTCGTTGAAACCAAGGTTTATAAATTTTAAAACACGTGTACAATTCGTCGATAAATACAAAACGTGTTAACATACTTTTTGGCTTCTCTTGCGGTTGCTTGAGTGTCGGTACTCTATTGATACCATAATAAACGAAATTGAATAGATACCGGTTGAATTTCTGTGCGCAACGCGCACGGTAATCTTACTAGTATATAACAATTAGCGTCGCCCTTGTGAACAGTACACTAATTGGACAAATTAAGCATGTTATTTACGTTACTGGCACAACTTTTTATTTACCACCAACACGACACCGCCTCAAAGCAAAGCATGTTATCTAATCTGCCATTTCTATTTCATTGTAATGTAATGCTTTTGACAAAATTATGAAGATTTTTTAGTTTTGATTGAAATTTCTTGTGTTTCGCTTTGTGGATAGATGGCATACGGTCAGTGTAACACCCCGAAAATAGAAATCCTTATATTTAAAATTCTAATGAAATAACAAACAAGAATTTACCAACTAGGAACTTAACCTAGTATATAAACAAATTAGGTAGAATCTTGGCTACAGTAGCCAATTAAACCTTCATTTTAAAGTTATTTACCAAAGTGCCTTTTGAGTATATCTCCTTTTTTTTTTCCATCAAACGTATCAAAGAATCTGATGGGTTTTCTTTTTTGTCATTTTTTTTGGTCTTATAGTATAATTTAGTTTTTTAGTCCTTTGTCTTCTATTTTTCCTTTGGCTAATTTTGTAAAAGTTTTCTTGATAAATTTGAGTTTGTATATATTTTACTTCTGCTTGTGATATAAGTTCACGTTTATCTTTGCCTATGTTTTATGTCATGTGGTTTTATAAATTCGTGTTTTTATTTTACGATTTCCAATAACATCGACGTTGGTATCGATATTCGTTTTTTATTGTTTTATGTCGATGTAAAACACGTTTTGATTTCTCTATTGAACTCAATGTTTAGTCTGATGTTCGTTTTTATCGTTCTATGTGGATGTAAAACAGGTACGACCCCTGGTGGGATGAAGTTAGGGACTATGTGCAACGCTACCCGATACATGAAGACACACTCATGCAGAACATAGGAGCCTACCCAGGTTTGAATCCCTATTACCATGACGAATACATTAGGGAAATTTTAGAAGATCCTTACCAATTCCAGGCACCTACACCACCATATCAGAAACCCACACCACAGATTCCGAACCCAGTCCTAGAACCTGCACCCCCAATGAGAGTAGAAAACGTACAAGAACTTAGGACTTTTGGCGAGGAAATTTTAGAAAGTAGTGAACGGATGAGACAAGTGGGAGAGCGACTCGTCTGGAAGTATGACGAGCGCAATATGGATTTTTGGATGAATCCATATCCATGAATGTGATGGTAGAACGGTAGTAATAATAATAATAAAATAATAAAATATGTGTGTACGGATGCCTACTATTATTTATTTCAGTTGGTATTGTAATTTTATTTCAGTACTGGTGTGTAATAGATAGTATATGAATAGAGTAAGTCGCAAAGATCGACGCTTTTGACCAAAATGCGTGTCATGTGATTGACTATATTAAATATTATTTTGTGATATTAATATGTGGTAAATGTTTAAAATTCAGATGGCCGACGAAGGAAATCAAGGAAATCTGAATAATGATAACCAGAGTAACATTAACTTGGTTAATGAAAATCCGAGCATCAATAACAACGGAAACCAAATGGATAATAGTGCTATCTAACACATCGTGGCACAAGGAATTATAGATGCAATGCCATTTATTCTTCAAACTGTTAAGGATGCTGATAATAAGAGTAAACATAGCAGTAAGCGACCAACTGAACCAGAAAACAGCGTAAACAATGGACCCGTACTTCAAGCGCCCATTCCTAAAAGAAGAAGAACCATGCCTTATGGTTGTTCTTACAAAGAATTCTGGTCCTGCAAACCAATAGAATTCTCGGGCAATGAAGGACCCATTGCAGCTCTACGTTGGATAGAAAAGACTGAGGCTGTTTTAAAAAAAAAACAAGTGTGCTGAAGAAGATAAGATAATGTTTGCTTCTAATCTATTTAAGAACTCAGCCTTAGAATGGTGGAACACTGTCCTCCAGTCTAGAGGAAGTGATAAGGTATAAAACATGGAATGGGAGGAATTTAAGAACATGGTAGAAAGGAAATTCTGCCCTCCCAATGAAAAGGAACAGATAGCAAATAAGTTTCTGAACTTAAGGATGACCGGGGTAGATAGTAAGGGTTATACTACCACATTCTTTGAATATGCTAGAATAGTACCAACCCTAGGCCCAGCAAACTACCATTCATTCTGATCGCGACTTTGTTTACCCGGTTCCCCTCGCGGCTAAAAGGTACATCCGGGCCGCAATTCATATGCATAATAACAATGTTCTATCAACCGATCAGAAGTAATCACCATTTACTAACCTTGTAAAAACATATACATATTATTAATATATATAATTTTAAATAAAAATATTTAATAAATACTTAGAAGTTTTGAATCACTATTCATGTATTAATATATTATTTTAAATATATTTTTATAATAAATACCTAAAAGTGTTGAATAATGGCAACTTCAAATTATAATATAATATAAATTAAATAATTTTTTTAATAAGTATTTGAAAATATTCATGTATTAAATATATTATTTAAATACTATTTTTTAATAAATACTTAAAAATCTTAGAATAGTAATTTTTTTAATAAGTATTTGAAAATATTCATGTATTAAATATATTATTTAAATACTATTTTTTAATAAATACTTAAAAATCTTAGAATCACTATTCATGGCAACTTAAAATCACTGTATCGTTACCATACTGTATCAAACTGAACCTTACAATATCAATATCGATATGCATTAATTTTTATGTTTTTTTTTCTTTGATAACTCATCGTATCATAAAAGTTATATTAGAAAAATGGTATGTTTAAAATCAATTAGAGTAACAAAACAATATAATAATAAATATTTAGAAATATTTATGCATTAATTTTTATGTTATTTTCTTTGATAACTCATCGTATCATAAAAGTTATATTAGAAAAATGATATGTTTAAAATCAATTAGAGTAACAAAACAATATAATAATAAATATTTAGAAATATTAAAAAAAAACTCTTAAATGGCTGTTCATCGACACTTCCTATTAATATATATATGATATGTTTAAAATCAATTAGAGTAACAAAACAATATAATAATAAATATTTAGAAATATTAAAAAAAAAACTCTTAAATGACTGTTCATCGACACTTCCTATTACTGATTGTGGTGCACTATTAGGTGTAATTTTTGAGGCTGGATCATGGAAGGTCTATAAGTTTGTCGAGGAGCACAACCATGATCTTGTTAAACGTCCTGATAAGCATTTTCTTCCAACTGAACGACACCTCACTCAGCTCCAGAAGCATGTTATACACAGCATGTCTAAGTTGAATTTGGGTCCAGTCAAAGCGTTTAATGTTATGAAGACTTGTTTTGGCGGTTTTGAAGACGTGGGTGCAAGTAAAGCTGAATTTAATAACTATAAGAGGCAAATTAACTTGTTTATAGGGGAATAGGACGCCGATATGGTTGTGAGACATTTGGATGATAAAAACATTCCCAGCCTAATTTCTCTTATGATTAATTCAGAGACGAAGACAATCGTTTGAAGGGACTTTTCTGGTGTGACGATCAAGCCAAACGTAATTACCACGGGTTTGGTGATGTGATTTCGTTTTACGCCACGTATCGTTCCAACAAGTAATATTTTATAATTCAACTTCTTCTGTTCTTTTTGGCGTTTTATGAGTTCAAATGAGAAGAAATTTTTTGTAAGAAGAAAAAAGAAGAAATTTCAACCAATATGAATGTTTTATTTTACTTCATTTAATATAAGTATTTAATGTTAGTATTAGGGTACATTGGTAAATCTACATAGGTCATTAATTTGTAGTCTTCCTCTTTAATAGCTAATTACATTAAATTTTTTGTAACTTATCTTCAAAATATATATATTTTTTCAAAAATATAAAATAAAATAGTTTAAAGTGTAGGATAATTTACGAGTTGTGTAGGATAATTTACGAGTTGTGTAGGATAAATTTTAACGTGTATGATGAATTTCGAAATATGTAGGATAACTTTTGATGTGTGTAGACAAAAAAAGTTAGTGTGGAGGATAATAGTCTTTATGACTAATTAATTAGTAAAAAATGATAATAAATGAGATAATTGAAAAAACTATTTAATGTTTTACAAAATTATCCTTTGTTCTTTTTCTTCTCAATTAAATTTTCTTCTCAAATTAACCTTCCCCTATATATATATATATATATAACTGATTTATAGACCCACATATTACACGAGGTTGTACTATAGAAAAGATACCATTATATAACCTATAGAAAAATACTACATATAAATAACATATTTTGATTACCACATGACAGGTGTCACAACTACTTGAATTTATAATAAAACAAGCGTGTGTTAATTACTAACACTACAATACATTAATAGTCTATGTATTACACAAGTTGAATACTGAAAAATGTGCAATACACAAATCTATGTATTCTCCATATGATTGAAATTACGTATTACATCACATATAATAATGTATATAAATAATACTATTTTTATTATTGTGTATAAATATAAATTTTTTGATACGTTATAAATTAAATTTATTATTCATATTAATAACTTTTATGCAGATTTAATTAATTATTAGTCATTATAAAATTATGATCTAAGTTAACGGTTTATATATGACGGATAAAATATTTTAATATTTAATGGTTTTATTATATTACAAATAGGTAAAAAAAAGAAATTTATAATATTAAAATAAGATTGAGTTACTCTATCCTACTTTATAAAACATTTATTTATTTAGGATTATGAATGCGGTAAAAAATGATGAGGTAAAATATGGTGGTAAGACGTGTCATATTTTATATTACTTTTTAGGTAGTAGAAGTAAATAATTTACGTAATTACAATCCAGAGCAGTATTACAGTTTTGTTGAATAAGTTACTTTTTAGGTAATAGAAGTAAATAATTTACGTAATTACAATCTGAGAATAATATTACAGTTTTGTTGAATAAGTGCGTATTTATATTTGGTGCTTAAAAGTTGCATATTCTTTTAGTTGATTTTTACAATAATAAACATGTTCCTAACATCTATAAAATAAAATACAAGATCGAATAAATAATAATAATAATAATAATAATAATAAACAAAAAAATATGTAAGGATTAATCAAAAACTACAGTTATCATTCATGTTTCCGTTAAGTGTGTGTATATATATATATATAGGACCGCTAAAATGAAAACCACCCCCAGTTGTAAGAACTGAGACAACCACTTTTTAACCATTAGATCTTCAAAATGGATGAATGAGATTAAAAGTAATTAAAACTAATATTAAATATTTTTTGTCTTATTATGTCTTTAATATTTTAATCCAAAAGGTTAGTTTGGTAAATTTACTCAATTTTGTCTTTTTGTCTTTATTGTTTTTTATTATTTTTTTGGTATTCTTATATTACTTGTTTTTTTAAATAGAATTCTTTTATTAAAAACCATTTTAATTTCAGATTTTTTAACAAAACAAAACAAAAAATTCGCGCCGGTTTTTGCACGCTATTTTTACGCCCGACTTTTTCACGCATCGTTTTTTAACACGTCGTTTTTTGCAAGTCGTTTTTACGCCCGGCTTTTTCAAGCGTCGTTTTTTTAATGGGCCGTTTTTACACCCCGTTTTAACACACCGTTTTTTACGTCCCTTTTTTTACGCGGCGTTTTTATACCCCGTATTCACACACTTTGTTTAGGCACTGTTTTATCACATGGTTTTTTTCGTTTTATAATTTACGTAAAATAAGTTTTACGTTTTACGTTAAAAAGTCTTTACATAAAAGTTTACGTTTACGTTATAAAAGATTATGTTTTACGTTAAAAAGTTTACGTTTTACGCTTCACGTTAAAAAGTTAACGTTTTACGTTAAAAAGTTTACGTTTTACGTTTTACGTTTTTACGTTAAAAAGTTTACGTTTTACGTTTTACGTTAAAAAGTTTACGTTTTACGTTTTACGTTAAAAAGTTTACGTTTTACGTTAAAAAGTTTACGTTTTACGCTTTACGTTAAAAAAATTACGTTTTACGTTATTATGTTAAAAGGTTTACGTTTTACGTTAAAACATTTATGTTTTACGTTCTACGTTAAAAAATTTACGTTTTACGTTAAAAACTTTACGTTTTACGTTTTACGTTAAAAAGTTTACGAATTTAACTTTTTTTTAGAAAAACTTTTTTACACAAAACGAACGCACCCAGAAATCGAAAACTCGGTAGGTTTCTCAGATAATTTGTTATCATCATTGACTGGGGGGAAAATAAAAAACCAACAACAGAAATTCAAAACAATGTGCGGATCTTGAAAAAAACAGGATTTGGCTCAAACTTTCCAATAATCAAGGCTGCAAGGGTGGGGTTGCAGGTTCAAAAACCTACCCTCCACCATCCTCGTTGCGCCATCTTCATCAATTCTCGGAAAAAATTGTTTCGAACTATCACTACCAACTCAACCCCCAATATCAAAAACACAAATCAATCACCGGAGAATCTCACCAGAACCGCCTTATGCAAAACAGGGTCACTGTATGCAAAAACAAAACCAACCGAATCAAAAAACACAAATACAAAATCGTTTCAAAAAACTGACCAGATTTAAAGATCAACAACCACACTCTTGCAAAAACCCACTTCTCAAAAACCTAGAGAGAGAGACAACAAAACCCACCATTTCTAGAGAGAGAAACCCACTTCTAAAATCCGGCAAGTGACTTGCGATGGCTCTAGGTCCGTCCCTAGCTCCGGCACCATCTGCTTGAAGTTAGAAGGGTCGGGTTTAGAAGTCGGTGGCCGACGGCAGGGCCACGTTTAGAGCCAGTGGCGGTGACGGTGGAGACGGCAGCCGGTGGAGACTGCCATGGCTCCCAGCGTACGTTGCGATGGCTCCAGGTCCGTCCCTAGCTCTGGCAGCGGCTCTGGGACTCGAAACCGGCCGCCGACACTTCGACGGTGAAAGTCAGGTCCGTCCCTAGCTCCAGCACCGGCTCCTTTTGAAGATGATTTTGTGTGGTTTCTTATGAAGATGAGAGATGATGGATTTTGAAGGTTCTGGAACAATTTCGAGAGAGTGAGAGAGAGAGATGAGATGTAACACCTCGAAAATTCACGTCCTATAATGTATTGACACGTGTCATAGGTTTGAACGTGTGAAAGAATGTTCTAGAAGGACTAAAGTTGACAAACATGGAAAGTATGTGAATATACGGGTTCAAAATGTCAACAGTGAATAAATATGCTTTACAATAACCCTACATGATGCTCATACCTTCAAACGAATAAATCATGGATCATACGAAGCTAAATATGAAAGAATGTGAGAGATTACAAACTACAGGGGTTAAATGTGTCAACATGTTTAAGTTATACCTCTGAGTGACCTTTTAGCAAACCTGAGGCTTTGTAATGATTAATTATACTCACTAGAATGCACGATAAAAATTTCATAAAGTTTCGCTATCGTATGAGAAAGTTGTGATCAAATTCGTATGTAAGGGGTTAAAGCGTCAACGATGAAGTTTATGACTTTTCAGGTGACAATAAAGTTAACCAAGGACTTAACAAAGTGGGTATATGTCTTGAAGCCCTTATAAGCCAAATTGGAGGGTTCAAAATGCAAGAAATAAAGTCGAAACAAAGTTTTTATGGACCAAGGACCTAAGCATAAAAATCAAAAATTTGGAATTGATCAGAAGGGGCGTCGCGCCACGCGAGGACCCTGGGGGGGGGGGGGCTACGCGTGCCGCGAGGGGCCATCTGTTCTGAAAACTTTGGGCTGATGTTGCTAGGTGTCTGCTATGAGCAGTATAACCGACTTATAATCGATTTTCCTCATATTGGACGACCCCTAAACAACCCCTAGGCCCTTAGGGACATCTGTGGATGATCCATGGCCATTGTTAGGCTTGTGTGTCAATGATCTATGAGATTTTGAACACTATATAAAGGCCCTTGTTGCAACCATTTTGATCACACCTCACTTCTGCATTTCTGATCATTTCTGGAGCTCCAAAGCAGACTCAAGTGATCACTAATCGTGCATAGGACTTCAGTAAGTATGCTTAACCTTTCTTAGTTAAGTTTTTGCTTAGTTTTAGCTTAAAAGTCAAACCGTCGTAATTACCGTTTGACTTAATGATTAATCATTGATGGTCCAGTGATTAGTCGAATTGAAAGTAGTTATAAGTTGGTAATTATGTGGGCAATAAACCCTTAAAAGGGCACCCTCTGATTCCCACTCTAACTAGGTCAAATGTCGGGTCAAACTTGTTATTAAAAAGTCAACAGAATACTTAATTTCCAATTTATGCATAAGTAGCAATGTAGAATCCATACAACCTGTTTGATCATTAATATAACTTGGTAATTAATGTAAGAACATGTCTAAACATGTTCAAACCGACAAATTTCAGTAGAGACCCGGTTCGGAACCGAAAGTCGCATAATTTGACTTTTGCTTTGACTTTCAGTTCTGACCCGTTTAAGCATGTTTTAGAAATGCCTTAGAGCTTTAATTGGACTAGGTTACATGCTAGTATAACCCTCTGTAATTATACACCTTGGTTCAATAGTTATCCAATTAATATGCATGATTCCGTTAATTGCTCATATGTTGACCATTATGCCCTTTTCAGCATAAAACGTAATTTTTGAAAATGTAAAAGAGTAGAAACCTTAGTTACTGATTTATAAACTTGCACCCAAAATTTGACATCAGTTTGAGGTGTAGATTGAGAGTTATGCTCATTTGCGTAATTAGAAAGCTTTTTAGCGATTAAACGGCATAATTAGCATATAGCCTATTTAAACTCACTTTTTGATATCAAACTTTTTACCCACTGATGTAATAAATTATTTTGGGATTTTTGAAGGTTTTTAATTAATTTTAGGCTGAGCATAACTTAGAGTTATAAGCTTGAGTCGGTAATTGTCGGTTTTGCCCTTTCGGGCTATAAAATGAGTTTTACATATCTTTTTGACCCCAAACCTTTTGCTACTGATCTTATATGGTAAATAAATTATTTTTGACCTTCTGGAATAATAAAAATATCAGCTTTATCTATAGAACCCGGAAATGGCTTCTAATCGCCTTTTTAAGCGTTTTTAACGCATAGTATGTACTAAAACTATTTTAAACATACAAGGGTTGATACCTACTGATATTTTAGGTAAATTATAATATTTTAACAGTAAGCAAAAGTTGTTTAACTCAGACTTCAGTTTTGAGCTTTTCGGCTTATGTGAAATTACCAAAATACCCCTACGGTGCATAGTTTGGTTATAATTGATAATTTTCACATATGTGCAATACCCTACTGTTATAACTTATCAAATTAAGTATTTTTTCTGATTATATCAGACATGTAACTCAGGATACTACTTAAACTCTTTTATAACCTTGTAAATGACCAAACTACCCCTACGGGGCATAGTTTGTGTTTAAATTCGTTTCGGGCATAATAAAAGATATCTTACTGATGTCACAACATATTTGAGGCATATTAACTTAGGAAACCTGTATATGGCTCTAATGATTACCCGTTACGCCTCTAGCGCGTTCGGTTCGGTTTATGTAACTAATTTGCATAAATTTGCCGAAACGGGTCAAACCTTATCGGTTTTATCTCAAAATCCAGAATGTGTTTAGATTACCCATATAAGACAAGTCTTCAAACTTGTTGGGTCTAAATCACATTCTATTCCGGTCTTCGCTTAATCACGCGTTCGAACCGTATCGTTCCTTAAAACTAATCGGTCTAAGCATAAGCTTAACTAAAGACCGTTAGGATTCTAATAGGTTATTATAAACCTTTGTTCCAGAATAGGAGAACCGGTAAAAGCTACCCGCATTTGATATTTGTGAATTATACTTGCAAATGTAAATACTTTTAACTTATTTTCCCTATACGGGCTTAGGGTACGGTATATAAAATACCGCTTGGTCGGGCATTAAATCTTCCACCGTATGGTGGTTAATTGATATTGATCGGCCCGTTTAAATTGTTTTGTTTGCTTAAAGCCTTTGGGAGGTTAATGACCATGTCCCGGATATCCGTGGCATCATTTTACGAAATGGCCACGACCTAAGCACAGGGTGTAGGCGTACACCCGTCAGTGCCAAAATAAATAATGTGGTGTGTCTATTGATCTTTAACCCGACACGATCCGGGCTACTGAACGCATAAGGAACATGTAATCCTTTTACGAGATTATATATTTAAATAATTATCCCAAGTTATAAAAAGTTTGTGCCACGTGCATTTAAATCAATTTTTACCATTTTTAAAATGAGTCAGTTAAATTGTATTTACCAGTGTAAACTGACGTATTTTCTCAAAAAGATTAAGTGCAGGTACTACTCGTAATTGGCTGGCTACTCCTAGCATCAATAAAGAGTCTCGCAAGCTTAAGATGCCTAAAGTCTGTTGAACTACTGTTTCCATTTTATTTTGATCCGTCTGTGGATTAATTTCAACTGTTGTGATACTTGATATTACATTTATATTCGGTTGAAATATATTTTTCAATTGCTTCCGCTGTGCATTTAAATATTGTGTTGTTTGACTGTAATGTTGCCAACCACGTCACGATACTCCCCCACCGGGCCCACCGGTCAAACGTGGAAATATCGGGGTGTGACATGAGAGGTTTTGAATTTTTAGGAGTGATAAAGATTCTTTAAAGAGGCAAACAGAGAGACAGACAAAAGAAATAAGAGAGATGAGAGAGACTTTTGAGAGATGAGAGAGTTTTTAAAAAGTCAGGTAATTTAATGAAAAGAGAGAGATAGATTGGACATTTGAAGGAAATGACCAAATTACCCTTTATTCTGATTGGTTGAGAGTGGTTCTCGCGGTTCTTACAACTGGGGATGGTTTCTATTTTAGCGGCTTCCTGTATATATATATATATATATATAGAGAGAGAGAGAGAGAGCGGTTAACATACATTAGGCCTTATCATACTTCACGTACGCGAGTATAGTAACCGTCAGATCAGGTCCATGCGTGATTAATCAGTCCCCTGCGTGATTATTTAAACATGCGTGATTTGAACATGTATGCGTAATAACGCACAAAACTGCTCTCCATGCGTGATTAGGTCCTTTTATAACGTCCCATGCGTGATTAGGTTCCATTTATAACGTGCGTAATTTTTTAATACACTTGCGTAATTTGGTCGCGTACGTTTTGTAGGTTAAGCTGTAATGTACATTATACTTTATATATATATATATATAGGGGACGGTAAAAATGAAAACCACATCCAGTTGTGAAAACCGTGAGAACCACTTTACAACCATTGGATCTTGGAGATTGATGGATGAGATTAAAAGTAATGAAAACAATTATAAAAAGGTACTACTAAATATACCCACCCCTAATTACTAACTATACCCCCCACTATAAAAACATCACATAATTACATCACAAATCAACATGTATTGTTTTTTTGTCTTTTTGTTGTCTTTTTATTTATTATTATTATTTACTAGTAGTAATCATTTATTATTATTATTATTATTATTATAGTAATTATTATTATTATTATTTTAAAAATATTTATTTGAATAAAAAATATTTATTAAATTTTTTTTTGAATGAACTCGGTTTTTAATAAAACTTATCTGAACTACAAAGTTCTTGGTGAACCAAGTTCGTTCATGACCCAAGATACTGATGGACAAGGTTTTTTTGTCAGCCTTCTAAACACATTGGGCTATGATTTCATGGGGTTAGAAATAAGTACACTAAAGCTTTCTATGGCTCATTTGAAAATGTGTTTACGTCCTTGGTTTGGTTAGGGTCGGGGGTTGCACCAAAAAAACATTGGATGATTATGCCAGATGCAGAATTCTTGATTGCGAATTTTTAACTCTTATTTGTTTAACCATAGGTTACCCACCACACAATAAACTTAATCACAAATTTTTATGTTTAAGAACGGGTCCTTTGAATGAATGAATTTTTTTAGTTTTATTTGAAACTATTATTATTTGACTTGACCCGAAAAGATAGCCGACCCGACCCGAAACATAACGATAGGAAAAAAAATTGGATCTCATCATTTTACACCCCCTCGAAACTTTGGTCAAGCTCCGCCACTGGCCACCACAAACAACCTATGGACATTCATGAGAGAAAATGATGCGGCTGGCTGAGAGAATATATTTGAATCACGTCAAATTATGTATAATTCTTGGATAGCACAACTTGCTACATATTATATTGTAGATTAAAGCTCGGATGTAAAATGTTTAATGATATATTTTTGTAAGAATGCACTTTTTTTTATAGTTTCTGTTACTACTGTAAATGTAATTGGATAAATAATTAGTTATAATAATAATAATAATAATAACAACAACAACAACAATAATAATAATAAGTAATATATAACTAATCACTAAATAAAAAATTTAAAAAAAGACAACTAAAAGACAAAAGAGCTAAAAACTTAACAAAAGTAGTTTACTAAAAGAAAAAACAGACTAAAAATAAAATAAATTTTTTTATTAATTGATGTGATATTTTTATAGGGGTGTGTAATTAGTAATTAGGTGGGGGTGTATTTAGAATGAGCCTTATAGAATTCTTTTTGTCTTATTATGTTTTAATATTTTAATATCAAAATGGTAGTTTAGTAAATTTGCTTTTTTTGTCTTATTATATTTATTGTTTTTTTTAACTTTTTTTTGTCTTATTACATTAATTGTTTTTTTTTTATGAAAAATCAGATTTTTTTATTTTTTTTTTTGATAAAAAAAATTCAAGATTAAAAAAAAACGTTTTTACGAGCTGTTTTTTTACGACCCATTTTTACGCTTCGTTTTTTACGCACCGTTTTTTACGCACGACTTTTTTACGGCCCATTTTACTCCCCCTTTTTATGCCCCGTTTTACACGTCGTTTTTACGTCCGGTTTTTTTACGTTCCGTTTTTTTACTCCTTGTTTTTACGCGCCTTTTTTTTACACCCGGTTTTTACGCCCCGTACGTACGCGCCGTATTTTTACGCCCCGTTTTATACGAATTTTTTTACGGACAACTTTTGTTTACGAAAAACATTTTTTCGAAGAGTTTATTTTACGAAAGAATTTTTTTTACGAAGCAATTTTTTTTACAAAAAAAACTTTTTGTTATGAAAAACTTTTTATTACGAAAAACTTTTTATTATGACAATTTTTTTTACGGTTTTAAACTTTTTAAACAAAAAACTTTTTTACGCAAAAGAAAAAACTTTTTATACGGGTTTAAACAAAAAAAACTTTTTTACAAAATATTTTTACGGGTTTAAACGAAAAACTTTTTACGCCAAACATCTTTTTATGCCAAACAAAAAACTTTTTTTGCGATTTTAAAGAAAAAACTTTTTATGCAATAAAATTTGTACGCCAAAAAATTTTTACGTGTTTAAAAAATAAAAGCTTTTTACGCCAAACATCCTTTTACGGCAAAACAAAAAACTTTTTACGGGTTTAAGCAAAAAACTTTTTTTACGGGTTTAAACAAAAAACTTATTTACAAAAGGGGAGGAGCAACTGGCGGCCACCGCCACCGGAGACGGAGGCAGAAGGGGAGGAGCAACCGGCGACAAACTTGGTCACTAGAGCACACCCGTGGGTCACCGGAGCACACCCACGACGGCGGCATCACTACCGACGGTTCTGATGGTGGTTGACTATGATGACGGCATCACTACGGCGACGGGCATCACTACCAGCTGCTGTGGGTGGCCGGAGACATCAGAGATGAGAGAGAGAGAACATAATCTTCGTCATCATCGGAGAATGGCCGGAGTCAGAACAACACCGGAACCGTCGCCGGCGGCGGCGTCTTTCTCTCTCTCTTTCTGCAGCTTTCTCTTTCCTCGATCTCTCTCGTCGAAGCAAGAACGAGCCGGCATAGTCGCCAGAGTCTAGCTCTCTAACACAGAAACAATACAGAACACATCACAGGGGCATCGCCGGAGTAAATGTAGAGAGAGAGAGAGATTAGGGGTGAAGGGTTTTTAGAGAGATGAAGGACTTAAAATTTAAGAGAAAAAGATGAGAGATGTGAGATTGAAAGTCTGGTGACTTTAAATGAAGAGAGAGAGATTGGACATTTGGAGGAAATGACCAAAATACCCTTTAGGATTTAAAATAGGGTTATTAGATTTTATCACCCTTAACTATTGGCTATTGGCCGCTGCCACCCCCAACTATTACTTTGACGCCCGTCACCCCCAACTTAACACTTAGTGTGTTCTGTCACCATGTCGTTAACTGATCACTAACTTTTGATCATGTTACTACACTTTTTTGGGTGGCATATGGATCTTGGGAAGGTTTTAGGGATCTTTGGACACCCCAAAAGTATAATAACAGGGTCAAAAGTTAGTGATCTGGTGACAGAACACACTAAGTGTTAAGTTGGGGGGTGACGGGCGCCAAAGTTATAGTTGGGGGTGGCAGCGACTAATGGCCAATAGTTAAGGGTGATAAAATCCAATAACTCTTTAAAATAATAGTGTATATGTGGCATGATCTGATTGGTGGAGAGTGTTTCTCGCAACTTGGGATTGTTTTTATTTTAACCGTCTCATGTGTGTGTATATATATATATATATACATAGAGGGCGTTAAAATGAAAACCACCCCCAGTTAAGAGAACTACTTTCCAACCATTAATATTTGAATATGGATGGATGATATTAAAAGTTATAAAAACAATATTAAATTCTTTTTTTCTTATTATGTTTTTAATATTTTAAAGTCAGAAGGACAGTTTATTAAATTTGTACGTTTTGTCTTATTGTATATATTGTTTTTATTACTTTTTTGTCTTATTAAATTAATTGTTTTTTATTAAAATTAGATTTTTTAAGTAAAAACAACTTAAAATCTGATTTGTTTACAAAAAACAATTTTTGTCAGGATTTTTTTATAAAAAAACGTTTTTACTAGCCGGTTTTTTTACGAACCGTTTTTTACACCCCGTTTTTTACGCCCTGATTTTTACGCGCCGTTTTTTTGCCCGGTTTTACACGCCGTTATATAACGCGCCGTTTTTGTACGCCCTATTTTTACGCGTCGTTTTACGCCCCCGTATTCACGCCTCGTATTTACGCTTCGTTTTATCACCCGTTTTTTTAGTAGCCGTTTTTTACGCCCCGTTTTTACGCGCCGTTTTGTTGATGCATTTTTAGTGTCTGTAACTTGTCTTTATTAACGATGTTATTTACGGTCTTTTATAATTATCGAGTCTGTAATTCGCCGTCGACCAAGTCGGATATCCTCCTATCCTACTTGTGTCCGACTAGTTTGTCTCGTTTGATATGTATGTTAAAAGAACAATGCATGTTGCATATGTGTTTATTTATGAGTATGTTTGTCTGTTTGTTTGTTGTTGCTGCTGCAAACTGTCTGTTTGCAGCAAACACATCAACATTTGCAGCCCTCGACGAAACTCCCAGGTTTCGTCGAGCACTACATGACGAAACCCCCAAATGGTCAAAACTCAAGGTTTCGTCATGAACAGTGACGAAACTCTTAGAGTTTCGTCAACTGTGGAGTTTCGTCAGGCCCATTGATGTTTCGTCTACTGTTGGGCCTGGGCTGCTATATAAACACAACGTAGTTTCAGTATGAAATTATGAGAGCATATCCTGAGAGTCTTACTTCAAACTTTGTGTGTATCCGTTTGAACTGTGTTTTCATCTAATCAATTGACTGTGATAACTGAGTTCAAAAACCGTGTGATGGATGAGTTCTGTACTTCTAAGGGCATTCTTCATGAATACAGTTCTCACTATACTCCACAACAAAACGGTGTCGCAGAGAGGAAGAATCGCACGATAATTGAAACTGCAAGAACTATGTTGGTAGAGTCGGAGCTTCCTGTTCACTTCTGGGGGGAGGTTGTGTCGACTGCTTGCTACACGTTAAACCGAGTTCTTACAGTTAAGAGGCATGGCAAAACTTGTTTCGAACTTCTACAGAAAAGGAAACCGGATCTGTCTTACCTAGAATCTTTTGGCAGTCCATGCACTATGATTGAGCCGGATGGAAAGTTTGGCGCAAAAGCTATCGAGGGTTTCTTCCTTGGATATGCTACTCCGAATTTTCTTGTATGGAATCTGGCGACCAAAAAGATTGAGCTATGGAGTGAAGTAAGGGTTCAAAGGTATACAAGTTCTATTAGAGCTCTGGGTGATCCTTGGATGTTCGATTATGATGGACTTTTCGACTCCTTTAATCTGCCAACCTTTGACGAACTATCTGCAGCTGCTAGAATGTTATTTGATAGTGACAACGTTGCTGGCTCGCCATTGGTGAGACCTATTATTGTTAACCCCCAAGGTTCTAATTCGGTTAACAATACGGTTCAAAATGAGGTATTTGAAGATGCTACTGATTACAATGAGTCATCAGAAGATGATGAATATCATGATGCTACTGAAGGCACTTCAGCTCCAGTTGCTCCTGTTCAAGGTGCTTCTGTAGAAACTCCTCATGTGCAGAATGTTGATACTGCTGAAGGGAATGCATCCACTTCTACGCCTATGCCCGGTGTGGAGTTGGTTGTTGATCTTAATATTAACAATTTGGGTATTAATGCTCGTGTTCCTGAAAATCCTGAAATGAGGATTCACGATACCCATCCACAGAAGAATATCATAGGAGATGTCCAACGCGGTGTGTAGACGCGTAATCAGCTGTGAAACAACAAGAATGCTGGTTTGTATTCCGCAATTAGAGAATCTGGTCTTCAAAATGATTGGTCCTTCGCTTGTTACGTTTCACAAGAAGAACCGAAATCTTGGAAGGAAGCCTTAAAGGATAATTCTTGGGTTGAAACCATGCAGGATGAACTGCAGCAATTTCAAAAGCTAGGTGTTTGGAAGCTTGTTGAAAGGCCGGAAAACTACAAGAAAATTGGCACACACTGGGTTTACAAATTCAAGAAGGACGATTGTGGAGTAGTCATCCGCAACAAGGCGAGATTGGTTGTTCAGGGATTTCGTCAAATCGAAGGCATTGACTACAATGAAGTTTATGCACCTGTTGCACGTCTGGAAGCTATTCGGATCTTTCTAGCTTATGCTTCATTTAAAGGATTCAAAGTCTACCAGATGGACGTCAAAAGTGCTTTCCTTCACGGTGTGGTTCAAGAAGAGGTGCACGTCGAACAACCTCCGGGTTTTGAAGATCCTATTCACCCCGATCGGGTTTGGTTGCTCAACAAAGCTCTTTATGGTTTACATCAAGCACCTAGGGCTTGGTATGCAACCTTATCCAACTATCTTCTGGAGAATGGATTTCGGCGAGGTCTTATTGATTGCACTCTCTTTATCAAGGAACAAGATGGAGATCTTCTGCTGGTGCAGGTATACGTTGATGATATAATTTTTGTTTCAACTAATGATTCTTTGTGCAGGCAATTCGAGAGTGTGATGCAAGAGAAATTTGAGATGAGCACAATGGGGGAAATGAATTTCTTCTTGAGCCTTTAAGTTCAACAAACCGAGTCTGGGATATTCATCCATCAGACTAAATATGTTGGTGACATCTTGAGCCGATTCCAGATGTCTGATGCAGCGCCCATTGGTACCCCACTTCCGCAGAATCACGGGATTACTCCGGATTTGAAGGGTGAAAGCGTTAACTCTTCATACTACCGCGCTATGATCGGATCTCTCATGTATCTTACAGCCTCGAGGCCCGACATCATGTATCCAACGTGCCTGCTTGCATGATATCAAGCCAACCCGAAGGCCTCACATCTGTCTGCTGTTAAAAGGATTTTTCGCTATTTGAAGGGTTGCCCTGACACCGGTCTTTGGTACCCTAGGGATGATAGCTTCGACTTGATTGCATACAGTGATTCTAATTTTGGTGGTTGCAAAATCGATGGCAAATCAACAACAGCTGGATGTCAATTCTTAGGAAATCGCCTGGTTACGTGGCAGTGCAAGAAGCAAACATGTGTTGCTACATCAACTTGTCAAGCAGAATACATTGCTGCCTCTAGTTGTTGCTCCCAAGTCTTGTGGATACAAAAACAAATGCGCGACTACGGTTTTGAATTCCTATCTACTCCTATTTTTGTTGATAACAATGCTGCCTTACAGAACACTAGAAATCCTGTGCAACATTCCAAGACCAAGCACATCGAAATTAAATATCACTTCATACGTGATTGTTTTGATAAAAGATTAATCGATGTTGTTAAAGTTCACACCGATCACCAACGTGCCGACCTGTTCACAAAAGCTTTTGATAAATCACGTTTTGATTATCTACTTTTGGTCAATGGCATTAAGGTGATACCCGAGTAAAACTTCTTTGGCTAATCATTTTTGTAAATATTTTCTTTAAAAACTCTAAAAATTCAAAAAGATTTTCACCTTTTAGCATTTTAGGGGGAGTAAATTCAAGAAAATACAAAAACATTTGAAAAATCAAAAATCCAAAAATATGTCTTTACTTTCTGTCTTTCCGTTTGAAAAATTCAAACATTAAAAAAAATTAGAAATTCAAAAATTCAAAAAATTAGAAAATCAAAACTGAGTTTCTTGGAAAAAGGAAGATGATGATATTCACTAGTGTGGTCGGTCAACATGTTCAAAATGTAAAACAAAAATCCAGAAATGATAAGTATCTTTACTAACGATGTATCGGTAGGCTCACAATCAGACTAAAATGTGAAGGATGATACAAACCTAACAGACTTCAAGTCAGGTGGGAATCATTCATTGGCATATGGTCTTAGTACCGAAATTTCGTTTGAGAGATTGCCGAGGTTCTGAGATATTCGGTCTTTATGCTGCTTATCATCTGGGTATCATGGTTGTATCTTTTACCGAAAAATAACGGAGACGAAGTCTAGATCTTCCATGATACTATACATACGTGTACATATTGCATTCGACCTCAATAAGTGATCAACAATCACATGTCCAAACAAAATAAGTGATAATATATCACAGATTCTTTGCGGGAGTCAAGTTCGTCTCTTTGCTGTACATTGTACTGACCTGTTCACCGACTTGCTCCTGTGCCCTCATGCATCAAAAATCAAGTTCCTCATCAATAAGTGATTCTATCACATAGGGCTTGTTTTCAATCAAAAATAAGTGAGTATCTCACATTCTTTTAGACGGTCAAAGAGATGATAAACGGTATACTCACCGGTAAGATGAACTCTCGTGCATACCTTGATACAGGAATGTGTCGTGAGTGGATGAACATCGACTTGTAAGTATAATCCTTACCGTAAATCGTATCTCCTTATTATGATTACATCTGATCAGTTTGAGCTTATGTGGACAACAATACCGATAATCGAGGTAGTATACTTATCCAGAGCTTTAAACAGAACAAAAATCATGTTGACTAAGACCGTAAGCTGGTATGATTCCTTATCCTTGAAATTCGCAAAAAGATTGCCTTTGTACAGTTGTTTATTGCTTTTTATAGCTTTTCGATTAGTTTACCACACTTTAATTTCTGTTTTAGTGTATCTTGTAAAGTTCATTTTTGAATTAGCCGAAGTTGTAACTTGGTGTTTTATGCTGGAAGCCTGAAACCTACTTCATAAAAATGTCCTTGCATTTGTTACACTCAATCAGAATGAAATGTGTTCAAATAAACAAAATCTTTCAATGTGTGCAAAATTTCAAATTTCAAAAGACTTAGTGAATTTTGAGAAAAGGGTGTCGACGAAACTCCTTTGAGGTCGACGAAACTCCTTTATGTCGACGAAACCCCATGGTCAAGTCAACTGCTTTCAAATTTGGTCAAACTGGTCAAAATTAATTTTGGTTCATGACGAAACTCCTGGTTTCGTGGAGGTCACGACGAAACTTACCTGGCCCTTTAAGTTTCGTCATGGGCTAACTGTTCAAGCCCAATCCAAGCCCAAACATGAGGTTTCGTCGAGCCCACGCTAGTTTCATCGAGAATAGAGTTTCGCCGGGGTGAGTTTATATATAAGGGGTCCCAGTCAGTTCCATTATCCCTTTTTCAAACAATCAACACCCACTTCACTGTTCTTCTTCTTCAACACTCAAACCCCATACCTTTAACCGACTTTCAAAACCCCTCATTTTCTTCACCGTTTTTATCAAATCAAAGGTATACAATGGATTGTTTAAGTGTTTCGAACCCTAGGAACCATGTGTTCTTGTCCGGTTTTTCGAAAAACCATCGGAGACCATGTTTACTTGATTTCTTCATGTTATTAACTTGTGTTTGTCTTGGTTTCTTATAAAAACTGTTAGAACTAAGGTTTGTATTGATATTGTACATTGATTGATCTTTGATTTGGTTTGGGTTTCATGTAACAAAAATAGGGGATGTGTGTTTGATTGTTGTTTGAGTTGTTTCGGTGGGTTTCGGTCAATAACCCTTGTCCGTGTTACAGTCTAGGATGTTTCCGTTTGTTTGGATAAAAAGAAAACAAAGTGTCAAAACTTGTGATTGTTTATGAATCAATCATCGACTAACCAACAGACGACGAAACCCTTTGAATTTTGAAAAACCCCCAAATTGACGAAACCCTAACCTCTGTCGACGAAACCCTTGGACGACGAAACCCTAAGTTTCTTCAAACTGAACACGACGAAACCCCCTTATGACGAAACCCCCTTTAAAATTAAAGAACTTTCGTCGAAGGACTGTCGACGAAACCCCACTGGTCAACGGTTAACTCTGACTTTAGTTGACCAAGGGAGTTTCGTCGTGTAGAAGGAAGTTTCGTCAAAATACTGGAGTTGCGTCGTCCAGGACTTAGTAAATTTTCAACTTTGGTGCTTTTCATAGAAGATGTGTTTTTGCTTGTTCAAAGTCCAATTCATACATCAACATGTATACACACATGTTATTACACATATTATGACATGTTTAACTTATTGTGGATGCCTTACATATGCAGATGGCACCTAAAGAAAGAAAGCGTCAGGCACCGACTAAGAAGGAAAACAAATCTGAAGAGGAAGTGATGTCCAAGAAGCGTCACAACCAAATTGCCTTTCTGGATCCGGAAGGAAAGATCGATGAATTGAAAGAAATTACACAGTGGATCAGGGAGTCGCGGATACATAAAGCTGTCACCTTTTCAACGCCTGTTTACAAATCGCTCATTAAAGCTTTCTGGAATACCGCAAGCGTTGTCCAAGTTGATGGAACCGAAGTCATTCAGGGGCAAGTTAATGATCTGAACGTGATTGTCTCTCCAGAAATCTTGAACACTGTCTTAGAACTGCAAGACGCTCTGGATGCTCCGTCCTCTATACCAATCATGTGTACGCGTGGTTGTTTATTACGGATGAAGTGTATTGGTGACATCTTCAGTTCTCAGATTAACAAGGGAGATTTTCCGTTACGTTACAAGTTTCTCTTGCACGTTCTTATTCAGTGTATCAGCAACAGACGTGCAGGATATGATATGGCAAGCAACGATCTCGTTGGTCTCATGGTTGCATTGGTGCTTAACAAACCGTTTAGCATCTCAAAGTATATCTTTGCCAATATGAAAGAGAATATGACGACGACTGGTAGTCGAACATCTGGAAACAAATTATGGATGTATCCTCGGTTTCTTTAAATGATCATGAATGTTCAGCATCCTAATCTTCCAAAAGCCGACGACGACATCCTGAAGATAGAATCTATGATCTTGCAATCTTTAAGGATATTCAAGAGCCTTACAGCAAAGAGATACACAGAAAGCAAGCCGCCTAGGAAGTTGATAGGTGCTCTTGGAAAACCAGACTACATTGCTCATGCAGATGACAAATGGCGTCATGATGACAGCCAATCTGATAACGAAGAGCCGGAGTTGAAGAAAAGGATGGTTGAAAAGTTTGGTCGACCGGATACTGATTCGTCTGACAGTGATAGTGATGATGATGAAGGTGATGATGGTGGTGATGCAGGTGCTGGTGCCGTTGGTGCATCTAGTGCTGCTGGGGCATCGTCTGCTGGTGCAGCCGGTGGTACATCAGCCGGTGACGACGAGGAGGATACTGAATCTGATGACAATCCACCTGAGCCCGGATACGAAGTTTACTATGATGAACGTGGTGTTAAAAGGATCAGGAGGATTAGGCAAGAAAATGATCCAGAATACGTTCCTTCGGATACCGAAGCGGAACGTTTGAAGAAGAAGCAAACGGCTGTTTGTAGAAAGAAGAAAGCAAGAAGGTACATTGGTACTTCATCTGCACAACAGTCCGTTCCACAAGAACCTTCTCAAGAAGCTGAAATGGAACCAAATCTTGGATTCACGGCTACTGAAGCTACTGTTATGGCTTCTTCTCCTCCGAGGTCTACAGAACCAACTCCTGCAGTGAGTTCAACACCTGAAACTCCTGTAGTGACTCCTCAAGCACCGACTCACTCTATTGCATCAACCATACGTGCAACGACCTCGCAGCCTGCCGCAGAACGCATACAAAGTAGATTCGAACAGATGCAGCAAGATGAGAAGATAGATTTCCTATGTTCTCAACTTCAAGCTGCTGCGGGTCAGATCACCAGGCATACGGACGTGATCAAAGCTACAAGAGCTTACTCGATCAAGCAACAGTTGGAAATTAACACGTTAAATGCCACTGTTGGGCGACAAGCAGCAGAAATCACTCGCCAGCAAGCTGAAATTGATCAATTGAAAGCTGAAAATGCTAATTTGAAAGCTGCAGATGAAGTTAGAGAGAGACAGTTGCAACAAATGCGTGCGGTAGATAATACACGTGGTATTGAAATGAATCGCATGAAAGAAAGCAACTCTATACTTCAGAAGTTGGCCGAAGGTCTAAAAGAAAGACATGACTACATGAAACAGTGGTATGATTCTCGAAACACCACTATAGTTGATGGGGTTAAGAAAATAAATGAAGGTTATGAGTTTATGAGAAAGCGGGTCAATACTTTGTGGAACGATCGATGTAAACAACAAGAAGTATTGAAGAAAAGGGATGATGATTTTGAAGATCAAGGGAACCCTGACCCTTCTGCTACATCAGAGCAACCGCCGGCAGCTACCTCTTCTCAGATTGTTGTTTTCAAACCTTCGCAGCTCGAATCTGCTCAAGGAACCTCCAGTGGAACAGTTGAAGAAATACAATAGCTTGAATCTTTGCCTGGTACATCTTCTGTTCCTAGCACTGCTGATCTTGCATTGCAGGTTGTACATCCTATCACTGGAGAACTTCTAGAAGAAGGGGAGATTATTTCTGATCTTTCACATGAGCAGTTACTTGCTCTGAACGTAATGAAAGAGATTGACGATGCTGAGATTGATAAAATGCCAAGTGAGCCTGAAACTGCCGATGTTGAAAATATTGAAGAGATTGTGTTTGAAGGAAATAAGAAGAAATCAACTTATGTTCGTGCTGACGGAACGGAGTTTGATCCATTTGATGAAGAATGGATGCAAGAGAATCAGGAAGACATTGATGAACAGTTGAAGAATCGTATGTCTTCCGATAATCCGGTTGATGCATTCCAAGAATGGAGAATACGTTTCTTGTCAAGAGTTGAAAAGCCTACACCGCCGGAAGCACAGGTTGATTTTCTACAGTTTGAGAAAGTGAAGCCGCATGGAAGAATTCTCTGCTGGATGTTCATAAAGGAAATCCATTGCGTGGCCATCAAGAGGGAATTTGGTATTCAATATTTCCGATCGTTGCTGAGCATATTGTCCTTACATTTTTACGATGTTGCAGCTTTGACGAAGCTTGAGCTCATTAATCGCTCAAACTTCGAAGGAGCTACATTGTTCGAGCGCAAGATAAAGTTCAACAAAAGGACAGGCTAGAAAGACGAGTCGTACAAGCCTCAGTTCCCTATCTATCAGCAGATCAAGTTCATTTTAGATCCAGCGACCAACACGGCGTGTTACAAGCTTGTGTATCAGCCCGCGAAGGTTATGGACAAGATACCGTTGATGCCAATGGAACAAAACTTTCTCAAAGAAATGGCGTTGTGGTGTTACGACTCAGATACTCATGAAGCGGTGATCGTGTTTAAAGGTGATCGTGATAACTTTCGGATGTTGGATCCGATGTGGATTGTTAATATGTCAGCAAACGACATCAGCAAGCTATTTCGGCATGATATATTTTATGAAGACAAGGACGCTCATCAAGCGCTTCGATTTCAACGCGTCGCTTGTTATTGCTTTTATCGAGGATTTCATGCCGGAAGCAACTGGACGCTGAAACACTAGAGACGGAAGATTGAAGACCGAAGACAGTAACAGAGAAGGGGGAGTTTGTTGATGCATTTTTAGTGTCTATAACGTGTCTTTATTAACGATGTTATTTACGGTCTTTTATAATTATCAAGTCTGTAATTCGCCGTCGACCAAGTCGGATATCCTCCTATCCTACTTGTGTCCGACTAGTTTGTCTCCTTTGATATGTATGTTAAAAAGAACAATGCATGTTGCATATGTGTTTATTTATGAGTATGTTTGTGTGTTTGTTTGTTGTTGCTGCAAACTGTCTGTTTGCAGCAAACACATCAACATTTGCAGCCCTCGACGAAACTCCCAGGTTTCGTCGAGCACTACATGACTAAACCCCCAAATGGTCAAAACTCAAGGTTTCGCCGTGAACAGTGACGAAACTCTTAGAGTTTCGTCAACTGTGGAGTTTCGTCAGGCCCACATGATGTTTCGTCAGGCCCATTGATGTTTCGTCTACTGTTGGGCCTGGGCTGCTATATAAACACAACATAGTTTCAGTATGAAATTATGAGAGCATATCCTGAGAGTCTTACTTCAAACTTTGTGTCTATCTGTTTGAACCGTGTTCTCATCTAATCAATTGACTGTGATTCGTTGGTTACGTTGTGTTTGTTACTATCTATGTTTGGTTTGGCATAGTCACGGGGATTTCGCACTCGTGACCGTGTTTGTGATAAACAAGAGATTTGGTTTTGTTATCGATCCTCAGAAATCGGGACCTACACGTTTTTTACACCCCATTTTTTTACGTGCTGTTTTTTTACGCGCCATTTTTACGTCCCATTTTTTTCGTCCCTTATTTACGCGTCGTTTTTTACACACACGTTTTTAATTTTTTTTTTACTGTTTTAAAGTTTTTTTTTACGAAAACTTTGTTTACGGTTTTAGACTTTTAAAAAAAAATGTACAATTTTTTTTACAAAAACTTTTTAACAAAGAATAAAAATTTATCCGAAAACTTTTTTACGGTTTTAAACTTTTTTTACAAAAAATTTATTTACACACACGTTTTTTAAACTTTTTTTTACGGTTTTAAACTTTTTTTTTGCAAAAACTTTTTTACCAAAATTTTTTTACAAATTTTTTTATAAAACTTTTTTTTACAAAAGACAAAAATTTATACGAAAACCTTTTTACGGTTTTAACGTTTTTTTTACAAAAACCTTTTTTACACAAACGTTTTTAAACTTTTTTACATTTTTTATGAAAACTTTTTTTACGGTTGTAAACTTTTTTTACAAAAACTTTTGATGGAGATAGAGATGATTTGATGGAGAGAGAAATTAAAATGACTCTAAAAAGAGACTTTAGACCATGCACAGTGGGCATGATTCACTCTTGGGCGTTTTGCGCCATGTGGCAGCCCAGTCAGCAATGCGACATTATTGGGCGTTTTCTAAAATGGGTGTAGTGGGGATGTGGTCATTGTGAGGCATTATGTTTGTTATAAAATTAAATAAAAAACTCATCAAAAAAATTTGATTGTTTTTACAAAAATGGAAATGAATCTGATTGGTCAAAAGCTTGCCCCTATAACGTTATTTAAAACACGCCAGACAAAAAAATTGGCCAAACACGCCCACGGGGGCGGAGGTGACGGCGTTTTCGGGCGGGATTCGGGGCAAAAAACGCCCCATTACTTTCGGTCTTAAAGAGGAGAGAGAGATGATTTGATGGTGTCATTATCTGATGGTTTTCATTAAATAACTATATTACCATTTTGGGTGTCATTATCTGATTGGTAGAGAGTGGTTCTCGTGGTTCTCTTAACTGGGTGTGATTTTCATTTTAGCGCCATATATATATAAATATATATATATATATATATATAGGATAAGGATCATGTGAGAAGTAGTAGGCTAATTGAGAAACTTGAGAAGCATTCTGGACTACACATTTTCCCTAAGCAAAAAAATGCAAAAAAACAGGTAAAAAAATGCATTTTTTTTTTGAAAAAATTGCAGCTTTTTCTTTAAGGATTTAATTTTTTATTTTTAAATTTTTTTTTTTGGATTTATACACATGTGTATATTGTTAATATTTTAACTATACATATATGTATATTGTCAATTATACATACATGTTTAAAATTGAAAAATAAGTGTTATTTAGGGTTTAACATTAGTATTTAGGGTTTAGCATTAGGTTTAGGGTTTAGCTTTATGGTTTAGGGTTAGGTTTAGGGTTTAGCAATAGTATTTAGGGTTTAGCATTAGGGTTTTGCTTTAACTTTTGGGTTTAGCTTTATCTTTAGGGTTTGCATTAGGGTTTAGCATTAAGGGTTTAGCTTTAGGGTTTAGTTTTTGCTTTAGGGTTTAGCATTAGGGTTTAGCTTTAGGGTTTAGAATTAGGGTTTAGCATTATGGTTTAGCATTAGGGTTTAGGGTTTAGCATTAAGATTTATCTTTAGTGTTTATGGTTTAAGGTTTAGGATTTTTAACACATATTTTTTCAATTTTAAACATGTATATACATATATGTATAATTGACAATATACATATATGTATAGTTAAAAGATTAACAATATACACATGTGTATAAATCAAAAAATGTTTTTTTTAAAATAAAAAATTTAATCCTTAAAGAAAAAGCTGCGATTTTTCCAAAAAAAAAAATTTATGCATTTTTTTCACCTTTTTTTTGCATTTTTTGCTTAGGGAAAATGTGTGGTCCAGATTGCTTCTCAAGTTTCTCAAATAGGGTGGACTTCTCTTAGGATCTCTACCCTATATATATATATATATAATATTAAAATTAAACTTGAGAGAATTTATAATAAATAATAATGATAAGGGATAAGAATAAAAATATTTAAAATAAATATAAGTAAATTTGTAAGGTTGAAGGAGAGGATGTTATATGCCATTATTTGCAATTATTTATTATATCTTATATTTGTACATTGTTTTGTTATTAGGCTAATTTTATAAACACATTATCAGCATTGATTGCTTATTTAGATAGATCACATTATCCTGAGATAATTTAACTTATCATCATTCTTTATTCTTTCAAACAGTGTGAAGTATTATCGCGAGGCGTGCGACTGACCGAATCATGCCACTAATTATATTGAACATTTAAGATAAGTAAAGTAAAATCAACATTACAAATACGATTAGTGACATCACATTAAAAATGTAGAAACATAATTTAAGTAAATTGTGGATGCATAAAGTACAAAATTTCATTTATAGTTTTATGACCAACGAAGCAACATAAAAAAAAAAAAACAAAGGAACATACATGAATGTTAATGGTGAATTTGTAAGTACGTGCTTTCTCTTTTTGTTATAAATGATAGAGATAATTGCATATTTCCCCTTAAAAACACCCTTAATTGCATATTTACCCAAGCCTAAATAAAAATTGCATATTTCCCCTTCTCTATTAAAATGACAAAACTATCCTTCTCAAATTTAAAAGATCTTGCTTAGAGAAAATCAGGTTCTAGATTCACAGGCGCGACTTTTCAGTTTCTTCTAGCATTTCTTCATAGTTATCATTTGTTTTTATTATATTGTTTTTTTAATTCTTGTATGTTGAGCTAGCTGTCGATAGTAAAAAAACAAAAAAAACTAGTAAAAAAAGGGTAAATATGCAATTTTCTAAAGGTTAGTAAAATTAAGGGTAAAATAGTCTTTCTATAATTTAATTTTAATAAATTAAATCAAAATAGGTAAATTTGCAATTTTACTAGTTAACAGAGGAGAAATATGCAATTTAATTTTTTGCTTGGGTATATATGCAATTTCAAAGTTTTTTAAGGGGAAATATGCAAAAAACCCTAAATGATATATGCAAATTATCACCACCAACCATACATTTAACGTTTATAAAGCCAACGTGGTATTGCTTAGTTGGTCAGGAGATTTTCTAATAAATGGTTTCTTTTTGGAGAGGTTTTATATTCAATTCCTACTAAGTGTAAATTATGTAAATATGAGAGAGCACCTCTGGGAGGGATTCGAACTTGGAGTGAGGGGTTTAAACAACATATGTTGGCCCTTTGAGGTAAGCTAAAATTCAGTTGATCTGCCATTTAAAAAAAAAACTAACGCTTTTAAAAGGAAAAGTTGTTTTAAGAGCACATTTGAGGCTCAATCTCTATCTAAATAATTTAATTAAAAAACGTATTTTCATCCATATTTTGTTTATTTTTTAAAACTCTTTCACATCCAACACTCTAACTTTATCTCTATCTCTTTCTTACACATTCAGTATATGAATTTAGAGGGTTGATATGAGCCTTTAAATTAAATATAAAGATTGTATTTTGTTTTCTATAAATTTTTCTTTATTATTGAGAGTCCAATGTAGTGGTATTTTTATTGTTATCTTTATTTTTTATTTTTTATATAAATATGAAGGGTACAATCTGAATGTTCTAATTAAGCTATATTAGTTTATGATTGTATTTTGTGGTTTTCCCTCGACAGGTTCTATTTATCTTTTATAATGTGATTTTTTAGTTTCTAAATGTTGTTTACTTATGATTAATATTTGTTTTTTAATCGCCATATTCACATTAGATTAGTATTGGATTAATTATAGTAAACTAGTCGTTGGCCCCCCGCGTTGCAGTGAGGGGGCGTAAAGTCATGATACCAACGTTGTAGGGAGGGCGTAAAACCATGCTAAGTAGCAACCGAACGACGACCAAAACCAGAAAAAAACATAAAATAAAACCACAAATTTATAACACCAAGTGACTCATGTGACGTAAAACGTATACGTAGGTAGTTGAATTTATACGGACACGTATTAGAAAGTCAAGGGGGTAAAAAAAACTTGAGGAACCAAATGTGATCATCACAGACCGTGCTAAGTAGCAACCGAACAACGATCAAATTCGATAAAAACGTAAGCAAAACTAACAAAAAATAAAATAATAAACTCATTTAATTTTTGTGGGAAAATAATAAAAACAAAAATTTATTATAAAAAAATTACACCAAATTATCATATTTGTTTGGAATTGAACCTAAGAACTCTCACTAAAAGGTAAAAGTCTCTATAAAATGAGCTAACCTCAAATCGACCTCTACCATTTTATTTATTTTATTGATATAGGAGATTACCAAGAAATTGTCGTTTGCAAGAATTTACACGGGTAATCTTTAATTTCTTTTTTAAATTTTATAACCTATTCCTTTTGTATGATTGTTTAATTTCTTTTTTAAATTTTTTAACCTATTCATTGTTTTCAACATGCATATCTTAACTCCCTCATATTTGTCTGTATTATTATTCTAAAATAAATAAAATATTGTGGATGTGATCGAAAAAATATAATATTGTATTGTTTATATTAACTAGTTTTTTTTTTCTGCTTCAAGGGAGTGTAATCATTTTTCTACATACAACGTGATAAGAGTTTGGTCATTATCAGTTTTGTTTTATCGAAATACATAAAAGCAAACATCGACATCGTTTCCATTATGGAAAAATACCGACACCAATGTTCGCTCATAAACAGTGTCATAGTACCGCATTAATAACCTCACTCGCTAAAACCTATAATATACTTATTTTTTTAGTACAACTCTGTTTTAGAAAAACAAAAAATCTAAATTGGAATTACCATGACATATAAGAATTATGATTACATAATGTTGCAAAAAAATAATATAGCAAAATAAAACAGCATATTATCATATTTTACCTTAATATAGCAAAATTAAAACATCAATTTTCGCTTTAAATCTCATAATGATAATAAACAAAAATTTAAAAATCTACAACCTATAAATCCAAAAGTGTAAACTTAAAATCTCACATCGTAGAGTTTGATGAGACGCTCCAATGCCGCTTGAATGAGTTCAGTCAAAGTTTGTTTGATACCATTTGTACGACTTCTTATTTTTAGGAGGCTTTGTATTTGATTCTAAACCGTTAAAATAATATGTAAAAGTTCATAAGTTTATATGGAATAAAAGTTTATTTACATGGGAGCATAAAGAAAAAAATCATGTCGCAACTACTGATAGAAAATAAACTTAAAAAAGAAAAATAAATAACGAAAAAACAATTAAAATAATGAAAATGGAAAATAAAGCAAACGAGTTTTTAGGACCCGTGCGCTGCGACGGGATCGTCAAATAAAAAAAATAGACATAAAAAGGTTAAACCACATTAAGACGGAAATGTAAAATATTTCAAAAATTTACAAAAATACGTGCAGGATTAAATACAAAACCAAAAGGTGCGTTTTAAAAGTTTACAAAATATGTAGAGAAATTTAAGCAATCGTTAAAAGTTTACAAAATATGCGAAGAAACTTAAGTATCTGGATGGCAACAACAGTGTCGAATCAAAATGGTTGCCAGTTTGCCTATTCTATTATTGTAGTAAGTCATATTAAATCAGCAGAATACAAACCCTATCGAATCAATTTTAATGTGTTGCGAAGACATAAATAATGCTAGCAATATAATAAATTAAAAAAAAGTTAAAAAAAAACTAAATAATTAAAACTTTGTAATAAAACCTCTGAAAATATTTTTCATATGAAAGCATTTACATTAATAATTATATATAACATTTATAAAGTCAATTAATATGTACACCTCTCTTTGTTTTATTACTCACTAGTGATATTCCCCCGCGCTTCGCGGCGGGGATTAAGTCGATATCAATTTGGTTCGTTATAGTACCTGCACTCGATATAGTAACTGAAAGAGAAAACATTACATCGATTGAAAACAAAAAAAAAAACACATATTGATATGGTACCTATATATCGGTTCGGTTTGCTTACATTTTATGTTTATTTTATTTCAACATTACGATATTTTTTATAGGGGATATTCTGCCACTATCGTACCAAGCCCAATCGAAACCAATTGAACAACATTTGTATCGGAACCAATATTTTTTTTTTAGTTTTTTTGCTTTCAATAAATTAATACTGTATCGCTACCATATTGTACCGAACATCATCGGTACCAGTATATATTTCGTTTTATTGTTTCTTGTTTGATAACGGGTACTATGACCGTATCTTAAAAGTTATATGAGAAAACAAAATATACTTAAATCAATTAAAGTAATAAACCAAGAAAATAATAAAACCTTAGAAAAAACAATATTGAAAAAATCAAAAACAATTGTTCCCCTCTTTTTATTTCAACATTACGATATATATTTTTTAAACGGATATTGTGTCGCTATCGTACCAAATTCAATCAAAACCGATTGAATAACATCTGTATCCGTATTTATTTTTAGTGTTTTTGCTTTCGATGAATTAGTATCGTATCGCTACCATACCGTACTGAACAACATCGGTACTAGTATATATTCATTTTTATGATTTCTTGTTTGATAACCGGTACTTTAATCGTATCTTAAAAGTTATATAAAAATATATGTTTAAATCAATTAAACAAATAAAACAATATAATACTAATAAACACCTAGAAAAAAACAATATTAATAAAAAATCAAACACTGTTCATGGCCACTTTCTAATAATATGTATAATAACTAGTGGACTTTCTCCGCGCGTTGCAGCGGGGAAGTTGATTGGTATCGGTTCGATTTACTAAGATATCGGTATAGTAATCAACCCTTTATATGGCGATCGAAAGATAAACCCCAAAAAATAAAGTCATGATACGCATAAAGGATATCGACACATGTTTTACATCGATCAAAAACCAAAAGAATATTGATAAAGGTCTCAAAAGTACAAATACCGGTACCGATGTTCGGTTGAAAGAAACATGGTACCGATGTTGTTCGAACAGTATCAGTTTTGTTCATCACCGACACTCGCTATAGCTTATAATATAAAAAAGTTACTCCCCCGCGCTTTGCGGCGGGAAGTCGGTTGGTATCAGTTCGATTCAATAAGGTATCGATACAGTAATCGACACTTTGTATGGAGATCGTAAGATAAATCTCAAAAAATAAAGTCATGATATGCCTAAAAGGATATCGACACATGTTTTACACAGATAAAAAACCATAAGAATATTGATAAAGGTCTCAAAAGTACAAATACCGGTACCGATGTTCGGTTGAAATCGACAAGGTATCGATGGTCGGACGGTATCAGTTTTGTTCATCATCGACACTCGCTATAACTTATGATATAAAAATGCACTCTATACCACTACCAAAGTTGTTCAAACAATATTGATTTAGCTTGTCATACTAAAGGAAGAAAACAATTATAATTAACTCGTTCAATTTTGAACAAAGCTTTTATCGAAATAGAGAGAAAATAAACATGTCACAATAGTATATTCGGAGTTTTATAAAACATTACACACTATTATTAGGGTAATGAAAAATAGTAAACGACGTTAATTTATAAAACATTGTGTCTTTAAAAATTCTAAAAGAAACAACACATATTTAAGATTAATTATAATAATAAAATGTAAATAAACACTATAAGTTATTATCACATCCACTCAAGTTAGCACATATAATAATAATATTATAAAGCTCTTATACATATTCTTATACATAATATGACATTGAACCTATTATATATTATAAAAACAAAATATTAAAGATTTTTAAAAACTATAATAATATTTAAATATTATATTACTATTCATGCTTTTATCGAAATAGAGATAAAATAAACATGTCACAATAGTATATTCGGAGTTTTATAAAACATTACACAATATTATTAGGGTAATGAAAAATAGTAAACGACGTTAATTTATAAAACATTGTGTCTTTAAAAACTCTAAAAGAAACAAAACATATTTAAGATTAATTATAATAATAAAATGTAAATAAACACTATAAGTTATTATCACATCCACTCAAGTTAGCACATATAATAATAATATTATAAAGCTCTTATACATATTCTTATACATAATATGACATTGAACCATTACATATTATAAAAACAAAATATTAAAGATTTTTAAAAACTATAATAATATTTAAATATTATATTACTATTCATGAGGACTTTAGTTTAATATGTATAATAATAATATAATATAATATAATATAATGTGGAATACAACTCTTTGTTTTAGTACACCGAAAATTGTAATAAGATTATTTTCGAAATTGTAAATCAAATCAAAACAATATAATATAAAACCATATTTAATGCATACACGGACTTGAAACAAATTATAGTTTAACCTGTTCTCACTTCTTATATCATTTTTTTTATTCCTTACCCTTTCAGTTCAATCCCAGCCTTCATCTTTCCAAACGACATAAACAACAACCCTAAATTTGTTTGTCATATCAGACCCTAGCAATCACCGGCCTAAACAAATCACCACTCCAGACAACGCAGCAGTCTACCATTCTTCATCGTCTCTCTTCCCTCCTTCATCCTCTATTTCTCTCCTTAAACCTAAAACCAAATAAACACCGGTGGCCGCATGACCTGGATCGCGAACGAAGACCTCCGGCGTCGGAGTTGACCGGTATTAAGTACTAATCGTCGCCAGAGAAAAGGGATTGAATTAGTTGCCGGTCTCTCTCTCTCTAGCGTTGTTTTCCCTATATCTATTATCTATTATATATATAATAAATGAAAGTGATTTGGGCCACGTGTCCAGATGATTATGGCATCCTTTTTTCACTTTTCCCGCCCAAAGTGTTTTCGTCCCTTTATCTCACTCCTGAAAACCCTAGATCTTCTAATTCTTATTCTCTACTCCTCTTCCTTTCTTCTCTGGCGATTCAAGAAACCAGATCTGCGATTCCAGGTACCTTTCATCTAATAACCTAAAATCATCTTGAATCTCTCTTTTACTTAAATTCTTAATGAAGGCTTCTCATCCTGAGTCCTGGTTTTTACGGTATTACGAACAAAGTATTTGATATGAAGATTTGTAGGTGGGGGAATCGATTCCTTACTGAAATCGGTGAACCCTGTATCGATCATTCATTCGCGATCCTATGTCACCTCTTCCTTGACAAGTGAACCCTAAATTGATCCCCCAAAGCCTCTCATCCAGGTAAAGCTCCGACACTGAATCTCTCTTTTTGTAATATCGTTTGACACTGAATCTCTCTCTTTTTGTAATATATGAGTTCTTAATCATATACTTAATTTAGACTATAACTATTTACATTTGGGCGAATATCAATTCTTTTCTGTTTTTTATGAATAATGTATTTGTTTGTTCTTCAGAGTGCCGAATATCAAGTTTAATGTTGCGAAGGTCTTGCAATCTCGAGTTCCTATAGTTGACCATTCGGTAAGTGCTAAGTATAATTAATTATCTTTTATCATTTTTTGATCTGAATAACAATAAGTTATTTGTTAGAAATTTGTGTTTGGAAATAAGCATGGTGACAGTCAACTTCTTTGAGAAACAGGCATTAATACATGTCGTTTATCATCCTGTGGCTACCTAAATTATACGCCGTTTGCCCTACGCAAGGTATTGTGTTCATCCGATCTGTTGATTCCTTGTGTTTGTTCATCGTTTGCTTAATTTATGAGTGATTTATTGATATTCGATTGGTTGTTAGGTTTAATTGCTTCTTTGTTGCTGATTTTATGAAATTTGATCTCAATTACTTTGATTTTTGTTGATTTTTTAGGTTTAATTTAATCTCAATTCTTTCTTTGGTTGAAGATTTGTTGTTTTGTGGTCACTGAAGTTGAATTAATCAAATTAATGGATTGAGATTATCGATTGATTGATATGCTGTGAATTATGCTGTAGTTTGTTTGTTCTATTATCTGTAAAATATAAAAGTAATTAGTCATGAAAATTATTATTTAGTTGAGAAACTTTTGTAGGTACCAAAGTAATGTGGAAGCACGATGTTTGGATATTCAAAAGAAGATCAATCGTTATGCTCATATTACAATTAGTGCCGAGGTTTAATTGCTTCTTTGTTGCTGATTTTATGAAATTTGATCTCAATTACTTTGATTTTTGTTGATTTTTTAGGTTTAATTTGATCTCAATTGTTTCTTTGGTTGAAGATTTGTTGTTTTGTGGTCGCTGAAGTTGAATTAATAAAATTAATGGATTGAGATTATCGATTGATTGATATGCTGTGAATTATGCTTCAGTTTGTTTGTTCTATTATCTGTAAAATATAAAAGTAATTAGTCATGAAAATTATTATTTAGTTGAGAAACTTTTGTAGGTATCAAAGTAATGTGGAAGCACGATGTTTGGATATTCAAAAGAAGATCAATCGTTATGCTCATATTACACTTAGTGCCGAGGTTGCATTCTCTCTCTCTTATTCTTTGTATTCTGTGTTAGTTTATATTTTAAAGTTATATTTAAAACTCAATTCCATCCTATAAAACAAACATTTTGTCGCTCAACAATCATACATTTTCTCGCCTTCATAGCTTCATGACTAATTACTAACTTCTGCAGTACCATTTTACAAACCAAACACCATGTTAATACGAACCTTCATAGCTTCATCTAGCATGCTTTCATTCAGATATATGTCATTTTCACCGCCTATCCTTCTAGAGGTGTGCCTCTTCTTATGCACCGGATCATTCCTGTATGCTGTAATCAGTAGAGGTGTCAAAACCGACGGTTTAGGATAATATTGACTGTGTCTGATTTTACGTCTGGTCGTCATTGAACACTGGTCAATGATTTCTGTTTACTTTTTCATATATTGAATTTAGTAATTTATCTTTTGCACCACTTGTTGTGATGACAATATTATGTCTTTTATAATAATCCTCATAAGTTGGAAGGAGGGACAACTTGAGTTAGAAGTGCAGCTTTGCGTTCTGGTAAACACGGATTAGATCATGAACCCATTTGCAAGCCCTTCAACATGGGCAGGTATATATTTTTTTCCGGTTATAACAATTCATTCATTCATATTCATAGTGGAGTAGTTGTATACAGATCCGGTCAATCATATTTCTAAATAAATTATGTATTCTTTGATCATCTATCTAATCCGTTACATGTTTTCGATCCACTGCACATACAGTTTCATGACCACAACATCAGGATTTCGTACCTAAATTTCGATCAAGATGTCGATGCTTCATTCTATCTTCGCTAAGGGGGCTTTCAAGGGTTCCAAATGGTAAAACCTTATCTATATGCTTAATTGTGTTTTTGTCTGGATTTACCTTGTGTTTGTTAATTGACAGTGAAATGTTTAGGTTAAAGTTGTTGTGGTAGTGAAATTATCGGAGTATTTAATTAGTATTGTATGGCCTAGGGTTTGATTGTAACTATTTGGTTGTGAATTGTTGATTACAGTAAAACGCTTTTGAAGTTGACGATACCGCGGATAAAACTGTTGAGGAATCGTAGAGAAATTCATATCAAACAGATGCGGCGGGATATTGCAAAACTTTTAGAGACCGGTCAAGAAGCTACGGTCCGAATTCGGGTATAATACATGCTTTTGTTTGGACTAGAAAAAGTACATAAGATATTAATTGACCTTTAGTTATGTAACTTATATAGGTAGAGCATATAATAAGGGAAGAGAAAATGATGGCAACTCAAGAAATTATTGAGTTGTTTTGCGAGCTTGTGGTTGTTCGGCTACCGATTATTGAAGCTCAAAGGTCTGTTTTATTTGTTTCATTTGATCTTCATTGTTTTATTGCGCTTTTTGGTCTTTTCGTGGTAGAGTATATTTGAAGGTTTTGACTGCGTTTTGTTGTAAATAATTTATTTTGGGGACCAAGCCATCCCGGAAGAACCGATAGAGTATATTTGAAGGTTTTGACTGCGTTGGCAGCTGCTGTGATCACGTTTGGTTGTGATATGTCTGCTTTGGCGGATCTGAATAAGTTTGAGGCGGAACATATGTCATGGGCAGTGGTAAAGGACTCTAAACTGTCTCTAATGCTATAACAATCATTATGGTATATGCTTTTTTCTTTATATATGTATATTTATATATAATAGAATAATAGATAATAGCTTCCTTATATATGTATATTTAAACCGTCTCTAATGCTATAACAATCATTATGGGTTAAAAACAGTATTTGAAACTACTGTTGGGTTAAAAACAGTGTTTGAAACCACTGTTGGGTAAATAACAGTGTTTGAAACCAAGAGTGGTTTCAAACCACTGTTTTAACAACACTGCTTTAACTCAACAGTGTTTTCAAACACTATTTTTAACCCAACAGTGGCTTCAAACACTGTTTTAACTCAACAGTAGTTTCAAACACTGTTTTAACCCAACAGTGGTTTAAAACTCTGTTTTAACCCAAAAGTGGTTTCAAACCACTGTTTTAATAACACTGTTTTGACTCAACAGTGTTTTCAAAGTGAAATTAATGGATTGAAATTATCGATTGATTGATATGCTGTGAATTATGCTGCAGTTTCTTTGTTCTATTATCTGTAAAATATAAAAGTAATTAGTCATGAAAATTATTATTTAGTTGAGAAACTTTTGTAGGTACCAAAGTAATGTGGAAGCACGATGTTTGGATATTCAAAAGAAGATCAATCGTTATGCTCATATTACACTTAGTGCCGAGGTTGTATTCTCTCTCTCTTATTCTTTGTATTCTGTGTTAGTTTATATTTTAAAGTTATATTTAAAACTCAATTCCAACTATAAAACAAACATTTTTTCGCTCAACAATCATACATTTTCTCGCCTTTTCCTTTCAAATCAACACACTTCTGCAGTACCATTTTACAAACCATTAATACGAACCTTCATAGCTTCATCTAGCATGCTTTCATTCAGATATATGTCATTTTCACCGCATATCCTTCTAGAGGTGTGCCTCTTCTTATGTGCCGGATCATTCCTGTATGCTGTAATCAGTAGAGGTGTCAAAACCGACGGTTTAGGATAATATTGACTGTGTCTGATTTTACGTCTGGTCGTCATTGAACACTGGTCAATGATTTCTGTTTACTTTTTCATATATTGAATTTAGTAATTTATCTTTTGCTCCACTTGTTGTGATGACAATATTATGTCTTTTATAATAATCCTGATAAGTTGGAAGGAGGGACAACTTGAGTTAGAAGTGCAGCTTTGTGTTCTGGTACACACAGATTAGATCATGAACCCATTTGCAAGCCCTTCAGCATGGGCAGGATTAGATCAACGGCTGTGGATCCTTTGCTCGCACTCGGAAAGTTTACAAAGGTAATATCTATACTATATATATATAATGCAAAAGCTAGATACTATGAAGCAACATCACATGGTTCCGAAAAGTGGCAAAAGCTAACTTGATTCCTACGCCAACAGTTAATATATCGCGATATTAACTAGATAGTTCAGTAGGTATACAAAATGAGTTGCAGTTTATGTTATCAATGATTCTTGCTTTTATCTTCATTTATTGAAGAATGTGAACTGGACTCGGTTTTATAAAACTTTGTGTTGTTGATTAGATTTCGTGTTTATGTTTCATGTTTGGCTGATGAAATTGACAGATAAAGTGGTTATATTGCAAATAAGATGGCATCAAAATTGAAGCAATTGCAGTCTAAGGCAGGTCAGGCATCAGAATTTTTGTCAAAGCATGGAAGTGCTTACTACAAGCAGCTGATGGAGGAAAACAAGCAATATGTTCAAGAGCCAGCGACTGTTGAGAAATGCAATGAGTTGTCTAAACAGTTGTTCTACACTCGTCTTGCCAGGTTAACTTTATGGATCCAGTATCTTACTATTTCATATTTTTATCTTATTATTCACCAATATGTTTTGTTGTCACTTCTAAGTTTATATCCTGTTAAGTGGAAAATAAGTTGGTCGGTCTCACGTTCTGGTTGGGTAATGGGTCAAACAGGTTGGGTTATTGACCCATCAACATTTTTATTTTCCTTCGTGTGAATTTCAAATTCACAATAACTTTGGAATTAAACAATAGACTGATTTTTTATTTAATAAAGTGATTCAGTAGATTTAAGAATTTGAATACACTTTGGGAGTTCTGGGATGTGTATGATTAATTTTATACCCTTTTACTATAATTTCTTGGATGAGTTGATATATTTCTTTATTCAAAGCTGAAGAAGCATAAACAAGATTTATTAGTTGAGAAGACAGTATAAGCAATGTGTTCAGGATGGGTTCAAGATTGTTAGGGAGGTGTTTCTTGAGTCAAAAAGTATGTCTCCTGAAAAAGTTTTGGCTTTATAATGCAAAAAAAGTTTCATCTCCTGAAAGGTTTTGGCTTTATAAAGTTTAATCTATTGGGTTAAAACACGTGATTTCAACCACTGTTGGGTTAAAACAGTGGTTGAAACCAATGTTGGGTTAAAACAGTGCGTTAAACCACTGTTGGGTTCAAATAGTGGTTGAAACCACTATTGGGTTAAAACAGTGGTCGAAACCACTGTTAGGTTAAAACAGTGCGTTAAACACTGTTTTAACCCAACAATGGTTTCAAACACTGTTTTAACCCAAAAGTGGTTTCAAAACACTGTTTTAACCCAAAACAATGGTTTCAAAACACTGTTAGCCCAATAGTGGTTTCAAAACACTGTTTTAACCCAATAGTGGTTTCAAACACTGTTTTAACCCAAAAGTGTTTTAACAACAGTTGTTTGACTTTGGTCAAACAGGCTTTTGAACCACTAAGAATCATATTTTTGCAGTCAAACAGTTGTTTGACTTTGTTCAAACAGTGGTCAAATAGCGTTGCAAAATTCAGTTTTCAGAAGATCATTAAATCTAACAGTTGGTTTTTGCCATGGTTCGTTATGTTAGTTAATTCAGTTATGGTTTCGTTAATTCGGTTTAAGTATCGTGAATCTTTGCTTCAAGTTAATAATTATTTATTAATTGTTGATTAAATTGACATGCAAGAAGAGAGAAGATCAATACTCAGATGAAGCTTCTTCAATAGCTGGTACCTGCCTGTAATACAGGTCCAAAGTTTAGTGAAAATGTTATTTGATTAATTTTATAACATTTTACTTTTCAGAAATATTATTTTAGTAATTAGCAGTGAAAATGAAAGTTATAATTAGGTGTATAATTAGTCACATTGCAGATTATTATCTACATGTTTGTTTTCCTTTTTAGCATTTGTGTGCCAATAGTTGGCGTGTCGTGGTGTCGCGTCGCGTCTCGTCGTATAGGGTGTCCGTGACTTGCGTGTTGGCGCGTTGGTATCGAATATATGTTGCCTGTTTTGTTGAAAAGTAGTGTATTTATGCTTTTTAGCTGGTATACACTGCTGCGATAAATCTCAATTTAGCTTTTGAGTTGGTATCAATTACACGATTGTTAAACTGATATATTTATGTGTTTGATATCGTCTCAAAGTTTGGTAAACTTGACTCAAAGGCATGATATATTTGATGCAGGTATTATGGTTGCTAGCATTATTGCTGAGGTGGGGTAAAAGTGTTCTTCAACATTCTTTAAAGTGTTTCTCATTCTAATTCACATTGCAGACCGATAAGGGTCAGTTTCCTTGTGACGATTGCGGCATATGCAGGTTAGTGTGATTTTCATATTTGACTTCTGATTGTCATCGGGGTTTGTTATCTGTTTATGCTGTTCAATTCTCAGGATCTTGCTATTCTGTAAAATTGCGCAATAATCATTTATGTGTTGAAAATTCTATGCACCATCACTGTCCTATATGTTATGAGGTTCTTTTCCTTTTCATTTCCCATTTTACGTTTATTTGTAAGTTGTAACCACTCATTGCGTTTTGAACGAACATTTGAAGTTATGATATATCAACCACTGCATTTACAGTACCTATTCGACTCACTGAAAGACACTACTGTCATGAAATGTGGACACAGAACGCACTCTGAATGTTGTAACGAGATGATAAGCCTCAATAAGTAAGTATTTATGTGATTCTTTGGTTCATGTATTTATCTTTTGGGTCCTATGTAACGACTACAATGACACTTCAGAAGTTATATTTCATATAATCGGGCAGAAATGTTGTCACTGCAATTCATATAATACTCGGACCATTTCCCCGCCTGTTCTTCCTGAAGTATGATAATGTGGAACACGCCTAATGGTGGCGTGCACCATGATTATGTGGAATTAAGAGATTCATCATAACTTGATGGTCTCGGAAACTTCATAATATAACTAACATTCTTGAGCCCGGGAAGCAATCAGGGTAAAAACCTATTCTCTTCATAAATGTGACGGAGGGTTGTAGCATATGCGCTGGTGGTCACCAATCTTGTAGCCAGCGGTGGTGATGACTATTTGCGTGTCGATCTTCCAACCGTCGTGTGATTTTAACACCACCACACACTGGTTGAGGACTTTGCGTGTACCGGTTGATTCCTATGATGGACGGCGGTCTGGCTGCTGTGGTGGTAACAGGAGGGAGAGAGAGAAAGTGAGAGGGGGTGGTGAGTGATATGGGTTCCAAGTGTGCACCAACCTTATGACCAATCAAATAAAAGCAAATTGAACAGTAATTATGAGAGTATGAGTAAACTTGTAAATTAATATAGGGAAAATGTGATATTTAATACGTTATAGGGGTTTGAACCGGATGGGAAGCGGGCTGAGATTCGAACTATTCAATCCAACTGCACAATATCATACAAACAAAAAAATAATAATAAAAAAATAAACACACTGAACCTTCCGCGTTGCGAGACATTCAATCCAATTCGTCAACGAGACATTGTTCACCCACTCACAATTTGTTTCGTATACTAGTTGGATGCCCCGCCCGCGTTGCGGGACGCTAAGCCGAATATTTCTTAGTTTAATAACTTGTACGCATGTATTTTAGTTACTTGTGCATACTACTCATAACACAATCTAAAAAAAATGTATCGACTCAACCAATTAAACCAAAACACTGCCATAGTCTTGCTAAAAAAAGGATGGCAAGCCTGAGCTGGGGGCAAAATAGTAAATTGTCATAAACAATGAGCGATTGTCAGACACCTGCTTGACAAAAAAGTTAGATTGCGTAAACCAAGTAAAATAAAAACTACTATAGTTTTGAAAAAAAAAATTTAAACGATGGCAAGACTCCAGATTTTAACTGAGGGCAAAATCATAAGTTTTTAAAAGAGGGCAAACTCATAGTTTTAAACTGAGGGCAAATTCGTAATTTTTAGCCGGGGGCAAAACCAAAATTTTGTTTTGAACTGGGGGAAAAATCATAGTTTTGAACTAAGGGCAAAATCGTAATTTTTAGCTGGGGACAAAAGCATAAATTTATTTTGAACTGAGGACAAAAGCGTAATTGTGAACTGAGGGCGGAATCGTAATTTTTGAAAAGGCAATTATAATTATATTATATTATATTATACTAACATTAAATAAAAAAAAGGGCAGCCGCCCATTTTCCACCAATGTGGTGGAAGAACGATTGCCGCCAACCGTAAATGTATATGTGAGTAAATACAACATCATTCGGTGTAAATCGGTGTAAAGGGGCATAAAGAAATGGCGTTGAACGCCTTGTGGTAATCATTTAAAAAAACTAACTAATTACGAACTTTCTATTACAAATCACCAACCACCTTGCGTCACATCACCAACCAAATTGACACTCATGCCGGTGAAGAATCTCCCACCCCATACACAATGCCGTGAAAAACGCCAAGCACGGGATGGTTTTGTGGGCATGGACTGGCATCCACGCCAGATTTCCACGCCCACACTGTATGGTCTTAATATGGTCTTTCTGATCACTGGGAATATTAACATATCCATCCACATATGTGAGATTTGTCTATTTATTTTCTTTTGTCTTTGATGGGCCGTTGATAAACTTCCAAGAAATGTTTGGTGGTACGATAGGTGCGTGCCTAATAATTGTCACCTCCAAACGGATAACATACATCTGGTGTAATTTCGTTTTTCTTACTACCTTTTTCATCCTTAGATTTCTTTCCATTGTCTTACTACTTCTGGTGGCTTCTTGTGTTTTTAAACAGAAAAACGTGATGATTTCCTCTGCTATATTCATCCCAATGACAATAATCATGTCTGCGACTTCCACTATGGTCATTATATGTCACCACATTCGCTTATGAAAATCAGATTGTACCAATTGTACAAGTCTCGTGACTTCTCGTTAGAAGCTCATTGTTTTATTCGGCCACAAGAGTAAAAATGATATTAAGTCACAATATTTGATGAGAGCCCTTTCACAAAATTGTTGCAGGAGTGAAGTGGTATGGTCCCAAATCAGTGCACACATGTCACGAGGACCACACCACCTTTCCAACATGGCGTCCACATCACACGAGTGCATCTAGAAGGTTCTGCAACATTCTGGAAGAAACCGCCTGGTGACCAAGAAGATGCTCATGTAGACAAAAAGGACAAATAGGTGGCACCAATAGATGGATGCCAACTGTGATTGCAAGATACTTGGAGGACAGACCGACAGTCAGTACGAGTAAGACCATTAAGCTATATGTCGCAATGTGTTACCCGCAAGATACAAAATATTGTAGGTATCCAGAATTTTTGTGTAAGCTTTATCTTTTGTCGCTTAATCGCAGTTTACTCGATGGTGTTGCTAAATCTACTAACACGTCGTTGCTTGGCACCCCAATTCTCCTTGCTTTTCTGTTTCAAAAATATACAAAGTATTAGCAGTGTTCTATCATTTCCTTAATAGGTGTTAGAGAGGGAGATCAAATATACTTGAATTTTCTGGATAACTTCCCCCCTAGTTTTTTTTTGTATGTCCATTGCCCGAAAAATGAAATCTTAATAAACAGAAAATCTTTTTGGTGGGCACTGTTTTAAGATACTTGTTTAATTTAAAGAGCGTTTTTATTAAATACCAAAAACAGATAGAGTATATACAGACGGTTGAAAGAGCAAAGTTCATTTCCAATCAAGGAAATTGATCATTTCCAACCAGATTACCAACTAGCTGAAACGAGTTTTATCGAAGGCTTTTGTGAAGATGTCGGCTTTCTGTTGCGTAGTATCTATTGGCACCACTTGAATGTATACTTTTTTGTACGCATCTCGAATCGCATGAATGCGAATCTCGATTTGTTTTGTCTTCGAGTGATGGATTGGATTCTTCACAATTCCAAGACACGCCTCATTATTGATGAATATCAGAGTCTTCATGATGTTGATCCCATAATCCAGCAACTGATTTTGTATCCAGAGAAATTATGAACAACAACTGTAGGCCGCTATATATTCCGCTTGAGGAGTAGAGGTGGAGACTGTTGTCTGCTTTTTGCTTTGCCACTATATCAGATGATTCCCTAAGAATTGACATCCACCTGAAAGTGATTTGCGATCAACTTTATAACCTGCATGGTCACTGGCTCACTGTCAGAATAAGAAACAAGATCAATATTACTATCTTTAGGATACCAATGACCAAGTTTAGGTGTTCCTTTCAGATAGCGAAAGATTCGTTTAACCGCAGTTTCATGAAATTCTTTAGGATTTGTCTGAAAATGAGCACAAATGCAGATAGCCCACATAATGCCAGGCCTACTTGCGGTCAGATACATCAACGAGCCTATCATTGAGCGATAAAAGGACTTGTTCATGGGTTTTCCTTGGAGATCAAATGTGAGTTCAGTCTGAGATGCAAACGGTGTACTTGCTGTTTTACAGTCGTTCATACTGTATTTTGCAAGAATATCCCTGATGTACTTTGCTTGATGAATGAGGATCCCGTTTTCTCTCTTCTTCATTTCTAATCCTAAGAAAAACGTGAGCTCGCCCATCATGCTCATTTCGAACTTTGCTTTCATCACCGTATCTGTCACACCCCAACCGATGGCGGAAACATCGGGGTGAGGCACTGAGCGAAAGAGATTGTCCAGGAGAATCCATAACAACTATAACTACCAAATATTTAACGTCATGTCCCACACCATAACATATAAAGTAAAACAGTTATTACAGGCATAGTTGTCAAAGACAATAATATTGTTCCGACAACTCAAATTTATTTAGTTTGTTTCTAGACTGCCTAAGCTTGATTCCATGACATCCAGCAATTAAGAGCATCCTAGACACCTGTCACATACGTTAAAATAAGGTCAATACACATAGTGCAAAGGTGAGCATACAAGTTTAATAGCATAGTAGTAGCGAAAGCGATTTACGCTTAACCAGCATGTAACACGTAGAAATGTGAAGCATGTAAACTATCGACAATGAAATATGCACAGACATGACTGCGAGTTGTAGAATGCGCAACACATATCACCACTGTGACACGTGAAGAAATACCCTTAACAAACCCTGTCCACGACAGGTGCTGAGTCCAAACTATAGTACTATCGTTCTAAGGTGTCAGGCAACAATCACTGTGAAAACAAAACATACAAGCATTCATCAAATAACACGTATAGCATGCAGAGCGGTTAGCGTACAAAAAGTAGTTGCGTTGTGTGTCGAAGTGATTTGATATAAGTAACATATGTAACACCCAAAAGTGCGTTAAGCAAAAAGGGATCGAGTATACTAACAGTTCATGTTTAATAAATAAACACAAGCTTGGATTGAAGGGAGCGCTGGAGAGTTAGCCTGATCACAGTACGACAATATAAGCGATGAACAGTACGTAAAACAGCGTGTCGGTGAGATGAGTGATGAAGGAGTTATCCGGACGGATGACCGTTCGGTCGGATGGTCATTCGACTGAGGGAGGTGTGTTTGTAAAATGTTTGAACTTTGAAGTTTTCGTTGTAGCATTTTGAAAAGTGAGAATTATCTCTATGTGTCCAGCCATCCGGTCGGATGGTCATCCGGACGGATGGCAGTTTGATCGGATGGTGATACGTTTGGAAACTGATATTCTTTGAAGTTTTGGTAAATTGTTTAAGTGTTGAAATTCACAAGTCACCTGGTCGAATAGCCGTTCAATCGGATGGCTATTCGATCGAGCAACTGTTTGTTTGAAAACCTCTTAAAATCAGTTAAGTTAGAAAGTTTTACGGTTGAACCGAGACGATATGACAACGTGTTAAACAACGGAAGTCTCATCAAGCCCAGCTCATCCGATCAGACAGGAATCACCCCGTTCGATCAGAACCAACCGTTCTTGATGGAGTTTCATATTCAACCCGTGAATCGGTCGTCCCTTCAATAGTAATCCGTCCTCAGACTGATTCTCCACTGGAGAAATGAGTGGAGAACCCGAACGAGTTCATATTCTAACGGTTTTGAGTAAAAAGTGGAAGATGTTGAAGAAAAGTTTGGATCCAGTTGTTAAATGTTTAGATTTAGGTGAAATCAGTGTTTAAACATGTAGAAATCTATTAGATCCGAACCGTTCTTGATGAGATGAGGTCACACTTCAGTGTTCATAAAAACTCCATGATGACATCACCTTAGAACAGCCCGAATCAGAGGATTTCACGGTGGAAATGTGAGATTTGTTGGTGAATTCGATGAGAAAGTGTGTGTAGATGATAGAAGTACAAGATTTAAGGTGAAAACTTACAAGAATCGCGAGGAATCAAGAGAAAAGAGCTTGGGAGTGCACTGGTCGAAGGGAGCTGTCACATCAATGAACATTGATGTGACAGGAGGGGTATTTATAGTGTGAGGAGATGAAAGGCGGTGCAGAGTTAATAGGTCGGATGGCCTTTCGATCGGATGGCATCCGGTTGGATGTCCATTCGACTGAATGGTCGTTCGATCAGAGGGCACGTGCGGGTTAGTTTTCCAACTTTCGTTTCATGCGTTGAGCATTGCGTTGCGTTTAAGCGAGTTGCGAGTAAGCGATGCGATAGTATTAAACAATAGTTACACAAGTAACATAACTAACACATAACAACATACAAGTAAGTAAATTCGCGTCTCGGGTTCGCGATGAGATTGCGATGCGATAGAGTTGCGATTGCGTTTTGCGAATACCACCTCAAAACAAGTATAATCATTCACAAGTAACACTAATAACACCCACACATATAACAATACCAATAACTGCGATTCGAGTTGCGAGACGGTAGCGATGAGATAGCGTTAAGTAGAATAGCATTTAATTGCGTTTATCACATTGTTACTTCACATATTACAAATCGTAAAACAAAATAGCGTCAACTAATGTATCGATTATCGAGGTTCGAGAGTACAAGCAATAATTAAGTCAGAAACGACAGATCTGATTAGCAATCTTTTCCTCCTTTGACTTTGACTTTAAAAAACAGGTTATTACAGCCTCCTCTACTTTAGGGAATTTCTTCCCGAAATTAAGGCGCAGGCGTAACGAATAGTTGTGGATACTTTGACTTCATGTCACTCTCGAGTTCCCAGGTGAACTTGGCGCCACGTTTGCCTTCCTAGCGAACCTTCACTATAGGAACGCGTGAGCATCGGAGCTTCTTGGTTTCTCGGTCCATGATCTCGACTGGCTTTACCACGAAGTGTAATGTTTCGTCCACTTGTAAATCCTAAGAGGTACATGTAAATTCTGCTCGGCTAGACACTTTTTGAGGTTCGAAACATGGAAAGTCGGGTGGACGTTGCTGAGTTCCTTCGGTAGTTCGAGTCTGTTGGCCACTTTGCCAATTCTTTTCAGAATCTTAAAAGGTCCAACATATTGAGGCGCGAGCTTTCCTTTCTTGCTGAATCGGATCACCCCCTTCCAAGGTGAAACCTTTAGGAGTACATGATCGCCAACGTTAAATTCAAGGGGCTTGCGGCGTTTATCGGCGTAACTCTTTTGACGACTCCGAGCTTTCAGGAGATTGTCTCGTATCTGGAGGATTTTGTCAGTCGTTTCTTGCAATAACCCAGGACCGGTAATTTGTGCATCTCCGATCTCGTGCCATACAATAGGCGATCGATATTTTCTTCCATACAATGCCTCAAATGGTGCCATCAGAATGCTAGAATGATAACTGTTGTTGTACGAGAATTCGACTAAAGGTAAATGCGAATCCCAATTACCACCAAAATTTATCACACACGAGCGAAGCATGTCTTCAAGGGTATGAATTGTGCGTTCAGTCTGACCGTCGGTTTGGGGATGGAAAGCGGTACTAAGATTAAGAGTAGTACCGAGAGCAGATTGAAACGTTTTCCAAAGACGCGAGGTAAACCGACCATCGCAGTGAGAGATGATATCACGAGGTGTCCCATGTCGACAAATGACTTCGTCGGTGTAGATTCGTGCTAATCGTTCTACCTTAAAGTCTTCTCGTATCAGTAGAAAATGAGTAGATTTAGTAAGACGATCAACAATAAGCCAGATGCTATCGTGACCTGATGGCGTGCATGGAAGTTTTGTTATGAAGTCCATAGCTATACTCTCCCATTGTCACACCCCAACCGATGGCGGAAACATCGGGGTGCGAGCACTAAGTGTTCAGATTGCTCATGAAATTCCATAACACTAAATAGTTTCTTTATAAATTAGATTTGATTCAACATTGTCTAAAACCAAACAACCATCACAAGGTATCAAATTACATCAAGTCTTAAATATTGTTCAAAAACTTAATTAACTAGATGAGTTTCTAAGCATCGTCCTAGCTTGATTCCAAGAATCCTAGCATCCTGTCAGCCTGCAACATGTATTAAAATAAAGTCAGTACAAAACGTACTGGAGAGTATACAAGTTTGAATAATAGCATACTAGATTAAAACAACTCATATCCGTATGTAAGTGTAACAAAATAGTTTCAACCATGCTAGTGTTCGCAGTCCAACAAGTGATAGTCCAAGTATCCCGATGCTTTGTTGTTTTCCCAAGTCTCAAGGAAAACTAGAATCCTCCTAACAATACCCCCGAGAATAATGGGGAGGTGCATCTCCTATAGCGCTACTATTGTTAAGGCGGAACTACACACCATGGATTAAACGTTCACATAGCACAAAATAGAATACAAGTTTCACATACACGTAGGATAGAGTTTAGTTTGCAAAAGTCTCAACTATCGTAGTTTAATAGAATACATGTTACATACCAAAGTTTAAAGCAAAAAGGGATCGAGTATACTCACAGTGATTGCTTAACAGATTAACCGTTATTGGATCAAAGGGAGCTCGCTAGGTTTAGCCTGATTAGATTGCAACGAATAAGTGTTGGACAAAACAACGAGATTGCACAAGTGTCGGATTAGTCACTGGATCGGATGGCTGTCCGATCGGATGGCCATCCGATCGGATTGCCCGTCGATTGAGTGACAAGTGTGTGAAGGAACGGATGGCTGTCCGATCGGGTTGCCACTCGATTCAATAAAAGTGTGAAGGGAATGGATGGCTGTCCGATCAGATGGCTATCCGATCGGGTCACCACTCGATCCAATGTTCAAGATTCAAGGTTGCCTCGATCGGATGGTCATCTGGTCGAATGTCCATTCGACCGAATGGTCGTTCGATCAGAGGGCACGTGCGGGTTAGTTTTCCAACTTTCGTTTCGTGCGTTGAGCGTTGCGTTGCGTTTAAGCAAGTTGCGAGTAAGCGATGCGATAGTATTAAGCAATAGTTACACAAATAACATAACTAACACATAACAACATACAAGTAGGTAAATTTGCGTCTCGGGTTTGCGATAGAGTTGCGATTGCGTTTTGCGAATACCACCTCAAAACAAGTATAATCATGCACAAGAATAACACACACACACACATATAACAATGCCAATAACTGCGATTCGAGTTGCGAGACGATAGCGATGAGATAGCGTTAAGCAGATTAGCGTTTAATTGCGTTTATCGCATTGTTACTTGATGCGTGTGAAGTGTTATATATATTAGGTGTATATTTTAAGCCCCTTTAACACTTATTTTTAGCCAAGTTTTAAATTTATAAAACACGATATTTTACTAACACTAAACACACATATGGGCAAGTGCACCCATCGTGAGCGTAGTATAGTGTTGGCAAGATACCGAGGTCGTCCAAAGACACAAGAGCTTTTAGTACCGGTTTATCCTCAACGTCTAATCAAAATAAAAAGTTTAGAAAAATGTTTTGAACTAAGAAAAATAAAAACTAACTAAAATGCTGAAAATAAAAATAAAAGAAAAACAGATAGACAAGATGAATCACTTGGTTCCGACTCGTATCTAGTATAACCTTTGATTATTTCCGCACTTTTGCACATAATTAAGAGATTATCTTAGTTATTGTAGTAGGCCCCTCTTTTGAAGGTGACGTTACCCTCACCCCAGTAGTTTGAGTCAGCAAGGATACAATCCTAAAAGGGTGGATTATTGGAAGATAATTAATTAAGTTATTAATGCAAATTATGGTAGGCCCCGCTTTTGGGGTGACGTTACCCTCGACTAAGTAGTCTGAGTCAGCAGGGATACAGTCCTAAATAGCCGGGTTATAGTATTAATAGTAGTTAACTTATGAGGGGATCAAAGAGTTTGGACCCCCGCCATCCAATACCGTGAAGCATTGAAGGAGGTCCTACTAAATTTGACCCAGGTCCATTGCAGGACCTCTAAACGCTGAACAATGGCAAGACCTTTACCAAACCGTTCCCTTAACCCCCGACCAGGTAGCCAACATACCTCCATATAGACCGTGGAGATATGAATGGTGAAAATCTTTTATTTTATATAGACAGTAAAATAATGCCAAGACACCACGGACAAATGATAAGGAAAGATCACCTTCAACATAAGCAACTAGTTATTAAAGTCATTAATACAAAACCAAATAAAAAGTGCAAAAGATTAGAAATAAAAAGTATTATACTAGACACTTTGTCTTCACCAAGTGATGTAAGAGACTTAGGCAAACATGGCCTTGATTGTCAAGAACTCTTACGATCAATCTTCAATCCCGAGACGACTCACACACTCTACGATGGACAATGGATGATGGTGGTGGATGATGGTGTTGTGATGGTGGTGGGTGGTGGATGAAGTGTGAGAGAGGTGGTGTGCCAAGGGATGAGTTGAAATAAAACCAAGCACTCCTATTTATAGGCTGAACAGAAGGCTGGGCACGGCCCCGTGTCGGCTGGACACGCCCCCGTGCCTGTCTGACATTCTCTCTCTTCATTAATTGTAATTCGCAATTACAATTAATGCGCCTGCTGTACTTTCGCCACGCCCCCGTGTTCACTGGACACGGCCCCGTGGTGGGCAATAGAAGCTTCTATAGGTTTGTCTTTTCTGCTGCTTCTTGGGCACGGCCCCGTGCTGGCTGAGCACGAGGCGTGTTTAGTCTTCTGCCTTCTCTATTTTGCTTGGGAAGATGCCGTTGAGGGGTCGGGCAGTCCACTTATGTTTCTTTTCTTGTATTTATGTTAGATTTAGCTGTCTTTTTGCTTCTTTTGTGAATTTGAGCTCATTTAATCCTGAAAATACAAAAGGAAGACAAAAACACTCTTTTTCCAACATTAGTACTTAAAAAGGGTTAGTTTTATGCCTCATTTGATGTAATTTATATGTTGCATTTTACACACATCAAATACCCCCACACTTGAACTTTTGCTTGTCCTCAAGCAAAACTCTTTAATATGTGGCTTACACTCCCAAATGGAATGGGTAGAAGAGAAGGTTTTGGGCTTGTCGTAGAGTGTTGGGATTTCCAAGATTCTTTATGTAGTTTTATTTTTATTTATTTACAATCATATTCGTCATGATTTATTTAAAACATTTCATAAGAGAAATTATTTATTAGTGCATAACATGCCTTTTTTTTTAAAATTCTATTTATATACAAGTTCACATACCTCACGGGGATCACTCAACACTCGGCCGAAAATGTATTTTTGTGGATCACTCGAGAGCGGTATGGAACTTACTCCTACCATAGGCTTGCCAAGCAATCAATCCTCCTCCTTTTTAACTTTTATACCTTTGTAAATATCAAGAGGACATTGTGGGTGAAGGGTTAGGCTTGGGTAGGTGGTTGGGTTAGTGGTTAGTGGTTAGTAGAAAAAGGGTGAAAAGCGTAACAAGTGTCGGTTTTCGTAGGACTTTCTATTTTTGTAACTTTTATTTTGATGAAGCTATTATTCAAACAAAGTTATTTTTGATGAACTTGTTTGTTTATTTTCTTTTGCTTCATCATCAACACATTTTTTTTTTGAACGATCATACGAAAAACCGAACTTGTTACTAAAACAAAGGTTAAAAAATGAAAAAGGTTTTGGTGGGTAAAAGGGTGTTTGGTTTGGGTTATGAAATGAAAGGGTTTAGGCTCAAAGGGGCTAACTAGGAGGATTTTTGGGTAGGTGGTAAAAGAAAAAGAAAAATAATGGTGTAGAAGAAAAAAAAAATTAGTCCTAATGCCTCCATCATTTACTTACTTGGGTTTAAGTTGGTAAGGACCGGGAATGTATCGTCATGGCAAGTTCTAGAGTCGTAAGAACCAAACGGCTATTCATACAAGAAACGAAAAATGAGCATTTAGTTTAATGATATGTAATTGTATGCTCAATAAAGGCTCAAAACTCACTTTTGTGGGAATGGGTTTTTATGTGATCAAGTATATATAATCAAATTTTAACTAAGTTTGCCATGCCTTTTCATAATTTTCTTATGTTGGTTCTTTTTATCACGACGCTATCGGTTGTAAATTCGTAAAAATATAACCCTTTTTTTTGAGAACTTGAATTTCCCGAGTTAAACCTAGACAAGTAAAAAAAAATGAAATTTTTGAAATTTTTTTTTGGGGTGATTAGCGGTTCCAATAGAGTTTTGTGTAAGGCTTGTATTTAGGACTTGCAAAATTTCAAGGTTTTAGCATCCCCCCCACACTTAAATTACACATTGTCCTCAATGTGTCCCAAAAATTTTTTTTAGGTTGATTAGATGTGTAAAATGGTGTCAAAAGCAAAGATTTATGTCACTGGCAGTCTGGACACGACCCCGTGGGGATCAGACACGGTCCCGTGTTCAGGTGCCAGTAACAAAAATTAAAGAAAAGAAACAGAAGCCTGGACACGGGGGCGTGTCTGGTGAACACGACCCGTGTCCAGTTACCTGAACTGGGCATTTTTCTGCAGGGGGTTCAGCACGGGGCCGTGTTGGTTGGACACGGCCCGTGTTGAACCTTCTGTAATGGAGAGATTGATGCCGGGTTGCCTTGTTCTTGTGCATGGGGTCATTTTTCTCGTTCCCCTTTTCATCCCTTACCACCATGAGTGTGTTTTATTCCTGAAAATTAAAACTAAACTAGAAAATATAAAAGTTAAACTAATCTAAAACTAAGGATAGTTCCGCGGAATGCCTCCGTGGTGCGCCACGTTTATAAGGGTCCTTGGCTAGACCCTCCTTATCGGGTGGTTCTGGCTCATCTTCAATTAGGGGGTCATTATTGCCGAATGGATATTTCATTGACCGCTCAAGATCGACACTCTTTTTAAATGCCCCTAATTGAAGAGGTAGATTGTTATACTTCCGGTTCTTCAAAGCTTCGTGGGTTTTTACAAAGGGTCTTCCCAACACTTGAGGAGCGTCATCGAGGATGACAAAGTCGGTTGGGATTACCATTTGATTTGTTTGAACCAAGACATCCTCAACTACACCGATTGATTTTATTATTTTCCGATTGGATAGAAAAATGGGTATTTGAAGTGGAGAAAAATCACTAATACTTAATTTTTTGAAAATGTAGTTAGGCATTATGTTAACACAAAGATCTTTATCGATTGTGACATTACTAATAAATGAATTTTGAAAGAAACATGGAACCGGTGTAATGTTAATTTCAAATGGGTCTTCTTTTATTAGCGAGGTTTGATCATTAGTTAACTTAACACTTACCATTTCGTCAATTTTAGTGTTAGTGTTTAACTCTTTTAAAAACTTAGCATGAGTGGGTACTAAACAATGATTTTCAAAAGAAGGTGACAAGAGATTAATTTCTTCAAAATTAGACTCTTCTTGAATTTTAACGTTGTCGGACTCACCTTTTTCATTGTTTAACTCATGTGTCGGTTTTTCACTTATTTGTTCTTCCATTTTTACACTTTCTGTTATCTCTTCCTTTTTTAATTCTTCTCTTGCGCGGGACTCCTCTTCCCTTACGCGAGCTTCTTTTATACATCGATCGATAACTCTAATGTGTTCTAATATCCTATCGGTCACTTCGGTTATAGAAAAAGAATCGGTATTTTCTAAGCTTGAATCTGGTTGTTCGATCCTTTGTTCCTCATAATACCCATATGAAGTCGATGGTTCGCACCATTGTTCTTCATTGTAAGCATATGATGGATAAGGTTCGTAATTTTGTTCTTCGTAATACTCATATGAGGTGGGTTGTTCACGCCATGGTTCCTCATATTAAGCATACGAAGGTGGTGGCTCATACCTTGGTTCCTCAAAGTATGAGTAAGAAGGTTCATACCTTGGTTCATCAAAATATGAGTATGAGGGAGGAGGTTCATACCTTTGGTCTTCATAGGATGTGTATGAAGTTGATGGTTCGTACCTGGGCTCCTCATAGTAGGTGTATGAATTGGATGGTTGATATAAGTGATTATTTTGAACTGAGCTTGTGTTACGACAATTAGTGCAATAATTACCCCTATAATCATCCTCCTCATAGGTGTAGTTGTAACCTCCTGAGTATTGATCCATAAGAATCACTCAGCAGACTACAACCAAGTCTCGAGATCAGAAAACAAAAATAAAAACGGAAACAGAGGCTGGACACGGCCCCGTGTCTGGTGAACACGACCCCGTGTACAGGATCTGTATCTGGGCGTTTTAATTAAAGTTACTGGTCACGTTGAGCATGGGGGTGTGTTCAGTGAGCACGGCCCCGTGTTCAGACTCCGTATCTGGGTATCTAACTAAAAATATGCATCACGGGGGCGTGTTCAGTGAGCACGGCCCCGTGTTCAGGCTACTGTAAATGCAAACTAAACTAAAATGCAGAAAAATGTGCGCGCGGTTTGAAAAGGTTTTGAAAAACTGATTAGGCCGTCGATTTTAAGCTTTCTTAAAATCCTTGTGTCCCCGGCAACGGCGCCAAAAACTTGATGCGTGTGAAGCGTTATATATATTAGGTGTATATTTTAAGCCCCTTTAACACTTATTTTTAGCCAAGTTTTAAATTTATAAAACACGATATTTTACTAACACTAAACACACATATGGGCAAGTGCACCCATCGTGAGCGTAGTATAGTGTTGGCAAGATACCGAGGTCGTCCAAGGACACAAGAGCTTTTAGTACCGGTTTATCCTCAACGTCTAATCAAAATAAAAAGTTTAGAAAAATGTTTTGAACTAAGAAAAATAAAAACTAACTAAAATGCTGAAAATAAAAATAAAAGAAAAACAGATAGACAAGATGAATCACTTGGTTCCGACTCGTATCTAGTATAACCTTTGATTATTTCCTCACTTTTGCACATAATTAAGAGATTATCTTAGTTATTGTAGTAGGCCCCTCTTTTGAAGGTGACGTTACCCTCACCCCAGTAGTTTGAGTCAGCAAGGATACAATCCTAAAAGGGTGGATTATTGGAAGATAATTAATTAAGTTATTAATGCAAATTATGGTAGGCCCCGCTTTTGGGGTGACGTTACCCTCGACTAAGTAGTCTGAGTCAGCAGGGATACAGTCCTAAATAGCCGGGTTATAGTATTAATAGTAGTTAACTTATGAGGGGATCAAAGAGTTTGGACCCCCGCCATCCAATACCGTGAAGCATTGAAGGAGGTCCTACTAAATTTGACCCAGGTCCATTGCAGGACCTCTAAACGCTGAACAATGGCAAGACCTTTACCAAACCGTTCCCTTAACCCCCGACCAGGTAGCCAACATACCTCCATATAGACCGTGGAGATATGAATGGTGAAAATCTTTTATTTTATATAGACAGTAAAATAATGCCAAGACACCACGGACAAACGATAAGGAAAGATCACCTTCAACATAAGCAACTAGTTATTAAAGTCATTAATACAAAACAAAATAAAAAGTGCAAAAGATTAGAAATAAAAAGTATTATACTAGACACTTTGTCTTCACCAAGTGATGTAAGAGACTTAGGCAAACATGGCCTTGATTGTCAAGAACTCTTACGATCAATCTTGGATCCCGAGATGACTCACACACTCTATGATGGACAATGGATGATGGTGGTGGATGATGGTGTTGTGATGGTGGTGGGTGGTGGATGAAGTGTGAGAGAGGTGGTGTGCCAAGGGATGAGTTGAAATGAAACCAAGCACTCCTATTTATAGGCTGAACAGAAGGCTGGGCACGGCCCCGTGTCGGCTGGACACGCCCCTGTGCCTGTCTGACATTCTCTCTATTCATTAATTGTAATTCGCAATTACAATTAATGCGCCTGCTGTACTTTCGCCACGCCCCCGTGTTCACTGGACACGGCCCCGTGGTGGGCAATAGAAGCTTCTATAGGTTTGTCTTTTCTGCTGCTTCTTGGGCACGGCCCCGTGCTGGCTGAGCACGGGGCGTGTTCAGTCTTCTGCCTTCTCTATTTTGCTTGGGAAGATGCCGTTGAGGGGTCGGGCAGTCCACTTATGTTTCTTTTCTTGTATTTATGTTAGATTTAGCTGTCTTTTTGCTTCTTTTGTGAATTTGAGCTCATTTAATCCTGAAAATACAAAAGGAAGACAAAAACACTCTTTTTCCAACATTAGTACTTAAAAAGGGTTAGTTTTATGCCTCATTTGATGTAATTTATATGTTGCATTTTACACACATCATTACTTCACATATTACAAATCGTAAAACAAAATAACGTCAACTAATGTATCGATTATCGAGGTTCGAGAGTACAAGCAATAATTAAGTCAGAAACGACAGATCTGATTAGCAATCTTTTCTTCCTTTGACTTTGACTTTGACTTGTACTTTGACTTTAAAAAGTCGGGTTGTTACAGTATCGAATTTCTTGCAAAGCGTTTCATCTGTTGACCCAAAGATGATATCGTCTACATAAATCTGAACCAACATTACATCATCATCGATCCTTGTTTTGAAGAGAGTCATATTGATTCTTCCTCTTATGTAACCACATTCTAGAAGATATGTTGACAAAGTTTCATACCAAGCACGAGGAGCTTGATGAAGATCATAGAGAGCTTTGTCCAGCTTGTAGTATCATTTGGGGAAGTGTGGGTCTTCAAAGCTAGGAGGTTGACAGACATAAACTTCTTCTTTTACCTTACCATATAGCAATGCTCTTCACATCCATTTGAAACACCTTGAAGTTTTTGTATGAAGCATAAGCCAAAAAGATTCTAATGGCCTCCAATCTTGCGAGTGGAGCAAAACTTCTTCATAATCAATCCCTTCCTCTTGTTGAAAACCCTGAACTACCAGTCTTGCCTTGTCCTTGATAACCACACCCCGATCATCCATCTTGTTGCGAAAAAAACCCATCTTGTGCCAATTGGATACTTGCCTTCAGGTAGGTCAACGAGTTCCCACACCTTAATCTTTCGGAACTGAGACAGTTCTTCTTACATGGCCTGCTCCCAGCTGGAATCTTGGATTGATTCTTCTATACCACTTAGTACGGATTGTGAAAGAAAAGCGACGTATAGTTCTTTGTTGATGTTGTATGTCTGTCTACGAGTTCACACGTCGTCTTCCACAGGACCAATGACGTTCACAAGAGGATGATTCTGATTTGTCTTGTAACCTGTGTTGGAATGGGTTTCAATTTATTGAGGTAGATTGGTGAAGTGTTCGTCGACATAGATGATTGGTGGTCCGTCTTCCTGAATTGGTTCATCCACGTTCATCTGTGAAGAAAAAACATCATTTCCAGATGCATTCTCAGCCGAAGTGTCACCATTTACTTTTTCAACGGGAAGAATCAGATCAGCTACAAGGGAAGTGAAATGGGTGGTGAAAGGAGTGAGACCAATGTTTGACGAGTCAAACAGAGGTTCAGTTTGAGTGGCCTCAGCAGGTTCGGTTTCAGGAACGGTTTCGAGAATGTCAAAGGTGTTGAACACAACGTCTACATCGTAAAACCAATTGGGAGAACTTTCAGTGTTGGTGTAGTTTCCTTCTTGAAAGTTGATATAGTAAGATACAAGCATCATTTTAGTTCTTTTTTTTTTGTAAAATCTATACCCCTTTTGAGTAGATGAATAACCTATGAAATAACACACATCACCGACTTCTTCAAACCTGATTAGATTATCTTGAGTGTTGAGAAGCGTGCATGAGCATCCAAGCGGTCTAAAGAAATCTATTAGAGGCTTTCGTTTGAAATGAAGTTCATAAGCAGTTTTTCCGTGAGATTTAACTATTAGAACCCGATTCAAAACGTAGCATGCTGTGTTGACTACTTCCGCCCAGAAGATGATTGGTAGCTTGGAGTCTACGAGCATAGTTCGAGCAGCTTCGATGAGTGTTCTGTTCTTTCGTTCTGCTTGGTTGTTTTGCTAAGGAGTTCTAGTTGCATTGTACTGAAGGCGAATTCCTTTTTCTTCACAGAAGGAGATAAACGTTTGATTTTTGAATTCAGACCCATTATCACTTCTGATTGACTTAACCTTCAGTTTAGTGACATTCTGAATCAAAGGAATGAAAGTCTTGAGGATGAAAGCAGTCTCACTTTTAGCTTCAAGAAAATAAACCCATGAAAAGCAAGAAAAAACATCTGTAATCACCAAGCAATAAGAACGTTTAGCCAAACTTTTGACACTAATAGGACCGAAGAGGTCCATGTGTAACAATTGCAATGGTGCAGTTATCATATTCACTGCTTTGGACTTGTGAGGCTTTTTGTGACGTTTACCTTAGACGCATGCAATACATTTTTCTGAAAAAGGAAATTCTTTTATCGGTAAACCTCTTACTAAGTTTAACTTAAAATTTTATTCATATTTTTGAAGTTCACATGCCCCATTCGCCTATGCCAAAGCAGTGATTCTGATTCTGACGCCTTAGAAATTAGGCAGGTCATTTGTTCAGTAGATTTGGCATTTTTTCATATTAAGGACAAAAGTATTGTTTTGACGAGGTGCTATAAGCATAATCATTTCAGGTGGAACTGAGTAGCCAGGCTTGAGAAAGATGCATTCTAAATCGTTGAAGAGCACAGATAATCCTTTGTCACAGACTTGTGATACACTCATAAGATTGTAACACAATTCTGGTACATAATTGACATCTTCCAAAGCTATAGCATCTGGGACAACATCTCCAAGTCCAACTATTTTCCCTCCTTTTTCATCTCCAGCAAAAGACACGAAGTCACTGTCAATGAATCTGAAGTTCTTAGTAGTTCCTTTAACCCCGTCATATGCCTAGAGCATCCACTGTCTACATGCCAAATATACTCCATTAGCATTCAAAGCCATTTCTGAATTTTATTCTGTTATACAACAACAAACAAAGAAGAAATATGTACAAGTTAGTTGGTTTTCGGAACCCATACTTGTTTGATTTTTAATTTATCATGATTTTCTTTGAGAATATCTTCTTTTCTTTTCCAAAAACAAGTTGTTTTAACGAGATTCATGTAAGACCCAAAATCATTTTAAACAAAAAGTACGCAGCGGAAATACGAACCATAAAATTTCTTTCTTTATAAACATTTTAACATACTGGAAACATTTAGGATAATCCTTTTTTACAAAAATTGTGTCCATCATTCTTACTTAAAAGATAAAGCATAATCTACATTTGTAAACTATACGACCTCGCTCCCGTACAATCCACGTTCATTTACTCGATCTTCAACCGCTTAGACTCCATAATGATGATAATTCCGGGCAACCTGCAATCACCACATACATCCGAATCATTAATATTTGGTGACTTCATACATGATATAAACATACGTAATTAAATGACCACGCCACATTCTTTCTACTTATGTTAATCCTTTGATTATCTTTCCGAGTACAATCTTGCATCCCAGTGACAAATCTTCACGAGGTCAACAATAATATACCTGCACTTTCATTTCATTCTCAAGGCACATGATTAGTAACATTAATACTCAAACATATTGAAGCCATGTATACATATATACAAGCCATATTCTTCCGTGTACAATAAATCCCACTTCATACAAACGTACATACATACATATATACATACATACACACATACATACATACATACATGCATACCTCCATATCCAAGCTCTTACATACCACTTACATTCCCATATAATTATACTAACAAATCTTAGTCACAAACATCCATATATATTAGTCTCATACATACAAACCTATGTGCATGCTCATTTCTATTCATGCTTCCCAATGGATTCCATCACTAACATGTAGGTAAATCCATACACATACATACCTATAGACTTATTTCGTTCCCACACATACTTACATACAAGCTCCCTTCTTAATCGCAATTCATAAACACCCTTTAATGAGTTTGGGGTACATTTCGGGGCTTGAAAATGAGTTCAATACTCACCCTTAGCTCACAAAACTATTTGGTAAGGTTGGGGTACATTATAGAAGTTTAACGGGGCTTAGGAATGGGTCTACGGGGTCCGGAATCGAAGAAAAACGAAGAAACGGGGCTATTGGCGTCGGCTGGCGCGTAGACAGCAAGTTAGGGCGTCGGCCAACTGCTGCCCAGCGTCAGGGACGCTGCTACCAGCGTCGGGGACGCTGCCCCTGCAACACCGACGTCGGATTTCATTCTTTTCGACGGTTCGACCCCCATTCGCGCATCCCGAACTTCCCAAATTGTAAAATAACATTATTTCAAGCCCCCAAATCATTCTAACACTTAACCCCAAGTTCCCACAACCATATCCTATACTTTTATCTTACTTTCTTGATTTTGACCCGTTTGAACTTAACAAGACTTTTCATTCATAACTAATTCACATATTACCCAATACGACTTTACTTACTTTTGTTCTATCATTTCTTACCCATTCTTTCATGATTCCCATCCTCCTTGCAATCAAAACTCATTATATATAAATAAATTTAGTTCGGGAATCACTTACCTTAAGCGTCCGTATTCGTGCTTGTCTCCTTGCTTCCTCTTGATCCGTTAGCCTTTCATGCTTGAGTCCATGCTAGTGTGGTTCCTATCCTTTCATGTCGTCATACCCATAATAATGTTAGTATTCATGATCATTCATATCAACATACATTTTCCAACTCTTATCTACATTGACTTTCACTAACACGCATACGACATGAATTGTCAACCACATCGTTCAATATCTTCGAAATCTAAATTCATTATCACACATAACACATAATTGGTCTAACACATATCTCATGATCTCTCAATTCTTAAATTTGTGTCAAAATTCCTAACCATGCTATTAATACTTGGTTGACTTTCAGAAAGTCAACCTTCTAGCATATAATTTCCAACTTTTGATCACACATCCATGTTGATATGGTAGACCGTAATGATTTCATGATATTCATTTCATACATGATCACTTAGTTACATACACAATATACACATAATCAATTTACACATATTTATGCTTTCATGATTCTACATTTGACAACCACATTCTATGTTAGTCAACTTAACATAATCATAACATCATCCTTTATTAGTAAGGTCATATGCTATATATTTAGTACACATTCACTTCTTAATTGCAATTAAGTAATTAATAGAACACATGGTGAGCACCATCCGCTCAAGCACGATGTACAAGCCCCTAATGCATAATCTTGACAAAAAAAAAAAAAAAAAAAAAAACACATTCAATCCAAATTCTTGTACGAGTTCCATCTAAAGCACATTCTTCAAATTAGTTCACTACTACTTGCATCATTATCATATTTCATTCATATATGTCAAGCCATTTCATACAATCTCACATCCTAACTTCACTTAGACATTTCATCATACACTTGGTGTGCATACTACTTTCTAAGCATAATGTACAACTCATTCATGCTTTAATTCCTACTTCTTGCATTCATCTTATCAACACAACTATAATGAATAAATTTCATCCTATTCTTTAAACTAACTAACATATATGCATCACACGCCACATAAACATCAAATTTGCACTAGGATTAGACATAGGTGACACACTCATGTCACCATCTTCATCATCCCAAATGGGTGTCACTTCCAAACATCGAATTAATCAAAATCATGCATAACACATGTTCTATATGATGATTTTAACACATAATCATACTTAATTTCATACCAATTTACGGATTTGATCATAACCCATTTCCAAAAAAATCATCAAATGAGAATCTATAACTTACCAAGTGATTTATAGGGCTAGATGATCAAGGATTCAAGTTCATGCATGAGTTTTAGCTTGAATCCACCTTCAATTTGGACAAAAGGGGCTGAATTGAGGGTTTCTTCATCCCTTCCTTGTGGGTGTCGACACACACCTCCAACACACACACACATACTGAACTTCTAGCTTATATGAAACTTGAACTCAATTTTCCCCTTTGAGTCCTTCTTGTTTATTCTTTTGTCACCAAAGGCACTAAGTTTCATTCTCTATTTACTTGACTAACTATTTAACTAGGTTAAATAGCTTGGTTATTTTATTTTATGCCATTACACAAAGAAACATACTAGTAAATTAAAATTCATGGTTTTGGGGCGTTACAAGTCTACCCCCCTTAAAGGAAGTTTCGTCCCCGAACCTTTTTCCTCCTTACTAGACCAAATCTACTCTTACCTATTCATTCTATTCTTTGAAGATGCTCCTTACAACACGAAAACACTTGTGATTCATTAAAGAGGTAGCACTCATGCACATCTATAGGTATATGTCATGTTCTTGCCTTCTTAATTAAACATAAGACTTTTATACATTTACCAATCATGGTGAATCGTTTATTTTCCATCTCACTCGTGTGTCATACATGATATTCCATTCTAGCATTAGTCACACGAGTACCTATCGTGAGTTTACTTCGGTATTCTATTATTAGCATTCATTCTGAGTACTTTAATTAGCACGTGGTAATTTAAACCATGTATAAACGCATATGGCCAACATTCATTCGGGGTTGTCACTATCTCTAGGTAGTTATTATTTCATTTTCATTCATCTTGAGCAAACCACAACATTTCATTACTAACATTTCTTCTAATTACTTTCATAGCCATATGAGAAGTCAGGAGATGGTCATACGCATACCATAAACATTCAGTTATAGTTTTGCTACAGCAACAAAACTACTCTTTTCATAATTACTTATTCGTACTTGACATGAGAATTAAGCATCATTCTACGTTTTCTACCGTTACTTATACTATGCACGCCTTTAGGTTTAACATCGAATCATTTCATTCATGTCACTTTGTTCTTCACTCTCTTCACGCACTACTTATTCTACATAAGTAAATATGTCGTGCAAGTTCATCGAACGAGCGTTTAACCAATATCCGAAATTTTCACTCAAGGCTTTTGAGATTTCCTCCTAAAGAGAGGAATTCTGAGCTGAAATTCCTTCTTATGTTGACTGTAAAAAGTCAAGCATTTACCATTTCATGCTTATCTTACCGTTCATTTGTTAATAGGTATTATTCAATCTACCAACTCTTACTTATCAATTATGAGCTAGAATTTCACTAACCTTGATTTCGTTACATAATCCAATGATCCGCGACCTGGATTGGCCCGCTCCTTCACTAGTCCATACCATAACTACCATAATTGTATTGACCTCATCCATCCATGTACGAGTTTCCGCTTATGAGTATCCTTTCACCAACTCTACTAGTTTCATCACTTCAGTCATTCTACCATTTTCATTTATAAAATTAACGGTTAGCACATTTCATTCAAATATTCATTCTATTAGGCGTTTATATATATATATATACATACAAATTTCTCACTTACATGCTACACTACATCCCACATTTCGTTTCTTACATACCATTCTTAATGTTTGTTAATTATTTGCTAACTTCTACAGTTTGACTTTTCAAGGTCAAACTGCCACTTATTACTTATACATATTGAAGCATGCGTTTAAACATACTTACAAAAACGTCGTTTCATTATTTTAGCGTTTACTGCAAAAACTTTCCTTTCCCATCAATAATTAAGCCATTCGCCCGGGTCTTAGCCCGTCATTCGCTCCAATTCTCATGAGTCAAGTTACAATATCACGTAACTTTATTCAATACTCCTTTCAACTAATATATTCTTACTACAACAACTTTCGACGGTTTTGCTTGTTTAATAAACCGAACCTTTCATGTTATTTTACCATTACTTGCTTTCAGTTAACAACTTCAACTTCGTTTGACTTTTCAGAAAGCCAAACTATTAATGCATTCTTATTTACGTTTTATCAATTAGCTATAACTTATCCCTCACGTGTTCATTCATGCACTTACACATACATATGCATTCCATTAGTCAAGCGATATGATTAACCCGACAATGCTATTATCACCGCTTACTCACTATGTTTATACTTACTTTAGTTGAGGAAGAGAAACACATTCTCTCTTTTTTTTATTTGTACTTACTTACAGATTCCTACTTTTCATTCATGGTTTTCAATCTTACAAGTTTGATCCGTACATCAACTACGGATTCAAACTTTTTCATTCTTACTTTTCACTTTTATAAATTTGATCAGTATTCACATACGGATTCAAACCTTTCATTCATTCTTTTCATTCTTACAAGTTTGATCCGTACATCAACTACGAATTCAAATTTTTTCATTCTTATAAGTTTGGTCCGCACTCACCTACGGATTCAAAGTTTTCATTCATACCTTTCTTTCTTATATGTTTGATCCGTACTCACCTACGGATTCAAACCTTTCATTCATGCCTTTCTTTCTTATATGTTTGATTCGTACTCACATACAAATTCAAACCTTTCATTCTTATATAATACCTTCATTTTATTAAGAGTCTTACAACTCCTTTTACCCACACGTCAACCTACTTCCCAATTTTACCGGACATACCTGTAATGATTATCATGGTCTCACGAATGTCATATGCTTCTTGCGTACTGGCCAGGCACACAATCCACATACTAGTTCCGTGCCTTCATGTAATCATCACCTTATGCCCGGAGAAGTGGGTTTCAGTTCATGCAACATCTTTAAACCTTACCAAGACAATATCATTGTCTTTCGTTTAACATTTACCCTCCCTGAGGAGTTTTTTTTAACACCGGTATCCATATATATTAATATTGTGTACCTGGGGTCCATCTGTCTAATTACATGCTTTGGTATTCATCCTAGACCGTATCCAGGGATCATCCTCCTCAAACACTTAACCTTACCTTGCATATACAATACAGTTAGTTTGTTTATATGAATACATAAGTACATGCTTACATTCAATTCTACCTTTGGATCTTGATCGAGTCTTGGATTGTACGGGCTGTTTGTCTTAAGAGCACATTGGTTTGAGTTCAAGTACTTACCTTCTCGTACTTGATTTCTCTCAAACCAGGGCTCTGATACCAACTTGTAAGACCCTAAACCATTTTAAACAAAAAGTACGCAGCGGAAATACGAACCATAAAATTTCTTTCTTTATAAACATTTTAACATACTGGAAACATTTAGGATAATCCTTTTTTACAAAAATTGTGTCCATCATTCTTACTTAAAAGATAAAGCATAATCTGCATTTGTAAACTATACGACCTCGCTCCCGTACAATCCACGTTCATTTACTCGATCTTCAACCGCTTAGACTCCATAATGATGATAATTCCGGGCAACCTGTAATCACCACATACATCCGAATCATTAATATTTGGTGACTTCATACATGATATAAACATACGTAATTAAATGACCACGCCACATTCTTTCTACTTATGTTAATCCTTTGATTATCTTTCCGAGTACAATCTTGCATCCCAGTGACAAATCTTCATGAGGTCAACAATAATATACCTGCACTTTCATTTCATTCTTAAGGCACATGATTAGTAACATTAATACTCAAACGTATTGAAGCCATGTATACATATATACGAGCCATATTCTTCCGTGTACAATAAATCCCACTTCATACAAACGTATATACATATATATATACATACACACATACATACATACATGCATACCTCCATATCCAAGCTCTTACATACCACTTACATTCCCATATAATTATACAAACAAATCTTAGTCACAAACATCCATATATATTAGTCTCATACATACAAACCTATGTGCATGCTCATTTCTATTCATGCTTCCCAATGGATTCCATCACTAACATGTAGGTAAATCCATACACATACATACCTATAGACTTATTTCGTTCCCACACATACTTACATACAAGCTCCCTTCTTAATCGCACTTCATAAACACCCTTTAATGAGTTTGGGGTACATTTCGGGGCTTGAAAATGAGTTCAATACTCACCCTTAGCTCATAAAACTATTTGGTAAGGTTGGGGTACATTATAAAAGTTTAACGGGGCTTAGGAATGGGTCTACGGGGTCCGGAATAGAAGAAAAACGAAGAAACATGGCTATTGGAGTCGGCTGGCGCGTAGACAGCAAGTTAGGGCGTCGGCCAACTGCTGCCCAGCGTCAGGGACGCTGCTACCAGCGTCGGGGATGCTGCCCCTGCAACACCGACGTCAGATTTCATTCTTTTCGACGGTTCGACCCCTATTCGCGCATCCCGAACTTCCCAAATTGTAAAATAACATTATTCCAAGCCCCCAAATCATTCTAACACTTAACCCCAAGTTCCCACAACCAAATCCTATACTTTAATCTTACTTTCTTGATTTTGACCCGTTTGAACTTAACAAGACTTTTCATTCATAACTAATTCACATATTACCCAATACGACTTTACTTACTTTTTTTTCTATCATTTCTTACCCATTCTTTCATGATTCCCATCCTCCTTGCAATCAAAACTCATTATATATAAAAAAATTTAGTTCGGGAATCACTTACCTTAAGCGTCCGTATTCGTGCTTGTCTCCTTGCTTCCTCTTGACCCGTTAGCCTTTCATGCTTGAGTCCATGCTGGTGTGGTTCCTATCCTTTCATGTTGTCATACCCATAATAATGTTAGTATTCATGATCATTCATATCAACATACATTTTCCAACTCTTATCTACATTGACTTTCACTAACACGCATACGACATGAATTGTCAACCACATCGTTCAATATCTTCGAAATCTAAATTCATTATCACACATAACACATAATTGGTCTAACATATCTCATGATCTCTCAATTCTTACATTTGTGTCAAAATGCCTAACCATGCTATTAATACTTGGTTGACTTTCAGAAAGTCAACCTTCTAGCATATAATTTCCAACTTTTGATCACACATCCATGTTGACATGGTAGACCGTAATGATTTCATCATATTCATTTCATACATGATCACTTAGTTACATACACAATATACACATAATCAATTTACACATATTTATGCTTTCTTGATTCTACATTTGACAACCACATTCTATGTTAGTTAACATAACATAATCATAACATCATCCTTTACTAGTAAGGTCATATGCTATATATTTAGTACACATTCACTTCTTAATCGCAATTAAGTAATTAATAGAACACATGGTGAGCACCATCCGCTCAAGCACGATGTATAAGCCCCTAATGCATAATCTTGAAAAAAAAAACACATTCATCCCAAATTCTTGTACAAGTTCCATCTAAAGCACATTCTTTAAGTTAGTTCACTACTACTTGCATTATTATCATATTTCATTCATATATGTCAAGCCATTTCATACAATCTCACATCCTAACTTCACTTAGACATTTCATCATACACTTGGTGTGCATACTACTTTCGAAGCATAATGTACAACTCATTCATGCTTTAATTCCTACTTCTTGCATTCATCTTATCAACACAACTATAATGAATAAATTTCATCCTATTCTTTAAACTAACTAACATATATGCATCACACGCCACATAAACATCAAATTTGCACTAGGATTAGACATAGGTGACACACTCATGTCACCATCTTCATCATCCCAAATGGGTGTCACTTCCAAACATCGAATTAATCAAAATCATGCATAACACATGTTCTATATGATGATTTTAACACATAATCATACTTAATTTCATACCAATTTACGGATTTGATCATAACCCATTTCCAAAAAGATCATCAAATGAGAATCTATAACTTACCCAGTGATTTATAGGGCTAGATGATCAAGGATTCAAGTTCATGCATGAGTTTTAGCTTGAATCCACCTTCAATTTGGACAAAAGGGGCTGAATTGAGGGTTTCTTCATCCTTTCCTTGTGGGTGTCGACACACACCTCCAAAACACATACACATACTGAACTTCTAGCTTATATGAAACTTGAACTCAATTTTCCCCTTTGAGTCCTTCTTGTTTATTCTTTTGTCACCAAAGGCACTAAGTTTCATTCTCTATTTACTTGACTAACTATTTAACTAATTTAAATAGCTTGGTTATTTTATTTTATGCCATTACACAAAGAAACATACTAGTAAATTAAAATTCATGGTTTTGGGGCGTTACAATTCATGACCAATTTCCTAAAATTATCAAATTGCACCATGAAATTTTTAGCAAAATTTTGTTCTGGTTTAGGAAATTTCTTGCTTTTGCAATGTTTCGCAGTGTGTCCTAAATGACACAACGATAACATTTGATGCAATGAGCCCTTTTCTTTTTGGAGGTTGATGCGTTGGAAGATGATGTATGTGATGAGAGTCTTGAACTGCATGATGTGTTGTCTGATGATGCAGCGGAGCTTGAACTTTTGATTTTCTTCATTTTCTTGTCACGACGACTCTCATCTTCTATGCAATCTTCCTCATTTTTTGATGTTTGATGAAGCATCCGATCATTGATCGTCACTTGAATCATCTGATCCTTGATCTTCACTTGAGCTTCCTTCGCCACTTTCTAACGTTATTGTGCTTGAGTCTTCACTGCTGCTTTCTTCATTTTATCCTTATCAGACTCTAACATACCTGTATGAGATGGAACAAATTCTGGAATTTTCTCAGTGAGAAACTTTCCGAATCTCATTGAGCAAAATCTTATTGAGTTTATCCTCACCTATTTTTTTAATGCAAAAGTGTTCTTTTTCTTTGGTGTTTATGTGCGTGCGCGATCTTCTATGGTTTGTTATGTACCTTCCAAATCACATGTTTTGCACAAAAAAAGTGATATATAAAGAAGGCCATTGAAACATAAACGTCATTTTCAAATATTACTTTGAAAAAAAACGCCATTAAAACAAGCATAAAGTACAAAACGCCTACCGGAAAGTGTTCTTTTTTATTTGGCGTTTATGTATGTGTGCGATCTTATGTGGTTTGTTATGTACCTTCCAAATCACATGTTATGCACAAAAAAAGTGATATATGAAGAAGGCCATTGAAACATAAACGCCATTTTCAAATATAACTTTGAAAAAAAAATGCCATTGAAACAAGCTTAAAGAACAAAACGCCATATCTGTTGCATATAACTCAACTTATTTAGGGGAACGAGAACCAATGACAATCCTACCCCTGCATATCATTTAGCGCCCCTGCCACGTGTTCGACCAGGATCCGTTCTCACAATTTTCACATTTCCAATCGTTTTCTCCTGAACCTGTTTCTATATATATATATATATATATATATATATAGGGCCAGGATCATTTCAGAACCATAAATATTTACAGAACTCGAAGAACTCCTAATAAACAATCTTTTTATTTATATATTTTTATATTTAGGATAATTTTATCATTTATTATGTGTATTTTTACGATTACATATATGTTAAGGGTAATTTTATCAGTTTTATATGTAATTTTTTAATTACACATATGTAAACTAGTTTTTTTACATATATGTAATTAGTTATGACACATATATATAATTTTGGCAATTAAACATATGTAAACTACTTTTAACATGTATGTAATCAAAGAAATACATATAATTGATGATAAAAAGATCCTAAATACAAAAACTTATATATAAAATGATTGTTTATTAGGAGTTCTGAAAGTATTGTAGTTATTTAGAGTTCTGAAATAAACTCAACCCTATATATATATATATATATGTGTGTGTGTGTGTGTGGTAGGGCAATTATAGAGGAAAAACCTCTTTGAGTTCAAAAAACTAAATGAGTGGACCACATATTGCCACGTGTTATGACCTTTTTCAGATTTCTGACATGTAACCGTTTTTTCGGGAGGGAGAAAGTTAATATGTTATACCTCTTTCGCCCGTTTATGTAGATGTAATATCACATGTTACATTTTTTTTTTGTAATAGCAAATTTTGCAGGTTTTACGAAGTGTAACATTTTCGAATTTAAATTTTACGAGTTTTCATTGTGTAGCGCATGTAAAAAACATGTTACATGCTTTATAAAAAAATTAGTGTAACAGACAAACCTGTTACATGTCAGTCAGAAAAATGAAAAAAGCAAAATTTGTTAAGTGTACTGAATGGGTTGTGCCTCAGCTAGAGCTGGAGCTTAAAAACTTACCTTCAAACCAAATTCAAGCTTTCATAAGTTAAACGAGTTCGGGCTCAACTAGGCTAGTTTGCACCCCTAACTACAATCCTTCGATACCTATCATCAAAAAAGAGTCAAAACATTTTGAATTGACTTCAGTCTCATCTTAACATGCCCAAATCACCTCAATCCCCAAACCTTATCTAATCCAAGATGCATGCCACACCCAATTTTCCTAAAAAAACATCATTTCTTATTTGTTCTAACCTTGTGTTCTCACACATCCATATCAACATCTTCATATCTGTTACTTTCAAATTTCGTGCTTGCGTCTTTTTTATTGCCTAACAGTCGGTTACGTATAACATAGCCAACTGAACACCACCCTACAAATTTTCCCTTTAATCTTATTGGAAACCTCTTGTCACATAATACTCATGTGGCGGCTTGTCACATAATACTCATGTGGCGGCTCTTTAGTTGCACCAACCTGCCTGTACGCGACGCGCTACATAACTATATATTTCCCTATCACACGGTACACACGATACAGTACTTGAATTTGGTTATCTATGAGATAATTTGGCCTCCATTGGTGATTTGCGTGTCCTCGTCAATTACACCCCTCTAAACCTCTCATTCATGCTTGATTTTCTATTTCAAAAAAGATAACTAGTATCTTATATGTAACATTAATATGAGGCTCGTGACCTCGGAGACTAACATATGTTTTTGATGAATCTGTCTCGATGTGCATTGAATCTTGTACATGTATGGATTACACCTTATTTGGATGCTACTTTGGTTTTTTATCATTTGGTTGGTTCATCAGTCCATTTCAAGTTCTAGCTTGAAGTCGCTCTCTTACAACTCCCATGTATAATTGTCCTTATTTGGATGCTACTTGTTGGATGTGTTTTCCTTGCAAATACTTTCTTCCATTTGGCAGTGATTCAAGTGCATAATTGTCCAAAAAAAAAAAGTAAAAGCATAGCTCAACTCAGCTTAGCTCAACTCAAAGAGATGAAAATAATTTAGGTTCAAGACGCTTAATAATAATCCTAGTTTCATGCCAATTTTAAAATCATGTATTGTGTATGTCAGCTACATCACATGTTACTTATAACCCATCATATTCACATTAAGCATGCCTTTAATGGTGTTCAAAATCACTTGTTTGGATACCTATTACCCAAACATGATCTTAAATTCACTTCAAAAACTAATGTACAATCACACCTTGGGGTTGTTTGGCTAAGCTTATTTTTTTGACTTATTTACTTATTTGCTTATTTGAAAAGCAAATAAGTCATAATGGAATGACTTATTTACTTATTCCTCTCACATAATAAGCTAACCCAAACACCTTTTAACTTTTCAATAAGTAAATAAGTCACTAAAATAAGCTTAGCCGAACAGCCCCCTAGTAAGATTAAGGGTGCAAATTCCAACACACCCCAAACACGACACAAAAATAATCATGTTTTGGGTTATCATATCTAAGTATTAAAAAAACGGGTCGTGTTCGAAATGATATTTTAATTAAATGGGCCGTGTTAAATTTGACCTTTTAGCTCGTTTAGTTAATTAAACATGTCGACTGACTCACGTGTGTATTACTAAACCGTCCCACACATTCAGATAAATTGGTTAGATAGATCGTATTTAGGTTACACATGTTTACACGAATAAATATATAGGTCGTATTCAAAACCAACAACTCGAAACTATCAACCCAACACACTTGAGAACCTTATTTCTCAAAAGCATACACAAAAATCG